>OX439047.1:42618517-43897304 GCA_949317995.1 Acholoe squamosa
ATATACCTAATATAGACATGACAGATCCCTTTCAACAGCAGAATACCAACTGTAGCTGTAGTTGTATATCTTATTAAGTCAGATTATATTCCTGACAAGCGTCTAACTTTCTTCATATCATTGCGTGTTTCTTTTTTCTTTTCATCAAAATAAGTGTAGGCCTATAATCAGTGCTAATGAGGTCACTATTATATTGAAATGTGTGATTTTGGCATTCCTGTTTTCTCTCATTCGCTCCACAAAATAAATTTGTTACCCTCTCTTCCAGAAAGCAAGAGGGTTTCCCGCATTCTGTGATGCAAAACTAGACAGTAAGTATTTTTGTTTTCTCTACCAATATATGATACAAAATGTATTGAGGGGGACTATTTCCTCGTGTTTTGTTGGTAGAAATGTTGTTTCAATTGTGACAGTGTCGTAAGTCTATTGTGCTGATATTCTTTTAGTATTCAATACACGGTTTTGTTCTGGTAATTCAATGTATGCATTAGATGTTTTATTCTTCTATTGGGTATATTATACTTTGTTTAGATAAATTGGTGATTGAGACTTTCCGTAAGTTTTACTCGATCACTATGTTCTTAGAGCACAATTTATCAAACTTCCAATGCACATCTGTTCAGTCACAATTCCAACATCATATTCAAATTCATCTCCAACAATTTCACATGACTAAGATTTATTTATTTTCAAAATATTTCTCACTGCTACAACAGCATTTGATTTGTCATCAGGTATTTCACTATACAAATTTAGTAATAGTGTGAGCTTAAACTGGCTACGTACAAAGCTGCCTGCTTTCAGTAACAATTTGAGTGCAGCATAGTGCTTTGAATTAATGCACTGTGCTCTCTTTTTTGTCTTCAAGATACATGAATGCAATCCATTTTAGTAATTTGACAGTTCTGAATACAAGCATCATGCTGCTCATTTGGGGTCGATACATCCCTAATGGGTCAACATAATGTACCACTGCAGACCTGGCGAGTTACTTATTGGAACTGCATTTTTGCATCATGTTGACAATAGATAAGGTAGCATTGTGCCATCATGCTGTCAGCATTGAGTTAACTGATTACCTCACACAGATAAGACCTACATTTCATAGATCTACCAGTCCTCCAGTATATATCCTGTACCAAAAAGAAAATGAAAAAAAACACTCTGAAAATAGATCATAGGAAACACTCGCTTTAGATTCCTTTTAGAAGTCACATTCAGATCAGGCGTATTTCTTCAGCGCTTTTTAGTTTATCACTCTTCATTACTATCATTTGTACCTCTACTTCAAAATCTATTGTAAAAGTGGTGTTCTTTTTTTGTGATTTAAAAATGATTCCCCTTTTATTTCATCCTTTGCTTTGTTACGTATGCATGGGTGTGTTGTGGTTTCTTGCAGCAGCCACTTCTGCTAGTTCTACAAACTCGCCCACCACTTGCTCAAGCTCCTCCCAAAATGCTTCACTGCCAAGCACAGGTTAGCCTCACCATGTATAAAACCCAAAATATGACCATTTTTGACGACCTTACCCATCTTCATGTACCGTGTTGGTATATATGATTGGCCACTCCCTCAAGTGCTATAGAGAAAGCTGGTCTTCCATTGAGAGCAGGGATGACGATCTGTTGCAGTCTGAAAAAGTCTAAATCATCCCAGATTTTGGATGGTTTGCTGTTTGGATGGTTTGCAAACCAGCCTAACCTGAGACAGTCTTCAAAATTATATTGGGGGGAAATCCTGCCTAATCAGCCTATTAAAGTTCGTAGAACAGGTACAAATTAATCCAGTTGTAATTTCGTAATAAAAATTACTTTAGATGCCATTGGCTATACCCTCCATAAGAACCAATTCAGTCATCTAAACGTAAAAAAAAGAAAAAAAGAATCAATTATTTCCCAATGTTCAAATCAGCTCAATAGATGGCCCACTGAATGTTGTCGGCCACATTTGTTGTGTGTTTTGCATATTACCAGACTTTTAGCAATATCGAATAGCTACATAAAATCTAAATTGACAACTGTTACTGTGGAATTAAATTAGTGACGAGTAAACTATTCATCTTCTTTGTAACATGAAATCCCTCTTTGTCTACTCACGTGCCCCTTTCAGACAGCAGTGGTGAAGACACGAGTGGCCCGGATGCTGACGTCATAGACGCTGATATCAACGAGGATGGAGGTGGGTGAAATATACCATTGTCCAGTAAATGTATTAATATTGTGGATGTATATGAATAGGCACTAATATGACAGCTATTGTGCTATGGGTTCTTCTGCCTGGCCGTTGTATAGGTATATATATTGGTTCTCTGTATAGACTTTTTTTGTGGTCTGGTGTCCTTTGCTGGGATTGGTCCATATATTTATAAGATACAGAAGCATAGGCAAAATCGTTTAAAATAAAGAAACTTGCTAATCATTTTGTTTTCTTTCATTGCAGAAACCGGGAAGAATGCCAACAATTTGATGACACTCAAACAGAGTGGACTCTCTCTGTCCATGGCATCACTCTACTCAGACCTGGAACTGCAGCGGGCAAACTCCACACTGGAACAGACAAAAGCAAATAGGTACTTCCAGTTCTACAGTAACCCCATATCTATCCATATCTGTAGTGTAGACAAGAAGTTCATATACTTCTCTTCCGTTTGAGCTTTATAGTCTTGATAATCAAAATTATCATCAACTCTTTCATAAAAGCCATACCCCCAACTGTGTGAGAAGCCATAAGCCTCAGGCTGAAAAACTATATTTAGAACTGTTTTTATTTTAGTATTGAATACTGGCGTATGAGACGGATCTTGACTTTGAAAAAAACCTCTAAGACACTGGCCTCTAGGCTCTGGTTTACTTAGGCGGGTGTTAAGGGTATTTCTCAAAAGCACCTCACTCCTATCATGCTAGTGCTTGAGAGTGAAGGTATAGTAGTATTTGCATAACGTCTTGAACATTAATTTTTCTTTCAGTACCGTGGAGAATAATAACAACACCGGTACTGTCTCAGCAGAGTCAGTTGCGATATCCTTACTTAAACGGTTCTCTGAGAAACAACTACCAAAAGCCTCGGAATTAAAATGGCTTGTTACAGAGCAGGACGCACCACAAGCAGTAAGTTGAATTTATCTGCTATTATAAAAAAATCTTGTTGATCAGCAGTGGTGCAAACTTAAACCTCAATTCATCATAGAATTAAACGCACAATTTGTTGGTACTGATGTTTTTTATACCACCCCTTATTTTTAGAAATGTGTCTTAATTAGTGCTGTACTTGTATACTGGGTTATTTAGCAATGCCTAATATTGGTTGTATTATTAAATGGTTAACATTTGGAAGCAGTGTCTGATATTGATTACCCTTAGTTTACCCTTACCCTGACACTACCGTAATCTCCCGCGTATAAGGCACAGCCCGCGTATAAGGCGCACATAGAGTTTTGGAAAATTCTCAAAAAAATGAAAAATTCATAACTTTGGTTCTATTCAATGAATTTTCAAAATTCAAAAACCTATGGGTAGCTTGGGCCACCCCGGACCCTCCTGGGCCCCCTTATGTCCTATTATGACCAAGGGGGCATGTAAGATATCAAAAGAAAGGTCTTGGTGTCCCCCTTGTGGATCCAATGAGAACTAAACCCCCCCGTATAAGACGCGCCTTATACGCGGGAGATTACGGTACCTTGGATTCAAATGGCTGGCTGCCAAGCCCACCCGCCGTTGATGACGGTAGTCTCCTTTGCTTTGTTATGGAGTCACCGTGGGGACAGGATCAAACCCTGACCTCTACTTCCTGTGTGAGCAGCTCACTCTCCCAGTATAGTTATGAACTCCAAACAGTTGTTTAGAGTGACAGTGAAAATCTTTTTCAAAGTTGGTGACAGAATCAAGGTTTCGATCACTATGGATCTCATCAGGTGTCAAATTCAGGTTTTCTACAAGGCATGTGGAAATGCCACCTTTAGCCTCTATAGCTACCATTGGTAATTATAGGGATTATTTTTCCAAAAAGTGGTGAATTATTTTGGAGACATGGTGCATCAATGAAAGTTAAGCATGGTGAATAAATTTCAAAGATGGCTTCTCACCCAGGGGGCAGTAAATGTTGGATCCTATGATTCTTAATGAAGGGTATTCAATAGAGTGAACTGCTGTGATGCCAATCATAGGCATAGACAAACTGGAGGGACACGCTCGGTAATATATATATATATATATATATATATATATATATATATATATATATATATATATATATAATTGTAAAAGAATTATACAGATCCAGGATACAGGGTATGGCTTGGGCCCTAGTAAATATTGACGCTGACATCAGTGTACAATCTGAAAAGGTGTCATAGATATCCAGGACTAGTGTAGAATGAGTCATAGTCCATTATGAATACCCAGGTGGTGACCATGTTAAAATCATGTTGGACAAATGCTTTGTAAAATATGCATATCCCATGTCGCCCCCCCCCCCCCCCCCACAGCCCAACACCCTAGCCCCTCGCACTTTTTTGATTATCTGGTGGCCTGGGGATCACTAGCAGTACAAGTCTGATGTCAATACTGCCCACCAGGTACCAGCACCTGCAGGTAGAAGTGGTGGGAGTCTATTCTGTGGATGGCAAAAGCTCACTAGATCAATAGTCCACTTCATATGTATCCCAGAGGGGGGATCTGAATAGCTGGATTGATGCTCACACATATGAGTGCTCCCTCTTGGCTTTGACAACTTACTATATATAGATTTCGACAGATCCCATATTTCAAGCGTATGTACACATGCTTCCAACATATGTTTTCATCATCCACTTCACATCTTTTGCGAAACGATACGCCATCTCCACATGTTTCAAGGTAGTAAGAATACTTGCATCTATTTCTAAGGAACCTTTGTATAAACATTGTCATTCTAAGTGAATAATAAACTGTAGCCATACATTGCGGCTACATTTTAGTGTGGTCTTTCCATGACAGAATTTAGAATGATACAGAATGTCTTGCCACAATCGCTGCCTGTGACCCATAGTGGATGATATAGTTGTCTATTTATAGCTCTCCCTCTGGAGGTGGTATCTTAGGATTGGTGGGACAGTTATCTTCAATGTCAAGCTTTCAAATCAATATATATGTATCAATGGATTGAGATATTAGATCTTTCGGCCTCACTATAGGAAGAGGTCCACTCGAGGTCTGCAAGGAAAGGGTTTAAATCACATGTCGTAGAAAATGGAAGAAGCAGACTGGTTGGTTAGTTTGGATTTACATATGTTTATTTACCACCCAAATACCATTGGTCCCTCCCTGTCTGGACATCACTCATTCCCCTGAGAGGGAAATCTCTCTCATCTAATGATTCAATCTTGAACATTGCAGCTGCTGCCGTTGCCTAACTCCTATCCAGTATCTCCAGATGACAATGAACATTCGGATTTGTCACAATCAAGTAAAATGGTAAGTTTAAGGATGTACTTCGCAAAGGGCATTCGATATAAATGAGTGATTGAACACTACTTTTCTCCCATCAGTATTTTCCTAAAAATAGTAAATCTCATTAATATGTGTGTACAACGTGTGGACAGGAGTCCCATATAAATGTAATATGAACACCTTAAATGTCAGAATACGTTTGGTTGTTTGACTAATAATAGAGAGTTTTAGCAAAGCCAACGTGGACGTATCCGTACTGCGTAACTTAGCAACGATGTGTGTTACGTCATCAAATCGTGTGCAGCCCGGTAGAGCTACGTACGTCCATGACGTAGCAAAGCACTGAGATACGTTCTGTACGTACGTAGCTCCGTAGTGGAGGTGCGTGTACGGATACTTCCACGTCGGCTTTGCTAAAACTCTCTAATGTGTTTGTTCCCTAACAGACTCGTTTACGTGGTAACCTGGAGTGGGCCCCACCAAGGGCACAGATCATCTTTAACATACACCCAGCACCAAAGTAAGTTTTACCTGTAACTGTAACTGGTATGGGGATATCACAATAGCGAGAGGGCCAGCATGCTGCATGAATTGGCATATTGATCACTAGGACTATATTCATGTGTAATTGTCGCAATGAACATGGGGAACTTACCGCATTTTGCAGGGATAATTCTGGTATATGTATTGTTAATCCTGAATTGGTAATATGAGCCACAAGCAGTACCATTACCTTATCATTTCATATTTACAGACGGAAAGTGTTACTGGCCAAGCAGAACTACTGCTGTGCAGGTTGTGGTGCCAAAGTGGAGCCGGGATACATGAAGCGTTACCGGTACTGTGAATACCTCGGCAAGTACTTCTGTCCACGCTGCCACACCAACGCACTTGCCTATATTCCCGGAAGGATCCTGCGTAAATGGGACTTCACCAAGTACTATGTGTCGAACTTTGCCTGTGACCTTTTAAAGAAAATGTACAGCGACCCACTCTTCTCTGTGGAGGACATTAATATGGGTCTGTACCGGAAAGTGCGGGTGTTGGACACAGCCCGGGAGGCACGGGTTCAGCTGCAGCACCTGCAGGCTTTTCTTCAAACTTGCCGCAATGGTCAATCGTAAGTACTATGCAGTGATATTTTGAATATATGAGACTAATCAGTCAACCAATACTGGAGAAATCTAGCAAGTTGGGGAATATCAAAATAGTTATTTCCTGTCAAAAGGAAACTAACCGGGTATTTGTATTTCCTGGTATTCTATTTTTAAACCTGCCACTCGCTGATTGACATAAACAGTAACTTGTAGAAGGAGAGAGGGGGCACACTCCCTATTTTTGGCTAAATTTGAGACATACAAGAGGCAAATAAACTCTCAAGGACAGGCAAAAAGGGGGACCTATTATTGTACTTAGATATTCTAAATGGTAGGTTCACTATCAATATGGCGACTTTATACATGGTGCATTTTCTTTATGCAGAATGCTAGAAGAATTTGGAAAAGCCCCAACACATTGGACAACAGAAGTACATATCTACTCGCTTGATGACCTAGTCCAGGTAAGAAATAGCAAGTACCGTAATCTCTCGCGTAGAAGACGCACCCCCAACTCAGGAAAGGCTGGTTCGCATATAAGACACACCTCTTAGGGGTGAATTTTGTAAATTCAGTACTGTTCTATAGTAAAATACCCTGCGTATAAGACGCACCCCCTTCTTGGGGAAAACCTATAAGATGCACCTGGCCTTTGTTTGGCGTATAAGACGCATCTTATACGTGGGAGGTTACGGTATTACAAGTGTGATTTTACAAATGATCAATGAGTGCACATGCATTGCAACAGCACATGTAAAATTTGCTTATAAATTCCGTATAAAAAAGACAACAACAAAAAACAAGCTATTTATGCAGAGAGAATTGGATTATGTTACTGCACATAGTTATTTTGACCGACTTCCCGAGAAGATGTAGATTTTCTATTACTGGTAACTTGTATCTCTGATGTCCTTCTTTCCAGTTGAAAAATAATAATCTCCTTCCACAACTCCGATGTTTAGTAAATGATGCCATAACACACGTCCAGCAATGCCAGGTAAGTTGTAATATGACAAACTTCACTATTATAGTAAATTGTAAGTAGTTCTCAATGGAATAAAACCAATAGAAAATAGACAATAAAATCGCATTTATTGTACACTAAATCGGACCTCCCTCTGGTTAGTTCAGCCTTTACTGTACTTGACACCTTGTTTGCGGATTCAGAACATTATACCTCAAAGTCCACTTGGATACAATTTCTCATGAATATCTGCACCAATTACAGAATTTAAAGAGTCATGTATTTTGTATGCCAAGTTGAATATAAACTAAATGGGTCGCTGTTTGTTTCCAGCTGTGTCAAGCAAAAGGTTTCATCTGCGAGACTTGTAATAGTAACGACATAATCTATCCGTTTGAGCTTCATACAGTAATCCAATGTGATGGTAAGTACCATGTGTCAAGTGCTAATTTGGGTATATATTCTTACATTGGTACCCTGCTTATAACAATTTCTAAAGAAAATAGGCCCAGAATATATGTAAGCATATGGTGGTGTGCTAAGTTTCTATTCTAAAGGTTTCTATTAAAGTCAAGATGTGCATTATATGCAGGTTAGCCTTGCGCGCCGGTACACCGTGCGCCGGTACACCGTACACCGGTAGTAGTAATTGATGACAAATGCCAAAGACCTTAAAGGTGAATCAAAAATGATTAAGGAATTGATACTTTATTTGTAGCCTGCAAGGCGTGCTACCATAAGGGTTGCTACAACCCGGAGAAGTGTGGAAAGTGTGATCGAATAGAGGCGAGGTAAGTTTAAGTCTTATAGTAAATTTCTGTGCAGTTACCGTAGTAAAGATGATTTGTCGTGAAAGGTGTTATCTGTCACCAACTACTCATATAGACACCGATGTTTATCATATGTACCAGTTTAGTGGTGGCGGTTGGTTCCATGAATATTTTATTTTTCATACCATGAAGTGGTTTGATTAATCGTTTTTCTTTATAATAAGACCTTAGAAATCGATTATGTCGTGAGGTTTTAAGGGATGGATACTATTGGCAATATGCATAGCTGATGTAAACACCAACGGACGAATTCTGTATGGTACCCTTAACATTACAGCCCATTTCATAATGTATATTTCCCCAGCTAAGTGAAGATCCTGTTCTTTGGTGTCAAAATGTAAGTCAGAGTAAATTCAGTGGAATGGGAGCAAGAGAAGATTAACAGCGATATGGAATTTTTGATTTAATGCCACTAATCCTTTAATGAAAACCACCAGTCACAACACATTGCTTTCTTAAGGAAATTGAAATGCCTACTAGATCCACCGCTTTAGTTATCAAGTCAAGTTATTGCACGATAAAAAAAAAAAGGGGGGGGGTGTATTCAGTCATGAAAAGTTCATTAAAGGGGGAAAGTAAATGTACCGTAAAATTGGCTGACACCAAGAGAACAGGTTCTATCATCTGTTGAATAAAACTTTGAAAGCCTCTAACTCGACAACTGAAATGAATTGAAATATAATTGAAATTCCTCGGCAGTCTCATATTGCACGAGGTGGAACAAATCTAAAATTTTCAACCTATTTAATAGGCTTCAAAGAGGCACATATTTCCATTATTATTGGTAGGAGATAGAGCCGAATAAAAAAATGCCATATTTTGTGTTCCATATTTGGTTGAACAAAAGCTCTTTGAAAAGATATAAAAATGCATGTTGTTGTTGTCCCCATAGGAGAAGACGCCTTGCTCAGATTGCAAAAGAGCCATTTTCAGAATCGTCTTCAGAGTCATCCGATGACAATGCGACAACTCCGAGGTGACCTTGGTGGTCCTTGAAGAGGTTGCTTAGCAACTTCACTACAGTTACATAGATAACACCTACAACATCCTTCATCACACACTACAATAACGTTCATCAGCATTTCATTATCATATTTCTATTCCGAGCCTGTGATCTAGTTGTATGCAGGAGGTTTTCCATGTTAATCATTCCCAAATCTTCTAACCGAATCATTCTGTGATGTATCTGCTGTGTATGTATGTATCGTGTGTAAGGTACGTGTTGAATTTATTAATTGATTCAGATAAGTATCTATGTGTATATTTAAAAAAAAAAGAAAAAGAAAGAAGATAAATGAATCTTTGACTGTTCTAATATATATATATATATATATATATATATATATATATATATATATATATATATATATATATATATATATCTTTAAATATGACCAACTAGCGTTATAAATTAGACATGCAAATATGGCAGAATTCCATTTAACTGAAACAGTTTGTTATGTGAATCTCCAATGATATCTATAGAGAATCTAGGTTGTCATTATTGTATGAGTATTAACCATATCAAATGGGGTTGTGCTATGTTGTCTGGAGTGTAAACTGCTCTGCAAATTGTCATGATACCTTATTTCACATAATTATAACTCACCCCCTAATAAAGTTAAACTCTTAACTACTGCAGTGCCATAAACATATTTTTCGAGTGCCATGGGCACTTAATTAAAATGTCGAAAACGGTCGTTTTTAATAGTACCGTAAATTCTTGCGTACAAGCCAGTACCATAAATTTGAATTTATAATTTGCATTTTAGATGAGTTCATACATGAGAATTTACAGTAAACACCCTTGGAATGGTCTCCAGTTAAAACATTTATGTCGTTACAATATGAATAACCTCAGGTATCGAAGAAGTATTAGGCTTAAGCCAACTTATTGCTCACTTGAAGAAAAGTTGAATGGAGACAATACATATTTGATTTAATCAGATATCTAATAGATGCCTTTTCATTTCTAAAAGTATCCCCATCAAATGTGGTTTTCAATACATAATGTATTACACATGGTGCCTATGGATTACATGCATCAATGCCGTAATAGGTTGTAATAGCTACGTTGTTAGCGCTATGGAAGTGAAAACTTGGGCAGTTCAGGAATACCAAGTGATAAGTACTTTAATAGATATCAGAAATTCTCATGTGGATATCCTCAGTGTATAAAATGATAAGCCACAGCTTCTGTACATTTCCATTTCATTCATTATGTTTTAAATTAATGGAAGATAAGCCAAGTATATGCCCAGCTATTACTATGTTCACTGTTCACCACGTTGTGGCAAAGAACTCTTACAAATCTGTACAGCATTTAATTCACCATTCCATATTTAGCAACAACATGGGTATGTTGAATAAAAAAAATGGGGAAGTGTATGCAGAATTCCAAATAAATTCCCATTTGGTGCAGCTGATGAGACTATCTGCCCATGTCATAGGTTTACTGTTAAAACCGAGCATAATAAAAGTGCTAATTTATCTTGCAGTAGTTAGGGTTTGTCTTCTTTTCCATTTTATTACCATATTACCTCCAGGGATGCCACTCACTGGTCAATGAGAATTCGGAAATCATCCTAATTTTCGGGACTACCTATAGGAAATGCCTATGGGAAATGAATTAAAAAATTCGGAATTCCTAAAAAGTTAGGAAAAGTGGCATCTCTGTACCTCACATGTAAAGCTCGCTGTGTTCAGAACTGAGTAGAGAAACATCCTATACTGTGTTCATTCTAATAAGCGCACCTGCTCTAATAAGCGCACCCTTTTTTGGGGCCATGAGTGCACCCCCCTGATTTCCATTTATGCAAACGATGTGCAAAAATTAAAGACTTTCTAGGGTAAAATCAACGATTTTTAGGCATTAGGGGGTGCGTTTATTAGAATTATTTTTTGGTTAAAGGAATTGAGCATCCAACAATTAATTTTCCGCACATATGCGCTTATTAGAAGGAATACGGTAGTCATAAGATATCGCCTATAAGGTACCTCCTGACTTAAGGCAGATACTGTAAGGCGCAGCAAGGGGTTATCCTCTCGTATCAGGAGTTAAGAATATCCCGTAATTTTTCTGGCTATGGAAACTGTACATCATTAAGAACAGTAGGACAACACTTGGAACACCATCTGATTTATTTTCCCCTAAAATGAGAATTAGAGAAAATATCCTCTTGTACTTGGGAGTTTATGTACAATGCGTTCATTCAATATATGCTATATGATTCTTATTACACAACATATAACTTACTACCAATAACACATTGTGATTACACAATTGATTTGACAGTAAAGCGTCGGTTCCACTGCCATTAAACTTTTGCTAATCTGATAATTTTTTATATTGCGAATGTAAAAGTAAAAAAAAATTGCCAGATTTGCAAAAACTCGCCCGCCCGCCCGCCCGCCCGACAGCAGTGGTACCAGCGCTTTATGCTAATACTGTGGCTAGAAGATTCATTGCAGTATGTTAGGAGTCCTGGTCACTCACATGTATAATCCTAAATACCGTAATCTCCTGAGTATAAGGCGCAGCCCGCGTGTAAGGCGCACCATATTCATAACAATACATAATAATTCAAAGATAAAAGCAGTAAATATGAGTTATCACATTCAAGCAACTACATAGCTTAGAAATCATGCATATCATCGGAGAAGACATTGGCTACCGACAAGAGACAGACTTCTTAAGAGATCATTGGAATTGAAAAAAATCTCAGTAGAGGTAAACCAGCATGGCTAAACTGATTAATGGTAGATTTGATCAATGTCTGTTTTCACAAGTGAATCCAAGAATCTGATGGCAAAATCTTCTTTATAATCTTCAATTCCTCCTTGCGAATCTCACATGTAGGAGAGGGATTAACATTTAGTAGAGTATCGGCGGTGGTGGCGGTACAGGCATGCCTTCTGGATTACCCACAGGGTATGGCGGTGGCTCAGGTCTGCCCATCTCAAAAGTACCAGGAGTCTGTTGGTTGGGGTGCATAGGCATGTGGCCTGGGGGTGGATGTAAAGGGGAAGGTGGTGGTAGTCCGGGGTGGATGACGTTGACGGTTAGACCATGCTGTCGGTGTTTCCTCTTCTTCGTACAGTACAGAACAAATATCAGTATAGAAGCACAGAGGGTGATGATAAAGAAGATGACTACGGTTGCTGAAGTAGAACTCAAGCCAGGGATGAGACTATCACGGTCAGGGCAGTCAAACTGAAATTTAATGAAATACAAATTTAGGTAAGTCATCAAGTTACTTATTCAAAGGGACATTTTTTTTTCTTTTTTAGGGGGTCCTATAGGAGGGATTGGGGGGAAAAAAAATGTAATCCGTCTACCCAACGTGTTTTCTTCTTAATTTCTAGCTGGTTAATTAAGGGTAGCACATCATACATTGTATCAATCTTTGATAGATATGAGGGGGTAGGGCATATTATCATAATCTCCCGCTTATAAGGCGTGTCTTATACGGGGTTTTTTAGTTCTCATTGGATCCACAAAGGGGACACCAAGACCTTTCTTTTGATATCTTACATGCCCCCTTGGTCATAATAGGACAAAATGGGGCCCAAGCTACCCATAGGTTTTTGAATTTTGAATATTAATTCAGTAGAACCAAAGTTATGAATTTTTTTATTTTTTTGAGAATTTTCCAAAACTCTAGGTGCGCCTTATAAGGCGGGCTGCGCCTTATACGCGGGAGATTACGGTAGTTATTAGATTTTTCAAAGTTAATATAGGGCTGTCGATATAGGTTCTAAAAGAAACATATTTGTGCATAATATAACAACTGCTGGATATATATGTATCGTACATCTTAATCCTTTCTTACGCAGATTTGATTGCTATGGAAGGAAATTGGAATAAAAACGTTTCTTCTTAGTTCCTTTATATGGGAAGTGTTGTCTACTACCCCAGGAAGCCATCCTTCCTGGTCTCCTCACTGGGGGGTAGGTGAGTACTCTCAATTAGGAGACCTCATCTACCCCACCAGCCAGCACAATCAAAAGGTCCTCCAACTTGGGAGGTGGTAGTAGGGAGGTTTAGCAACAACGACGTATGTCACCCATTTCTGGTTTCACGCAGACGTACCAATGCTGTAGGTATGCTGCACGTCTGCGTTGTATTGCCTACATGTAGTGGTTGCTAAACCTCCCTAGTATCCAAATGTTGCAGCTATAAATAGCTATGATTCAGGAACCCCATTTTATGACACAGGGTTGGCAAGAAAAAGGAGCAATCACTCTGATGGCATTTGTGACAAAGGGAGTCTACAGAATTGTATTTAAATTGAAGACAGTATATATAAGTGTTGTCTACTTGTGTTGTTTGTTTTTTTGGTGAAATCTTTTGGTTGGAATCTTTGTAATAGGAAGGCAAAGTTGAAGTTTGATTTTTTCCTTTGACTTCCATAGTAAAATTGTCTCCAAAACTAATGAAGCTTTAAAACTATAAGTTTGTGTGACAGTAGAGAGTTAATAAAGAAGTAAAAACCGAGAATATGAGCAAAATCCTATGGTTAGAACATTGTTAAAGGATATAAAAAAGGATATAATCCCTTGTTCTAAGGTGTACATCTTAATTACCAATAATCTGATATTGATAGGTTTGTCTAGACCAATCACTACAGGCTGCAATTGGCTGTAGAGTCTTAATTGGGTGAGCTAGGTGCTTGCTGTGCTGATGTAAGCAAGTCATTGAAAATATGTATCCTAGTTGTAGAGGTACTAAGTTAGTATAACCAGTGCCAGACTTAACCAATTTAATCAAATCATACTACAGTCCCCCCTATTTTTTTCCCATATTGTTTATCTTTGGATTGCTGTCTAGCTTTCTTTCGTGTTTGTTTACTTAATACATTAAGGGTGTTTAGAGTGCCAATTGTGAAAACTATGTATATATGTCTATTGTTTATCAGGTTAGTTAAGCATAACGGTACATACCGAGTTTTTAAGGTGCGTCTTATAAGCGAGGGTGGGTACCTGGTACGCCTAATAGCAGAAAAAGGTGAGGCTAAAAACACCCAAAGGCTTCCCCTACTTTCAATTTTTTTTTCTTACAGGCCCTTGAAGTCTGGGTGCATCTTATACACAGGGTGCCCCTTGTACGAGGTATATAGAAAAAATGGGCGCAAGTAAGCATTTTTCACCAATTTCTATGGACTAAGGAACTGAAAAATAATCATAGGCTCACCTGATGGTAGTAGCCTATGGAAACTGACTTACATATCTTTCAAGCTTCATAACCCACCGTGGTATACGACAAACAAAGAAACACATAGTGACTTTTGCTTCAGATTTGGACTGAATTCATCACCCATAATCAAAAAAAAGGGGGAAAAAAAAAGATCATATGACCTGTTAACATGCATTTACGCCATTTATTATTTATATCATTTGCACTGACTAATGCGGTAGATCGTGTTATATCTACATGAGTTTTGGTCAATAAACCTATTAAAAAAAAAAAAAGACACGGCATGTACCATATTCAATGTACCCGGTAATAAGCGCATTAAATTAGTGCTTAAATCACATCCAAAATGTGTGGCTTGTAGGTTAAATAGGGCACATGTATGTGTTTTATTTCCTCGAATACGGTTATTATGATAACTTAATCACATAGAGCCAATGACTTTTACTTACTTCATCTGAATAGTCAACACATGCACGATGGCCATCACACTGTTGATTTTTGTCGATACACCTGGTGAAAAAGATAAATTCAATGGATTGCAAAATGAGTCATTAGCAGAGACTGAAAGATAAGTGCATGGGTTGAGTAGCTCACTTCTTCCCAAGTTGCATGGGCTGTGGGCCTTGTACCATAAATCTGAGGCAAGGGAAATATGTCAGAGTACCCACATCGTTTTGTTTTTAGGTGAGAGTGCAATATAAGCTCTTAAAAGAAAAGCAATGGAAAAGTATGGTAATATCTTGCCTCAGTGTTCCCAAAACGAAGACAGCACACCGGCTTTTGCAGACACAAAATCTTAACGGCTGGTAATACCAGGATAACAAAACTGATCTTTGATGAAAAAAAAGCTCTCTTATTCTACCAGTCTCTAACAAGGTACCCTTTATGACATACCTCCCATCCCAACATGAAAATTCAGATTCTGTACAAGGAGGATTCGTGTAGGAAGAGTAGAATAGTGTAAAGCCCGTGGCACCTCTAGCATCCCAGTTGCTGTAGAATTCGATTGTCATTAAATTGCTACTCGTCGTAAGGGCTACAATGAATAGAAAGTTTTTATGAAACATACAAATCATCCCAATGTTGCAAGGTAACTACAATTGAATGCATGAGATGCGAGTTAGGTACATTGAACAAGACAAGCTTAAATGAAGCACCTGAAATATGGTAAAAAGATCAAAACCCGATGTTGGGTGACTTGCCTGGGTGACTTGAAACCACATATTAGGGTTGTAGCATGCATAGGCCCATAGTTTCTTGTAAACCTTTATATAGTACTAGTATGCATTATCGCGGTACTTACTTGGCATCGGGTCTGATCCACTGGTAGCCCACATCCAGTGGGGATAATTATTTACACCATCGTAGATTCTTATTCGCCCTTGGCCATCTAAGTCAACTTTGCCATTCACATCATTTACATCGTCCTTCTCTGCAAAGAGGACTATCTGCCGACCTGAAATTTGTGTAGTCACTATCAACTGTATGTCACTAGGTGATTTCTTGGACCATTTTTGTGACAATCTGTTCTGATATCGTTGGTAAGGGCAGGCAAAAAAAAAAAAAATGTTTCAGGACACATGCTGAAAAAATTAGTTAAGATCTGGTTACCTGAAACAAACATTTTTTTTCTTTTTTGGTCTAAAGATGCAGCATTCCCTATTCAAACATTAATTGGTCCTTTGGGTCAATTGTAGTCGGTCTAGCTCCAACTTTAAGTACCGGGGTAGGTATCCAATGGACAGTCCTGGACACACGTACACTGTACCTTAAAATACAGTCTGGGAGACTTGTTAGGGATCTACTGACGTTGCAACAGGTTAAAGCAGGTGATATAAACTTGCCTACACTGAATTCTAAGCCCAATAAACACATAATATTATACCTATATGGATATTGAAGACAGTTATATATACATAGAATTTAGGTGCCAACTAGATAGTTTTGTTTGGGCCTTTGTTTGGTATGTGGACATTCAAGCATTTAGTTATTACTAGCAAATATCTACTTATATATATATACATGAAAAATGTTGATAAAAATGTGCCATGATGAAGCCTTGAACACTGGACCTCTCACATGCCATGCCAACATGCTACCACTGTCATTTTCATTATAGGGTACCTTATACCTACAGCCAAGAGAATATGTCATTCCTGCTGGTAAATTGTTTGCCTGGTTAGTTTAGTTGGTAGAGCAGAGCTTTTCAAGTGCAGGGGTCGTGAGTTCAATCCCCGGGTTCAATCCCAACCTTTGCATTGAGCCTGCTGGTTCTAGTAATGAAGTTGCAACAGGTACAGTCACAGAGGAACAAGCTTCATTCATAACTAGTGGATGTTGTGCCATGGAGCACAGGGTTTTGGGGTACCTGCAGTGTTAAATCACAATTCCAGTTGTCTTCTAAAATTCTCTATACAGTATGAGTATGTATGTGTATCAGACAGGGACTTAAAATATAGTTTGTGAAGGCCATCGAAGGAGATGGTACAGTCAAAGATGTCAGATATATGAAAGAGTGAATGTGTGTAAAAAAAGAAAACTCCATTCCGTTAATTTAAAAAAAAAAATCAAAGGCAAATGTAGATTTTGATGGCTCAATCAAAATCAGCATCATAAGCTACATTGATTATACCTATTGAATTGTTCCGAACTCCTAGTATTAGCAGAGATACCAAACTTCTTTTGAAAGCCATTGTTGTGCCAGTTTGGGCCAGTTCTTTTTTTCTTTCTTTTTTGCGAAAATGTCACCAGCTTTTATTGACTCGTGATTTTCCGTTTTCATTTTTGTCTTCATACAGGTGGAATTAGAGCAGTAGTCTACATCAACGGCGGTATATATTATATACAGGTTGGTTATCAATATGATTGCATAGGTTATAAGTTTGTCAGTTTGACCTTTGCACGGTTTGTACATAATAGACATAATTGTAGAATTTTGCTAGTTGCAGCCAAAGACAGATGGTTGATGGACACAAGGCCTATGCCTGCCTGTAGCCAGAGTTTAGCTGTGATGTCACAGACTGTTAACTAACACTAACCTATATACACCTTGATGAGTTATACACAGATGTGCAAAAAAGGGAGTAAAAACACCCTTCCCCCTAAAATATCCCTTATCCATACTCTTCAGTGACTGTCTCATTCTGCAGATAGTGAGGTTGGTCATCTTGGTGACAAAAGTATTGCTTCATACCATTTTGTGTAATAAAAACAATGTGCTCTCACATCTCATCAGGTGTATACATTCCATGAGATTATATGAGAATTCGACCTCATCAGGTCTTAAGTTTCCTGCACCTCATCAGGTGATACTTAGAGTAAGCTTCCTACTAACATGACAGTACAAATCTACCTCCTCTTCCTCCTCCATCTACGCCTTCTGTTAAGCCTCTCAACTGCTGCAGCTTTTTTTGCCATTCATTTTTGTGTTCAAATGTTTCTTTATTATAGCCTTAAAAGAAATCTTTGTAGGGGCAGTCTGAATACGAGTGGAAGTTTATTCCAAATTTGTAAGCCTCTGTAGGCAGGGCTTTTCTTTAATTTAGCGGTATATGGAAAAGGTATCTTATATGTCAGTTTGTGGTCATTTCTGGTTCTTCGTCTATCTATTATAGGTGGGTTCTTTTTTGTTTTACTGTAAATTAATGAGATTAATAATTCTTTTCTTCTTGGTGACTGTAGGGGAATTTCGCATAAATCATGTAGATCCACAATAGATAGCTCCCATGTTCTGACATGCTTAATGCACCTAAGCATTCTTTTTTGAATAACCTGAATCTGGTCTATGTTTGTTTTGTTACTAGAATCTACCAGGAAGCTGCAATAATCAAAATGGGGCATGATGGGGCATTATGGCATTATCTTCTGAGAGCAAATATCTGAGCTTGGCAAGCTTATAAGTAAGGAGATAAGTCATATTATCTATGAAAGGGTTAAAACTTAATGTTCTATCTAGAAAAGCACCTAAATAATTAATAGATTCCACTTCAGTTATTTTCTTGCCTTTCACAAAAAGGGATCTGTTTGCAGTTCTCAGACTAAACGTACAGTGTTTACAGAAAACACTGGCTGGCTAGCAGCTGTGTGTTTTGCAGGCATCACTTACATGTCAGGACTATTTACCCTATATATAAAATGGGTTACTAGATCGCTGGTTATAAAACTTTGATTTATGACTGCTTTAGCCTCTGGTACCCCTAAGGAACCAGATGAAGCAAAATTTCTGGGCTGTGAAGCAGTGAGGAAAGTGCCAGCTAACTCGACCTGTTATATACACATTTAAACTGACATATCTACAGAATTTTACAATATTTTGAGGTGCTCTTGGATTAGAATTTTGGTAAAACGTTTTATAGCCTCAAAAATCGTCAGTCAAGCTGCAATTTCCGCCATCTTGGATCACGATTCAAAGAGATCGGCTATCCTCCCTTCTTTATTGATAGAGATAACTTCTCAATCTAGATTGATCTGGATCATATGCATCAGGAGCTTCAATTTGATAGGTTATACATCAATATCTGATGTATAGTTCTCGAGATATTAAAAGAACTCAAACCTCTGAGAGGATCTGCTGGGAGAGTGTAAAATTGTTTGATGTTGCTAAGATAAGCGCCGTTGCATGAGGGGATGGGCGCCAGGGGATGAATTTTCTTCCCAGTCCAATTTTTTTTCCAGTTATTTTTCATTGAAACAAATTTTTGACCATACAAAAATCCCCCTGCAGGCTGGACTTGTAGATTTCCCCACACTTTTTCATGACTTGTCATGGACAGGTCATAGTGCCGGTGCGAGAAAGGTCTAAATTTAAGATGCTTTGCAGGGACCAGGAGATGGTCAAGAGCAGGTCTAAATAGGAACAAAGAGAGATCTGAAACCAGTCCTGAATCTACTAGGAGTAGATCTCTATGGGAGGGTCCAAAGTTTGATTTTAGGGGTAAAATGAAGAGTTTGCAATTTGGTCATTTTAAAGTGGGAAAACTATGTAATTTTTGTGAAATAACATTTTAGGCACATATAAGGGACTGCTAATTGTAAGAACATTGAAAACTTTTATTCAATTTTTTTCTAGTGTGATGCTAAAAAATTAAAGATGAAAATGGAACTTTTCACCCCTGGAAAAGAGCTATGAGAACCGGCTCTAAAGCCTCAGGGGTAATCCTGAGCCAATAAATATTCATGAGCACATGGGGGAATGCACCAATCAGTGAGGCCACTGAAGCTAATACCTTATGGAAGTTATGAGAAAATGATCCAGGATCCTGGATCATAGAGGAGGCATTGCAGTGATTTGATGAGAAATGGCCCAGTCCCACTATAGTAAAGGGAGGCTGCCCAAGGCAAAGCCTGTCCGCATTCCACTCAACCCTATAGTGGCTTCGTGGAATACGGTCACCCTCACCTCTGGGAATACGATGCAAAAATATTCCATGGTCCAAGCTTGTGTACCAGGCTAATGGTCATAATGCAGTTTAGTGCATGAATTAAAATTGTGCGATGTGCATTGATGCACAGAAGGCTCAGCGGCTGAGGCTCAGGGTTATAAAATTCTTAAACTATACCTAGGCTATGATATCAAATGAAAAATCAACAACAAAAAACAGCTCTGATATCAGGACACATCAGGGCCAGGGCCAGGGGGCAAACATTTGGCCTTGCCACATACGTACCCCCTCCTCCTCTAGACTGAGTTTCGTCTGTGTCACGGGTACCTACGGGAGGGGAACGGGAGTAGAGTAGAGATACGAAAGTGGCTACTCCTCCTCAGGCTCAGACAGGGTCAAAAGGTTTTACCCCGGGCCAGGGCCCAACCCTTCCACCCACCCCCTTGAAGCTTGATAAATATTGACCACTTCTAATAGTTCTACGCTTGACTAATCTAAGGGAGTGGTCATTATTTATCAACAGGGGGGGAGGGTGGGTTTGAGGGGGGGGCGTAAAATTTTCAGACCCCTCCCGAGGGGGGGCTAAAAAAATTTTGACCCCTCTTGAGGGGGGGGGGCTAAAAAAATTCACCTTCTTTATAGCAAAAAAGCCCGCGCGCTACTATAGATCAAAGAGGGGCGCGAAAACTCTCCGCGCCTCCGGCGCGGCGGGGGGCGCAAAAAATTTTGACTGCCGTCGAATTTCCGCGCATTGGCGCGAAAACCCACCACCCCCCCCCTGTTGATAAATAATGACCACTCCCTAATGTCATGCTTTTCAGTTATTTTCCCCCAAATGGACAGTTCCCACCCCTGCTAGCACTACTCATCCAAATGATGGCTAGCGTGCGACATCAAGAGGTCCACGTAGTCACGTGGTAGAGCTTATCTAGTCACGTGATCTAGCATTAATCTCGATCCAGATAAGTAAGGCCGTACAAACCATGATTACATACTCTAAACTCTAATAGAACTAGAAACAATTAAAGGGCTAAGGATACTGTCCCTACGCCGTAGAACTACTTTTGCCAAAACTATTAGGTTATAAAAATTAGATCGAGGCTATTTGCTCTGACAGTGACGCTCGCGAGTCTGCACTACGACTTGTAGTACGAAGACTTCTTTAGAATCACGATTTGCGCCAAATGATGTCTTTTTTACGTAAATAACATGAGTTTTCACGTAAGAATGACGTAAATTGCATGAGTTGTGCTAGCTGGGCACCCTTTCAGCTGTTTTTTTTTTTTTTAAGGTTGAAAATGTTCAACTCACCAACTTCCACTCTGATTTTCAGTCTGCACCAAATGTATCCAGAGAAGGTAGAGTGTTTTGAAACCTCATGCCTCGATGCATGAGAGTACAACGTCCCATATCTGCTATATAGCGTACCACAATTTCCAGAGTCCATATGGAAAATATCGTTTGAAGTATAGGTCATGGCTTGGGAATATAGGACTAAACAAACTGTAATAAACAATTGAAGCAATGCTGATGGTACGGCAGCCGCCATTTTGACTTCCTATTATCTGTGACGTCACAAACGTGACAACGTCTCCAACAACCTGACATCAGGCCGCGTCACTTTCAAAGGGAGCTAGCCCAGCGAATGCACGCCCGCATTAAAAGGTCACGTGATCACCCATGGACCAATCAGATTGTTGCAAAATTTCCGCTGGTAACTGCAGATTTGTACACGATCTTTTGGCAGGTACCAATGTTGTTAAAAGTCCGTGCTACGCCCCCACTAACAGTCGGCTCTGGCACCAGTATGCGTCTCCAATAGTGATCGCCAGGTGCTTTGCTATGCAACAGCATGCAATGACGCACACCGGCGTCAGCACGTAACTAAGGACGGAAGGGGGCGTGGCGCGGCAAAGAGCTCCCTAGCCTAGGCAACTATAAGCAGTTATACCACACCCTATAGACTGTAACATCAATTTTGTAAGGCGTGCGGTTATCCATGTAAGGCGTGCGGTTATCCAGGATAACCGCACGCCTCTCCCATGTCACATGTCACATGTCACATATTAAAGGGGGGCTGGCATGGAAAATTAACAACATGGGTACCGATTCAAACAGTGATCATAAAATCGCGGGAACCAGCGGAAAAATCGCGACACCCTGATTGGTCCAGGGGTGATCACGTGACTTTTTAATGCGGGCATGCATTACCATGCCAGGGCCCCTTTAAAACCCACGAAATTTTCCAGGCCAGGGTAGGGATCGAACCTGCAGTCTCACATCCCAAATCCAACTCCCTATGCATTGCGCCACAGGGACTGACGAGATACGCTCGGTTAGAACCAAATCTGGATATGATACTAAGCCGTGTGCGCTGTCGCTGTCTGCTGCCGGGCGACGAGGTGTATTATACACAAACATAACCGCAGATGCAGGAGACGCGGTGGTCTAGCGGTTAGCACGTCGCGCTCAGCCGTGAGAGGTCCGGGGATCGATTCCCGGGCCAGACGCATCTTTTTTCGCCGTGTGCGCTGCCGCTGTCCGCTGCCGGGCGAGGAGGTGTATTATAGTATTTATACACAAACATAACCGCGAGAAGCATCTTTTTTCGCCGTGTGCGCTGTCTTTGTCCGCTGCCGGGCGCAGAGGTGTATTATACACAAACATAACTACGAGAAGCATTGAAATCTTTTTTCGCCGTGTGCGCTGCCGCTGTCCGCTGCCGGGCGCCGAGGTGTATGCACTACCTGTGTACACACACTGTCATGGCTGGCTTCGAGTCCCGGGAAGGGGGAATAATTTTTGTTTTCAACTTGAATTTATTGGTATAATATTGATTATTTATTGGTTTCGTGGTATAAAATAAGTAGTCAATGGATAACTCATGACTTGTGTGGGTTAGCAAAGGCTAATAACACTCGGCCTACGGCCTCGTGTCATTATCCTTCACTAACCCACACGCGTCATGAGTTATCCATTGGTTACTTGTTCACTGTGTCTCCCAAACAGAGCTGCTTAGGAACCCCCATTCATTAGTGGAGTAAGAGGTCCGATCACATTGTTTTGGAGAAATTATTATGTACTAGCATTGATCAATACTCGATTTGTATCAGCTAACACATTGATTGTCCTTCTACACCCCTACAATGTCCGATTTTGCAACCGATTTTGATGTTTACCCTGATGATAGGTACATCACATGAAAATTAAGATAAGGAGTTAGAGCTAAACCCCTGGGTCTTAGTTGTGCAGGAGAGTGCAAGGATTTCAAATCTTTTGGAATCATGTTGATATCTCAATTCGTTCTCACAGAATCGCAGAATTAGTATCTAGAAATCTGACATTTTTGTCCTAAGTATTCAGGCAATTTGTTGTGACCTTCTGGATCCCAATAATGGGCCAATTAGCCATAATAAATGAAGAAATGAAAGGGAGCTAAGTTAGTAAAATGTCAATTCAATTGGAATGAACCACAATATCAGCATGAAATAAAAAGCTATCTGACCCGGATGTTTACCTGTACAAAATTTTACCTTGACCTAATTTTTCTGTGACCTATATATCTGACCTACATTAGTTCATGACCTAGATTCTGATATGATCGAATATATAGGAACAGACGCTGTAAAATATGAAGAAGTAGACATTCTGATAACCTAAGGGAGCATTCATTATTTATGGCGGGGGTGGGGGTGAGCATTTGGCGAAAGAGAATAGGTCAAAAATAAAAGGCCCCCCCTAAAGAATACGTCCAAAATTTTTGGCCCCCCGTCAAGAATAGGTTGAAAATAAATGGCCCCCCCCTCAAGAATAGGTTGAAAATAAAGCGCCCCCCCCCCCCGAATGACGATCATCCATGAATATTCTTTTATTTAACATAAATGCCAAAACCATATGCCTATACATTGTGTGATACATATAATTATACCTCTCTTGAGAGTAGTACTTTAACATTTTAATGATTAGCATTGACTATAGTCAACATCGTCGCGGGTCGAGCATCGACTATAGTCGACACCATGTAGGCCTCCTTATATAGGAATCGTGCAGGGACTGTGAATACCATATTCACCGCACCGGTGCTGAAAATTAATCATTAGATGGTCGAAACCTTAATACAAAAATCATTTCCAAAAGACACACCCCTAAAGTCTAAAAACCATTTGCTCTGAAAAACTTTACTTTTACAGCAGCATAATTTGACACAAGTGGTGTGTGCTTACAACCCAAATGGCGAGGGGTGCGCTTATTAGTGCAGGTGCATTTAATAGAAAGTAGGCCCTTACTCCTAGGAAATTTAAAGGCTGTCCCCAGGGCCCAATAACTCATGTGCCTTCTGCCCTTAATGGGTTAATAGACTCCAAGGGATGGGTGATAGAATTGGTCTCAACTCAGATACACCTTATAGACAAGGTATTTTTTTTTGTGTAGAATAGTCTTGTTGTTCATATTCTTTGGAAGATAGTGCATATCATGTATCATCTCTATTAGAATATGCTACTTCTAGATGAAATAGGTTAAAAATCAGCTGTAGCTGCATGTACTGGTAGTCATCAACAAGAAATGCACATTGGTATTGATCAATTGAAAAAGATCTCTGAATATAGTTCCATCCAATTAGATTTCACTGAACTGGATCAATTTGATTACCTTTAGTCTTTCAAAAGGAGTCTCTGATACATTAAAAGACATTTTATGGTGACGAAATTTGCGACATTTTGGATAAATACCCTAAAAATAAATGGCCCCCCCCTCTAAGAATAGGTAAAAAACAAACGCCCCCCCCTCTAAGAATACCCTGAAAATATTTGGCCCCCCTCCTAAGAATACCCTGAAAATAAATGGCCCCCCCCCCCTCAATTTGCTCACCCCCACCCCTGCCATAAATAATGAATGCTCCCTAACCACTGGTATATTTGACCCTAACATTAACATCTAATGGGTTTCCTATTGACCTAGTTTCAGGCCACCCTATATGTTTGACCAACATTAGCTCATGACCTAGATTTTGATGACACAATCAAATAATTTTTTCCTGTGTGGTAGCAAGTTCACATGGTCGGGAAATCGTAAAAAATCAGTTGCTCCCAAAGTTGGGGAGCCTGTGAAATAAGTTTATCTTAGCAGGTATTGTAAGTGTCACACCTGTATGATGTACATGGGTCATGCAGTGACGGTTTTAAAACTGCCAAATCACAATTTCGCACCTTCACACAGGAAAATGTGATTTTTCAAATTTCTTTTGCAGTCACCAGCTGTACTATTCAGTCCGCATGCACAAACTAGACCTTATATGAAACGCCATGAAACATACTATTACTTTCTTTTAGTTTCATTCTACTTTTTTATTTTGGACAACTTGATTTAGATGACCTTTTCAGTCATCCACTTCAGAAATCTACAAAAATGTCTAGAAATGCACCAATTTCCCCGAAACATTTTCATATAGGTAAAATAAGCCATGAAATACCAAGATAATTTCTTATATGTGTTCATTTATTCTTTGTTCTGTAAGAATATGCCAATTTCCAGTGCAGTTTAATTTCCAGTGCAGCAATTTGTTGGGTCACAAAAAATGTGTCACAAATGATGGACACTCCCAGAGGAGTGGTGCAGGCATTGTGTGATGTACCTACTGATGATCGGCCAGTTTTACAATCGTCTAATGGGTTTAGGCCCTTATATAATGGCCGATCACATAAATTCAGATGTGATCATGTTAACATGGAGAGATGATACTCCGTCTATCTACACACAGACTAAGGGAGTGGTCATTTTTTAACAACAGCTAGGGGGGTCCGTTCCCACCCTCTCCGAGGGGTCTGAAATTTTTCCGTCACCCCCTCTTTTATTCTACAGTTGCGCGTGGGCTTTTTCGCTGAAAAGGGGCGAATTTTTTTTGTTCCCCCCCAAGAGGGGTTTGAAATGTTGTTAAAATGCGTAAACAAAATGTTTACTTGCGGAAACAAAATATAACTTGCGGAAACAAAAATAAAAAGTTGCGGAAACGAAATATAAAACTTGCGGAAACGAAAATAAAACTTGCGGAAACGAAAATAAAACTTGCGGAAACAAACTAGAGAAAAAACTATGTCCTTTTAGGGGCTCCGTACTACATGATTAGTCCTATTTTATCTTTAGACCTTTAGGTTCCTTGAACTTTAATACACATGCCATAGTTATATTTTCGTTTCGTTGGGTACCGAGTCAAAGATGACTGGTAAATCTGCGGGAACCATCTAAAAATTCGCAACGCTCTCATTGGTCAAGGGGTAGTCACATGACCTGCTAACGCGGGTACGTCTTAGCCATGCTAACCCCCCTTTTAAAAAAAAGAAGTTTTTCTGTGTATATCAACAGTTCGCCCTGGAATCAAGGGGAGATATTTATATTTAGCAGCTTCTACCAAGAAGTTCAATTATAAACTCTGAGGAATCTTTGCATTGTCACTTGCTGGGCATACTGGAAAGTTCTCTCGGAAATTAGAATTTACTCTGGGAAATACTTAGCCACCACTATGCTACCACCCAAACTACTGCCATGATGGGTCTTAGTACAGGAGTTTAGGCCTAGAGACAACACCTAGGGACTTCTCATGTGCTCTGATTACATTGTGGATTCGAGATGTTCATGCTTGATTACATTGGGGACTTGAATTGTTCATGTGTGACTACCTTCTGGATTTGAGATATTCATACTTGATCACATTCTGAACTTTGGATGTTTATGATAGATCACAGTCTGAGCTTGTTCATAAGATTGGGAGATTGATGATCAATGTTTTAGATCTGCATGACTGAGAACTGTGAAGGTTTGTTGCTTAAATATTGTGATATTTATGAACGGAAAGGTGATGGTTATGAACAGGATCTTTGAGGATTGATTTGTTATTAACTGGATTTGTGATGAGCCACTTGAGTATTTAGATGCACTGTAACCAAGGACCTATCTTCCTGTTTGTCTTCAATAAAGCTTTGGAGATAACTGCACCCAATGTGTCTTCTTTCCAAATGGGCAGTGGGACTTAGACATAGCTCTACCACTTGACGCTAGCTAACTTCCCCTTTACATGAGGATTCATAACTGGAGGACTAGATATTATTTAATTGGTGGAAAACTCGGTGATCAACTATTTTAAAGAAGCATTAAAACTATAATGCATCAAACCCCTCACTCCCCTCCACCCTCCTATGGCCCAATTGAAAACAAGTGGCATAAGACTTTCTATTTGAATGTAGGCCTATATACAGGCTTCCTGAACTCATCTTCAATTGCTTCTCCCATGCCCACACACCAGCAATGTCACAGAAAGTAGACATCTATCTATCTATCTATCTATCCATCCATCCATCCATCCATCCATCCATCCATCCATCCATCCATCCATCCATCCATCCATCCATCCATCCATCCATCCATCCATCCATCCATCCATCCATCCATCCATCCATCCATCCATCCATCCATCCATCCATCCATCCATCCATCCATCCATCCATCCATCCATCCATCCATCCATCCATCCATCCATCCATCCATCCATCCATCCATCCATCCATCCATCCATCCATCCATCCATCCATCCATCCATCCATCCATCCATCCATCCATCCATCCATCCATCCATCCATCCATCCATCCATCCATCCATCCATCCATCCATCCATCCATCCATCCATCCATCCATCCATCCATCCATCCATCCATCCATCCATCCATCCATCCATCCATCCATCCATCCATCCATCCATCCATCCATCCATCCATCCATCCATCCATCCATCCATCCATCCATCCATCCATCCATCCATCCATCCATCCATCCATCCATCCATCCATCCATCCATCCATCCATCCATCCATCCATCCATCCATCCATCCATCCATCCATCCATCCATCCATCCATCCATCCATCCATCCATCCATCCATCCATCCATCCATCCATCCATCCATCCATCCATCCATCCATCCATCCATCCATCCATCCATCCATCCATCCATCCATCCATCCATCCATCCATCCATCCATCCATCCATCCATCCATCCATCCATCCATCCATCCATCCATCCATCCATCCATCCATATAATTAGTGGGTAGTGGGTTGTGGCATTGATGTTCTAAATATGACGGATTTGGCTAGTGTTCCCATTACAACCTAGGTGTCAACTATTAAATGAGTCCTAAAATAACTGAGGGAACGGGATGGCCAAGAGCTGTTATGATACATGGCATCTAGCTACACAGTGAGATTCCCTTAAAGATGATAAAAGACAGCAGCCCAACTACTTTCAGAGAGTCAGCATTAACAAAAGCCCTTAATAGAATTTGCTCTGAAATATTCTGTTATATAAAAAAAAAAAGAAGAGTTGATAAATAATACTACTTTTAGTAGATTGGTATCCCATGAATGTCTGTTGGCACCAGCCGGCCATGACGATGACGTCATTATAACCAGTGGCTGAACAGGTCACATGTTGAGACATACCAACCCCATATCCATGGGTATTTCCTCTAGCCTGGGAATTCCCTATTATTTTCTGTAGGATCCTAATCATCAAATGCACACAACTGCAAGAAGGAATATTAACACAAGCAATGCCATGCCCATGGCTTAGAGTCTCAGTGTATCGACAGTAGCAATCGAGAAATGGGGATACCCTGTGGAAGATCTGGAATAATGCAATATTACAACCCACAACTGATCTTTACCTGCATGAGTCATTCCCACTTTAACACAGTCGACTGCAACTTGCATGTACTTTACTACGATTGTTTATGCAGTAGGCTATTTGGAAACAGAATTTCGGCGCAACCTTAATAAAAAAAGAGGGCATAATCCGTGTATGAGGATTGTAGATGTTTGTAATTCATCAGCAGATAGCCTAGGGAGATTACTGGTAGGTATTGCATACAGGTGGACTCCCTGGAGCAGAAACAGCAGCGGCAGGATGTAAACAGTACCACAGTACAATACAGTAAGTCAGATAACTATATCAACATTACTAGTGATACCTTGAATGATATGATCCAAACCAGCCTACCAACAAACACATATTGGCCGGGGTAGGGCTTATTTTTTTGAAGAATGGAGGATTGGGAGTGGTAATCTAAAGCATAGACATTGACATTACTAAGGCCGTAGATGCGTCACAGTAGTTAACCTTTTCTGCGTATTATGAAATACCCTCAAAACAGAAAAGTAGGCCAATAAAGGTAAAGAGATGAACAAATGTAACCTAAAGATTAATTGACATGATGCCATATCAAAGTGTGAGACAGGCATGAGAATCAGATAGGACATAATTAGAGTGATATCACATTTGATTAAAAAAACCTTTTCCCTTTTTCCCAAAACGGAAATCAACAACACCAAACAAACAAACCATTAATGACAAATCCCTTGGCTTTCAAATATGAAGAATGAGAGAGAGAGAGAGAGAGAGAGAGAGAGAGAGAGAGAGAGAGAGAGAGAGAGAGAGGTATTAGGCCTAGGCCTACTGCCACCTTTTTTCTTTTCTTTATTTGATTTTATATGATTTAAACTAGACCCTACCTGTAATGTACTATACTTTAGTAAAAAAAAAAAAAAAAAAAAAAAAAAAAGAAAGAAAGAAAGAAGCCATTTGGTGCGGTTTTGGACCTTAAAACAACTCTGCAGGAGTACATGAACCTAGAACCGCCTATTGGATGGATTTTCAAAGTTTAACCAGAATTAGATTAGAAAGGGCATGACCAGGCAATTCCAGTTTACTCTTATTGCAATAGTTCCCATTTTGATATGCAGGGATAATTATTTCTTAAGCAAATAGAACATTTTTATAACCACAGAACCCCAAGACATTTTTGTACATATACAGCGAAGACAAAATGCACTCTAAGGACATTAAGAACATCTAATGTGAATGGTACTTTGAGAATTATTTGTAGATAATATATATGTGACCATCATCCAATATTGGTCCAACATCCAATATAATCAATAAATATAAAAATGGGCCAAGACCCTTACAAGCGATAGTGTGACATGACCATTTCTTAAAATCGACATGTGACATAGCCTTTTCTTAAAATCAACATGTCACACAGCCTTTTCTTAAAATCGAAATATGACATGGGGACCCCCCATCCAGATCCCCAATTTAGGCTATTTCAAGATTCCATGCCCATATATATATGCTCACGACCAATTCTATCAAACGACATCATGCTGTCATCCCTTATAGGTCAATTGCAGCAGATCAGACCTCTCCAAACAAACTTTTTTCTCGAGACAAATGCCTGCCAGTTTCCACCCTAACAGTCTCTGATTGGAGAGTGTAGGATGTTGTGGTGGGAGTGACCCGGAAATAAAAGCATGCATTTGGCAGGCATAAGTCATGAGTCAATATGGTGTTGACTGAATCTCCACTACTATATATAGGGCATGTCACATGAATTTCTATTTTCCCATGTCCTTGTCACTAAGCGCCATGTCACATGTCAATTTTAAGATAAGACCTTTCCCATGTCACTAATTTTCTACTTCTCTATAGGGGTGCGTCCACTGCATGCCGACGGATGGACCATCTGTTGGTTTCATCCGTATCATTTATCATTGATTTCTATGGAGAAAAATACGGATGAAGGGAGACGGATGGTCCATCCGTCGCAGTGGATACACCCCTTATGTCACTGTCTTTGATTTTAGCCTCATTTCGATGAAGGCCATATCTCCTTGTGAAATTTAGGGAGTGGTCATTATTTATCAAAAGGGGGGGGGGCATTAAGATTTCAGACCCCTCTGAGGGGGGGGGGGCATAAAAACATTTGACTCCTCTTGAGGGGAGGTCACACGCTTTACAACTTCTATAGATCAAAGAGGGACATGAAAGTCTCTGCACATCCGGAGGGGGGGGGGTAGCAGCGTGTCCGCGCGACCCCCCCCCCCGCCCAATCGATAGATAATTCCCACTTGGCGTAAAAACGTGTTGTTTTTTTGTTTTGTTTTTTAAATGTTAAAATAACGTGTTTTTTTTTTTTTCCAAATAAAAACGTTTGTAAGTGGGTGACCGCTCCCTTTAATAGGAGTTCAGACCCGTAACCAGTATTTCCTCTATCCCAAATCTAAGAATGAGTTCCTTTTGTTCCTTCCAAATCCATCCCCTCTTTACAGTTTAGACAACAAGGTTTGAAATGCAATAGCGTAAATTAGTAAAATAATTCGTATAGAGAATAACCCTCAAGAGTCAAGACCTTCTACGATTTCCACACAGTTGACTCTGAATACAGTGCAACACCCCCTGTGTATTTCAGACACTATACCAACCCTTACTTCATGTATATTGTAGGACATGTACAGACATAGCTCAGTTACCTGCCACTCACACAGACAGGAGGATGGGCCCTGCACAGGACCCAGAGGTAGAGGCAGACACTGGAGGAGGATTAAACGTTTACTGAGACTAGTGGTCTAATATCTGCTTCCAAAGGTGAGATTTTAAGTATTGTGGCCTATGAAATATCATAGTAAGCTTGCCGTTTTACCCATATATTGGCAATGGTATACGCCCATTTTGGCTTGTTGCTGCTGTTGTTGTTGATGATGATAAAAATGGTGATGATGATGCTGATATGGGGCTTAACTTTATCATTTTGATATGAGTTGGTATTGCATAGGCCGACTCCTTACCATGATTTTTATCTTCAAATTTGAACTGTACATCATCTTGTACAGCATTCCCGTTTCAAAATTTGGAAGGTATGGGGTAACCCCACCGCTGTACCTGTGGGGAAAACCCTGGGAAAACCCCCAGAAAAGCCTATGGCTTAAACCTGTTAACATGTATCCCCCAGTACAGCTTGCAGCTTGTGTTTGAGATAGGTCACCAGTCAATAGCTAGAAGAGTCATGCATAGGAGGATAGGCTCATTTACATAAACAAATAATGTGTTAGTCTGACAAGAACTTTATAGGCTTAGATCTAGAGTGTATCTTGGTGTATGTAGGCCTACAGTGATACATATAGCCTACACGTATTTCTGTTTATTTAAAAAAAAGGTCATCAAAATAGCATGCATGTCCTGGTCAGCTGGGACTTTTTGTACACCCCTGTCCTCCTTATCTGCAGTCTCTCTCTCTCTCCTTCTATTATATTATGCCAAATATTTCACGTCTCAGGTCAGATTCCCTAACCTTTTCTGTACCTTGACTCGCCAAGTTATCTTTCCAAAACGCATATTTTTCTTACTGCCTGTGAAGTGGGTATTGAAATAAAACCTAGGCGATTCATGGATATAGCTTTGAACCTGCCCAATGAATGCGTCATTGTCATAGACCTACCTGGTAGTTGCTACAAAAAGGAAGTTTAAATTTCTGGGACATAGGCCTAGCCACTATAAAACTATTGGGTCATATCAGTTGAATAAAGATCACTGAATAGATTTTTAGTTGAGAAACCAAAAACGTAAGAGGGGAATTAGATTAGGTTTCTGGATGATTAGGTCCTATTCTGAGGGTGCAGATCAATGATTTCAAGTCTGGACGCCTTTTCTTTTATCAGGCCTACAATAAAAGGCAGTTATTTTTGCTTGACCTGGAGCTTATTTCAAAAGATCCCGTGACTTCCCCCTTAACGTCCAGAGATTTGAATTTTAAATATGGTCATTATGGATTGTTTGGTAGTTTGGTCAATATCTTAGAGAAGTTATGTTCTCAACATCTACAGCAACATGTAGGCCTACGTCTAGAACAAAACTATAGGATATGCTTGACATTGCAGATGTTACAAGTTTGCATTGCTAAGTCTTTTGAGTTGTACAGATGCTAGTGATTGACATCTATTGTATTAAGGCTAAAATGATCAACTATGAATATAATTATATCACAAATAAAACGTAACTAAATCATTTTAGATTAAAGCAAACAAGAGGATGTCCCGAGGAATTACCAAAGAGCAGAGGGCTAGGTTAACATCAAATCAGGTGTTCCTCGTGGATAATGTCCCCACACAGGATACCCTCTTCTGGGCAATAATAGAGGAAAATGAAGTACTCAGTCCAATACAGATCAGGGACATAAGGGTAAGGGGTATATGTAGTACGCAAAATGTAATAAAGCTCCGCTGTTTATTTCATAATAAAACACAGATACCTAATTTGACGCCGTTTCCTTTTTAATCTACTTGGTTTATTTGTGATATGTTTGTGTTAAGCTTAATATGGATGTGGATGATTTTATTTTACTAACATGCAACATAAATTAATTTTTGTACGTGTGCATGCTATCATAAATTTGCACAGTGTGTCAATCTATGATGCAATAGTAATATTTTTAAATGCATGAGGTTTGAATATACCCGGGAGTTTCGCGAATACTTGTGAAAAACATGACTAGTGTTCATCACATTTTAGCACCAAATATACATGACAAATTTATTAATGATATGGTCTCTGGTTTCTCTTGTTTACTCTTCGCCCTTACATTAACAGCTCCTCAAAATTGAAAATTTACAATCTCACATCATTTTGTATGTGTTTTGCATATTGATGCATCTAAATTGGTCTGTGTGGAGGAGAGGTCACCTTTCAACTGTGGAGGAGAGGTCACCTTTCAACCTTTAAAAGAATCCCACCCCTCCTTTCAATGGTAATGATATGACTGATTTGATTCCTTCTGCTAGTACTAGTTATTTTGTTGATTTTAGGTGGGTATATGTGATGAAAAAAAATCAAAGTCTGTCCATTTATCAATCTACTTTTAGAGAAAATGAATAACTCCACATCACTTGACATGGTAACGATAGTTTCTCCTTTAAGCTCTATAAATTATAGACAGAGACATAATATCCACTTTATACTCTGTGGTTACTATACCCACGGTTACTCCCACACAAACACAGCGTAATAACACTGACCTGTCCTACCTCGTGATCATGTGACACTAATTGTGGTCGTTACTAACCTTATAAGGCTGTACAGCTAGGTCAGCAGAAAATGATGTGTTCCTTTGTGCCAGACCTCGTCTAACATAGGACAGTCCTATTCTCTGTAGCCTATACATGTAAGAGAGCATAATATAATATAATACTCATCTCTTTAACTCTAAAAGATATTGGAGAGAACCTTCCTAATTAGCAATGGAGCATTGGGCCATGCTTGTCCCAATATAAGCCGACATTGGCCCAATGTATCCTTGCTACCTGGGTGGGTACTGTGCACTTAAAGACGCCTAAAATAATAAAGTTGTTGCCTAACGAGGTATATGTGAGTATGGATAGGGGTATGTCTTGAGAGTATGTAGGCTATGGCATAGCATCTGGAACTGTGATATGTTTTACTTGAGAAATTTCCAAGTTTTGCTTATGAAAAACACCGATTAAGACGGCAACAGCAAACGCCACATTCTCTGCACATGACACTGTGTTAATCCTTTATGATAATCCTGATCAGATATAATCCTGTCTTCTTGAGGTTCACTGAACATGCCATCCCAAAATACCTGTTTTGGAACTTCATACAATGCCTTTGTCCCTACCGGAACTTGGGCATCCTTCATGATGCAAGACTTAGGCCCACTGGAACATGCAACTTACAGCATGGGGGAAGGATAAGAATAGTCCTAACCACATCAAAGAGGAAGGTTTTAGAGATCATTCATACAAGTACATGTTCCTTTGGGGCCATCCATAAATGACGTCATGCAAAATTTGACCTTTTTTGACCCCCCTCGTCATGTTTTCTTTTGGCAATTTGCCAATGCTGAAGGTATACAGAAAATTTATTTTGTCATGCCGGGCCAGACTCCCCCTCCCCCTTCAGCATGACGTCATTTGTGCATGGTCCTTTTTGAAATCCACAATTACACATTAAAATTAGGTATCATATGTAAGCTTATTCAAAATCTTTGGGTACCGGTACCATGCTTTAGCCTCGATATTTTAGTTCAAAGTATAAAGCAGCAGTTGTGAAATTATCCCGGAAATAATGTCTAACAATGTAACATTGACAGTGGGCTTTGGGTACACAGTGTTATCTGTATGATGAATAGGGCAGATTCTTTCCACTACACTATCAAAATACTAACAGTGCCAATGACACTCTCATTCAGTAAACGGATCCACTCTTCATGTACATACATTTATATACCGGGAGTCCAGTAATAGAAAGTGTGAGATCACCTGTGTGGAATTGACATATCAATTAAGAACCACATGCCTGTATTTTCCACAGACTTAAACAACTAGATATATTATATGAATCTAGATTGAGTAGCATCACCATTTCCTTTTGGAATCTGAAAACAATCATATTCAGTTATCCATATAAGCTTTGATCATTGCACTATTCTCTATGGGTATTCTCCCACTCTCACAATATTTGGATTATATATGAATAATCCTACTTTAGGGAGTGGCCTGACAATTTTGTCCCTCCCTTTTATCCTTTAGTAGTGCGTGGTTTTTTTTTTCGCTCAAAAGGGGAGATATTTTTTTTGTTCCCCCACATGAGAGGTCTGAAATCTTTTTTTCCCCCCGTTGTTAAAAAATGACCACTTCCTTACATAATCTGAATACAGACGGCAGAAGAGGTAACTCGTATTCCCTCAAATTATTTGTTTATTAATGTCTTTTAATTTGACTTTACTCCTAAAAATGTTGAATTCATGTAGCTCAGTTTATGGATGAGACAGATATTCCTATCTAAAACTGTACCAGTCTTACTACACTGTTAACATAGGCCAACAATTCCTACATTTCTTATTTAGAAAAATAGAAAATCACTATATAATTCGGTCCCAAAGGACATGAAGACTCAAGGCATAAATATCATTCATAACTAGTGTCAACTTTTATCTATTCAGTGTAACAATGCTTCTCACACATTTATGTATTTATTCTTATTTATGCTATTAATGTATGTCTTTTGGTTCTAAACAAGACACTGCTTCAACTACTCACTTCCTAAAATGTACCGATATTTCCCTTTTTGTATATTCATCACTCAGATGTTATAGAAGTTGCTGTGATCATTATTTTTGAGATACCATGCCTGATATATATATATATATATATATATATATATATATATATATATATATATATATATATATATATATATATATATATATATACACTCATATATCATATAAATGACATTGTTATATAGCACTATTTAAATGAAACTAGCGCTTCATTGTTGCAATTAACACATTTTAAAAAAAAGACCTGTGTGGCTGACCTCCACAAGGTCACAAGTACAGTCTGAGCCAGTCACATTATTCCATATATCTGGGTAGTAGACCTAGCACATTACAAAACAAAAGTGCATCATTAACTAGTTTAATACCGATGGATTATAAAATAATAGTTGAATACATGAGAAACACCAATTGTAGTGATGTTACTGCATATCCACATGGAGTGCCCTATCTATTCATTTTCAAAAGGTTATTCTTTATAACGGCAGTACATTTACATTATTTAAAGACCTCATTAAATTATTATTTCCACTATTATTTCTTTTTAGGGAACAGTGGGTAGCACCCCATCTGACCACACCAGGATGCTGCTGGATGCCCTATGGCGGGGCACAGAGGGCATGCTGGATGGCTTTTTTCGGGCACTCAAGGATACCGGCAAGGGCCATGTGGTGGATGTACTCCATGGTCAGGCAGTGCCTGATAACTCACTGTCACCATCATCACCCAGCTACCTCCAAGAAGGTGTGTAGATTACAAGGAATTTTAGACACTGGTAATTTAACAATAAACCTAACACTATAGATAAATCATATCAACGGATTTGTCTACAGAAAGATTAGAGTGGATATGCCTACATATACATATATATATATATATATATATATATATATATATATATATATATATATATATATATATATACATACGTTCAGGCATGGCAGTGCCTATACAAGGGTAAAATTTGTTGCGGGCGTCACCGCCCTTTTAAAATTCGACAGACGTCACATGGGAGGAAGTGGCAAATTGCATTAGATGAAGATCAACATGGCAACATGGTCCTCTCTCTCCAGCCACCCATGTAGGCGCATATGGTACTGGCTTTTGATTGTATTTGAGATAAATTACATAGGATGGATAACTTCCAAATATCTAAGACACCCCTCACTCATACTAATGTTAAAATAAATTCTAAGTGGTTCTTTTTGCATCACAAGGATGACCAAAGTAGCCTTCAAAATTCTGGGAAAATCCCATGCCTGATGGTTCAAAACAATCTGCCTTATCTTGTAAAAGTGTGCATAGAAATAATAGGAGAGTGAATATAAATAGAAGTTAATCATGTCATTGATAACATTCATTTAGATTCTTTTTATGATCAAACCAACTCCACACCTTCAATACATCTGAATATGATTTTCCACTGCAGCTCTTGGTATACACAAGGCAAACTGGGCGAGGTCCATACTCACAATACCATTATTTGACTTTGCAAGTCGAGGGAAGACAGACCTTTCCAAGCTCTACGTTCCTCTCTACCTAGTGCATAACAAGAATGACCAGATCGACTTGAACGCTGCAGAGGTCAAGTAAGTCTATACTTTTCTCTTGGGATATCGAGGTCTGTCTTATGAAGAATAGGGTTTGTTTCTAATAGTATATTGTGACAGGGGCACGTTTCCCGCAATGTAACTTTTTTCCATAAGCCGTAACTTTCCTCCAGAATTTTCTCCTCGACTAAGCTACATAAGACAATGCTTTTGCATGAGAAAGTTAGATCTATAGCCTCTGTCAAACTCCAGAGGTCCATAACTTGACTTATGGAGGACGTAAGTTGGCCGTAAGGTGTCTGCAACTCACCTCCATAGCCGAGAAACGCAACCCAGTACATATATATTAATTAGAAAGTAAAAAGATTTGCTTGAATTAACAGCCATAAATGAATAGCCATAAGATCAATACCTCGTGAATGAGGCGCACCCCTAACCCATCCTATAACGTGCACCTGCAGTCAAATTTTGATCAATTTAGTACTTTTCAACTGTTAATTATACCTTAAAATCCTCACCTATAAGGCGCACCCCCAGCTTTTCTCAACAGGTGTCTGTCTCTGTGTATACACAGCACCTATCACGGTAGTAAAGCTTTTTTTGGTCACACACCAACCCCAACATGCTGAACTTCCGGTGGGCTAATTGCCTAGTCATTACCATTGCACCCGGGGGGGGGGGCACTCCCTATGTGATCTATAATAACCATGTGCGTACAAAACCTAGAGGGAAAGGGGTACCTTTTGGAGCTTGTGGGCGGATACGGCCGGATCCGTTCAAAGGGGTACATTTTTAGCCATTTTTGGCTAAAAGGGGTAGGTTTTTTGGTCTTTTTTCCATTTCTTTAAGTGGTAATACACCAGAAGGGGTTTATAAATCAAGGGGGTCCCACCAAAAGGGGGTGTGATTTTTTTGCAACTTTTGGTAGAAACCCGTCCAAAGGGGGGTGTTTTTCTAAAAAATTGCCCCCCTAAAAGGGGTACCTCCTCCAAGGTGATGTACGCATATGGTTTCCATTAATTTAAGAGTGGCCCCGGGGCCATTGCAGTGGTAGCAAAACTTCCCATAGTTACTCTGAGACACATTTCCATCATTACCAATTGATTAGGTTCATCTATACGCACCCATTGATTTGCTTGGTTAGTCAATACGACCAATAGTAAGATATTTATCATCATTCTAGTGAAATTTCCCGGACAAATCTATTACGGAATGCCCAGTGGAAGTGAGCAAACTGCACGAATTTCATGGGTGGTGCCCCCTGGTGTATCAATGACCCTGTTGGTTTGGGTGTATAAGGCACGCCTTATAGCTGCACCTAATCTCACTCCATGTTTACCTTTGCAGAACTTTTTCATCTGCAGGTTCAACATCTAGGCCTACTTCTCTATAGTATATGGGGATGAAGTCCACTGATTAGAGGACTGAACAGAGTTTGTACCTTCTTGATAAATCAACTGGCTTTGAAAAGTCTTATTATGTATTATTTGCAAAGTTTTATGTATTATTTGCAGGTCTGAGAGAGTTATCCCAACTGAGATGATCTTCAGGGATTATGATGAATCAATGGCACCAAATACTGTTCTCATCGAGGGGATGCCAGGTAGTGGTAAAACGACCTTCACCAGAGCCTATATGTGTGACTGGTGTACATCATGCTCTGGTAAAACCCAAACACCAAGAGGTGTTCTCACCTGGAAGCTCATCTTGTATGTACCAGTAACAAAAATTACCTCAAGCGTGGAAGACGCCATAAAGTCAGCAATAGCAGTAGACCCTCTGATGCAGGCAGATGTGTATAACTTACTGAAGCTATACCCTGCCTACTGTTCAGTAATCTTTGACGGAATTGACGAGTGCCGGGATGAAAACATTTGTCAGCAGCTCGCTGAATACATAGAAAGGAGCAAATTGGGCCAAAAGCCGAAAGTGATAGTGACAGCCAGAACTTACTTGTGTGGCCTAGATGCAGGCCTATTTCAACGGCACTTGAGGTGTGATGGCTTTACAGAAGAGCAAGCCATCACTTACATTGGCAAGTTCTTTGTAAATGATAAGATTAAAGCTGAAGAGATCAAAAAGAAGGTGTCAGTCACAGATCAGTCCTTGACAAATCCACTCAGGCTCTATATGGCCTGTCTAGGTATCGCAAAAGGTCTGATTGACATCACATCTTGTGATAGACTCAGCTCAACAAAGCTGTTCCTCTCCCAAGAACAATTGCTCCTGCAGAGAGAACAAAAGAAACTCTGCCCAACACGAGCAGTGTCAGCCGACCAGCTTCAGATAGAGTTCAAGAAATTCACTATATTGACACTACAGGCGATGCTCTGTGGGGAGCGGTCGATATCACCCAGGATATTACAGCAGGCTGGCATCCACGAAGAATCAGCTGTGAGGGTATTCCTCAACAAGGAGTATCTATTCACCCTGCATGGGGAGGAGGAACGCTGGACTTACAGGCATGAGACTTTGTATGAGTTTCTCTCAGCAAGGGGCTTAGGGTTTCTGCCACCAGACCAAAAGCTCTGTGTTCTTCTGTACATATGTGCACAGAGGGAGTTCAGGAACTTGATGGTTCTGTTCATTGGCCTGCTGGGTCATGCCTCTGATAATGCAGAATCAGCAGTGGACCCCGAAATCAATGAAGTCTTGATTGAGGAGATGCTCAAAGTGTGTCTAGTTCTGCAAGGGTTGTTGGACAAACAAGGGATCCCTGAACCTGAGAGAGCAGAGGTAAGGTCAACCAAAGACAACATTGGAGCTCTAGTCAAAGTCAAATCAGTGAAATTACTGATCCAAACCCTCTGTTCTCCAACCAAAGTCAGACTGTCTGATACTCAAACAGAACTCAAAGACAGGCTATGCCAGAGTTGGAAGCTTGCCCTCAAAACATTCCATGATGCAGTGCTGAAGGACCCAAGTCAAGTGTTCTTTGGTATGATGGAGGAGGAAAGGTACTGCGGTATCATCACCCACATCACCTCCTGCATAAAGGAGTGTCAGAAGCCAAACCTCAACATCATACAGTGGGTGATCCCAGGACATTGGTAAGTTATCATATGCTTTCATTATTTTTTTTTTGATAAATTAAAGTACTTTCTTGAAAAGAAGAACAAAAAGAAAACCAAATGTCCTACAATTTCTTTTCTGTATAGCCTATTGCTACCATTCATTATATCAATCATGATCTGACAGTTGATATTATGTGACCCTTCAGGCATGATATGGATGGCCACGGGAGTTTGCTGGAGAAGGATGTGTACCCGGTCGGGGATGACCGCTGGGTGATGGTCAGCTACAGCATCTGGCAGTACGACAAGGCACGGGTCTTTGATGCATGGTGTCCAGATGATGCCATCCATGCCTGGAAGCAACTGCAGAGCAGTTCACGAGAGGAACATCAGCGAAAGGGTCTTGTAGAGGCTCGGCAGTCACAAGTCACCGCGACATCCCCATTTCAGTCCCTGGAGTTTCGACTGCCCTCACCGAGGGAGTCCTTCAGGGTGTGGGGTACAAAGGGCCAGGCACCTCAACACTGCTTCAGTACAGATGCATGGCAGCGATTCTTCAACACAGTCATTAAAGAAACCCGGGAGTTCCATCTGTACTTGGCCACAGAAACTCCTCTGTTCCCTCTCCTAGAGGCTGTCTTGGTAAATCTTGATGCCCTGCGAAGAGCTGTGAGATATGAAATGGAGATCTGGGGTGGTCACATCAGCCTTGAAGAACTGACATGTTGGCTGGAGAAATACAAGGATAGTGCACCATTTGACCGCCTACAGCTGAGGGGGATAGATGTTGTATCTGAGGAGAGAGTAGAGGCTGTCCTGCAGCAGTTTGACTCAGAGCCTGTGATAGATGCACAAACAGTGTATTGTAAGAGACCAGTCCATTTGACATGATTCACTGGTGTTAACATCAAGTTCAAGCCTTTACTGTGAGCCATTGCCATCAGGTGAATCAGATATATCTGCAGAGAAGGATATGACTTTATCAAAAGGCCACGGTTTGTCTCTGATGGGTTTGTAAATTGACTTTCACCTTGGTTTGATTATTGGCAATCTCTGTGAAAATGCATCAAGGAAAAGTAATTTCTTTTTTTTTTATCATTTTTGTTTTCATAAGTTATTTATTATTTTGAGAATCTTCACAGCACGAACTTTTAGACCTCCTGCCACCGCCAGAGCTACCTTGCTAATGACGACATCATTGATTGAGTGTATCACTTCCGGGTCCTGGGACAAAGTTCATGACCTGGGGTCATGCCTCTGAATTTACAAATTTTTGCTTAGTTACAGAGGTTGTCAGGGGGGAGTTTCTCCTGAGTGTAACTGAAGGTTTTGATCCCTTTGAGTTACAAAAAGATTGCATATGACACCAGATTATTGCCATTTCCTACATAATTTCATACAGCATACATGTATTTCTTTATCTGTCAAATGGCAAGTGCATTGGTCCCTGACAAGGTTGTAAACAATAGTTGTCCATTTTCATACAAAAGTCACCCTTTTATTGGAGATGCCAAGGGCATCTCCATAGCAGTATAGATGGGAGGTCATTGCACACAAAATCGGACAGTCCAATTCCCCTTGAGTCGACCATTGCCATTGTAGCATTAAATGGCACTGATTAACTGCTGATAGATGGTCGATTTATGGCAGTTTACCCAGCCTGTGCTGTCTATTGCCTGCACACAATGCTGCCTACACAAGTAGGGTCTAGGCTGTTTGTTTAGCACTAGCTGAAAAAGCTGTCATACCGCCTTTCTGGCCTGGTGCTTACTTGGCCTACCACTCCCTTGGCCCAATGGTCACGCCTCAGCAGTGTCAGACCCCCCCCCCCCTCCTTCCCTGCTTAGTCCCCTCCAAGTGTTTCCTACACTGTAAAAAAATGTGTGTTGAACTTACACTGTCTAGCTTCTCTCCACCACCACCCTTCCTACATTGTAAAAAATGTGTGTTGAACCAGAGATGCCACTCACTGGCTGACAAAAACCAAGAAAACTGCACTTTAGACACATTTTCCCAGGAATTTAACATAATTTAATACAGAAATCTTGGAATAAAAATCAGGAATTCCTGGTTAACCAGGAAAAGTGGCATCACTGTTGAACTTACACTGTCTAGCTTCTCTACACCATCTCCCTTCCTATAGTGTAAAAAATGTGTGTTGAACTTACACTGTCTTGCTTCTCTCCCCCCTTCCTACACTGTAAAAGAATGTATGTTAAACTTAAACCATGTAGCTTCTCTCCACCACCACCCTCCCTACACTGTAAAAATTGTGTGTTGAACTTACACTGTCTTGCTTCCCTCCCTCCTTCCTACACTGTAAAAATGTGTGTTGAACTTACACTGTCTAGCTTCTCCCCCCCCCCTTCCTACAATGTAAAAGAATGTATGTTGAACTTAAACCATGTAGCTTCTCTCCACCACCACCCTCCCTACACTGTAAAAAATGTGTGTTGAACTTACACTGTCTTGCTTCCCTCCCTCCTTCCTACACTGTAAAAATGTGTGTTGAACTTACACTGTCTAGCTTCTCTCCACCACCCTTCCTACACTGTGAAAACTGTGTGTTGAACTTACATTGTCTAGCTTCTCTCCATCACCACCCTCCCTACACTGTAAAAAAATGTGTGTTGAACTTACATTGAGGGGCATCTCCTTAGGACTAAGTGCTTGCATTTTACAACTGTTGCTCTGTATGATGTTCTGAATCTCTAGTATGGAAATATATGCAACAACATTTTTTTACCCTTATGGTATCTTTACAATCTCCATGCAGTCATGGATCAGTAGTATTTACATAGAAACCAAAGATCTGGGTCTCATATTCTTAGTGGGCTTCCCTAGCCCACTCAAAAGGGTCTATTTCTCCTCTTTCCTATCCCCTCAGGGGGCTGACACATTCATCTGTGGAATTGTGTAATGTAGTTCTCGCCATAAATATGACCTTAGCTGTCGAAATGGCATTAAACATTTATTACTCACTCACTCCCATATTCTTAGAACCTAGATGTTGTAACAGTTGGCTTCTACATATTTGGTTCAACATGTCCTAGGCAGTAATATCTCCTATGAGTATGTGTTTATTCTTGCCATCAATAATCCTATCCACTGATTCTGGGGAAGTGCTTTTTACCTAAAAGCATTGATTATATCCTAGTGCCATACCCTAGATTTATGCTGAAATTTACAGAAACAGAAAACCAGACACAGTTTATATATCTTGCAACATTCCAGTCACAACATATGTATATAGGATCTTATCTAACTATCTGGGCCTGAACAGTGCTTTTTTGCTCATAACCCCAGTGCGTTATCCAGCCATAACGCACTCTCAGACCTTTTCTTCGTCTTCAAGAGGCTGCTAGGTTCAATCCGGACATGTTATTAAATTGGAGGAATATACAAAGTTAACTCCTCCATACATTTCCTGTTAAAACCGTTTAGGTTCAACGGGGAATCATTCCCCGGCCGCTGTGGCAGGAGGCGAGCTCGCTGTCCACTATACCAAGCCGACCGGTGGTAGAAATGAATCTACATCAAGAATTAGAAAAAGTTGTCCGACATACCTGATGTTTACACACCTCGTTAGCCTAGAATCCATGGAACCTGGGGGAGTTATTAACAGGGAGACATCCTTAGATATCCTATATTAACATGCCATGCCTAATTTCTCCATTTTGTTCGAAATAAATAAGAATCCATTGATTTTCCACATCGATACGAGTCGGGACCCGCCCCGTCCGGCCATTCCTTGCTCAACGCGTGGCTGACCTAGTTTTTACATCCAGGCACCTACCCGCTTTGTCAACAAGATGCAATGGCCGTGTACCGGGCCGTGTGCGTTGGATCGTTATGGAAAATCAATGATTCTTATTTATTTTGAAGAAAATGGAGACAAAATGTAGGCGAACACCAACTAGAGATCGTATATTTGGCGCTGCTAGAAGTATGGGACTTGACATGCTTGGATTATACCCGAAAAATGAGTGTAAAGGTGGAGCTGTGTCGGACAGAGTGACAACATGGCCACGGCGGGTTGGCAAAGCGAGCGGATTGCATGTACTTACAAAATGTCTTCTCCTGGATTAGTTCTTGTGTTATAAGGTAAGAAATTGATACAAAATGGAGAAATATGTTCGATAAACGCTTTAATGTATGTTATGGGAACGCACTCGTGGATTTACGGGTTAATAATCCACGACCCCGAAGGGGGAGTGGATTATTAACCCGTAAATCCACTCGTGCGTTCCCATAACATACATTAAACGCTAAATATACAGTGAAGGTTATATGTATAAATCACTATATTTTTGGGGCTAAAGGTTACTGCAGTCGTTTTTCCTATAAATATAATTAATGTGTGGACATACCCCACAGGGGCTTTGTAGACCGGGCCTCCGTACCTCATTTATGGATGTCACTACAAGTATGACAAATTGAATAGATACGTTGGTGCCTAACTGCTATGTGGAGCACTTGTGGCGGTTTACACTATACCATGGACAAAGGTATCAAGCGTAACATATTTTGTGAAACTGCAACCTGTGTATACTGAAGACCTGCTCCTATTTTTCAGACCATGTATAGTACATACATATGGATGTGTCCACCCACGTCTGTATATTTTGTTTGATGATGTTATAATTAGTCACATTTTCTTATGTATATCTTTTTTTATTTGAGTATTATTCTACACAGTGACACCTTTGTCTTTGTATTATGTTAGGTTTGTTTTGTATAACCAATGTGCGTACTCAAAATGACTGAACAATCCTCTGCTGGCCAAAGGGACGACTAGAGGTAGTTTGGATATGATATATATGCTGATAATTTCTATCTACTGTATTTGTGCAAATTAGTTACACATGGATGTAATGCTCATCTATTGAATTTGCACAAATTTAATAGGTACACATGGGTGTAATGCTCATTCACTAACAATAACTACAGTATCGTATGCCATTGAAGTAAAAGTTACCTTTCCACCATACATTTTTACCCTTTTATACTGTCCTACTAATTTTTTTTCAAATGATTGGGTATAATTTGAATGACCAGTATACATTGTTTCTTCACATTTTGTGTTCCTCTCCAGATTTTATTGGACCCCTGTAAATGCTATATAAGTTCTGCAGATACTTCGATGTACAGAAAATGTTTTACTTATTAAATCTTACATATAATAATGTGTAACTTAGTAAACAACCTCTAAATGATTCGATGAAACTTCTAAAGTCCCACATATGTTACTTTAACTATCTTTTTATGCAATGTAGGACTCTAGTAAATATAGCACTTTCAGTAATATAATCTGTAAATAGTGACCATTGCCATTGTAACTAACTTATTGCTGTGATTTCCACTTTTGGCTGCAAGGCTGATAAAATAGTTTTCCACTCCATCTGACTTCTTTCTTGGTGAATCCCTGGAAGGGTCCAAATGAAAAACTTGGTTCTTTACTGGAGGCTATTTATCCAGGTTCTGGACATAAAACAGCAGAATGATTGAAAGGTATTACAGATGCAACTGTGCTACTCCTCCCTCAGACCAGCCTTAGTTCATACATGGTAGCATGTGCACCCGTCAGGAAAATATGTAGAGGATAACATTGTGTTGAAACTGCTGCCTTCGTTTCCTCCACTGTTTTATCAGCAGGTATAGGCACATGCCTATACCACATACCAATGCTATGGTACATGGTATGCATCTGTATCTAAAAGTAGAAAGCAATCCTTATGTTTGATGAATAACATCTTTTTAAGCAAGATCTGATCATGAGCAATCCTAGATGGAAATTGTAAATATTGCTTCTGTAATCTTAAACTTCCCACAAATATCGTGAAAGGAGAAGTAGATGAAATTCAAAAGCCAGCATACAGCACTAAAATTTGAAAGTGTCAATAGAATTGTTTAAAACTATCAATTTTGAGTAAAGAACAAGAAGAGTATTTTGAAACAAACCCTGTCTCATGTTTGGCCTCACTAGAAACCAAGGATGAAAGAAACAAATAGAAATTAACCATGTTATGTATATTAGAAAAATAGCTGAGACAGAACTTCATGACAATACGAGTGTTGAAGCGATTGAACTCGCAAGTAACTTGGAAAGTACAGGTCTGGCCATTTTGGCACTATAGTGACAGCAATGCAGAACACTTACCAACAATTATATACAGCTGTAGTAGTTGTTAATATTAAGAAATATCCCAAACAAAGAAGAAACGTACTTCATATGTATTGTGCACCAGCCATTTTGGATTTTGCCGTCAACTGGCTAGGTATGTTGTCCTATCCCTAACAGATTTTCTCAAATCATTTCAAATCATTGTTATTAGGCCTGTTTTTGCATGGATCCATCTTCTTCTTCGTAAACTATAATATATTATCATGATTTCTTTAACATCTGCCATGTTTGTATCAAAGTGACATGCACTCGCAATGTCGTAATAGTTTAACCGCTCGGACGTTTTTTGGCAAAAACATTCCGAGACATATATGACACCCGATCCACCTAGAGCTGACACCCTAAGCTGACACCTCCATAGAAAAGCATTGAGTGCACAAATCGTCTGCACCCATTTTGAGGAGACTTTTTGAAACCTTAATACCAGAAAGATAAGGACCAGATAACAGGTAACAATTACACCTCTAGGATCCTAAATATGTACACTATCTCATAACATGTTTCATTTTCTCTCATATTTTAGCATTTTGATGTTATATGAGGGCAAAGTGACAGTCCCTTCAAATTTCAGTTCTTTATTTTCGCCATGGCACCCACATGTCTCTCAAAACTTGGAAAAGTAAACTTTCCAGGTTAATTAGGGCCAATGGTGTTATTCAAGATTCTTTTTAGAAGGGATAGATGGGGAAAGGGAAAAATGAGAGAGCTCCATGAAAATTTACCACTGGAGAGACAGCTGAGGAGATATGCGAGTAATATAGGATTTCCAGAAAGAGGTAGGTAAGGGGAGAAGACTCATTATCACTATAGTGGTAGGGAGGTGATACTCATAATTAAGGAGGTGAAGGGTATAAGAGACAATTAAGCAACAAGAGCTATAGCCAATTGAAAAGAAAGCCTTCTTCAATTTTGTGTAAAACCACGGACCTCAAACACTTTCAGGTCAATGGTAAAACATTTGATATTTAGCTGGGGATGGTAGCCATGGAGAAGGGTAGGCATGGATAGATATATGTAGTTGAAAATACTTTAGATTATGGAAAAGCTCTACAAAATTGTGAATTGATTCAACATCTGCCATTTAATTCATCACAGACAAATTTGGAACATGGTGCATCTGGTACCCTACCCTTTCAGAGCATCTCCTTAATCAAACAAAACAAATGTTATGTATGGAACGATATTCCCGTCTAACCACTACCACAAAAGTGACCTCCAACTCCGTATTTCTTTCTGAAGAAAACTATGCTAAAATAGTTCCATATAACAAATGTTTTCCTGATCTCAGGGTAACTCACTAACCTCGTTTTAGTGGTTGTATTACAGCAGTATATCTCACTGCCGGGTGAACTCGTGCAGCACTCAACCACTCCCTCCTCAAAGTTCTCCCTTCTGAGGCAATCCTTGTAATTTCCAGCCATTGTGGGAGGAATGTGTTTATTTATTATGCACTTGTCATCATACTCACGTTCTGAAAATAAAGTTTACAACGATAAAAGAGCAAAATAAGATGTCATTGGAAAAAAAATGATAAAGACTTTCCTTTACTGAATCTTCCATTGTGATTTCTAACAATGATTGTCAGAATGTAATCTTAAATTCTATTCATAATACTTCTTCCTGTGATATTTTTTTGCTCTAAAGTAATTCTCGAAAACCTTTACCCAAAATAATTCAGCAGTTCTTAACACAAGTTATATATATACAAGTTAGCATAATATTCCACTCTAACATGACTGTATCAATACAGCCTATGAGCTCTATCATTCATTTTTTTTTTAATAAAATCAGGCATCTAATTAGCATAATGATTTAAATAATCAATTAAAAAATGGCCATCCCTTTCCATACATTCGAGCATAGCTTTGGATCTAGAAATGGTATCTTTATGCTTTTTTCAGCGTATGAATCTCCATGAATCCTTCTATCAGTTGACATTATTTTTTCCTATTTGGAATAGGATTTTGGTTGCATGGCAACACATTTCTCTGAAAACCTTTATTTAGGCCTGGTTTTGGATTCAAAACGTTCCATTTGCATTCCAAATGTACAGGAAGTGCCAGGAAATAGAACGTTTTTGAGAAAACCATTTTCTGGGTGAAAAGGTACATAAAACCTATTTTTGGTCTATTTTTCAGATTTCTAGCCTTTGTACCTCCCCTAGTAACCAAATCCAGTACTAAAAATCCCGCAGGGAGGGCCATTTTCCCTCATCTGCCCACATGTATTTTCCTTTTTTTTTTTCGCCAAGTGGGATCTTTTCATATTCAACCTACCTATAGATACTGTCACCTTGGTGTATGACTGTGTCTGTGTAACCAAGTCCCTTTTGTATTTGATGGAGGATAGACCAACACGATCATATTCCTCTACCTCCTTCTTGTAACCCCGATTCCTGTAGGCATAAACACACAAATATTAACTTTATTTTCAAAGCAGTGTACTCTTATAGGTACTGAATCTGATACTTGTGTTTCTATGCATATCAAAACAATAACATATAAGAAAATCAATTCTTGGTTAAATCATTTTGAAACTTTTCCATTAGATTTGTATCATTTGAGAAATATTATAAGGGAGGCTACTACAATGTGACTATTTTCTACTAGTTCTGATAACCTGCATCAAATTTGTTAAACAGTACTTGAAATTTTAAGGTAAGGGGATTGTACTTGTATAAAATACATGTACAATCCCCTTACCTTAAAATATATTATATTAAGGTAAGGATTGCTCAGATATTACTTTTAGGATCTGATACACTCGGTTCTGTTTGATTATAAGGCACTTACCGTAAAGGGTTCTTTGGGTTATCATCATCTGCATCATGTTTAAGCATATATGACTGACCAACAATTTGAGGGTATCTATTGATAGTCAAATCCCTGAGTAGTACCCTATAAGAAGTATTAGAAGGTGGGAATATATGAATGCACTTGCACTTCTCGCACTGATTTGTATACCTTTAAATGATACTTGATGTAATCAACTCCATGATATGTTCAACTGGGCATATAGATGAGACCATGTCAAAAAAGGTCTAAGGGCAAGGGAACAGTAGGGAAGCATGATTGAAAGTGAAAAAGGAACAATAAATGATGGTATTATTTGTTTGATACCCTTAATCCTTGGCCCTTAAAGGGGGACTAGCACGGCGATTTTCAACATAGGTACCTGCTTAAAGATAGTTCACAAAGTCGCCGGACCCAGCGGAAAAATCGCGATGATCTGATTGGTCGAGGGGTGGTCACGTGACTTGCTAAGGCGGGTACGTCTTAGCCGTGCTAGGCCCCCTTTAATATAACCACTGACCACAGCCATAAGACTCCCACAGACAATTCTGACATTTGCCAGGGCCTGTGTCTGCCTTATCAGGAGGATGTTTCACCACATAGCTATAGATATTAACATATACGGCCCTAAGATACGGCCCTTATATGGAAAATAAATATTTTGTTAAAAAAAGTGTTTCAGATAGGTGGCCGTGTCCTGTCCGTATGTTATATGGAATTTCCGTATCTTGAAGTCTACATACGGATTTTTTTTTTCTGTCTTAAAGGTAAAGATGTGCATAACCCAGGCTACATTCCAGGAAACCCCTAGGAATTCCCTATTATGACGTCACGGGGTCATGTGATGTATATGGGAATTATGTAAAAAGAAGTGCCGTATGTTTAAGTGAACATATGCGGGAGTGGTAGGTGGTAGGCTGGGTTGGTAGAAGTAGGTAGGGGAAGGTGAAGGGTGGGAAAACTGCTACTTTTTTCTACCTTTTCTTTGGATGGGGGAGGGGGTCAGTGAGTGAGTAATGTGTGTAGATTAGATGTTGACAGGGTGTGAACATCATCCATCTACAATATTAACTCTGTTCCTTGACTACTACAACATCATTCTAAGTTTTTCCTAATTTACCACCCCCCCCCACCCCCTGACCCCTCACAGTTTCAGTACCTAAAATCTCATATTTACCAACATATATACCCTATTCCTGACATACGGACAAGAAAAACCCTCATATCTGCACATTTTTAACATACAGGGTACCCCCTTACCCCTCCGCATTTAGAAGGTTATATACGGCCTCTATGTGGGATTTTTGATTTCTGCATCTTGAACTGAAACAGGTAAATTTCTGCATCCACATGTGGAGGCCGCATCCATGGTTTTAGGATACGGAAATTTGAACTGAAACAGAAAAAGGGCCGCATCTAACATATGGGGGCCGTATGTAACATATGGGGGCCGTATGTTATGTGGTGAAACACCCTCCAGCTGGTTATGTTGGATAAGGATATATATATACATATATATATATATATACATACATATATATATATACATATATATATACATACATATATATATATATATTCATATGCCTATAAGCATAAATAGATAGAACTAAACGACTGTGGTGTACGAGGTGGTCGATCCACCACGAGGGAGTGGATAGGCCACCGAGGATACCAGGGGAGTTTAGTTCTATATTTATTTTATGTTTTTAGAGGTTTAAATAAGGAAAAATTATCAAAATCCGGTACCGTAGTGCCCCGTACGAGCGGCGGTCCGCCATTTTGAATGTTTACATGCACCCAGAACGAGGCTGCAGTGGTGGATCAGCCGCTGTGGTGGATCGGCACATGTTACGCCACTGGGGGTGTGGCGATCGGCCGCGCAATGCTATCTCTACGGGAAGAAGTTATTCACATAAAATAACACTACTTACCTGTTGTATGTATCATCGTCCTCCCCTCCCCATCCATAGAAGTGATTGGCAAACCCATTTATCTTCAGCACATGGCTCCTACTGAGGCTGATTGCTCCACCAAAAAACTCTGCATAGGGCATTCTGAGGAGGAAAAGTAATCATTAAAAGCGTTTTTAACATTTTACCAGTGGTGTTCGCCACTAGATTGTGGGGGTAAAGGCTTTGATAATGGGTATATAGAGCCTAATGTTTTACCAACTTGACTGGTCCTACCCGTGCCCCCCCCCCCAGCAGCCAAAGTCATATAGGATCATATACATTTACCCAAGAGGAGGTTGGAAGGGTGGGGGCGCCACCAGTACTGCCAAAGATATATGTGGCCGAGATTTGACCGTAGCGGCGCACTTTCAAACATGTCGGCGCATGAAATGGATCTCCCACCTTCCCCACAATACTGACCTAATATCCTGTGCCATTCTATATCAAGACAAATAAATTCTAGGTCTCGTGCTAGCATACAATACTCTAACATCGCACAATATTAAAAAGCAAGTAGTAAGGTTACTTTGCTGATCAGCAGAGCTCTTGACAAGTGCTGCGGTCGGGCTGCGACTAGGACAGGGAAATAGGTTGTGGCTCAACAGGTGCCAAGTGGGGTGTGTGCCATTACTCACATTGGCACAGGCCGTCCTCCCTGCCCCCTTCTGGCACAGGGCGTTCATGGAGGGCCGGACGTAGGGCTTATTTCAGACTACTTTCTGGGTTGCTCCTACTTGCGCGATGGCATTTCCCTTGAGATAAAATGTCCACCTATCTTTGTCTGCTGAAAAGGACCACGCTATGCCCTCACTGATGTACAATATATGTGGGAGTTTGGACAAAATTGGAAGTTTTCGGGAAGCCATATTGGCGGCACCTGTCAAACGGCAATGGGAATGATTTCTTCTCTTTCCTTTATTGTCATGTCCAAAGGATATGGCAATGAAGAAAATAAAAGGGTTTTCTAATCTTATCTGGGCATATATATTCGCACTTTTGCAAAACTTTGGTATGATGCGTTTTATTAGGTCTCCTTGAAGAACCTCACTGACATTCGTTTACATAATTTAAGTTTGCCTAGTCGCCAAGCGGGGTAGTTCCAGGGTTCACCACCGAGTCCTTCCGACCTCCTCTGCATTTACCCCTTCAATGTGATTCAATGCTGCCCCCTGATGTCTCACCCTAGAAGCGCTTATCTTAGCGGCGCTTATCTTAGCAACTGATCTCTTAGCAACATCAAACAATTTTGCACTCTCCCAGCAGATTCTTTCGGAGTTTAGTGAATTCATTGAGACGAAAAGTCCCGTAACTACGGCAACAGTCCGACGTCGGCACACCGGAAGCCGGGGACAAAGTGGTGCTCTGCGCTCCCCGTCACATACTATAATAAAAATGCTACACTGGAGCCCTGCACATATTTTAAACACATATTGTGGTCATTATAATGCTCCAATCTCTTATCTATAAATACAGTATCATCATCCCTCCCATTAGATCTTACTGACTTAAAGACAGTATTATGAGTGTGATATATTTGGAGAATTTAGACATTGAATGATGCTCGCAATGACAAGGCAGACAAAATTATCCCCCGGACAAAATGGCGCGGTTTGTTTGCATGTGACACGTAACCCTGGCGACGTGCAAGGCATCGTGGTTACCGTCCACACGAATCAGTAAAATCTCTGGACAAGGGTGTGAAATCCCGAAACCCATTTCCTCTGAAGTGTAATATACGGCTTGCTAGTTAATGTTTTTTATGTAGGATAAAGCTTAACAAAAGTTGTTCTAATGTTATTTGAGCAGAATATAACACACACTGTTGTACAGGGATGTTTGAAATGACCATTTGGAGGCCAAAAATTCTCAATCTGGAATGACATTGGCAGAAATTTTTAAGTCAGAGCCCCCCCTACAAATGGTAATTTCTTTTCTCAGTGGATTTGCATAGATCTCAAGAATGGTCTTTCTGAGCATCAAAAACGCGGATTTCCGCGTTTCCGCGGAGATTTCACACCCCTGAGTCTGGAACTAATAGTCTGATTTTAAAATATGACCTATCAAATTAAAGCTCTTAGTATGGGTAATCCAGATGTACAATTAATCTCCAGTTTCCTCCATTATTTACATCAGGGCGTGCGCCGATCTCTTTGAATTGAGATCCAAAATGGCCGAAATTGGAGAAAAAAAGTAGCTATGACGATTTAGAATATTGTAATAAATGTTGTTTGCTTTATTTGCCCTTTAATCCGACGCTTTAGTTAATAAAGGGAAGTTATTTTGCATAGGGGTACCTCAAAATATTAAAAGCCTTGAGATTTAACAGAACAATCGAGTTAACTTTGAAAAATGTACATACTTTTATCTAGCCTCTCTTGTTTATCTGTTCCTGGCAAGCACTCAAGTCTATTTGACGAACTTATGCCTTTTTATAAAATGTTTTGCCATGATAAGGAGCCATAGGAACGTTCTTAAACGTTTTGCAACGTTTTTTTGATGACTGGGTAATTTGTGCGGACGGTAACCATGATGCCTAGCACGTCGCCAGGGTTACGTGTCACGTGCACACGGACTGCGCCATATTGTGCGGGGGACAATTTTGTATGCTCCAGTGTTGCGTTCACCATTCAATGTCTAAATTCTCCCAAAATATGGCATTCATGGCAATATTATCCGCACAGTATAATGGGATGACAGAGAAGATAATGCCATGTCTGTCAGTAAGAGATTGGGACAGTATTACGGCCGTAATCTGCATTTGAAAATGTGCAAGTCTACAGTGTAGCATTTTTATTATGGTATGTAATAGGGAGTGCCGAACACAGAGCACCACTTTGTCCCCGGCATCCGGTGTGCCGACATCGGCACGTTACCAAGGTTACCAGACTTTTTGTCTCAATGAATGGCTGAGAGAATATAATAGTTATGGGCTTGTATAAGCTTCACTCAATACTATTCAAATGTGTTTTATCATTCAAAATCTGGATTGAACTTTTTTACAAAGGAATGTGTTGGACACATTTTCATTAGATCTCTTTATAGTATAGATATGCACATAACCAGGGGCAGATCCAAGGAGGGGGGCCTTGGGGGCCCCTCTAGAGCCCCTGAAAATGGGTCATTTAATAAGCTATGACTTTTATAGGAAATTGGATCCGGCTGTGCCCCCCTAGACCCAATTTTTCTGGTTGTGCCCCCCTAGACCACCACTTCTAATTCTTCCCCTGATAACATATACTTATATGACTTATCTAGTGAGTCCATGAGAGATAAGTTTTAATATTGAGCGGTTACATACTGATAGTCAAACTTGTTCATAAAAGCACCAAGATGTAAGGGAGACATGTAACATGAGTACATGTTGCGGTTGTCTTCCGGTAAAAGGTCTATATCATGGAATATATAACAGTCGAATCCCTCAGGCTCCAGTTTGTTGGCCTCCAAGTAGCCAACATTCATTAGAGCTGCACGATTAAATATGTCTGGAGAATTCTGGAAAGAGAGTACTTCTTTTTAATTCACGACAAGGGTCACACTATTTGCTGACGATAGACAATGTGTTCGATAGGCCAAATCACCAGAGTACTGTATTGGTCAATTTTTTTTCTTGTCACATATAGCACTTCTAATTTAAGCAAGGCTAATGCATATGTCTGTCCTACTGTGTATTTACTACCTTATGTATTATAATTGATCTACGGTATCTTTACATTCCCATGTATGTTCATTGAAAAACTCCGCATTTGCGGTGAGTTGCACAATAAACTTTAAATACTTCAATACTAATTGGTACTTATATTGATGGATATGGAAATTATAGATACTAGTCCTATGGCCATGTATCATGTGCTGAAAGATGGAGAAACTTTCTTTGTACAGCGACTCCGGAAGATGACAACTGAGTACTAGGGGAGAAATAGGTGATGAAATGCACTACCTTTTTAAATGTCCTGCTTTTAATCAAGAACGTTGTAACTTTCTAACACCCCTCACGATGAGAACGGGGGCTGACACGACTATCTCTGAATTATTCAATAGTGCGGACCAGAAAAAAAATACAAAAACTGTCACAGTTTGTCCAGTGCATAATGGTTAAACTTACCTCATGAATGTAAGGTCAGCATTACAAAGCAAATACCAACATCTACCTCTGTTTGGTTTGGTTTGATTGATTTTACGTCCACTAGTAGTACTTAAAAGTTAGCAGACATTTCTGTGGTTCACAGACATTAAGTCCTTTCTTTTCTGTTTGGACAGGTATTTCAAAGCTGCTTGTCCAGACAGCTAGACAGGTATTTACATGCTGCTTGCCCAACACAGCAGTGAACGAATCTATGAATGACCGAATCTATGAGATGAATAACCACATCTATGAGGAGGGGTGAGGGGGAAAACTGCTACCGGGGCTTCATTCCCCTACTCTTTTCGAAGGATAGCAAGTGTTCTTTTATTTGTCTGGTCCCATAGGCAGGGCCAGACAAACCACAGCCTTTGATCTCTCAGATGTGGTTCACTGAGGGGGAATCCCATGGCAAAAGACAAGCATGTAGGCCTGCGCCCGCGCAATTGGACACCAGCTGCCCACATGCTCACCCCAAGCCACAAGAAACCCCAAGTTTGTCGCCTTTTACGAATCTGGTATGCCCACTGGTAGAATGGAAGGAGAAGTCCTCCATCTTGGACTCCCAATGAAGTTATTCTGCTCCTACATGCCCTCACATGAAGGTCCCCACTCCACAGGGGGAATCTACCTCTGTAACTGGTGCTCTTGAAACTAAATGCATTTAATCAAAATCCTCAAGCATTAATTACAGAATCTCACATGTATTATCCTTGTCAATGATAACTCTCCATACTAGTCTGGCTAATGAAGATATTAAACAGGTGCTACACTGGTATCCTAGATCTAAGTCATAGGTATAAAAAGAAAGAAGTCTTATACTTATTTGTGTATTAAATATTATGTTAGTATAGTAGAAAAAGTGACCTCAGTATTAACATGAAAAATGGTGCTGCTGAAACCACTCTGATGGAACAGCAAATTAACATTGTGTTTAACTATAAATATATATCATCTTCTATAGCCATCACTGCTATCCTACTGAATCTCCTGTACATGTACTTTTTTAAGCATTAGTACATGTACTTGCATTAGATATTGTTTAATAACATGTATATATGTTTACATCTTGTGTACCTCTATGAGGTTTTGAGAAATAAAATCATTGTCATTGAGAGAGAGAGAGAGAGAGAGAGAGAGAGAGAGAGAGAGAGAGAGAGAAAGAGGGGGGGGGAGAGAGAGAGAGGGCATATAGGTGGGAATGTTTCAGGCACTTTCTTCGTAATTACCTGTTCTATCACAAAAATAGTGTAGTCCAAGAGTTGGCGTTGTAGAAAGGGATGCATGTACTTGACAAACACATGAAGATGCTTTTCTCTGTTACGGAACGGAACAATGATGGCTACTCTTTGGCGTGCAAAGCATGATTTGGGTTTCCAGCGACCACCAATATCTAGTGGTTGTGACTGGAGTAGATCTGTCCACTGATGCACAACAGATGATTTGTTGTAGCCCTGTAGATTATTATACCAACCATCTACATCAAACCAACCAGCTAGAAATAAAACCACAACAAATTCCATCTGATTATGTTGAGTTTAATCTGTATTAACATGAATTTGATTACTTGGGTATTATGAAGACTAATAAAACAATGAAATGAGAAACGAAAAGTGAAGGCCTTGTTGACTATTTTATAAGTTTGATATGGAGTCCTAAACACTGTTACTTGTAATCTCTCCATACCTGGTTTTGCAGGCAGGCAGGGGCAAAATGATAGGTCTTCTTCCCTCCTTGATGGGCTCTTCCTCTCACATAGTAGATTGTACTCCTGGAGGTATGCTGCAATGATTTTTTCTCCATCCTTAAAAAAGAAAGGATAATATATAATGGCTTATTTTGCTAAGTCTATAACTTAGAAACAAAATCTAAAGTACAAATGTTTGTCAAATTACACCCACTTGGCCAAAAAAATAAAAACTTTTTTTGAGTACATGTTTTCACGTTTTTTTTTACATTACTTTTTTTTGGCAAACTTGGGAACCAAATAAAATCGATTTTTTTTAAACGTTAAAAATACGTACAACGTCAGGGTATGGTATGGTTATTTGTTTATTGGCCAATAAATCCCAAACATATTTGAGCTTTTCCCATTTCAGCCACAATATTGGACAATGTCTCTATTGTATATCACCATCACATTATATAAAGAAAATGCTGTCCATGTCTGATAGGATTCATTATAAGCTGATAGCTTGGTATTTTAAGGGGGTTAATTGACAATGAGTATGATAACTAAAGGCAAAACATACTAATGATATCAAAAGTTAGACTTGAAAGTCAATGGAACACAATGTTTCTTTTTTTTAATGGTGAGTTAGGCAAGAATTTCATGTGTGCCAAATTACCTTGATATCTTTTATCAACTTAATATCTTTTATCAACGTAAAAGAAACTATATAAATTGAAAACCATAGAAATTGTATTCATTATATTGATTGGGCAAAAGCAACATAATTTGGGAGGGAGTGGTTCGACAAAAATTTAATCTTCCACGGAAAGTTGAATTAGGCATGGGTTTGTCATATCAACATGCGCAGTTTTGAGATAAAGGGATGATCCTGAACCATTGCCATATCTTAGAAGTTAAAAGCCACAGAGGACGGGGCAGCACCACAACAAACACTGTTAGGACAGTATCCTTAGAGTTGACTTTTCAATTTTATCCAGTTCCATCAGAGCTTAGAGAACAATATCTTAGTTTGCCCTTTTCCCTAATTCTACTTTTCTCTTATTTATACAAATATCTAAATATGTCTGCCTTTCCTTGGTTAAAGTCTCCTGAAACCTGGATTCAACCCCACAATTGCTCAGATAGGGTCGAATATGAAATTTGTCAAATAGTTTATGCTTACCTGAGGATTTGTGGCTGAGATCATTTTTTGACTTGCAGGTCGTCTATAAAACAGGTATTCAGCAGAGTGCAGCATAATGGCACTAGGAACCACCACCAGGAAGAAGACCAGTGTAGCCGCCCGGCGAATTGATACACGCACCAGTCTCCTCATGACCGGTAGCCATCCAATTGACTAGGGTAACAACATCACATGTGAATTCCTTCAAACCTTGAAAATGGAGAATCCAAGTTACAAAAAGAAAGAAAATAATAAGCACATTTTACAAAACTATTGACCATATCTAGATTTAAGCTGACATTTTAAAGGATAAGTATGAGTCTATCCAAACACAAAAGAAATTGGCTTTTATCACCTAGCTGTACAGTTTAGAATTGGTAAATGTCCTTTACAGGAATAATTCTTGTAGGTCATATAAGGGTATTGATTCATTGGAAAAAATCATTTTCACTACACTATAAAAAGAGCTGTCAAAATAATGGTGAATCTCTGGAACTTTAGGGCAAGTTATTTTTGGAGTTTCCTTGTACTGTAGCATAGTGCTACACTGTATTGCCATCTGAGGGCTTCCTTGTAGAAACTACTCTGTCTCACTGCATTACAATTACAGTGGTTAACTTTTCAGTTTTACGAAAATGGCTGTAAGATTCAACAGGTTTATATCAAACAATTTACAATGTAAATCTTCTATGCAGACCAATACTCTTATATTTTCTGTGGGGTTTTCACCAAAAGAAATGAGCAGCATTTATACCAGGTGCATTGTATTTTGTACATCTGTGGTGTAGAAAGTCACCCCTTTTCCTTCACTACACTGTAAAAAAGGTGTTTAGAGTCTAAACACATTGCTAAAAATTTTCTTGTCCATTTTTTGAGGACACTTTATTAACCTAAACATTTTTTGCCTCATAATGTGATTAGCCTTTATGTTTAGATTTCAATGTGTTTAGGTCTATCTTTAGGTTTGTAAAGTGTTTACTCTGTTGATGTTTAGGTTTACCCATGTGTTTAAATATGACATGTTCAGATGCTATTTAAAGGACATAGTCTTTAGCATTATGATATTATGTTTAGATATGGTATCCATAGATATCAAACTTTGTAAATCATCTCAATTATTCTACTAAATCTATAGTAGGCGGAGAGTACATCATACTCTCAAGGAATTACTTCACATCTCGTATCCACATTAGGAAATAACCTTATATATGTAGATTAGAACAGAATGGATGAATGAAGATATCTTTATCTATTCTTAGACTAGTGTCAACAGGTCGTTACATGTCATGAAGTGAGGTAACAGGAGTCCAGACAATTCAGTTGATGATCCAGCTTTATTGTGAGATTGGCATAAGAGTAGGCAATACAGTGTACAGTATGGTAATCACCAGTCTGACCAAGCCATATCCTGGGGCCAAGGCACCTGAGTGTCGTAGGGTCTAGGTTAGGAGAGAATAACATGATCTGAGCAGGATCTGTCCAGCTTATAAAGGGGGAAAGGAGCTGCTCGGGGTGACTCAGGCCTCCGTATTAGGGCATGTTCAGTGACTCAGTCTGGGGATGAGTAGCTCAGCCCCAGTCCGGTTAGATCCAGTCTGATCCGGATTTGGGGGGGGGGTGAGCTGCTCTCCAAGGTGAGTCACCTGGACAGGTGGGCCTAGAGGTAGTGTATGAGTCATGCATTCCAGTGGGGGTTCACAGGTGGAGCCTGGGGATTTCCACTGGGAGAGGGAGGGGGTGAGTGAGTCACTCTGGAGTGAGTGAGTCACTCAGCCCGGTAGGCTGAAAATAGGTAACCTTGGGTTCTACAGGGGAAAGCTTGGTCAGCTTGGTTAGAGTATGGCGTTAATAATTATAATACATAGAATAGTCTCTTGACACTAGGAAGAAAAGGTGTCTATGGAAATACTTAGCATCTAAACATGTTTATCATAGGTGTTTAGAATAAAAGTGTTTAAATTCTAAATAGATAGCCAAGAGTACACCTACCTATCCAATATATTTAGCCTAAACTGCCTTTTTTACAGTGTATTCACCCAGAAATTACCCATAGCAGAGGGCCCCTTTCCCATAAAACCAAGCCAGTGCCACTGCAAAATTAGGGAGTGGGAGAAAAAAAATAAATGAAAAAGGCCTATAGATCAGCCAATCCAACTACGGGCATCCTATAAAATAGGTATGAATGGTAAGCGTGGGCATACCTATTTAAAGCACATTCAGCTCATGGTGACAAGTGGTCATCCTATAAAATAGGTATGACCAGTAAATATCATAGGCGGCAGAACAGGGGGAAGGATGGGTGTGGACCACTAAAATCGACATGTCTTTTTTTAATTTTTTTTTATTATAACGTCATCACCTTTCAAGGGAGATATTTTTCCATTAAAGATGTTTGTCTCCTCACAGCAGTTTATCATACATCATACATGAATTTATAATGGTAAGAGTTTGTCTCGTTACAGTACTTTATCATACATGTGAATGTAAGTATTCCAGTTATACATTATATAATCACTTTCAAGTTCCCTTTTTCATTCCATTACTTTCTCTTGTTACATGTTTCACAACGCTGTTCAGATAGTTTTTCTGCATATGACAGTCTATTAACCAGTAACAAACCATGAGTCAGGAGTAACCGTATTTACAATGGATGATATTCACAATGAGTTGGCGACTTAAATAAAGATAAACCCCCTTATTCATAAAACATCTTATTCTTATTATGGCAAGGAGGCACCCTTATCACTCTTATATAGAAACTGATAATACTAGTACATTTGCATATGTAAGGTTCAGTTTTGACACTCTCTTTGCCTTAGAATCTTCTTCTGGCGTATTTCCATATTATTTCCTAAGAATTCTTTTGTCTTACATTTGAACACATTTTTGTTTTCAGCCTCCTGTATACGTCTCAGAAGCTTGTTCAATTTATAGTTATTTCTAGTCCTCCTTCGGCCAGGCCACCTGGGAGTTTTAGATGCTTTACAGTAAATTAGTGACATGAGTAATTCTTTCCTTCTTGGTTTAAGTAAAGGGATGCCACATAGGTCATGTAGATTAGAGATTCTTTCTTCCCACACACGAACCCGCCTGATACACCTTAGCATCCTATTTTGCACTACCTGTAATTTATCAGTGTGGTTCAGTTTGCAAGAGTCTAAAAGAAAGGAACTATGATCAAAGTGAGGCATAATCGCCTGCTTATATTGTGGCATCATAATCAGACAGTAGGAAACGCAATCTAGCAAATTTAGAAGATAGATATTGAGTCTTTTGAAGCTTCTTGCCAAAGAACTGCTGGAAACTGAGCGCTCTATCTATGTCTGCACCCAGGTAGTTGTATGACTCTACCTCTACAATTTTAGTGTTGTTCACAAAAAACACTCCTGTTGGCACAGTATTTATATTTATGTTCAGGGCAGTACCACACTAGCTTTGTTTTATCTTGATTTATAGTTAAACCTAGCTAATCACAGTGTTCACTAACTCTTATCAAATCTTCTTGTAAATTTTTTTGCTACTGCTGGGAACCTGGATTCTGCGTATAGAACTACATCATCCGCATACAACTGGATTTTGCAGTGCCTGGGGACTTTAAGTAACGTGTCTACATAGAAAATGAAGAGGTTAGGGCCCAAGACCGAGCCTTGTGGAAGTCCAAAGTTTACCTCCTTCTCATCTGAAATCTGACCATCCACTTTTGTACTTTGTCTCCTATGACTTAAATATGCATTGAACCATAGAAGCATGGTTCTGTTTATGCCAACAGATCTAAGCTTGTGTAAAACCAACGTATGACTTATGCAGCAAATGCCTTTCTAAGATCTATATAGACAGATGCCACATAATTTTGTTTATCTCTAGCAAGATAGAGATCCTGAGTGTAATCATATATAGCTTCTGCTGTACTATAACCTTGTCTAAAACCATATTGTTTATTTGAAAGGAGGGAGTGAGAATTAAGAAATGTGATGAAATGCTTTTGAGCCAGTTTTTCTAGAATTTCGCTAGGTATTGGTAAAATGGAGATTGGTCTCCAGCTGGATACATCAGTTAAGTGACCTGACTTTGGTAGAGGTGATATGATGGCATTTGTCCATGATAGAGGTATAGTACTGGATAGAACAGAGTATTGTAGCAAATGTGTAAATGGGGTAATACAGATCTGTAAAGCATCTCTTAAAACATTTGACCCTACATGCAAGATACGTGATGGCTTGGTGGTGTCAATTTTTTTAACAACATCTAGTACTTCAGAGTTTGTGAAAGAGATTGATCCTAGCGAGGGAGAAGACAGGGACAAGATAGCCACTTGGGCCTGCGCGAATACGCCGGCCTATTTATTAACCAACTTAAAACAAACAAAGAGAAAGAAAAAAGAAAACAGAGCTGAACTGAACTGAACTGTCTGGGCCTGTCTGTGCAGGTGAGTGGAGTGCAGGTGAATGGAGAGTGACAGGTAGGGCACTGGGTCACACAGGTGGGAGGCCCCTAAGTACCAATACCCCAAACAGGGTATGACCGCTGTTCGATACCACTGATCCTAGCGAGGGAGAAGACAGGGAAAAGATAGCCACTTGGGCCTGCGCGAATACGCCGCAACTCCCAACTAGGAGTAATTGTTCATAATTGTAGATTGGTACTTAAGCACTTAGACACAATAAGGTCTGTGTCCACACGGAGGAGATAAGGTTTTGTCAGATAAATTAGGGCAGCCATGCTGTTCCAGTTTCCTGCTTGACAGATGTCCTTCAGGGTGAGACCAAGGCTATACATATAGATTGCCCCTGCCCGTCTTAAAGAGTGCATGCCCGTCCACTGCGGGTTCATGCCTGCCGAGATCATAAGTTTTTTGAGGTACCCCAACAGCATAGGGTAGGTCACCGGGACGAGGCGATTTCCCTTCGGTATACAAAAGCTGGGGACATGGTATCAGAGGATGGAAATTCCTCCAGTCGATCCCGTACCAGGGAACCTGCACAAAGGGGTGAGCCCCGACTAAAAGTTATAGGTATCTTGTGAACTGTCTGACCATATTGCACTGTCTTAGACGAGGAGATACTCAGTTCTATGCCCCACTGTGTGAGACCTATCGCTCCGCGTCGAAGATATTGACCCACTGGGTTTGATGCCGAATCAGGGACGATGTTTGATTTCCGTAGCAGGGCCCGAAACGAGACCGCTATACAAGTCCATAGGACCCTCTCCTCCACCCGATCCCAGTTAACACAGTCTGATAACAATAATAAGTCCCAAAGAGTGAAAGACGGGCGAGTCTGTTCTGGGTCACCAAGCTTACAGCGTATACCCACTAGGGTGGCGATCAACTCGAACTCTGATCTAACATTTTTAATGTCGTAACCGAAATAATTGTTCAGAGATATCACTGCACTGATATAGTTCTGGATTGATCTATATTTCAGATCTGGAACCAAACTGACTGCGTAGCGACACATAAGGGTTGTCTGTGGGTACTGCCGGGCATCGAATTGATGCACAGAACTTGATATATTTGCGCCACTGAGATGCATTGAAGCTGAATTTCCACTCCTACCAGTGTTTATAGCCGCCACCACTTGCGTATTGTCCGTGACACATTCTACCCGGTGGTCCACCCACATGTGGCCCCATCTAGTGAGGGCCTCAAGAATCAGGTACAGTTCTCTAACATTAATATCACAAGGTACATCATGGACCGGTTTGGGGACACAGTGGTTGTGGCGGTCTCCCTTCATCTCTAAGTCCTCCTGCCACCTACCTCACAACCAATCCACGCCGGAGTAAGCACCGAATCCAGTACCAGATGCATCCGTGCACACCATGAAAGTATTAACAGGAGGCTGGATTATTTTTGCTGTGCCGTTGAACCAAGCAGCGAAGTCCCCCCACTAGGCTAGATCTAGGTGAAAGGACTTAGACAATGTGATGTACCCTTTCCTGGGGGTGAAACAACTTAACATTGCGATAACACAATGGGAGAAAGTGCAACCACCCCGAACCAAAGTTGTGCAATGTGCCAGAACTCCGCACAATTTTTGAAGTTGCTTTTTCGTTGTCCTGCGACGACCACTGAAAAAATCCAACTCCATCTGAAGTTTGCGCAATTTGTAGTCTCAGTTGCATATTTACTGAATCAATATCCACTCCCAGATAAGTCTGAATCTGACTGGGGGAGCGCACTTTATTGTAGGAAATGTAGAAACCTAAGGAGCGCAATGTTTTGTGGAGGAAGAGCTGTGCTTCCCGACAGGCTTCAAAGCTATCCGCCATAACCAACATGTCGTCTAAGTAGTTGACACAGAAAATACTGTGTGCCATAAGGTACCGCGCTACCGAGTCTGTAATACTGTTGAACACGTAGGGTGCAACGCGGGTACTGAAAGACAAGAAGTTGTCCTGAATAAATCTAGACTCCCAAGACAGGCCCTGCCTAGCTCTGTCGCACTCCCGGACCATGATTGAGCGGTAAGCTGACGTAACGTCAGTCACTGCCATATACGAGCCAGGCTTTAGATGGTCCGATACAGTATCTACCGATTTGTAACTAAATGACCTGAAGGTTTGACTCATGTGGCAGTTAATTGAGCACGAGTCGGGACGGCTAGTGTCGGTTATTGGCCTGGTGCATCCTGAGGGTTTTTTAACTGCGCCCAAGGCGTGAATGCACTGAGGCTGGACACTCACTTCCATTAGTTTACCCAAGGCTAACTCCTTAGAGATGATGTCACTAATATCCTGGTAGGCTGTAAACGTGGCTGAGTCGTAGTTTTTGCACCAGTAACCTTCTATATGCAAGCCTGGGTCCGTTAGTTTAAACCCGTGGCAGATACCATCTAGGAGGAAGTGGGCGTTAGGGTCCCAATTGCCTTTGCCGTATACTTGACTATGGCCCCCTGAAAGCATGTTCCTCCAGCCTGCTAAGTTCATTTGAGATCTGACCCCACACAGGAAATGAGGTGAATTAATGTCCCATAAAGGAGCATAGTCTGTGTACATACGAAGAAATTCATTTAAATCAACACAACAACAAATGTCCTCTAAGGTTAACGGAAAAGGATCACTAAGTTTCATATCATAAGTGCTATTACAGCTGAACTCCGGGACAGCTTTAATTTGTCATGCCTGACTTTGGTTACCACCCTGATTGGCTGACCTGTAGTTGCGGTCTAGAGTACAATTTTTTCCCTTGTGGGAACCCCTGCAGTGTTTGCAAATATGTTTGCGGGAGCATTCGTCATTAGAACAGGCAGTGAAATTCCAATTAATACATACATCAGTATATTCCCATTTCGTATCTTCGTACCAGACCCCCCTACCGCGGTTGTGTCTACGACTACCCTGATTTGCTGTAGGAAGTGGTTTTGGGTCATAAACACAGGACATATGTTCTGCACTGAGACAAGCTTGGACGGATGTTTCGTCCCCCGCGACGAAGAATGGGATTTTTTGTTCGAGGACCCTGGTAACTACCTTGTGATCATATCTGGCCAACTGTTTGGCTGAAAAAGAGCGTCCCTGCGCCTTCAGTTTCACAAATCTCATGTGTTCGAGATAAGCTGATGCTGGAAGCTCAGGCAAATTCTTTTGAATAAGGACCTCGTAGACCCCCTGCATGCCGTACAATAATTCCGCAACAGACATTTCTTCATACTTCTTATCTGATTCAATATGAAAATCTGGACGCAGCCAGTTTGTAGAGCGTTTACGTTTACTAGCCTCCGAAAACAAATTCATATTTTTGAGAAATGGGTCATCAATACCTGAAACACCCCCCTGTTTTGAGAATAAACTGTTCAGGTTTCCGTCGATAAGACCTAGTGATGACGCTGTCAGGCCTGCTGATGACAAACCTGATTGAAGGGTTTGGAGGTATGGAGATCTTACTTCCATAGAGAACATAGGGGCCGGGTTGCCCCGGGGGCGCTGATTGGTGACACTGATATTGCCTTAGGGATGGGTCTGATACTGAAGCTGTAGTTGCTGCAGCTGTTGCTGCATAGCCCAAAGTTGCTGCTGCTGAGCTGTGATAACAGGATGCAGGGGATCTGCCCCCCCCCCCGAAGGGGGCTGGACTGACTGATGTTGTTGAGTTTCTACAGGGGGGAGGTCAGGTAACGGTCCACCCTGAGCCCTATATGACTGCTGCTGCTTCTGGACCCACCTCAAGTAAGCAGAATAAGAAGTGTCCAAAATGTTCGTGCACGCCGACTGGTTTATACTGGGTACCCATGGCCACTGCTCGGTACCGCGCGGGTCCCAGAAATAAAATCATTGCCCAAGTTTTGTGAACTAACACTGTTCATACCTGTTATGAGCTGCTGGGTGCCTGCAGGGGCCTGTGAGAGGCCAATATCTCCTGATCTTGTCCATACATTGGCTGTATCATTGCCAACAGGAAGGCCCGGTCGGCCATCATGGATGTTGTGGTTTCCTGGTGCGTTCGGGTCCCCACCTCGGTCCTTTACCGAAAGTTTTCGCGATTGATCCCCAGTTACCAGTGGATATTTGTGCGGTATTGCACTGGAATCAGAGTAATCAAAGGCCGCCATAAGGCCACTCCATGCTTTCTCACCTTAGGCAATATCCTTCAGAGTATGTGTATTTTGAGCGCGAATAGATGCCAACTCCAGCTCTAACTCCCTTTGCCTGCCTAATTGTTGTATCTGCTTCTCCTTGGCCTTTTCTGCTTCAATTTGTGCCTGCAAATCATTCACCTTCGCATCAAAGGCATCCTCCGTGGACACGTGTCCTGCCCGGGAACCCCGGCATCCTGAGCGGCCACTGGGTGGCCATGACTGGGTGACTCCACTGCAGCCGGTGGTCCTCCATGGCCCTTTTGGTCAAATAACTGGTTCTGTGGGCCCCATTTGGGGTTGGGATGTTTACAAACTGGACACAGTCTAAAATTCCCATGGTATTGTTCCTCGAAGGAGTCGCAAGTGAATCCCATGATGAAAAAAAACACAGAAAAATAGGCAGAGAAAACAGAGCTGAACTGAACTGAACTGTCTGGGCCTGCCTGTGCAGGTGAGCGGAGTGCAGGTGAATGGAGAGTGACAGGTAGGGAACCCTAAGTACCAATACCCCAAACAGGGTATGACCGCTGTTCGATACCATTGATCCTAGCGAGGGAGAAGACAGGGAAAAGATAGCCACTTGGGCCTGTGCGAATACGCCGGCAACTCCCAACTAGGAGTAATTGTTCATAATTGTAGATTGGTACTTAAGCACTTAGACACAATAAGGTCTGTGTCCACACGGAGGTGATAAGGTTTTGTCAGATAAATTAGGGCAGCCATGCTGTTCCAGTTTCCTGCTTGACAGATGTCCTTCAGGGTGAGACCAAGGCTATACATATAGATTGCCCCTGCCCGTCTTAAAGAGTGCATGCCCGTCCACTGCGGGTTCATGCCTGCCGAGATCATAAGTTTTTTGAGGTACCCCAACAGCATAGGGTAGGTCACCGGGACGAGGCGATTTCCCTTCGGTATACAAAAGCTGGGGACATGGTATCAGAGGATGGAAATTCCTCCAGTCGATCCCGTACCAGGGAACCTGCACAAAGGGGTGAGCCCCGACTAAAAGTTATAGGTATCTTGTGAACTGTCTGACCATATTGCACTGTCTTAGACGAGGAGATACTCAGTTCTATGCCCCACTGTGTGAGACCTATCGCTCCGCGTCGAAGATATTGACCCACTGGGTTTGATGCCGAATCAAGGACGATGTTTGATTTCCGTAGCAGGGCCCGAAACGAGACCGCTATACAAGTCCATAGGACCCTCTCCTCCACCCGATCCCAGTTAACACAGTCTGATAACAATAATAAGTCCCGAAGAGTGAAAGACGGGCGAGTCTGTTCTGGGTCACCAAGCTTACAGCGTATACCCACTAGGGTGGCGATCAACTCGAACTCTGATCTAACATTTTTAATGTCGTAACCGAAATAATTGTTCAGAGATATCACTGCAATGATATAGTTCTGGATTGATCTATATTTCAGATCTGGAACCAAACTGACTGCGTAGCGACACATAAGGGTTGTGTCTGTGGGTACTGCCGGGCATTCGGGGTAAGTACCAATACCCAGAACAGGGTATGACCGCTGTTCGATACCGCACATGTGTCATCAACTTGCTCTCTCAAGTAGCCCTCATCCGGGCAGGTGAAAGCTGGAGGAGTAAAGCCTTTCGCTTGGAACAATTTTTTCCCTTTTTCAGAAAAAAAGGTATTAATGTATTCAGCGTTGTCTTCGACAAATCCACCTGAATATTTATCTATCAGTGCAGGGGGTGGATGGTTTTTTGGGAGTTTAAAGAACTCATTCATAATCCGCCAAAACTTTTTCTGATCCTAGAAGGTGGATAAGCACACAAAACCAGACCCAATCACATAATTTTCATTTGGCATTTTTTATTGGCATGAAGTTTATATGGCAGTTACAGTGGTGGTGGAGATGTAAATTTGTAGCAATTTTTTGTAGTGATCAACGTTTCGACTTAATTAATAAGTCTTCATCAGGATGTCTACTGTTATAAATTCATATACTTAGGTACTTTTAGAGATCAAATTAGTTGAATATGCACTTCCTGTTAGGTACTGTTACCATGGTGACTAAATGAATACTTCCTTCATCCTGATAGTTACTTAGCATATAATAATTTGAAGGTTCAACAATTTTCAACAATAAGTTATAATATAACAACTTCAACACATACCACATAAAGTGTGGTTGGGTAACTACATTTCAATTACAACTGTATGGCAGTTTGTCATAGGTATGTAAATAAATAATTACATAGATTTAGATTAGATGAGATTCACTGATACATGAGTTCATTGTATACCGGTAGGTTTTTTAAAAAATGACAATCACTTTGAGGGTCCTTATTGGTCAGGGTTCGTTTGGTTTTTAAAAAACCGGCATGCAAGCATGAATTATTTCTTGTGAATTAGCTTATGGCGTGTAAGGTAGTCCATAAAGTCAAGTCCAACTTGTTCGTCCACGTTCCAGGCTAGTTGTTGTATTCCTTGAAGGATATCAGAAACAGGGATCATACGTTCTGCCGGTGGCTTTCTGATCCTTTTTGTATTTTTCAAGATTGCTTTTGACAAAATTTCCCTTAGCTTTCCTTACCATAGTGGTAATTCTACAGCGTAGCCTTTTGGCTTGTTGAAGGTCCTCAATCCTCCTATCCTTAAAAAATCTTTGCATACAAGAATTGCACTCTTTCATAACTTTGATAGTGTCTTCATCCATTCACTGCGTTTTATAATCCCTATATTTTATGTCTCTTAGTGGACAGTGTTCATCTAGAAAGGTTTTTATGTTGTTTAACATGAAGTCCCATTTTTCATCTATGCCCGGCAGAGTGTAAAACTCATTCCAATCTAATTGTAATAAAAACTCTGAAAAAATGTCCTTGTTATAGTTTTTGTATGATCTTCCTCTATATGACTTAGTTTCCCTGGGATTTCTTGCCTTTTTTTCGACATGCATAAATGGGAACATGATCACTTATGAGTATGGGCGCAGTAGAACTGTACATGACATATTTGCTGTCGGTAAGTATATTGTCTATAGTAGTACCACTCTCAGGCCTGGTTATCCCATTGATGAGCCACTCAGGTTATTATTCTCTACCAAAGTTTTTAAGTTTTTCTGTTTCTCAGTCTGAGTTATTCTGAAAATTTATATTAAAATCCCCTAAGAGCCAATTCTCTCTTTTCTTTTTGTAGAGTTTCTTGAGATGTGTGGTAAAGCAAAGTTGGCATTCTTTGGTTTATAGATTGTAACGACTGCATACGTCTATTGTTAGATTGATTGATTGATTTGTGTTTTACAGCACTTTAGCGGCACTAAGTGGCTATCCCGTGCTTCACAGGTTGATAATTTAACAGAGGAATGTGTCAGTGCCCGCGCATATGTGCACCACACACATCCTGAGGGGATAGGAAAGAGGAGATATAGACCCTTTTAAGTGGGCTAGGGAGGCCCGCGTCTATTGTTAGGTATGTTTATGTCTATAAAAAGGCATTCAATATCTTTGCTAATCAGACTGGTTTCATGATTTACTGAGGAATATTTAAAAATCCTATTATTTAAGTAACACATAATACCCCCAGCCCTACCCTCTCTGTCCAGGCGATAGTAGCATTTTCCGGACCAGAGTAACTCAGACTTGTCAAAAGTGGGATCTAACCAGGACTCTGTTAGGCAAACTACATCCATATTATTGAGAGTGGGTTTTACCTCCTACATTTTCTTTTTCATACTTCTACAATTAAGATGGGACAAAGTGATGCCTTTGTCCCATCCACGGGACCACAGTCCTTGCTATCATCATTTCTATAGTTCATTTTTAAAGCCAAAACTTCTGTCAATAATTAAAGTGTTTGGCCCCCCCAAGAGTAATTGTGAAAGCACATTCTATAATAATGATGGAAAAGAAGATAACCATGACAGCCCAACACAGTGTAATTATTCTGAAGTCAAGCTTAGTCCCACCCTCTCGAGAACTCCTCATGCTCAATGCACTTGTTATGGGAGCAATTTTCTTCATTTTTCTTTGTAGGGAGAAAACCAGGCGTGTCTCTCTTCATCAAGAATTAATATATAAGTCATGGATAGCAAATAAGCAATCTCTTTTACTTTAACATATAAAACTATTTATGTTAAAACTATTTGAATCTAAAGACAGTTAAGTTGATACAGTTGGCTTTTACATCAGAGAAATGTTAATTATTAATCGCAATATAAATGTTTGGGTCCCATAAAGACCTTTAAAAACCTGACAGAATATAAAGTGGCATAAACAATCAAGTACATACTTACGGTCCACTCATTCAGCCTTTCATACAGTCTCTGCAGATCCGGGTGATTTGCATGGAGCCAATAAGGTCTAGTTTGTAAAGACCTATGAAGGCGTGGGGAGGCCTAAAGGCCTGGGGTGGTGTGAGTCTATGAGGTCCCTGAAAGGCCAGTCTGGCCTAGGAGATCAGAGCTTATCAGGTACAAATGCAGTCCTATCAAGGTCAGTTCATGCTTCCCATATTACCATCTGGCTTGTTGGTTGCGTCTTACATAATATGAAACTTGATGAAACCACAAAAATACCACATGTGTTCTCTTACTTCAGTCCCTCATTCTTCTTTGAGGCACAGGAAAATTAAAGTGAGGGTGATGAAATAATCAACATATTTATAGCTGACCTCACAACAACAGTCAATTAGATTCCACTTGGATGTGCTCTGGTGTAGGCTGCAGTGCTTCATTTGTATCCCTTGTATGGGGTGACATGTTTGTAACTGTAAATTTGAGGTCTTTTAGCTTCCTGTATCTTACACCAGGTTGTGAATCACTATCCAGGGGGAGGTGTCTAGGAGTTGAATCTTCTTCTTTTCCAGGGAGACTAGCCTCGTAGTGAGCTCTTTGTTTTTTTTAATTTAAGACTGACAGACCAGCTTTTAGATAATTATCCTTGTTCTCCTTTTCGTCTGACCAGAAATCCTCCTCTAGTTGTACCCCTGGTAACTTCTTTGTTTGCATGCCTTGATGGATCACAGTATGACCATTTATCAATTCTACTTCACTGAGGCTGATATTTTGCGGGATGAATTGCAGTGTGAGTAATTTCTTAGCCTGGCTGTGATGTTGATGTTCATGACTTGCTCTTTTATGTGGCTGTTGTTGCTCTTTACTTGTTCTTTCAGGGGAATCTTTTGCTGAGATGTCCATACATTCTTCATTCACATCTAATTGCTCTTGAGATTCTTCTCCTTTTATGGTGCTACACTCACTGCGTTGTTGATCCTCCCCAAGTTTGTTCTCTTCTCCTCCCTGGTCTGATTCGTTTAAGCTTTCTTCTGAAACCTGGCTTTCATTATCTGGTGTTTCGTTTTATCTTCTCTTTGATATGAACTGGTTTATTATACTTATCATTTTTCTTGCGACACTATTTTGTAGTGTAGAATTTGGTAAGAAGCCATGACCTAGCAGTTGATATTTGTACTCTTTTCTCACATCTTCCACTTTTTTCTTACTATTTTTTAGGAATCCATCTAGATGTGGTATTGGGAGGCCAGTATTGTGCCTCAGTTTAGCTAGCTCTACATTGTACTTCCAGACTACTTTCTCCAATTTTTTCTGGTCATCTCCCTTCCAATCCCGCCTTTCCATGTAGTGCAGTTGAGCTGGGTAGTGTGTTGGCTCCGGGAAAGTAATCCTTTATGGTCTGAGTTAGTTTCTGAACTTTTTGCAATAATATGTCAACAGCTTCCTGGTCTGATTTCCTGAACAGTGGATGTACTTTTGTGTCTTCTAATATGTCGTTAATACCTGCTGTGACAATAACTAAGTCAAAATCTTTGTCCTCAAATTTGCCAGATCTGAAATGTTCCAAATAACCAAGAATTTTGGCATTGTTGTGAGCTATACTGCAGAGAGATATACCTAAATCTGAATTTATTTTATTGTGGATTTCTTTAGCCCAGCGGTCATCGCCCAGAACAAGGCACTCAAAGTCTTTAGGATTTCTATATACGGAATTGAAGACCAGTGCTATTTCACTGCTGCTTTTCTCTCATCCAGTCCCTACTACATGGCTGGTACTTCACTTTGGAGTGCTGCTTCCTTTTTTTACTACCTGCCTCCTCTATCTTTCTGCTGTTTTTTCTCCTGAATCTACTATCTTCTGAGCTGCTAGATCTGTAGGTCTACTCCTCCAGTTTCTGTCAGTGTGACTATTCAGTGGGCTTGATTGATTACCCCTTGTATCCTTGGCCTTTCCTTGCACTTTGCGAGATGCCGAGGTGCTTGGACAGTCTTGGATGTCTGGTGTGGTTTGGATCTTGTAGATATCCTCCTCAATCCTGCCTCTGGGTGGGTTTTGCTGCAAGCTTGTGAACCACTCTGGAGAGCTTCTTTGGAATTACAGTATCTCAGGTAATCTCTGGCTTTGGAGAGTAGTTTGCCATGGAGGTTGTTACCTGTAAAATCGAGAGTGTCATATATTGAGTCACTGATGCCTGCACCCCCCCACCACTTGTCATCAAAAGTGGCTTCAACTAGGGTGAGTGGGTATGTCTGAATGAGGTGGTCCCCAAGTCTTTGTGAATTGTGAATTTTCTATTTTGTACATAAGTTTTTTCAAAGTTGGGTGTTGTCGATCTCTATTTGACCACTATACTCCTTGATTTTCCAGGATTCCGTCTCTTTCATGATTAAATGTCCCCAGCAAACCTAGCCTTCATATAAGCATAGGCTTGTTCAGCACTTCTAAAATTAATTTTCTTACCTTCTTCTGTGGTGAAGACGACTGGGGACTCATAAAAAGTTGCTGAGATAAGCCTGACTGCCTGCATAGAGCACCAACTTATCTGTGTTCCTAATACTGACCTTGTTTGTAGATTCATGGAGGTGTGATGCTCCTTTCTTTCTAGAAGTGTTACCTGTTGTTTCTTGGTTAATACTCGCTGGTTTGGAAGTCTGGTTTGTTTTTCTGTTGCACATGGCGCGTCTCTGTTGACAGTGATCAATTGGAGGTGGGCAGGTGTGTTCGATTGTTTCACCTCAGTCACTGACCCTCCTTGTCTTTGATCTGAGGGTCCACGCCCGTTCAAGTTCAAGTATGTGGTGGTTTTTGTCTTAGTCAAACTTGTTTTCTTTAGATCTCTGGCTCTTGTTCCCCTGTTCCTTCCCAGGCTAAGGGCTGTGGACATGGGCTATTTTAGGCTTAGTGACATGGGACATGAACAATTTCTTAAAATTGACATGGTGACATGAACAATTTATTAAAATCGACATGGTGACATGACCATTTCTTAAAATTGACATGGGGACAAAATCGATGTATGACATGGGGGACCCCTCATCCAGACCCTTGAACAGAAGAAAGCCTCAATATGCCCTAAAATATATAAATATCGATGTAAAATTCCCAAATTTTCTTAATCATATTCCCAATCCTTCACATATACAACAATTTAAAGGTAAAGATTCCTAAATTATTCTGGGACCTGCGGCCCCAAGAACCTGATCTATGTATTTTTCAACCAATACCCCATGGGTTCTGAATTCATTATAAAAAACCACAAAAATTGATCTGGGAAAAGAAATTTGGGTAAATATATAGGCATCTCAAACTCTGAATATTCTGAAATCAGACGATATTCTGAAAATTTACATCCCTGTATACTGACTACTACGTCTACTTTTCACAGCGAGGGAAGGGAGGAGGGAAGCCAAGGCAGGAGGGAAGGGATGGGAAATAGGGAAGGAAAGGGTGGGTATGTTCCATGTTGTCATCCTATCAATAGGATGCACATTCTAAGGAATGGAGAGGAGAAAAGAAGAGAAAAGAAGGGAACACAGAAGTCCCATAATAATGGCGATCCCATTAATAGGATATACATTTTGTCACCAGTGACCAATTGGCCGAATGTGCATCCTATATTGTAGGTATGCCCACAATTACCGTTCATACCTATTTTATACTGGCCGTAGGATGCACGAAGATGTATCAGGTGCAGTGGTGGTGAAATCTTATAAAACTTCTGTGTTGTCTTTTTGTTACCCATGGTCCATCTGGAAGTGAAGATCTCAACATTCTGCATTTTATCCTTAAATACCTGCAGCCTAGCTAGCAGGCCAGCCAAGTCTAGTGGGTATGACTTGGCTGGTAACAGATCCCACTTAATCCAAGGGGTTTGAAAAAACAAGTCATCGTTTCAGGCAGTATGGGGAACTGGGAGGTTTAAGTTATATCCTATGTTCAAGTATAGGCACGTTACTTTGTAAATTCACTTACATTGTTGCCTGTCAGTTGAATGAAACTCTGCTACATATCCATTTGTAAAATCTTCCCTGATCACAACCTACCCTCTGTGACTCTGTTGTGGTTTCACTCTGTGGAGCTGAGATCCATCTAGCCTTACCCCTTTCCCTACAAGGGGAGGTAGTACTACCTCAGACTGGTCTAGTACTGCCTGCACACTTCACTGACCATGCAATTGGTGGTTAGCTGTGGGCAAACAAGTTCAACCCCCATACCTAGAGGTCACTATTGGTTTGAATCAGGTGTCTCCATCTGCCCAAAGTGGTCAGAAATGCAAACAGATATGCACCACAGCACATCACACAGTCCAAAGATGGCCAGCTTAGATTTAGGATTTTGATAACTGGGACACCTTTGTGGCTGACCTGGTTTTGCAAATTCGATGCATTTGAGGGGCAGGATAGTCTTCAAGAAATTTTGGAGTGGGGTGATTTCTCTTTTCATGGGTTTGGGTGGTTACTATTGCGAAAGTAATTTTTCTTAAATATGTAAACTATTGCCATGGATACAGAGCTACAAGGGAAACATCATGTCAACAAATTGTTGACATGATTATTTTTGTAGCACAGGTGCAATTCTGGTATTTAACTATCTACTGTATGTGCATTGTATGCACCTATATATCCCCGATTTACATTCCTAATTTCATAGTTGTCCCATGTATAGTGACAGAGCAACAGAAGGGCATGTCAACTTTTGCCCGAGCAATTGTTGACATGTCAACAATTGCCCGAGCAATTGTTGACATGATGTTTCCCCTTGTAGCTCTGTACTCTAGATAGCACAACTTTGAAATTATGGGTGTGCATAGGGGGTATCTGGCGCACAAAATGGACATATAGTAGATAGTTAGATAACAGAATTGTACCTGTGCTACATGAATAACTGATAATAATGTCAACAATTGCTTGGGCAATCGCGAAACCAGGTCGGCTACAACGATTATACAGTTGAGTATATGAATCTACGAGAGGTACAGACAAACAAAATAAGGCATTACTTTACATATCAGCCCACCTTATTGGTCAAGACTAGGATGCATGCCTCAAACTCAGTGACTTTCCAAGCCCCCACTGATTGAATGGGACATTGTTATCGACTGTACCATACACACTAGGTACAGGCGATGTAAATTGACTACCTGCAGCCCTGAATATACTATATATATGTAGAAATTATAAACACTGACCTTAATCCCATTGTCTCTCTGCAACACTGTATAAGTCGTTCTACAATGGAGCCCCCAGCAATGAGGAAGAAGATTTTGCTAACAGTCATATAATTATTATTTAGAAGTGTACAATATCCAATAGTGTTACACAGCGTTGTTTAGGTTTTAGGGAGTACTCATTATTCCTCAATGGGAGAGGGGTGATGGGATTAAGGCGGGGAGGCGTAAAAAAACTTTTGACCCCTCCTGGGGGAGAGAGCATAAAAGGTTTTAACCAATCTCGAGGGGGGTGTAAAAAGTTAAGCCTCTTTTCAACTAAAAGGTCTGTGCGTGACTATAGATCGAAGGGGGGCGTAAAAATGTTCCGGACCTCCGATGCATGGGGGGTGCAAAATCATGACCGCCATCGAGGGGGGGTTGTAAAAATTTCCGTGTGTCGGCATGAAAAGTCACCAATATCCTCCCCTCTGTTGAGAAATAATGACCGCTCCCTTAAATCCACCCAAGTGAACTGTAAGGAAATGGAGCGTCCCCAATACTCAGTGAGGCTTGACTGCCACGGGAAGTAACACACCTATGCTTGGTGATTGAAGCGACAAGAGAAATAGAGAGTAATCAGGGACTGCGGGATTATTTTCCTCTAGATGGTGCAACAATCGATCTCAGTATGTATACACCAGATGGCACTGCAAACTGGCTTGGAATTGTAGATAAACAAAGATGCATGGGCATGGTGCATGAATGAATTTTACACCTCAATACAGTATTGACCATTGATCTATCACATGTACTGATATAGCATTGGGAAGCCTAAGAAAAAACGTAAACATGAATAATTGATGGGGACATATTGGCTGAATATCTTCCAGTGTCCACATGGTCTCATTCACAGGAAGCAAATATGGGCCATGTGGAAAGTGATCAGAGTTAGAGTTTGTTTGTTGTGACACAGGAGATTGTGTCACATTGAAATACTCTACTAAAAAATATACGCCCACCTAAAATAAATACCATTAAATTTATCAGATCCATATCAATAAGTTGTAATCCCAGTAAAGAATTCAATGATTTTTTTCTATGTCTGAACCAGTCATGGACATGGGGTCTGAAGGAACCAGCAACCTGACACAGGAGACTGCCATCCTGCCTGCAGACACTGACCCTACTACATGCTTCCGTCTATAGGCGACAGTGTGTTTTTACATACTAGTAGTAGGGAAGTTAGGCAAAAGTTAACCTATGGAAAAAGACCCAACACAATTGGACCAAGAATGGTCTAGTCAATAAAGGGTTTCAGTCAACAAAATAGCCAATGGAAGGTAGTCTAATAGAGGCATAGAGGTCAAACAAATTCCTTGTACTTGTTGTATGTACATGGGAGGCAGAACCATTAACCTTTCCTTTACCAGCCTATTTCAGAGCAAATTTTGGGTTTTAGTAGGTGGCATAAGATTTCAGAAGCTGTTGGAATTATGCGGATATTCCTATTAGACGGGAAATGGTGATGGTTTAGGCTAGGTCAGTTGAACAGAAAATGTAACATCCCAGTTTTCTCTAAATAGATAAGAGCATTTGATAATTCAGATAATCTTCAAATTGTAATTTCTCAGCAATGCCTGTATCCATTTTGATTAAATAAAGTGCATAATGTAGGAAATACAGAATTGGTACAGGTTTTATCCTAAGAAAACATACTTTCAGGTTACCATGGCAACCAAAACTAGCAAAATCAATGTTTTTATCATAATCTGACATATCTGTTGCCATGGTAACCACCCTAAATGGCCTAAAATGGATTAAAATTCAGGAAAAATTTCGATGCCACCTTGTTGAGCATAAAAAAATGTATAAAGTCGATTTTCATTCAGAAAATTATATCATTTGATATTTTTTATGATTTTTCGGCTTAAATACCGATAAAATCTATGGAAATTTTTTTGGGTATTTCAAAATTTCCTCTCAAGTTGGCAAGACTACCATGTAAAAATTATCAGAGGTAGAGACTTATTCTTTAGGGTCTGCAGAGAACCCAACTCACCCTACGACCATGAGAAAAATCTAGGCATTTCATTGAACATTAGGGAGTTTCAAGGTATTCAAAATCGGTCAAAAATTGGCCCAAACTACGCATTAATGCATAATCGGTTAAGGAAGAGTTAAAATGTTAGGCAAAATCAGGAATTGGTCCATGAGCCATTGGGGGAGAGGTAATTGTGACTAGATATGCGACTCAATATATAGCAGAGTGGACCTTTAGTCGCATCGGCGCGAACCTCAGAAATGTGGTCTGAAGGGGGAAATGAATTTTTGAACGAAATTTTTTTTCAGCGGATTCCTTTAGTTTATAGTGTTGACAACCTAACCCCGGACTTGCATATCCAAATTTAATTCCTAACAGTGCTAATTTTGCAATTTTAGACACCCTACATTAACATTTCATCATGAACAAAGGCCGGGGAGGACGCGTCGGCAACACATTTTTCTCTATTTTGGTGCTCTGACAGTTGCGTCCCATCTGGAGCCCCATGCCCATGTTTGGTACGCTTTTGTGTGGCACGAATTCGTCTACCCAATGGCAGGCTGTTATGAAATTAAGTTGACATTCAGCCAATCACAGGCTGTTTTTCAAGTGCCTTTAGGACTGACGCGACCCAAACATTTGTTGTCAAGTGACCATGTGATGCGAATGCAGCACTGTGATTGGCCAAGCGCCCAGCATCGTTTTCCGGTTTGTGTTGTTGTCACATGCCGGCAGCTAGTTGGAATTTTGCTCTGCGGTGATTTTACCTATTTTACCCGTGTATTATGATCAAGGATTAACCTAAAACAGTGTACTTTGGATCCTTACACATTGGAGAACAAAGTATGGCAGAGCTGGACAAGGTGGCAAATGCTCTTAATGCCATAAATAGGGAATACTTATCGTCAGCTGTGCCCGACCAGGAACATGCAATGGCATCAGGTTTTCGATGATTATTTTTTATTCCCTGACGAGTTTGACGATTCTGAGGATTCTGACTCTGATATTGACTCTGAGACTGAGGAAAATGATGGGGAGGATGTTGAGGAATCATCTGATGTGGAAGACATTGCTCTAGTTATAACTGATCCAGTGCAGGAGTGGTGTGATAAAGAGAAGGCGTTGAGTGACAACTTCAGGTAAGTGGTGAATTTTGCATAGCAAACTTTCTAAAGCAAGTGGTTTTATTCTCCTGTGTCCTCTTAGGTTTAGATCCCCAAAATGAAATCAAGCAATACCATTGTGTTCACAACACCTTTGTGCATGTCTATGACTGTAAGAATTTACAAAAGTGCTATTATTTCATCACGTAGATATGAATTTATTCAGGGGACGCCACCGTGACCTAGATAAGATATCAAGCAACATGTGCATTTGTGTTTAGCATTTTCTTTCACAAATTGTTATCTAGTGCTTGTCTGATGTAGGATTTGACTATCACATTTATTTTATAAAGTTGTTGAAAAAATTATAATCACACAAAACCAGACAGTCAGTTTTAATTTGATGACAGTTTATTTCAATAAAGCATTTGATGTTGACAATTGATGGTTCTTATTTGGCGTTTTGTTGTTAAATGATTTTTTTTGGTGCGACGTTTCAAGTTATTAATAACTCTTCATCAGGCAATTTTATAAAGCTATTATTTTACTATCATTTTCAGGTGTAGCTGTCAGCATGGGGATGACAACAAACCCTGTAGTACCATGTTTACATCTGATGAGTTCAAAGAGAGATGTGAGGAAGTTGCCCAGCTTAACAGAGGTAAGCTTTTCTACAATAACTGTATTAAATTCTCCTTGTTACTTGATTTTCAATATCTTATTAAAATCATTGAAATTTAACTTGAAAATTCAAATATATTTCAGTTTATTCAATTAATGATTATTTTAAATACACTTTGGGTCTACAGAACCTTATCTATTATTATGGCAAGAATTGTGAAAATAATGTTTTTTTCATGTCAACTTAACAGATGAGCTCAACATGCTGTTACTGGGGGTGCTGGCTGCTATATATAGGAAAAATGATTTTTTTACAATTATTTACAATCATACATGCGCTTTAAATCTTCAATAATTACAATTCTGAATTTTGATTTTTATTTTCAGTATCAGCACAGGAAAGCTGAAATGTATCAATAAATGGTATGTGGCCAATGGTGTGGTCGCGCGTCGACTGTGTGCTGGAGGTTTACGGAAGACAGACAAGTCACTGGAACTGAGTGATGTTCAAAGTGTCGTTGCCTTCATCAGGTCCCATGCTGAGACACACGCCATCGCTCTACTAGGGAGAATACCGTTGCACAAGAGGGATAACATCTTACTTCTCCCCTCTTCTGCAACCAAAGCTGACATATACAGGCTGTATGAGAAGGCCATGGTGGATGTTGAGCAAAGAGCTGTTGCTCTGTCTACTTTCAGGAGTTTGTGACGCAAGCTTCTCCTAGGTATAATGTCCGCTAGGCCAATGACTGACCTCTGTTGGGAATGTCAAAGAAATAACAGAGTTATTTACCCGCAAGCTGCTTTCCTGAGTAAGTCAAGGAAGCAAAGCTTCGGAAGCAGATAGAAAATCAAATCTACAGATAGTAGCAAAGGAAAGGGCATACTACCAGGACTTAGTAGCCAAGGCTACGGCAGAGTACAGGGAAGCAGGTTCACCTCCCCTTGGCCCTCATCCTTCATGCAGCACAGATTACCGGGTACATGTAAGTTTTGACTACACCTAGCAGGTGCATCTACCCCCGTACCCTATGCAACCTGGTCCACTATACTTTCTAGTGCCTAGGAAGTGTGTCATCTTTGGTGTCTGTATGGAAGCAGGACCAAGGCAGGTTAACTACCTGATAGATGAATCCCATTGCAGTAGTAAGAGTTCTAATGCTGTAATCTCATATCTCCACCATTATTTTGAACAGTATTCTCCGGGTGCCAAGCACTTGTACTTACATTGTGACAATTGCAGTGGACAAAATTAAAACAAATACATGTTGGCCTACTTGATGTGGTGGTGTCTGGCTGGGCTAAACATCACCATCACTCTTAACTTTCTAATCACAGGGCACACAAAATTTGTACCAGACTGGTGTTTTGGGCTTCTTAAGCAGAAGTTCAGAAAGTGTGATGTATCTCGTCTAGATGACATGAAGGCCGTTGTCCAGAGAAGCATCCTGGAAGATGTCAACATCCCACACCCAGTGGGGTATGAGCAAGGGAATGTCACAGTCCCCGCTTACGACTGGCAAACCTTTCTCTCCCCTTTCAGCAAGGCAGTGACTGGCATTAAACAGTACTATCACTTTGAGTTCACTCATGAACACCCGGGACAGGTTGCCATGAAGAAGGTGGTGGATGAAAACTCTGTCTTCTGTAACATCTTGACAAAGGAAGTAGGAGAGGTTCCTCAGGGCATGCCTGCTATCATCCTATCTCCAGATCTTCCACCCTTCAGGCAATGTTAATTGTTTGAGAACATTAGGGACTTCTGCACCAGTTCCACCTGAGACATCACCTGTGTAGAGGCAAGGAGAAAGGGTGCTCCATGCTAAAAGTCAACTTTAAAATTTAAATCACTAGCTTTACAGTGATACATAGCATGAGAAGATACTCCTGTTAGTTTTGGAGGAATGGCTTGCTAGATATGGGTAGGTGTGACCATTTCAAGAATGTTAATAAGCTCTATGTCTAATTGGTCATGAGATATATAGCTAATTAGCATAATTTATGCTAATTGGCTAAATTCGTATAAATTTTTATTCTTTTACCCATTACTTTTGATCTAGTTTTTCATTCTGTTTTCACCATAGTAAACCTTGTGGGATGTTCCTTCAGATGGGATCATTGATTTTCCTATTTAGAATGAAAATCATGTTTCCATGGCAACAGAAATCAACAAAAATGCCTATTTTGGCCCAAAAACATTCTTTTTACATGCCAAATTTGGAACCTTTCCACCCAAAATAGAACGATCTATATGTTTGGAACAATTGCTGAAGATTTCACATTGATATCTCAAATACAAGTACCCGTTGCTAGGGTGAGCAGTGACTGATGTGCTCACCAACTGCTCACAAACCCCTCATGACCTGCTCGCCCCACTTTAGCTCAAAATAGTACTTCTTACGTTTTTAACTTAGAAAAAAAAAATAAAATACTTAGAATTTTGGTAGCGACTCATGCAAGGGCTCTATAGAAAGGTATTGATTTGCTCTATAACATGGCATAGCTGACTAGAAATGTCTAAGGTGCGACATAAGTTCCACTCTGCTATATTGAGTCACATATGTGCAAACCCTAGCACCCCAAAAAAAGTGAAGCTTTAAATTAGTTATTTTTTCATGCACATTAATTCATATATTGAATATGAAGTTTATCTAAGAGTATGGTTGCAGTATTGGAAAAAAGGAGGGGTCTGGGGGCATCCCCTCAGGAAATCTTTGAAAATTGCATAGCCAAAACATGCATTCTGATGCATTTTAAGGACCTGTTAAAAACTTGTTATGCAAGTAATATCATATATATATAGACCTAAGCCTAATTAAGGACCTAATTGATAAAACCTCAGATAAAGGGCATGCTCCCTTAAAAAGAATTGGAAGGCTTACATGAAATCAGGCATAAGATTTTTCAGGAAATTCCTGGCATTTTGAAAATGTGAAAGGCAAATGGGTCATTCCCGTGATTTGTACAGATCCATCCAATGAGAAAATATTTTAATATTAATGAGGGGGGCGGGGTGTCATACATTTTGGTAGGTATCCACACATACAATTTCCAATAGCACCCAGAGAATGGATTTGAGCACCGACTGTCTAACCCAAGTCCCATGTGTACTCAATAGTGCATTTTGAAAAAAAAGGGACACATTTCCCCAGAATCACTAACCCAGAGTCATAGAGTGCTGAAAATTGACAAGTAGACTAATACATGTATACATATGAGCAAATATGACCTGTACAAAATTCTGAGTTTTAACTGCATTGTTTCTGGAGATATGAGGGTTTGCTTACCATCTACATCTAGGACAGTAGGACTTAGCACTACTGTCCTTTGAAATTTGTGTTCTTTTGGTTGCCATGGAAACCACAATTCCTGTGGGAGAGTGCCAGAAACCTGAAAATAGGCTTATATATGGCCATTTATGTCATACAAGAAATTCCAAAGCTTTACCTATAGTGGATCCAGAGATAGTCATAGGTCATAGAAGTAGCTAAGAAAATCCATATGGAGCATTTTGGAAGCCTTGGGCCTAGAACCATAGGATGCAACATTTTACATTTTATGTCACTTAGGCATCGACCCTGCATGTACTTTGTCCTTCTAAGAATCATCAATAATAATCTTATTCATGTGAATCTATGCATCTACATCCTTATAAATCCCATACTCCCCTCCCTCATGGAAAATAATTATTTTGAAAATTTAGAGGTAAAATGGTGCATTTTGGGGAGTTTTAAAAAAGCATGGTTGAATGCTGTATTAGATTGAAATCCCGGATTGAAATTGTGGGCCCTATAACAGGACAGTAGTACTGTACTGAAAAGTCTAATATTTTTGGAAAGAAATGGGGGGAGGGGGCAAAAACAATAGTCTTGCCCCCCCCCCCATCATGAAAGATTCTACGGTAGGATGTTGTAGAAAACATTTACATATTCTGCTTCTCAAGTTTACTCTTTTGCATCAGTTTGATTTATGAAATACCCACCAAAAGTGACCAAGTCGAATTGTGGTTCTTATGAACCACCCTACAGTAGAGTAAAATGAAATATTTTGATTCCCAGAGCAAACCAAAGGATATTTCGATCATCTTAAGGGCTCATATGACACCATACAATTGGCAAATTATGAAACTCACGAACCAAATTGAACTTCTCTGGATTCAGTGTTTATCACTTCACCCACTTGTAACGGTTCGTTGAAAACCCCTTCAGTTTGGGGATCTCTGTTAATTTCATGCAGCCACTCAGGCCCTGGGCACTCAGGTCAAATCAGAAGATATATACAATACAGCAGACAATGCATGGCAGACAGTAAACATCAAGATAGGGTATATGATTTCATTCTAGCCCAATTACTCCAATACCACATTTTCAGTCAGATACTGAAGTGAATATTGTTGAACTACCAAATAAGCAATGGAGCATTGTGCCATGCCTGGACCAATATATAAGCCGACATTGGCCCAATGTGGCCAATGTATCCTTGCTACCTGGGTAGTGTTCCCACAGCATATATCCAACATTTTACATTCAATTCTCTCAACATCGGAGTATTTAACCCTGGAAACAATACTACTGTAATCTCCTGCGTAGAAGGCGCAGCCCGCGTGGAAGGCGCACCCCCATCTCAGGGAAGGCTGGTTCACATAGAAGGCACACCTGTCTCCCCTGAATTGGTATTTTGAAAAACCGCGTACAAGGCGCACCCCCAACTCAAGGCAGCTTGCCTCACGCGTATAATACCCATCCAAGGTTCTTTCCAATATCTCAATTGGGATCAGGTTGAGTATGATGTAGATCATATATTTAGGTCACCCTACTATAGAGGGGTAGTACTGTGGGATCTTCTTCCTGCAGTAGTGGTGTATTGTTATTGATTGATAACAATAGATACCTGGATATATATATATATATATATATATATATATATATATATATATATATATATATATATATATATATATATATATATATATATCACATATATTATTGAGTCCACAGGTTTGGGTATCTGAGCCGGGACTATAAGCTTTCTCTGTAAAAGCAAAGGTTTTGGTTTTAGAACTTATGCAATATCACATTGATCAACAACTACATTGAATTTTCCTATTTACTCGACTTTTATAAGCTGTAAAGTGTCTGCAATCTTTAATATTCTAAGCTTCAACAGCTGGTTATTCTGCCTACCTCCTATATGCTTAAACCCATGTGCATTGCCGTCTGGCACTGGTTATAAATTAGGTTACACTTGTATATCATATTTACACTTGTTCAAAAACTTATCAAAGAAAAGGGTCTGTTTCTGGCAGCATTTAAATGCATCTAACCATGCATTGCTGATGATAAACACGTCCAAAAAAATGAAGAGTGATAACAGATTTGTTATATGGATTACATATTCTGACATTGGAATTATTAGATAGATTTTAATGGCCCTAGACCCCTAAATTCGATAGTGACATAGCCATTTCTTAAAATTGACATGGTGACATGGCCATTTCTTAAAATCGACATGGGACATGGCTATGTTAGTGACATGAAAAACAGGGCCTGAAAAGATGTCAGCTCTCATAAAAAAAAAACCCTCATAATTCACCTTTTCGTCTTTTAATGTTTAGAATTTTTCTGGGGAGCCCCCAGACCCCCTGTACTTCCAATGACAAATCATTGCTTTTGCCTTGAACACAGGGTGCAGCTTATATGTTGGGTTTTATGGTACCAAGGGAGGGGGTGTGGATGGGGGGTCCCCCATGTCACATGTCCATTTTAAAAAATGGCCATGTCCCCATGTCATTTTTAAGAAATGGCAGGGGTGGCGGAACCATTTGAAAGTTGGGGGGGGGGGCACAAAGGTGCATTCTGAGGAAAGAAGATGCATTCTGTGGGCTCTAATGAATTCCCACCTCCAATCTATAGGCCTAAAAGTTAAGGCCTAAAAGTCAGAAGAATCCCATAGAGAATATCTACGAAATATAAAATGGAAGCCCTGCCCTCCCCTCCCAAAAAAAACCTTCTAGACACCATAATTTATGGTGCATTCTCAAGCAACTTCTAACACAATTTCCCTCTGTGTTATCCCAGATCTACCAATAGACTTTATCTTTCTGTCAGGACTATTCATCATGTAGATCTTAGCCTAGTAGATCCCATATTTTTCATATATCTCCCGCCAGGGGAAATTTTGGGATTTTCAGGGTGAAATGGTGCATCTTGGGCAGTTCTACAAGTATAATTGGGTCGTGTATTGGATTCAAATTGTAGGCCCTATAAATTGACATTGGTATTGCCCTGAAATATCACAATTTTCTGCAAAAAATTGGGGGGGGGGGGGCAAAAACATAGTCTTGCCCCACAACAGGAAAGTTGAAGGGGCATGTGCCCCCCTGCCCCCCTCCCCCAGTTCCGCCGCCCCTGAATGGTCATGTCACCATGTCGATTTTAAAGAATCATTCATGTCACCATGTCAATTTTAAGAAATTGTTCATGTCTCATGTCACTTTATAATAGCCTAAAAATGCCCATGTCACCATGTCGATTTTAGTGGTCCACACCGATACGGGACAAAGCCACTTCTTAAAATCGACAAAGGACATGGGTTTGAGAGACAACAGACAACAACCACTAAGAATTGACAATGGACATTGGACCCCCCTGTCTAGTGCCCTTATCATATAGTAGGGAGGTTTAGCAGGCACTACGTAGGCAATATAACGCAGAGGTCCAGCATACCTACAGCACTGGTACGTCTGCGTGAAACCAGAAAAAGGTGACGTACGTCGTGCTTGCTAAACCTCCATATTATTGCTCTGATGTGCATGGTGAGCTATTAACTCGGGGAGCTGCCCATCCATCATTGCCTGCTGCATTTAAGCAAAGACCGTACTTTCTTCTGTGATTTAAGGTAATAGGAAGGGTCTAGATAAAACAAAAGAGTTTGTTAACGATGTTATTACATGTTTGACCACTGTCATGGGTGTTGAAAGATTTTGGAAAATAAAATGTTTTCAAAAACATTATTCTTTCCATGGTTTGGGCTCTCAAAAGTAGGCTCCACTGGGAATCGAACCCAGGATCTCCTGTTTACTAGACAGGCGCTTTGCCAACTAAGCCATAGAGCCAGCTGCTAGTTTATGGAAAAGTCGATATCTATATAGTTCATACACATGTAACTGAACATTAAAGTTAAGTAAAGGGTGGAGAGCCTTTTGTATTTATATCTGGGGTGAAAAACAGGTGTTTTAGGGAAGAAATTATATATCCCCATATGGACCAGGCTCGCCCCTCCAGCCCGACAAAGTATTAAACTGAGCATTAATAGCCGCTGGCCGAGGCTACATATGGTCAAAGAGGTGGGAGGGGCAAGGCCAGTCACAGGAGCGCGGGAGAGCTGTATGAGAGTAGTTGGGAAAGGTGATGTGGTGAACCTGAGCGTGCAGGAGGACAACACACATAAAACATCCGTCCCTGGGTGGGCTCGAACCACCAACCTCTAGATTAACAGTCTAACGCGCTAGCCGATTGCGCCACAGAGACTAAGCTGCCGGAACGAAATTTAATAAGTTATAAAAATTATTTGGAAAATCACCTAGTATCATAAGCAAAATGAGTTTGTAATTGCACATCTATAAGTCGACATTGGGAAAGATGGGATGCTTTTACTGTGGCCCAAGTGTTGGAGACTTTAACAATACAAGAGTAGCGTTTACCCCCGGCGTTTACCCCCTTCATACTCAATGTTTTAAATGTTTTTATATAAAGTATTGTTAGTATAACTTTGATATCTGTCTAATTAGTTTTCGTATTATCATAGTCAGCAGTCCACGGATTCAGCAATTTCAGAGCCCAGGAAGAGCATATAGAATCCAGAAGAGCTGCAATACTTTCCTTTGTAACTTTATTCATTCCAAGGAGTGCAGCTCTACGCAGACACGTTTTGTGTATGCTCAAACCCTAAAGCCCGAGTTACACGTAGCAACTAGTTGCATGCAATTGTTGCATGCAACTAGTTGCAATGTGTATTGCAGAAATTGCATGCAACTTTAGGGGGTTGCAACTAGTTGCATGGGATCCATTCTGATGGATTTTGGTGCAACTAGTTGCATCCAAAAAGTTGCATGCAACTAGTTGCTACGTGTAACAAAGAAATTGCATGCAACTTTAGTCTGGAAAGTAGGAAAACGCCATGCATAATTTTTAACTATTGCGGGGGTTTGCCCCCTCCTCAGGATCTATCATGGGGTGGGGTAAGGAAGGAAGGGGTTCAAATATTATGCAACATCATAGGGGGGGTCTTGCAGTCTGTTGTAGGCCTACTTTATTACACTTTGTGACAGGGGAGGGGAGGGGGGTTGCCCAAGTGTTACATAACAAACATGGTAAAAGCATCACATGACAAAAAGTGGACTTTTTACAAGCATTTGGAGCATCTCCATGTGTTCCCTGTTAAATAAGAGAGGTGGAGGGTTCACATAAATTTACAAGTAAGCCTATTTCTCAGAAAAGCCTATACATGTATTTGTTGATTGCTACACAATGAGATATGGATTTTCACTAATGCATTAGTGGGGAGGGGGGTCCAACCTGTGTTTCATAATTAGGGAGGGGGTGCTGGTTATTTTGTTACAAAGTGTTACAAGGGGGGAGGGTCGAAAAGTTGCAAAATTTGTGTTACATAATATTTGAACGGCCCCAAAGAGATTTTTTTATATGGGTAATGATGCAGAGCACCAGCCCATTTATTTTTATATTAATCGGGTTACAAAGAAAAAGCTTATACAGCTTGGGTCGGGACATCCTTTTTAATATGATGATTCTCGATGACATTGATGAAGAGATAACTCAAGAACCCACAGATACAGTTTATATATCTTTATTGCATAGGCTTAACAATTGACGTTTCATGGTGAACAATACTTCTCGCTTGGCTAATGAGGCTCTATACACATTTCCATTTCCATTGTGAGAGATTCCATACTCAACTTACAATATAATAAATAAGTCCTTCCGTGCCGTGATGATCTCCATCATGCACTCCGATATTACCATATTACCATCTGGTTCCAGGCTTGGCATGCCTGTATATTAGTTAACCTATAGGGTGCAGCACATAATGCTGCATGACTATGCTATTGTATACTAGAAGGTGGCGCTGCACAACCTGCGTCCGAGCTGGGTGACCGTCGGGGCTGCTTCTGATTCTACTAATAGGGATATGGGTATCCTGTCCCATGGGCTTGCTAGGTCTGGTCATACTGGAATGAACCGGTCTATGGGCCTCACTATTGGATTCCCCTGCATGATGGTTGTCATGCATTGTGGTTATCCTGTGTGATGGGTGTCCTGCCTAATGGTTGTCCCTTGTTTGTTTTTTATACATTCTGGAATATTAGTGATATGGTTTACATATAATTGTTTTAATGGGGTCTAATTATACAAAAAGGTGAAATATGGGTGGTTAATAGATGGAGGCGATAGTTGTGTAGGAGTTACTATTGAGTGAGATTTATAACGAACTTAATGTATGTATTATGCTGACAAGTCTGTCTGTTTCCTCCTCCGACTTGACTCGCCTTTTATATCAGTAGTCATGTGACCCTGTGATGTCATCACTCCCTCCGAAGATGTTCGGAGGTACCTGGTGCGTCTCTGCTACCTCCTGGTGCCTCCCAGCCACCTCCTAGTACCTCCCTGCTACCTCCTGGTGCCTCCCAGCCACCTCCTGGTGCCTCCCAGCCACCTCCTAGTACCTCCCTGCTACCTCCTGGTGCCTCCCAGCCACCTCCTGGTGCCTCCCTGCTACCTCCTGGTGCCTCCCTGCTACCTCCTGGTGCCTCCCTGCTACCTCCTGGTGCCTCACTCCTACCCCCTGGTGCCTCCCTGCTACCTCCTGGTGCCTCCCTGCCACCTCCTGGTGCCTCACTGCCACCCCCTGGTGCCTCACTGCTACCTCCTGGTGCCTCACTGCTACCTCCTGGTGCCTCACTGCTACCTCCTGGTGCCTCACTGCTACCCCCTGGTGCCTCCCTGCTACCTCCTGATGCCTCCCTGCCACCTCCTGGTGCCTCCCTGCTACCTCCTGGTGCCTCACTGCTACCCCCTGGTGCCTCACTGCTACCTGCTGGTGCCTCCCTGCAACTTGTGTACTTGGACTATGCCCCTGGGGCATCGCGCATGGCGCGCATATTGATTGACGTACCCCTAGGGAAGATGCCCAGATTATTTTTGGCACCAGTAATGTCCCAGGGGCATGCAGTAGTCTTTTCTATCCTATAGGAGTAGGGGTGATGCCCCTGGGGCATGTACAGATAGCTGTACGTACATATAAAGGAGGTAGGACAATGCCCATTCATGGTAAGGACGATGCGCCTGGGGCATGTTTGGATGGCTTCACTACGGAGCCCCTAAAAGGACATCCGTTTTCTACACATTTTTTTATAGTTTGTTTCCGCAACTTTTATTTTTGTTTTCGCAACTTTTATTTTCGTTTTTGCAACTTTTATTTTCGTTTTCGCAACTTTTATTTTCGGTTTTGCAACTTTTATTTTTGTTTTTGCAAGTTAGATTTTCGTTTTCGCAAATTACACTTTTGTCTCCATGACTTGGTCGTTTTTTTTTTTTTTAAAGAAATGGACAGTTTTTTTGTACAGAAGTTGCGGAAACGAAAATAAAAAGTTGCGGAAATGAAAATGAAAGTTGCGGAAACAAATATGTTCCAGAAAATGCCCATTTCCTGGGCTTTGCAGTGGCGAAAGAATTTTTCAAATATTCCTAACAGAACCAAAGTTATGAAGTCGTTCCTAAAAAAAGAAAAAAGTTGCGGAAACGAAAATTAAAGTTGCGGAAACGAAAATTTAATTTGCGGAAACGAAAATAGAACTTGCGGAAACGAAAATAAAACTTGCGGAAACAAACTAGAGAAAAAAAATGTGTAGAAAACGGATGTCGTTTTAGGGGCTCCGTACTTCACATATACATGAGGTAGAACAAGGCCCCCCGGGCATCTTCTACATCTGCTGGTTTATGGTTAGAAATTACAACAACATTTGTCTCGAATTGAATACCTACAGTACTATCATTTTGAAATTAGTGCATCAAGTTATCAATCATTTAAAACAGTTCTAAAGGAGTAGGGGAGAGGCCCTAGGGGCATTGCTGGCATCAGTAATGCCCCTGGGCCATGCCATAGTCCTTTCTAGCATGCAGGAGTAGGAAAAAGGCCCTCGGGGAATTGCTGGTGTAGCTAGAGCAGATTGGGAGCATCACACATGCCACCAATGCCCCTGGGGCATAGCCTTTACCTATTTAGGCCACAACTTACTGAAGCATGCCTCAGGGGCATCACACACTTTGGCAATGCCCCTGGGGCATATTCTTTAGACCTACTCTTCAGACTAAGACCTACTGACCTACCAATGCCCCTGGGTGTGGTCTTTAGTTATGTAGACTTACCATGGATGCCCTTGAAGCATCGCCCAACCTAAACTTGTAGGACTGTCAATATATGGCCTAGGGGCATGATCCATACTTATGGGGTGGCACAATGCCTCCAGGGCCTGTAGGAGATTGGATTATGCCCTTAGGGCATTACAGACGGCTTTCAATGCCCCCAGGGCCTCTCCCCTACTCATCTCGGCCACATTAGACCACAGTATGCCCCGGGGCCATTACCACCGCCACCAATGCCCCTGGATCATACTAGTTACCCTTACTTTAATAGACTTATGGTAATAAGTGGAAACTGTATGATCTTGATATATGATACATAAGATGTTCTAAGTGCATGCATTGGCATATGATAATCTGATAATTGTACATAATTCACAGAGTATGGAGAACTCTGAGAAAACAGTGAGACCTCCAAATAAAGACAGTTTACTTAAGTGGATGAAGTCATCTCCTTTACTAACCATAGTGCATACAACATTGATAATGATCTCTGAGATATAATACAGGTCCTTTGAATTATTATGTCTCTGAGTAATAACTAGATAGCATCATATACAAAAGCTTCATATGCACTGGCACATGAGATAGAACTCCTACTCCTCTAGGTTTTAAAGGACAGGGCATGCCCCCGGGGCCATTACTGGTGCCGCCAATGCCCTGGGGCTTTCAGTAGGCCCCTACAGCATGTCCTGGGGGCATCACGCACACCACCGATGCCCCTGGGGCATAGCCACTGCTTCTATAGACTACATTACATCCTTACCATGGTTGCCCTCAGGGCATTGGCCAACCTATTAAATGTTGTAGGGCTGTCTGTGTAGGCCTATACAGGGGCCCATGGGGTATTTAGCCATTGGGGCATTGTCGTACAGCACTTCCTAAGGTGTCTCCCTCCGACCTGAACATCTCTGGTATGCCCTCCTCTAACTGGCACACCTCAGGGGTGTCTCCCTCCGACCTGAACACCTCTGGTATGCCCTCCTCTAACTGGCACACCTCAGGGCTGCCTCCCTCTGACTGGCACAACTCCGGGGCTGCCTTCCTCTGACTGCCACATCTCAGGAATGTCCCCTAAGAGGTAATAGAACTACTTCAACACCTCTGGCTGTCTCCCTCCGACTGGAGCACTCCTGGGCTGTCTCTCCCCGACTGCAACACCTCTAGGCTCTCACCCTCCGACTGCAACACCTCTGGGCTCTCGCCCCAGGGGCACTTAATTTTTTTTGGATACAGGTGTGTGGCTGAACCCCCAACTACCCTTCCCCTTGCTAGGGCACTCATTCGGGGCTTTTTCTTCAAAAACCCTACCCTTGCTAGGGAACTTTTGACATAACAATCTTAGATTTTGCTCAAAAGACCTTGATTGGGGAAAATTTGAATTTTGTTCATTCTATTTTCATGAAAAGTGGGAAAATATTCATGAAAATTTCTGAATTTTCTATGTGAATCAGGGTATTTTGCTGAAAGTTGACCCTTGGTAGGGATCTTTTGGCCTGAATCCAGACCCTTGGTAAGGACATTTTGCTAAAAAAGGTACCCTTGCCAGCCACACACATGTGTATTTCCAATATAGGGAGTGCCCTCCCAGGGCTCTCTCCATCTGACTGTAACACCTCTGGGCTCTCTCCCCCCAACTGCAACGCCTCTGGGCTCTCAACCTCCGACTGCAACACCTCTGGGCTCTCTATCTCCGACTGTTACAACTCTGGGCTCTCAACCTCCGACTGCAACACCTCTGGGCTCTCTGCCCAGACTGCAACACCTCTGGGCTCTCTACCTCCGACTGTTACAACTCTGGGCTCTCAACCTCCGACTGCAACACCTCTGGGCTCTCTCCCCAGACTGCAACACCTCTGGGCTCTCTACCTCTGACTGTTACACCTTTGGGCTCTCTCCATCAGACTGCAACCTCTCTACCCCCTCCCCTCCATGGGCCAATATCTGAGCCTTGCCCGCCACCCTCCAACTCTCCAATGGTTCTGCCGACCCTGTTATGTTAGGTACATATACATGATATTGCAATTAATCCACCTTTTACTAGTAATGGCAATATCTATGCATTTCTTTGCAATAAGTGCATGGCCACTGTGACTGATGTGACTCAAACAGGGTGTTCAGACAGAATCATTCAGTTAATCAAAATGTTCACTGTCTAAATCAGCAGGAAACAGATGAATTGAGGGAATAATGTAGCAGTGATGTAGAGCTATCTTTTACCTTTCCTTTGATACTAATTTGAAGTGATTCCAACCAGTAGATCCCTCAGAATCAAATATACAGCAAGACCTGACAGATGCAGAGAGCGCCAGGCCAATTCCTGCAGACTTCGGTACCAAAGGGGTTTGCAAAATATAATTGAAGGCTCTCAAATAAGCACAGGTCTGGTAAATCATGCCCTCCAAACCCGGCCCCCAAATTGATAAGCACAGATGCTCTAATAAGGCCAGTACAGCACATGTGCAGTACAGCCAGATTTTGTATCAATTAGCAGCAGGTGAGAAGGAAGAACGTCAAGGAACGGTTACCTAAACATGCCATAGATTAGGCCCATTTTGATCATTGAGCAGATGTCAAGAATCAGACTGGCCCCTCAAGTTACGAATGATCAATCCCTAAGCCTTACGAGCAAGGACAAACATCTATTTCTAGTGCATTTCTAGTCAAATCTATGTTATTTTAGGCAGCAGGTGCTTGGTTAAGTTGCATAGGTATTACTTTGGTGCAACTACCGTAAACTCCCGCGTATAAGACGCGTCCTCTACGCCAAACAAAATGCTGGGGGGTCTTATAGCTTTCTCTCAAGTTGGGTGTGCGTCTTATACGCGGGGTAATTTTACTATAGAACAGTACTGGATTTACAAAATTGAGCATTAAAATGTGCGTCTTATACGCGAAAATGCATGTGCTGAGTTTGGGGTGCGTCTTATACGCGCAGCGCGTCTTATACGCGGGAGATTACGGTAGTTGCGTATGCACTTTTAACAGCAGCAACTAGTTGCATGCAACAAGTTGCATGCAACAAATTGCATGCAACTAGTTGCATCGTGTAACTCCTGCTTAAAACAAAAAGGAATTCTAATGAGACACCCACAACCCTAACAGTACATTGTATATGAATATCATTTTCTTTTTACTTTTTAGGTGATGATTCTGACTAGATGCATGCGAGCCTGAGTTACAGGGTGCTGTGTCGTTCTCGTAGCAGAGCTTAGCAGCAGATCGGCTACCTTATAAGCTACTGCCTATTACCAGTAGGCACACCTTAAAGTTGAAAAAAAAATAAAAAAAAGTTAAAGGCGCACCTTGGGCTCTAATTTGGTGCTGTCCTATGGGCCTGCAATTTAAAGATTTAAAGTTGTAAGGCCGGGGGGGAGGGGTGTTCAGATATTACCAAGGAGGATACAGTCTATTTTTTGAGACGAAAAGTCCAGTAACCTTGGTAACGTGCCGACATTGGCACACCGAAAGCCGGGGAAAATGTGGTGCTCTGCGTGCTGCGCTCACCCTTACGTACCATTATAAAAATGCTACACTGGCCTCCTGCACACTTTTAAAATCCCCTTTATGGCCAACCCACTGCTTTAATCCCCTAGATATTCCAGGATCATAATCTACTTTCTATTTCTGTTCGACTGTGTTGATGACAAAGCTATAAATGAAACAGTTTTTGAGAATTTGACCATAGAGCTGCCAGCCCTGTGCTGAAGCATACAAAAGTGTCCCCCGCACAGTATGGCATCGTCTGTGCACACATGACAGGGTACCTTGGTCATTTGCTACGTTCTGTGGTTACCGTCCGCACGAATATTATTATATTCGATCATGATATTACGTAACGCCATGGGGGGAGGGGGGGGGTCAGGATGGTTGTTACACTGTGACAGGCGCTAAACCCCGGGTGCTAAACTAAGCATTACTCCTGCCTTTATTTTTAGAATAGTTGGTACCCGGGGGGCACTTCATATATTTTTTATAGTAACCATGTGCGTACACGGCCCTTGAGATGGTACCCCTCTTAGAGGGGCAATATTTGACCAAAATATACCCCCTTTTGACGGGCATGATTTTTCTCATAAAATGTACCCCTTTCCCGACCATGTTTTGAGATTATTCTTGGAAAAACTACCACTTTTCCAACCATATTTGGATTTTCTGGTGAAAAAGGTACCCCTTTCCTGGCCCAAAAAAAAAAAGATTTTATGTGAAGAGAGAACTCCTCTCCTGGCCGATATTTTGAAAATTTGCTTGAAAAAAATTGGAGATTTTGAGAAAAATAATGACTTATTCCCTAACTTTGGTTTTAGTAGGAATATTTTAAAAATTCTTTCACCATTTGAAAGCCCTTGAAAAATCTACTCATTTTTTGCAAAAAAAAGGGCCCAAAAGGATCCCTTATAGCGGATCCGGGTGGATCCGCTCCTGGGTCAAAAAGTACCCCATTTCCCTCTACTTTTAGTACGCACATGTGTCCCCCCCCAACTAAATAATCGCTATAGGGTATGATGGGAGCTACCGTAAATCCCCAGTCACAAGCCGGCCTCGGTCATAAGCCGGGGGGTGAGTTCAGGAAAAAAATAAAAGCTGGTTTTTGGGTCAAATTTTTACCATTTTCTCTTTATTCTATAGTAAAAAAAAACCCAGTCATAAGCCGGTGGGGGGGGGACTTTGGGAAAAATTTAGAAGCCGGTTTGGGCCCAAAATAGAAAAAAAAATGCGGCTTATGACTGGGGATTTACGGTAGCTAGCGTTATTGAGTTGGACTGCTTGCTATTGGCAGAATTTTAGGTAGCCATCTACAAGTTGCAAGTTTGCTCTGGGTATATCAAAATATGCAAGTACTACTCTTGCACTAGGTGAGTTAAGGAGATTTCCCATTAAATCCAAAATAATGGGCTTGAGCATGGATTGAAAAACCCTATTCTAAATGAGGCCTTCTCTACCATGAAGATTGAGAACCACCAATGGCTTAAAGAGATCCAATACCTCTTGTTTAAAATCGGTTGTAAGAATGTCTGGCTCGATCCTTATGTTTGGTCAAAGTCCTCACTCAAAAATAATATAAAGAGAAGGTTAAATGATGCACATATTCAGAAATACAACCAGTACATTGATAACCCAGAGAATACTGGCAAGTGTAGAATTATCAAGATGTGTAAAGATGATCTCAATGACATTTATGAAGAGCGTGAATACCTAACGCATACAGAATCACCTAAAATTAGAACCATCATTGCTAAACTCCGGACTGACAATAACTGTACAATTGACAGCCTGTCAAGAAGATATAGAGGACAGAAACTTGTCAATTCTAAGTGCACATTCTGTAATGCTGTGCAAGATGTCAATCATGTCTTCTTACATTGTAACATGCCCGAGATGAGAAACGCACGGTCAGTGTTTGAAACAAAATACCTAAAGTTTGTTGATTACTATAAAAGACACGATGACACTAGGAAACTTCCTCAAATACTAGCAGTGGCCCCATATTGCAAATCATCTAAAAGGCCAGGAGCTGTGAACTGTATATACTCGTATATAAAATCTGTCTACAACATTGTAAATGAAAACCTGGTGCTGACATAAGTGTACCTGTACATTAGTCAATAAAGCCATCTTGAATCTTGAATCTCTTGTTGGATTTTCGCCGACAGAAATTAGTGTGTTTACACTGGAGTTCATGGCCTTATGAGCAGTAATGTGAAAAATGAGTCATACGAGGATATTCATGTACATTCAAATAACAAAAACGCTATTCCAACCTAGCGGTATACAATATTGACCAATGAGAAAATTTCTTTCATTCAGTGCTGACTTTTCAGGGTGCATGACATAACACCTGCATGGTACCCATCAGCTCGTTGTTATCAGTCCTTATCTCGCAAGGTATCAGCTTCAGCAGGGGTCAGCCCACGCAGGAATCCGCTAACCGGCAATATTTTGGCGATGAATACATACTTGGAATGTCTGCAAACATTGAAAAAACTTTCAAACGTACATGTATTAGGCTTGCCCGCCATTTCCGGAACTTCCGGCAGAAGCGAGGCAACACATGTGATTGGATAATAGAGATCACAGAGAGGAAAGAAATGGAGTCACCTTGACTTCCAATTGGGAGTCCAGCTTTTCACTGAGGCGATCCCTCTGTGACTCCTTTGTGACTCCTTATATGTAGGGATGTGCATGTTTTTCTGGTCAATGCCAGAACGTCTAGATCTAGAGGTCAGGAATGGTCCTGTGTATGCCTATGCCCTGAGGGCCAATACACGATGCCCTGAGGGCATAGACTAGCATGGGTAAATTGCTGATTTCTGGAAGGCCAGCAATATGCCCTCAGGGCATGCATAATTCTGCGCGGCAGTCCCGAAAATATACACGTCACCACAGGGGGCGGCACTGAATGCCCCCAGGGCATAGACCGATGTAACAAGTTGTATCCTGCCCCTGGATTGCCCTTCCAGACTGACTGGAGCCAGTGGCATCTGCCACTGCCTTTGTCCATTAGTGCTGAGTCTTTCATGTCCATGGGGGTACATAGGACGCCCCCATGAGCCTCCCAGCGCCCCCATTGTCCTGCTCGGTACCGCATCTTCCGACGCCCGTAACTCGGTCGTTTATGCTTCTAGAGCTTTCAAATTGCGCATGCGCAGAGGTGAACATGTCAGCTTTCCACACCCTGCCACCAGGGTGCATAACTTGCGCTGGCTTGTCTGTGGCCTACTCAGAGCTTGAAACAGTCTCGGCCGCATAACTCCCTTAATAATGGGAGTTAAGCGCCCATATTAAGCTCATTCTGTCCGTCTTGGATTGGCAATTACATAACTGCTTTCATATTTGAGCTGGGCGGCCGTGGGGCGGCTCTAGAGCCGCCCGATTTCACAACGCCGTCACCTCTATAGCCTATTGTTCATTCTTTGGTGCTCAGGCACCCGTGACGGCGGTCTGCGGTGCTCAGCGGCCCGTGACGGTCGGTTGCAGTCACTCTAGACATTTATATACACCATTGTTTGTGCTCAGTGGACCATTAGGTCGGTTGCAATGTCCTTAGATAATAACATATACTATTGTTCATGGTCAGTTGATCATGAGGTCGGTGGCTTTGGACATTTTTTTATTTTTAAACAAATTTAAACTTTTATTAGCCGAAGAATTTAGTCCATTACATCTGATATACATAACACGAAGTTTCCTTATATACATAGGTCAGGATTTTTACATGGGTAGTCTCAAACATCTGATATATAAAGGATTGTCGTATATAAGGAGAAAGAATCCTAATGGCTAACAAGTTAATGACTGACCGTCATCCGAAGGATGTTGTCTTGGCCAAGCCATATAAAATACATATACCATTCATTAAATTCCATGATAGTAGATTATCAAATATTATGAACAGCAGCATTATTCTTTACTTTAAAAATTTGTCTAATAACATACCCCCCTCCCCAGACATTACCAACAACATATAAACATGCCAATGGATATATACAGAGATAAATTGCCTAGCAGTAGCAATATGAATTAATATAAATTAATTATTTTGTTGAATTTCTCTTTTACAATTGAGTTTAAATTTGTGCCGGTCTCTGATATTTCTAGTTTCAGTGGTTAATCTATTCCAGGTTTGAGCACATTTGACTTCTGGCGATGTCTCATATGATCTACAATTTATTTTTTGATATTTTAATACTGGTGCAGCAGCAAGACAAGTTTCTCTTAGTTTTAACTCTATAAAGTCATTGTTACATGATCTCTTGTGGGCCATGAGCTTAATATGATAGCTTCTCCTAGATGTTAATAAAGGTGAATTAGCATTTTCATGTACAATATCAGTGGGCATTAATATGTGGAAATCAAAACATGTTTTTAGGCATTTGCTTTGTATATGCTGTAGTTCCAATAAATAATCAGCCTTAGCTGCGCTATACAATACATCACAATAATCTATTACTGGTAGGATATGCATCTTATACATTCTCAATCTAGCTTCATGGGTCATGTATTTACGAGTCTTATATAGTATTAACGATTTATATCTTACATTATTGATAACAGTACGTAGATACATATTAAACTTCAATTCTGGGTCTAAGGTAACACCAAGGTATTTGTAAGAAGCTACATTCATGAGTGCTTTGTTATTAATAACAATATTTGGTTTTCTCAGATTTTTCAGTTTTACAGATGAGGCAAAGGTCATAATTTTTTTTTTATTTTCATTCATCGTCAGTTTGTTACTTGTGGCCCAAGAATAAAATTTATTTAGAGCATTTTCTAATTGGATTTGTAGATGATCTATATCCTTGCCTGATACATATAGAACTGAATCGTCTGCATATAGCAAAGTTTTATGGGTATCATTTACAGAGATACAATCATTAATATATAATAGGAAAAATAAAGGACCTAAAATTGACCCTTGAGGTACCCCACATGTTAATTTTTTATAACCTGATCTTACATGATTTGCAATTGAACACTGTTGTCTTCTGAAAAGGTAGTTTTCTATCAGCGTCAAGTTTCTATCCCTTATGTCGTATTGTTCTAATTTGGCTAGAAGGATATTATGATTTACTGAGTCAAAAGCTTTTTTGATATCTATGAAGGCAGCTAGAGTATTCAATAGAAGATGATTTAGATACATCAATATCGTTAAGACCTTTAATAATTTCTTCATCAGTAAATGACATATCTGGCATATCAGTATGGCATCTTTGCCCTGTGAATTGAAACTCAGCATCATGAAGTCTAGCAAGTCGAGGTCCTATATCAGCAAAGAAATTATTTATATACGTGGATGTATCCTCAAGTGAAATTGTTTGTCCTGTATCATTTACTAAATTTGTTGTTTAAGATTTTCCCTTATTTGTTGGTAAAACTTCTTTCATAGTAGTGCAAAATTTTTTGGAATCTTTTTTATAGACCTCTGATAGATTATTATAATATTCTTCCTTGGCTTGCTCAACCTCACGATTTACATTATTACGACATGCCCTGGCATGATGCCATGATATTATATCCATGTTTCGTCTCGCTTGGTGTAGAAGTAAATTTTTATCATTAATACGTTCCAATAACTCATTGGTCATCCATGGACTCGATTAATTTTTATTTTAAATTTCTTTACCGGACATTGAATATCAAGCATATATTTCATTTGATTTACAAGGATATTCCAGCATTCTGTGGGGTCAGTACTATTTTCAAAGTATGTCCAATTACAGTTTGACAAATCTTGTATTTACTTTTCCTTATCAAAATTTCTATAAGATCTTCCTAAGAAACTTCTAAATCCATGTTTTACATATTGGTTTCCTTTTAATACATGTACAGGAAGATGGTCAGATAAGTGAATGTTCAATGGGCCAGACGATATGATACCGGTACAGATTGTAAAGATTAAGTTAATACATGTGTTGGACCCTGAAGACGTGGTCACTTGATTTACTAGTTGGGTTAAGTGAAAATTATCAAAAGCTTCATACAATTGTCTTTTCTCTCTCGAGTTTCCAATTATATTAACATTAAAATCACCTAGTACATATATTTCATAAGAGTCAAGGTTCTCAATTTGTAAAAACAGTGCTTGTATAGTATTACAAAAATTTGTCAGATCTCCTGAAGGTGGTCTATATACATTACATATTATTGCTTTTTTACTAGAACCCTTTATGGAGAATAGCCATTGGATTTCAATATCTTTGTTTGTTCGATTTAATAAACCAAATTTTTCATTGGTACATGATATGGCTTCATCAACGTGTGCACAAAGACCTCCACCTCTAAAGATACTGATCCTGACTAGTCTGAATAAATTATACCTAGGAAAAGTGTACATTTCTGAGCAGTCAGTTGAATTTAACCAAGATTCTGAAAATAGTATAATATCAATGTTACAATCTGTTAATACTTCCTTTAATCCTGTGATTTTATTTCTTATGCTACGAGTGTTCATATGCACAACCGAGAAGCCTTTCTCAAACTTAGATTTAAGTTCCTTATTCACTTGTATATTGGGTTAATTGCCTTTATCCATATCTAGATAATGAGGAAGTAGATGTACCGGTACATTTTAGTTTATATACACATTCACACTTTTTCAACCAAGTAGGCTTATAAATCTCTGTAAACCAGTTTTTAGTGTGCCAACCCATTTCGTTCCCATTTTGATTCAACTTATGTATATTCACATAGCTGGTGTTCAGTGGAGCATGAACACTCATATGGAGTTATATGTATTAATGCCTCATATATTCATGCATAAATACAATCATATGTGAAGATTTATGACATAATAAAATAGTAGACGATAATAGCTATTATAAATTATAGCACCACCATTTGGTCAATTTGGATGGAGAGCTGAGTCAACTCCGGGCGGGGCTCACGCCCACGATCTTCGGATACTGGGAGAGGTTTTTCTTTCTCTCTTTTTTTTTTTTTGTGGGGGGGGGGGTCCATAAGTGAGGGGAGCATAGATCTACCTAGTTGATCGTCGCCCAACTCATAATATCATGAAAGGGGTCGACAGCGGTGACTGACACTGCCGCGCCCCTTGCTTCCCCGCCCCGGCAGGCGTAGGGGAAAAAAAGAGAGAAATATGGCTACCTAGGGCTACCTACTTGTCCGCAGGATTTTGACATGCGCTCTGTTTCTGTTTGTAGGGGAATTCAGGGTTCTTCCAGTCCAAATTTCGATTGAACGAATATGAAATCTTAGTGTGCTTGTCTCCTGCTTCTCACAGACGCTTTTTCTAAACGCGCAACTTTTACCCTTTTCAGTCTAGTTCTGTTTTTCCCGTCAGATAGCGCCTCAGATTTGTAGCGGCGTGGCGACGTCTGTCAGCAAATCTTGGCGCAAACATGTGGCTGCCAAAATCACCGTGACTATTATACATTTTAAGAGATTATTTAATACTCGGGAATATTATTGACAACAATCAGCATTTGGGCATCAATTAGACTTCACTGAAGGTGAGTCACGGTGAATGGATAAGAATCATGTGTATTTGGTTATAGAATCGGCCGAGTCTCTATCCATACTTTCATTATCGCCCACGCCACGGACCGGTGACACACGTTAAAAGGTCTCAGAGAAGGAATTGGTTCCGCACTATAATTTAATGTAGCGCGAAACACGATAGCACCCATTGGAACATGTTCATTTTCTAAAAATCACCCCAGAATTAATAGATACATCCTTCCTTCATAATATAGGCTGACTTAAAATATGAATTGACCTCGAAAATTTTGAGCACTGGACTATAGCGTAAAAACACCCTGATTCTGCCTAAATCTGCACTGAATAAAATTTAGATTCACTATTTCCAATCTAACCTTTGAAAAAATAGGTAAGCACTTTGAGAACTGCCCTCCTGGTATTTTATCCAAAGCAGCAAATGTTCAACAACATGTGTAGTGGTTTTATATTTATTGGCATTATTTTCAACATGGTTATTGACCATTCAGTGTGCCTGCAGTATTCACTTCTGACCACAATCGTATAGGCTGCAGAACACTAATTATTTTTCCACTGTTGGCCTATATAGCTTTTGGGCGAAAATAAAATACTTGTGCAAGTATCTGGGCTTAGCCACTATTATTTTCTTGTAGATATACATTTTTCCCAATAATTTAGGGCCATGGCATGTGGTACAATGTGATTAACTTTTTTGCTATAGGCCTTAGAGTGCGGACATACCCAGATTTGGGGGTTTTGCAGTGAATGATTTCAATACATTCTCTAATTAAATAGAGTGCACCCCCCTCCACTTACCATCAAATATCAGCCTAAATAACACTCAAATCTATTAATATACACCCTAAGGATTAATTTGATACCTGGTTTGCCTACCCACTGTCAGATTTTAGACCAATAATCATTGTACAACACCCTTCAGTGCGGAGCTACAAAGTGTCTCCTGCTGCCACCTCCCGTCAATTAGTGTACTGCAACCTAAAGGCCTGGGTTGGAATCTTGGTGGTCAATGAAATAGCTTGGAAAGCTTTTATTCACTGGCCCAGTAATGTCTTATCCAGAATCTTTTACTTTTATGCTCCTCAGGCCCCTTAAATCTCTCTGAGAATCACTTCCCAGAGCGGGTATCAGTCTGTGCGCTCTCTGTAGATTTTATCGATTTCTAGCATTGACATGGACATATGGTGCTTTCACATAGAAAATATGATCACAGGGCCAAGAAATTTGACATGCTGATAGCCAACGGGCACCACGTGACGTGCTGAGTGTTATTCTCTCTCTAGGTGCTATAATTCACAGAAATATCTGGCTAAAATGTATGAAAAACCCTCGGAAATATAATGATATAAAGGAATAAATTCAACAAAATGCATCTTAACTCCATGTGTAATGGCTTAGATGGCCCCATTTACACATTATTCAAGCTCCCCCATATAAGGACAACAAAATTTACCAGATATGGTGAATACAAGGACATTTTATTAAGTGTCAGTAAACATTCATTGGCTGCATAGCTCGGGGAGAGAAAAATGATGTTTTCCCCCGATGCATGAAAAGGCCTCCCATAGAGCACTGAGGACGATAGAAATAGATGGAAACAGCTGAGAATGTACAATTCAGGTCATTCTGACCCTGAAAACCATAATTTTGGTTACCTGGCACCCCCAAGAGAGAAGTATCAGGCTTGCGGATTGACACCAGAATATTTCTCATAAACCTCTCCAAGGCCGAAACTCCGCTACTACGATTTTCAGTGATTTCTCACTAATTTTATTGATTCCCTTGCCCTTTCTCACCATAACATTGTCAAACTGACTTGCCCTAAGCAAAATAAACACATTTTAGCGAGATTTGACAAACTTGGTAGAAGGCCCTATATAGCCCGTAGAGGCTGCAGAACACTAATTATTTTTCCACTGTTGGCCTATATAGCTTTTGGGCGAAAATAAAATACTTGTGCAAGTATCTGGGCTTAGCCACTATTATTTTCTTGTAGATATACATTTTTCCCAATAATTTAGGGCCATGGCATGTGGTACAATGTGATTAACTTTTTTGCTATAGGCCTTAGAGTGCGGACATACCCAGATTTGGGGGTTTTGCAGTGAATGATTTCAATACATTCTCTAATTAAATAGAGTGCACCCCCCTCCACTTACCATCAAATATCAGCCTAAATAACACTCAAATCTATTAATATACACCCTAAGGATTAATTTGATACCTGGTTTGCCTACCCACTGTCAGATTTTAGACCAATAATCATTGTACAACACCCTTCAGTGCGGAGCTACAAAGTGTCTCCTGCTGCCACCTCCCGTCAATTAGTGTACTGCAACCTATATGACTTCCGGTTTTCTGCGGGATTTCCTTCACTGAGACCAAAACTTAAACTTAAAGGAGCTTTGAATCGGCTACGTCCGCCACAGTGCTAACGTCGGCGGACGTAGTTCCTCGATTCAGAGCGCCTTTAAATGTTTCTCAGTCACTCAGATTTTGCAAAAAAAATCTCTCACCAAGCATCCCGGGGGGCACTTCATATGTTTGACATACACAAGTGTGCGGCTGGTAAAGGTGATTTTTCAATCCTAAATTTCCCTAGCCAAGGGTCTGCTTTTGGGAAATGTCCCTAGCCTGCCTGGCCCTAGCCTAGCCGGGTAGTAGACGGAACCATCGCTAAAGGAGCGATGGTAAGCGGTGGCACTGGTGTTGTGGTGGTGGAACTTTCAGAGTAGTTTCCCAAGCCCCCAATGAAAACTGGGTCCCTAGTCTTAAGTGGGGTTGGTCTTTGATATCTTAACTCTAGGACCTACCTACTTGTTGTGTATTGTTTTGAAATGTAAAATCATATGCCATGCCTTTGCTTTTGTAACTTGATATCTGGGGCCCAGGAAGACTAGGCTGAGCCCTCTGCAGACTCAGTGGACATCAATTGCTGGGCCTCTGAATGAATATATCAGGGCCCGGTTAGCTGGGTAGCCGGGTAGTAGCCCTAGGCAAGGGTCTACCTTTTAAGAAATGTCCCTAGGCAAGGGTACATTTTGAGTAAAAAAATGCCGTGAACGTGGATACTTTTTCATGAAAATGCTTAAAATTTTCAATTTTTTCTACAACATTGTACCATTCCCTCCAAATTTTCCCTTAAAGCAAGGGTCTGTTTTTCCAGAAATGGTATGGAAAATAGAAAATTGTCTTCAAATTTCCCTAGGCAAGGGTCTATTTTTTTTCAAAATCTCCCTAGGCATGGGTATGGGTTGCAAAACCTCCAGCCGCAGAAAAAAATTAAGTGCCTCCCGGGCCAAGCATTCAAGGGTAAAGTAGGTCCAGCCACACAGCCCTATCAATAGAAGTTGGTGTCCAGCACCTAGATTGTAGACTAGAGGCTCAAACTGTGGGGCAGTTACCGTGGGGTGGGGGCTGTCGACCTACCTCAGCTAGTACCTCCACCCAGGTCCCGGGGGTCGTCCTTATTAGCCCTTAACGATTAGTTCTAATCGTAACTATCCATTGATAATCATAATAAATATAAAGCCAGGATTAAAGGGAGTGATACTTTTTTTAACAGAAGGGGGGGTACTGGCAGGTTTGACGGGGGGGCAGAATTTTTTTCGACCCCCCCCCTTCACCTGTTTTCAGTGAAAAATCCAGTGCATTACCATTGGTTAAATGGGTGCATTCGCATGCAATTTTCGGCCCTTGGGCTTGGGGGGTCAAAAAAATTCCGTGCGCAAACCCACCACCCCCCTTGTTGTTAAAAAATGATCACTCCCTACAGCTGAGTGAGTTTTCAGATTCCCATCTCTCCTCACTGACTTACTCAGGTTTGACAAAACGGCTAAGATAGGGAGGGGGGTATTGGCCAGTAATGATTTTAATTCCATCTAATAATTTTGATGTCAGAATATGTTTTTATATGCAATCTATATTGTAAATCACTTTTCATTTTGCCTCCAAGTTACTCAGGAGCTGAAAAAATTGAATGTGAAAAGTTGGATGTAGTTGTTAACTCGAACAGAGTTATAAGAGTCGGGTAAAAAATTGATACATTCAGTGCCTCTTAACAGAGAGAAAAAGTAAGACGCTTTTCCGGTCCATGTTAAATCCCATAAGAGGTGCAAATAGGTTCAACGTTCCCGGACTGGAGTGGTGCAAATAATGATGAATGTTGATGAGTTTGCCGTCATTCGATGCGTCCGCGCGTCTCCAGTGTCGTAATTTCGGCACAAACATGGCGGATATTGATTTTTTGTTAATTTTTAATATAGAAATATGATAAAGAATGGCAAAAGGATATGATTTGAATCGATATGTATCATTAAAAAGATAAAATAAATATGTGTTCGCCCTGTCGTTAATTCGCATCACAAAGCCGTGGTCGTGCAAATTGACCCAAATAACTATGGAAATTGGGTCGGGCATGCGCAGATAGAACCAAAATCCAGCGAGACGATCGATTTGTGGGGCTATAACAGTAAATTGAGGGGATTATTCGATTCAATTCGATTGATATTGCCAAAGATGCATGGATTATATTCAAAAAGCCATTAATTTCAAGTTTAATCGATATAATCTATCATTTCTTCATCGAAAATGCGACTTCCGGCAAGGAGGGGTCGCGCATGCGCACGGAACATCAAAATTCAAAATGGCGAACAGCGAGACGATCACCTTACGGTGCTATCGAAACTCATGGATTATAACAAAATGGAGGAGAATTACGTTGTCTTATGCGTTTGTATGGTTAATATGGATCATTATTCAAGACCTGCTGGTATTTTGCAATGCTTAACTCGCCAAGAGAGGAGTTATTCACCAATGAAACATACGAGTGATAATGGATGCATTCTCCATAGGCTTAACCATTGACAGTGATAATGCTTGAAGAAAACATGAGGTTAGTATCAGAAGGGGCCTAAAAGAAGAGATTAAGTGCCTGTTCGAGTTACTTGCATTGCAAAATGCTGTCCTATATTTTTGGGAACACTAGTTTATAGTGTGAATGGTCTCTGTATCTGTGATCTGGGACTTGGTGTCTACCAGCATTTTGACTAGCCCTCTGAAGGTTGGGTAATAACAACTAGGACGGGACACTACAGGTAATAGTGTAGAGGGTTGTTGGCCCACAGCTCTGTGAATACCGTAATCTCCCGCGTATAAGGCGCGTCTTAGAGGCCAAACAAAAGGCTTCTGGGTCTTATACGTGGGAGGAAAATTGCCTTGAGTTTGGGGTGCGCCTTATAGGGGGGGGGTTATTTTTACTATAGAACAGTACTACATTAACAAAAATCTGCTCTTAGGGGTGCACCTTATACATGGGACAGGCCTCCCTTAGTTGGGGGTGCGCCTTATACGCGGGCTGCGCCTTATACGCGGGAGATTACGGTAGGACCGGTCATGGATGACTGCTCCGCCCTATATTAATTGCACCACACTATGAACTGGATCAATCAACCTGCAGTTAACTAGACCCATATCTAAAAGACTATACTTTGCTAAACTGACACCAATGTGTAGTATGCATTTTGGAAGTACTTGGAAGTGGCTTACAGCCTCTTAAATTTGTGATCATACACAAATCATATAGACCCTTCAAATAGACCACTCTTCCAAAAGCCATCCTTCAAAGTTTTTACAATATAATTCTCATAAGTTGGCTAAGCTCAGTCAAATATTAGAAATTATAGACCTGCCCAGGGTTGCTACGGATCAGAAAAAAAGTCAGGAAAAGTCATTTTTATTTCAGGGTCAGGAAATAGTCAGTATTTGGTATTAAGAGGTCAGGAAATTTAGGGATTTTAGAAAAAGTCAGGATTTTCCCTGAGCCAAGGAGAGTTTTCTGTTATTTAGCTCCTTGATCAGAGAGAAATTGATATTACATCCTCTGTCAAAAGCTCTCAAATGCCTCAAAATAGACCATGTAATTTGCAGAATTTCAAAATTTTCTTGTGAATAGTAATTAAATCTATTCTCTCCAATAAAGATGTCCTCAAGCCATTGTTCATCAAACCTACATCACAATCAGGATGGTTAATATGGGTCGGTTTAGCAAAGTAGTAAAGATCCCAGCTCCAAGTCCTGCTGAATATGTTATTTAAATTTGATAATTTTTTTCCCAAATTTTAAGATCCCCCTTCCATTCCCTGTCCACAGAATGGTTCACATACAGTATAGAGAATGCCCTCTAATGAAAGTTAGAGGCCAGCTTAACATGAGAGTTATTACATGAACTCAGAACCTCAGTTTTGAATTTCCTAAAACCCCTTTCTCATCCTGCCTCTCCCCAACCCAGTCTCATCCTACCATTTCTTTTAATCTAAACATTCCTCACATCAATCTGATCACCCCCATGCCGAATGTCTGAATTTCATTATAAAGTTGCCATTTCGAGTAGCCTCTAAATAAGGCTCTAGAAAAAATTCCTGCAAACTTAGTTTTTACAGTTTTCTCAATTTTGTAAAGATGGACCATGGTCAATCTTGTTATTAATCCAGATCCAATGAGATCTCAGTTTGACATTTATAAATATGACAGTGGGGCTCTTAGTAAAATATTTTAACTGCGGGTATCAGACATCCTCAAAACTATCAGGATGCACACATTTGGCCACTAGATTTGCGAAATTTCTTGGGCTCCGTAGTATACTCCTAGCTCCTGTTCAAACAAAAAAAGAGGTTATGTTTTACGGGATCAGTTTTCTTTATCCTCAGATATGAGAAATGCACTAGAATGCATCATACCCTCTGGAATTAAAATTTTTTTCCCAAGGCACAAACCCCTCACACCACCTGCTTCATTGGTCTTGCACTTTAACTGCACATTTAGCCACATCCCATGGCAAAGATGTGCCCCCCGCCCTTTCTCAAAGGGGATGTGGTGGTTGCTTTAAGGGGGAAATCCCAGGATAGGGGGAGTCAGATTGTTGCTTCCGTGTATGTATTTGCTTATAAAATGATTATATTATGCTGACACATGTGTAAGGTTGGCAAGGGTTACTTTTAAGCCGAAGCCACTCTAACAAGGGTCCTCTTTTTAACCAAAATTCCCTAAGAAGAGTCTGTTGTTGTCTAGATGTCACCAATGCAGAAATATAGATGTGATATGCTGTATTATACAGCGAAATTATGATAAAATGCCTTGGAGACGGTCTGGAAAAAAGCAGCGATAGTCAGGATAAAGCCAGGAAAAAGTCAGGATTTTTGAGGACCCAACTAGTGTGGCAACCCTGCTGCCTCAAGCAGAGGCTTTTTGGGTGTTTCTGATGCCCCTTAACCCCATCTCTATATTGGTACCACTATGATATCACTTTGATAGATAGGAGATACACAAATGGGCAGTTAGTACAGCAGGGTGAGCACTTGGAGATTCCCCTGCTCGCACTTTTGACTGCACTTGACTTGGGTAAATAATGACACTGTACAACGGCCGAAAAAAACCAGAGACCGAACATACCAATTATACCTTATTTGAGGCTGCTGAATCTGAAAATGAGGTTAAAATATGCCTATTGGCTCTCAATTTTGAGATATCCATAGGGTGCCATATATGCTGAAAATCACCTCAGAGGACAATGATTTCACTATGTTCCCTTATATAGTGTAGTCCAAACATGTACAAGAACTTTCTTATGTTATTCCTGACATTTTTCTGGGTAATATCAATAGCTTTGAGACTTATGCAAATCATCTTTCACCCAAAAGTGGCTCCTAGGCCTCTATCATTCCGAGCGTCAGAACCAGTTTTATGGAATATTATGTGTTTGGTGTTAGCACACTCCAAATGAATGGTTGTAGCAGTTTTGGTTATTCAGAAGCAAGATTCCATCTTCAATAATGCCAAAAAGGGTCAAGATGTATATATATACACCAAATAGGTTCGATTTCATGTACATTGCATTATAACCACTTGTTTCGGGGATATGTTGCTTCATTTTGGTACAAGGGCAGTCATCTTAAAAAGACAGCCAAATTTCCATGATTATTTCCTTGAAATATTGACTTCTGGTTCATTTAGAGCATCCAGCCATGATTTATGGTGAGTAAGGCTGCATCTAAACATCAGGATTATCCATAATCATCAGATTAAAGTGAGGGTAATTTGATATTACAGTAAAATCTCTTTACTACAAATCCTGTTATAACGAAATTTCGGTTATAACAAACAAAATGCTTGATACCAAATCATCACCATACATTTCTATAGTAAAATAATCCCTATATAATGAAGTTTTGGCACCAGAATTTGGATATAACGAAGTAATTTTGTCATAAATACACATTTTCAAATGATATCAAAGTGTACAGAATACACAGGCCATATGCAATGGGGAGATCTGAGAGGTGTGAGTGGCTTTGATAGGGCTTCTTCAGCCGCCTCCCTTCTCACCTTAGTGGGTGGGGGAGATCTGAGAGGTGTGAGGGGGTGTGAGAGGGCTTCTTCAGCCACCTCCCTTCTCACCTGGGTGGGTGGGGGAAGATCTGAGAGGTGTGAGGGTGTGTGTTAGGATATCTACAACCACCCCTCTTCTCACCTGGCCGGCCATAGATGTCAAAGTAGGGTTGGAATAACTTTTTAACCTCTATATTCCTTTGTTTGGTTACTACGAAATTCGTTTACAACGAATTGTTTTGCTTGTCCCAAGCACTTTGTTGTAACGGAATTTTACTGTATAACCAAAAATAGGCTACATAGTAAATGGAAGTCATGGCTTGCCCTCAGTGCAGCCATAACAGGATTTCTGGGAAACAAGAGGGCTGAGGACTTTGTAGAGTGTGTGGATGCACTGCTACCACATATCAGAAACTCAAATGCAAGATGTCCTTGAAGATCCACTTTCTGCATCTGACCCCCCATCCTTTAAAAAAAACCTGTGGCTCTGTAAATGACATACATGGGGAGAGATTCTAACAGGACCTCTCAGATATGGAAAAATGCTACCAAAGATAGTGGTTACTTTTTCTTCTACCAGGCTAGTAATGGAGTCTGATGTGGAGATGAGCCCGAAAATTGTGTGCAAGAGACAGGCAAGGCAGTCCTGAACAAGTGTCGTCTAGCTAACGTTTCGAGCATATTTACTACTTTTACTGCATATTACTGAGTCAAAGGATGAATAATTCATTAAATATGGGGTTTTAAATGGTAATCAAAAATAAATAAACCAGATTTGATGTGAAATCTGGTCTTTGTACAGTTTGCACTACCGTAAACTCCTGCGTATAAGACGCGTCCTCTACGCCAAACAAAATGCTGGGGAGTCTTTCTCTCAAGTTGGGGGGGCGTCTTATACGAGGGGTAATTTTACTATAGAAATGTACTGAATTTACAAAATTGGTACCTAATAGGTGCGTCTTATACGTGAAATAACCATTGACAAGTTAGGGGGGCGTCCTCTACGCCCACTGCGTCTTCTATGCGGGAGAATACGGTAATATGGATTTGGCTACCGAGGATGAAAATGGGCAATTCTAGGTATTATGGGTATCTCAAAATAGAGAGCCGCCAGCAAAAAATGGATGTTATTTTTTAATTCCCCAGGTCAAAATACATAGACAAAGGTGCACGAGAATTGGTCAGCACTGAGGGTTATCACACGAGGCGAGGCCTATCTCAAGTTAATTTAGTCAGATATGTTCAAAATTCGATTTATTTGGCATTAGAAATGATTTTATCATCCGTTATTTGACCGTTTTGGATGTTTTCCCAGGGAGTGTGATACGGGGAAGGGTTATCACACTGTGGGGTGTGATACAGAGTTTCTTGGTTAAGCCTATGGGGCTCTCGTATTCAACTTAAGATAAATAGGAATTAGTGTGTTTCAGCTCCGTTTTTTTTTTAAAGTGAAATTTTGTTGTACAGTGTGACCACTCCCTAAAGTTATACCCTGTCCCAGCAAAGCCCTCCCCATTCCCAACTATGACTTGTCTAAAGGCGACCACAGATGGGCCAGACTCGATCATCATCTAAGGAGAATGGTCCCGATCGGATCAGGAACATCAAACATGTTTGATATTGTCAGACTCGATCGGACATCCACGCAGATGCTCCCGATTGTCAGGATCGGCCGACCCAGTCGGGTCTGTCTGCGGTCAGCTTAAGGCCCAAAAAAAAAGATGATTTTTTTTTTTTAGCTAACCCGAACTTACTGAGCTAAACAGGGCCTCCTACCCTAGAATCTTCTTCTTCAATTCTAAAGACATTTTTTATTTCTAAGCTATTTTTTATCCAAATAAAAAAAAAATCCGACCTACCCTACCTCATTTTTTTCAGCATGTTACCTGAAACAAATAATAATTTTTTTTGGGCCTAAGACTAAGTCTAAGAATATTGACTATACTGAATGGTTGAATTGAAATGAATATAGGTGAACTTGATATTGCAGATACCACAATGACTTCTCTTGCATCCCAGCTGCAGCGGCTGTCGGTGCCACATACACAGAGTGTGTGGGCACCGGATAAGAAGAGAGCTTCTCTTCTGTTTGACCCCAAGGAAGCAGCCAACCTTGACCGTCAGGCTGTCTATGCAATAGGTATGTGAGCAAAGTCAAACACAATGAATTGATATGATGTTTCTTTAGTACAACTCTAAAGCACAATAATCAAAGTAAAAAACAGCAACAACAACACCAACCACAACAACAAAACATATAAAACATAGTGAAATGAATTTCTACTGTGCTTCAGGTATCTCTGGCCTGGAGGAATTGGAAGGCCTAGACCCTGTTTTCTCGGAGTATGCGAGCTCCCTGTTCAACCCATCTAGTCAGACATGGGAGCGCACGTTACAGTCTGGTGATGTGAACGTTAAACTGAACGAGGCACTGGACAGGTTCTTGATACAGCTGTCGCCCTACTTCCTGCTGAAATGTGCCCATAAGGCCCTAGAATGGCTGATATATAGGTAAGGCTAAATTGTTTAAATCTAATAACCTGGAAGTACTATTGAAATTTGCTCTCAAGGTCATAGTATTGCTGATATTCAGGTATTGTATAAATTTAAATAGACCCAACTTCCCTAACTAAAACCCCATGTATAACCTAGAGTAGGGTATAAGCCTCACCCACATCTTGTGGTCCGTAGAGGGTTAATACTACAAATACTTAATTGCACCAATAATTTACTCACCAGGTACCACATCCACCAGATGAACATTGATGCCCTGCTGCGCTGTGTCTTCCCTTACCATGAGACTAAGATCTTTGTGCGCATGGTGCAGCTGCTACCCATAGAGAAGGAGACCCACCAGTGGAACTGGATACATTCAGCAGGGGTATGGTGGTTTTTAGACTTTAATACAGATTTCTTTTAATAAGATTAGGTGAACAGCAAAAGCCACTTTAGGCCACACTAAAAAAACAAAATCTATTTTTGGTTCAGAGGACGGTTCAGTGTGAGAGATGCTGAAGAAAAACTTTTTTTTCAGCCCCTGGCAGGGATATTTTTTTTAACAAACTACTGTATAAATCTCCCTGTACTGTACCCCAATCCAGCACGTTTAGGAAAACTTGTCGGACACCAGCTATAAATCACGTATGAGAAAAAAAAATTCCCCCAAAAAAAATCCCCACCTACCTACTGACTTAAAAAAATCCTCATGTACTCTCAACCTGAAACAGACTTTTTTAGTGTGGCCTTAGCAGTGTCAGAAAAGTGTCAATTTAGGATAAACAAGTCACAATATCTACTCTTCATTCCAGTGATTTACACAAATATTGATGAGTCAGCTAATGTTATTTGTCACTTATTCAGAAAACAGGTGCCCCGCTGACTCGCTCAGTGATTGTCAACCACAGTCGGTCTGACCCCGCCTTTCTGACCTTCCTGTGTGACCTTGTGCCAAACTACATCCGCACCCTGGGGGCGAGTAGTCATGGGGTGCGACCAGTAGTGGCCCTCTGGTCATGCACCATTCTCGGAGTGACTGAGGAGCGCGGGTTTGTCACAGAGAGGATCATGGCCGTTTTGGTGCCAGCGTTAGTCCGAGGACTAAAGTCAAAGTGTGTGGACTACAAAGCTGCCAGTTACATGGTTGTGGCACAACTCGCGTCTCACTCTACTCTACAGACTGAGTTTGTTTCATCGATGGTGCAGGTTCTTGCAAAGGTAAATAATTTAATGTAAATGAAAATGTGATCATGGAAAGAAGTCATTGTCATTGACAATATTGTCAACAATATGTAAAACAGGTACCCTGCAAAAAACTCTTATATACATATTGAGTAGTCTTATGGTAGCTTTGCCGGTGTTAGCTGAAAAATCTTAACTCATTATAAACATTTTTATTACATGTACATGTGTATGCATATAAATATCTCTTGCCCTTTCTTTCTGCAGCACATCTCAGCCAAACTCTCAAGAGAAGCATTGATGTGCCTCGGTCTAATCTGTAAAACTCAGAAACTTCATGAACTGCCCAAGAAGTGAGTTTACTTTAAATGTTAAATGAGATGCTTTGATAAACATTTGTATCAATCCGAAAAGCTATATTTTCATACTTTCATAGTTGTAATCCATGGAATATTAATATGTCATGTGGAAATCCCATATGTTTCTTCTCCTCAATACTCATTGTATGTCACACGCTGTCAGTCTGCCTAGGAGAACTCAGACGTATTTAAATGGATTTGCATTTTGGAGTTGTCATTTTAGGAGGGTCATATCCTCTGCAAGATTGTAGTCATTAACGATAAGGCTTTATAATTACCCGGTATTAGGGAAATCGATAGGATCAGAGGGAGTGTACGATATATAAGAAAAATAAGCATTAGAAGGAGTGCCTGGGCAAAGTATTAGGGATGGCCATAGGTTTAAGTAGATCACAAAACTGTTATTAAATTCCATTTACAGGAGCTTCAAGAAGATTTGTCGAGTACCAGCACTGGTCCCTTTACTTGCCATGTTGGCTGATAAGTACGACATGACAGCCCTCCTGCGCTGCTTCCTGCATCGTCTCCTGCCGGCAGCCGTCAAAGTGACAACATCTGCGTCTGTGAGTTCATCAAGCGCAGCAAGTGACGATGAACTGGGACACAGCGGAATGATACAGTATGATAATCTCCTGAGTAGCATCCTGTCTGAGGTTACCATGGAAACCAACCTAGCTACAGAGATAGCCAGGTATGTATGTACATGTTATGTAGAGGGAGAGTGGTGAAAACGAGGAAGGTGGGGGGAGGGGTTAGAAGCCCCTTGTAATCCTGTCTGAAAGTCAAAGAAAAGTTTTAGGAATGTTAAGTTCATGTACACTTATTGGTTCTCAGTTATGTTGATTACCTTATGATGATTGAGGAAAGGTTGAGCGGCATTCCAGTTTAGCTGTCAATATTTAAGGACTGAGTGCGTGCCAGTTTTCAGATAAAAAATCAATTGATCCCCAATATATTTTGCATAGGATGAGAAAGAGAACTAACATACTAAGCATGAAGTTGTTTTAAAGTTATTTATTGATTTTCTGAGTGTAATATGTCTTTACCACAGGTTATTAATGGAGGAGTTGGTGGCTGCTAAAGAGAGCGGACGACCTGAAGATGAATGGCGGGCTGCTTCACAGGCCTATCTAGCAGTACTACAGTCACGGTAAGGAACATCTGCAATTGAAAAATGCAACTAGTGGGTAATTGGTCTCTATATAACACAAGCCATATGTGAATGTTATTCTATTGTCAAAGCGCTTTCCATTGTCATATGGACTCAATATTACCCCCCCCCCCCACCTAAAAAAAAGATAAATAAGTGTAAAAAAAAAAAGTTGTAAGCAAGGTCTCCTTGTGTGCTCAGATAGGATTCAATGAACATTCCAGTCCCTGATAATGATAACTTGTTTTGATCATTCACATACGTCACGTCAGTACGATGCACATGTTAAAACTAGTTAACTGTCTCGTTCTAGTTATGCGGTGTCTGTGGACCTAGCTGTAGAAAGGTTGGTGGGTGGATCAAATCCAGATGTTACCCTGGCATCCCTGCAGGCCATCCTCCAGGCTGCTGTTGGTGGGGCCAGGGGGCGGCTGGTAGATGGGTCCACAAGTCTCCTGCTCGCCTTAAACCATGCGCACGCTGCAACACGCGTCCTTGCGGTGCGCCATCTAGCAGATGTACTAAAGGAGGACAGCAAGGGAGATACCGGGACAGAGGTTACAGAGATGCTGCTTCTGCGACTAACTGACGATGACAGCTCAGTTGTCGCTGCTGTTCTCAATATGGGACAGGTGAGTTAACTTCACATAAATTCTTTCCTATCCATCATTAAAAAAGAAGAATGTTTAAGCACTTGGTCAATGGTCGTTTAACAAATGTAAGTTCAGCTATATTTGTCTGTAGATATGCCATGTTAAAATGAAACCAGAGGAGTGTGTGTCGAATGATAGCTTTTCAAAATAATCGAGCGCAATTTTTCAGAACGATGAATACTGGTAGTCATCCTTTCTAATTTGGACACAAACTCCTTATTACTTTAGAGTCTACAAGAAGCAGTGCCCAAGTCAAAGTTGTCAGAAGCACTCCTTGACCTCCTAAAGCGCAAACAGAATAAATCTAAGTGGTAAGTAATAAAGGCAAAATATGAAAGATATTTGTTGAGAAAGGACAAAAGTGTAGCATAGAAAATGAATTTTGATAACACGAATAAAATGTATTACACTAATTCAGTTACAAAATAGGTCCTACCGACACATGGATCTGTCCGTCACCAAGAATAATAGCATTGATTGTGGATCTTTTCTTTCCAGGAAACGGTGTGCCACCAAACTGACTTAAGATTATTTAGTGGAATATCTTTTTTTACCTGACCTACCAGCGTATGTGTCATTTGATGTACAATCAGAAAATAATTATTTTATATTTCTCCTTGCAGGTCAGCCATATTAGAGTCTGCTGCAAAGCTATTGTGTGATGCGAGTATGGAAGATGCCACGCCCCATCTAGGACTGCGCCTCTTACCCTATCTACTTGTCAGCCAGCCAGGCCCTCCCGGCCTTGCCATACCCCTTGCCATCCTCAGCTCTCCCATTGCTGCCACGGACCCAATCCTAAAGACCTTCAGCAAGAGTAAGTGATATCAAGAACAAATATCGGACCACAGTTACAATAACTAATAAGGTCAGCTGCTAAAGCCGAGCTAAAAGATGTTCCCAATGCCAGCTGATGACTCTACCCTTATATAATGACCATAAAAATTGTTTTTAAAGGCTTTACGGCTATGCAGGTGGTTACAATTGTAATACCGACAATCGCTGCTCATGGAGAATGTGCATCATTCAAAGGTTAAGACCTCCCCATGGCATTTACGGGAAAATCTGTTTTGTTCAGGTGGCATTCTGCTGTTTTTTCCAGTGCCATTACTAATTAACTCGAAAAGCGAGTTATAAGGAGACACCCTGCACTTTCAGTCATTTTGGTGGTGCGAATAAGTTTAAAAAAAAGATGGAAATTTTATATATAAGAGGCAGAATTACTTAATGAATTTGTAGTGCAATTAAAGGAGATGTAGGGGTCTTGCAGGAAAAGGTATTTCATTACCAAGTTTTGTAAATTTTGAGAAATTGTCGATATTGTACAGACACAGTTGGTTGGCAGCCATAAGACGCTTTTTGCCTCCAATGGTGAAGATATATGATGTTGATCCATGTATCAACTTTCCCACCTTTTTTGGCAATGTGGTGCAAATAGCACAGGTTTGGCAGGAGTTATGCGAATAGTGGCTTTGTGGTGTGAATAACCTGGGTGAGGGAGTGCTGATGCAACAGGATGAGTGCACAACTCATGTGGCCCCCAAGGGGAAAAAAGCGACATGGCTACATTTGGCCATTTTGAAGTGACATTCTGACATTGCACCCTCTTAAAAGTGACATGTGACATGTCCATTTCCTAAAAAAGTGACATGTGACCTGAAGCCTTGTATTTGGAGACATGCCTTTATTTTTGGACATGTCATTATCCCTAAAAAAGTGACATGTGACCTAAAGCATTGAATTTTGGCGACATTGTGACATGTCAGAGGGGGCCCTCATGGGAGCCAATCACAGGCTTTTCACTTTTCGAGTTATCAGCAATTTACATTGCTGCATTATATTTTATTGTATATCAAATGGGCCTTAATAACTAAACGCCTCTCATTACAGCTTGGGTGACAGAAGCAAAAAAGAAAGCTGGAAAGGATGTTAAAGTTGTCTCCCTACTAAATCACAAACTTGCCGAAGGACTCGCTATGGCCATTACCACCAATGACAAATCCAAGATGGTTGGCGCTCTTTGTGAACAGGCACAGTCTGACCGACGAATGTGTCTTTTGGCCATTTGTGCACTAACTGAAGTCATCGGACATAAGAACACAAAGAAAGCAGTCACTATGGAAATCGCAATCAAGCTACTCAAGATCATAACCAGTCAAGTCAACAGTCTGACAAAGGTAAGAAACTTGACAATCAGCAGTTTTATTTTTCTTTCACATAGAGGTGATCCACTAGTCCGTTTTCCGTTCCGTTTGCTGACGTACGACAGATAGTCCGACAGCTGTCAAAAGTTCTTGATATTTGCATTTTTTGTTGCATGTCTCTCAAATGTCCCTGGTGCGTTGTCGCAGCAGTGGATCTGCTGCTGTGATTTTCTTTGCATATTTGTATCGGAGACAACAAATGCAGCTGTCAGACTAGATATAGACATTGCGAGAATATGACCCGATAACTAAGGCAATTACATATATACAGGTCTGGTTACTTGAAGATTTTCCCTTTCCTAGAATATATACCTTCTTGTCATTCTATACATAGTACATGTATCTTTACTTACACAGATGACAGGAGTTAACATGACCAGTGGCAGCTTTGTGACCCACCTTGGAGACTGGGTGAAGGACGTAAGTCAAGATGACGGTACTGTACCATCAGGAGCCATCTGGTGGGCGCTTAGGTCATTAATCAAGTTTATAGATGCTCATAAAACTACTCTACCAGGTAGGTGTTTTGGAGTAGTAATTAATTATTTTATCTTAATCAGAAAATAGCCTTGGCCATGAGAATAATGTGGTTACTCATTAGCTCAGCAGAGTGTAAGGTAAATTATTGTCAGTTTTAATCAAGTTTTGTAGGTCTATTGCTAGCTTGTAAGAAGCCTACCTTCTGAACCCAAATGAACCCAGACGAGTAAAGGAATTAATGTGTTATGGCCTCCTGTTTCATTCATGTACATTCAGTGCTGAAAGCCCATTGTTTAAATATCATTTCATGATTTGCCTCTCGCAGATGCCTGCTGGTGGAAGATGGATGACCCGCTTGTAGCGGTGACTGTCGAGACGCTCGACATTCTGGTACAGATCAGCTGTAACCACGGAAACAAGACACCGGGAGACATGTCAGGTTGGCATGACCTGGTGCAAACGTTAACTCAGGTAGGTACTGCATAAATATTTAGTTAAAAAAAGTTTGTGATTTTAAAAAAAGATTTTTTTTCTCTCTAAATCTTAGTCTGCAACACAATATGGCATAGCCAAGTTAACACGTGTTGCCCACAAAAAAAACAATTTAAAAAATAAGAATAAATCGCGATTGGCCACAATAAAAAGTACTGACTTTCTTTTTTTAGCACAAGGAGACCCTAAGCGTAACCTCCCTGTCCCGGTTGGCCTGTCTCCTGTGGACGCTTCACATTTCCCCGTCCTGCCATCAGGTGTCTGCCGTGCTTCAAGTCGCTGTGTCACACCTTGTCGCACGGCGTTGGCAGAGAGCAACTAAAGAGGAGTTGGTGGAACTACTAGAGAGCAAAGACTCGCCAGGTACATGATTGTGGCTATCAAAGGTATAGGCCATCAAGGATTTTCCCGGAAATAAGTATTTCAGTGTCTTCCCCAAGACACAGAAGTAGGGGTATTAGGTTTTTAAGAGTAAATATGGTAAAACTGTATAGGTATTCTGTCAATATCCCATATACCCGGTGCATCTATGGACCTTTGAGCATTCTCTTTAGATCTTATTGGCAGCTGAACACCTTCATTTAAAACAAAAACTCTGTTCCTCTATCCTCACTTGTCTTTGGCTGCAGTTTTACCATGCCTCCTGGTGTGTCTGGGTAGCAGTGAAGAAGCGCTCCGGTCAGGGGCCGTTTTGTGCGTCAAGGCTGCACGGAAGGTCAGTAAGGACCTTGGCCTTTGTGCAAAGCTCTTTAAGAAGGTCTTCAAACAGCAGGAAGAAGTCAACGCGGACCACACCCATATACAAAATGTATGTAGATTGTGTAGTTGTGATAAGTATTTGACTATATCTTGCTCGTTTTTATGGTATGCGTCAAGAAAGTGCTTCTATTCAATTGTTCTTCCTTCAGGAATTTAATAGATTAAATTACACATATTGTGGTCAACATTGGCAACTACAATAAATTTGAGTTGGCGATCTTGACAATGATTTTACCTTCATATCTTCTGGTAGATTTTATGGAAGGTTTTGAAGGACGATGCAGACCTGTGTGACCTTGTCGTTCGGCCAGTCCTGGATGCCACGGCCCCAGCTTCTATCAGAGAACGTCTTCTGTACCACTTACAAATCACTCCTAACAAGGTATATTGAACTAGTCTACTTCACCTGTTCGTGAAGATTCTATATTTTACGGTGCACTTGTGCAAGCCCATAACCCTTTCATCTGTAATGAATGACTCACCTCCAAAGTAGAGGTATTATAAAATGGAAAGCTTTGATAATACCTATGTCTAGTAAAATTTCATAAAACGGTATGATCAAAAGTAGAGAAATGACAAATATTTCAGAAAAAAAGTTTGATTTGCAAGAAAATTTTCAGTTTGTCCTGATAATTTTATAGTACAGACCTAATACCGTAATCTCCCGCGTAGAAGACGCATTGCGCATATAAGACGCACCCCAAACTCAGCAAAGGCATTTTCGCGTATAAAACGCAAATTTTAAGGATGGAATTTGTAAGATTAGTACATTTTTATAGTAAAATTACCCCTCGTATAAGACGCACCCCCAATTTCAGTACGTCCTATAAGACGCACAAGGCATTTGTTTGGTGTAGAGGACGCGTCTTATACGCGGGAGTTTACGGTAGTTACATCTCTTTGACTGCAGTGCATCATGCCCAAGCTAGTTGATGTCGGTCACGAAGTATTGGACCACTGTCTTGTCGGTGATATAGCATCCGTCCACATCGACATACTGAGACACCTGGTAGAGAGACTTGGTACGGATGATGCGGCTGATGTGAAGGTGGAGTCCCCCATGTTGAAGTTGTTGCTGTCGGCCATGAGAACGTCTCACACGATACGCAGATTGGACCTACCCGCAGCTATCATCATGGCGCAGGTAGGTGTCTTTGATTTATCTCTTAAATTTTGGGTCCAAACTCAGCTTCTCTAATGGAATGGTAAATGCAGAAATAAAATAATTGATGGGAAATGTCCTGAACATATAGTTCTGTTTTTTTTTATAATATGTCATATGGTGAATCTCACACAAAAGTCAAAGAATTTAATCAGTTAACTGTAATGATATTCATTAATTTCTTCTTTATTTTGTAGATGACAAAGGAGTTCTTTAATGCGCTGCCATCCAGTGCAGAGCGGGGTCAGGTTGTGTCGGCCATCTTGGATATCGGAGAGACACCGACCAACCCGGAGGTGGCGAACCAGGCACACCGAGTGCTGCAGCAGCTGCGTCTGGAGTGGGACCATATTCAACACGAGGTGACGCGAGACAACCAACCCACTACACCAGCCACTGTCAAAAGCAAGCGTAGATCACGGTAGGTCCCCTTCTTTACCATAAACACCAAAAGCATTATGATATTGACGGGTCCAGTTTCTACACTCAATTCTCAAGTTTACCAAGATTTCGTAAAGTGGACCGTTGTTACCAGTTGGGTCTTGAATATTTATTTTTTCAGGAAAAAGTGGTTTCAAGTGGCTTATCTTAGATAAATGTTCTATATGTGATAGGATCTGCGAAAAAGGCCCTTAGCGCAGGGTGCATTAAGGTCCCTATTCCCTTTACATGTCACATATATTTCTCATGGAAGACATTAAGAAGATCTTGATGGAAATGTGCTATTTAAGGGGTGATCCTATTTTTCTTCTTTTTTTTCATGATTTAAAAAAAAATAAAAAATCTTATCCCTGGGTACTGATGTATTTTTTTTTCTGATGTAGGTGTGTCTATATGGCATAACTGTGAGTAAATAGAAGTCAATCTACTTATTCTTTGTATGTCAAAGGTTTCTCTATGTGTTGTTTTACCCTATTCCACTTGAAATTAGCATGTGAGAGAATATTCAACTTCAATAATTTTTGTCAAAGAACATTTTCATTTTCCCTTAGCCTCAACATTAGAGGCCATTATGTAGCATTGGAGTTGAATCTAGGTCAGTCAGTATGAGCAATGAGATAGGTTAGGCCCCTTTAAGAAGATTGGCTTGCGCTTCCTTTTCCCATGGGAAAGGAAGGAAATTGTAAAGAGTAATTGTAACAAGGTCACATCACCTTGGCAACACTGACTGTCTGTGACCCTGTTTATTGTTATGGACATGGATGGTTGGATGGATAGAGTGGGAGTGGGACCCTGGTAACCCTTCTGTGGTAACCCTTCTATAGTAACCCTTCTGTATTAACACTTCTGCAGTAACCCTTCCGTGGTAACCTATCAGTGGTAACCCTTCTGAGGTAACCCTTTCATAGTAACCCTTCTGACGTAACCCTTCCATGATATCCCTTCTATAATAACCCTTCCATACTAACCCTTTTATAGTAATCCTTCTGTGATAATCCTTCTGTAGTAACCCTTCCATTGTAACCCTTCTATTGTAACCCTTCCATTGTAACCCATCAATACTAACCCTTTTACAGCAACCCTCTGTAGTAACCCTTCCAAGGTAACCCTCATATAGTAACCCTTCCATAGTAACCTTTCCATGGTAATCCTTCCGTTGTAACCCTTCCAGAGGAAGCCTTATGTACTAACCCTTCCATACTAACTTTTCTTACTAACCCTTCCGCAGTAACCATTCTGAGGTAACCCTTCCATAGGAACCCTTTTGCAGTAACCCTTCCATGGTAACCCTTCCGTGATAACCCTTCCATAGTAACCCCTCTGTAGTAACCCTTTTGTAATAACCCTTCCGTGATAACCCTTTTGTAGTAACCCTTCTGTAGTTACGTTTCCATAATAACCCTTTCTTGGTAACCCGTCTGATAACCCTTCCTTGGTAACCCTTCTGTAATAACCCTTCCTTGGTAACCCTTCCAATGTAACCTTTCCATAGTAACCCTTCTGTACTAACCCTTCTGAGGTAACCTTTCCATGGAAACCCTTCCTTAGTAACTCTTCTATACTAGCCCTTCCGTGGTAACCCTTCCATGGTAACCCTTTCATGGTAACCCTTCCATTGTTACCCTTCCATGGTGTTCATTTTCACGCCACTGGATAGTCTTTGGGAAGAAGGGTTAAGAAAGGTGTCAGTGCTGTCAAGTTCATCTCTTAAAGGGGTAAATAATCAGATTATCAGTAGTAATTAGCTCATCCCTCTATGTTTCTTTATAGATTAAACACATAGTCATAAATCTACCACCAGATCCTGGTGGTATGTATAGATGCAAGTATGATGTGTATGCAGGGTTTTATGTTACCTAGCGAACTGGATGCGTTTCTAATGGACTACAGACACCTTTTGGTCAAGCTAAATGTACACGCCACCTTGTATAATATATTTCTTTCAATCCCATCGATTAGATATCAACTACCTAGGCAATGTGGGATAGAAAATTGGAACTTTTCCCAAGAATTTTGATTCGATTTTCTCCAACTTATAACTTCTCATATTTTACATCTACAATTTGATCTAAGGATATACATATACAACTATATGGTCAATTTATGGTAAAGGTCTATTACATGTTGTTTATCAGAGTGGTGCAAGGGCTGGGAGGACAGGCCTTGTCATGGAAGCGTATTACCTTCCTATTGGAGGCATTGCAACAACGAAAGACGATGAAGGATTCTGAGCCATGTGTTTGTGGCCTTTTCTCTCTGCTGACCAAGTAAGTTTCTGGCCAAGTTTCCTTTGCTTTTTAAAAGACATCCAATTTTAGTACATCTATCTCAAAAGTGCTTTCTACAAGGAAAAGAAGGGGGGACTGGTCCATAGCTCAGACACAGACCCAACATATATTGATAGTTAAAGTCACATGTTAAGACAGAAGGGACAGATAGTCAATATTGTACAATATTGGGGAAGCTCATTAGAAGAACCAATCCTTGATGCAAAGAAGAAACAATCACTGGACTTTCTTGGAAATATTTGGAGTCACGTTATAGAAACTTGATAAAATATAACGCCCTTAACCAGTTATAGTTGCTTCAACTCAGTTAAATTGCATATTTTATATCATATGAAATATTTCACTCTGTGTTTAGGTTACAGAGTGAGGAGGGAGAGGAGTGGGAGTACAGACAGCGACTGGTTCTCGCTGTAATACATAACCTGACCACCAAATGGCAGAACCTACAACTTGCCCCAAAACAAGGTAAATCACAAAGCTGTAGTAATAAATCAAAGAAAATATGAATATACAACATCATACATTAAAATTTAAATCGCAGGGATGTTACGTGATTGTGATAAATTTTCTTTTTTTAAAGATGTTATGTCTTAACCTCCTTACGCTTTTCCAAGGATTATTCCTCATCTGAATAATCTAAAGCCATATCAACAAGGCACTTAATTTGCATTCTGTCGCAATAGACCTGAGAAAAAATATTTGCCAACAGTCAATCTGAATATAAACCAAAAATGTACTGAACAAATATTTGACCTTACAGAGAGTGTGAATGTCGAAGTGCTGGTACAAGTGGTAAGAAACCAGCGCGCTAACACACAGACCAAACAACATGCACTCGGTGTGATGGCCAACCTCGCATTCTACTTCCCTGTAAGTACTGGGTCCAAGTATTTATTGGTATGAGATGTAGAATGTAAAGTTTGATTACCGTAATCTCACGCGTAGAAGGCGCCCCCCCAGGGGGGCTGTTTCGCATAGAAGGCGCCCCCCCTCCCCACCCCACCCCACCCACCTCTATGAGTTCAAGCTGTCATCGGCACATGGTCGGCGTATTGCCCGCCGAGCAAATCTACACCTCCCGGTCTGCCGCGGTGCTGGCTCTATGATTTCAAGCTGTCATCGGTGCATGGTGGGCCTTATCCCCAGCGAGCGCGTCGACACCTCCCGGTCTGCCGCGCTGCTGGCTATATGAGTTCAAGCTGTCATCGGCACACGGTCGGCGTATTGCCCGCCGAGCAAATCTACACCGACCGGGCTGCCGCGCTGCTGACTATGAGTTCAAGCTGTCATCGGCGCATGGTGGGCCTTATCCCCGGCGAGCGCTTCGACACCTCCCGGTCTGCCTCGGTGGTGACTCTATGAGTTCAAGCTGTCATCGGCACATGGTTGGCGTATTGCCCACCGAGCAAATCTACACCGACTGGGCTGCCGCGCTGCTGGCTCTATGAGTTCAAGCTGTCATCGGCGCATGGGAGGCCTTAGCCCCGGCTAGCGCATTGACACCTAATTTTTTTTTTAATTGCCCCAAAGTACACAACTATACATGTTATGAACTCATACTTAATATTAGATTGATATATAAAGGTTAGCTAATGATTTTGGGGTGTTTTCCTTGGCCACACCAATCAGTCTCCCAATTGAAAGTCAGAAAAACCCGCGTATAAGGCGCACCCCAAACTCAAGGCAATACCCCTCCCGCGTATAAGACCCAGCAGCATTTTGTTTGGCATAGAAGACGCGCCTTCTACGCGGGAGATTACGGTATTGTAAATCCCCAACACCGTGCCAGTAGATATCAGTCATTGGCACATCATACGGAAACCTGTTTGAAGCTTGCAGGGTCTGTATAATGCAACATAGAACTCACTTGGGCTTTAACAGTCATTAACAGATTAAAAGTGTTTAACTCTTTTGATTTTATTCCTCCCCAGGAGCACCTGCTGCATCATGTCATGTCCATCTTCACCTTTGTGGGTACTGGTTTATTGGCTGCCGATGATGAACACAGTCTGAGGGTCGTCTCACGCACCATAACCACCATCGTACCTGCCTTACTCGGAGCCCGATCAAACACGGCCAAGGCTTCTGATGAACTGGTCACTCAGATTGTACAGGTATGTAATGTGACGGTATACAAAAGGTCCGGATTGAAGTTTTTAATGTTACTGTGGTCTTTAAGCGTAGTATGGTGTTTTGGGTTTACTGAAGCTTAATACACTGAATGATTGACAGGCTCAGCCTCATACAGTTCCCCCTGGTCATAGAATCACTCAGAACCACAGGCCTATATATGTGATACACAGAGTACTGGAATCATTTAAGCAAAAATCGAACAAGTATTTTATATATTTACAGGTGTTTGTAGATGCCCAGCGCTCCATCCCAAGACACCGTTCCTTGGCGGTGTTCACCACACTCGTCACGACACTCGGCCCGGAGACCGCCCTCTGGCGCGTTTTAACTTTGCTTATCACAACAGCCACAGTACAGAGGGATAATGAACCAACCGCAGAACAGGATACAACACCTGATACGGTAAAGTCAATTACATGTCCCAGTAGTAAATTCACAAAATGGAAGGTTTTGCATAGCTAATGCCACTAAATTTGTAAAAAAATTTCTATAGAACATGATAGACAGATGAAAAACCAATGACCTGGTATTATTCAAAGGAATTCAAAATCTATATTTGCCAGTTAGTGACACATGCAGGGTCATATGCATTATGTAATTTAGTTTTCTTTGAAAAGTCAGCACCTAAACTCAATAAACCTACCAGTAAATGGATTCAACCTTTTTCATATTCCAGGTGACTGGTAGTATGGAGATGGACATGGAGTTTGGTATAAATGTATGCGAACAGTTCAAGGTGTCGGCCATGGTGGAAACCGCCACCCAGCTTGTACAGTTCCTGCAGTGGTTAGCAGAGCAACACGAGACAAGCGAAAGTAAAGGTAAGTGTCAAGGTCTTGATAGAATCTTAACTCCATGTGTCCTCGCTATGGCTACCAATATTGCAGTGCGGGGGAGAAAATAAGATATTCAAGTCAAACAACAGTCAAAAAAGAGTATCAAGGTAATATAGAAACCCTAGGTCTAACTATGTCAATAAATATTTAAGGCAAATATCAAAATATTGTTGGCTTATCTGACAGAAAAGTACATATCTCTTGTACATGTGTCTCTCTGCATGACCATAGATATATACATTCATTTATTCTGCAAAAATGCACACTGACATTGGTAACCACTTTAATTCTGATGGTCATGACAAACTAAATGATGTTGAAATAACCATCCTAGACTTCATTCACAGCCACCCACTCAGTGAACTAGCTGAAAAATGGAGAAATAAGTTAGAAAGGAACTGGATCAGTAAACTACGCACCCAGGTCCCATTTGGTATGAACTTAGTTGATGCACCAGTCTTCTAAATATACAGGTCCCGAAAACATCTCCTCACACCTACACTTCGTTATAAAAACACATGTTTACTGTATGAGGGGAGTGGTGAAAATAAAATTGGAAAAATTTCCTCTATTTATCTCACCGGGTCCTATGTTGTCAGCACTTAACACTGTTAAATACTGACACCGTTAGTCTCATAAATTCTAATTTTCTTTTAAATACAATTTATTGGAAAATTGGATCTCCAATGAATTAACATAATTTTTTGGAATAAATTGTGATAACAGTCACAAGCCTTGTTCGCCAATAAAGAGCCTGATGAGATCCACAGATCGAAACCTTGGTGTCACTACCCAGAGTAAAGCTCTGGGAATCCCCGAAAAACACAGGGGTGGATCTAAGGTCATGAACTTTGACCCACGACCAAGAAGTGATAAACACAATCAACTTCCTATGTGACCTAGCAACTGAGTAAACTTTTACAATGGTTGCCATGAGACACAACTACGGCAGTTGGATACGGCCACGGTTGCCACAATAACAAGGTAGCTCTGGCAGCGGCAAGAAGTGCAGACACATCGTTCTCATAAAGTACATTCATGTATTCATTTGTAACATAGGAAAACGTAAAAGGACAAAGAGCAGTAGTATGTCTACTGTAGTGGATACGTCAACATTGTCTGGTCACCAGCTGCGCCTTCTTCAGTTCCACCTTACACGTCTACTTACTCGTCTACTCTCTACTGAGGCTCTTATCACACAGGTAAGCAATACCAAGCAATGAACCCCTAATAGGTTCTAAGATTAATGCCAAGTTTTGTGTTTCAAGTAACACTGAAAAAAAAAATTTAACTGATAAAGTGACTCGCCCTGTTTCGCTAGGTAGGGTCGGGTTACCTGAAACAAACCATTTTTTCTTTTGGCCTGACTGACGCAGTGTCTGATGAGATGCACTCATAACAGCTGATATATCTCAATACAGTTCTTTTTCTTTTTTTTTTTTTTTTTTTTTTTAGGTAGTGTAGAGGTGAGGAGGTACAGACTTTCGTCTCCCGAGAGCTCAATACAGTTCTTCATAGGTAACAAAGAACATTATATTCCTATTTTGATCCATGTTTCAGGTTGTGCGTGGGGAGGAGACGACAAGCGCCACCTTCCAGCAGTTCGTAAAAGCGGCGGTCATGTATCTACTGGCAGTTGCACGTACACACAACTCACTTATCACAACATCACACGGCAAGTTCTGGAAGGCTATCATGGGCAAGGCATATGAGGTCATCGACAAGGTGAGGAGGCTTTTTAAGAATTTGCATATCAAAGTTGTCTCACGTCACTTTTGTCAGACTTATTGCTTAAATTTCTCATGTGAGATTAGATTAAATTCTTGCTAATGCTTGTATATACATTTAAATCTAAAAAAACAAACACATACTTCCAGCGTTTACAAATAAAAAATTCCCGATTGCAAGTACCGGTAAATATTACTGGATGACATCCCATTGCAGCTTCAGCCATAATCTACCCACCTTGTACATCAGCATCTAACCTTTACGTTTCCCGTACAGGTGCTCTATCTACTCCCAACACGTGTCCTCCTGGAGGTCGTCTCAGGACTGCTTGACCTTGACCTTCACGGTGTGCGGCGTAAGTCACTGGAGCTGCTCGCGTCCAAATTGCAGGCGCTACTGGTGGATCCCCCAAGTGAGGACCAGCAGGTGCCATTGTTAGAGATTGTGGACCGACTGCTAAGTATCTCAATGACTACAAATGTCAAGCGAGACGTGGATGTGACCGCCACACAGCAGATGGCATTGTTCAATCTCAAGCTGCTCTGTAAGATACTAGGGGAGGCCCACCAAGCACGCTTTGTTAATGTGAGTTGACACATTTGATTAATCTAAGATATACCTATACTTCGAAATTTTTCAAAATATGACATAGCTAAACAAAAGTCTTATTATTCACTTTTAACGCCATTAGTGAAAGCTCTTTCTTTATTTGGAAAATGGTTGGCTATGCTCCGCTGCACGATAGAAGTGACCTTGAGTGCATTATAGGAGTACAGTGCACGGCTGAGCAAGGTCACCATAGCGCTGTAAATCAGTCAGGTACCCTTAATTGGTCTAGATATACCTTGATTGGGTATTAAAATTGATTGAAAAATAAAAATGTTGGTTTGTAGTTCAGGCTGTGATTGAAAGTACATTTCTCATAAATATGTCTATACCCAGGTTCTTAAGTCTGTCATGGCGCGTGTGTCGGCGGAGGACCCCCCGGCTGTGGTGGGTAGTGTTCTGCTGGTAGAGGCAGAGGTGGTGTCTGTTGTACGGGCACATGCTATCCCCCACCTACCCAAACTCATCAACCCACTACTAGAGCTACTCGCCAATAGGGAGTTCATCACAGAGTAAGTGCTTTGAATTCTTAAATCTTTACAGGCAGATTCTTTCAAATAAATCTCAAACGGTATTCTTGTCTCCTAGTGTTACCAAAATCATATTCAAAGGCGCCCACATGCCTGAATGTGCTCAACAGCACTTTTAAGCAAAAAAGAAATAGATAAGCTCAGTAATGGCCATACATGTGCCACACTGGTGAGCCAAAATGAGATTTCTCTAATGGAAATGCCATGGTCAGTGGATTGAGGTTATAGATTTCATTCTTATGGCTACACTTTCTTCTTGCATCATTTCTTTGTTTAACTTTCCTTCAGGCATGAGTTGGTGTTGACGTGTGGGTTGACAGCGTTACACCGTATTGTGACCACACTTCCACACTTCCTTAGTCCATACCTGCGACAGATTCTCACTGTGGTGAGTATTTTAATACACTATCTATTTATCCTAATCTGCTATCTTTGTTACTGTTTCCAATATCATATTTACACACTCATCTTTATATTAATCTTGACCATGTAGGTACAACCATGTGTTCTTTTCACAAATATCTTGTATGATATATCCATATTGTAGGTTTGCCAGTTGGACTCACTTACACAGAATGCAGACAAAAAGTCACAGACAGCGCTTCGTCTCTCCGCCATCAGGTACAGTACAGAATTACCAATGAACCAACACACTGTAGATACAATTTACGGTACCAGAATTGAGCTAAGTTTATAGTTTGTTGCCATCTGAGATGACACAATAGAGAAGACCTGAGTTCATTCTTCGGCATAGCATAGAACTTTAGGAATATTTTCGTGAGTATGTCCTCTTATTGAATGTAATGTGTTTTTCAGACATCAGGTGGCCACGGTGGTCGCGCCTCGTGTCCTTGTACCCGCACTCGGAGACACATTCAATGAAGTTCTCTCATCAAAACAAGTATCCAAGGTAAATATCCCACATAACAGTTCTGTAGTAGGAAGCTTTGACATCCGCTTACAATATATGGAAGGGTTTAAATGATAGTAAGGATTATCAGGGATGTAACTCCAGGTAATGATGTAGGTTACATTCATTCTGAATAATTATTTTCTAATGAAAGCTTTAGTCGTTAAACAAACTTAGGTAACTTAAGGGAATATTTTCTGAAGTATAACCACCATTTATAACTCATGATTCAGAATGCGTTGACATCAGTGCTGAGTATGGCCAAGGACCATGTGACCAGTATAGGACGTGAGGACCTAACGGCACAACACACTCCGCTACTTGACTTCTTCTGTGCGGCTCTCAACATCAGGAATACAACTGCTAAGGTATGACCATAAACTCTTGGTACCACAAAGTGCAATTAATACATTATGGCCATTAGTCAACTTGATGTATGATTGGATCCTTGATGGGTAAAACTGCCAGGGTCTCGTCAGCGTTGCATTGGTGCATTGTGACGAAGAATCGACATAAACCGAGAGGTATTATTTGGTTCTCTGCTTTTAGTAGGTTTACGAATATATTGCATTTTGCTCATCATGCTTTAAAAGGCTGGTACAAAATCAGTGCTTTTCTTCATGCCAAAAATATTTGTGTATGTACCAGGTTCAATGCTTTATTGAATTTGTTTTACATGTTGGATATCTAGTTGAGCCGTGCTGTGGTGACTGATGTAGAGGAGGCGGTGATAGAAGCCATGCTGGCCATGGTCGTCAGACTCTCAGAGGCCAGCTTCAGACCCATGTTTTACAAGGTAAGACAATGTTCATCTTAAAAGACTCGCATCACGATCAGGGATGTACCAGGTTTTACTTTTCCTGTTAGGAGTATGTCGCTGTTTAAATGACTTAAACCTCAATGCATGGCCCTATGTGCCTTTAATACGTATTCGTGAATTCAGTGATTTCAAATCATGACTGCAGATTTCTACTACCGGGTAGTCCCTTGCTTGTGCCCCTCACAGAAATGAAATGAACCATTTTCGTTCTTATGATCTAAATAAAAGTAAAAAATATGAAGGAAATCTCAATATTTGTTGAATATTGACATCCTTCATTACCTCCAGCTGTATGACTGGGGTTGTAGAGAGGACACAGAGGAGGCACGCCGCCGTAAACTCACCTTCTTCAGACTCGCTGATTGGTATGTATAAAATTTGAGTGTCATAATTCATCCAATATGTGTATACTACTTTCAACAGGTGATTTCAACCATGCACAGAAATTAAGTTAATGTTTTTTTCTTTGTTTTTTTTTCTTTTTTTAACATGTTCTTGTCTCTAAATTTCTCACTCAGACTCTAGTTTCCTTTAAGAATCCCTGCTGGATAAGTTAGGAAGAGTTGAGCATGTGTTTAGTATACACCATGCATTAAGATTATTATGACCTGTGTTTTTAAAGTCTGGCTGGTAAGCTGCGCTCCCTGTTCAACCTGTTCATTGGTCAGACTCTACAAGCAGCGAGCAGCATCCTCGTGGCCAACAACTCACTGGCCAGGCGTAAGTATTCATACTATTAACACCCCAAAAATAATGTTAAACTTTAGTCAACTGAAACTCATTTTCTGCACCTGTATCCTCAAGTACTGTTAGTTCTTTATTAGACCCGAGGTTTACCCTCAGGTCTACTTCTACTGTACACGTTTTCGCTGAAGGTTTTTGCGGAAAGGGGTAATGTGCACCATAAATCGACCATTGTAAATTTGCAAATGTAAATTGTATTGGTATTGTGTAGAGTGTAGGACGATTTATGGTAGGTCTACCCATGGTGCAAGTGGATTGCCTGCACGCAATGCTCTCTACTTGAAGCTCAATGTGTGGCTAAAGCTGTGAAAGCTCCCGTCATATGTCATGACATTATACCTTACATATATGAACGACTTGTTGATGGTATTTACGCTGGTGTAGGTGCCCTTAGTGTTATGTACCAATGCAGGCATAATTAGGGTGAATGTGAACGACCTGTTGATGGTATTTACGCTGGTAGAGGCGTCCTTAGTGGTACGGACCAATGCACCCATAAATAGGTGAATGTGAACGACCATTCATGGTATTTGTAAACGCTGGTATAGGCGCCCTTAGTGTTACGGACCAATGCAGGCATAATTAGGGTGACTGAACGACCTGTTGAGGGGAGGGGAGAATTGAAAATAGCTTTGAAATATACATTAACACCTCAGGTCTTTTAAGTCTTAACCTACTCCATCTTGTAAACAGCATTCTCTATATTTAAATTCCAAATGGTTTCAAATATATCCATCCCTTGTGATAAAAGACCTATTCTCAGAGTCATATTATTGATCAAAATTTGAATAGTAATTGGAGGGATCAAGGATAACAATTAATACTCAAATTATGATTGGTTTGTACCTTTTATTTCCAGCGGTGACATACTTTGGGTCAGGGGCTGAGAGCGCGTCGTTGAGCTGTGAGCTGCTGGGGTACATACTCGACTGTTTGACGAAATGTATGATGCACGACACAGAGGGAGTGTTCACAGGGGACGTCTTCAACATGTTACTTCAACCTCTTGTAGACCAGGTATGAACTGTTTTTGTACATGGCTACTTAAAGTTGCTGGCAAGTCAGCTTCTGCTGCCATTTTAAGGTCTGGCGTGTTACTATTAGGGAAGTAGTGGATGCTTTTCCGGCTAACCTGTACTTGGACTTTTCAGCACTTTTTGAAATTGTGTCCAATTCAGTGGCAATGTAAACAGCCAACATCGCATAATCTATCGGGGCACGGTTTTATACGTGACCATTAAACTATTGGTATGTTTCATTAACAGAATACCATTATGCTTCAACCCTGCAAATCTGAATAGCCAAAACCAGTACTCAGCGGATTATGACCGTCTCGACTCTCTTATTTACCTTGTTGTCTCACATGTTACCTATTTAAAAAATACAGAGTAAAATTCATTCTTCACCTGTTTCAGATTGAGAACTTTGTTGGTGGAGATGAGGCCTATGAGCAGCGTATGAGTGCCCACGTGGTGCCATGCCTGTCTCACTTCATGGTCGCGGCTAAGGAAGACTCGCACCAGAAGGCGCTAAACTACCAGGTGCTGCTAAAGGCACGCAATGTGTCTCCTAAGGTGAGCGTTTTGTATTATAAATTTATATTATATAAATTAGATGGATGAGGTCTTATTGCCTCTAATCCGACTTGGTTAGCACTGGTGTCATCCTAGTGCTAGCACTGGTGTCATCCTAGAGCTAGTGCCTTTCATGAAAATGTGTTGGGTACACCAAAGAAAATTTAGAATAAAAAAAGTATGATCTCACAGTGAATGGAATCAAGAAAAAAATAGACAACCAGCAGAACTAAATAACTCTGTGCTCATGTTCCAGGTGCGTTTCACATCGCTGCGTGTCATCTCGGGGGCAGCGGTGCAGATGGGAGACGACTACGTCCTTCTGTTACCAGAAACCATCCCCTTCTTAGCCGAGCTTATGGAAGGTAAGATCAATCATTTATTCCTTGTACACTTTATAACGCAATGAAGGGGTATTTGTATCAGTAGCCAAAAAGGGAAGGTGTATTATGTTTTGTGCAGTCAAGCAGTTCAGATGGAATGCTCTCGAGTCATCTTGCAACTTGATGAAAAGAATAATCTATCTAGAAAAAGTTACAAAATGAAAATGATATGCATCACTCTATTTCTACTTTGCAGATGAATGTGAAGAGGTGGAAAGGGAATGTCAAACCGTTATTGCCAAACTAGAAGAGGTCCTTGGAGAATCGCTACAGAAATATTTCTAACAAATCTATCGAGACTGCAAATGAAAATGTCTTACACCTGTTAAAGCTTGTTAAAGACTACACTTGATGACACAGAAAATAAAATTATATAATATATATTGAGAAAATGCAATGGCTCCATGTTTTGTCCTTTCATCACTCTACAAGGGTCTACGATTTTTGCCCCCCCCCCCATCTTGGGATACAGGGGGAAGGTGCCCAAGACGCATTGAATCTTGACTTCTGCGGAACGGGGCTATTTTACATTTCCCTGCTTGTGCTGGGTATATCCATTTTGGTAGAGTAGGGATGTAAATATGTTTCTTTGGTAGAGTAGGGATGGGAATATGTCCTGGGGATGTGGATTTATACCTGTGGTAGAGTACGGATGTGAACGTATACTTTGGGCAGAATAGGGATATGAATATGTACTTGGAGTAGAGTAGGGATCTGAGTGTAATCTGGTAGAGAGGGGATGTAAATGTGTACCTCTGGTATAACAGATATGTGATTATGTACATGAAGTAGAGTAGAATGTGATTTTGTACCTCAATTAGAGTAGGGATTTGATTGTGTACCTCGATTAGAGTAGGAATGTGATTGTTTACTTCGACTAGAGTAGGGTGTGATTGTGTACCTGGAGTAGAGTTGGGATTTGAATGTCTACCTGGATGATTGTAGGAATGTAGGGGTATACCTGGATTAGAGTAGGGATGTAATTGTGTACCTGGAGTAGAGTAGGGATTTACATATCTACCTAGAGTAGAGTAGATCGTAGAGGATCAGACTGTGGGGCCCGTCCCTCTGTTGGAGAGCAAGTCTGAGAAAGCATGCAGTGTAAAGAAACAATCTCCTCTTCTGATTGAAATACTTACTTCTTGTGTGCCAAAAAGTAAAAATTCTTGATTTTGATACTGTTTCCCCATTTGGTAGATTTTGGGATTTTCTCAAATTAATTGAAAATTAAAAAATCCAGACTTATATTGCTGTAGAAGATGGTAGATGTCCAGTGTAGCTCTGCTCTGGCACATTGCAAAAAGTGGTGCACACTTGAAAAAGGGCCTGGATTTCTTGTATTTCTATTTATTTTGTTCAACATGACATGATAATCATCAAGATAAACACTTCAAGATATACTGGGGCAATTTTGGGGTCAAAATACTGAGTACTGTTTTCACAGTAGTGGTTAAAATAGTTACTCTGCCAACTTGGCAGAGTAACCTTGGTTAAAATAGACTTGCTCCCAAACCCTATGAGCATAGTTTTTTTTTGTGGGTGAGGGCTCTCGACCTAGAGTAGAGTAGAGATATGAATGTGTACCTAGAGTAGGCATGTGCATGTGCACCTGGAGTAGAGAGGGGGATATAGGTGTACGGTGAAATTTAATTGTGTACCTCGGATACAGTAGGTGTCTTTTTATAGTAAACTACATCACTCAATATTTACATACTGTTATCTTAGCCCCTGACATCATCAAAAATATTGATTGGTTAGCTGACTAGTTGGGTAGTACTAGTTCGATACCGGGGTATAGGTTTCATTTCTGGTTTGGAGTGTTCGTCTGTAAGCCCTTGTATGTCAGGAATTCAAACATTATTTACACACTGAATATTACATATTGATTGAATTCAAGATACACAAAATGCAATAGATAATGACAACAGAATGTGGTGGCTAATTAGTCACTATGCTATGTCTCCAGTGCTACCTTAGCATTCCTTATCTTAGTGATATCAGTCACTAGACCCTTGACATTTATCTTGCTATTGGAAAACCGATAAGGCATGTCAATGATATAAAGTTCTGAAACAACAGGTAGAACAGTTATGTTTATTAGATGAACACTCTACCTCGGACATATTACGTATACAGATTACCGATAGATGGAAGGTAGGTTTTCTGCAGATTCCACACATTTTCTTTATTACCAACTGTAGAATCTACAATATCTTACAAAGTAGGCCAACACAGGTGTGCTTATTTGAACAGAGGGAGATTACTGCATGTCAAGTGCTGCCAGCGGTATGTGTATGCATGTCTCTGAAGCAATTAGGTCTATGAACTAAAAGGGAATGCTAATAGTGCAGACCTACGTTTAAACAAGGTCGTTGGATCTAACAAACCTATGTACATTTGAAGACAGTATAGAATAATGCACAGAAACCAATTAAAGATTCCCAAACAGGCCAGGAACACTAAATCTGTACTAGAGGAATTTGGAAGACCCTCATACCCTTAAAGTATAAATTCCCTTTCATACAGACAATGAACATGCCTACCAATCATCAGGTAGGCGGGAAAGGGGGCATCACAAATCAACAGAGACCTAGCTCCTCAGCCCTCTACAGGCCACCAGCCTCTTCTGCTCCTCACATAATAACCGGTCATGGACAGCTGAATGCAGGTTTTATATCAGACATAGGGGTAGGACAGCTAAATGCAGGGTTTGTATCAGACATTGGAACAGGAGAGGTGAAAGCACCTTACCAGCTAAACAGGAGACACTCAGAGCTGCCCCAAGTCCATAGGTGGCAGGGTGGTAGAGATGATCGAGCTGAAAGTGGGGCCGATAGCAGAAGAGGGCAACAAAATGTGCCAGAAAGGGTAAGTAGATTTACATTCCTTTCAATTATAGATAGATATCAAAGTCAATAGATCGTCGGCTTTCAGTTCTGCTTGACATCAACAAGTGGGATTTACAGAGAAAATAACCACAGAAACTAAATTATTTTATGTTGGCACTTGCGCCAAGATATAGCCATTTTAGCAAGCCTATAAATACCTCTTTGCAAATTTATTTTACCAGACATTGGAACAGGATAGATCTACGGCATAAAGGTTAGTCAATGCCGCCGTTGCTTATTATTGAAACGGCACTAATGTAGAACCAAATCCTGACAAGACTAGCTATTCTTGAATATATTCGATCAAAATGAGTTTTTGATATTTCAAACCTACATGTCTATTAATAAGCTGGTAAAGACACATTATTCCACGTCATAAAAGGGTGTGCAAACCACTTCTGGTTATGAAATAGGGCTGTTATCATAAAATCTATCATTATCTAGGTCCCAACTGGTATACCGAACATCAATCAAAATGGAGCATTGTACCCTAAGATTGAGGCACCTGGAGGAAATAACAAGTACAATGAGAATCACAGTCAACCTGACACTCAGGTACATATTGTGCAATGTTTCCTGGAGGATGATACATCTTGTCCAAAGTTAAAATTAGAAATCTGGCATTTTGTTTCAGACTGCCAGATATACCTTGGTAAAAAGTAAAAGATTTCAAAGGTAACATTACCGAATTCTGCCTACCGTAATCTCCCGCGTATAAGGCGCGTCTTATACGGGGGGTTTTAGTTCTCATTGGATCCACAAGGGGGACACCAAGACCTTTCTTTTGATATCTTACATGCCCCCTTGGTCAAAATAGGACAAAATGGGGCCCAGGAGGGCCCAAGGTGGCCCAAGGTTTTTGAATTTTGAAAATTCATTCAGTAGAACCAAAGTTATGAATTTTTCATTTTTTTGAGAATTTTCCAAAACTCTAGGTGCGCCTTATACGCGGGCTTCGCCTTATACGCGGGAGATTACGGTATTGTATACCTTAAGATATTGCTGTTTTTGTACATTTCAGGGTCTATCACGCAAAACACGGCTTCCCTCATTTGCAGCTCGCTACATGCGACAAAAGAACAAACCACGAGACACATCACAAGGAAATGATAAATCTAAGGAGCACACTGAGAGTCACAGTCAACCTGACAAATCAGGTACCAGTTATAAATTTTAATATTTTTTCATTATAGCATGTCTTAAGAAATAATCATACTTTATTTGTGCCTAGATGAGATATTGTGGTTATGACAAAGGTGGAGATGAAGAGGACAGACAGATAAATTTCAGTCTAGTTGGTTTAAAATTACTGCACAGATATAATGGGCTCACTTGAGACAAGTTTGGGAAATACGTTTCATACAGCTGCAGATTTAGAAGGAACCGTGGCAGCACAAGTTCTCTTCATTTTGTCCAGCGTTAAATGTGTTTTCCTCATATCACACCCTTATTAAGCATAAGATAAATTGGTTATCTTCATCATATTAGGCTACACCCCCTCCTTTTGGAATCCTGGATCTTACACGACCATGTCCTTGCTCAAGTATAATAAAGTCATCATTTTATTTTTTTCTGAGCTATAGAATATCAAGTTGGTCTATATTATAATAAAGTAATCACAAGGTTCGCTTCATAATTTCTGTTTGCATTGCATTTTTCTTAGAATAGCGCACAAGTACCAATGAATATATTAACCAATGAAAAGACATACCTGTACACTCTAGGATCTGTCCCGCAAAACAAGGCTTCCCTCATTTGCATCTCGCTACAAGCGACAAAAGAATGAACCACGAGAAATACGCCAGGGAAATGACCAAACTGATGAATACACTGAGATACACAATCAACCTGAAAATCAGTTACTTGTAATAAGTTTAAGTAAACTCTTTCTGTGATATAATCATCTATATTATTTGAAATAATCATGTGCAGATAAAGGGCTTGTAGATGAATACTGGGGATAGGAAGAAGAGGACAGAATTATAATAGCGATTAAAGACCCAATGGTCAACCCATTCGATTTAAAATACTTAAATATGATAAAATATCCAGTCAATGCAGCCAAATATTTTGATATTACATACTTCTAGAATACAAATGATCTAATTGTACAATCTAGGGTCTGTCACGCAAGGCACGGCTTCCCTCATTCGCTGTTCGCTACATGCATCGCAAGAAGGAACCACGAGAAAGGCCCCATGGGAATGATGAGTCAAATATAACTAGAGATGAAGCCACAATTCAAGTACGATATTCTCACCTTTGTTGTAGAGGTGTACACAGAGGGTACTCTGGTCACCTTAAATCATTAGCAGTATCTAGAGCGCACTGACGCCCATACATTTTATGTATAAATTGTATAGAGAACTTTTGTTTGGGGATGTCCTGGTGGTTTGGGAATCTTGACTATTTTATCTTTAAGATTTAAGCAAACCTTCTGTGTTTTGGGAATAGTCCAAGTGTTCCCATTTCCCTATACTACTGTGTTATTATTATTTTTTTTTGCGAGAAACACGTGATTACACATTGTTTTAAGTGGATATTTATCAATTTATTGCAATGACCTCACATTCCCCTCCTTCTCATATCTAGGTTGATAGGATGTCTTACATTATAAATGCAGGAAATCGTACCTATGGTGATACATTTTATGTTGTTGTTTACTTCTATGATGTTGATTACTTCTCTCACACAAGTATTAACATAACAGATGACCAATAAACTTTTTCAACATTTCAGATTGTTCGAAGTCCTTCACCTGAATTGCTAAAATCAGAACCACTCTGTGAGTTTGATGTGCCTCGCCGGATTGTGTACATGGTAACAGCAGGTGTGTTGATATTCCTCCTACTCCTACTCATCATACTCTCAGGTAAGCTAGTTTGTGTCACACTGAAAACATGGAAGATCCGAAACTAGTCAGCGGTGACCACTTTAGGTCCTCAAGTTGACGATACCTAAAACTACAGCTTTAGGTAGTCAAAATGACAACTTTAGGTCATCATCCTGACGACCTGAGTCATCAGGATGACAATACTGACAGTACACAGTCATCATATTGACGACTCAGGTCATCAGGATGACAACTTAAAGTCATCTTTTTGACTACCTAAAGTTGTAGTTTTAGGTATCGTCAACTTGAGGACCTAAAGTAGTCACCGCTGACTAGTTTCAGAACTTCTAGGTTTTCAGTGCATTTTTATGAAGTTCTAACTGTATCCTCACCCTTTAAGTCTGAACATAATGAGTTTACTCTTTATTATAAAGGGGAACTAAGTACTAAGACACTTACACAATGCCATATGGTCCTTTCTGAAAATCAACAATGTGTTCACAAAACCATGAAACTATTGGCAGGTAAAGCAACATAATGTTCACTAAATAAAAACATTTAAACAATAATTTATCATAGAGCTGTGCATTTTAATTTTGTTTCAGCTACCTTGACAAGGTCGTCTACACCACCACCAACCACACCAAAGACACTTAGCACCACTGAAGGTATCAAAATGACATAGTATTGGCATTTCTTGATTTTGCTAAGGAATCCTAAAGGTGGAAGAAACATGTCAAGCCAATTATGAGTGCATTTTAAGTCTATACCAGTTGATATTGTAAGAGATATATCATAACTGAGTTTTAAGTGTTATCAATATTGTTGGAAAAATATATTTTCATAAATAGAGAGAGCTTTTTCAATTATAAGAGATTTAAATCGAATATCATATTTCTCCAACCACATGATAAAAGCCTGGACTACAGGGAGGGTTTCAACAGTGACTACCAGATTAACAAGTTCAACTTTACCAACAACTACAACTACAAACACAGTTACAACAGTACCACTACCCACCGTAACAGGTAACGAACATCACTCTATACTTATTGATAATCATTCAAAATATTGCTCATGATATCAATGTATTACATAGACCATTTCGAAGCATTGTAGATTAAACAACGTCTCTTTACTTGTGCTGTAATGTCTTAGTGTACTTCTGAAATATGTCTCAACTCTTAGTGACCCTTCATCAAAATTGTGTATCTTTTGCTTCTCATAATTGCATTTTAAAGCATCAATGAGGTCATTAAGGGCATTACATGTATTAGCTTGGAAAAATATTAAGATTAAAACCAAGGTGTCTTTCTTTTGCAGCGACCTACCTTATGGACTGCACCATACAAACTGACCTCCAGCCCATTATAGATAACATGTGCTGGCTTTCGGATACCAACTTGGTAATAGCTGACTCCGCCTTAAGAGTCCTAATCGTAAATGTTGATGTCAACGGCAGAAGATGCACAATACAAAACACATTTACTATAACCAATCGCTCACAGGAAATGAAATGTTCTGATCACGGAGAATTTTTCATAAAAACCGTGGCGAATAATTTTTTCCTCGTTTACAATGAAAATGGGGATCCAAATGGGGAGTGGAGGCCAACAGACTTAAATACCTCATTGAATACAATAGCTATCAATAAGGAACGAATGGTAACAGCTGACTACTATGAAATCGCTCTATATACCCAAAACAGACAGGTCACAAATCATAGAAAGTGTGCATATGGGGCCTCACATGTCATTCGCCCAGACATGTGCCCAGAATCATGAAAAATAATTCTTATAAGTATGCTTCTTTTATGATAGCAAGGACACATCTGACATAAATGATAATGTGATTTTCTTAATCTACAGGTCAAAATAGTCTGGACCTGAGATTTTCATGGAGGTATGATGATTGTTTCTGTAGGAAATAAAGCCCCCAACATGGCTTGTAACTTAGGCCCCTAAATGTCATTCGCCCAGACACAATTTCGCCCAGAAAATTTTGGGCCCATTTTACCCCCTGGAGCCCAAAATATTCATATGGGACCATCAAAACCCATATGTAACACAAAGATCTCATCCAGCCTGACACTTTGAGCCAAAAAAATAGAGGGGGAAACTAAAATTTGAAGAGTAGGGGCTGGAATACCTCCAAATTCGTCATATGCAAACCTTCTATGATTTTCGACCGACAGTTTCTTAGTAAGAGAAGGAGGGTTGTCAAACTGACCAATGTAGTGGAAAGCTATCTCTCTAGAGACGATATGTTTTGGAGCTGTCCAAAAGGTGATACATTGAAAGTGTATGATTTGAATAGTGAGAGTGTAAATTCAGTAAATATCAAAAGTGAGCACATGTCAGGAACAGGAGATTATGTGTTCGTCAATGATGGTACAAAACGAATGCAGGTGTACACACAGGGTGGTATGTATGTCCAAGGACTCAATATAGGTGGTAACATCACGACTCCAGATGATATGGCCATTAGGAAAAGACTACCCCCGTCAGATAGCATCATGGCTATTGAGGATTATTCAGTGCCTTATGGACGGTACAAAATCTATCAAATTTCAATGGACTTTACTGCCTACATCAGCCGGTGAAAGTATTTTATATCGAAGTTCTTCTATGGATTTAGAAATACCCTTTCAACATATTTAATGGTTTTGTGAAAATTTATATCATAATGTTGGATAGATATGTTGAAATCCTTTCACACCTGGTTACAGAATTCACGAAGACAATTGTTGAAATCGTACAAATGTAGACATTTAGAAATGTGCACGACAGCAAGGAAGCGCCTTTACATATGGTAGCCTTGATGCAAGAAGTTTTAACTGCAAGTTTTCTGCTGTTTTAACATCAATATTGGTCGTTCTCTACCTGCTGTGAAAGTACTGAAGCTGTGTCCATGATCTGTGTGCCTATGGGTCACAGTGTAACACAGTTGTGTTCACTTGGTGCTATAATAATTGTAACACTTCTTTTGCCTCTGCACAAAACTTGGAAAATGCAGTTACAACCCTCTTGCACTAAAGTGACGAATATATATATATATATATATATATATATATATATATATATATATATATATATATATATATATATATATATATATATAATGTGTAGAGGCACTATACGTAATAATATATGTATTACATTAAAACAGCTCTCTGGTCAAGCCTATTGATTATTAGATTGAGAGAAACAGAAGAAGTCCGGGTGAGTCTTTGCTCAATACATTTACCAATGAAATTTCATTTAGCGAATTTCTCTAAATTGTAAACTAAAATTTACTTAGCGAATTTCTATAACTTGTAAACTTGTAATTTACTACTGTATTATACATTAAACATGTTCACAGTACGTGATATATCCATGTTATCATTCATCTATTCTGATGAATTTGACAACGGGAATTACAATATCTAACACTTCAGCAGTCAGCTCTCATAGTCTTCATACTGGGCAGAAAAACGTGTTTTACATTATAAACAGGTTTTCTTTAATCTAAAAACCCAGTCCTTTTGCCAAGTGTGTATCATCTACCATCTCATCTTTTCTAATAGAATGAACAATGAATTGGTCGTAAAACGCTGTTTCACCACGTGCCGCAAGTAGAATAACCGATTTAAAGGCTTAGATTTCTCCGATCCAAGTTGCATTTTTGTTATGTGTATAAAGGTATGACTTTCATAACTCTGTGCTGATAATATTTGGTCCCATTGTACCTTCTCACTATGTCGTCAGAACCCACATGGATGAACCTCTAGTGCAATACAAAAATGGTGACACAAGAGGCAGCATCACCAGGGACAAGGGTGTACATCGGTTCTACCATAGCAGTGTCGAGCTGGGCAGGGCGATCCCATTGAACCTCATGTTAACTAGAACGAGGCACTGGGCAGGTGATCTGCTGGATCACCTGCCCGGTACTCTCAAACCGGAGTGATCAACTCAATACTGTTCATAACAAGAATCACGTAATAGCTTAGTGTTTTTTTTTGTAAACAAACGATGAGACCTCGGAAGGATAAGCAGTGACGGCTGCCACATATGGAAAACAATAGAATCAGGTAGTTGATGTGTCCCAATGGCTACAAGCATCCACCTATATAATACCTTTTAAATATCAAAATTGAGTCCCCAGGTGAGTCACCAGATAAATCACCAGATGAATCGCCAGGTGAATCCCAGGTGAATCACAAGGTGTGTCCCCAGGTGAATCACCAGGTGAGTCCCTAGGTGAACCACTAGGTGAATCACCAGGTGAGTCCTCAGGTGAATCACCAGGTGAATCCCAAGGTGAGTCCCCAGGTGAATCTCGAGGTGAGTGCCCAGGTGAATTACATGGTGAGTCCCCAGGTGATTCAGGTGAATCACCAGGTGAGTCCCTGATGAATCTCCAGTTGAATCCCCAGGAGGATTTCAGGTGAGTCCCCAGGTGAAACTACAGGTGAGTCACCTTGGTGCATCATGACTTTTGTAAGGCGTGCGGTTATCCATGTAAGGAGGCATGTTATCCATGGATAACATGCCTCCTTACATGGATAACATGCCTCCTTACATGTCATACATGTCATATGTTACATGTTAAAACCTACGAAATTGTAATGGCCAGGGTAGGGGTCAAACCTGCAGTCTCCTGATCCCAAATCCAACTCCCTATGCAGTCACCACAGGGACTGATGAGAAATTAGAACGAAGTTAGAACGAAGTGCCTATAAGTCATTGATATGGTTGTGACCCCCCACAACAACTCTCACATGCGCAAGGTTAGAATAGCATTATAATTATAGAGGACTGATGGACACATTCAAACCAAGCCAAGCCAGGCGCCGAGGTGTGTGTACCCCATTGATCTAGTGGTTAGCGCATTGTGCTCAGCTTGTAGAGGTAGGCGGGACGAGTCCCGGTCCGGGTGTACATTTTTTTCGCAGTATGTAAACACACTATGGCAGGCTTCGAGTCCCGGGGAGGGGGAACGATTTTTGTTAACTTGAATTTATTGATATTTTATTGATATTGTGTAATAAAATAAGTAGTCAATAGATAATTCATGACTTGTGTGTGTTAGCAAAGGATAATTACACTCGGGTTGCACCCTCGTGTAATTATCCTTTGCTAACACACATGCATCATGAATTATCCATTGATTACTTGTTCACTACTAGGGGTGCCACTATCACCCTTAATCAGGTAGGGAATGTACTGTAGTAAGGTGTCTCCTGGTATATAAGGTCTCTGGTATATCTGCTGGCTGCAGAAGTCGAATCCACACCACCTTGAAGTCACGCGACTTCTTATCAGATCATGACATAACCAGTCTGAAAACCATTTGTATATTTCTCCTTAGGGTAAAGACGCCCCCCCCCCAAGTCGTCATTGAAAAAGGTCTGAGACCTCGGCCCCCAAGAGTTTTTTTATAAGTTATAAATGGGGGCCAAGGTCTCAGGAAAATAGTGTTTAATTTTAATTATGTAAGTGAATAGGGCCTAGGAAACTATGGTAGAACACTGATCACCCTCTCTGTGTCAAGGTTGACCAGTGGGACCACTGCCCGAGGCCTGCAGGGCCAAGGGCAGTGGTCCCACTGCTCAACCCTCCTCCACAGACTGCCTACTGCAGCTAAATGCTGCAGTTTACTCCATGAAGATTGACACTACCCCTTTCAACGATCAAGTTCAAAATTGTCAATTTGGGTTGCAGCAGTATATATATATATATATATATATATATATATATATATATATATATATATATATATATATATATATATATATATATAGGATCATGTCCTGTAATTATTTTCACTACAACCGTCAATATTTAGAGCACAAACCTTCATAATAATTTTCAACAATCTATCATGAATAAGTCAAGGCATTGAAGACGCACATAAGATTACAGCTAAATAGCTTTTATTTTGTTTATTGTACACAGTTACATTAGAAAACCAGTACAAACTTTACCAAACATAGTTATGTACATCAACATCAACAGTTGATCTACTATAATAATATAGCAACAAATACTCTTTGATTAATGGGGACCTTACCCCCATTGCTTACAGAGGGGAGGGGCTCATCCATGGTGGGGGGCTCATACAAGACCAGTGCTCTTTGGATACCCAGTGCATTAATTCAAAGGAACACTATCGTATAGAATTTGGCTACCCTAGTCTCGTTCATCTTAGGCGCGATTTATACGTGAAACAGGCCCACAGTTCATGCATAGTATGACCTTCCCAAAGTCTGGATGTGCTTCGCAGGTGAGGAATATCTGAATTAATAGTAGTCTGGTCAGAATCACGCCCCCACCCCAATGCGCCTTACATAATTATCCTCTCTATAATCCTCCCAAAGTCTAGATGCGCCTCAAATACCGTCTCACCATATATACAGAGTACTACAGTCGCAAGCCACAAATGTCAGTCACAAGTGAAACATCCTCCAGGACGGTAGCGCTATTTGTACACTAGCACATAATACTTTTCAAGCTTAAGGACTAAGCAATTTTTCCACCTGCATGTTTCTATTGTCTTATTATCTATTACATGAATGGCCCTACAGTAGAGACCACCACTGTAACGTCCATATCAAAATATAAAAGCTCCAAGAGGAAGGATAGCTCTTAAATGATAGAAAATAATGTGTTATTCATACTATGTCGTTTTAGCACAAAACAGATATTTACCTTTCATATTTTTAATGTCTTAATACATATTCTATAGCAGATAATGCCAATATCACAGCACCATGGGCCCATGAAATGTCTATGGAAATATCTCTCCAAATACTACATAGTCCCTGTGCATATTCAGTGGCGGATTTATACGAGGGGGGGGGGTCTGCCTGTGGTTTGAGAGTTAATTGGACTCCAAATTAGGGATACTCCCTCCTTTCTGTCTGCGCCCCCTCATTTCTCAAATCCAAGATCCGCCACTGAAATATCATATGCAAAGGATGGTTGCTGTATATACCCTAGATCGAAGCATAAAAATCATGTACAAAGATATCTAAATAATGGTGCTTGGGATACAGCTCATACAAAATACACATAACCATGGATGTAATATACGTGCTTATAATACAATATCTCTTTGGTACACACACAGAGTGAATGTCTTTATTCTGTTGAAGAAGAAAATGAGAGGATCAAAAAGCTTAATCGATGTTCATATCTATTTGCTTTATCAATTTGCGTGTCCTGTCTTGCCCATTTCACCCACTTTTACATGGAACGGAGACAACGCCCATCCGCAATAAATTATGTCTTTGATACGAATGTGGACGCCCATAGATATGATCTAAGAAGGAATGGTAATGCAATGTAAGGTATTCATGAAATAATCTAATAGAAATACTCCACAGCCTTTGAAGAAATACAAAGATACCGGTCTCTTCAAAGCAAGTTGAGATTCATTTTCTTCCATTTCCGACACACCGATGGCCAGCATGTAAATTATTTTTTGAACTGGTAGTACATGTGTATTTTAGGTTAGATTACTTTCTACCCTAAAATTAAGGAGTTCTTTATTTTCCAATACAGGTGGCTTAGATATATACACAATGAATGACCATCAGGCATTTCTCTCATGTAGGAAATTGTCCCGTTCGTCCCACAGTATTCCGGTTCGATAATATAAAGATAATCGTCATTAAATATGAAACCATGAAATGCGTTTTAAAAATAATCTCCCCTCCATTTCCCTATAGCGTTTACATAACTAAACACCCTAGTTTTCCCTACCCACACCAGACGGCGCTACAAGAGCTCATCCACTTCCTCCTCCACATCAGCAGGGGCTTGTTGCATCCTGTAGGGATGAGGAGTACCCTTTCTGCTGGCCCTGAACAGGTCAGCTATGACAATGACAGAGGTGAGAAGGTGCATGACAGCCACAGAGGCGGCCAGGTAGGTAGCCCAGGCGAGCTCCAGGTGGGGCAGATCAGCGTGGGTGCTCACCCAGAGCACTACAGTGGCCACCATTAGGACACCTGCAGGAGGAAGATAAAGAAAAGATGAGAGGATTAGTAGGTAGTATACAGGTGTGTTCATCATCATTATCATTATGGGGTACACACAAAGACTCATGTGCGTTAACCCTTTAAGGGTTGCACTGCACTGTAAAAAAATATCTTTAGAATTTTACAGGGACCCTTGTAAAACTGAAAGTTAACCATCATAATTGTATTCTAATGAACCAGTGTAGTTTTTACACTAAGCCCCAGGTGGCGGGACAGTAGTACACACATGTACAAAGAATCTCTGTGAAAACAATGAGGGACCTCTGACAACGTTGGGACGAGGATTCCGCTGTTATTTCGACATTATCTTAACATTGTGTGCCTCAATGTACCATGTCCATTGATCGTTATGATGGTTGAAGGTATTTTATGCCAAACCGATGGGGTCAATGCACCTGAAACAAAATCTATGAGGTGCACCAATGCACTGCTGGAGAGTAGACACACCAGCACTGCATTGGTGCATCGCGATGACCAAGGAATGCGAACCTGGAGGCATCATGCACTTTTTAAAGGGTTATGGACAGCAGAGAAAACAGGGGTTTTCTTGAAGATTTGGGTGTAGTAAAGATTAGGCCCTTGGACTACAACCTCTCACAAGAGCGTCAGTCTGACTCTCTTTACAGGGTCAGGCATATCGTTAACTCACTCCCAACGTAGAGAGTCCAGTAGACTATAGAGAGGTTAAGGTTTGCCTCCTTGTGACGTGTACGGCAACGTCTGGCCTACCATTTCCAATCATTATAGACGCACACGTTGTCGTACATGTCGTGATATTAACCTCTCTAATAACCCTCTTAGAAGAGACAGGTCAGGGGAGGCCGGGCTCCCCTGGCAGGGTCCAGCACTGCTTGACTATGTTCCAGAGTAAACCACTGCCTGACTCTGTAGGCGAGAGTGTTGCCTTGTTTCCTCCAAAGAATGAGTCAGATAATTACAGTAGCCTGACTGTTCCTGTGCAATGTCATTTGATGCAATGCATGTAGGCCCGAAATATGCTATGTACACAGAAGCCAGAGGGGGTCTATCCATTCTTAATAAGTTTGTATGCATGTTTATTTTTTAGTCTTTGTAGAATTATCAGGTGCACCTCCATCGCCAGACAATCTAGAGAATGCAATATATATATATATATATATATATATATATATATATATATATACATATATATATATACATATATATATATATATATATATATATATATATATATATATATATATATATATATATATATATATATATATATATATATATATATATATAATTACAACATAACCCCTATTCCATTTACACCCTAGGCTCGGCAATTATCAAGATTGTCGTTGCCAGGCAACCAGATGGTCATGTGCAAATATCATTAAAACTGTCTGGCACTATTCCGCGTGCTGCTTAATATAATTATGTTTTCCATAAAAGACAATTTGGTGAGCTTACTCAACAATCCATGTAGCTTCCTTGTCAGGGACAAAATAATTGACTTAAAGTTTCAATACTACTGACTAACCTGAAAAATGTATTGAATTTTATATTTGTTTGTTTGTTCAAAACCTTTGTTTTCCAATGAAGTGTTTTTTTTTTCTTTTAATGGCTGTCTCCGTTTAGCAATAAACCGTTACTGAAACTAACCCCGCAACTAACCTCAACTGGAGATAATTCCCAAACGTCCTATGACTGTGCCACCTTAAATCGTAGTGGGACCATCTCACCATGGTGCCATTACATCACTAAATTAGTGGTTACTGATGTTTGCACTAATACGACATCTCTATAAATCCATATGAAAATTGATAATATTATATCGATCAGACTATCATTACCCTGATTATTCACTATGCTTTTGAGGATTTTAAACCGTAGTGATGGTTTGCAATTGTAGCACCCTATGAAATTATTCTCTTGGTTTTTTCGATTAAGAACTATTTCTCAGTGATTGTGATAACCACACGTTTACCTAAAAATCAATTCATAAAGACAGTTTCAGAGAGGCATCAAACTGTCACTTTGCCAGTCTCATATAACCCTAGGGAGATTATATTGGTAGCACCTTAGGTGGCGCTACAGTTAGTGAACCAGTTTTATAACAGTGGAGGATTTAGACGGGGGCGCGTCCCCTCCTTTTCGTTAGTTTATTTGCTTACTTTGAACCGAAAAATTCACGGAAAAACAGGAGGTGCACCCCCTCCTTTTCGGCCGTGCCCCCTCCTTTTCCAAATCCTGGATCCGCCACTGTTATAGATTTATACATGTATGTCTACACACACGCTGGCCTCAGACATGGCTAAAGGCAGCCTTATCCTTATCTTATTCCACGATTTCTGGGATTCTGAGTACTTTTCCTGGATATTCCCATGCACATACCTGTCGATATTGCACACCATGATGCCTGCATCATGACTTTTGTAAGGTGTGCGGTTATCCAAGGATAACAGGCACCCGGTGCTGTTATCCATAGATAACCTGCACACCTTACATGTCCCTACATGTCATATGTTACATGTTAAAACCCACGAAATTTCATGGCCAGGGCAGGGCTCGAACCTGCAGTCTCAGATCCCTAGTCCAACTCCCTATGCATTGCGCCACAGCGACTGACGAGAAGAGGTAGGCTAGAACCAGATCTTGATATGATACAAAGCCCGGGGAGATTACTAACATATAACTTCTATACATTCAAAGTGTGAAAATTCCCGACAGTCTGGGTTGTGACTCCCCAGCTTTGTTGCTACTGCTCGCAAAACGGCGGGCTGTCCGCTGCCATAACTGCGAGACGCAGAAGCATTCAAACCAAAGCAAGCCAGGCCGGGCGCCGTAGAGGGAGACGCGGTGGTGTAGTGGTTAGCGCATTGCGCTCAGTCGTTAGAGGTAGGCGGGACGAGTCCCGGTCCAGGCGCAATTTTTTCGCCGTGTGCGCTGTAGCTGTCCGCTGCCAGGCGATGAGGTGTGTGTACCGATCGTACACAAACACGGTCCGGGCGCATCTTTTTTTCGCCGTGTGTCCGCTACCATAACCACGAGACGCATTCAAAGCAAGCCAAGCCGAGACGGGCGCTGTAGCTGTCCGCTGCCGGGCGACGAGGTGTTTGTTCCGATCGTGTAGGCCTACACACGATGGCTGGCTTCGAGTCCTGGGGACGGGGAACAATTTTTGTTTTCAACTTGAATTTATTGATATTCTATTGATTATCTATTGGTATCGTTAAATAAAATAAGTAGTCAATGGATAATTCATGACTTGTGTGTGTTAGCAAAGGATAATTACACTCAGGCTAAGCCCTCATGTAATTATCCTTTGCTAACACACACTCGTCATGAATTATCCATTGATTACTTGTTCATTATGGAAATCATCTTGTATACTTCGAGGAAAAGCAGGGAGTTCGCAAGTGTCTGGAATATAAGATATCTCTGAGACAAAACATGGCTGATAAAATTTTCCATTTTAATATTAGTCTATTTATAATTGTATAAGGGAACCTATGATATACATGTGGCCTACCCTATATAATATTACATGAACACTACTGACGCTTCTTTTGTATACATAGCCCGCCGAATTTGGGGCAGGTAGGTGGCTCGTTTAAATAACCACAGTGTGTTATTTAATAAGAGGAGGGGTCATCTCCCTGCTCCAGATAACAATGAGGCCTTATTCAATAACACACCCACCCCACCCTGACCACTGCTGCTGCTGCTGCTTACATACACCAGTATGGGGATATTAAATCTGCCTGATACCCACCCCTCCAGTACCAGGTCACTGTGGGTGGTTAAGGGTCAAACTGGGGTGGGTGGTATTAACCACTTAAGGGTCATAATATTATAATGCTTCAGTAATGTCCATTTTCCCTGGTGATCATGATATACAGCCCTGGGTGGTGTACTAGTTAGGGCCCCCATTCATGCATCATGGTATCAATGCATGAATGCCTGAGGCATGAATGCCTCACCACTACCACACTCATGCATCATTGCGACAAATGGGTATGCCATTTTGAGGCATCTTTCGGCACTGAAATGGTTAAGGGTCAGATAGGGGTGGGTGGTGGGGTCTGCAGAGGGGTCAACCGACGTCCACCTTCCCACTTACATAGTCAGAACGCTGTCGATAGGAGGCGCTACAGCCTCCATCGGCTAACATCTAGAATTCCAATACAATATTTCCACGTTATAAAACAAGAATACGATACTTCATTTCGTTCATTCGTACAGTATTAAGTTGTAAGCACATTACCAAATCGAGCTTAAGCCTAGGTCAAAATGGCAGCACATCAGGTATACGATGGCAGGAGGGAATTTGAAGAAGGAATTTTAATGCATAACAAAGAGCAGTATTTAGGATAGTCGTATGTTCTGCAGAGGAAACAAAATTAGTAGATTTGTCCAGGGGCGGATCCAGGATTTTCAGAAAGGGGGGGCGTGAATCTGCCCATGGGCAGCAAACATAGATGTGAGGTACAAGTGGAAACCTGTGATGTTGTGAGTGCAGCGCAGCGAGCTTGTTGGGGTATCTGGGGGCATGCTCCCTCAGGAAAATTTTGAATTTTAGAATGCAAATGGTGCATTCTGAGAGCTCTACTGACTGAAGTATTTGAGGGTTCACTTAGGGTTTCATCCAGGTTTCTTTTTAAAGAAGGAGGGACTTCTCAGGGGTGGATCCAGGATTTTCAGAAAGGAGGCATAATTTGGGTCCTGGACATCAGGGGAGGAACAATTACAGCACTGTGATGTTGCAAGTGCAACATAGTATCCCCTCCAGGAAATTTTTGAAATATTGAAGGGGGATAGTGCATTCTGGTGGACTCAAGGGCTCTCCTGACTAAGCTATCTACAGCCATAAGTAAGGATTCCCCCCTCTAGGTTTCAAAGATGTCTTGTGGAGGCAAGCCCCCAGAAAATTTTGAAATCTAGAGGGGAAAAGATGGATTCTGATGGTTCTCCTGACTAAATATACCTACAGCTATAAGTGATGCTTTTCCCCTTTCCCATTTCAAAAAAAAATTGAAATCTAGAGGAGAAACAGAGCACTTAAGTGGATTCTAAGGGTTCCACAAACATGGATAAACATGAATAACCATTCAAACCCATATGAAATGCTTTTTGCCTCATGAATTTATTTTAAAAAAAGACATTAAAAAAAGGTACCAGCTCTCCTATTTTACAGCCCCCTCCCCCTCTTCTCTTGTCATATCCCTATCTGGATTCCTTTTTATCCTGATGGACCACTTATTTTCATTTTCTGGTGCCCTGGTGGATCTTTAAAACCTGAGGAAAAGACTGAGTGGTTTGCAGATATGCACACTCTTTCGTCAGCATCCAATATGTACCACACCCTGTCACAGTCCCAAGTGTCACATTCCCTATCCATGCCCCCAGTATCATGTACTATACCCTATCCATTCCCTCAAGCTTACATAACCTGTCCATGTCCCCTGTATCATGTACCATGCCCTGTCTATGCCCCCAAGCTTACACACCCTGTCTATGTCCCTAGTATCATGTACCATATCCTGCCTCATGTTCCCTGTCCACGCCCCCAGTATCATGTAGCAGACCCCATATCATGTAGCACACCCTGTCTACACCCCCAATATCATCTAGCAGTCCCTGTCTGCGCCCCCAGTATCACCTAGCATAACCTGTCTATGCCCTGGGCTGTATGGTTGTGTTGGATGTGTATATTAGGGGGTGTTACTTGTGTTGGGGTTAGCTAGACTCAAGTGTCTCTCTGTAGACCAGCCCACTCTTAATCCACAGATGAGTACTGCTCTGGATGTGTTTACTGGGTTTTATTGTCCATTCACACATAGATATGATAGGTTACAATCCTCAATAGTCCATGGCAATGTCAGCAGCAGAACAGTGTGACTGGCAAGGTGTGTGCATGTAGATGTGGCTGTGTGGTGAGATAGTGGCTCCAGGCCCTAGAACTAAATCCTATCTGAGCTGCTCTACTCGTAGTCCATGGTTCGACACCAGGCCCTAGCCTAGCGTCCGCTCTTCATGCCGGCTCCCGCACTTCTGCGCGGCTCATCCTGCTCGTCTCTACCTGGGTTTCTCTCTGCTCGGTTATTGGCTGAATCCCTCATCACGTGTCCACCGCATGCACACCCCTCCTTTTCCTCCTGACCAGATCTCGTCGACTCCATCCGTCTGCAACATTCCACAGCCTACCATAAACTCTAGCTACCATAAACCCTACACAGGATTCCCATAGCACTCTCTCATATAGCATACAATAAACACAGACATAATTGTACCCTGTTATACCCGTTCATTATAATTATTGGCTATTGATGACAAGACAGGTGCGGGCGCTCCCCCTCTGTGACTCGAGCCACCGCAAATATATGTCTTGTCATGCTACCCTGATATTCTCTATAATGCAGTTTCACATCAGTGTCTTCACATACATCTTATCCACATACATACTATACAATTATATCATCCTCAGATAAGACAGAGCACAATGACATGTGATACAAAAGTATGCGATCATAACATTGATTACTTCATAGTTTTCTTACCTAGATACATGCTTATTTAGTTTCAACAATACATTTCACACTGCTCCCAGTAACATTATGAAGCGCACAACACACTAATATAAATGTTCTTGCTATTATTACTTTCATACATGTGAAAAGATCTGCAAAAAGGGACTCCCACTTCAGGAGGAATAATGTCCTTCTTCCCAGTACAGGACACACATGTTTCTTTGATCATTCTTCTAATATTTCTCCTTTTTGGTCCAAGACTATAGCCAATTAGCATGCTTGGCTTAACATTTAAATCAACTCATTCAAGTCACTACAATAGCCCTTCTTGGCTGTAAAAATACCCTGGTTCTCCAGTTAACAAACCCCGGCTCTTCAGAAATAATCCTTTTTACATTCATTCAGGCATAAGAATAATAAATTCCAAATAATATCATTGCTTAAATGTAATACTACATGCAGCATATTCTATTTGCCCTGACAACTACATGTGCTGTCCTCCTTTCTCTCATTCCAGGTGACTCACTTGTTCACCCTGCACTTAGTCCTACCTTACCAAAACATAGCAGTGTCCATTCACCAATCACTTAAATGTTCAGTGCCTATTGTCTTATTGCAGAGTTTATCAGAAAGTCACTTGTGTGGTCTTCCTTCATAGTCTCTTTTTTTGCACATCTTTTGCTGTTACCCTATATATTACATGTTACACAGAGTTTAACACTTACTGCCAACCAACGTACTCCTGTCAGCAGCTTAGTGCTATGCCCAAACCGATTCTCAGTACAGGTAGTCCCCAAGATTGTACATACAATTCTAATATGACTCATTAAAAGATAAACATTCAATATGTATGTTTTTCTACATTTCTCTTTAGATCTCAGTCCTGGGTCTCCCTAACCTTCCACCCCTTTTAAAACTCCCAAATGGACTTGGGATAAGATCAATACACACTGGGTGGGTGGAGGATAGAGAAGTCCTTTCATAAACCCCAGAGTCTCTTTTTATGGGCGTTTCTAATATAATATGGCATCACTCATCTTTCTCAGTCATTGTTAATGAATATATCATAGACCACTCTTAAGTCAATATAAAAGTCAACATCCTAGGAATGTGTAATATTACAGCCACTCCTAATTAACTTAAATGATGTATACATGCTCTGTTACCATCCTAGGAATAGGTGCGACTGTTCCTCAGCAACTTTGCATCAAAAACTTATACTGATGTATGCCTTGTTAACATCCTAGGAATAGCTAATACTGTGTCTGTCCCTCATTAACTTAGCATTGAAAACTTATATTGGTGTGTGCCTTGTTAACATCCTAGGTACAGCTGGTGGTTTGGCTGTCCCTCATTAACCTAGCAGTTGACATCCTAGGAACAACTATTATCCTAGCCCGGTACCATGGCTAGCTGTCCCTCATCAACTTGAACCAATGTTTGCCTATAACAGTTACTTCTAATATGTCCCCAGTGCCTGGGCTGATTCACTTATATAATTCTAGTGTCTTCACCATCAATACCCCGGTGGGTACATTATGAATCAGGAACTCAGTCCTACTATGAAATACCCCAGTGGGTGCACCACAGCTCACCATCCTTGCCTTCATTGCTAATAATTCAAGTGTCTGTACTACAAATACTTCTGTGGGTACACTATGATCCTGAGAATACACACACTATTGAGTTCCATCCAATAGATTTGTGTTACCAAGTAGAATACACAGTACTGAAAGTGGCAGATAGTGGATGGATGGGTGTCCAGCATCAGTGGCTAGCTGTGCTGACCCACTCAATGCCAGTAACACCAGACTTTTGTCCTGGCTGCTCTGAGAGCTCCTCCCGGAGATCATGTGACTACCATACATCAAACCTGTCTTCCTGTTCTCACACTGTCATCTTCTCTCACTAGCTTTCTCCTTCTTCTATTCAATGTTCATTTAATGCAAACTATTGTTATGAATCCTCTTCTCAGCAATAGATTATGAAACTCACAGTGAAATACAGACTTTTCACAGAAAGACAAAGATATCTGACCAGCCCCCTACTTCCCTACTCAATCCAGGAAGAGGTAGCAGTAGCCCTACACCTTATATCATTCCTGTGGCTGTCTCTCTCCTTCATTTATTAGATGCATCAGATAGAAGCTGACACTTAGCACACTATGAGAGCCTCCTCTCGTCATGGTCTGCTCCTAGTGCTGCCCCGCACTGCTCACCATAGGGCAGGCACCCCGTGCTCAGCTGTTGGCTGTTACTCCATGTGTGCTCTGAGCCACTCCCATCACTGAGAGTTGCTCCTGGTGCTGCCCCTGCCTGCTCACCACGGGGCGCGCACTCCGTGCACCGTTGTTGGGTCTCACCCAGCACACACAATAGCCCTGCAGTGGTTGATTCTGTACCTATACCTTCATATTGCACCTGCATTATAACCATGTTAATTATCTCTCTTCATATCAGTGTGAACTGCTCTTATCTTCATGTACATGTGAGCTGCTTCCCTCCTTACCAGTGTCTACTGATGCTAGCTGGCTACTCACAATCCCACAGTTGGGTATGAGCTGCTCCCTGTGTGCATTGATGCTGTGCAGATCATGTCCAATACATGTACAATCGTTCCCAAGAATCTCTCCATTCTGATGACCACTGCACAATGTCATCTGAAATAGATCTGTTACTGATTCTGCTCACAGTCAAGTATTTGATATAGATCATCAACTTGCATTGATATGCATATAAAGCAGATTTCTAAGGATTTCCTGCCTTAATAATACATCACTGCCTTTCTTTTTTGCCAATATTGTAAAGGTACATGCAGACATCTTCCTCTACATTCTATACAGGAATCACTCCTTCTGCACCAAAATTATTAAGCTCATGTCTTTTTAAGTATCAGCATAAAGGTTTTGAATGTCATCAACCCTACAAGGAACTCATTTTGTTATTGAGGCTGGGCTGAGTTCATAAGCAACTTAAGTGTACTTTTCCTTATTGCAGACCATTGTCCTTTACAGAATATATGCACAACATATGTGTCTTGTGTATCCTGAAGTTTAAAGGAAAAATATTGATCCGTTCCATGTGAAATGATGGTCGTTTGATCGGCTAAAAACATCGCGAATTGACTCTATTTATACTGCAGAATCAGTCTTTTGTGACCAGTCTCTTGTGACATTTGAATGTATGAAACTTTTTACCCTAGTATGATATATATGTGCTTATATGTTCCCATAAGACTATAGTTCTATACAGCATAATACTTCCAATATCAGCTTCTCTTCTGCAGAGTAATTCTTCATTTGGTTGTTTCTGTTAGATAGGCCTACCTGTGGGGTATGTAATCTGTCTTAGTGCCAAACCCTACACCATTGACAGATTCAGGTTATCTTTATGTAGGCCCGCACTTCATGTGTCCGCACTTTCACCGAGCTGCTCCTCCTGTAAGTGCACCCATCGTGAACACCTGTTTGTGAGTTGCTCCCCTAATAAAAACAATTGGGTGAGCGGCTTCGGACAGTCACTACTGAGCCACTCCTGTGGCCTTCCTGATGTCTACATGGGGTGTTCCTTACACAGCCTCCCCATCTATTACCAGATATACCAGTAACTGAGTACTAGCCTATTGCATTGATATGATATAATATAGTACTGTAGTGTGCTAATGGTATCATCCATAGTAGTGCTGCAGTGTATATTGTGTGATGTATAGTACTGGGCAGTCACAGTGCACAGTGTCTATTATCTCTGTGCATTTCCTAACTTCTTGCTTCTAGAAATCCTGCAGTCAATGGCTATGATAGTTCAGGAACTAGCATTTAACGATGGTTTGTTTTTGTTGTTGTTGTTGTTTTTTTTTTTTTCTGTCTGGAGCTCCTTCCTAGGCCCGCTCTGTAGTAGGTGGCCAATGTGGGGGCTGTGCTTCCTGTGAGCAGAGTCTGCCTGTATGACGGGCACCCACACCGAGTGACTCACCAGCACTTCATTCATACATTATCTGTAGCTAAGGCTGCTTACTCAGGCAGTATGCTGGGCTGTCCCTCTCTATCCCTACTGCTATCAGTAGATGTCTGCCTCATACTATCTGCTTATTTCTTTTAACATGAGTCATGATACCTCTACTTGGTTGTACGTTGCTGTGGGGTTGAGCTGCTCCTTGTCGACATTACTAGCCCTTTGTGAGCAGCAGTCAATAAAGTATGTCATCATGCCAACTGTGCACTCCTTCTGCTGTGTACCAAATGCAAATGTGTACCCCAGCTGCTACTTCAATACTACAGATATTGTCTATCAGTCTTCTCACAATCTTCTACCAATATCCACATCTACTTCTTTAAATAATTGTCTTGATGTAACGAAGAAAGGTAAAGCACATGGCACACAATAGCCCTTCCAGTCTAACTCCCTACCTTCATTCAGCAGTCAACTAGAGGGAAATAAATGTGCCTCTCCTGTTCCAATACCTCTTCGTACATTGTGCTTGCCTGACAACATCAAAGTCTTATGGATATAGGCATCCCTCCTGGTGGTTGTACTATACATGTTTCCTAGAACTGAGCACAAAACCATGTAAGGTCTGTGGGCATCCTCCCTCAGTAGACTTGTTCCTGACCATGTTTTCTATCCATCATAGCATATGCTTTTAAACATAGTTAATTAGTATTATGCATAATGATTATGCCTACTCGGTTAGCTAGATGGAGCATGCAGGTTTCTATAGTGACCTAGTAGAGTAATCTATAGTAGAGGCAAGGTACCCCAGTGAGCCCCTGCCGCTGTCAGTGCTGAGCTGCTCATGTTGTGAGTCATCCCGCCTACGTGACCCTGAACAGCTCCTCTCACTAAAAAAAAAAAACAACAAGCAATGAGCTGCTCTCTAGGCACACCCCTATTTCAGTAGACTGCCTGTAGGGTAGAGTAAGGTGGAAGTCCTTGGTCATTACTGCATTCCTCACCTCCTGTTTCCACTAAGTGTATAACCACTTTGCTGCTGATCTGCATTCACACTGCTTATCCAGGCAGCATGGTGGGCTGCCCCTCTCTGTCCCCTTCTGCTATTGTGGCTGTCTACCTCTACCCATGATAGGTTGTTTCAGTGGGCACTCACATTAATGGCTCACATGCTATTACTCCCATATACCTTTGTTTGGTTCAATTACATTTTAATCATTAGGCCCATACTGCTGTTTGTGGAAGGTTCACATACATATATCAGGCCTACCTGTCAGTGTCCCAACTGTCTGCTGTCTCCCCTGTTAGGGTATACATAAATCACATTGTATGGATATTGTAGAGGAATCACTGGTTATCAAATGGTCCATCCCTAGTATTACAGTGAGTAACCACCTTGCATGGTGGCTGCTCCACCAGTACCTGCCGAGTCACTAATCTAGGCACAGCATGCCAGCTGTTACACAAAAAAAAAAACACACATACCACACATACACCCTGTATGTCACTCGAGCAGCTCCTCTGGCTCCGGGCTGATATCCCTTTTTATCAGTCTTGCGGTTTGAGTGAGGGAGGGTGGTGTGCTCTGGCCCCCGGACCCCTAGGTGTACCAGGTGCAGGGGGTGGGCCGAGCCATTCATCACCTCTCTCTCCAGCCTATGCACTACAGATTTAGAATCCCAGCTACACGTGCCTTCTGGAATTCTGTATGATTTAATCTGTCCATCTGTTTATACAGTTGCTTCAATGCCTTGATTGGATCCCTGTTTTTCTGCTTCTGATACTGCATCCATATAGCACATTTCTCTGTAGCATGTGTTGTAGCTTTGTGTATGTGGCAATATATGCTGGGTTGATTAATAGTGGTCTGCTCTGAGGCATAGTGTCCATTCTCCAATGCCTTCAGTCCTTTCTTTCCAATGGCTTCTATTTTCTCCCTACACTTCACAATATATGTCTCAACCATTGATTTGAACTGTTCCTGCATATAACTCTGCATATCCTTCACTCCAGCTTGTGGTACTTCTTCACCCTCTTCATAAGGCTTGTCCAATATTCTCTCCTTCTCAATTATCTCCAGCATAGATGTGAGTTTCACTGCTTCTTCCAGGGTTGTCAGCTGATCCTTCTTAACATGCTCATCAATAGGTGGAAGCAATCCATTAATGAAGACTGCTAACTTGATGTCTTCAGGTGCAATGCCATTGTCATATTGCTTGATTTTGAGTGCAAAATCTAATACAGATTCTCCCTTCTCTTGCTTCAGATTGTTCAGATCTTTGTATTTCTTCCATGATGGTCTACTGTCTCCAAATACTGCCTTGATTATTTCCTTTACTTTGTCTACTGTGTTTTTATCACCCTCAGGCACTGTCCTGAGCCATGTATCTGCTTTTTCTTTGAGTCCCAACTTGATAAGTCCCAGATATTCCTGCTCCTTCCAATGGCAGATACCTCTCATTGTCTCCATGACAGAGAAATAGCCATCAACATCCTCTCCTTCTAGTCCTGCAAATGCTGGTAATGTTAGATATGGCATTGCCATGATTCTTTCCATCTAGCTTAGTACAGACTAGTTAAGGTTTGGATGTCTGTCTGTGTCTGTCTGCTGCTTTTGAGAGTACATCGAAGTGAGTGCTGCACATCATATGCTACCAGTCACTAGTCACTCACCGTCTGCCTGGCTGCCACCGGGACGGGTTGCGGTGGGTTGTATGGTGGGCATCCCCTCCTGTATCTGCTGTCTGTCTCCATGAGCAGTAGAGCTATGAGCTACCGGGTCGGTAATCCACTAATCAGTGAGCTTAATTAGCAATCACACCACTGTTCTCCACCATCTGGGCTGTATGGTTGTGTTGGATGTGTATATTAGGGGGTGTTACTTGTGTTGGGGTTAGCTAGACTCAAGTGTCTCTCTGTAGACCAGCCCACTCTTAATCCACAGATGAGTACTGCTCTGGATGTGTTTACTGGGTTTTATTGTCCATTCACACATAGATATGATAGGTTACAATCCTCAATAGTCCATGGCAATGTCAGCAGCAGAACAGTGTGACTGGCAAGGTGTGTGCATGTAGATGTGGCTGTGTGGTGAGATAGTGGCTCCAGGCCCTAGAACTAAATCCTATCTGAGCTGCTCTACTCGTAGTCCATGGTTCGACACCAGGCCCTAGCCTAGCGTCCGCTCTTCATGCCGGCTCCCGCACTTCTGCGCGGCTCATCCTGCTCGTCTCTACCTGGGTTTCTCTCTGCTCGGTTATTGGCTGAATCCCTCATCACGTGTCCACCGCATGCACACCCCTCCTTTTCCTCCTGACCAGATCTCGTCGACTCCATCCGTCTGCAACATTCCACAGCCTACCATAAACTCTAGCTACCATAAACCCTACACAGGATTCCCATAGCACTCTCTCATATAGCATACAATAAACACAGACATAATTGTACCCTGTTATACCCGTTCATTATAATTATTGGCTATTGATGACAAGACAGCCCCCAATAAAGAATATTATGTAGCAGACCCTGTCTACGCCCCCATATCATCTAGCAGACCCTGTCTACGCCCCCAATATCATGTAGCAGTCCCTGTCCAAGCCCCCAATATCATGTAGCAGACACTGTCCACGCCCCCAGTATCATATACTCTGCCTAATACAATTCCGCTTTCATTTATATTTTAAGCTGTAGAATCCTTAATAATAGTCCGATTTGAAAACCGTAAAAACTGGCATGAAGCTGAGAATTCACTGATTTCAAAACTTCCCTTGGAGGCTCAAAAGGGGGGGGGGGCGTACGCCGCGTCCGCCCCCCCTTGAATCCGCGCCTGTTTGTAGATAAGAGGAAACCTTGAATCTCTTGAATCAAAGCCACGAAACACCTCATGGGTGCCCAGTGAATGTTCACCTTAGTCAATGTCTATGTAAAAGGTAAGGGTACTAATTACCTTTTCAGAGTGGAAAATCTTCAAAATACAGTAAAACCCCGTGTATAAGCATAAGCTGTAGCTTATAGACCATTTCAGAGACCTACTGCTGCTTATATATCCTTCCTGAACTCAGGGTGCGGTCCTCATATGCGGAGCTTTACCTATGTGCACTTTAGTACGGAATTAGTGACCATGTGGACTTTAATAATAGCAAGGAAATATTGATAATGACCCCTCCTGCACCTTATAGCATTCTCTCAATGGCCCCATGGGGGTACAGCTAATTTGTGGTACTACTTACTCCAGGGAGTGGTAAAAGCTTGCCTGAGTCAAAGTACCAGTTGTGGGTACTACTCACACAGACTGGGAATGGTGAAAGTTTGCCTGAGTCAAAGTACCAGTTGTGGGTACTACTCAATTCTAAGGGTGATAAAAGCTTGCCTGAGTCAAAGTACTAGTTGTGGTACTACTCACTCCATGGAGTGGTGAAGGCTTGCCTGAGTCAAAGTACCAGTTGTGGGTACTACTCAATTCTAAGGGTGATAAAAGCTTGCCTGAGTCAAAGTACCAGTTGTGGGTACTACTCACACAGACTGGGAATGGTGAAAGTTTGCCTGAGTCAAAGTACCAGTTGTGGGTACTACTCAATTCTAAGGGTGATAAAAGCTTGCCTGAGTAAAAGTACTAGATGTGGTACTACTCACTCCATGGAGTGGTGAAGGCTTGCCTGAGTCAATGTACCAATTGTGGGTACTACTCACTCCCGGAGTAGTAAAGGCTTGCCTGAGTCTAAGTACCAGTTGTGGGTTCTACTCACTCCGACTGGGAGTGAAGTGGTAAAAGCTTGCCTGAGTCAAAGTACCAGTTGTGGGTACTACTCACTCCGGGGAGTGATATAAGCTTGCCTGGGTCAAAGTAGCGGCTGTGGTACTCCGGGGATGGTAATTGCTTGCCTGAGCCAAAGTACCAGTTGTGGGTGCTACTCACTCAGACCGGGAGTGATAAAAGTTTGCCTGACTCAAAATACCAGTTGTGGGTACTACTCGATTGGACCGGGAATGGTAAAAGCTTGCCTGAGTCAAAGGACCAGTTATTGGCACTACATATACTTATACTAGGCACTTGGAAATCTCGCAGCATTGGGCCCAGAAGTGCAGTCAAGCATGGCAGTCTAAAATTGGCCCCTCTATTCAAGTTTGACTAACATGACCCTATGGGATTCTTCTCTTTCTAAGGCCCTGTTGTACATATAAAAGCATGGACTATCAATTTAGAAAGGTCTTTAATGGGGCTAGTGTCTAATTGGCATCAAAAATTTATTTGTTTTGCACAGCTCATATAGTAAATTAATGAAAATAAGGTTCAACTTTCACTCAAGAGAACTCATTGAAATATTCATAACCCCTCTGCATAAACATATGACCTAGACCATTTTGACAGAGAACTTGCTCCATATGCAATTACAGGCAGATTGAAGGGGACTCAGAGGGTTTTCTAGGATGCACACATTTGCAGATACTAAATGACTACCATTTCCTTAGAAAAAATGGTTTCAAATACAAACACTATGAGTTATGGTGCTGAGCCAATAGGGAATTCATGGCATAGTACAGCCTATGATTAGTTTAGACACATCGAGCTAGATGGCACCACTCTATTGGTCCCTGACCATTTATTAGCTCCTACGAAGTTGACCTACTCCTAGCTAATTAGCCTTGTCTGTAATAAGTTGTTAGAAGGTCCAACATACAAATTAAAGACACAATTCTTATTACACAGTCTATATAAGACCATATAAAAGGTTCAATAAGATAGCTGGGGCTAATATGTCGGCTTTTAAGTTAATGAAGTGATTAAACAGAGAATGCAGCCTACTGTGGTTGGTGCCAATCTGTCACTGCCAGGCTAGTACAAATCTATAGTAGGTGCTTGCTTCCCCAGCCCCTCCACATTCACATTGATTTTTCTGCATCTACTGATGATAGAGACATGATCAAATATATTTTGGAAAGCATCCAATATGGCCTATCACATGGGAGTGGAAAATTCTGAATTTTTATTGTTTGAAAATATATTTCCAAGTGCCTACTTATACTTGCTTCCATGAGTTGTGTACCCTGCAATTTAACATAATGAAGAATAATGCGTTATACTTTACCATCTTTGTCCGAAAATCAGATTAGGAGGTTAGATTTTAGGGGGTTTCTGATTGCTGATTCGTTTCTTCCACTGATTGCTGAAGTCATTACCAAACTACTAGGAGAAATAAGTTGTGGGGAAAAAGATAGGAGAAGTAAATAATGCCCTTTTGATTTCTTCTCTATACTTCTATTTTCCCATTGTTGTTTAAGTTCTGCGGACGTGCAAAGGAACTGAAGCTTACATTTAATTTAAGACGTGAATGCATATCCAGTTCTATAGTAGCTCTTGTTCCACAGACACAGTAATGCAACCCCTTTGACAACAAAACTTCAGTCACTACTCTTCCACATATTATATCGACACTTCAAAGGTATGTGCCATTTTACACACTGACCATAATACCCTTAGGCAACCGCTAGCTATGAATTTAATTACAGACCAATCTTAGCTCTAAAGTGGCAGCCTAATCCCCAAGGGATCATGCGCATTCTTCCCCACAATGCATCCACAATGCACTATACTGACTATATGGAGCTGACCTAGTCTACCATGCTGACCATTTAGGAGAGCATCAACTCCATGCACTAATGCAGCAAATGGAGGGGTTAGTCTCAAGTACTGCATTCACATACCATTTCTACAAGGGGACTTAGAACAACACAGTGTGATACGTTGTCTTTAAAGGCCTAACTGAAGGGCTTGACATATATTGCAAAACAACAGCTCCAATTCAGTGGAACCTTGGTGTGGTCTACCATCAATTTGGTACCCTGATGATACTAAATTGATGGAGAACCGGAAGCTTTAATAGACTTAGACAGGATAAATTAGGTTTGGTTTCCACACTACCGCGGTGTGAACCAAATTAAGGCTAGGATGCAAGACGTTCTTATAACACGTAGACTCATCTGCATGTGGGGGTAATTAAACACTTAAAAAAATCCTATAATCCTTTCTACACATATGCAGGGAGCGCAATAGGCCTATATGAAGATAATTTATATAAATATGATGATATCGAGAGTTAGCGGGGATTTGGTAAATACAGTATCAAATGGAGGTATTCTTGGTAGAATGTGTTGAGGCACAAGTATGGTGCACTGCTCTCCTACTAAATATAGACTATAGGCTGAGAGGGTGAGAGAGGTAGGGATGTTAGTGGTTGGCTTTAAAGGGATGGGAGGGATGGGGAGGCTGGGTGACATAGGTTGGCACTCTGAAAGGTCATTAAATTTTGGCTGGTATACACGGGACCAGTCATAGGTGTAAAACCCGCTTATGACCTGGAGGAAGGATGCAGAATGCGAAGAGAGAGAGAGAGGGTGCAGGAGGATGGGGATGAGACGGCCGGTTGCCATAGTTACCCCTTACAGAAAAGGTGGATAATGCAAAAGGGCAAAGCCTCCAAGGCAAAGCTGTTAGATGGGGCTCACAAGTGTCCCCCAAAGTAGGTTATCTAATATTTCATTTATATGTGGCTAAAATAGTGAATTTTCATGTTTAGGGTTCCATTTATACTTAGTGCTTTGAATGCAGTGAATGTAGAGCATATGACGCTGTTGAAAAGGAGGGTGGTGTGCTTTGTATCGATTTTGACTAATGGTGTGGTGCTGTTCCTGGAAGTAGGTGTTTAGAACAAAGGGGAGGCAATAGATGACAACTGTTAGAGCCCGGATAGAACTAAATAAACCCATTAGTCTTCAGCATTCGTAGTGAGATCTAAATTTTGATAGCATCTTTTTTTTTAATCGTCTGTATTTAGACGCCAGTATTGTTGTCTGATATAGGACACATGACACATTTTGAGTTGTTTTTTCTTAAAATATAGCACTTGGCATTGTTTCCCTAAATTCTGATATAGAAAAATTGATGAATTGACATGGAAATGGTCAACTAATTCATAATATATTAGAGGTACTTTTCATAATATTACAAGACAAACAACAAGAGAACCCTATAAGTATCAGTTCTCGTTTCACCAACAATATTGAAGTCAAACAGACAATAGAACAATGTTTCACCGTTGGCGGTTTCAGTGTTCAATACCAATAACCCGCCATGTTGTATCATTTGCCTGAAAGCAAACAATAACTATAATGGTAGGCTATTGACTACTTCATCTTCTGTTTAGAAAGCCCAGCCACCAACTATGAACGATTGCGCTGTACATGTAGCCATACAAGTAGCCTGCAGCTTCATGTGGGGGGCTGTTGACAGCTGGCGGCCGGTGTAAATACATTACCGACTCATCTCCCGCCAAAAGAGGAATTCTCGTCTGCTCAGATTCATAGCAACACTCTGCTTCATCTCACGGTAATCTAGTTACCATGGTTACTTGCCGATGTAGGTCTTCCCAGAAACCCATCCACGTGCAAGCAGGTGGTGGGATTTTGGTGGTTTCCCATAGGAAAAAAGGAACAGTTTTGGCTTACATATCGATAGTGCACATGTGTACAGATCGCAAATGTTGGCCAGTGTGGGCTGTATAGCTTTAGTGTAAAGAAAATGATGGCTTGTGAAGGACCTGGTGTAGCTCCGTGGGAGAGGTTACAAGATGGGATAGACACATATCATACATAGCACAGGCCATAGGGCGTAGACTGAGAAAGTAGTACAGCATAACTATTTTTAGGCATTAACAATATGATGTTTAACGCCATTTCGACAGCTAAGGTCATATTCATGGCAAGAACTACATTACACTATTTCACAGGGGAATGTGTCAATGCCCGCGCATATGTGCACCACACACATCCCATCCAATTGCACTGCTTATTATATCAACAACTCTGAACATCATGTTGCTATGTGGATAAAGTGTCTTACCGGAAGTGAAGGTTAGGGCGATGAGTGAGGCCATGATGGCTATGAGACGTCGGTGCAAACAGAGCATGTTGAGTGCGCATGCGCCGAACATAAGCACCAATGAGGCTACAGCCAGGACGGCCCCGACCACGTGACTGGGACCGAGAGATACTGCAATGTAAACAGACACAGGGCCATGAGACAGGGAAGATAAATGGGGGTGGGAGGGGAATAGAAACATGATGACTTGGGGCAAGAGCTAAGAGGATGTTCTACATGACATACTATTGGGCACCTTGTGGATCTAGCAGATTTGTTAATATAGATTGGTATTTTCACATACTCCATTGATGAGCATATGGTATGCCTAGTCTGTGATAACATGCCTTTAGTGAATGGAGATTAATTTTGATCAAAGCATTTATTTTCCATTTAGTACCCTATTAGTCAGAATGACAGCAGTGCACCTTATGAATATGAGTATCATCGTGGCAGCTATAGCTATATTCACATAAATTGTATTGATCATAAAAAAATGGCCGGCTATTACATGTCTCCCTCTCCCTCTTCTTTCTGCCTCTGCCCATCTGCCTCTGCCCATCTCTCTCTCTCTCTCTCTCTCTCTCTCTCTCTCTCTCTCTCTCTCTCTCTCTCTCTCTCTCTCTCTCCTGCCCCCCCCCCTTCGCCCATCCCCATATTATATATCTGTTTGCCTGTTCAGCTGACAGACACTATGGTCCCTTTGAAGTGGATACGTGTGAATAGGATGGTGCATGTTTGTGTGATGTCTCACTATGTTGGATATGGAAATAGATACAGCAAGGCCGATCTGCATCCACATGGCTCACAGCACACAGAGGGGGCGACTGCTTTACACCATATATAACTGTACCAAATGGGGGATGGCTTAACTATATATCTCTAGCTCTCCTTTCAAAATCTTAATCTTTTTGTTTAAAAAATGTTAGAGTGGCATTGCCATTGTGCCATGTGGCAATAGCCTAAGGAATATGTGGAGTAATTAATTATTATCCCCGCTTATATCATTTCGCTTATATTTCCACTCTTCCAGCTCATCCATTCCACATACACCATCCCTTTCCATTTTCTGGTCATCAACACTCCTCCACCTACTTCAGCATCCAGAGGCAAGGAAAATGATTTTCATGAGGTGATTGATCTATCTGACAACAAGATTTCTCATAAGCATGGAGTATGATGTTTTGTTCATCGCCTACAATTTACTCTTATATGATACATTTTGTGGGTTCTACAGTCATTACGAAAAACAGAACCAACCATGCGCAGTACATACAAGGCCAGTTTGAATACCAACAGGTCGATGTAGCAAATGTTATCATAAGTCTGTAATGTCATTGTGCCTAGAAAGGTCACAATGGAAAATGATTTGTACATAATGCAAAGGCGACATTTCAATTGCTACACCCTCAGTACCTTGTGGCAGACAATTATGGCATTGTCTCCTAAATTAATGTCATTATTGGGCAAAATTTCAACCATTAGTTTCCTTATATTTCTGCTTTTAGAAAACAAGATGCTCTCATACAAATGTCATAATTCATTGATGTTTATGATAAGGATAACATCCAGCCATAAAGGTATGTCACAAAGATTGATAAAAGGGAATTTAACAACATAGGCCCAGCACTGAAAAAGGTCTTCCTGACAAAATGACATGTATATCCATGTCAACTTGATTTGACACATAGAGCACATGTCATTGGGACATGGCACATATGTCACCATGACAACTGTCTTCATTACACATGTCAAGTGGAGTTGACAAACCAAATGTGAGAGTGTCAACCTCAATCAACATGCCTTTCATGCATGTCATGTGGGAGACAAGTGTGACCTGTGCAGTATGTGTCAAAGCGATCAGTCTTCTTTTCTCTGTGAGGATTTCTCAACATGGTAGGACTGTACACAGCCACTACGGCTTAAATCCTCAAAATTAGAGTAATGGGTCATTGCAGGCAATGCACCATTACATTTGGTAGGGCAGTTGTACCAGTGCAATCATTAGGGATCACTAGATGCAGGGCTGTAATAATATCAGAGTGAGGGATCCCACTACGATTTGGAGGGGTCTAGTCATACCATCTTGAGAAATGTTTTCCAGTATGAGATTATTATATAAAGCATGTTATACATGTATGGACCTTAGAATCCTATATGGTGCACCTTGTGGCACACAATTCATGCCTGTGGTGCGCATGCCAATACATGGTAGATATAGTACCCTATAGTCCCCTTACACAGGTTTATGACTCAACACTACACAAGTGGCAATGATGGTTATAGATTGACCCCTAAGTAAGTGAGGGTCCTGAGACCACTCTGCCCATCTCTAACACTAAAACAGCAAGAACCATTAGATATATTATTCATTCACCACATTGAGAATTTAACCATTGTGCAGGTGCTGTGAAGGGGAAACCCCCTTTATTGGAAATTGCTGGTTTAGGGACTTAGTCATATTCCTATGGGAAGTATAAGGTTTGGGCCCTTGTGGAATTTCATATGAATGAAATGCACTTAGGTTAAAGTGTTCCCTATATACATGTGCATTTATGTAAATAGCATTATAACATAGAGGCAAAACATACAGGAGCATATAGGGACTTTCAAGCAGCTAATGTAAAGTGGTGGTGATAACATGGTTGTGGTGAACTATGTGGAAGGAAGGGTGAGTGCTGTAATGGTCTCCCTGTAAAGGGTAGGGTATAGAATGAAGGAGGAAGCTTAGGGTATGAGAAGGAGGCATGTAAAAGGATAGGGATGGGCTTGTGCCAGTGGGTGTAAAATTAGGTATTGCACTTAGGAAGGCTGACGCCTTTGTTGATATATTACTGATATATGATATATAAAGTTATTCCTATAAAAGTCAGCTGTGGGAGGAATATCACTATTCGACCAAAATATAAAAATAAGGAATGAATCCCAATATATGCAAGACTCCACTAAGGTGAAGTCGGCAGCTGCAAAACGCTGTACAACATCAGGGACTATTTCAGTTAACTTAACATTTTACTTTTTGCAGGCGTCTGGTTTTTAAGCGTATATACATGTATATCATTTTAATTTTAGTCAAATAAGCTTTGGATTTCTATGTATGGGTCCTCTACATACAGAATCCAATTGTTAACTTATTTATTTACAAATATAACTGTACAATTTCTCGCCACACCCAAGCACCTGCACTTTGGTCTGTGTAACTATAGACCATGTAAGCAGTAGTTTAATAGAGTAATTGTGGGAGGACTTGGAGACACAGGTCCTCACGGCACTGCAATCTCAGAATTCCTTGAATCATATCTGCATAGTGGGACGATGATAGGGGCTGGATCCCCCAGCGGGTACTAAGGTAAGATTGTAGTCTATAGCCTGTCAGGTTTACTACTCTGTATCCCACACTGTGAGTACCAACGCATCTACTCTGTAGGTATTAAGACATCAGACTGTGACTTAACCGATTTTGTCATTATATGAAACAACAAAATGTATAATGCTGTACAAGGTCAGCAAGTTTACAACAGTACTATTACAGGTGCAGGGCTATCTGTTTCTTATTGACCACAAAGTACTGTAGAAGGAGTGGTATTAAGGGCAATCTGTACCTGGTGACAAAGCTTCCACCTGAGGCAAGGATCTGTGCCCTGGAGACACATATAATGGGAAACAGACTCATTAATTCCCTAATCATAATCATGATGAAGGGTCAGAAGCCAATCAAAATTCTCTCTGACACTCTGCTCTTTGCTTTTGACTTGCAACGAGTAGAAAGTGATTTCTAGTTTACTATAGCTGGGACTTATTTCAATTTTATCCTGACAGAATAGAATGAATACACTTACAGTATGTGTTTATAGTTGAAAATTAAAAATTATTACCAGAATATCTGACTTATACACGAATAGCCGAAGCAGTAACATCCTAGTCATTGCATGACATGAAACATATCTATAGAGAGATAACCTTGATAGGATGTAACACGCCAGACAACATATAAGTATCATATACCATTTTATTATTCCATAAATTGTAACATATTTTGTATTAATCAAAGAATATCTAAGAAATTAATACATAGGTTGGTTCTAAGAGCTATAAGAGCGCTCAAACCTTGTATAAGAGCGTTCATGCCCCACTGCACACCAAACCAAGTCAGTTAGACAGAGTTTATGACATCAAAGGGTCCGACCTAATGGTTCACTGCACAATATAATAAAAATGAGGGTCTCAGTGTGCGACCTCATGGTTCAGTGCACAAACTAATAACTTGTAAGTGAATGCAAACGGCCGTTAGGGGTGCCTGGGCACCACAGACGCCGTCATGAGTGTCTGAGCATCCTAATGACTGAACAATGGGTTACATAAGCACGACGCCATAACCTTCCGGTCGCTCTAGCGTCGCTCCTGAGCGACCTAGGTCAAATATCAAAATATCTATGGAAAGCCCATAATTAGACGGTCAGAATGAGCCCAAGATCAAGGCGGAACTCCCAGTATTAAGGAAGTTACGCCATGGAGACTGAATCGACCTCCGAGTGAGCTACAGACAAACCGGCGGGAGTTACGCGCCTATCCAGCGGGCATGATAATCTTGGCACATTCAGCTCCGCGCATGCCCAAAATGGCGGTTATACAAGCATAAACGACCGAGTTATGAGGGTTTGAAGATGCAGAACCGACCAAGACAATGGGGGCCATAGCGGCGTCCATGGGGGTCCTTTGTCCCCCTGTGACACTTGAAAGAGTCCCCTCAAACAATTGTAGAGTTAGGCAGATGCTGCTGGCTCCAGTCAGTCTGGAGGTGCTTTTCCAAGATTTGCTACAAATAGCCTGTCTGCACCTCCAGGAAGACACATCACCAAGAACCGCTCTAGAGGTAACATCTCCAGTCATCTCCTGCTACCTGCTATACCACTGCACTATGGTGAAACTATGCTAGACAGGCATTGGTTTCCTACCATTAGTGGCCAGAGGCTATCTTCTTCAAGACTTCCACCAGAGGGTAAAGTTACTCATTATTACATTATTCCTCTAAGCAGCAGGTCAGGAGCTAGGTGTGGGAACCCACCTAGAACTATGCTGGACACTGTATTATTATTACCTCACAGGTGGAGTGGAACTGAACATTGTACTTTATAAATTACTGTATGTTTACTGTATGTACAAATTACCTACATACTAACTACTGTATGATTGATATTTCTTACATGTTGCCTAAAGCTGAATAAACCAGTGATAACTGGAAATAACCCCATTTTATATGAGCCTGATGTATTTACTCCATACACCACTAGCCATATGATATTTCTCATATGACAACTTGATCATGCCAAATACTAGTATGACAAAGTGGTGGAGAACATCCTACTAAGATCCCATCTCTCACAGGCTCATAAAAGTTAAAGCTGGTAACACAACTAAGAACAATCATGCACACAGTAAATTAAAGCTGGTACCGCAACTAAGAACAACCATACACACAGTAAGACCCACTCCACCCACCCAGTGACCTTGACCTTGACACCATACCCACCAAGGTCACCAGTGAGATCTCCCACACGTCAGTGAGGTCTCCCACACGTCAGTGAGGTCTCCCACACGTCAGTGAGGTCTCCCACACGTCAGTGAGGTCTCCCACACGTCAGAGAGGTCTCCCAAACGTCAGTGAGGTCTCCCACACGTCAGTGAGGTCTCCCACACGTCAGTGAGGTCTCCCACACGATATGGAGGTCTCCCACACGTCAGTGAGGTCTCCCACACGTCAGTGAGGTCTCCCACACGTCAGTGAGGTCTCCCACACGTCAGAGAGGTCTCCCAAACGTCAGTGAGGTCTCCCAAACGTCAGTGAGGTCTCCCACACGTCAGTGAGGTCTCCCACACGTCAGTGAGGTCTCCCACACGTCAGTGAGGTCTCCCACACATCAGTGAGATCTCCCACACATCAGTGAGATCTCCCACACATCAGTGAGATCTCCCACACATCAATGAGATCTCTCACACATCAATGAGATCTCCCACACACCAGTGAGATCCCCCACACATCAATGAGATCTCCCACATATCAGTGAGATCTCCCACACATCAACGAGATCTCCCACATATCAATGAGATCTCCCACACGACAGTGAGATCTCCCCACATATCAGTGAGATCTCCCACATATCAATGAGATCCCCCACACATCAATGAGATCTCCCACACATCAGTGAGATCTCCCACACATCAGTGATATCTCCCACACATCAATGAGATCTCCCACACATCAGCGAGATCTCCCACACATCAGTGAGATCTCCCACACATCAATGAGATCTCTCACACATCAATGAGATCTCCCACACACCAGTGAGATTCCCCACACATCAATGAGATCTCCCACACGTCAGTGAGGTCTCCCATACATCAATGAGATCTCCCACACGACAGTGAGATCTCCCACATATCAGTGAGATCTCCCACATACCAGTGAGATCTCCCACATACCAGTGTGATCTCCAACATGTCAGTGATACCTACAACACACCAGTGATCCCACACCTTCCACCATGGCCGACGCTGATGAAGGTCCTCAACCCAATCAGGCGGCTGAGAAGATAAGGGCCTATGAGAAGACCATCCAAGATGCAGTTACTGCCCTAGAAGCAAACAGAGCCCAACAAGATGCTCATGCCCTTGCCTCAAAGGAAAGGGAGAGGATCCTCAGTCAACAATTGGATGACCATCGGAAGGCCCTAGAACAGGCACAACAACAGATCGCAGATCTCATGAAGATGGTATCATCCCAGACCTCACAGCCTCCCACACCCACCACCACACCTATTGTCACACCATCCGCCTCTGGATCCAAGGAGGATGTCATGATCTCCATGATGTCCAACATGACCAGGATCCTAGACAGACAACAACACGACGACAGGAAGATCAGGCAACACGAGGTAACCAAACCCAAAACTTTTTCTCACCCATCACCACTCATGTCAACAGCACTATTTATTGATCACAAATTCCCAGAGTATCTGAAGGACAGGTACAAATTAACAGACAGTGACACCATGGTAACATATTTACCCAAGTACCTTGAAGGACAAGCATTGGCTTGGTTTGAAACCTTCAAGGAAAGTGCCACACCTGATAAGTTGACATGGTCCAATGTAGTACATGAACTAAAAGAGTATTTTGCTACTCAAGACAATATTATCTCCAGGACTGCACTCCGTGCACAAGAGATAGATGAACCTGTATCTGATTATGCAATGTATCTCAGAAAAGCGTGTAATGCCCAATGCCTAAAGGACGACACCTTATTTAAAACATTCATCCAAGGCATGAGGCCCTGGATCTCTGTAGCTCTTGAGAACAAGAAAATAGACTCTTTTAACCAAGCCCTAGACCTAGCCTTAGAGGTTGAGACCCAAGAAAGATCTAGGAAAACAAGGGATGCAGAGTCTAACCCACAGCCTACTAAGAAAAAGGTCCAGGAAATCACCACTAGTTCAGATGAAGATGTTAACCTAATGTCTAGTGCCCATGTAAGGCAACAGGAAGCTAAGGCTATATCCAAAGACCCTACCGGTAGATATAGAGGAAATAACTATGACCCCAACTACCAATCCAATAGAGGTAGAGGTAGGGGGGGCAACAGCAACAACCGGGGGGGTCACAACAGTAGGAAAGACAACAGCTCTTCCAACTCCAACAATGGTAACTCTTCATACAGTGATAGGAGAGACAGAACCCCAAGTAATGGCAGATCCTATAATAATCAGGGATCCAACAGTAGGAGCCATAGTCCACATAGGAACTACAACTCTGGATCCTACAACAACAATGGTTCCTACAACAACAGCCAGGGTTCAAACAACTCTGGATCCTATAATCAAGGATCCAACAGTAGGAGCCACAGTCCACATAGGAACTACAACAGTGGATCCTACAATAACAACAATGGTGCCTACAACAAACAGGGATCCAACAACTCTGGATCCTACAGCAACCAGGGTTCAAATAACTCTGGGCAATACAGCAACTCTGGTCAATATAACCAGGGTTTCAACCCACATCATGAGGATCACAAACCTAACACAAGAGGCTACCAGGGGAACCAACACAGTAACCCCCAAACAATACCTCAAGTGATGGATCAACTCTCCAAGCTCCTGGTCGCAAGCATCGCAACCACCCCACAGAACCAGGAAAACTAGGATGTCACAGTGCCGATGGGCCAGTGCACTGTGACACCCCAAATACAAACAATCAATCAGGATTAACAAAGATCCAACCAGAGACAATTGCTAGTGCAAATCTACCATCTAACAGACAGAGACGTCCATCAGTGATACACATCACCCCACCAGATTCATCATCAAAGGATACAGGTGAGAGTACCAAGCTTTCTATTGTACTTCTTCAAAATGGCTGTATCAATGCAAATCTATATGATGTTTCAGATGTACAATGTTTGGTTGATACAGGTGCTACTATCACCTGTGTAAGACAATCGTTCCTCATGGATCTCCAGAAGAGATTCCATATCCAACTGAGGAAATCTAAAATCAACATCCATTTGGCAGATGGATCGGTGTGTCATGTTAGACATTCAGCTATGCTGAACTTTAGAATCCAAGGTGTCAGATTCCAATACCAATTTGCTGTAATACCCAACCTCACACAGCCCGTTGTTCTCGGCACAGATTTCTTAAGCACTACAAAATCTCAAATTGAATTTAATGTTGATCCTGAACAAATTCTCAAACCCATTAGGGCAGTGAGGGATTTTACCATCCCTCCATTCTCTGAACTTGCAGTATTAGGTAAAGTCACATCTACTCAATCACTGCAAGGCAAAACTGGAGTAGTAGATAACCTCCAAAGAAATAACAATGCCCCATATCTAGTTCAAAGGGCAGCAGTAACCCCCAGGGAAAATAACAAACATCCCCTAGTGTTACTCAACACCAGCAGGCGCCCACATAAAATCAGAAAGGGTGCCATCATAGCTCTATTTCAGGAAGTCAAGGAATCTGATTTAGAAAAACCTCAACAGGTGTCAGACACTACCCCACACACTGATCAATCCATCTCAGCCATACGGCCTGAGGATGTAACTCAATTCAGTGACACAGACTCAGACTGTGAGTCCACATACGCTGACCCTGAACCCAACTCAATCAGACTCTCTGAAATAGCTGCTATACATAGTGAGGCACATGACCTCGAGCCAGAATTGGAAGAGAATGTTCCACCAAAATCTGTGCTCACATCCAAAGGTCAGCATGACAGATTAGAATCACTGCTGACCAAGTATGATGATATATTTGTAGGAAAAGATGGAGACATTGGTGCCACACACCTGTATACACACTCAATACATGTAAAACCTGAGGCAGTACCATGTCATTTCCTACCATATAGACAAACACCAGAAAAACAGGCTGCAATAGGGGAAGAGTGTGAAAGGCTAGTACAACAGGGCATTCTGAGAGAATGTGCTGAGGGCCCCTGGGCTTCCAGATCCTTTTTAGTACAAAAATCATCGGGAGGCCATAGGCTCGTCACAGATTTTCGTTATTTGAACCAAAACACGATAAATCAAGCCTTATCTACACCCCGGGCCGATGACACTCTAGACATGATAGGGTCACTCAGACCAAGAGTATTCAGTAAGCTAGATGCCCAACAGGGATTTTTTCAAATTCCTATAAGACAGGAGGATCAGCATAAAACCGCATTCATAGCAAATGACAAAAAATATGTCTATGAAAGGATGCCGATGGGTCTAGCGACCGCACCTGCGGGATTCTGCCATCTAGTCACATTAATTCTGAACAAACTCAAATACAAATGTGCCCTACCATACCTAGATGACATATTGGTATTATCACCATCAATCGAACAACACTTCCATGACCTGGAAGATGTGTTCAACAGCTTAAGAGTTGGTAAACTCAAACTGAAGAAATCAAAATGTGAATACTTCATAGACAGAATAGACTTCTTGGGAATGAGAGTCACACCCAAGGGACTGCAACCATCTCCCACAAAGGTGGAATCAATCAAAACCTTCCCAACACCAAAATCAGTCAAAAATGTCCGATCCTTCACAGGCCTATGCCAATACTTCAAAAAGTTTATCAAAGGTTATGCCCAAATTGCTAGACCACTGTATGATCTACAGACACATCTCAAGGCATTTGTCTGGACAGAGGATGCAGATAATGCTTTCAAAACTTTAAAGCATGCCCTCTGTACCAATGCTCTTCTCAGATATCCAAACTATGAGAAAGAGTTCAGTTTGGCAACTGATGCTTCCAATGTGAGTTTAGGAGCTGTACTCTCACAGAGAGATAATGAAGGAGTGCTCAGACCAGTAGCCTTTGCAGGTAGAACCCTCTCCAAACATGAGAGAAATTACAATACCACAGAGAGAGAACTACTGGGAGTAGTGTATGGAGTATTACACTTCAGACACTATCTAGAGACCAGACACTTCCAATTATACACAGACCATGCAGCTCTGATCCCACTACTAACCAATACAGGACTCACACATAGATGGGCCAGATGGGCTCTAGACATACAACAATTTTCATTCACCATCCAACACGTGAAAGGTGATGATAACACACCACCAGATGCTATGTCTAGAAGAGAATACCCAGATTCTGGACCCATGACTAACCCTCCACCCCCACCAAGGAGAGTTAGAGCAGCCAGTAGAACCAAGTTTGCAAAAGTAACAAAGAAAGTACCATTCAAAAGGGATGATCCACCCAACACCATTGAAAGGCCAGAGACACCCATTAGGGGTATCTTGAAGCAATCTACACACTATGTGTTTTGCCACTGTGAGAGAGAATACTCACAACTCTTTCCGGATAATGACTTCGAGCCTATTGAATTCTCATCACTCAATCAGATGCTGAAGGCAACTCCTAAGGAGCCACCCTTCACCCCACCTGACTCAGATGATGAAGATCATGAAGACACAATATATGCTATTACTCAAGCAACTTCTAAATCAGTCAGATTCTTTGAACCAATGCAGGGAGAGGAAGCATCAAACCATTTGTGTCCTATGACCACACGCTCAAAGACTAGAGAAATGATTCAGGAGGGCACACCAAAACCCCCCACACAATCACAAACTATTCTAAATGAGAAAAAGGTCACAGGAAGCAAACCTACCAAAACCCCACCTGCCAGGAAAAAAGTCACAAAAGACACTGCATCTACTAAGTCAAAGAACTCTGAGACAAAGAAGAATGACAAAAAGCAAATTGTGCCTTTAAAGAAAAAGGTTGCCACTCCCATTAAGGCGAGAATAGGCCCTCCAAAGGAGCCTACACACCAAAACAAGAGTGACACACCCCAACAAAAGGCACAAGATAGGCCAATAGTCGATGAAAAAGAAAAAGAAAGAGACAGAATAAAACAACATGTGCTAGATATAAATCAACTACTGGATCAGATTCCCGACACATCCATCTCAGGTACAAACCTTGGCTTGGAACAAAGGAAAGACAAGGACCTATTGCCCCTCATACAGTATCTTGAGGATGGGACCTTGCCTACACCAAAAGCACAAGGAAATAGAATCATCAACCAAGGCCAGACATACACCTTGGTAAATGGTACATTAGTCCATATATGCCCCATAAATTGGAGAAAAACCAATACTGTACCACTTCAAATTGTTATACCACAGCAATGGGTAACAAGTACACTACAGTATTTCCATGACTCACCTACTGGCGGCCATCTTGGTTCAAGTAGGATGCTGTCAGCACTCCGACCTAGGGTATATTGGAAGTCTATGCTAGCAGACACAACAAAATATGTTTCCACCTGCCACACATGCCTCACAGCAAAAAGGCAAGTACACTCACACAAAACACCAATGACAGTGAGAGAGTACATGACTTCACCAATGAAGTTCCTAAACCTAGACGCGGTGGGACCACTTCCCACAACTGCCAGGGGAAACAAACATATACAAGTCTGCATAGATTATGCTACCAGATATGCAACAGCTTGGGCTACTACTGACTTAAAAGCTGAAACAACAGCAGCAGAGTTCTACAAGAATATAATTTGTCATCATGGAACACCAGCCACTCTTCAAACAGACAATGGGACATGTTATACAGGTGCAAAGTTCACAAAGTTAACTAAACACCTCAAGATCAAACATAAATTCTCCTCACCATACAGGCCACAATCAAATGGGCTTGTAGAGAGATTCAATGCTAGCATAGGCACAGCGCTCAGAGCATTCTGCTCAAAGCACCAAAACAATTGGGATTCATTTATTGAACCCATAACCTTTGCATTAAACAACACTGAATCCCAAACCACAGGATTCACCCCTTTCTTCCTACTCCATGGAAGAAACCCAGCCACCCCAATGGACTTAGGGCTGGGAATACAGGAAGACATATCCACAGTAGCAGACCATGTAGCTAACATGATAACAAATCAAGATACCTCTAGGAGGAAAGCTATAGAAAGGGTCGCCAAGCTACAAAAGGAAAGGAAGGATAGATATGATAAGAAACTTACACCACAGGAAATCAAGGTCACCGACATGGTGTACCTAAACATACCAAGAATCCTGACCAATACAGAGTGTAAGAAACTTCAACCCCTTTTTATGGGACCATATGTTGTAGTGAATAGACCTAGTTTGACAAGTGCCAAACTCAAAAACTTGGACACCAATCTATTGGTGGCCAGACCAGTGCACATAGACAGACTGAAAAAGGTTGTGGCTGTCAGAAATAATGAATTTGCACACAGGCTTATTCCACATGAAGCCAAATACTACAACAAAATTGTAAGGAACAAAAATGATATCACCCTTACAAAAGAAACCACAGGCATAGGCCCTATCAAGCCTAGGCCTGCACACCACATACTAAGAAAGACATCTAGGTGTGGTGCAGTTTCAAGAAGTTAGAAACAAGATTGAGATACCAAAAGAACATAAGATTTTCAAAATGTATTACAAATTCTCTTCATCCACACATAAGACATGTGTGACTGATAATGAATTACTTATATGTATATAAAGCCAATCAAATTTGTAAATATATCAGTAGGTTATTGCCTCTGAAATGGTCAAAGACTGGGACCCTCCAAGTAAAGCAGACATGAAGTCTAAGAAGAGTAAGGGTAACACAATGGAGTGTCTAAAGCCTAATCCCCACATGAAAGAGCGCGCTATGCCAACACAGCAGTCTATAGAGATCAATTGACCTTATAAGCTACACTCAGACAACTGTCTAGACGGTCATGAATGGCTGTCCTGGATGACAGGAGGAGCTAATTACCAGTACACAGATTATACAATAGAGCCCCACAGTTGCAGACACTGGAGATTAGGTGCACTGACTCCAGAGAAACAATACCATGCCCACAATGGATGTGGGTAGGGTAGGCTACATAAGAAGCACTGTGGACCATAGCCCACCATCAGTCTTCATCCAGCTGCAGTCTGGAACTCAAGTCTACAGGACCCCACTTGGGAATTAGCCAGCCCACTTCTCCATTAGGAGAGACTGCACTAGGATAAAGAACACACCTACTTCACCTTTAACCTGACCTCACCATTTACTGGTCAATCTCTATAGACTCACCGGACATATTGCCAAGACAGCTCAATCTTGCAAAGGTACAGTTTGAACCACTTCATTTAAAGTGTTACACCATACACTTAGACTTTACCAGCACCAAATCACTACAAATTTGACAAGACTTTAACAACAGCAAACTTGCTTTACACAAGCACCATGGGGAGACTGAGAGTTTCACCCATACTGCTTACTATGCTGTTATTATATACTATAGAACCACTTACTGCAGGTTATACACCTGTGGTGAGACAAAACATAGGAGTAGTATTCAAACCTAGCCCTCAACCATTGGTCAATGGACATACAACCACAACACTGTTGTTAGCTATTCCCTACAAGATACCTCGGGCACCCGTTACCCAAGGATCCATAAGGGATAGAATACTCCAGTTGACCACTCCTACTCTACAAGATCATACCTCTGGCCAAATTATCCAACAAGCTAAGGAGCTAGACACCTTGCTGGAAATTGCAGACAAGGAGATAAATGAAACACTAGCCTCCATCAAATTGTTCTTATCCAACCCCATAAACACATTGGACAAGGCCAAAAGAGAGGCCATACTGGGTTTCTAGCACCCCTGTTTCGCGGTGTGCTAGGTCTAGCCACAGTAGAAGATGTAAACCAAGTAATGGGACAGCTCAAGAACATAGATGAAATACTAAGAAAATTTGCTAAACAAGATCAGGAAGCAGCTAGTCTCATTGAAAAAATCACAGACAGACAAGATAAGTTTGTTAAAGCATACATCCAAGATAAGAAGGTACTGGACAGCACATTCAACACCATAGGTGACACCGTCAACCTTTGGGCCTCTAACATGTCCAGGTCACTTGACTCATATTCAAGGCACGAGAAAACTCAAAGGAAAAAAATGCAAGTATTAAATGATGCATTAATCATCATAGCAGCAAGAATGAATACAGTTCAATCACTGCAAAGGACAAATGCAGCCCTGAGGATGCTATCATCAGGAATCCTAACCCCTGATATAGTACCACCCTCAGACCTTGCTAGATACTTAATTGACATTAATAACAAACTTAGGATTACACACCCTGGAGCACAAGTCGCAATTAATGACTTAGATTTCTATTACTCACAGAAGCTGACCTCATACACTTACTCAGCTCACCATATATATATTCATCTGGACATTATAATTCAATCTACCACCTCTACCTTCAAACTGTACCAAATGATTACATCACCCATGCCTATAGACACACAGGAGACCCCCACCAGAGGAGTCACCAAATTACAAACCACAACTGAGTTTCTAGCAGTATCTTACGACGAATCATTATTCATCGAATTGGACTCAGCAGATATGCAGGCATGTGAAGGTACTACAGTAAAGGTATGCAGAGATGTAAATGGTAGAATCTATAAACACAGGCCTACATGCCCTGTAGCCATTTTTACTAACCAGGCTCAACAGATTAAGGAACATTGCAAGTTTACAGTTTCACCACTGCAAGCACCTACCACCCATGCTATTTCCATTTCTGAAGATGAGTATCTGGTCACTACTAATGAACCCCATTACTTTATCAACTGCCATGGTAAAACGTCTGAAACTCGAAAAGCCCAGTCCTACTCAATCATAGGTGTACCCTGTGGGTGCACAATCAGTGTAGGAGAATTTTCTCTTCCAAACACAAGGTTGCCCTGTAATTCAACCTTATCATTTCATTACATTCTCAAGACAATTAATTTACCATTCATGGCAGCACTTAACAAAATTTCTGAAACCAAACCAGAGGAAAGAGAGAATCTTCCAAATTTCCCAGTAGTAAACCTTTCCAGAACCCTAGAAAAACTACAGGAAAATCCAATCATGGATGATATTACTCAACTAAATTTGGAGCCCTTTGCCAAAACAGTATTAAAAGATGCCTCCAACCTTAATAAGGAAATGGAAACGCGCTACGAGGAATCATACCTACGTCGAGTTACAGAGCATCCAATCTTCCAAAGCTTAGCACTCATCCTAGGGATATCAGCTCACATTTTTTTAGTATACATACTACTCAAATTATACAGACTAGGAGGGACTGTAGCCTACCTGCCTACAGCCAAAGCATTCAGACTAGTCACCGAGCTGCCCCTACACAAATTTCTCCCAGATAAGAATCCTACCAAATTAACCCCTACAGAGGAAACCCACACCCCTTTCCTCACAATTCAGGAAACCCACACCCTGATAATTGCTATATTATTCACCATGACCATCTACTCAGCCTACAGAATAATGAAGTACCTTAAGAAATTTGCGCAGACACACTGTGGCAAGAAAAATGTGGCCAAGCGCACAAATCCCACAATATATTTTAAAATATATTGTGGAGACTCAAACTTCGCGCTACCCCTGAGGCCAATACCACATGAATTTGATGAGATTAAATCAGCAGCTGCCCCGACCTATAAGGATATAGTGGTTAAAACCTTCCCACTACCTAAGGCTATATTTACCTGGAATGGACCAGCAGTTATAACAACACAGAGAGGAGAATTTGCTTATCACCTCCCTCAGGTGATACACCTACCTTGGCGCACTAGGTTCAGTACCATACCAGCCCTTAAAAACAAAGGACTGTACTACTCCATGCTTCTCCAGAATGATTGTGGCACCAGCCCGGTGACCATGACAGCACTGGAAAATACAACAGATATAATTATTGACGAACACCAGGAGGAGACCGCAAGGTCAAACATGCAGACTATTGCTAATTTTCTAAACCACCAGCCCTCCCCGGTGACTGTGGAAACAGCCTAGGCTGCCCACAGCCTAGACTGCCCCCAGTCCACCACCAGGAGATACTGAGATGACACATCTCACACATGACACACACCTCCACTGTCAATGAAATTATCAAAGTATCGAAAAATTGATTTAGAAAAAAAAAAATATATATATACACAGCCACTTGTTGATGTATAATATGAAAATCTATGGTATTCTCACAAAACCGATGATTAATGCGCGCATGTACACGCAGAATTGCGAAATTGCAAATTACAAATTGTAAATTGTACAAATCTAACATTAATATACATGAATGCAGGTAGATAACTAAGACAGTTTTTGTACCCACTAGCACTTGTATACTATGCCAAGGTTTACTTAAAGTAACACACTTTAGGTATCCAAGAAAATTGTTGGAAAAAGGAATGAAAAAAAAAAAATTTTTTGTTGAGAAAATTGTTGACATAAAACATGTTTACTTAAGATACTCACCAAATAAATCTCTTTCAGGGACACATACTCAAAAGGCTAGGGGAAAAGTCAATTAAGCAGCGGCCCACTGCCGAAATTGCCAATTAATACACCCATATAGCAAAATCAATGAGTAACTCAGAGACAAACAAGCCTATTGTACATGAAGTACTTTGTTTTTCCGGCCCTCGGAAAAATTTGTCTCAAATCCCAAAAATTGTATAGTGTAAACTAGATTGTACGCTTGTACCCAATTTGCACACTAAAATTGCATGTTTGCACACCAGATTGTACGCTTGTACCCAATTTGCACACTAAAATTGTATGTTTGCACACCAGATTGTACGCTTGTACCCAATTTGCACACAAAAATTGTATGGTTGCACACTAGATTGTAAGTTTGTATCCAATTTACATTTGAATTGTATGTTGCACATTATACTGTATGTCTGTACCCAATTCATACACTGAAGTCAGATTTTTAGAAATCAACATTTCTATGTATATCCAAGCTGTACGCAAAATTATATATGTACATACAGAAACTATCAATTGAACGCAAAATTATATATTGGCATACTAAAACTGTCAAATGTACGCAAAAATTATATATTTGTACACCAAAAATTGCCAAATGCACGCGAAATTATATATTTGCATACTAAAATTGCCAAATGCACGCGAAATTATATATTTGCACACTAAAATTGCCAAGTGTACGCGAAATTGTATATTTGCACACTAAAATCGCCAAGTGTACGTGAAATTGTATATTTGCACACTAAAATTGCCAAATATACGCGAAAATTATATATTTGCACACTTAAATTGCCAAATGTACGCAAAATTATATATTTGCATACTGAAATTGTCAATTGAACACAATTACACGCGAAATTGTAAATTTGCACACTAAAAGTGTCATTTATGTTCAATTTGCACGCTAAATTGAACATTGAATGCCAAAATGGCACACTATTTGCCAAATTGTATGTTGTACATAAAAATGGAAAGTTGTACCCAAAATTGATGTTACATAAGCAAATAAGCTCAGCTATGGTAAGATATAGAAACTCGGAAATGTACTTATACCCAGGAGACAATTGTTTATACTGACAAAGCTCTACCACAAAAATTGCATTTGAAGCACTCCCCATTACTTCAAATCCTCTTACAAACAGTATATAACTCCAAAATAAGGTAAAAATTGTATAAATTGTACATTCCCTCGGCGAAATGACGGAGTTTCGCATTCTCTCGGGGGAGAGGGAGTATTCTATCATATACCATTTTATTATTCCATAAATTGTAACATATTTTGTATTAATCAAAGAATATCTAAGAAATTAATACATAGGTTGGTTCTAAGAGCTATAAGAGCGCTCAAACCTTGTATAAGAGCGTTCATGCCCCACTGCACACCAAACCAAGTCAGTTAGACAGAGTTTATGACATCAAAGGGTCCGACCTAATGGTTCACTGCACAATATAATAAAAATGAGGGTCTCAGTGTGCGACCTCATGGTTCAGTGCACAAACTAATAACTTGTAAGTGAATGCAAACGGCCGTTAGGGGTGCCTGGGCACCACAGACGCCGTCATGAGTGTCTGAGCATCCTAATGACTGAACAATGGGTTACATAAGCACGACGCCATAACCTTCCGGTCGCTCTAGCGTCGCTCCTGAGCGACCTAGGTCAAATATCAAAATATCTATGGAAAGCCCATAATTAGACGGTCAGAATGAGCCCAAGATCAAGGCGGAACTCCCAGTATTAAGGAAGTTACGCCATGGAGACTGAATCGACCTCCGAGTGAGCTACAGACAAACCGGCGGGAGTTACGCGCCTATCCAGCGGGCATGATAATCTTGGCACATTCAGCTCCGCGCATGCCCAAAATGGCGGTTATACAAGCATAAACGACCGAGTTATGAGGGTTTGAAGATGCAGAACCGACCAAGACAATGGGGGCCATAGCGGCGTCCATGGGGGTCCTTTGTCCCCCTGTGACACTTGAAAGAGTCCCCTCAAACAATTGTAGAGTTAGGCAGATGCTGCTGGCTCCAGTCAGTCTGGAGGTGCTTTTCCAAGATTTGCTACAAATAGCCTGTCTGCACCTCCAGGAAGACACATCACCAAGAACCGCTCTAGAGGTAACATCTCCAGTCATCTCCTGCTACCTGCTATACCACTGCACTATGGTGAAACTATGCTAGACAGGCATTGGTTTCCTACCATTAGTGGCCAGAGGCTATCTTCTTCAAGACTTCCACCAGAGGGTAAAGTTACTCATTATTACATTATTCCTCTAAGCAGCAGGTCAGGAGCTAGGTGTGGGAACCCACCTAGAACTATGCTGGACACTGTATTATTATTACCTCACAGGTGGAGTGGAACTGAACATTGTACTTTATAAATTACTGTATGTTTACTGTATGTACAAATTACCTACATACTAACTACTGTATGATTGATATTTCTTACATGTTGCCTAAAGCTGAATAAACCAGTGATAACTGGAAATAACACCATTTTATATGAGCCTGATGTATTTACTCCATACACCACTAGCCATATGATATTTCTCATATGACAACTTGATCATGCCAAATACTAGTATGACATAAGCAACATTTACAGTTCTGACTTAGGAGGATCAGACAGTGTCTACTGTTGTGATTCATGTATTCCATTAATTCTACCTTTGTTTCTTCTGATGTCTCTGATATCTGAGACTACAAGATTGCTTATTAACTAAGCCCCTCCTAAGATACAGCATCTTCGCTTTGTGGGAGGGATTATCTGTTCTCCCTCTTGCCAGTCCATGGGATATGACAATATTGAATACTGCAGAAGGATTAGCTGCCATACCGAAAATGCCAGAGTGGGCTGGTGAATACCCTGCCTTAGTATAGGGAAAAATCAAAGTATAAACGTTCTCTACCCCTCACATTTTAAATCAAGTTGGTATTCTATTTTTTAACCATACCCAACTGGTTTTAATCATTAATATTTCCCTTTAAAACAATACTTGATAGACAAGCGCCTATTTTGTCCAAAGGGTTAGCAATGGATATCCCTTTAGATAAAACCCCAGTAGCTACAATAAGTGTATATACAGGTTACTATTGCAATGGGGAGCTGTGGAGATAGTAAATAAGAATGGGCTATTTAAGTGAATTTCTATTTCTCTCTTAGACCTCTTTTAACAGCTGCCTTCTGTGAATTGCATGCATATAGGAATAAAGAACAATGGAAGGTTTGAATGTATAGATCCTGGGCCAGGTCGCCAGAAACCAGTAGATTTAGTGTTTTTAGGGTCATTTTGGACTCTTTTGGCTCTAGAGAAAGAAATTGTTAACCAATCTTGCCTTACATAGACTCATTTGATAGAGGACATCAGAAAGATGCAAATTTGTGGTCATTTATCAAAAACTCTCAGACTTACAGCCTGCTGAAGTGAAAAAAAAATGGCCAAATTTGTTCATTTTTGACTTTTTGTATTTTTTACAAGTGTCCTGTATTGAATAAAGAACATCTGGAGTATCCCAAAGTTATTTTTGTATCATATACGATCATAGGTACCATTTCCATGAGGTTTAGACATCTTACTGAGTAAGAAATTTTCATCATGTGTCTTTGAAAATGGAAATCTGTAATTTGTAACGTCCGGTACCTAAAGACATGGAAAAAATGGAGCTTCAAAATCTTTGTTATTACTCATATGAAGGGCCCTACTATCTGCATTTATCTCCATCTGAGAGCAGCTTATGTGAAATAATTCTAATAAAAGTACCGGATGTTATGTAATGTCCGGTACTTTTATCATCATGGAAGAGGCAGTCTACTGTGCATGCATAAGTTAAATTTTGTAATTGAAGTCAATAATAGACATGTTGGCCATGTTATTTCATGTGTTTGTTATGCATGATGGGCATTCTTATATTACTGAGAGCAACTTTAATTACCTCCATATTTGATCATTTTGGTACCGGACGTTACATGACACAAAATAAGCAATAAAAATGGAACTGAACATCCTAAGTTGGTATTTTTTGGTTTTCTGAGCTGAGGGGATGTCCCTTCATAAATTTGTTAAGGTTAGATAAAGTAATTAGAAAATTAATTTTTCATGCCCTTCAAGGGCAGAATCTTACACTTTCTGGCGACCTGACCCATCCTGTTGTATCGATCTCGAAAGAAAAAAGGCAATTTATTCAATACACTGCAAAGACTAACGATGGTTTCTTTTTAACCCTTTGAAGGCCGGATACTTGTAACAGCGTCATGTCCCTGGGTGTATTATGTCTACTATTGGAGTCGGCATGACGCACATGTGCATCATTGTTCTATGCGGCACTTAAAGGCTTACCAGCCCATGTCTGGATGTGGCAGTCTGTGGAAGACGTAGCTGGGGGGATGCTGGTGGTTGAGGGGTAGGGCTACACTTTCAGAGAAAGGTATTGCCAGCAACAGGTGGCAGTCCTCTGTAGACTCTGCATGGGGACGTCCAAAGAATCCCATAATACTTTTTTAATGGTTCAAACATTAGACCATCTGGAGTTGACTTGCCAGGTCTGCCCTCTTAAGGCTTTAATACGCAACATAACCACTTCAGGTCTTCCATCCCCTTTCCATTCAATTACTTTACCCTTTCACAATGTGCATGTGATTTCCTTAATCAAAACATGCAACGAGGAAGCATGGCTGAATAGAGATTAGTAATGTCAGCCAAATATCATCAGGTCAGTGTACCAAATGTCATCATCTGCACAGTTATTGTTGCCAATCTCCCATATGATAATGTACCCACAACATCAAAAAAACTGTTCTGATTATGTTATGGGTACATTATCTAGAATACCTTGAAAGCATTTGACCATCCTGGCACTCCTCTATCTTTTCACTGTTTCTACTGAACCGTCGTATAGCCTTATTTTCTTCTCACCATTGCATGAGAAAAAAGACAAAGAAGAATATCAATAAGGTGAATGATTCAGTCGAAGTCGTACCACACGAAGGTAACGCCCATATAAGAGAATCCTTTTTAAAAAAACCCAGTAAAAGCACCTCACAGAACATCCAGTCTCTAACAGTCTATGCCTATGGTATTACTATGAGTGGCTTTCAAACCTTATCTTGTGGTACACGGCATGGTCAATAGGCGAGCAGCTCTCTGATCACCATAAACCAACATATGTGCTGCTCACAACAGATCAGCAAGTTTCAAGTGAATTAAATTCCTGAATTCTCTATGGGATATTCATTGAGGATTCTCCTGTATGTCTCCAGCAGAAAGCCAATAAATAATCTCTATGACCTATTCGATACACACCAGATGTCTACAAATTAGTATGTTAGCCTCACAACTAATGATTATGGGGGTATTAAGCGACTAGTATAGCAGCATTAGATCCCCGCTTCTCCCAGCCAAGATTGTAGACTCTGGGCTTGCTTGGGCTTTATTTGTACCTTTCTCATCTGTGCCCCAGGCTATTGGTGCCGACGCCTCCACTTTTCACTAAGGTATCCATAGATCAGTCTGTCCATATATCAATGCATAGAAATTCAATTTGGTGTTTTCATACACCAGGCAACCAATAAACTTCTACATATCAAAGGATTTAGACAGGTCATATGCCTGATAAAATGCCAATGGGTCACAGGAGCAAATACCTCAGCGGATCTGACATTTAGCTGGAGGAACTGGCATTCTGATAGGATTTTCCTGACGTGTGTTGTATATAATCCCTCCACATGGGGATTTTGGAGTTGTCTAACCAGATGAGTAGCTCTCTGTATAGCATACTTCTCACACAAGGCACTTAGCTTATTGGGACATAGCTTCAGCTCAAGAGGAACACTAATCACTATACATTCCTGCCCACAAATCCTTTATACCACGAAGGCAGCTGCTTGGGGGAATTTTAATATCTTGCATTATAATCAGGCCAAAAAGAATTATGCCATATTCGTCGATTTTATGGTAAACTATGAAAAACACTAGAAAGGTGAAGCAAGATACGCATATTAAGCTGTGGACTCGAGGCCTATGGAAATATTAATGAAAAATTCGGAAAAAAATATGAAAAATTCAAGAAAAATATGAAAAAATTCCTAAAGATTCGCCAAAATTCTCATAAATCAAAAAGAGAAAATTAGGGTCGGCCCTGTTATGCTAGGGTCGGTCGGGTAACTGGAAACACATTTTTTTGCCTCATCTTAAATCTACACTATACACTGTGTAGAAGTATGTGACTGGGAATGAGCATATATAGATATCAGTTCAATTCTATGAAATCTACCATTGTCTAGCTCAATAGCTAGTGTACGCCTCTATCCTCAGTACAGTCCTTTATATACCATGGTCACATGCATAAGTTTGTTCAAAATTAGTATATGCTCATCTCTGATGAATTTGGACGAGAAAATTCCCTCGTATGCAAAATGGACTCGTGTGCAGTACCCGAATGTTGTTTCATTAGGTCTTATCTTTGGCAACATCTCGTTGTGATGATCAAAATATTGTTGTTCAGCCATTCTATGTATGCCTGTACCTCTCCTCTCTCTGTACCCTTTGTCTCCCTCATACATCCTTTATCCCACCTTTCAAAGTGGAGCCAGTGGCTGGCTGTTTGTCTATCACAATGGCTGAGCGGAGAATGAAAGTACCGATGCATCCTTAGGCACACGTCTGTTGAGGACATAATTCTGTGACTGACTGACTGACATATTCCTTCCCAAATTAAACATTGCAAATGCCCATTTACCGCCATCGTCTTACAAGTATTTGGAGGGGGGGTCAGGTAATAATCCTCATTATAATTCTTAAATTGATAACGGTTTATTAATTCACACCTCTTGATTATTGAAAGGTAATTCTACTCGCACCCAGAGGTCACCTGTTGCCTCCTTTCTCTTATTTCTACGTTCAAAGTCCCATTTCAGATCTTTATTTCTTAACGCCTGTCATAAGAGTCAATGGACATAAAAAAAAGTCCATGGCATATTTGACTATATTTACATGTACCTCATACTGGATGCAGTACTTACTCTTCTGCTGAACATTGCCCTGTGCTACATCCATGATCAAAACATGCGGCAGAAGAGACACATAAATAAAGTGTTGTAATGCCAGCGAAAATACCAGCAGGTCAGTGTAGCAAATGTCACCATACATCTGCAATGTTATTATGACAATAGGAATAGCATGCTGGCTATTTTCTATGTTGTCATTGCAATTGTTATAATGTCCTGTTATCCTATCCTTTTGGATACATGGGAATCATTATTGCTTCTTCCACAGATCTCCACATCTCTGTTTCTCTTAAAAGTTACCAACCGTTAAGATACCCGTTAAGATACTATATGTATTGGCATAGCTGTGCACCTTGCAGAGGTCACTCTTTACCTATCGATCAGGATTAACAAGATCGTTTTGAAATTGGTTAGAAAAGATAATTGAGATGGGAAACAGTTCTTCGTCTGTACTCATACTAATTAGTTGTGGGCCAACGGGGGAGAACGCGCCTCCGGGGGGGGGGGGTTAGTACTGGGTTTAGTACTGAAACTGTTCCATTTTTGGAATGTTGGTTGCCATGGAATCATTCAGAAATTGGTAGATAGGGCAAATTCTGGTTGCCATGGAAACCACTGCACTATTCCAATTAGAAATCTTTGCCATAAACCTTTTTTGAAGTTCCTTCAGGAACCAAGAACCGAAAACAGAGCTTAAAAATTCCCTCTATAACCAATTTTATGATAAAAAAACATCACCTTTCTTTGGTTATCATTGGTTTTTTTTTTTGCATTATTATTGTTTATGATAGGATATAATGCATTTATTTCCCATTTTTAGATATACTCACCAACCTAGGTTTGACAGGCAATTACAACAAAACTTAAGCTCAAGATATCTCATTTCAAGGCCCATGACTTAAACCTTAAAAAGCCATTTCCCCCCAGGAGGCATGTTTTCCCTCACCTGGCCACATTTGTTGGTTTGAGTATGAGTATCACAATTCATTCTAAAATGACTATACCAGCATTAGATATGTTTATTCCACGATTTCTGGGATTCTCAGTGCTTTTCATGGATATTCCCATGCACATACCTGTCAATATTGCACACCATGATGCCTGCATCATGACTTTTGTAAGGTGTGCGGTTATCCTAGGATAAGAGGCACCTGGTGCCATTATCCATGGATAACCTGCACACCTTACATGTCCCTACATGTCATATGTTACATGTTAAACCCCATGAAATTTTCATGGCCAGGGTAGGGATCGAACCTGCAGTCTCAGATCCCAAGTCCAACTCCCTATGCATTGTGCCACAGGGACTGACGAGAAATGCTTGGTTAGAACCAGGTATTAATATGATAGGCAGTCCGGGCTGTCCGCTGCCATAGCCACGAGACGTGGGACACGTTCAAACCAACCTAGGCCAAGCCGGGCGCTGAGCTATGCGGCCTGGTGGTCTTGTGGTTAGTGCATTGCGCTCAGCTGTTAGAGGTACGCAGGACGAGTCCCAGTCCAGGCGCATCTTTTTTTCGCCGTGTGTCCGCTGCCAGCCAGGCGACGAGGTGTGTGTACTGATTGTGTACAAACACTTGCATTCAAAGCAAGCCAAGCCGAGACGGGGGCTGTAGCTGTCCGCTGCCGGGCGACGAGGTGTGTGTACCGGTGGTCTATTGGTTAGAATGCCAACCCAGAGGCTGCCGGACGCCGAGGTGTTTGTACCGATCATGTACACACTATGGCTGGCTTCGAGTCCCAGGGAGGGTGAACCATTTTTTTCAACTTGAATTTTTTGATATTTTATTGATTATCTATTGGTATCGTGGAATAACACACTTGTTTGTGTTAGCAAAGGATAATTACACTCGGGCTACGCCCTTGTAATTATCCTTTGCTAACAGACACTCGTCATGAATTATCCATTGATTACTTGTTCAATACACATACAGAATTGTGAGAAGCTATAGTATCTGTATGAGGAGGTCCAAATACCACAGCCCACCATGTGGCATACAACACATGTCTGTGCATGACAAAGGAAGGTAAAATAGTACCCTCTATATAAATGTTACCATCTACTCCCCTTACACATCTTTATGACTCACTCCTTCAGCATTGGCTATAATGGTTCTAGATTAGCCCCTATCTTTAGGTCGGAACCCTGAGATAAGTCTACCCTAACACTAACACGTCTACACCCTTTAGATGTTTAATTCATTTAGTACACTGACACTTTCATCATTAGAGGATTCTAGAGGAGAAGCTTCATGAATGTTAAAGGGTGCAGGTTTGTGGAGTTAAGGGTGTCTCTCTAGCACGTGCATGAACAAGTCAGTTCTTTGATATCTAGTCCTAAGTGTGGTAGTACATAAACGAGTGTGAGAAACTTGTCCACCATTTTGTACCTCCTCTCCCCTGTAAAAACAAACTGCGGACCTGAAAGCACATGGCTACTTTATATAGAACTGAAAGCACATGGCTTCTTTGAATATGGGCCAGTATGTTCTGTGGATAGCTCAGCTGTGACTTGCACCTAAAACAAGGCATCTACCAGGGACTGGCTGCAATTCTCAATAGGTTGGTGGTATTGGGTCACTGCCCATGGTCAGGTAATCACCAGGCCAATTTTTTAGTTGCTATATCTAAGTGGATGGGCAATGTTTGGCTGCAGCTAACCACCCTGTTATGTAGCACAGTCCTGACTAGTAATACTCACCATATATAGGGCCTATATAAGCAATCATTCACTGCAAGTTTCTTTATATCAACAACTGTAGATGGCAGGTACACAGGACAAGTTACTCTTGGTTAGGGACTGGTCATCATTTAACAGTGGGGAGGGGTAGGACGAATTGGAGGGCTACGGGGCAGTTGTAAGTTGGCAATTTTATTCTTTATGATAAATAACAATCCAGTGTGTTTTCTTTCTAACACCTTACCATTCAGGTTATGGTTACCACAATGATTTGTTTGTTGCTTTTGCTGTGGAGGGGGTATTGGACCCTATCTAAAGTGTGTCAGGAATTATAGATCTGTAGAATTTGGTGATTTGTGTCACTGATCAGCTCATGAGTAATCCCCATGGCACTCAGGGAACCCACATATGTGAGCCAGTCGGGTGTATATTCAAAGTAGCCATGTGCTTTCAGGTCCGCAGTTTGTTTTTACAGAGGAGATGAGGTACAAAATGGTGGACGATTTTTCTCACACTGCTTTATATACTACCACACATAGGACTAGATATCGAAGAACTGACTTGTTCATGCTCATGCTCTCTGGTGACTACAATGCTCAAGCTCTTGTGGATTCTCAATTATATGTAAAGTATTCAGCTAAAGTGTTTCCTATAATAGGCATTTGTTTGAAGGTTTATGCAAATAATGTCGAAAAAGAAGCTTGAATAAAGAAGATCAAGTAAGATTGAATACACAATGAGTCATATTTATTCAATGCACTTGATTAAAGTAATCCATCAACTCTGAGGAATGAACAAATCCGTTTACTTTGCCCAAATTGATAACACTTTGCTTATAATGGTTTGATAGAAGGTGAAGGATGGATGGCTACTCTCACAGGTCTCTAGACAGCATGCACTACTGAATCTATAAGGCGTGCTGCCTCCTCAGTCATTAGAATAAAGGGTGTGACATTAAGGTAATGTGTACCAGATGTCAAGGAACAAGTGATTAATCCCCCTTATTGTGACTGCATTATAAGTAAAGGACCAATTAATTCTCCCTGACAGGACTTTTAACATGTGCGGGCCTAATAACCCATTTGGTAAAACAGCTGAGCTGACCTATGAAAAACAATTTGTATTTATGATTGTCATGATAATGATAGAGAGAATACATGCAATAAAAATGTCACAGGTGAATCAACATATTGTGACATCCATAAAGGGGAAATTATGCATCAATGCATCGTGTCATCCATAAAGTGCTAACTGTGAATCAATGCATCGTGCCATACCTAACAGATTAAGTGTGCATCAATGCATAGTGCCACCCATAAAGGGTTAACCGTGCATCAATGCATAGTGCCATCCATAAAGGGTTAACTGTGCATCAATGCATAGTGTCATCTATAAAGGGTTAAGTGTGCATCACTGCATAGTGCCATCCATAAAGGGTTAACTGTGCATCAATGCATCATGCCATCCATAAAGGGTTAACTGTGCATTAATGCATCATGCCATCCATAAAGGGTTAACTGTGCATCAATGCATTGTGCCATCCATAAAGGGGAAATTATGCATCAATGCATAGTGCCATCCATAAAGGGTTAACTGTGCATCACTCCATAGTGTCATCCATAAAGGGTTAACTGTGCATCAATGCATCATGCCATCCATAAAGGGTTAACTGTGCATTAATGCATCATGCCATCCATAAAGGGTTAACTGTGCATCAATGCATTGTGCCATCCAGAAAGGGTTAACTGTGCATCAATGTGGCGTGCCACCCATAAAGAGTTAACTGTGCATCAATGCATCATGTCATCTATAAAGGGTTAACTGTGCATCAATGCATCGTGTCATCCATAAAGGGTTAACTGTGAATCAATGCATCATGCCATCCATAAAGGGTTAACTGTGCATCAATGCATCATGCCATCCATAAAGGGTTAACTGTGCATCAATGCATTGTGCCATCCATAAAGGGGAAATTATGCATCAATGCATAGTGCCATCCATAAAGGGTTAACTGTGCATCACTGCATAGTGCCATCCATAAAAGGTTAACTGTGCATCAATACATCATGCCATCCATAAAGGTTTAACTGTGCATCAATGCACCAATGCATCAATTATCAATGCATTTATCATTTATCATTATCAATGCAATTATCAATGCATCAATTCATAAAAGGTTATTCGTGCATCAATGCATCATACCATCCATAAAGGGCTAACTGTGCATCAATGCATTGTGGCATCCATTAAGGGCTTATGGTACGTGATGCATGAATGGACATGGGCAAATGCAGCCAATACCCATAAAGGTTCCTGGCCATCTGTGTAGACTCATGCTAACACAACTATTTTAGTGCATCATGACGCCCTTAAAGAGCTAGGTGAGGCCTTCTGCGATGTATGATGATGTACCAATGCAGTGCTACCGAGTCTACTCACCAGCACTGTTTTATATTAGTGCATCATGACACCCTTAAAGAGCTAAGTGAGGTGCTGTGCAATGTATCATGATGTTATGTATAGGTTAGGGCATTGTCCATGTGACTGGTGACGTGTTGATTATATCTGTAAATGCTGTAGGTAATGCAGAAGGGTAAGGGGCTATTATAAATGCCATAGGAGGGTAAGGGCTATTATGGGGTCGTGCACTGTGTAGTTTGTACAGGCTGACTGGGGAGGGGAGGGGTCATGGTGGTACAGCCTGGAAAGTCAAGAGGCTATAATTATTTACCTTTAGATGAGTTTGGAGTGTATGGGGTAGGGACAGCTTTGACAGCTTTAAGAAAACATAAAGCTTATTTAGGAGAGCATTGCATGCAGGTAATCCTTAGCACAGGCTGGGTAAACTGCCATAACTCGACCACCTTTCAGCTGCATACTAAATGACTTCAGTGCTATTTCTCTATGTCAACACAATGGAACACAGCAAGGCAATACACAAATGCACTGGTCAACACAAGGGTAATTGGACTGTCCAATTTTGTGTGCTATAAACTTCCCATGTGAGTGCAATGGAACAGGCAATAGCCTATTCCAATAAACGCAATTATTTCTCCTTATTTCACATCATACCAGCTCCAGCCACCGTAAACCTGGTAATGGTAGTCCTCAGATGTACTATTACAGTCAATATAAATAACGTTTACTGCCTCTACTCAGGAGCTCCTGAGGGTGCTTACCTGTTGTGTAGCATGCATGCCATATATCTTTTATCTCAATGTCCTTTTTCCTTCCAGTACTCTGCTAACAGATACCTGATTTCTTTGTGGACATGTCTTTGATTTATGTGAAAAATTATCCCTTTGATATATAGACGTATAGTGTATAATACAATGTTGAATACTATATATAAACGGCCTGTGGACTAATCAATGCCCATCTTAGATGTATGGATAAGATGCCAGTGAACCTTTTTTTATGCCCCTTATCTTTCTTTACATTTGTATTAAGAACCTTATAGTGTTCCATAAGTCTTCTTTCCAAGCCCATCTATCACAAAATCTGGAGATAAGTACAGGGTTAATTAAGTCAGTTTTATGTCGACCCCAAATGAGCCATCTCATAACACATGCTTAGATTTGTATAATACTCTAACAGGACTAAGTGCAATGAATGTTTAACTCTTGGAGTTCACACTCCTTATTTGCCACTATGATGCACCAATGCAATAGCGCTCATCATCACCCCATTGGAGCATCATATAAACAATTGGCATGACTCATTAGTTTGGGATGGCCTGGTGTACTGTAGCAAAAGGGAATATGGCCTGAATATATCAAAGAAGAAGAAAAAAGTCAGTTTTTCTCCACCCATGTATGAGTCTGACAGTAGGTGAGTAATGTACAGTAGATGGGGTGCCCATGGTAGTGGGGAAAGGCACTCATGTATCTATAGGATGTTGCCAGCTGCAGATAGTGGTCCTTTCCATGCTCTCCTTACACACCCAATGGCTCTTACATTGTTTTAAGCCCATGAGGATATCGAATATACATTCTAAGATTACTCTGTTAAGGGCGCTTTTATTAGTTCACTGATGCCCCTAAGGATCTGGAATTTACTATAAACCTTAATTAATTACTCTACAAAAGGCGTTTTTATCAGTTAGCTTGAACTGCCAATCATACAGTTTCATTTGCTTCATCCTCCTAATTTCCCTTTTTGATCTTTAGATCTGTGTGCATTAGCTACAGTAAGGCAGAGTAGGGTGACAGTTTTTTCAAAACCTTCATATATTGTTGTGCTGTCATATTATGCAAAATACAATTTTATCAGCATTATATCAAGATGAGAACAGGTTCCTGATTGTACCTCTTGTGTACAGGTCTACATATGAATATGATCGATTCTAAAACACCCCTCCGTGGGGGATTTTTATTCCTCACCAGGGGGCTTTGGAGGGGCAAAATTACTCTAAAATCATTATAAAATATTTTAAGCTAATTTTTTTTTATGCTGAATTCAATGGTCTCATTTAAAATGCATGGCAACCATTCTAATGATCAAAATTTGCAGATTTTTATGCCAATTTTTCGGGGATATTCACCAAAAACCCAAAACTGAAAACAGAAATGGAAAATTCCTTCTAGATGAAAATCTATGATAAAAATCACCATATTGTTATGTATTTTTTTTTAAAAAAGGCTTTTTTTAGACATTATTATGGTTAATAATGTATTTAGAGCTTAATCCTCGATTTCAAACATGAATAATGACATATGTTCATGGAGGGGTTCTAACATAACTACTGGGAATATTCAAGGCAATGATGTCTCATTTTCAAGATCTTGAGATGAACTTTGATAACAAATTTCCCTGCAGAGGGGTGTTTTTGCTTGCCTGGTCACATATTATTGTTATGTATTTTTTTTTATGAAAAAGGCTGATTTATTGTGTTTTTAGATATTATTATGGTTAATAATGATTGTATTTAGAGCTTAATCCTCAATTTCAAATATGAATAACAACATATGTTCAAGGAGGGGTTCTGACATAACTACTGGGAATATTTAAGCCAATTATGTCTCACTTTAAAGATTTGAAGATGAACTTTGATAATGAATGCAGAGGGGTGTTTTTGCTTGCCTGGTCACATCTATATAACCCCCCTTCGGAAGTAGCAATAATGCTTGTAGACTGACCATCTATGTAAGTGGGAACCCTGAGATCATTCTAGCTACCTCCAGAGTAACACAACCATTACATTTTTTATTTGGGTGATTGGATGTCATTATAGATTATGTTGGGCCTGTGGACCTAGAGGTCAAACCTCTAGTTCGAATTTGCAGTAATGGAGTTAAGATTGTCTCATAGGAGAGTAAAATCTTTCCCCCATTGTCAAATGAATGTAATGTATTTTTGTATATAATATATGGAGTATTAACACCAAGATAAAATATCTATGAGGAAGGGGATTTGGCATAGATGATGTGCAATGAGGGTCAAAACATTATTCTTTTGAGCTGTGTGAAAGGAAGTGTTGTAATGGACTCTTTTTAAGGGTGAGGTACAGTGAATAAAGAAGCCTAGGATATATGATGTTAGGCAGTAGAATTCAACCTGGTCCAAAGCTTTGTAACTGATGGTTATGAATGCAGAAGAAGGTTGGCTTAGGACCTGAGATCTCATATCCTCATGGTCCTCCAGGGAGCACTAAGCCAAGAGCGTCTCTAGATTTGTCACTTTCCTCCTCTGTGCCCTAAACGTTACTTGTCAATAATTCTGCTTATCCAACACATAACACTGGGTCAACCTCCCAATATATCAAATGATATTAAAGTATAAATTCATATGCGCGAAGCAATGAGTATATTTATGTATCTCAAGGGAATAATGCAGTTCACCTACACAGGGCGCAAGGAAACAAAACACCAACATAAATGAATAAATGACTTCCCACTTTACTCTACATCATATTTGATCAAATGTGGAGCATTGCATCTAAAGAGGTTTATACTATGAAGCATTTGTGAGTAGCAAGGCATATTGCTTACCCAGACATTACACCAAAGGGTTTGGCTTCGAGGTAAGGTTAAACAGATGTCAAGGCTCCTACCTGAATTAACAAACACCATCTGGGATACTAAAGAGTAGCCTTATTATAAATAAGATATGAAGTTTAAAGGGCTATTTTATTCTTCCAAGCTCACTATAGTATTGGATGTAAGCCTTATTTGTTAGAATCTATGAGGTGCAGATAACTATAATAGAGAGGTTAAGATTAGATATTTTGCTTACTTGTAATGTGTATGGCAACGACTAGCCTACCATTTCCTACCATTCTAGATGTACACGTTGCCGAACACGTCGTGATCTGAACCTCTCTTATGACTATGAAATAAAACAAGAAAAATGTGGCAAAGACCACGGATAGGAGTTGCCATGGATGACGTCACGGATGACGTCACGGCGGCTGCATGACGTCACTAGTGACGTCATAGGCAAACCGAAAACACAATGGAGGTGCACGGTCGCTACGCTCCCGGCTGCTTATGCGGCTTGCAACTCAAAAAAAATGTACTCATGGCACATCATCATAAACAAGACAGGTAGTTGGAAAAGAAGCCAAATATACTAATTGCTTCTCCGATTGTCTGATCAACAGATAAAGGCACTGTCATTTACTGCACCTACTCAGGAGTACCTGAAGGTACACACTGTTGTGTGCCATGCATGCCATTTATCCTCTTAACTGTACACATTGTGTTTTTTTTATCATTCAATACTCAGCTAGCAGACCTTTACTATCTTCAGAGGTCTATGATTTATAGGGGGGAATATCCTTTTCATATATTGCCTGTGCAATACTAGTTACTAAATACCTTCGATCAATCATCTTTTAAAGATTGCTTGAAGGAAAATCAATGTCAGTCCCTATATGCATGGATAAGATGCCCTGAGCTCATAATTTGCCTTTCTTTTCTTAACCGTTATATTAGGCTAATGCCACATAGGTCCTCTTTGAAGCAACATCTATTACGAAATCGGGAGACACAGAGGTGATTCAAGTAAATACAATTAATCAAGTGAATTTATATCTCTACCCGATAAGACATGCTATGTTACATGCTGAGATTCATATAATAGGTTATCAGGATACAAGGGATTGATAGGTTAACCCTTTCGCGCTTAATTGTCTTCTAGAAGCTCCAAAAAGGAGCCACTGCTCTTGGATACTCCTGGTAGTACAAAGTGGGTTAGATAATATATATATATATATATATATATATATATATATATATATATATATATATATATATATATATATATATATATATAAATTTGAGATGTAGAAATATTTTGCAAAGGAATAATGGTACATACTTAATTAGACAGATCAAAGGAGGTATTTCCTTTTTATCCACCCCTGTGTGAGTCTGACAGTAGTGAGTAATGCCGAGATGTAAAGGGAACATGAGAGTGTTGCCAATTACAGATGAGAGTCCCTTTCTGACTATCCCTCTACATCTACAGAATACATTTAAGCTTTAAGCCTACAGGGACATGGGATTTACTTTAAAGGTTCGTTGCCCAATTAACTGTGGAAGGTGCATAAATTATACTTGTAGACTTCTACTTCTAACTCTTTCTGCTGTCAAACTGACTCCACGTTCAGAGAACAAGCTCTGCATATGTGTTACAAAGTATGCTGAGGTCCTTTCTCCCATAAAGTATACCGAGTTTAAACCTTTTTTGGTGAACAAATCAAATTCATTTCTTCAATTCACAAATTACTACACCCAAAACCACATTACTACACTGTAAAAAATGTCATTGAAATAACGTTGGAATCCTTGTCCCAGAAATGCCAGAGATCCGTCATTATTTTCATAGAGATTCCTTGTACCACCGTAATGCCACCTGGGGCTTCCTGTAAAAGCTACACTGGTTCACTGGAACATGATTATGGTGATCCACTGTTCAGTTTTACAAGGATGGCATGTAGATTCAACAGTCGTTTTTTTACAGTGTACATTGGTGGCCACATTGGTGGTCACATTGCCACATACTCATAAAGCAGGATGAAAGTGACACAGACACGTTGGTGGTAGATGGGGATTATGTGGTCTATAGAACAGAATGGTAACGAGCAGTTCAGGAGCTAGTGACCAGTCGCTCGGAGCAGCTCAGGCTTATGGAATCCATAATCCTCCATATCAGAATATGCGTATCATAACAGGGTACGAGATATTTACTGGGCTTACAGTTATGGAACATACCCGAGGGTCAGATTCATGGGACTACGTTTGGTTTGCATTATATGTGCCAAATTATGGGAAAATTATAAATTTCGGGGTAAAAAATGGATGATCCAAATGCAATATTTAGGAAGATGATGATAATTATGATGATGAGGAATTTTTTAAGCCCCCCCCCCACATAGGGAGACAGAGGGCCAAAGCTAAGGAGATATGACAGGAAAACTGAAAAATTAGATGAAAGCGAGGCTAGGGTACTTTCATTGTAAAGAATTATTGTCGTTTATACCATTATTCTGGCACCTCCCTTATTGTTATGCCATCATCTACCAGTGCCTTATCAGAGCATATACGGCACATGGCTTTTTTGGGATTTTTGGATATACTTTTTCAAGGTCAAGTTGGAAAGTGGTGAGACATACAAATTCAGTCTCGCCATTGTTTAAATGTGAAAAATTTTTCCCAACTCGTAGGAGTATTGAATCCCGGCCACAGTGGAGGTAGGCCTGGGGGGTTAGCCATTACGCCACACTGAACGGTGAAGAAATCCAATGTAAAGGTATATCAGAAGCCTTCAACACCTACCCGGTAGCAGTACTGCTGTGTTTCCACCCATTTTTCGACTTGATTCAAAACTTGTCATTCTATATTAAAATCCCAACAAGTATTCGATCCATAGATGATGAATGCATGCTAATTTTCTCCATATTGTTCAATATAAATAAGAATCCAATGATTTTTCTATTGTAAGAGAGTCGCAGTGCAGCTATTCCCACCCGCTGCCTCATCCGACAAAATTGTGTAAGTAGCCTGGATGTGGATATAGGTCACCTTCGGACCGGGACTCGCTTAGGCTTGAAAAATCATTGGATTCTTCTTTTTTGAATATATTGGACATAATAAGCATGGAGGGATCATCTAGAATGTCTAAGGATGTGTATGCTTTAATATCTCGACATGTCATGGTTGCATTCAATACGAAAAATGGGTGTAAACACAGCCGTACCGCTACTGGCCTGGAACAATAACAATGGCTTGGCGCAGAGCGAACCGGGGAGTATCGTTGGCACTTACAAAATGTCTTCTACTGGATTTATTCTAGGGATATCAGGTAAGAAATTAATACAAAAATGAGGAAAATGTGGTATAACCCTAACATGACATAAATATGACAGCCCACGGTTTGCATATTGACGATATTGTAGTTGTAAAGTTGTGGTTTTAGGTATCGTCAACTTGAGGACCTAAAGTGGTCACCGCTGACTAGTTTCGGATCTTCCATGTTTTCAGTGAGGACCCCACTCAAGATACACCACACCATATCCGTGGTTGCTTTAGGGCATTGGCCATTACTACTGCCTGCTCCTATATATCCAAGATTCATATAAAAATAAAACATAAATTTAATAGGAGAGTCCAGATGTTTTATGCTGAAGCAAGCATCTTTTAAAATCCCTTGAGAAAATTAATCACCATAAGCTTGAGAGATGTCAAGGATATCCTATTACTTTGGATTAGAAAGTCAAGGGACTTTTTTGCAAGCCTTCGTGATCATCTTTAATTAAGGGAAAGACATTCGTATCCAGACTTAATTAATGGGATGGCATTATTGGCAACCTTAAGGGGGTCCTTTTGTAACATATATCATACTATATCAAGATATACTACAGCTCTTAATAAATACTGCTGGGCCACAGAGAAAGAGATTATAAAGCCTTATTACAAAGTAACGCTGCTTAGATCAGATATGAAATTGCTTAGTATCTAAAGGTTCTCCATATTAATCATAATTTTTTGTTTTACTTTGTTGCTCTCTTAGAGGACGCTGTTAATGCATTCCTAGAAGATGCACAAGAATTCTGGATTAGATATAGAGACTCAAAGCAATAAACTTTATATTGTACTTATGCCTAGGGTAGGTTAACCTAAAGACGACCACATACCTTGAGTTGACCACCTGCCACCTTGTTTTTCTCACTTTTACATCTACTGTATGGGGCTTTACCTCTAATATTCCTGAAATAGAGGTGTTATAGTATCCCATGGACTGGCCACCTATGATATGTTGAGTAGTTATCATTGTATAACAATACACCAAACTACCCATGTTTGACTGGTTTTTATCATGACCAACTGGCCATTTCTCCAGAAATCTTTACCTTTGGTTGCAGATTCTGAACATTGAGATTGTTCACATGTACCAAATATTGATTCTAGACATAGATCTATATCATAAGTAAATGATGATATAAACAAATGTTCAGAAATGTTTAATACTTTCAGTTTAGGACTCATTTTCCCAGGCATGCCAATTTCACCTTGAGATGACCACCATTTCACCTTGAGTCGACCACCACTCACTGAGAGAGTTATGCCTTTAATTGAGTAGAAACGACTTATTATGTAGGATTACATCAAAAGATTCATATCCATAATATCTTGGGACATTGCATTCCCTAGATGATATCTCTATGCATGGGTTTCAAACTTTGCTGTTTTCCTATTATGAGTAGTATGCAAAGGAACCATATGACATCAAGAACATAAATGCTAAGACAAGCAAAATGTTACCGTGGTGGATATTGATAGATAATCATAAAACAAAGCCTTTTTAATGCAGGGCTAGGATTATTACCTCTAATTGGATGGGAATGGCAACTACGCTGAACATAATCTTTACTGAAATATCCCTTCCAATTTAGCTGCTGCAAAACATACATTTTCATTACAATACAGCACCATCAACAGTAACATTATATTGTATATTTATGTAAGACACATATTCTTTTTTTGAAATTATGGCTTAATGAAAATGGCCCCATTCAAAGGCTGTGTATCAGGTGGTCGTCTCAAGGTGCAAAGTGTTCATCTCAAGGTGAAAATGAACTAAGTGGAATATTCTTAGTAAGGGTGATAAACTAGATATATATCATACACATGGATTTTCAAGATATAGCAGGTAAAAAAGTCTAAACAATTATCTTTCATTCAGTGCCTTTTGGAAGTCTGAGGACCTTAAACTCTCAGAGATATTACCCACTACAAAACCCTCATTGAAGGCCTGCACAGGAACGGTCGTCTTTAGGTAAATCTACCCTAGTGTCGTTATTTCCAGACACAATTCTGCTAATAAGGACTTTACAATTACAAGTACATCACTCAACTCTGGCATTACATTTATCAACTAGGCGATCTCCGCATCCCCTTCAGATTCAGTATTTAATGGACCTTTTGTATGCTGAGCTTTTATGGTGTAGCATTACATTATAGATAAGAAACAATTACTCATTAGGGGCTTCTATCTTTGCGTGAGATGCTCACTTAACAGGTACAACACACCTGTTAGGTTGGCATGTACACTAATGAAAGAGACAGACACTCGGCTAGACACCTGCTCACAGATTCATTAGATGGCGTGAAGAGCTGCTCGTGAAGACTTGGGAGCAGCTCATGATTTATTCTATATCTCCCCTCGTTAGCGGCATTCAGCCCCAAAGCAATATATATGTATTGCTATGAATATATCCGAATGAAATTTTGCCTCTAGTTAGACATATATGCCCATAACAGAGTATCAAATATTCATTCGCGCCATTGCCACCACTCCCATCTATTTTTTGTATACTTGCCTTTCTATACATGTCCAGTGGAACTTGACATTCCATAAGACACAGATAAACCAAGTTTTATTCAGACTTATTCAAAATTAGTGCTTATTGTTAACATTCTATAGATTACTATATTGTGAACAATTGAATTTCAACCAGGTAAATATACAAGACATTGGCTTATCAGGAGAAGACAATGGCAACCCCCCTCAGTAAATTCCAAGCTATCTATTTTCCGCTCCATTAGCATTCTCTCTCTGTACCCCATAGATACATGCATGTTGATTTGGACATGATGACAACCACCCGATGCCTATAGCTATATCCTGTGACTAGGCTACTGAACCTATACCATTAGGATGTACAAACTCCTGCCAATCCAATAACCCCCTCTCATGCCCAACCCACATGCAGACAGCTTGATTACTGGTAATCTTGGTAAATTAAATTGGCAAGGTCCCCTTCCCAGACTGGCCTTAATGATGAACGATCGGTGCTAGAGGCTCTCCATGTTCTATACAGGAGGAGGCAGGGAGTCTTGACAGGTAGTGATCAGGTGGATGGAGATCCATATATGGAGTAAGTCCTCCAGGTTGAGGTTCAAGCAATAGACAGGATCAAGCTCATTCAGCAGGGGCAAAGCTACCAGCACCTGCTCCTCTGGTGTTGGGATTTGAGGCTGGAGGTGTCTATACTTTGGGCTTGGGCTGTATGTTGGGGAGGGCTTAAGTCCACTTTACATCTGTGATCTGTTCACAGGAGAAGATGGGAATTACATGCCCTGTAATCCAAAGGTAATAGAATTGAACACTAAGTTAATGTTCTGGAGAAAGATGGCTAGACGCACAGCCTGATAAAAGCTTTTGATTTCATCGTACGTTTTTTTTCGATCTCTAGGTATGACCAATCTCAGTTTAAGTGGGGATTACGTATACAACGTATATTCTCACTCTTTCTGATGTTTCCTCATCGTATGATGCATTTTCAATCATAGAGACAAGGCTAGAAAAGTGAAAACAGTATTTTTGTTCTATTAAATATGTCTGACTCAATTCGATGTTGTTCCATCCGTAAATTTACTGAATGATATCTTTCTCAGATCACCTGGGTGCCAAATACACTAAAAGCTAGACAAAATTAATGTAAAAGTGTTCGGTGAAGATGACTTGTCAGAATTAACAAATGACGATCTGATCTCATCAAAGTGATCAAGTGACATAATTCAATATGCTTACATTGAGCCACCTCTCATGTCTCTGAAACAATAGTAGCAGTTATGAGAATGGAGTCTTGTTTGCTATACATATTGATACATATGGCCTATTGGCTCGATACCTGATGAACCATAAAGTAGAGAGTCAATGATAACCCTTGTTCATAACTTATGGTCACCTTAATGATGAAAATGTACTCTACTCAGGCGGCTTCAAATTCATCACAATAAAGTCATCATTGATGGTTAGTTTTTAAAGTCATAGGTTTTTCCGTGTATATTACCTCTGTAAGCGATGTGTTGTTTAAAACGCTTTTTACATTGTAATAGCATGTGAAATAGAATAGTCCATAAGCGATGGGAGGAACAGAGGTGTCGCTTAAACAAGTGTCAGATGATACCAGTGCTTCAATAGGTGTCCTATAGGTAATTGCAATACAGCTGAAACTGGATGATGAGCGATACAGGGGTTGTGACAGTCTCATGGGAAAATGGGTCTTATTCAAAGTGGAAATAAACCAATTTTCAAAAGCTTTTTCATCTTGGTAAACAGCTTCATTTTGCCTGGCAATCTGATCCATTCATCAATGGGAGTGCGTGATCAAAATACTGCGTAACCTCAAGCGGTTCATGGGAGACGTAACTGTTTAGTGGGGTGGGTGTTTTTATACCTATTGTCAAACATATTTTTGGTGCACCTACTATTGCCTGTTTTATATATGAATGTACAAGCAGATGCATCTGGACAACTCATGCCATGTATAACATTACAAATAAATCCCACTATAGAATGATGATTCTTGAGGATGTGAGTGAATATAATAACTGTTTAACGTCATTTCAAAAGGTAAGGTGTCATATTCTTGTCTCGAACACGATATTAGATATCAGTTTGATACCTAGAAATGAATGGGAATCCGTGCCTGGGCGTATGTACACCACACGCACAGAAATAAGGAGATAATTCCATTTTAAGATTTACCAATCTATAATTAAGGTTGTTATAGCAACTAATATTAGTAGAGTGCAGCATTATACAAGGGAAATGTTTCAGTTATTGATAAGGAGCCATGTTGCTGATAAAAAGGAGAAATGGTAAGGATTCTGAAAGTGTTAAATTTCAGTCTCACCTGAGAAAACCCTCAGACAAGAAGCAGTGGCGGTACAAAAGCCTAATGGTGTCGGGGCCGGCTGCCTCTCTCTCCCTTAAGTCATCAATTATGAATGGCAAAGATCGAAACTGGTCTCAACACACGTTGAAGTTCAATTGTAGCTATGTTAGCAGACCGCGTTAAGATCAATTTGACTTTAATATGTCAGCACTGTCTGAATTAGCATTGATTTAGCTGTTTCCTAGTATTACACCCTTTACTGCTGGCCCAGTGCAAGCATGCCACCTTGGCATGCTACCCTATGCCCTGGAGGCAATGCTATTCTCTATGCTGAAGCAATTATAAGAGCTGTCATCCCTCTCCCATTGTTTTCGATCACCATTGTTATAAACTTTTATAGGCCATGGCTCTACTCAACCGGCCCTGTTTTAAACAGATTAAACGATACAAAAAAGAATGAAATCGAGAGTTAGGCTTGAGAAAAATGCAAAGAACCAGCTGGTCTAAAGGGCTTAACCCCTTCCACCCCGTAAAGCAGGACTTGCACTCAAATCCCATAGAGTAACAGAAATTCAGGGGTGAAAGGGTTGTTATCAATGAAGACTCATACTTCATCATTGCTTGCCTCTTACCACAGGGCTGTCTTGATAGATATATTGTATCAGCATAGTTCTAATTGTCAGGCGGGTATGAAGGTATCACCTGCTGGCTTACCTGATAATTGGGTAATACCTCCTGTTGGCTAAAAGGTACATTTCTTGTCCAAAAAACGTGACTTTACAATTGCATTTTGCCTATTATTTTTTGGCGAAATCATTGTATCAGACATTCTCGTCAAGTTAAATTAAGGTCTCCAAAGGCAAGGACTTCCCATCTTATTATTCTGATAGTGGGACATATTATTTGTACTCAAGTTCTTACCCCTGACACATGCAAAGCATTAACAAACGCCAATGGCTTTAAGATTGTTAGTGGGGTTGGTATAGGCACAAGTTACATCGCCCGAAGCATTGACTATAATGCATCCTTTATCTTGTCAAAGTGTTTATTTTAAATCATCAACAAATACACCGGCCCAAAACGGCGAACCTGTCCCTATAATATTTACATGATGATGCAATGATACCCATGATTATGATGCTGGTATAGGCCTAATGCGTTGAGCCATATCAAGGGGCTTGCTGTAAGCTAGCTTGCTTGCCCTCTTTTCTCATGACACCATTCCGTAGTACACCTGGATGAATCATACCCTTCCATTATGTACCTCCCCCACGCACCTGGCGAGCCTTAAGTGAGGCTGAGAGCACTAGCTTAAGTCGGCCACCACCCACCTTTGTGTCTGTTGACGATGTAGTCCCATAGTCCTATAAGTCTGGGGTCTTCACCTGTAGCTATTGCCCAATGGCGGGATATCAGACAGAACGAGTGCAGCAGAATAGTCAGTACTTGTACAAATGTAAACACCTTCATCAACACCGACCGGTGCCGCCAGGCTTCCATCATTCCCGCCATTTCGGCTGAATATCGTCTGCCTTGATCTGTATGAAACTTGACTAAAATGTCGTCTGCTTCTCCAAGCAGCAGCTGCGCACAACTACGTCAAGTTGCACATGGCCGTGTTGTGGCTTTGTTCCGGGTCTCTAGCACCTCCTGTGGGTACTGATGGTGGTGCTGGTGTGAGTGAATGGTGCAGTGACTGGGAGAGAAGTGGTGCTGGTGGTGGTTGTGCTACTGGAGCAGCGAACGCCCGACAGTGTCTGTGTCTGCCCTCGAGAGTCATAATATGGAGAGTGCCAATCTATCTATATAGTATGATCCGCCTGTGGTAACCTAGCTACATTAGAAGAATAACGAAAACACCCCAGTGTGCAAGTACTAGCAGCACAGAGATTCAGTGTAGCATAGTCTGTTATTTTAACCAGCTGCATTTGGGAGTTCTGGGTCACCTGACTTGATGAATATTCATCAGCAGATGTCACGCTCGAGTGACGTTTTTTGACGCCTGAGGCTGGAGGTGTTACATGGTCCATTTGCCACACAAGGCAGTTACCATGACTGTAACAAATGTAATTACGTCTTGCATCCATCTTCACTAATGAGGAAACAAATGAAGTACCCATCTGCACCATCATAACAGAGAAGCTTACTAGATTAGAACAATTCAACAGCAAATCGCTTACTAGATTAGAACAATTCAACAGCAAATCTAGATTAACACCCTCTCACTTCATTGAGGGAAAAATTTAAGACAGCAGAGATTTTGTTTTTCTTCCGTCAAAATTACTTATTCTTGCTCATTGCTTTTGTTTTTAATTGCATTTGTCACACTCTGATGGTAATGGGATTGTAATTCTTCAAAAGATTCTTTTTATGGGGGCATTTGAAGGAAATTGATTAAAACATTTACAAGAAAATGCTCTTACTGAATAAACAATTGCGGGATAGGAGGGGATTTCTAAGATGACAAACACAAGGCTAATATCAAAGTAGATATCACGTGGGCTCCAGATTCTCTAGGATCAGAGGAATATTGAGAAAAAAAATATGCTGAAATGTACCAAAAATGTGCAGAAAAGTAATTTAGCTAGATTGAGATGGCCTATATGTCTACATCCAATCAATTGGATATGCTGAAGGCGTGTTGTGCTCATGGCTGAGGCCTAAAGGGTTAAAACCTGATTAACTGTAATAAATCTTATTTAGCACATCAAAAGGGAACCCCATTCCAATTTCCCACTTCTGTCCGGGGCTGTCCTCCCTTTCTCAATGTTGCTTGTCCCCTCTCATGACCCTAATGGGGGGGGGGGGCATGGGGGGCGGGGTTGCGGGGTTCTAAAGGCCCTAGGGAGAGATTACGTCATAGGACAAGTGGAATGGAGAGAGGGAGGGCTTAGCCATAACTATATTCTATGAATAATCCATTAGGTGAGGCTCAATACTTAATGATCAGCTCGCCACAGGTGGCCTGAGTATGGTAGTGCACACCAGCTAACCCCTATACCTCAACTACCCTATATTCATCCAGGGTGGAGTAGGCCTGTAGACACCATGGATGCATGTATAAGAGGAGTGATCAGACTCTAGCTATAAATGTGCACCCCACCGTAATTCTGCACTTCAACACCAAAGGCAATGTTAGGCTGCATACTAGTACATTACTACGATTTTGATACAATGAAGCATTCAATCATGCTCATGGAATTAACCAAAATGCACCATTTTACTTATTGAATCCCTATGGAGTTTACCTGGGTTGGATCTACATGAACGATGGATTTCTAAATGTTTTAGGAGACCTGTAGTCTCAGTCCATACACCTTCGAGGAAATTCATTTTTGTGAAATATAGAGGCATAGAAACAAATGATAAGTAATCAGATAAAGACAATAGAAATATGATTTGATAGATGGATGGTCAGATGAACACTGACTGATTGATGGGTTGATCAATTCATGAATAACACCCATTTTGAAGCATCGGGGATTAATACATACAACCTGGTCTTAATAACTCTATGCATCAAAATAATTGAATCTGTCTTGACCTATACACCCTAGGATGGAGGGTAAAGAACATTGATTTAATGTTGATAACTGGATAATCAACACTAATTGACCATCCGTCAACATTGATTCAACATTCTGTACCTTTTGAGACACTACAATATGGGGAGTGAAGGACTCCCTAATTCTAAAACCAGGACTATTGATTCTTTAGGAAGATGAAATGATAATGAATTGATAAATTTATACATCGAGGCAATAGGGTAGAGGCACCCTGAGTCGGACGGACACCTAAAGTTAGACACCTTTGTGGCTGAATTAAATAATCAATATCAGAAGCTTGCCTATCATATCAGCCAGATATGAACATTGAACTATTAATCTCTCTAACAAATACAGTATAACAAACATGAATGTCTTCATACATGGCTTTACAATTGTGCAAACCTGGTGTTATTGCTATATTTTGATCATGCAGCATAGTGAGGGAATGAGAAATCTGGTTTCATTCTTCATTTTGTTGTGCCTTAAAGGTATATTCCACCATCTATGCCATCACCACCTGGTGGCCAAAACTTTAAACTACCAAAACTTATGATTTATGCTCGTTTCCCTTTTGTATATACCCTAACTAATCACTATCTACCTGTTGAACAATAGATTCTTGCATTCTTCCTACCACAGCACTAAGGTTCACCACTGGTCAACTTATTAGATTTCAGTCAAAGAGCAAAAAGAAAATATTTTCATAAATCTGTCACTTCTAGATTCTGCAATTAACCTTACAATTCTTTACTCATAAAATGTTCATGATGATTGAATCTCAATCCCTGCAAAGTCTGTTGAACAAATTCCTGGCACTTTCTTTCCTGTTTTGTGAAACATTAAAAATCTGAATACTTTTCATTTGCACATTTTTCATTAAATCAATCATGGCTCTTTCGTTTGTCTAATGACCACCTGTTTTTATCGCATGATCATGGTACACATGATGTCTGCTAGATGTATGAGAAGTTTAATTAAGATAGCCATGGTCAATTTTTCAATATTAGAGAAAATGTTGAAAAATGGGGGTTTTTCCCACTAGCAGCAATAGTTAAAGACTCCCCATCTTCAGATGTCAATAAATCTGAAACTAGTACAATGAACCATGGTTTTTATTGCTTTAGCTATCTCATAATATATTATAGAATGAATATTTTTTCACAAAATGAATCCTTTACAATGTGTGAGCCAGCAAGCAGAAATGGGGGTTCCTGCGGGATTTAGTACCTGTTTTAGCCACCAGGGGGCACCACTATGGGCTAGAATAGGAAAAATATGCCTAAAACTATTATAGGGTAATTTATTTATGGAGAATTCAATGATTTTAGATAAAACATTCTATTTCGGGTGGAAAGGTTCCAAATTAGGCATGTAAAAAGAACATTTTTGGGCCTAAATAGGCATTTTTGTTGATGTCTGTTGCCATGGAAACATGATTTTCATTCTAAATAGGAAAATCATTTATCCCATTTGAAGGAATCTCTCACTAGGTTTACTATGGTGAAAACAGAACGAAAATACCATTTCTAGTTCAAAAGTTATAGGCAAAAGAATGAAAAATTATGCTAATTTAGCTAATTAGCATAAATTATGCTAATTATAGATGTATCTCATGATCAATTAGGCATAGGGCTTATTGCCATTCAGGAAATGGTCACACCTACCTACGTTTAGCAAGTCATTCCTCTAAAACTAACAGGAGTATCTTCTCTTGCAATATATCACTGAAAAGCCAGTGATCTGAATTTTAAAGTTGACTTTTAGCATGGAGCCCCCTTTCTCCTTGCCTCTACACATGTACTCATACTCCCAGCCATGGATATTTACAATTTCCTTGGTTTAGCCTAATATCTAACACCTATGTTCTGTCAGTCTCCCAACTACACTGTGGAAGTCATGTTAGTTTGATTGTGCAGACCCTCCCATCAGAGGTATGCAAAAAGAGATATCCTAGTATCAATATCATCATGGTAGCTTCTAGAGTGATTGTACATGTCTTTACAAGACATTCCATATGCAGTCATCAATCATAACAATCATATAACAAAGTGTCTGACTCTAGGGTCATTCCTAGCAAGGACTGTACGACTTTAGGTGCAATTTGACCATATGAAATCAAACTATTTACATTTCATTTATTCATAAGTACTAGGCAAAATTATTAAACCTTTATCAGGGATGTTAGTGTTAATATATCATGTTTTGATATGTACAGCACAACTTACAATCCACAACCTCTGGACACATTAGATTCAATGACTAAATCTGATCACCTCTAGCATGGTCAGGAGCATCAACCTTCTTTTAAACACTATCTGAAACTCAACACTTTACTCTCATAAGAATTTAAACACTTTATTGAGCTAAACACATTTTAATCTAAACACTTTTGATTTTTTTAAATACTTTTGCCAAAAGTGTAAGTGTTTTGCCCAAAAAAGTGTTTCGCAAAGTGTCATAAGAAAGTGTTTCAAAAACCCATGTAGCAAGCCCGCTTAGGGCCAATTCAGTTTTAGCTCAGATAAGCTGGTTCCAGTGAGGGCCACATTGAGTTGCCCTAATAGGGCAAACTGAATGAAGACTGTTGGACTCCCGACAGTTTCTGTCCTCAGCAAGTTGTGTGGGCCACATAAGGCTAACTGATTTGGGCACAGAGCAGCTTCGAAATGGGCAAACACTTTGGGCACAGATTGGTTTCAAGGTGGGCACCCCGAATCAGGCATAGATCAGTTCCAAAGATAATTCCCCAGACAGGGTTGAGGATGGGTTTGCACAAGGCATACTGAACTGGGAGTTCTGAACTTTGACACCAGATGACCCCACTATGTCTGATATACAGCTTTCCCCCCATGTCAGTATTGATTTTCTTCAGTATGATATAACAGAAATAGTCTAATGAATTATATAAATCATAACAGTACACAAATTTTCTCAGAGTTTGGATCTACTGGCAAAATACATTTGAAATGTGCAAAGCTAGGTGATGTCAGCAGTTGTTAATGTGACTACACCATTCCTGTGGTAATCATTTTATATTGAAGTATGCTACCTATTGGGAGGCACTATGAACTTGAAGGCTAGCATGTTACTGGACTAGGTCTGGTTGAAATACCTTGGCCAGCTAAGTTTGAATTGATGGTTCTACTGTATTATGATGATGGGGAGAGTAATACAGTCTCCCTCCAACTATGAAGGTCAAGGGGAGGGGCTAGCACCTGGAGGCTAGCAGAGCATTTTCAGGGTTCAAAATTTTAGAAAAAAAGGAAAAAATAGATTTTCTATAATATCTATCCCAGATGGCGCCACCTGATCAAAGTGGTCGGCCCACTTTCAGCCACACCAAAAACCCATGTTGACCCCAAAATGATAAATTTTGACCAGATGGCGCCATGTGATCAAAATGGGCAGCCCACTTTCAGCCACACCAAAAACCCATGTTGAACCCAAACCCACTCTGAGACTGATCTGTGCCCTTATTGGTTAGCCCAGTGTGGCCCACACACCTCACTGAGGACAGAAACTGTCAGCAGCCCATCGTTTAGCCCGTTGCGGCCCACATCAGAAGCCACACCAAATAAAGTGTGGGCCACAGTAGGGCCACACCACCTTTGCTACCTGGGAGGAGCTAAAAGTGTTTTAAACCTAAACACATTTTACTGTGTATGGTGGTTCACGTTTCATGAGGATACATGGTAGATTCAGCAGTATTTTCTTTTAGTGTAGACATCTATAATTAAATCAATGGGTAGATGGATAATCCTTAACACAGAATGCTCAGTGCAGGGATGAATGAGTGGATGCAGTAGTCAATAGATGGCTTAGATAGAGAGTGGGTGACAGAATGAGAGAGAAAGCGAGAGACAGACAGAAACAGAGAGAGAGAGGCAGAGCAAGAGAGAGACACAGACAGACAGACAGAGACAGTCAGAGAGACAAACAGAGACGGAGCGATTCTACTGTAGAGTCCTATAATATTCAATTTGGTCAAAAGCTCAAGACCTATTGATCAGCTCAACATGTGTGGTGTAGGTCTGGTGGTGCACCTCACATGCTGACCACTAACTCCAGCCCATTTCCATCAGGGTGAATCGGGTAGAACTTAATAGTTAGACTATAAATGACAGGAATTACAGATGCCAGGAGGGTCTTGCCAAAAGATAACGAGGAAGAATATCTCTTAATATTTTTAGAGAGTACTGAGGAAAACGTGTATGGCCTAGTTAACTCGTTTTCATAGTATTAACAAAAAGTTTACAGCAGAATGCATGGAAAATACACTTTGAGATGTACAAAAAAAGGTGCGTGTAGAAAGAATATCATTTAGCAATAGGAAAAGTGCATGTTTTATATTTTGGTTCATGATTCTTCTTTGGCAAGACCCTCCTGGAATTTGGGGATTGTCCTTCAGAATACCTGAATACACTACCCACATCTGCCATATTACTCAGCTACCTTCCCTGTAGATATGCTACATTAGGCTACCAGATAATACCATTTCTTTATGTGATTGTTATACCTCTGGACAAAGTTGACTATTATATCAATACTATTAGGTAGAATGATTAAGTGAAGAATAGACCTAGCCCTCCTATGAGTGAAAGACATTGAGTTTTATTTCATGATTATAACACTAAAATACAGAAGGCCCAAAGGCTTATCGTTTTCAACATCGTATCACTTTGGAGAAAGCGAGAGACAGACAGACAGACAGAAACAGAGAGAGAGAGAGAGAGAGAGAGAGAGAGGCAGAGCGAGAGAGAGACACAGACAGACAGAGACAGTCAGAGAGACAAACAGAGATGGAGCGATTCTACTGTAGAGTCCTAGAATAATCAATTTGGTCAAAAGCTTAAGACCTATTGATCAGCTCAACACTTGTGGTCTGGGTCTGGTGGTGCACATCACATGCTGACCACTAACTCCAGCCCATTTCCATCAGGGTGAATAGGGTAGAACTTAATAGTTAGACGATAAATGACAGGAATTACAGATGCCAGGAGGGTCTTTCCAAAAGATAACAAGGAAGAATATATCTTATTATACCACGATTTCTGGGTTACACAGTGCTTTTTCGTGGCTATTCCCATACACATATCTGTCGATATTGCATACCCTGTATACTTTAGCATCAATTTTCTAAGGCGTGCGGTTATCCATGGATAACCCGCACCCCGTGCAGTTATCCAGGATAACCGCACACCTCTCATGTCCTCCCATGTCATATGTTACATGTTAAAACCAACAGATTATTTCATTGCCATGGTAGGGCTCGAACCTGCAACCTAAGATTCCTAGTCCAACCCCCTATGCATTGCGCCACAGGGACTGACGAGAAATACTTGGTTCGAACCACGTCTCAATATGATATTGGAAGGAGTCGACTGCAGGCTGTCCGCTACCATAACCGCGGGACGCATTCACATATAGACAAGCCGAGACGGGCGCTGAAGGAGGAGACGCGGTGGTCTAGCGGTTAGCGCCTTGCGCTCAGCCGTGAGAGGTCCGCGGATCGCGTCCCGGTCTAGGAGCATCTTTTTTTCGCCGTGTGCGCTGTCGCTGTCCGCTGCCGGGAGAGGAGGTGTATTATACAGAAACATAACAGCGAGATGCATCTTTTTTCGCCGTGTGCGCTGTCACTGTCCGCTGCCGGGCGACGAGGTGTATTATACACAAACATAACAGCGAGACGCATCTTTTTTCGCCGTGTGCGCTGTCGCTGTCCGCTGCCGGGCAAGGAGGTGTATTCAGTACACAAACATAACAGCGAGACGCATTGAAATCTTTAGCTGTGTGCCGCTGCCTGTCCTAGCCGAGACGGCCGCTGTCGCTGTCTGCTGCCGGGCAAGGAGGTGCATGTACCTTTGTACACACACTATGGCTGGCTTCGATCGAGTCCCGGGGAGGGGGAATAATTTTTGTTTTCAACTTGAATTTATTGGTATTATATTGATTATTTATTGGTTTCGTGGTATAAAATAAGTAGTCAATGGATAACTCATGACTCGTGTGTGTTAGCAAAGGCTAATAACAGTCGGCCTACGGCCTCGTGTCATTATCCTTCACTAACACACACTCGTCATGAGTTATCCATTGGTTACTTGTTCAATATCAAAATCAAATTTGACTTACCTGTCGACCTGGTGTAGAATAATGGAAATATCTGAAGAAGGTGGAGCTGTTGGTAGTAATTCTGCTATGATTGAGGTGCAGAATACTCCTGAGGGTTCAGATGAAGAAGTGGTTTTGGGTCTTTTCGACTTGTCCGACTTTCTCGAGGAACTTCCTGAGGCCAAGGGCAGTGAGGTGACCAACATGGCCATTGACGATGTTGTTGACAATGCTCCTGCTTCATCCAGTGGTTCAGTAGCAGGAAAACAAGATAAAAGTTGGGAAAAGGAGCTACAAGTTCCCGAGGGCGATTTGAAAACTCACGAGGAGTTTAAAGATTTTGTTCTATGCACAAGGAATTATAACACTGTGCGTAAGACAACACAGGTGAGTGTCAAAATGTTTGACATTTCTGAAGGGGGCGGGTTCCAGTAGGTTGGGATAATTTATAAATGTGATATGAATCGAGGTTTTTCTATGGAAATTGATCACTGTTTCTATACCAGAATGTGTTTAATATTATTATCATTATCATCATTATTATTATCATTATTATTCTTATCATTATCATTATAATTATTATTATTATTATTATTATTATTATTATTATTATTATTATTATTATCATTATGACATATTAAAGATGCTTGGACTGATTGATTTTAATTTTTTTCAGGTGGTTAGAACCTTCAAAGCCTGGCTGGAAAAGAACTGCTACGAGTATAGAGAGATGGAGAGTATAGAGAGTATGGGATGGATCATCAACCAGACACACTTACGTCGATACATAGGGCCATTCTCACATAATTAAATAATGATCAAAACACCTTATCCAAGAGTACATGTGGATCAACACGGTAAACTGTATGCCCGAGAGGGGGTGCGCAGGCGGTTTTAATTTGCAGGTATGGAGAATTTAGGAGTTGATCAGAATATAAATCAAATTGATTTTTTTTTCTGTACTGTACCAGTGTTAAAAATGTACATAATTTAGTGAATTGAAACTAATTTAAATTTCTTTTTTTTTTAATTTTCAGGCACCTGAAACATGCCCCATCATACCCAGTCGACCCAAATGCAGGGGCGTAGGAAAAGGGGGGGGCAGGGGGGCCTGGGCCCCCCCAATCACAAGGGAGGTGGGGCCTGAGTATGTCTGGGCCCCCCCAAAATTTGCTAAGAATTCATAATGAATTGAACAAGAAGCTAAAACTTTGCATCTCAAATTAGATTGATATAGTAATGGGATAGGGAAAATGGGGGCCCGGGCCTCAAATCAGATCTAAATTTCATTAAAAATTACTTTTCTGTACAAATTTTATATAGGTATGTATAGGCGCTATTACGCTTGAGCCAACAATCCAAGGTGTTCGAGGTGGGGCCCCTGCTGGGCCCCCCAAAGAAGATTTGCTTCCTACGCCTCTGAAATGACATTAATAATTTCACAATGAGCTGTGAGTTGCTAGCTTCCCAAAGATGCAACTTAAAAAAAGAGGGGTATGGAAATAGACCAAACAAAGCAGACATTTTCGACGATGAAGAAGTGGAGCATATGTGGAAAGAAGGGGCTCTAGGTTCAAAAGATCCAGCCATTTTACAGCATACTGTATTCTGGTACCTCACCATTGGATTTGGCCTACTTGGGTGTGATGAGAGTAGAAACATGAGATGGGGGACATAGAACTACACATTAATAAAGAAGTTTAATGAAAGACCCAGTAAAACCAGGCAGGGCCATGTTGCTGGAGGTCACCTACGTGCATTTGCTCCTAAGGTATTTGCTACTGGAACAGCCCAATGCCCCGTCTACCACTACAAGTTGTGTAGAGGCAAGGAGAAAGGGTGCTCCGTGCTAAAAGTCAACTTTACAATTCAAATCACCAGCTTTACAGTGATACATAGCATGAGAAGATACTCCTGTTAGTTTTGGGGGAATGGCTTGCTAGATATGGGTAGGTGTGACCATTTTAAATATGTTAATAAGCTCTATGTATAATTGGTCATGAGATATATAGCTAATTAGCATAAATTATGCTAATTAGCTAAATTCGTATAAATTTTTATTCTTTTGCCCATAACTTTTGATCTAGAAATGTTTTTTTTTTCATTCTGTTTTCACCATAGTAAACCTTGTGGGATGTTCCTTTAAATGGGATCATTGATTTTCCTATTTAGAATGAAAATCATGTTTCCATGGCAACAGAAATCAACAAAAATGCCTATTTTGGCCCAAAAACATTCTTTTTACATGCCAAATTTGGAACCTTTCCACCCAAAATAGAACGTTTTATCAAAAACCATTGAATTCTCCATAAAAAAGTACCCTATAACAGTTTTAGTCATATTTTTCCTATTCTAGTCCATAGTGGTGCCCCCTGGTGGCTAAATCTGGTACTAAATCCCGCAGTAACTGTCCTTTCTGCTTGCTGGCTCACAGTTATTCACTGACAGGAGGCCAGATAAAATGAAACTGCCTCTGCTCCCTTCTACCTCACAGTTCGCCAAGGGGCCACCATTCATGATACTGTGGGGTACATCTCTGCAGCCCTGGGAATAAATAATTGTGAAAACCATGAGCACTGAGGCTGGTTTAGAAGGACGCCATACAAATCATTCACTCAGGAAGACATCGTGTCAGAAGCTGCTCAACAACAATGTCCCCCCAACATGGTGGCACAGCTAAGGGGACACAAAAAAATGGCAAGCTTGAACAATTGTGTAGAGGCAAGGAGAAAGGGGGCTCCGTGCTAAAAGTCAACTTTAAAATTCAGATCACTGGCTTTTCAGTGATATATTGCAAGAGAAGATAATCCTGTTAGTTTTAGAGGAATGGCTTGCTAAACTTAGGTAGGTGTGACTATTTCCTGAATGGCAATAAGCTCTATGCCTAATTATTCATGAGATACATATATAATTAGCATAATTTATGCTTATTAGCTAAATTAGCATAAATTTTTATTCTTTTGCCTGTTTCTTTTGATCTAGAAATGGTATTTTCATTCTGTTTTCACCATAGTAAACCTAGTGAAAGATTCTTTCAAATAGGATAATTGATTTTCCTATTTAGAATGAAAATCATGTTTCCATGGCAACAGACATCAACAAAAATGCCTATTTAGGCCCAAAAACGTTCTTTTTACATGCCTAATTTGGAACCTTTCCACCCAAAATAGAACGTTTTAAATAAAATCATTGAATTCTCCATAAAAAAGTACCCTTTAATAGTTTTAGGCATATTTTTCCTATTCTAGCCCATAGTAGTGTCCCCTGATGGCTAAAACAGGTACTAAATCCCGCAGGAACCCCCATTTCTGCTTGCTGGCTCACAATTATGTCACTGCGAGTTAAAATCAAAAGCAGTGCATGAGTGACATTCTCACAGGAAAAATGAAACAAGTACCCACCTCTGCTGAATACAAGGCTCTAGCTGAGAAACGTACTCCTCCTTCACACAATGCCATGATATTACCTCCTGCCCCATTCCCCGTCCAACTGCCCATACCATCCTCCATTGGATCCAATGTATTTGACCCGCGTGTGGCACAAAACACTGCTGGCATGTTTGCTGGAGCATATGTCATGGCCCCAATTACACTTAACCTTAACTATAACACTGCCAGTACCAGCCATGCTCAAGTAAACTCCTTTCAGGTCCTTGAAAATATGGTTAATCCAAGTGACAATGTGTAGAGAATTTTCGTGTTGCTTTCCCGCCATGATGGTTGAACTCAGCCTTGAATCGGGCATTTCCAAAAAGCCTGGATGTAAATTTTGAAATAAAAACTGTTTGTGTTACTTTATTACTGACTTGTGTATTTAATCATAATGACAGTTTCATATTTATAACATTTACTTTCTATTAGTGCCATAAAAACAAGTTATAAACAATCAAATTTAATCGACTTGTCCCTGTGCCTGTAACTGCGTTCCATCTGCATGCTGGAAGACCATAATTGAGTCATGTAAAGGGTGAATCACAAAGTCATAACATACTTCATTCCACAAGCATTTATTCACTTGTATTGTAATTTGTATTGTAATGCGCAGTTCATTTGCTGCATCACACTCAGCCCTTCGGGCTTCATGTGATATGGCGATTGAACTGCGCATTCAATAACCAATACACATACTCCGACTTGTGAACCTTTGCTAATATATTGACACCGTCTACACACAAAAAGCATAGCTTCTATGATCAAGAGGGAATGAAAATCTCAGTTGATATCAAATGCTTAGCATCTGCAATGGTCCATGCAGTTGAGGAGCAACGTCAACAGGTAGGCATTCAATAAAATTAATGTGTTTGTTGAATTCTTTATGACGGAATACACTTATCATAACAATATCAGATAAAATGAATTGCTGGAGTACATGGATTTCCCTTTAGACATGCATGATGAGAATTTCTAGAGGGACATTTTAGTGACTCAAATGATAGTTCCATGGCTTAGTCGATCAGTGCTTCTCAGTGCTAAACATGCAAATCTGTCATTACACCAAGGTATAATTGTTCTCCACATTTAAACTAACAGACACAGACAAGACAAAGATAACTGTGAGATTTTTCCATTTCTTTTGCTTTACTGAGCAGCTGATGAGTACTGCCAAGTGAGGACATGAGAGGAATTTCTACAACCATTATGTCAGTGTCACGCAGAGCTCTAGAAACCACCTTCCACTCCCATTGTATTCACATCCTTAGAACTTCGATCTGCACTCGAATACATCAATTTGGTGAATAAAGCCTGAACTCAGGCCTAGAGTAGTTATGCTTTTACCCTGTAAGTGTAACATACTGAATTAAGGTAGAAGTGGGCTCACTTATTTCTCACTCGTCATTATTCACATTCTATTTTGGCCAAAGCGACATAAAAAAATGTCAAAACTATATGAAATGTTCAAAGTGATAATAGAGGCAGCCCTACTGAATTAGGTAGGATGGATTACTGAAATAAACCTTTGTAGATCAGGTATACTCATTTTTTAAACAGAGCATTATATTGGGTAGATATAGTATTACTATGATTAGAACTGAATTATGAAGCTTATCAGGTACTACACCTGCCTCTTCTGTGAACTGAGCCTGAACACTGCTTTAAATGCATTTGTTCCATCAAATATTCAACACCTCAAACTTGGGTCATATTCAAAGGTTGCCTTCTGTGTACAATCTGTCATCAACAACCTGCCACAGAAACATCTTTAGACTGAGACATTTTAATTAAGTATAATCCCTTTCTTCTGTTTTTAAGTGACAGGTGGTCCCTGTGCCTGTAACTGCGTTCCATTTGCATGCTGGAAGACCATAATTGAGTCATGTAAAGGGTGAATCACAAAGTCATATCATACTTCATTCCACAAGCATTTATTTACTTGTATTGTAATTTGTAGTCAAACTTTACATCAATGCATTCTAGCCCTTATCCTGTCATGTTTGCATGGTACACAGAAGAGATGCAGGGTTGCTAGGTTCTTCTCTAATAGTAAGGCCTAAAAAAAATTCTTGTGTTCAGGTAACATAGCTGAAAAAATTAGGGTAGGTAGGTCGATTTCTTTTTGATTTTTAAGCCCCTGGATGCCAAAAACTGCCAAAAATGATATAAAAAATTAAGCTAGTAGCATTCCTAAGACTGTGGGCTTTACTTTGAAACCAAACATGCCTATATTGAGATTTTTGTTTACACTTTTCTTAATTTTTGGGTCATTTTTACCAAATAATTAGGGTCGGTCGGGATACCTGAACACAACTTTTTTTTTTAGGCCTAACCAGCATCAAAGAAACAAGTTTAACTATGCCAAATTTAGCTAGGGTGGTTTTTAGGCCTAATTGACAGCCCTAAAGTTGTCAGCATGAAGATTCAGTGGCAGGGCTGACAATCAGATGTGGCAGCATTTTATGCTGATCACTTAGATGACCCTATAAATCATGCATTTTTCAGATATGACTGCCTGGAATATTTTGAAAATCTATTTACAGGTACAATTGGTTTGGAGTAATTGGTCATAGACTGCCTAGCTGGTTATATGCCTGGGGGGGAGGGCAGGGTACATTATTAAATGATCTGTTCATCTGCCTTTTTGGGAGAAGTAATTTACAATAACATGGGGGAGTTGCAGTATTGTTATCTGTCATAGGCATGGAATAGTTACCAAGTTGAGCCTGCGTATGCCTATGTGTTATCCAGATACTAAGAAGGGTAATACACTATTAAGGCCCATCTCTCAGATACCTACTGACCTATTTCCTAGACATAGCTCTTGATTACAGAGGTGAAGGGAGACTTTAGTCTTTGGCACACCCACACACACCTACACCACCCCCCCCCCATTTCACTTAAAAGGAAAACTCCTTCACCCTTGCCAAAGAGGGATTAACCTTTCCACCAACAACGCCTCCTATATCTAATGATATGAGTTTTATATGTTACTATTTGACAGAGGCTATTCTCATGATGTTGTGGGTCTATATCCAACATAAGTAAATCTACCCCTCCCTTCTTTACCAGTGGCAATGCTAATGTTAGATCACGCATTGGTACTAGAGGCATGCCAATGGTCAAACAACCCTCTCTATGAGGAGGGGCTGGGTTCCTTTCATAGTTGACAGAGTATCAGTCTGATATTGTCCTTGATGTTGAGCTTGATTTAGTCCAGCATGCCAGCTTGGCCACCTTGTTTGCACTGCTCTAGATTCCCAACATTATCATTTGGACTTACTCCACTCCCTTTATATCTGACACAATAAGATGACCATGTAATGTTGAGTGGGTTTATAGAGGTACCGATGCACAGTAATCTGTATCAGCCTTGCACAGCCAACATGACTATCCCCTTCATAATAAAAAGTTTTTCGAATGATACCATAATCATTTACTTCGAATAGGGATGATTCATTATTTATAGCAGGTTTGGGTTGAGCGAATATTTTTAAAAGAAAAGACCACCCTATTTTCATGATGGTTTTATTTTGCAGGTTTTATATTGAATAAAATACTACAGCATACTAGCTTTCATATCTGCTATTATAAGAGCAGACAGCAGGTTTATATGGTGCATTGTATGACGTCACAATTGGTCAAAATGCTCCACATTTCTGCATTGATTAATGTTGAAGACTGTTGCCATATCAGGCTCTAAATTGTAATACGTTGGTGTACATTATCATTATGTTCTGTAAGATAGTTCGGTATGGCTATATACCGCTAATTGTCAAATATTCAACCAGTCACAAAAGGCAACCATGAGAAGCATCTGTTTTTACATGAACAGTGCTATGCAGTCAAAACTGTAATGCGTTTGACCAATAATGTTGTCGTACAATGCATCACATGAGCCTTCTTTCTACTCTTATAATAGCAGATAGACTGTAAGTATGCCATAATTCTTTTTTGTTCAATATAAAACTTACTAAATGAAGCCATCGTGAAAATTGGGTAGTCTTTTCTTTTAAGGCTTTCGTTAGGAGAGGAGGGCAAATGCCTCGCACGCCCTAGGAGATGAGCAAGGAGCTTATATACAACAGGAAAACTCACTGATGCAGTGTTGCTGCCAAAAGCTTTTTATGGACGCAGGCCATGGTGGCCTGTGTCTTGCCATCTTACGCAGGCCATGTCCTTCTCACGCAGGCCATATGAACATTCATATTTTAAGGTACACCTATAAACTTCATTGTAGCTAAAAAGGAAATAAAAAGACTTTTTTTAAAAACAAATTCACAAAAATTTCGTCCCAAGGTCCCAGGCCAACCATTGCGATTCTACGCCGGCAAAAGCCGGGGTGCTGGCGTTATTTCGGCATCACTGCCAATGGGTACTATACTCCCGCCTCCACCATGGTATTCCTTATCACCAAAGGGAAAGAAGGAACCACCTTGACCAAAACATCCTGCTGAATCCAAAATTTGTGATTATGATTATCGGAAATTGACCAAAAAGCATCCAAAAATGAGGTTTGATGATGAAAATAAAAAAAGGTACAAAAATGATATTGAAAATGATTGGAAGTCTTCGTAGATACATGTAAACCAGAGTTAGTACCTCAATGTACATATCTAAATGTCTGCCTTTCTCTCAATATGACAAGTACTCTGACTGTGCATCCTACATACTGCCTATCCCTTTAGTCTACCCACACACATACTGCCTATCTCTTGAATCCAATTGCATCTTGAATAAGGCTACCTCCTGAGGGCCCAAATGCTAAAGCTTACTCCTCACCTTACCTATAGTCTTCTCTGTACCTACTTTCCCATAGTCTATCCTCAATCTGCCAATCATTCATTTTAACTATTCCTCATGGTGACTATCCCGCAGACCCTCATGTTTAAACTGCATTTTTCATCTATTTGTTTAAGCCCTAATGTAGGCCGTTCAGCTGCACCGCTGAGTGCCGCGAAAAATGCCTTCATAGAACTTGCAGTAGTACAACACACAGAACCTGGGTAGTAGGGGAGTGAGGGGCATGGCCTATGATCTTAAACTTGTGCATTGTGGCATTTTTATCAGTACATCTGATGCCCTGAAGGCACAGGGCACACAATAATCTACATGCAATCATCCACTTTTCTTTCTTTATTAGAAGTATTACTGCTCACACCTGGAGAACTGAATAGTTCAGAATGATAGGAAAAGTTGATATGATAATCATGGAGGTAGGCACAGTTGGTAGCTTCATATTTTATCTGAAAAAAAAAGTTATTATATGTCAGACTGTAATCCTAGTAGTTATGAACGGATTTTAGGTTATGTATGGTATGTCTGCATGCATGCATGCCCATATTACTAATTAACATGATAAAGTGCATGTCATCATTACACCAGGATGCAATCGATTTGTCAGAACTATGTCAGAAAATAAATAAGCATTGTAATCAGGCTCAAACTGTACATTGATAATGGTTATTTGTAATAGTATAGGCACTTTACTCTGTGTACTGCATGACCACTTTCTGGCTGTAGTTTGTATGTTACATTTTTCACAGAAAACTCCTGACTTTACCTCACATTTCCCTTAACATCTCAATAACTATAAGAGATATCAACATGTGGATGGCTGCATTGTTCATCAGACATATTAACCTTTCTATTGAGGGGTTTGACGGTGGTGTGGGACAATATTTCTATTAGGGGTTAAACACCCTACCTAATGGTTAAGAGTACATTGCTTATCATCTCTACTATTTTGCTCTTACCTATCCTTAATAATGTCTATCATAAAACCTACCAGCCCTTTGGGGGAGGGCAAAAAAATATGATCGCTTGAGAGGGTGGGGCCTGCATTTTTTTCTCGCATCTGCGCACAAACCCACCAGCCCCCCTGTTGTTAAAAAATGAACACTCCCTAACGTTAAAAAGAAAAAAAAACGTTTTTGGGTCTATGTTTTGACTATTTTTGGTTTAAAAGAAAAGTTTGGGAAACTTAGGAACCTAATGAAAACTTTTTAATTAATGTAAAAAAAAAGAAGGAACACAAGATGAGAAGTCCCACTTGGAATAAAAACGGTTAATTAATGTTAAAAAACGTTTTTATCAGGTTCTTAAGTTCCCCAAATATTTGTCTTTAACTTATAAAGAAGTCAAAACATGTACTTGAAAATGTTTCTTTGATGTTCTATGTCGCCATGTGGCCAAAAAGTGGCGACAATGGCCTTGAAAATGGCGACATCTACCTCCAGAATGTTCTTCCGACTCTGGGCTTTCCAACAGTGAAAGAATTTTTCAAATGTTCCTAATAGAACCAAAGTTATGAAATGATTCACAGAAGTCACCAGAATACACCTCCCTATTCCAATCACTCAGAGCCACTCAGAAATGCAAGGGGGGGGGGGGCGGTGTAAGATTTGGAGTTGGACATTGGAGTTGGAAAAAGAGTCCTTTGATGGGGGTGCCAAAGCCCACTGAACCTTCACAAGAGGGCTGGGGTGCAATTCACATACTTATTCCAACATCATTTAACATAGATAATACAGAAAATAATAAAGTTTAAACCTCCATCCCCCATACAAGCTTATTGGGCTGCTCTGTCCCCACTGATCATTGGTATTTGGGGCCCCTAAGGGGTCCCCCCTTGATGTCACAATGTCACCAAAATTCAAAGCTTCAGGCCACATGTCACTGAAAGGTATACACTGCCAATTGTACAGGGATAGATCCAGTGATTTAAGAAGGTTGGAGGGGGGGGGGCATGTATACATATATGTTGGCCATATGATGTAATAGAATGGGTGGAGGGAGTCATTACAGGCAAAGCACACTGAATTTGCAACCCGATTTGCAAGCACTTCCTACTCTCACCCCAGTCTCACCATTGAGGGTAGAAGGAGAGGGGCAGTAGTGTAATGGTGGGACCAGGACTGGGGTAGGAGGAGAATGGTAGTACTGGTAGGGGAATGGTAGGGCTTGGGTGAGGGTAGAAGGAAAGAGGCAGTAGGGGAATAGTATGGCTGGGGTGAGGGCCTGGGGGGGGCAATGATAAAAAAATCACATTTTGAAAATTTACTCAAAAATGTTGGTTTGCTGGGAAAATTTTCTTGAAAAACAAGCAAAATTTGCCCGAAACACTTGCTTTTTGCTCAAAAGTAGCCTCTTGTTAGGGAGATTTTCTGAAAAGTAGACCCTCTGAGATTATTCTTTAAAATAGCACCCTTTTAGGGGGATTTTGGTCAAAAAGTGGCCTTGCGAGCCACCCACATGTGGTACCAACACGTATGAAGTGCCCCACCCTCCGGGGGGTGAGGGTAAAAGGAGAGAGGCAGTATGGGAATGGTGGGACAAGGGCTGTAGGTAGGATGAAGAATTCTGATGTAAACTTGAATATTCCATATTTCATGTGATGGCTATATACAACCTGTATTTAATTGGAACATTTAATAATGATAATATAATGAAAACTAACCAGATCAGTATTTAAACTGCTGGCCCTACTTTAATGAAATCAAGTTCTGGTTTGAATTTTCTTCATTGTTCATTCAGCGCCAACCACCTGTATTATGTAAGTTAATCCATCATAGTGACAATTAAAATGTCATTGCCCATATATCATGTTGTTCATGATTCAAGCCATGTGAACAAATGAAATACCTCCAGCCAAAATGGATTCTGCTATGTGGGTGTTTAGGTGAACAATGAAGAAAGAGAGGACCTTCATTCCCACTGACAAGTTCAGCATCAGCGGATTGATAAACTGATCCTCCCTAACATATGACTCAACATTCAATTCTTATACTGTTTCACAAATTAACAAAATAATCCACACACACACACACACATATATATATATATATATATATATATATATATATATATATATATATGGGTGGGGCTCCAGAAAATGATATAAACAGCATGGTTACAAAGATCTCAATGAGTACTTATATGATAATTAAGGAATCAATAATATTTTCCTTGTTTTTTCCAGAATTTTCCCACATTTTTCTTGAAAAATACCAAAAAATCCATGTCCCCTGAGAAAAAATAATTTTCATTCAATTTTTCTCTCTATTCACAATGTGATTAGCCATTTTGCAATTTATACAACACATTATATATATAGATACTTCTCTACATCACCCTTGATTTTCAAGAAAATTTTCAAATGTTTTCATTATTTGGTGAACATCTTTTAAAATAGAATTCTCCTAAAAAAAAATCACATTTTTACTTAAAGAAGTGATTATTTAAATATATAAAATGATTTTCGGTTAGTCTTTTGGCAGTAAGTGGAAGTCTGACACCCATATATTGGACCAGATGTCTCAAAACCTTAATATCTTACGGGTTTCTCCCCATAAATGAGGCCCAAAAAGGGGTAGGAAATTGACCCTTTTAATATTTTGTAGTTGTATATATTTTTGAGTGATGTTATGTTCATCAGATATTTTTGAAATGGGAAAATTTCAACAATGGCTCTAAGTATGAGGATATTGTATATCACCAGGGTAAACCTTTGACTTCCTCACTATATCAACTTGTTGTTAGGCAGATATTTGACACCTTTTTCCTTATTTTTTCTTGTGTTACATTCATCAGCGGTTACATTCATAAGATAAACTGATGATGGCATATATATGGCAAAAATTATCCATTAAGGAAATTTTAAACAAACAGCATGGCTGAGAAAATCATAGTAATCATTATGGGATATGAATTTTCTGGATAGTGTAGCGTTTTATCGGAGTCCACTATTGTAATGCGGAAGTATCACACCACTCGGCTTCTTGTTATTAATGACACTTTATTACCTGGCATTCTCTGCCACACCAGCTAAGTATCCTTGTGTATCTCTTAACCTATGGAGGGGAAGCCTGAAGATGTAGACACCAGCACCCGTGGATCCAGACTGCCTCAAGGTGTCGATCCCCTCCTATTTATACGCTTCCCGTTCCTCCAACGCTGGCGTCTCCGACAGAGATCCAGCGTCGGAGGAACCCTCCTCCGAACGCAGGTAAATGGAACGTTTTTGGGTGTGACTCCGAGGTCGGCGGCTCCTCCGCCCCCGCACCAGGACGGTTTCGGCATCGCCCCCGACCCCTCGGTCTACACCGACATACATATAGTAATACGAGAATATCTGACGTGACTCCGGGGTCGGTGGTTCCCCCGACCCCTCGGTCTACGCCACAATAGTTATATTCTTTTAGGAGATATTTCATAATATTTTCTCATTTTCCCAAAAATATTGATTATTTTGGTGCGAGATAGTAAAGAAGTAAGGCGCAATAGTCAGGACCATTGGCCAATAAGAAGCCTATACATGTACTCATTTGAATTAACTTTAATAGATGCCCCCCTGTAACCTTCTGTGGGCTATCCCCAACCAACAGGAAGGTAATTGTTGAGAAAACTATGGGCCCACAGCCAAAAGGCCAATGGCTCCCGGGCCTATGGAGGGTGTCTACACCTGTTTAAAGATGTTAAGATTTCTTTGAAAATATCAATGTCAAAAGATGTATTATGACTTCTGGAAATGACTTCATAACTTCGATTCTAATAGGGATATTTGATAAATACTTTAGCCATTGAAAAGCCCAGAAATTGGACATTTTGAAAAATATATTTTTGGTAAATCTTCACCTGTTATACACTGGCAATTGTCACATGTCACATTTTTGAAAGAATGGCATGTCTCTTGTCAATTTTATCTTGTTTTCTCATGTCACATGTCAGTTTTAAAAGGTGGCAATGTCAGAATGTCACTTCAAAATGACCAAATGTCACCATGTCATCTTTAACCCCTTGGGAGCCACTATTTTGTGATGAATTGTTTGAGATATCAGGTTATCGAAATACACCACAATGCACCAAATTACCTCTCAAATCAAAAATTTTCTTTGGGGGCATGTTCACAGACCACACTAGTTACCATTATCAATTGCAAATTCAGTGCCCTTTTCTTGTGATGATCCTATCACAGTGTTGCCGAAATGACACTGGCGTAGGATCTAAATGGCCAGCATAGGGCGTATATCCCCCCTCTTATGTGCCCTCGAGATTCAGCCCAAATAAGTACCACAAGATTGCTTTATGGCTTATATTCAGTGGTGGTGGAACCAGGGGGCAGGGGGCATATATATGCCCCCTCAAATTTTATGTTGGGTGGGATATGTTTTTGCCCTTCCCCTAAATTTTTTTTCGTATTTTCACTTTTTAGGACAGTATCCCTGCACCATTATAGGGCCTACATTATCAATTCAATGGAGCAGGCAAATCATGCAATAAGAACTCATCAAACTGCAACATTTGTGGCCCAACGGGGGAGAACGTGCCTCCGGGGGGGATTTTTAGTACTGGTTTTGGCCACCAGGGGGTAGTATATGGGTAAAACTCTGACAAATATGCTAAAAGTAGCTTTAGACCAATTTTTTATAAGGAATCCAGTGGTATGCTTAAAATCATTCCATCTCCACTGAAAATGTTCCATTTTTGGAACAGTGGTTGCCATGGAAACATAGGAAATTGGTAGATAAGGCTATTTCTGGTTGCCATGGAAACCACTCCCCTATTCCAATTAGGAATTTTTGCCCAATTTTTTTTTTGAAAATCCCTCAGGAACCCAGAACCGAAAACAGAGCTAAAAAATTCCCTCTAGAACCAATTTTATGACAAAAACATTACATTCCTTTGGTTATTTTTTCGCAAAACTGTATATTTTGCATTATTAGTGTTTATGTTAGGATATAATGCTTTTAGAGCTTATTTCCCATTTTCAGTTGTACACACCAACCTATGTTTGACAAGCAATTACAGCAAAACTACTGGGGATATTTTAGCTCAAGATATCTCATTTTAAAGCCCATGACGTAAACCTTAAAAAGCCATTTCCCCCAAGGAGGCATGTTTTCCCTCACCTGGCCACATTTACTTCTAAAATTTCAAAATTTTTCTGTAGGGGGTGATAGTAGAGAATAATGTTGGGGGATAGCATTTGTGTGGGGAGAGATATGGGGGCCTAGGACAATAAGGTCCCTGGTAGATCTGGGTTTCTTGGATAAGAGAGAGAAGGAAATTGTGTACTAAGTTGCATCAGAATGCACCATTTACTTTCCAGACTTTCAAAATAATCCCACCACCCTCACCCAGGTTGCACATCTTATGGCCCCAGTCATAGATGTAGGGCTGTGGCCATTTCTAGCCCTGAATACAGTATGATAATGGGGCTGTGGGCAGATCTAAGGATGGTTTTAAAGTGACATAAAAAAGTGTATTTTCACAATTTTTTATTACTTTTATCATTTTGGTAATGGCACTACAGGAAAACGGAACATTTATTTACCCAAGAACAGACTCAACATGACAAATTACAGTATAGTCTTTAGTAATTAATAATAGATTTTAGCACCAACTGACCATAAAATGTACCTGTATGAACCACTGAAACAAATTTCCGATTTTGTGTTAAATTTCCTAAAGAAAATCTCAAGCCCATATAAAAGTTCAAGGCCTTTTCTGAAAGAAAATATTAGAATATTTCATATAATTATGAACCCCCATAGCCAGGAAATTAACAATTTCTTACATAAAACATAATTGAATGTGGCTTCCCTAAGAGTACAGTAGGTAATGGTAGGTGGGTGGGGGTTGCATTCACACTTCAGTACCAAGGCTGTAGACAGATATGTACATGTAGATACTTTTGGGTATAGGGTATGTTTGAAGTCTGGGGTTTCTTCCAAGCTGCGTCTCAGACCTGTCACCCCTAAGCAAGGGTGGAAAACTAGTCTCAACTACATGCTCAGTGTAGTCCCCCTCTAGTAATATAGACAGGGTCTGACAGTTAGCAAAGTCCGCGGTCTCCCCTGTCTTTACACAACCCACCAAATCCACATGGCTACTTTGAATACGCATTATCCCTAGGTATCTAAACACATGCACTGTACACATGGCTGAAGTCTATAGGGCTGAATCATTAATTGTCCTATAATTGCCCCAGTACTGACCTTTAGCTTGAGTGTAAATTGTAGTTAGTATGGCAGTGGCTGGTAAGCTGTAGGCAGTCATTCCCTATGATTATGTATTAAGAGAGTAATGAATGGGCTAACGGGCACCAAATTCAGTGTATCGTAGGATATCCATGGATATCAGCACTCCTAAGACCTGCAATATCGACAGGTATCAGAATGGGAATATCCAGAAAAAGCACCCAAAATCACAGAGATCTTGTAATAAGGTCAGGTAGCTACACCATGAGTAGACATTCCATAAGCATTTAACATATCCGAAATAAGACACTGTAAGAGCTATAAAACCTGATACTAATACATTTCTAACTTTATTCTGAAAATGAGGAAGTTATATGATTGAGCCTAAAAAAATAGGCCTTATGATCCTATTTATCATGTGTATATGAAATGCAAGAGGGTGAGGTATTGTCACCTTACCCAACACATACCCAGAGGGCAATGTAGTAAATTGGATTGTTTGCCTGAAGTGGCCTATACAGAACCAATCATTAAGTGTGCCCTATCACCTAGTAAGAGTACTATGGTGAGATGTTGGATACCTAGGGATAATGCATATTCTAAGTAGCCATGTGGATTGGGTGGGTTGTGTAAACACGGGGGAGACTGGGGACTTTGCTGACTGTCAGACCCTGTCTATACTACAAGAGAGGACTACACTGAGCATGTGGTTGAGACTAGTTTTCCACCCATGCCCCTAAGTACTATGCTTTTTCAATATGGGTGCCCTCAGTCTAGACACGACTATCATAAAAAAAATATTTGAATGGAGCAAGTTTTCCTGGAGAGACCCCGCTACAACAATAAGTCTATAATTTAGTATATTTTGCAAGTATCAGCAGAAATTACCCACCAACCCCCTTTGCCCCCCCCCCAAAAAAAAAATTTCAAATGGTTCTGCTGCCCTTATATGCAAGGTTTTCGGTCCACAGCTACAGCCCGACTAGCATTGGCTCCAGGATTTTCAAATATGCCCAGCCCTGTTCTATAAACGTTTTTTTTTTGCTGTGAACAAAGTCCAGATTAGCCCTTGTACTGTTCTTGGCAAAAAGGGTGGATAGGAAATCGCTGACCAAGTGACTGCACATGCACGAACCCACCTCTCGTACATTCCACGAACCGCTAGGTTTCCACGGTATAATCTTAATTATACCTCAAATTAAGTCTCTAATAATTTCAAAATCAAACAGTTTTTTATGTGCAAAAAAAGTTACTTAAAATGTTTTTTTTTTTTCAAACTAATTTTCAACGTTGAAAACTCGTTAAAAAAACGTTTTTTCATGTAAGAAAAACAATTTTAAAAAGTATTTTTTACCAAAACCTGATGACAATATTTGGAAATGTTAAAAACATGTTTTTTGCCAAGTGGGGTACATGTGGCTGTTTAGGCAGATGTAGGATTAAAAGAACAGACCACCAGATTTTCATGTTGAGGTATTTCTATAGACATTATGCCAATAAAAAAGATTTTGGCATACTTATTTAAATCAGGGACCTTAAATACAACAGCCCCCATACATAATCAATGCAGTAACTGCTGCATTTGGTCAATTGTGACGTCATACAATGCAGCAGAAAGGCCTGCTGCTCTCACTTATAGAGATGCATATTCTAGTATGTATACCAAAATCATGTTTATTAGCACAAAGGCTATCAAAATAAATCAACATGAAAATAGGGTGGTCTTTTCCTTTAAGGTAGACTTTGGAATCAGTCCCTTAGATGATGGGTTGACTAAGGAATTGGCCTGGACGAAAACCTCTTATCTGTTTATAGAGGGCGCCACCATGCACCCACGGCAGACATACTTAGGAGGTGAATAACAAAGCAGTGCTCACCACTGTCAGTCTATGTGGTGTATCATGGGGGTGCAAGAAATATAATTTTTCTCTCAAACTATTTCATCAAATTAGTTGAAACCTTTAGCGAGTCATCTACAGGTATAAATGGATATTTCAAGTGAATATAAAGTAATTCCCATGAGTAGAAGTTGATAGAATGAATTTTGAAAACATTACTCCATTGCACCGTTTACCTGCCAATCCCACACAATTCACTCCCTGAATTTACTGAATAAATAATGGCAGTTCTCCTCATAATACCTTCACTAAACTTTCAGCGAGTGATTATCAAATGGTAAACTAATGGTGTGTGAAGTTTGAAAGCATTCTGATTATAGGAAGTATCAAAATAATCAATTTGAGTCAATCCTTATTGCCAGCCTTGCAGCTCCTCTATGGGGTCCCTGCGCGAGGATTCACCTCCATTAAATGGAGGTGCTACCAGTTGCAACAAGGTGCAGACAACTTTCCCCTCATTTAGCTTGGTTTTCGTCCGTACGAATTGTTATCATAACAAAGGTTGGCTGTGACATAGGTAGGTTAAGAGAGCTGATTTGGGCAAGAGAGCTATATAAAGAGCATGAGGGATAGGCATTCAAAAGGATGGGTAGCAATGGGGATAGGTAGCATGAGCAATATCCAGTTTGAGGGATAGGCACAGAGAGTACCTTATAAGATGAGCAAATGTAAATGAAAAAAAAAATACATGGGTGCTAGTGAATTAATATGAGGGATACACAGAGTCAAAGGATAGGTATAATGAAGGAAAGGTAGGCTTTATCATAGGCATTGTTAAGGATATAGGTAGGATCAAAATGGTAGAAATGGTAAGCAATGTACTGGTACCATTAGGTCTTAAATAAACAGATGAACGATACAGTTTAAACATGATTGTCTGAGGGATAGTGATCATGAGAGATAGGTAAAATGAATGATAGGCAGATGAGGATAGGTAAACTATGGGAAAATAGGAGAAGATTAGGTAAAGTGAGAGGTAAGCTTTAGTATTTAGGCCTTTGAGTGAGTGAGTAATAGATGTTTAACGCCATTTTGACGGCTAAGGTCATATTCATGGCGAGAACTACATTACACAATTTCACAGGGAATGTGTCAGTGCCTGCGCATATGTGCACCACACACATCCCGAGGGGATAGGAAAGAGGAGAAATAGACCCTTTTAGTGGGCTAGGGAAGCCCGATTTAGGCCTTTAACTCAAGATGCTTTGGATTCAAGAGGTAGGCAGTATGAGTGATAGGTAGACTAAGGGATAGGCAGTATGTGAGATAGGCAGAGTAATGCACAGTTAGAATACTTGTCAGACTTGGAGATAGGCAGACATTTGGATATAATATTATGTGCATCGGGGTACTAACTCTGGTTTATATGTTGTGTCTATAACAACTTCTCATCATTTTGAATATCATTTTTGTGCATCTTTAAAATGTTTTCTTCACCAAACCTCATTTTTGGGTACTTTTAGTCAATTTCTGAAAATTATGAATTTTAGATTCAGCAGGATTTTCTGGTCTAGGTGGTTCCTTCTTCCCCTTTGATAAGGAATACCACAGCTCGTGAAACCACCTAATCCACTTTAGCAATCAACAATGAAGACAGAAGGGGGGGTGTGGATGGGGGGTCCCCCATGTCACATGTCAATTTTAAGAAATGGTTATGTCACATGTCACTTAAATCCCCATGTCCCATGTCACCTCTAAGAACCTCTCATGTCACATGTCGATTTTAAGAAATTGCCATGTCACCATGTCAAATTTAGTGGTCCACACCCATAGAAGGGCACCTATAGTTTCATGCCGGGGTTTCATGGGGGGGGGGGGGTGTAATGTCACCCTCTACCCATGCGTCATGTGCCCGGCCCATAGGCTATGCTCTCAGTGACCCCTCCTATTGTATTTAAGCTTCTTGGCGCGGCCAAAAAGTTGAGACTATAGGAGCTTAGACCCATATCCAGTGGATCCACCATGTTGAATTTCGCTGGTTATGCCAAAGGTGGCAAAACACACTGATAAGACATTGTCATGATGGGTACCTTGTCCCTGGATAACATTTACTTCCAGGGACATGCTGGTTCCTATCTTATCAGCTTATCAGTGCATGTCACCGGAACCAGCTCCACTCCCGCTTACACCCAATAGCAGTGGCAGCAATTTAAGGACCATAAGGGGGTATAGTAAGTTATTTAAGGGCCTATAGCATTGCTCAGAGGCCCAGCCACACACCCGTGTCAGAGAAAAAGTAGGCCCCTCCTTTCCCCGGGGATGGCCCCCTGGTGACTGGGCCTCATTTTTACTCACCTTGACCGTGATTTCCCCACAGCTATGGGGCTGTGTACAAATGACGTCATGCAGGAGGGGGGGGAGGGGGGGTCCCACTCCCCATGACCAAGCATGACAAGGGGGGGAGGGGGGGGTCATGGGCTGCATGACATCATGTCATGAAAAAAAAATTGCAAGTTGCTTCAGTTTTGGCAAGAAAAAAAAGATTTATAAAGCTAGGGAAGTTTAATGTATTCATCTGTTATTGAACAAGTAACCAATGGATAACTCATGACGAGTGGGTGTTATCGACGGATAATGACACGAGACCGTAGGCCGAGTGTTATTATCGTCGATAACACCCACCTGTTTCCAACCATTAATTTAACCCAATATATACATGTCCCTTTGAACCATCTCAATTTGCTATACTCTCTTCATGTACTTTGGGCCGGGGGGGGGGGGTATCTCTGCATGACGTCATGTTAAGGGGGGGGTCAAGCATTGTACCTTGGTGTTATCATTGATCGTGGTCTTAATTTTCGGAGAAACAACGAAAAAATAATATCTAGTTTCCGCCACAAGATGTACCAATTAAGACAGTTAAGGAAATTTGTCGATAATAAGCTGTGTCTGACTTTATACAAACAAATGGTTCTACCTGTGCTGGAACATGCAAGTTTTCTACATGAAAGTGGTCCTAAATCCAGTGTTGGCCGCTTACAACTTATGCAGAATCATTGCCTATGGTTATGTCTTCGAATCTTTAATACTCGGGATATATCTATATACGATCTCCATGTTAGAACTTACATGAAAATGCTAAAGGTTAGACGTGATAAGAACTTATTATCTATGATGTATGATGTTTCTTGTGATCCAAACTGTGTCAAACTCCCTGCCAGGAACTTGCGCGGCAATGTTAAAAAACAGTTAAAGGTATCCAGATGTAGGTGTTTGACGTATGATAAGTCACCACTGTACAGGGGATGTGTCCTTTGGGACAAATTGGATGCAAATACTCAGCAGATAGGCAGTAAGAAAGAATTCATGAACAAAATCTGAATGTATTTGGTGTATAACCGTCACTTGATAGACTACGCAATTATTTTTGAAAGATGTAATATACATGCTGCCTGCGGATAATCGACTTGTGCAAATCATGGTGATACATACAGCCCCTAAGAGGCTTTAGTTATGTCTTTAGTAATATCGTAATGATCTACACCCAAAATGATGCCTGCCTGATGTAACTTTGTACAACCTGATTGAGCGCTACACTATTTCTTTCCTGTTGCCGTGTTTTGGCCGATCTGAAAAACGTACATGTATGATTTCTGCCAATAAACTTGTTAAACTCAAACTCAAACTATGACGAAACATGACAAGGGGGGGAGGGGGGGTCAAAAATGGCCCAAAAAAGCATGACGTCATTTGTACACAGCCCCTATTAAAAGCGTGATTCTGCTTTTAATATCTCAAGTTGAATACAACAGTCCTATAGGTTTAACCAAGAACCTCTGTATCACACCCCAAAGTGTGATAACCCTTCTTCGTATTACACTGCCAGGGAAAACATCCAAAATAGTCAAATAACTGGCCATGACTGATGATAAAATCATTTCTAATGCCAAATGAATGGAAGTTTGAATGTATCTGACTAAAATAACTTGAGATAAATACAAAGGAGCACTCAAAATGGTTAGCACTGAGGATTATCACACTCGGCTTCGCCTCGTGTGATAACCCTGAGTGCTTTGAGTGCACCTTTGTCTATGTATCTTGAATCACCTAAAGGTGCTGGTGGATAAAATAATTCGACGCAAAATAAACCCAAGGCGATGCTGTTGTGACGTCAGATTCAGGGACGCGCAAGGGCACGCGCGCCGACGCAGCAGGGCCGTTGGTCAGCTTTCTGTGTCCCTCAAGGATACAAGCCCTTGTGTCCTTAAGAGACACAAGAAATTGACCAATCAGAAGCCAGTCTCTGCAGCAGCAGATGGCAGCTGCTAAAACCAAGATGGTGGACCTTCTACAGCCTGCATTCAAGGCACAAACACACTGATTTCTAAATACATAGGTAGAATTTTACTTTGTAATAGAATTTGACAGAGCAAAATAGTAATAGTAAGAAATTGAAATGCTCCTGTATGGTGCCATTGGTGTCTAGGGAAGATCATCCTGGATTCAAACCTTTGTTGACACAGTGTGGTGTGCTAGCCTTGTGTCCCTCAAGGACACAACAACAATTCTTTGTTGACACATTGGGTTGGGATAGCCTATAGTGTCCCCCAAGGACACAACAGCTGTGTACTTGTATGGTACATTGAATCATGAATATGGAGAGCCCCGAGTATAGAGATCTCCCTGATTGATAAAAACCTTGATAGATCTATGCATTTAGGGAGTGGTCATTATTTATCAACAGGGGGAGGGGCGTATTAAAAAATTTCAGACCCTCTCGAGGGGGAGGCTGAAAAAATATATATATAGGGGGTGGTCACTAATTATTAACAAGAGGGCTGGTGGTTTTGAGGCGGGGGGGGGGGGTGGGATTGGTCATTTTTTAACAAAGGGGGTGGGGAGGACGGTGGCCTACAAATAAATTTCAGAACCGCTCAATAGGGAGTGATCATTTGGTGGTAGATTGGAGGCGGGTGGGCAAATTCTTTTTTTAGCCCTTGACCGGGAGTAGGCAAGTATTTCTCGACCCCTATGAGGGGAGGGGGGAAGGCAAAATTATTTTACCTATTTTTAGCGACAAAGCCCTGGCATTACTATGGGTTAGGAGGGGGTGTGAGGGTTCCTGTCACCCCACGATGTACTTCTTCTTCATCCCTGCACAAATCCATATCCTAAATTGATCCCTCCCTCTAACAAAAGGGGAGCCGGTTGGTTGGGGGGACGGCAAAAAAGTCACCCCCTCGAAGTACTCTAACCAAAAAATCCAGCACGCTGCTTAAAGAAAAGGGGGACAGGAATTACCCCGCCACTGCGTCCTTGAAGGATACAAGCAGACATCTGCATCCTTGAAGGATACAAGCAGACCACTGTCTCCTCCAAGGACACAAGCAGACCCCTGCATCCTTGAAGGACACAAGTAGCCCACTGTGTCATCCAAGGACACAATCAGACCATTCCATCTTCGAGGGGGGGGACGAAACCCCACGTACCACTGTGTCCTTGAAGGATACAAGCTGACTATTGCGTCCTTGAAGGACACTGTTAGACCACTGCGTCCTTGAAGGATACAAGTAGGCCAGTGTGTCCTCCAAGGACACAAGCAGCCCACTGCATCCTTGAAGGCTATAAGCAGCCCACTGTGTCCTTGAAGGATACTAGCAGACCACTGCATCCTTGAAGGAAACAAGGAGATCACTGTTTCCTTAACGGATACAGGGAGACTATTGTGTCCTTGAAGGACACAAGAAGAACAATTTGTCCTTGAGGGATACAAGCAGAACACTGTGCCCTTGAAGGATACAAGCAGAACACTGTGTCCTTGAAGGAGACAAGCAGAACACTGTCTTTGAAGTACACAAGCAGAACACTAGTGTCCTTGAGGGATACAAGCAGAACACTGTGTCCTTGAAGGAGACAAGCAGAACACTGTCTTTGAAGTACACAAGCAGAACACTAGTGTCCTTGAGGGATACAAGCAGAACACTGTGTCCTTGAAGGAGACAAGCAGAACACTGCAGCATGGATTCTAGAAGTAGAGCGAGGTTCCATGTTGAAAAGTCGGCTGCGCTTATAAGGTAAATGACGGGGGACCAGTCCCAAAATACAGGTCATGAACGGTGCATTCAGTACCGCTGAAAACCGGACATAGAGTTAAGAGTTAACCTTTTTCGGGGCTCTGCCCCCGAACCCCCAATCAACTTTTTGCATCTAAAATCCCCCAAAAAATAATCTTTGAATATACCCCCTAAAATTGTAACATTAAGTCACCTTTTCTCTGAATCTTCAAAGAATCTGACATGTGTGCAGACGTAGTAAGAGATAAAAGTTAACAACCTAACGCACCCCTCATGACCTACTTTCGAGGGTGGTCCCCAGTCATTTACCTTCTTTGGCATGTTTGTGCAGTTTAAATGTGCAGTTTAAATGTGCACTAATCCTAGGGATGTCATTGACATGCGGTTGTTGTTGATTCCGGTAATCACAAATTTTGGTCTCAAATTTTGTTCAATTGCCCTCAGCACATCCGGTAACAGAACATATACATGTCCATAGAAAATTATTGATTACTCACGTATAAATGTATCCTTTAAGGACACAATGGTCTGGTTGTATCCCTCAAGGACACATTAGCCTGCTTGTATCCTTCAAGGACACGTGCTCTGCTTTTATCTTTCGAGAACACAGTGTTCTGCTTGTGTCCTTCAAGGATACAGTGTTCTTGTGTCCTTCAAGGACACAATAGTCTCCTTGTATCCGTTAAGGATGCAGTGATCTCCTTGTTTCCTTCAAGGATGCAGTGGTCTGCTTGTATCCTTCAAGGACACAGTGGGCTGCTTATAGCCTTCAAGGATGCAGTGGGCTGCTTGTGTCCTTGGAGGACACACTAGCCTACTTGTATCCTTCAAGGACGCAGTGGTCTACTTGTGTCCTTCAAGGATGTAATAGTCTGCTTGTATCCTTCAAGGACACAGTGATGGGTTTTTGTCCCCTCCTCGACGACAGTCAAAATTTATTGTGCCCTAATGAGCCGGAGCCGAGGAGAATTTTTGCGCCTCTCTTTTATCTATAGTAGTGCCCGGGCTTTCTTGCTAAAAAGAGGGTCAATTCTTTTAGCCCCCCCCCAAAAGGGATCAAATTTTTCTTTTAGCCCCCCCCCCTTCAAACCCACAACCCCCTGTTCATAAAGAATGACCACTCCCTAAGTGAGCAAATAATGAGCAGTGATGAATAGAAGAATATCAACTTGTTTGTAACTATTTCAAAGAACAGATACTGCTTTAAGTTTTACCCTGGAAAGATCAGTACACTTATGCATTGAATAGGTATCACAAAGTTCAGCATCTTGGTCTCATGCAGCTGTGCAGCTGCTGCAGCAGAAGCCAGCTCCTGATTGGTCAGTTGGTTGTATCCTTCAAAGAGACTACATAATGAGCTGCTGCTGTGTCCTTCAGAGACACAGAAAGCTGACCATCGGCCCTGCTGCCGCGCCGACATTGGCTATTGACTGTCATTTCCACAGAACGCGGCGTCTGTGAGTCTGACTGCTTCAATTGCAGTCTGCAGGGTGTCAACTGTTACATTGTTAGAACGCTCAAACTGTTGTTTACTGGAACTTAGAGCACACATATAACACGGTAAGTAACTCTGAATCCCGGCTCTGAATCTTGAAAAATAAACGTACCTACAAGCTTAGCTGAGCTACTAGATTGTTGGGAGTTTGCTTCATAACGGTCGGAATGACCATGGGCTTCGACTTCTTATGACTGGGACTCTCTATTGGAACTATAGGGTAAAGTATGTAGGGAGGAAAGCCCCGAAAGGTTCCAACGGGACCGGATTGAGCCCAGGGTAGGTACGAGTCACACTCCCACAGAGCCTGATATGTACGGGGGGGGGGCATCCGTTTTCAACACTTTTATTTTTAATTTTTGTTTCCGCACATTTTTATTTTCGTTTTCGCAACTTTTTATGAGGGGGGGGGGGATAAAAAATATCATAACTTCTGTTCTAATCAATGGATCTTCAAAATCCAAAACCTATGCTATGACCATCTCGAAACCAGAGTGAAAAGGGGAGGGGATATAGGGGAATATTGGGGAAATGTTATAGAAAAACTTTGTGAATCTTAGTCTTAAATAACACAGTCACATTTTTCAGATAAGAGTGTAACCCACTCCCCCTGGAGTCAAAAATACAAAGTATCCTGGTACTGGAATTGAGCTCAATTAGTAGTTATAGTAAGAGGACTTCTAGGACGTCAAAAAGTCCCCAGTGTGTGGGTCTTGGTATTCACTGTATGAGAAGAAGGCTCCACTAGTTTCTGTATAGCTGGAGTATAAATTCTCAGAGCAAGGATCAAACTCCTGATCTCGAGGCTGGCAGTACGAGGAAGGTCTTTGTGGGGGTGGTGGTCTTTGAGGGGGTGGTGGCATAGGGGAACTAGCCCAACCAGTTTGTGGGTGGGGGTTGTAGTGAGGCACACACCTAGGCCTTTTCTTCTAATTATATTCACATGAGGTTCTGTAGGTGTCGTTGTCGGTGGGGTTTGGTACTGTGGTTGTTGTGTTGTAGGGCCTTGGTTCTGCTGTTGGTGTCTGTGATGCGGCACTGTTGTAGAGTGTTGACGGACTGATCTTCTCTCAGATCGTATCATGAGAATTTTTCCATGTAAGTTCTGACCTGGAAGAACAGAAGAAACATCATCATAAGCTTGGTGATCAATATCAAATCCCCCCACACACACACATCATGAGGACAGGCTTCAATCAGCTGATAAGAGGCAGAGAGTTGGTCAGCATGGTCTGGGTTTTGGGCGAACTTGGCTTGTAGCAGCTTGTACATCATAACATGAGTTCAACACGGCACACTTCCCTGTCTTCCCAATTCTGTACATGGAATCTTTTTCCAATGCTCTTCATTCTTAATGGGAGATTTTCATCCATCACCTGTCTCTGTCTAGCAAGACCACTGACATATCTTGCCGTACAAAAAACATAAGCCTGTTCCACACAAGTGAAAGTGAGTGTCACGCCCTACCCCACCTCGAAACTAAACATATTTTCATAAAAGTTTGAGAGGTATGCCCCCAGATCCACGATATAGTAGTCCATGTGGAGTTGATCTCATACTGACCTTGCTCACTTGTTGAGATTTGAACATTTCCCATTATATAGCTACCATTATTTCTGTTGTTTTGTGGCGGTGGGGGGGGGGGAGATGTAGCAGCAGATGCAAGTGCAGTCAATAATGAGGGAAAACTTTGGTCAGGCCCGAGTGTTTTGGATAATGCTGCTGTTGGGCCGCGTTTGGGAATATACTATTTTTGATGGGGAATACAGTGGTATATGCTTAGAATTATTCCATCTCTACTGAAAATGTTCCATTTTTGGAACTTTGGTTGCTATGGAAACATAGAAAGTTGGCAGATGAGGCAATACCTGGTTGCCATGGGAACCGCTCCACTATATTCCAAATGGGAATTTTTGCCACAACGTTTTTAAAATTTGTGTGAACACGATTGTTAGAACTGAAGCTATTTTCTCTGCTTTATGGTCCACTGAAGATAATATTATTACTCGCCGCCGTACCAATTGTCAACATAGGAGGCTGAAATGTGGGCCCAGATGGCAGAACGGCCAGACCGAAAAATCTGGTATTTAACTTAAGACCCAATAAAACCTTTAAAAAAAACAATAGGTCATTCCCCGTTGCCATAGCTACCGTCACACAACTTAATAAATACTGTGATATAAAGTGGGATACCTACTACCCATTATTGCAACACCAAAAGAAGCTGGCTAGTGTTGCTTCTTAAGGAAAAATATTGAAATTTATATGAATTCTGAACTCCTGTACTAAAGCATTTCCTGTTACACAATCAGAACTTAAGGATAATTTCCAAATTTTCAGAGACCAGTAAGGCGATCTAATTCTAATAACTTGGATTACAGACTCCTTTTACCTTACACTGAATAAAAAAAAAGTTCAAAAATACCCTTACCCCCCTAATATCCCAGCGACTGTTAAAAGAAAAATAAAAAAGCATGAAAATCTGACTTTTAGGCAATCAGATGTAGGAATATGCAGAAATTTCTCAACCCAAAAGGCAAAATGTCTACCTGTTTACTGTGACTACATAATTTTTTCTTCGATTAAGATTTTTTTGGTAACGTATTAAAAAAATCCCAGCAGCCAAAGGCAAAAAAATAGAATGAAATTGTTATTTATTTTTTTCTGAATTGCCAAAAATATTGCCGGCAGATCCGTAATCCAAGTCATTAGAATAAAATGACCTAGGTGGCATCTCTGCAAATGACAACGTGTAGGACCTTATGACTGGCAAGTGACAAATCTGCAATTGGCAAATGAAAATTGGGAACCAGGACTGACAAATTGACCCTCACCTATCCGTGTCAATTTACAAATGGTAATTAGCAACTGGCAATACTATGTTGTAGGCCTACCAACGGGCCTCCAAAAATACCGGCCTTCCATAGCAACTGGCGAATAAGTCTCATCAGCAAAGGTAATTATATAGAGCAAGTCCACTATATAGAGGTAGTATTATCTGGGACTATCTACCGGTACATGTACAGACTGTGGACAACATACACATGTTCAAGAAACACTTATGTGAAATATTAATATGAGTATGGCGTTAAAAGATTGGATATTAGAATTTTGTATGAGTTATAATATCGATAGGACAAACTTCATTATGTGACTGTTCATAGAAACCACTTTGTCAAACACTGAATGTAAAATGAATCTGTACAATATATGCCATTATTGAATGTATCCTCTTTATTTCGACTGATGATTATAAAAGCTTCAGTACATTAAGATATTGTTGGCCAATAAAGTTGTTTCAAAACTCAAACTCAATTGATAACCCATAGCTCATTGGATGGCAAATGTTCTACCATAGCTGTATGGAGCTGGGCAGGTTGATCCCATTCAACCCTATATATGTTAACCAGAAAGAGGCACTGGGCAGGTGATCTGCTGGATCACCGCCCAGTGCTAGGCCTACTCTCAAAGTCTAGCCTCCCTGTTAATTGTATAAATGAAACCTATCCTATATCTAATTCTAAAAGAAGAGCCCACTGTAAATAATAATGAAGTTAGGCCTAAAAAAGAAAAAATGTTGTAACGCTACCTACCCTAATTTTTTGGCCCTACCCTAACTTTTTTTATGGGCATTTCGGGGGAAAATCTGATATTTTGGCACTTATCGAGACATGAAAGTTTTTTCCGTGATCTCGCACATCAAATTCACATTGTGTATGCGCGAAAATTCGGAAAAAATTTTCCCTACCTACCTGAACACAACAGCTTTTTTTAGGCCTTATATATTACTAATGACGGGATGCTATCAATTCCTTCCTATTAACAGGAAATTAAACATAATAGCCTAGCCCTAGTATAGTGCTACTGGTAGTAGTACTACTAGATGCAGGAGTGCAGGTAAAGAACCCCATACCAGGCCAGTCTTACACATGACTCAGTGTTGGGTCACTAGTTAGGGCATGCTTTTGTTACTATAACTCTATATGTTAGAAACCAAAGTATGCCCTTTGGTAGTTGGGGTCACTGCCATTCACCTCAGTGTTAAATCCTGAATATATAACATTCTATATCCGTCTTCATCAACCTTTTCTCATTGATATATTGCCTAATAACTGCAATGCTGAATACTAGAGAGATAACCAGTTTCTATGCTGCTTTTATTTTTCATAAAAAGTGCAGAAAAAGTAGTTTAGGGGTTGTTGAAAAGAAGGTTTCACAAGGACATTATTGGTCTTTGTACAGACAGACTGGCACCTCCAAAAATGTGCGGTCAGCTGTGAAAGACATCCTAGAACGACCTGTTGATGGCATTTACACTTGTAGACATGCCCTCAGTCTTACTGAACAATGAACCCACAATTAGGCTAAATGTGACAGACCTGTTGATGGTATCAATTCAGCCCGCAAATAGCATAGTGTAGTATTCATCAAAGACCTATCCAAAACTGCTATGCTGAGCAACTGTGACCTAGTGGCTAGGCTGGTATGTGGTGGGTTTTTATGAATTTTCTGGCCTTTTAGATAGGAACCTCACCCACGCAACTGTCACCTGGGCTGGGTTTGAGCCTTATTCATAAGGTTTTGCAAAATATGCATTCTGGGCCAGGTACGCCTTATAGGAAATCAGGTTGGGGTGTGCCTTATATTTAGGTCTCCATATACACTGAGTACTACAGTAGCTCACAAATACCACCTGGAAGAGGAATTCAATCACCCTCTCAGAAATTTCTTCAAAAATCAGCACCATGCCTATATTTGTCAGCAATAAGTCAAAATATGTCAGTAATTACACATTCTATAACATTAAAGCACAAAAGCATGCCCTATTAGTATACAAGATGTGACTAAACCTACGCTATAGATATAAATTGCTCTATTTTTTGTCATAGTACCTGCCCCTTGTGATTTTGTATAGTTTTACAGAACTGGCATTATAGCCATTGAGGGCTAGCATCGACTATAGTCGACACCATGGTAGGCCTAGCGTTGACTATAGTCGTCACACTTTATATAGGATTTGTATAAGAATAGAAAATAGGCTCTCCTCTAGGAACTATACTTTTTTCAGAGTCCGTCCCCATGGCCAGGACAACTATTTTTGCTCTGCCCTTAAAGAGTTAACAAAGGGGGGGAGGGGGTAATTTTGGAAGGCTATGGTAGAACACTGATCACTCCCTGTATGTCAGGGCTGGGCTGGGGATCACAGCCCTCAGCCTTGCGGGCCTCGGGCAGTGATGCCCTGGCCCAACCCGTCCACACATGGAAGTGATCAGTTAGGCAACTCACGACAAACAGCAACCTAAGATAGGTGAAGTGCAGTGCAACCTATGATTGGCAGTAGGCAACCTATGAATAGTAAATTAAAATTGCAACTGGATGTATCATATTGCACTGGCCTTTCATACTCTGTCACCCTGGCCATTCTAAATGGTCCAGACGCATTCACTGTGAATTCTCTATATGTGATAGTGATTTATTTTTCTGTCAGCTAGCAGGGTGAGGTCCTCCATAAGGTGGACATAAGCAAATGTGCCACGACTAAGATTGGCTTATTTTCTCAACAGAATGTCACATGACCTGGCCATTGAATCTGTAAGGGATATCGCATTCCATGGCCCTTTGTGATACAGAGGTCCATGGTTAAATCCTATGGGACTGTTGTATTCACCATGAAATAAAAAGGTTGGCTGGTGGGTGGGGGGATTACCAGTGTTGCCAAAAACGTTATCTCCATGCCAATGTGGCCTGCGTAATGGCATCTTATGCAAGCCATTTGCCTCTCACAGTCTAGTCAGACATCGGCTTTTGCCAACAAAATCGCCGCCGGGCCGACGGAAATTGTCAGACTGCCAGACCGAATGTCTGACTGTAATCTTGGGACCTTGGGCTACATTTCAGTTTTTGCATCTTGCAAATCAGACCATTATTAAGGTTTTTACATCTTAACAAATGTGTTCCTTTTTGTTACATGTTTAAAAGTTGATTGATTGAAAAGGCAAATAAGTTCTTCTTTTTCATTCTTTCTTTCCCGACAATAAAAATCTTAAAATATTCAGTCCTGTTGAAATCAATCTGGGCCTGCGGAATGATAAATCTCACATGACAGAATGGCCTGCGAGGGGGAAAACAGTATGGACTGCTCTCATGCAGGCCATATAATATGGATAAACCTTTATAAACTTCATTATAACTTGTTTTATACTGTGTAAAAACTTAAAGAAATTGAAAAATAGTTAATACAAAACAAAATATTATATTTTGGCACTTATGAGACATGGATTTTTTTTCTATGATCTCGTACATCAAATTTGCGTCACATAGGTGCGAAAAATTGCCCCGGCCTCAAAAATTTTTTTTTGAAAAAACAAAAATTTCCCTACCTACCTACCGTAACTTTTTTCGACCCCGTTTCCTGAACACAGTTTTTTTTAGGCCTTATACAAATGAGGCCCTGTCTTCACTTCTACTTGGCCAATTTGAAAAATGCGTTCATAATTAGGAAGCTGTGATTATGCCAGGCCATTCTGGCCTGCGTCCCAAGGCTTGATGCCGACCATTAGGATTCTATACCATTTCGGCAACACTGAATTACGGGCACATGGAAGATGATTCTTCATGGGGTGTAAGCAGGGTGTAAAAGTAGGGGGTTCGAGTAGCGTTCCGAACTTCACCAAATATTATCTAATTGTCACAAATATTGTTTTATACAAAATGCATAAACATCATAAATGCATCTCAACGATCTTTTCTGCTGGAAACAATAATCCTCTGGCGTCCACACAGACCCCAGTGTAATCTAATATAAAAGCACACATAATGTTGGCTCCATTAAGGACAAGGGGTCCCTGGCTTTGCATTTTACATCTATTACACCTCCTCATGATCTTGAACAGTACCAGGGTAATTGTAGACACTTTCTTAGTGTTGATTGTGTCAGAATATGTGGTATTTTTTTATATATATGTAGATGTCAGATGTCAATGATTGTGTGGATAACCTTAGACAGATTCTCAGACTCTGACTTTTTTGGCCCAGGGTATCTCCTGAGCTATTGGAGCCGGGGTTTCAGCCAGATCCACAAATTTGTAATTACCAACTTTAGGGTGTAATCATTCAGTGATATACTGTTAGTTTACACATTTTTCAAAAGCCAAAGGAAAGTTTCAAATCTCATCTATCAGACAACATTTTGTCCTTTATGGTGAGTGATGTCTTTCTCTACGAAAAAAGCTGCTGTACTTACGTCATGTTTTTGGGAGCTATACTGACTACAAGTCCTTTAACCATTGGGTCTATGGGTCAGATAGATTTTGGTGATGAAATTAGCACACGGAGTCCTATGGGTAATCACCAAGTGAGACACTTTTTTTCAGCAGGCAATGTTTACAGTGTCCAAGCTATACACATAACACATTGGGGACTGAGCGATAAACTAAGCATGCTAAGGATAAAGTTTTATGTACAATGCCTAACTCCCGGTGAATTGACATTTGACTTGCTCAAGTGAATAGAGTTATGAGGGAGGGATTTGGGAGCGAGGGGACTAGGTGTCCAGGGGACCAGGTGTCCAGGGGCTAGGTCTCCAGGGGGCTAGGTGTCCGGGGGCCAAGTGTCCAGGGGGCCAGGTGTACGGGGGCCAGCACACCAGGGGGCCAGCACACCAGGGGGCCAGCGGTCCAAGGGGTTTAGTAAGAGAAGATTATGCCAGACTGGTGTCAGTACATGTATAGATAATAGTCTCTATTTGTAAGTAATTAGTCAATATTTCGCAAGTGCTGATTCCTGTGACCCTACAGGGTTGATAGAGGGTTTTATGGTACCTACCCTGAGCCTTTTGTGCTTCAATGCACAACGCCCAATTTTTATATTGGGGGGGTAGTAGACCCTGGGCCATATGTGATATATATCACACGTTAAATTTTTATTTTTGTTTTGATTGGGAACCTGGGGTGTTAATATATAGGGCAGACACTTGTGTTTAATTTCTGAAGAACATCCTTTACAGAACAAAAGATTAGATGAGACCCTATATGGTCAAAAACCATGAAATTGAGCCAATTTGAAAATTTAGCTAAAAAATTAAGTTCTTCATATGACTTATTCCTTTGGTCCACAGAGACATTTTATGCTAGGCTATGAATACCCAAATTTGGGAACACTAGCTCTGGCAAATATAGGAATGAGAAGGCTCCTAATATTTCCAATGTTAATTCTATGAGTCACGGTACGACAGTGTCACGGTACAACAGTACTTGGAAAAGGGTAATACCGTTACATTTTTTTTGAAAATTACTATTGCATGTTTTAGGACCATGAAAGATGATTTTTTACAAATATCAAAGTTTTTGAATTTTACTGTCTATATAGTAGTACTGAGGATGCACTGTCGTACTGTGACACTGTCGTACCGTGACATTTTTTAAACAAATCCTGCCAAATATACAATTTTGAAATAGAAGTAGACATTCATATTTTGCCAATGGCATGGCCTGGGGCAGTCATAATTATTGGTAGAATAACTTTCACTAATCATTAAGTGTAGAGTAGATATGGCATGTATTAAGCCCACTGTCGTACCGTGACATTAAACCTACCCCAAAATGAAAAGTGTGAACTTTTACTAAGTAATAGTGGGGGAAATTAACTTTCAAGCATTCATGTGACGGGAGACATGTGTCCCCTTGAGTAAGATACAAAATACCTGAAGAATACTGTCCTCTTTAGTTTTTATAGGGGCATAAAGGTCTACTGTCGTACCGTGACACTAGTAGTTTTTGGGTAATAATGTGCCTGGAAATGGTCATTAAATGGTGAAATGGGTATGAAATGAAATATCAGCTACTAGGTGATGGATTAAGATTATTAGAGCTTGGCTGAAACCATTTTCGGTAGAATCATTTAGCAAAAACCTGTTTTGGCTCATTTTCGTGATTTTTGACCATATATGTCTGTCTTTTAGCACTGGCCTGAAATCTACTGGAGATTTATAAAAATTAAGTAAAATACGTGTCCCCCACATAGGAAAGACTTTTACTCAAGTACAAGTTGCCAAGTTACAGTATCAGAGCCATTTAAGTGGTTTCTCTGCTACTGAAATAAGGTCTATCACAGTACTGGGGTCCACATGGACCCAACTGGAAAATGACACATTTTGTTGATTTATGAAAAAACAACCCAGGCTTTTTCAATAAAATTTGGTAGGCATGTAGGTATATGGGGTATCTACCATATAAAATAGAAAAATCACATTTGGTCACTTTACTTTTTAATTGACAACATTTTGTCATTTTTTCCTTTTCTTCTCCTAGGAATTAATTGTTAAATATACAAAACTGGTGATAATAACATAATAGCCACATGAAAAGATGCTTAATATCCTAATAAATGATTATGCAAGAGATGAAGTTTGTATCTTTAACCATCATTGTGTAGGATTTTTTTCTAGTCTGGGGGTCTGGTTGGACCCTAGGTAGTATTCAGCGTTAGCAGATTCCTTATTGGGCTGACCCCTGCTGAAGCTGATACCTTGCAAGTTAAGGACCTATAACAGAGAGCTGATGGGTACCAGGTATTACGTAATACACCCTGAAAAGTCTGCACTGAATGAAAGGAATTTTCTCATTGGTCAATAATGTATTCCACTAGGTCGGAATTAAATGTGATTTTTTTAACGTAGTATGATAAAGGTTAAGAACATTCCATGACACCATGGTGTTTCTTCTTCTACAATAGGAACAGCAAGGTATATCATGGAGTGATGGAAGGTATTGTGAAGTGTAAACGGGGTGTGTTCGGCCTCACGTCCTGGGACTCCTTGAGGCCACCTTATCCACCAGTATTAAGTAGGCACCAAGAGGGTCCTCTTGACGACCTTCCCAGCTATATGAATGAGGACACTAAGATGACAAACAGCATCAATGGTTAGTATATATAGATGAAAATTTGTTATGTTATTATTTTTTCTTGTCTAAATCGACTGGCTGTGATTCAGCACCTAATTAATACACTAAAAGGGCTGTGCAAGAAGAATGACGCCTCTGCTCAGTGCTGGAGAGGTAGCCTTGACAAAAGATGTGCACCAGAGCACTGGGGTAGACATGATCATGTGCTGCCACCTAGTGCTCTTGAATTGTACAATTAGCAATATAAACAGCAGTGCAGATACACTGTAGCAAATAATGCACCTTTCTTAAAACATCTGAAATATGGGTTTTAGATTTTTGAACTTTTTTAAAAGGCTCTTCATGTTGAGAACATTTGATCGATAAATAGAAATTCATCTGTGAGCGACAGTTGGACAGCAGGTGCGACCTCAGATAGGGCTGTCATATTGTTTTTTGTATACTCTCGTAACTTCCGGTCGCGGACTTCTGGTGGCTATTTCCCGCTCGTATACCTCCACACAAAGGAGTTGGCATTTGACTTGATCAGACACACTGAATCTATTGTCCTAATAAAATATGAAGAACTCCACGAAGTGAAGAGATTGGGTAACGAGTCAGGTAGCAAGTCGGGCAACAAGTCGAGTACTCAACCAAGCGGAGCGTCGAAGTCGGGCGCTCAAGGCGGCAGAGCGTCGCGCAATGAGTCGTCCATGAAACAATATCGTGGCAAAGGCCAATTTAAGTGTCGTAATTGAGCATATTGTCAATGGACCATTCTGGGTATTATTAATATTTTTCATATTTACTAATTTCTTCGCCATATAAAGCCTAAGCTCTGCTCACGATCCACACTCAACAATCTCCTGTATTCCCCAACAGGAACCAGGATCCATAAGTTATCACAAACCCACTTCCTCCATTAGACTCTGTGACATAAGGTACAAGGATGTAATAACATTCCAACCTTATCTACACCCACACAGCCCCGCTGGAGGATGTGGGATCCACCTGTGGTGCCATATTTGGAACGAGAGGATATTTCACAATCTCCTCTCAATTCTCATTAACATAATCTACCCACAGGTGGCACTCTCTCTTTATGACCTGTCACTATTCTATTGAGCCACATGTACAGAACATTTCGCAACACTGTGAGCTGCTCAAGCCCTTAGTATAAAAGGCAGCTTGAGCAGCTCCCAATAGATCTATTCTAAGCTCATCTCTCCCAACTTACACCTATACCTAGAACCTACGACAGGTTGAGCTACAGGATCGGAGGCAGAGCTTAGATATTGACGAGTGTTATCATTGTTACCACCTTTATGAAACACTCATGTCAGCTATGCAATAAAAGGATCAAATGAACTTCTCTGGATTCTGTGTACATTCACTTCACCACTTGTAACCGTCCGTTGACAATATGACAAAACGTGTTTTGGGTGTCAAAGCAAGCACCATTTCCAGCAATTTTGCCCACAGAAATCTGTGCACGAGGTGAACGAGGAGGGGTGCGAAAGTGACTCTTCCGATGAACTCTTTGTAGGTGTGACTAAATCCAACATACAAAGTAAAGGATGGTTTGTTGACCTAGAGTTCAAAGGGAAGTATGTAAAATTTAAGTTAGATACAGGAGCTGAAGTCAATGTTATGCCAATGAATGTTTATGTTCTATTCCAGAAATCTACTCCGGTGAGTGAAACGCAGGTGAGACTGTTGAGTTACTTAGATCACAACATTGATGTTGTTGGTAAGGTGGCACTTCCATGTCAAGTTGATGGAGAGCCATCAAGAAATCTAGAACTTTTTGTTGCAAATGTAAACAGTACACCAGTTCTAGGTGTAACAAGATGTGAGAAGCTCAATCGTGTGAAAAATATTCATGGGGTTGAGGTACTCGTCAATCGGAAATTAAAGACAGGTCTGAGCAAGGAAAGTATGAGTAAAGAATATGCAGATGTATTCAAGGGCCTCTGCGAGATCCAGGTGAATATCATATAATACTTGACAAAGATGTAATGCCAGTCGTTCACGCGCACGAAAAGCACCGTATCCTTTACACATGAGATTGGATGCAAAATTGAAAGATATGTCCAATAAGGGTGTAATTAAGGTAGTGGATGAACCTTCCGAATGGGTGAGTAGCTTGGTGGTTGTGGAGAAGAAAAATGGGGACCTCAGGGTGTGTCTGGATCCTACGGATCTGAATTGTGCTATCAAGAGAAAACACCATCCGACTCCTTGACCTGAAGACATTACAGCGAAGCTACATGGCAAAAAAGTATTCTCCCTGATTGACCAGAAAGACGGTTATTGGCAAACGAATCTCGACGACGAGAGCTCCAAATTGTGTACTTTCAACACACCATTTGGGCGTTACAGATACCTCCCGATGCCATTTGGCATAAGTTCTGCTTCGGAGGTTTTCCAAAAGAAGAACGATCAATTACTTGTGGATATCCCAAACTGCTTCTGTATAGCAGATGATATGCTAAAAGCAGGGGTGGTCGAGGCGGAACATGACAGAACAGCAAAAAGCAGTGCTAGAGAGGGGACGCAAACATGGCGCGAAAATTCAATGGATGACTGCCGATCCGAAGAAGGTACAGGCAATTCAGGGATTCCCGAAGCCGACAACAGTTATGGAACTGCAACGTTTTATGGGCATGACAAACTATTTAGGTCAATTTGTGAAAGACCTATCGACCAACTCAGCACCGCTACGACAACTACTACGATCAGATGAGGAGTTCGCGTGGAACGATGAACAGGAGAAAGTGTTCACCGATTTGAAAGATGCACTGACTAAAACAACAACACTGGTTTTCTATGATCCTAAGAAAGAAGTGACTATTCAGTGCGATGCATCTAAGGACGATATTGGAGCATACCTGCTCCAAGAGGGTCAACCTGTGGCGTACGCATCAAGTTCCATGATTTCAGCAGAGACGAGGTTCACACAGATTGAGAAAGAACTATTAGCAATAGTTTTCTCTGCCGAGAAGTTTAAAGACTATATCTATGGACGATCCTTCAGAGTGCACTCTGACCACAAGCCATTGGAAAGTGTGATGATAAAGAGTCTGACAAAAGCATCACCACAGCTACAATGGATGTTATTGAGACTTCAAAAATAGAATCTAAACGTAAAGTACAAGAAAGGAAAAGACATGTTCATTGCAGATGCTCTATCCCGTGCGCATCTGAAGGCTGAGAGTATTGATGAAGGCCTACACAAGGAATGGAGGTCATGGTCCATAGTCTTGTTCAAAACATCCCAGTCCCAATAGACAAGAAAGAAGAAATCCATGAAGAAATCTGTGCGGATGAATCTATGCAATAGCTGAGAAGTCTGATACAACATGGATGGCCTGAAATGAGAAAAGGAATTCCAGATGGCATCAAGCCATATGGGATGTAAAAGACAATACGTTTGAAGCAGATGGCCTACTCTTTGTGGAGAATAGAATTGTGATTCCAGGAGCAATGACAAATGAGATAGTCAACATCCTTCATGAAATTCATCTAGGAATCGAGAAAACTCTTAATCGAGCAAGGTCCTGTTCTGCCCGGGAATATCGAGAGACATTGAAGATCGAATCAAGAACTGCAGCAAATGTGCTGAGTATTCGAGAAAACAGCAAAAGGAGAAGATGATACCTCATCCGATCGCAGAAAGGACAATGCAGAAAATAGGCGTAGATCTATTTACCTATGGTGGTGAAGACTATGTATGTGTTGTGGATTACTTTTCTAAGTTTCCCTTCATACGTCTACTCAAGGACAAAACAGCGAAGACAGTCGTCGCACATCTGAAGTCCATCGTATACGAACAAGGCATTCCAGAAGAGGTAGTGTCTGATAATATGCCGTTCTCTAGTGCAGAGTTCTGGAAATTCGCTGCTGAATACAGGTTCAGAACAACCACGAGCAGTCCAACCTATGCTCAGTCAAATGGACAGGTTGAAAGAACCATAGGAACTGTTAATCAGATTCTTCACAAAGCTGACTCACATCACATCACAGATGTTAAACAGCAGACGACTCAGATCTAAAGTTCCCATCGGCAGTGCCACATTAGAGCCACAGATAGCTCAATATGCTAGGAGACAACTACAAAAGCACCAAGAAACTATGGTATGTTTGTACAACCAACATGCTAAGAACCTCCCACCAGTACATAAATCTGAGACTGTGCGAATACATGAAAATGGGAAATGGAAACCTACCAAGGGTACCAAGATCGTACATTGTACAAACAGAAGCAGGCTCAACAATCAGGAGAAATCGTCAAAACTTATTGAAGGTTACACCAGGTTAACCACTTATTCATATAAACCAGCACCACAAGATCTGGTATTGATTGACGATGAAGTCGAAGGACAACAAACTCTGGCTCCTAGACCTCAGACTCCTAGACGTCAAGCTCCGAGGTAACAACCTGCAGAACCAGTTCAGAGACAACAAATGACAGAGCCAGTACAGCAGAAACCAAAATCGCCAGTTGTAGTAAGAAATAAACCCGCTGAACCAGCACATAGAAGCAAAGCTCCTGCTCCTGAGGAAATCCAGGTTGCTCCCAGGGTCACCCGTTCAGGATGCACATCACGACTACCCAACAAACTCAATCTGTAGGTTCAGACACATATCTATGAAACAAAGAGACTATGAAGTATAAGAAAATGAAATGAAAAGACTATGAAACAAAGACTGATTCCAAAGAGACATTTAATCGAATGATAATTAATATGTGTGTTCACATGTAATAGGTATAAAGTAGTATTAAATTATATTGTGTGGAAATATAATCTCAAAGGGTTTTATGTTAGCTCAAAATATGACTTTTGTGGACAGAAGAACTATTGCTACTCGTTTCCATCAGGGTAGGAGATGTCCCACATAGTTTGAAACCAATTGTTCTACGAAGTCCCCTATACAGAGCTATTATAAGATGGAATCAGTTAAAACCAGAATTTACAGTTATTGATAATATTTACAAATTCAAAAATAGTGTTAGAAAAGTCTATCCAAACTGTTTTGTGTGATCAAGCAACTATAATAGACCTCTGATATCCTTTCTATTAATGTACTCATCTCATCTCATCATCATTATAGCCAAAAAGGCATCAGTCTATTGTTAACATCAGTATTGTTACTTAGGGTAGTGTATTATCATTATCAACCCTAGTAGGTTAAGTTAAACAACATAAGCTATGTGGCTGCTACTATTGTTTACAAAATATGTCTTATTAATTGAATTTATGGTATATAGAGGGTCCTAGCGTAAGCACTACAATGGGTAGGTGCTAGGATAAACAACTTACATTTTATGTACCTTGTTTTTGCCCAATAAAATGACTTTAAAAAAAAAAAGGGGAGATGTCATATTGTATTTCGTATACTCTCGTAACTTCCGGTCGCGGACTTCCGGTCACTATTTCCTGCTTATATACCCCCACACAAAGGAGTTGGCATTTGACTTGATCAGACACACTGAATCTATTGTCCTAATAAAATATGAAGAACCCAATCTGGATAAATTCATCAATCAACACATGCTGTGGAGCCTTTATGCTACAAAAGTGGCATAAAGCGCAAACAAGTCTTTAAACTACAAATGGTTCATAAGCTACAAATGTTTCGTAAGCTACAAATAGTTCATAAGCTACAAATGGTTCATAAGCTACAAGTGGTTCTCCCCCTGTTCTTGTAACAGTGTATAAGCTGCAGAGGTGTAGGAGAGATCTGAGGGGTGTTAGGGAGTGTGTTGAGGTACCCACCTGTAATCTTACATAGGCGGCCATTTTGAGGGAGCAAGTATATCATTTTATTATTGAAAGTACCTCTGGTACAAAGAGATTGGGGTTTAACAATGCATAGCTAATGATTCATTCAAATTTGTCTACTTAGCCTATTTGAACATGTTAAGCTCATTAAGCTCATGGTGTCTTTAATTCATAGGGAAACTAGAAAAAAAAGTGGGAGCAACGTGTTATGAAACAATTGACTTTTTAATGCAGAGAGGTAAAGATTTTTCACCTTTCTTCTTCAGAAGAAATCATTTTCAAGGAATATGAATGTGTGTTCAATGTAACACGGTTGTGTGCAAACCCTGTGTATCTAACTTTTCAAACAAAGCATTGTTTTGTCATCAATAACCAATAATTATAATGAACGGGTATAACAGGGTACACTTATGTGGGTATTTATTGTATGCTGTATTATGTGTGTATTTATTGTATGCTATACGAGAGAGTGCTATAGGAGTCCTGTGTAGGGTTTATGGTAGCTAGAGTTTATGGTAGCTGTGGAATGCTGCAGACGAAGATGGAGTCGACGAGATCTGGTCAGGTAGATTCTGTAGAGAGAAAGAATACGTGTGAGCCAAGCACATGGCGTCTGGGAGGTGTAATGGGTTAGTGAGAGACAGGTGAGGAGTTAGTATCGTGGGAGCAGTTGAGGAAGCAACACATACTCCTGGAGTAGACGAGGATGAAACTGTTTAGTATCTAGTATTACACTTGGCCAATGTAAGAACGGATTAAGCAGGATCTCTATGGCACCTATACCTCTCTAGAAGCACTGGATTGTTAGAACATGAACTGCTTGTGTGAATAGACTGATGTCGTTGAAGCTGTACAAACCTGAGTGGGATTACCAAACAACTGTAACTGTGAATAACGAGTGAACAATAAATGGTGACTTGTATCGGCGTCTTGGTGTTGGTTAAAAGAATGGGCTAGGCCAACATCATACCACTAGAGTTAGTCTTCCCAATACGTGAAATCAGTGGAGCGAGCTGATAATAACTACACAAGTGAGACCACATTAATATACACATAAACACAACCCACACAGCCCAGCATTTATGGGTGATTGTCAGAAAAAGTGTACATATTCGGTGCAAACAGTACAGAAAGACGAAAGTCAAAATAACATTACAAATATTAATTGTAATGATAATGCAACTGTTGGTCCTATGAAAACCTCTGTTGGACTGGCTTCCTCTTTTGAAGCCTAATGCCACTTTTGTAGCATAAAGGCTCCACACACGATTATACCACGATTTCGGCACTTCCGGTGGGTTTATATGCAGTTTAGCCGTGCATTATTCTGCATATACCACCCTTGTGCATTTTTGAAATTTTTGGTATATACTTTTTCGGGGTCAAGTTGGACTTAGAATATTTTGGGAAATGCTGGCGGACATACAAAGTCAGTCTAGCCATTATTTCAATGTGAAAAATCGTCCCAACTCGTAGGAGAATTGAACCCCGGCCGCAGTGGTGGTAGGCGAAGGCCTTAGCCATAGCGCCACACTGAACGGTGATGAAACACAATGCGAAAATAAATAAATTCTAACCTGAGGTCCTAGTGGTACGTTTCCATTCAGTTTTCGTATTGATTCCAAGCTTGTCATGTTATAATATTAAAATCCCAAGAAGTATTCGATCCATAGACGAGGAATGCGTGCTAATTTTCTCCATTTTCTTCGATATAAATAAGAATCCATTGATTTTCCCAACGTACGCGAGTCGCGGCCCGGTTCGCTCTGTGCGAAGCCATTGTTTTTGTTCCTTGCCGGGAGAGGTACCGCTGTGTATACAGTCACTTTTCGTATGGAATCCAAGCTTGTCATGTTATAATATCGAAATCCCAAGAAGTTTTCGATCCATAGAAGAGGAATGCGTGCTAACTTTCTCCATTTTCTTCGATATAAATAAGAATCCATTGATTTTCCCAACGTACGCGAGTCGCGGTCCGGCCATTCCCACCCGCCTCCTTGTCCGGCGAAAGTGTGTCAGTGGCCCGGATGTAGATATAGGTCAACTGCGCGTTGTACGAGAAAGACGCCGAAAATTTCGGACCGGTTTGGAAAATCAATGGATTCTCCTTTATTTTGAATATATTGGACATAATACGTATGGAGGGATCATCTAGACTATCTAAGGATGTGTATGTTTTAATTTGAAGACTCGTCATGGCTGGATTCCATACGAAAAGTGACTGTATACACAGCGGTACCTCTCCCAGCAAGGAACAAAAACAATGGCTTCGCGCAGAGTGGACACGGGCCGTGTCGCTTGCACTTCCAAAATGTCTTCGCCTGGCTATATTCTTTGGATTTCAGGTAAGAAATTGATACAAAATGGAGGAAATGGTGGTATAAACCTATTAGGTGATGCATATCGGGGCCCCACGGGCTGTATATGCTGTATATACCCTCGCCGCTCCGCGGCTCAGGTATATACAGCATATACAGCCCTAGGGCCCCGATATGCATCATCTATTAGCTTAATATATGACAGGGGCCACCTGGTGTGCAAAGAAGCCACCTCCCGCTCACCAACCAGTTACCTGGCGGGGAGGAGGGAGTACACACTAGTGGTACACTGGTACTTAGTACTAGTATGTATATACCCATATAAATGTGTATTTATATAATCAGCAAAGGTTATCGCTTTTATATTGCTGGAAGGGAGTAACAATATATTCGGTTTCACAATCAATTTTCACCTGCAGGCGTTTGTTCATGTAATTTGTGTACGTGATAATGAGAGTGAAGAATTGCTGTAAGAAAGAATTCGTCCGTAGCGTTTGCCTTTCTTTTAGTGGAGTCAGTGACGACAGACAGTGCTCCAAATGAAGGAGGAGGAAGCAATGCTTCCATTAGTGAAGACGATTTGTCGACTGAAGAAAAGGAAGTAGGCCCCGAGGAAGCAGACAATAAACAGGTGGGCCAATATCGTCCAATGTTTCCATACCAGGTTTATGATAGAGTATGTGTCTCTTCAAACTATGTACATGTACTTAGGCCTACTTGGTCCAAATTGAACAGACAAAAGTTAGAGTATCATACTATATATGGTGTACCCAAACTCGTTTGATCTGTTTAACTGTTGTCATATCTTACCAGATTCAGCTTCCAAAAAGGTTTGGAACAGGCATGATAATACAATAACATATGCTTGAAATGTTGCTAACAAAATAAAGCTAGGGGATACTACCCCAACGATAGGCTGTACAGATATTCCTGGGTATTTTACTATGTTACAACAAATGGAGTTTCTTTCAATCGACCATTATTTTCAGCAGGTACCAAAACATATGCCGTGTGAAGCAGAAGATTTCTTCCCTGAACCATCTGGCGCTATATCTGCACGGCAAAAGGTACCTGAAGGAATCAAACCTAAATGTCCTTCTGAACTAAGAAGTCCAGTTCACACTGGTGCATGTGATAAAGACCAGTTGTGGATAGACAAAGTGGACACAATACAGGTATAGCTATATGTCAAGTTCAATAATGTACCAACGACGCTCATTATGATAAATAGGGACAATGTGTGGCTATTTGTTCCAGTACTGTTGCATCTTAAATATATAAGTTACACTATGCAGTCTCTCAGAGATAACATCTCCACTTAGGGAAAAAATGTTTGTTTGAAAAGGGTTTGCACATGAAAGTTGGTAAAACCCAACACAACCACGTTTTCTAACAGTTTTGTGTGTTGTGGCAGCTGTAGACGTTGTTAAGAGATTCCCTATGTGAGGAAATAAGTTAAAATCGATATTTGAAATTATTTCCTGTCATAATCTGTGATGAATATTCAAACCCAACGTGAACATTTTCGTTCCTGTGCAGGAGAGAACCATTCCAAGGTTAGCTTTTCCTCTCAGCTTCTCAGGAGACGATAGGTGGACAACCACCTGGCCTAACAATTTTCTTTGTAACATTTATGTCATGTGGTTTATCCAGAAGTAAACATGACTGAATACACTGCTTGTGAATTAGCACCTTGTTCAAATGAATCCACTATTAGGGCATGTGTTAGAACAGTGATACCTCTGCTAATAAAAGGCGTCTAAGAGACCATGGCTGGGGTAGACATAATCTTGTGCTGCCACCTAGTGCTGTTTCATCGTACTGCTATTACAATGAAAGAAAGCTACCATTTATTAGGGGGTGTGGATGGGGGGTCCCCCATGTCACATGTCAATTTTAAGAAATGGTTATGTCACATGTCACTTAAATCCCCATGTTCCATGTCACCTCTAAGAACCTCTCATGTCACATGTCGATTTTAAGAAATTGCCATGTCACCATGTCAAATTTAGTGGTCCACACCCATTTATTAAACTTTTGGTCTTTTTTTATGTAAGATTTGCCTCGTAAGCAACATATTGACAAACTTTGGAGCACCCATATTAATGTTATAGTTTAGTGTGATGCTTCAGATGTTGCTTCCAAACTATACAAGGGAAGACAGCGCTATGATACAGTCCTAAGGGGCATTATGGGAATTTATGACAAAAGCGGTGTCCTTCAAAAACCTTTATTTTCAACAGGTACCAGAACATACGCTGTGTGAAGCAGATGACGATTTCTTACCTGAACCTACTGGCGTTATATCTGCACTGCAGATGAAAGCTGAAGGAACCAAACCTGAACGTCCTTCTGAACCAGAAAGCCCAGGCCTCACTGGTGCATGTGATGAAGAACTGTTATGGATAGACTCAAGGCCAGCAGACAAAGTGGACACGATGCAGGTAAAGTATAAGGGTCACTTTTCAGTCAAATACGTCACGTCTAATATTGCTCCAATGACGCTCATTCAGATAAATAGGGACAATAAGAGAGAATAACTAGTCTGGAGAAAAAAATAATTTGTAACATTTGAAAGGGTTTTGGACTAAAAGTGGTCTGTTTCAGTTTTGAATGCTGTGAAATGCTAGGAGAGAAAACGTTTCCATGACGTTCTCAAAAACGTTTTATTATGTGATGTTTGTTAAAGTTGGTCTTCTTTAACCTAGATATAAAAGCTTTTTACCATTGTCAAAACAGTGCACTATCTTAAAGTAATAGCAAAGTTCATAAACCCCAAAATATATGAGTAAAGTTGTTTTCACCATTTCTGTATACTACTATCCCTGAGTAACTCCTCCATTTCTGTATACTACTACCCCTGAGTTACTCCTCCATTTCTGTACACTACTACCCCTGAGTTACTCCTCCATTTCTGTATACTACTATCCCTGAGTAACTCCTCCATTTCTGTATACTACTACACCTGAGTTACTCCTCCATTTCTGTATACTACTACCCCTGAGTAACTCCTCCATTTCTGTATACTACTACCCCTGAGTTATTCCTCCATTTCTGTATACTACTACCCCTGAGTTACTCCTCCATTTCTGTATACTACTACCCCTGAGTAACTCCTCCATTTCTGTATACTACTACCCCTGAGTTATTCCTCCATTTCTGTATACTACTACCCCTGAGTTATTCCTCCATTTCTGTATACTACTACCCCTAAGTTACTCCTCCGTTTCTATATACTACTACCCCTGAGTAACTCCTCCATTTCTGTACACTACTACCCTGAGACCCGTTAAATAATGATAGACTACGAGAGGTCAAAGTGTTAAATAATCAGCCTCTTGTAATTAGGGTATTGTAAGTGCCCCGTAAATGTCACCTCTTGTAAATATGGGTAGGGTATGTACGAGACCCTTTTTAGCCCATTGTTAAATAAAGAAATACGATACCTACTTCTTGTAACTTTATTGTACTTACGAGAGGCTGAAAAGTGTTAAATAAATGGGATTTATGTCCCCGAAAAATGGATAACACATATATAAAAGAAATTATTTAAAAAAGAAATAATACTTACGCTATGTGGGGAATCGAATGGACATTCTATTAACCAAATTTTGTAAGTCTATGTTGAATTTCATGATTTTTATTAAGGTGTATAGTTAATTTTGTCCCGTAAATTACTTCTCGTAAATCTATTCTGCCTCTCATAAATATACATTCTTTATTTAACGGGTCTCTGAGCAACTCCCATTTCTGTATACTACTACCCCTGAGCTACTCTCCCATTTGTGTATACTACTACCCCTGAGTAACTCCTCCTACCCCTGAGCTAGTCTCCCATTCCTCTATACTGATGACTCCCCACCCCTGTGAATTACTCCTTTATAGGGCACAGCCCCAAATTTTGCTGCTTCTACAAGACTTCCCCTTCACCTCAGGGTGCGTCTTGTACGCCGGATGTACTTTATATGTGAGGTGCTACGATAGTTTCAGGATGATCCAGTAGAGGAAAGTCAAAGTTTTTTTTCAGTCTTAACTCAGTGTAAGTGGTGCTGCTCACAATACCCTGTGTATAAGGCGCAGCTTCATACACCAGAATGAACCCCCTAGTGCGCCTATTAGAGAGAACCAAGCTTTTTGGGGCACCTTATACACGAGGACTTCGGTCTATTCCCGTTTAGCGGAATCCTTAGCGGGCTGAACCCTGCTAAAGCTGATACATTGCGAGATAAGGACTTGTAACAACCAGCGTGATCTGTACCAGGTATTACGAAATGCACCCGACAAAGTCTGCACTGAATGAAAGGAATTTTCTCATTGGTCAATAATGTATCACGCTAGGTCAGAATAGAACAATACTTAATGCCCAAAAGGTGCCCCCAGATGTGACTCATTGGATTTTCTTAAACTCGGGTTGCGTCATGACAGTGTATGCGCAATCTATATATTAAAGGAAAACAGTTCCCTATTTTCATGATAGCATATTTTTTGTAGGCTTTCCCTCAAATAAAAAGATCCTGGCATGACTATCGAAGTAGATGTCTCTATAGAGGAGAGCTGCTGGTTTCCCTGATGTATCTGATGATGTCCAAATGCATCAGGTAATACATTGCTTACACAAAAAATATTTTATATTTAGAATAATAAAAGGTACACGATAATGGAACTTGACAGGATCCCTTTATTAGGTTATATATTAATATTTGATAAGGGAAATAGCAAAGCACGTCAGAGAAAGAGCTACAACGAGCATCTGGTTGCACCCTTACAGTGTTGTGTTATCACAACTTGGATGCATTTTGGCAATTGTGACATCATCAGATGCAGCAGAATAACCTGTTGCTCTCATCTATAGTGACACATATTTCAATAATTATGCCAGAATCTTTTAGTTTTACATAAAGTCCATCAAAATATGCCGTTATGAAAAGAGGGTAGTGTTTTCCTTTAAACATTCAAAGTTGTGTCATTTAATTCGTACATATCATTATATTCTCAACAGGAGACCCAACCTTCATTACCTCAGGATGAAAACAAAGACACTATACCTAGTGAGTCCATTTGTGTAGTATGATGTTGGTTTGTTGATTAGTACAATTGAAACAATGATAATCCTTTTGTAGTTTTATCAACTTCACTTCAATACCGATAATCCCTGAAATTAAGATTTCTGTGAAACATTTTGAACGCTGCAGGTTTACTGCAAAGGATCACATTATGTAACCCAGACACTCAATTCAGGATTTAAAAAAAAATGAAGAAAATAAGAAGCTGGCGCAGGCAAATTGTTAGTTCTAATATTTCAAAAAATATTACCTCGGTGTACTTGCAGCCCCGAGAGCAGACAAGAGATACCTATGTAAACTGTGCCATGAGAGGATGATAGGTCATGGCGTCTTCATGCAGCACGTGCAAAGTGATGTCCATAAAGCACGTGTCACGGCCTACTGGAGGAAGGAGTGCTCTGCCATGTAAAGTCTTAATACACTTTTTTCTTGAACCCATAAAGAGTCTACGACTCACGGACATAGGATGATCTCTGGAGAAACTTATTTTCACTTTTAAGTGATTCCGAGCTTGTTTCACATGAGAGTGCCTTGGCTTATCCTTTGGTGCCAGGATGCAACTAAAAGAGAAACAAAACGTTGCTGCAAACTGAAATTTGTTGTCTATGGATGTACACATTCGGACTAATTCGATCTACTTTCTCAACAAGTTACCGTACCAAAAGCTGTGCTTTTCTGCACTCCTGTTGTTTTTTTTTTTTTGTGGTACTTTTCACATGCGACTCATATCTTGTTTTTTTCTTATAATTGTTACATTTTATATAGCAGTACAAATAGCGAAGTGTGTTATTTTGAATTTACGTTGTTTCTTTTTATAGCTGTATCCAAGACGTGTGTAGAAATAATGTTAAGGGAGTGGTAATTTTTTAACAACAGGTGGGGGTTGGTGAAATTCCGTGTGTGTGGCGAAAATTTTTCCGCCCCCCCCTCCGAGGGGTCTGAAATTTTTCCGCCCCCCCTTTTATTCTATAGTTGTGTGCGGGCTTTTTCGCTGAAAAGGGGCAAAATTTTGTTTGTCCCCCCTAAGAGGGGTCTGCAATCTTTTTGCCCCCCCCCAAACCAACCAATCCCCCCTGTTGTTAAAAAATGACCACTCCCTAAGTACGTTTATCACAAATATAAATGTACAAGATGATTACGTATGTATGCGTATATCCTGCTATTTATGTTGGAGATATAATATGTCTACTGATAAGATTGCTTGTTGCAGGCCAAATGCCGGCTACTTTGGTTATCCATGTATCAGAGTATTACACAAAAAGTATATATTTTCTTACAAGAACGGAACATTTGCATACTGTAATATATCTATGCACAGAAAACATGCCGCCGCCTAAAACTGGTCAATACAGACGAGTTTAGGATAGTCAAGGTCAAATGACCACTTAAACTCGTCATACTGACAATAGAAATTCATCATACTGATGACTTAGGTGGTCAGGATGACGACCTAAAGTCGTCACTTTGATGACCTAAAGCTGTAGTTTTAGTTATCGTCAACCTGAGGACTTAAAGTCGTCTGCACTGACTAGTTTCGTGCCTTTCAGTTTTTCAGTGTGATGTAGAAACATAGTTGTGCAACCTGTTTATCATTACACATACGGTACCCCAGTATAAGCTATTGTATTATCCAATATGTAATTTATGTGGTAGATAAACACTGAGTTTGGTCACTGTATTCACTATATAGACAACAGGCTGTCATACAGCCTGTTGTCTATATACTGGCTACACTGCCCAACGAGGTGTTTATCTAACTTATGCCACACTTGTCACCCACTAAAACCATTCACAATCTGGGTAATGGGGGAGGGTGTGTGTGCTCAGTGGACCGCATCAACTTACAGCAGCTATACGCAATATATTACCTGTGCTTTTCCATTGTCTTTCCACCCAAGTGTGGTATCAGTATATAGATTCTGTGAAGTTCATGGCATCATAATTATATCCTGTGCCGTCACTGAGGGTTAGCTCACAACCTGCTTGGGGCAGTCAAAGCGAGGTGCAACGTAGGCATCGTACTAACGAGAGATTCTTCCTTTAAAATCAGTACACTAGGTAGCGCCACTGCACTGTTCTGTATGTCCGCCGAAGTAACTGGTTTTGCCTCATGTCACCAGGTGGCGTTAGTATTTTAAGGCTGAAGCTTCAGCACTAGCGCATTATAGTTTGAAATTTTCCTGACATAGGTAGCTACTACTGGCTGTGAAATTTTGAAGAATTTTGATAAATTTTGTTTTATAAGCTTGTCCCATGAAGAAAATTCCTGATTGGTTGAAGATTTGAATAAAGACCTCTGTAGATTTTGTTGTGTATCTCATGGTACCTTTAGAATAGAAAGCCTGCATCAAAATTATCATTTTATACTTACCGCGATGGCTGGTTTAGGTGCCGGGGTCTCAAATATGCACCGGTCCTGAATAAACAAAAGGAGTACAATGGTACTGAAAACGTCCTTAACCCTTTTCATCCCTGTATATCCTAATGCATATATGCAGTACAGGGAGTTAAAGGGTTAACCGCTAAAAACAGTATCCAAATAAGCGTATTGAAACTAATAAGCACCCGGACCACTACGGTACTTGTGCCGGGATGTGTTGAACTTGGTTAAAATTGGTGTATAGATCAATGATGATCATGATGTTCAAGAAGATCATACCTGAGGCTTGATTTAAACCAGTCTAGTGCTAATTTCATGTATAATATCCTTGCCTTTACGGTGCATCCCTAACTGTTGCTCCGTCTACAAGGCGCACCAGAGGTCCATATATACCGGTAATCAGCGACTTATACAGAGTGGATGTTATGGTAGTACCGTAATCTCCCACGTATAAGGCGCGTCTTATAAGCCAAACAAAATGCTGCTGAGTCTTATAAGTGGGAGGGACATTGCCTTGAGTTTGGGGTGCGCCTTATAGGGGGGGGGGTATTTTTACTAGAGAACAGTACTAAATTAGCAAAAATCTGCCCTTAGAGGTGCGCCTTATACGTGGACTTGTATTCTCTGAGTTGTGGGTGCGCCTTATACGCGAGCTGCGCCTTATACGCGGGAGATTACGGTAGTAGCATAAAGTGAGATACAAACAAAAACACGGGTGTAAATCAGATTCCACATATTATAGTTGCTTTATTTCTCTGCCTAAGTGTCACATTTCCATCAAGTTCACACGTTATGGGGAGACATCCATCCAGGCTACCACAGAAGCCCTCTGTATGTACACATGTTTATACGTTCTTACACTTGGTGGCGCCACTGAGGTGCACCGCCAGGACACAAATCTACATAGGGATGGGTGGGTGGGTGGGGGGATATCAATATAACGGTGATAAATATGTAACTAGGTCAATCCTGACCTCATGGGAACAGGGCTCAGACATAACGATCACAATTTGTGACATAAACTGGTAAAAGGGACCTTATTCCCCCTGAAATAAGGTCCCTTTTCGCAGATCCTGTCACATTTAATGTAAAGTACAGTATAAAATGTCAATCCATGGCACTGAAAGAGTTTTCACCTTGAGAGAAGCAGTTCATAGTCAAGATACCCTTCAAAAGCTCTACAACTTGTACTGGCGCTGAACTTTAGCTATGTCTCTTAATCCTGTCCGTGTTGAAGATCTGGAGACAAATTGGCCATGTCAAAGAAAGATCCTTAGCAAGAGATTATCAGAGCGTACTCTGTGTTAGGTCTGAAACCTGGTTTTGGACGCCTGTATGACACAAATTAGTGTTTTAATTTTCTGTTTCACCTAATTCTATTAACATGGCTAGCATCAAGGTTTGTCTCATGACTATGTATCATAAAGTTACAGAGACTAGATTATGTAAATGCTTTGATTTCCTTAAAATGCGTCTTAATATCAACCTAGAAAACCAGGGGCGTAGGAAAAGGGGGGCCAGGGGGGCCTGGGCCCCCCCAATCATGAAGGAGGTGGGGCCTGAGTATGTCTGCCCCCCCCAAATTTGCCAAGAATTCATGATAAATTGAACAAGGATCTAAACCTTTGCATCTCAAATGAGATTGATATAACAATGGGATAGGAAAAATGGGAGGCCTGGACCTCAAATCAGATCCAAAGTTCATTGAAAATTACATTTCTATACATATTCTATATAGGTATGTATAGGGGCTATTGCGCTTGAGCCGACAATTGAAGGTGTTCGAGGTTGGGCCCCGCTGGGCCCCCCCAATGAATATTTGCTTCCTACGCCTCTGAAAACCGGTACTATATTGTGGCTAACTATCAAACTTCACTGCTGGCATTCAGTTTCTAAGGAAACCTTGTTATCCATAACGTTATAGAAATTATCCCAATCACTTTTGCTTTATTTCACGATAAGGGAGTGAACGAAATTCAATACAATGTCTGATATCTAAACTGTAATACGGCTCTGATAGTAATCATCATCCTGGTTTTTCCATCATCATTTTGGATGATAGGAGTTGAAACTCTCAAAACAAGGGCGCAAGCAATATGTAATTATATGAACTTAACACATAGAATTTACTACCGATCGATTATTTAACTGTGTGGATGACCTGGTATGTGCATTAACTCGAAAAGAGTTTTGTGGCGGAACTACTTCAGGTAAGAAAGAGGCCGGACCCTTTCCAAAAACCTAACGGTGTTTAGACAAACTAACGTTAACACGTGGCACTAACATACTATAGTTTAGGCTATATTGTAACCAGTTTCTGATCAAATCATAGAAATAAGAAAAATATAACAAATCTGCACTTTGTTAGTGATAGTACTAAACGTGAGAACATATTGTATGTTTAAATGCGATTTTACTGAGATCATTTTTATCCATAAATTCAGGAAGCACCTTGGTTGTGTTTTATGTAAGCATGCTGTACAATATGTGGCTGGTCCCAGGCAAATGAAACGTTAAAAGAACGTTGGCGTTACACATAACGTACACTACGTTTATTTAACATTAATTCGAAGTTTTGTAAAGTAAACGTTGGTGTCATGTTAACTCCTTAACGTCAAATGTTACGTGAACGTTAAACCAATATTGAATAGACATTCCACGCACCGACACACGTTTAGTCTACTCTTAGATAACAATTTTCAACATTGTTTCACTTTGAATATAACCTTAAATCAACGTCTAAGTTACCTGGGCTGGCCACCTATACTATGCACACATTCCCTACATATCGTTATACATTGTTTGCAGATTGGCACATCATCTGACCACTTTCCATTTTTATTTCACTGCCTGTACAAACATGTACACCATAGCTTGGCTCCATATTGACAATAAACAATAAATAAAAGCATCAATCTATCAATCTTTGTTTTCTATATATTATGAAGAGTGAATATATGTTCAACGTTAAGTTTGCACTTTGTGCCTTGCTCGTACCAATGTAACATCGACATCTCGGACTGTTCACATATCATTTGAATATTCAATATTACCTAGAATTGAATAGTTATTACCTTGTGTAACCAACTCATCTTCTCTATGTTTCACTGTCCTATGATGAGTTGATTGTACATAAAGTATCCAGTTTCAAAACCTGATATCCATTGGCATCATTCAGCTCACGAGTATGTTTCATCCTACTCACCATTGCCTATATACGCTGTATAGGACTAGAGTTATATTTTAGGTCTATAAGAGGATAGTATCCTGTAAATCCACAGTAATTGCTACTTTGGGAGCAATAAAGAGGTCTATGGTTGTCTCTGTTTAGTAGAGAAAAACGTCATTGATTTATAAGTGTATTCCACCCTTTTTTTACATGAGTTGAAATATCCATGCAACTTTATATGCTCCAACATCATGTCCTCGTAAGGTCGTGAAGAAATGTTACTGGTTCTGTAGTGCTTCAATATAGCTCGCTCTCCCCATATAAGCCGGAGAGGCAACATCCTTTTTCAGTATGAGCTACTAGTATGTGAGTCAAATAATGGTCTCCATTCCAATTACTATAATTGGTGCCACATTATACTTTGTCTATGGCACAAGTATATAGTAACAGCGAGTTCATTGCTCGGCACAACCCTACTAAGAATAAATAAGCCTCTATATTCTTCCAAACACTGAGAGCAGTTTGATACCAGCTCGGCACCAGTGAGCAGCTCCTTCTGATGCTATATTTAGACACAATCAGAGCGGTTTGTGACTACTGCTGCTCCTGGGAGTTCCCAGTCCCAGCCCCAACCCATGCAGACCGCTACTCCCGTCCACCTCCCCCGGGCCGCCCGCTCCTCCAGCTCCGTGCATAATGGCGGCGGCCGTCGTCGTCGTACAAACGCCGGCAGGTGGTGGTGGGTAGTAGCGGCCCGCCAGTCATAAACCCAGGGCCTCCGTGTGCTTCTTGGCCTTAAGTCTCAGGTCGGCGATGCTGGAGTTCTTGTTCTGCGAGCTGAAGCTGCTATCCGCCAGCGCCAGGCTCATGCCGTAGTGCGGCGGCGGGAAGAAGAGCATGGACGGCGCGGTGGCGGCGGCGGCAGCTGCTGCGGCTGCAGCGGCAGCGGCTTGCTGGGCATGTGACGTAGGGTCGAAATGGGGGCCTAGATGCTGCATGTGGATCCGGTCAAAGGCCAGCCGCATGGACGGCATGTTGACGTAGGGCGCGACCCGACATCCTTCCGCTGACGACTGACCCGCGCCCAGCATCATACCTGGAAGAGAAAGCGGCGCTGGAATGGAGGAATAGGGGAAAGGAGGTTAGGACAGACATGACATAACAGGACGTACAATGACGTGACGTCACCGATACGGATGACTTCATGACATCAATACATGTAGATGTATATAGATACAAATGTACATTTTCTTTGGATGATTAAAAGAAAAGAAAAAGGTGATTAAACTACAATTTATATACATGTAGATTACTTGCCAGTATTGAATTTGACAAATAGGTATACAGTTCATTCAATCGACTTCAGATAGAAAGTACATATTTTCTACTATTCTCAGTGAGTTTGGGTTCATAAATATGATAAGTAATGACTTGGTAGTATCTGAACTGTCATTTACCCATCCAGATACACATATAAGGTCATACAATGGGGGCGCTTCGGGAGCCAAGGATGGGACATTCGAGGTTGGTCTTGTGAAGTGGGGTGACATATGGACCACTGATTGGCATCCACCCCATAATGAACATTGCTGGCACAACTGGCATCCTTGGGGCTTAGTTTTGGCAGGTCCTACCAGGTGTCATTACTATTGCCAGGGGACCGATGGCGAAGAGATTTGTGATCAGCTGAGGAATGGGGTGCAATGGTAATAATGGATGTCATTGTATAGACCACATTACGATAAGTAACAACCCTATTAAAATGGACAAGGTCTCTGCTTGGTGTTTGCTTATATATTTTCATGCGCACGTACTTAATGAATTGTCTACAGTACAGTGTATACAAGCTTTCGGCGTAGGGCCACATAATGTATACCCCATTATATATCCTCATATCAAATCAATGTACTATAACCAATAATATATGTGACACGATCTGCAAAAATGGGGCTTAGTGCAAATGGGGCTTAGTGCAGAGGTTTCTAAGACCCCTTCTCCAGGTACATGTCACATATCTAAATGTTTCTAGCATTATGTATCGGTCATTTTTATGCCATCTTTCTTCAACTATTTGAATCACATGCTAGTAGTGTCATCCTATATCCTACATTGCACTATTTCCGCAGTCCTGTAGAAAGAATTGCCTGTTCCTCTCATAGAGATGTATATGCACCCGAGCAGTTCTAACAACCTTTGTGACATAGTCTATTATCAACGTATGGTTTATGATGTATATGTAGGTCCTAGTAAGGAAGGTGGTTTTGCGATGTTTTATATGTAACCCACCTGTGTGTAGAAAAGGCTAGTGTAATACCTCCGCCAAAATAAGAGACTTGTCATGTGAACAAGTCTGTAGTGCCATCTGGCGACAGCCCCTGGTATCCCATAGCACATAGATCTCCCCCACTTCATACACACCCCTCCTACCTACTCTTGACTCCTGCCGCCTCTACTGCATTCATTTGTTAACTAAACTGCTGCTACTCTGTAATCTGCCCCTCATTTTCTACCTGCTACTACTACATCACCTCCCCACCCCACAAAACACCCCCCCCCCCCCGTCATATTGACCCATACCTGCCGCCCCCTCCTAGGACCCTCCCAACCTCAACATACGGGTCTTGACGCCTTCCCTGCATGCTATGCGCGCCGCCCTTCTACCCACAATGCTCTATTGTCTGGGTCGACAAGACAGCGTCGCGGTTGTCATGGTAGCAGGCGTCGTCCATGTCAGGACGGCTAAGTTTAACTTCATAATGGGACCTGGGTTAGGGGAGAGATTTTCTACTTTAAAAGGGCCATTACAATAATTGCTGGTCCAAGAGTCAGCCAGGACTAAAGGAGGTGGGATATCGGATGGATCACTGGTGGGACAACCTTCACCTAGAATGGGGATCAGATCTGGATCGTTAGACTTGACCCTTTAAGGACAGTGGTCTATTATAATCACCATCATATTGCAATGCTTCACGTTCATTTGTCTTTATTTTGTATCAGAGCACTGCTGATGATTAACTCGCCTGTGATGGCTTGATGCATCATTCTGAACCTTCGAGAGTAAATATGAACCTCGTATGATTGGCATGATGCATGAATGCAGCACTAGCGAGTAACTCACAGGGGCAGTAGTGATGCAACATAACTACAGAAGGACAGAGTACCTTTATGCACTATGCGGTCCTTAAAGGAGTATAAGGACCGTGACAGAACAGCTTAGTAATTCAGGAAGGACCGAAGTGGCTGAGTGTTCAGGGCAGCTTTCACCAAGTGTCTACCATTGTGCTGTACTCAGAGAGGGCAAATAACTCATATGAAGAAGGAAGACAAAGTAAGATTATAAGAAAGATGTCACTAGAACTAACTATATGTGGAAGTTAATGGGAGAGGGGGTTGGGGTGGGTTATGTTCAAATGAATCCAGGACCTTGACGTCTAAAAGGAAAAATTGAGATCTCTGGGTGGATGGGTAGCTACAGTATAGGCATACATTTGACGACCCCCTCCTCTCCCTATAAAACATAGTATTATTGTCAAACAAACTCCACGGTGATCACGTAGGGAAAAGAGTTTTGATTTGCTTTTAATATGAAACATTCCCCCTTAACCAGTTATACATAAAGTACATTTTGAGTAAAAGGAAGATCTAACAATTTGAGTTACTAGAACCTGCCACCAGACCATACAACCCCCTCCCCTCCCCTCCCCACTGACGCACAGTCACGTCATTCACGTCACGTCATGTCATGTCACGTCAAGAGTGATTCCCGTCAGAACATGACGACAGGCAATCGTGTGGGACAAGAAAGTTGAGGTTAAAATTGAATAATCAGTTCTCCTATGGTGGTGGGTCATCATGGAGACAGAGCTTATCATTGAGAAAATGAAGTATATCCCCAGGCTAAGTAATAATTCAATACCCTGGTGTGTGGATTTAAATGTCTCCAACGGGAGAGGGTGATATCTATCACACAACCATTGCGTGTGTAGACATTTATTAGATATATCTCTCGTGCAAAGAAAATATATGGAAAGAAGAGCAAGACTGAAGCGATTATTCTGGGGTTGATTGGTGGTTTAAAATGAATTGCAACCATCTCCCTCCAGAATATCTTGTTTCAGCTAAGATTACAATTTTGAGCTCCATGGATCAATATTGTAGAAAATAAAGGAGTAATGCATGGGTGGCATTAGGCCTACATTATAACGTAACTAAAATATTCCATGTACATGCTCAATATGCATTTATCCTTGCAGTAGGGTGGATAGGGTGCTGTGCGGTTAGACCCAAGAGTTAGACCAGTGACCGCTGTAGGCTTTAATCATAGACTGGTGGCCTGCCGCCATCATTGACCACCCCCATGCAGATCACCATAGTTACAAGAACAACGGTCACCCGACCCCGTTTGACTTCCATGACCCCAGTGAGCATGTGCCACCGACCGGAACTCCCCCTGCGCGGCCAGCGTTCCTCCGTTCGAAGTCGGCGAGCCATGAAGGTCGTTCATTACAGGGCCGGGCAGACAAGATGGACATCACAGTTTTGGGTCCTTCCGAGGTGTTAAATGACGGGAAGGGTGGCGGGTCGGGGGTGACGCAGGACCAGTATTAAATGATACGTAATGTGGGGATGGCCAGTCGCCGGATAAAAGGCGCGCGACGCCGGCGCGGGAAGATTGGAGGACGCAGACGACATTGGAGACGCTTGTCCTCAGCGGAAGCAATCGTCGGGTCAGAGGTCAAGACACAAGGGGGCTGTGTGGGTACATTGTGGGATGGGTGAAGGGGTGGTGTCAACGGGTGATCTTAAGTCTGCTGGTCGTAAGATGTTATCTATTTTATAGATGGAATTTGAAGGGATGTGAGGGTGGAGGTAAGTGGAGGTGAGGAAAGGGTGGTGGAGGGAGGGGTGGCAGGAAAGTATCTGCACGTACCATGGGCCATGGTTATAAACGTGTGTGTAAGCCTCTCTCTTCGGCAGAGGGCCTATTTCTCACTGTAGCCTACTTCTCTTTCTTTAAATTGTATTTCCAAAAGTATTACTGCACCTGTTCTCTATAATACTCCTTTGACTTTGTCCCTTATTACAGGGACATACCTGGCGTGTAAGTATCAGAGATGGGAGACATGACCTAGAGGGTGGTCTACTTACCCAAAATAGATCCAAGGCACGCGCGCACACAAAAAAGTGCCAATGTGCACATACTGCGTGCCACTGTGTTTTGTTCGGAGGGGACAAGAGTAATAATGATTTGGTAGGATCTTAGACTAATTAAATTATCCATGATTTAGATCGAAAGAATGTACACTTGTGCCGCTATATACCACATACGTAATGCACATCACGTATATAAGGCGCACCCTGAGTTGAAGGAATGCTATAAGGACCATCTGGGCCTAGCTCCCAAAATTGGGCAATTCTACCTGATGCACAAGATGACCATCTTCGTGTAAAAGCTACGTCTTATGCACGAGGTGTCACCTTAGATATAGTTAAGTCCTGATACCGGTGCCCTGTTGGATTTAAACTCATTAAATTCTATATGGTGTTTGTTCTACATGCATGGAGTGCGGCATTGATTATAACCATAGCCCACAGTGCATAATTGCGGTATACAAATACTGTACCTTTAAATCACTCCACCATTTCTATAGCTTATAACTCGTCTCCTGAGCTGCTCCATCATTTCTAAATACTACCACTTTTGAGCTATTCCCCACTTATATTTTATTCTACTTAGGATTACATGACCTGAATTACGTCCCCCATTTCTGTATACTACTACCCCTGAGGTACTCCTCCATTTCTGTATACTACTACCCCTGAGTAACTCCTCCATTTCTGTGTACTACTACCCCTGAGTAACTCCTCCATTTCTGTATACTACTACCCCTGAGTTACTCCTCCATTTCTGTGTACTACTACCCCTGAGTTTGTCCTCCATTTCTATATACTACTACCCCTGAGTTACTCCTCCATTTCTGTATACTACTACCCGTGAGTTACTCCTCCATTTCTGTATACTACTACCCCTGAGTAACTCCTCCATTTCTGTATACTACTACCCGTGAGTTACTCCTCCATTTCTGTATACTACTACCCCTGAGTTACTCCTCCATTTCTGTGTACTACTACCCCTGAGTTTGTCCTCCATTTCTGTATACTACCATCCCTGAGTTATTCCTCCATTTCTGTATACTACTCCCCGTGAGTTACTCCTCCATTTCTGTATACTACTACCCCTGAGTTACTCCTCCATTTCTGTGTACCACTACCCCTGAGTTTGTCCTCCATTTCTATATACTACTACCCCTGAGTTACTCCTCCATTTCTGTATACTACTACCCATGAGTTACTCCTCCATTTCTGTATACTACTACCCCTGAGTTACTCCTCCATTTCTGTATACCACCACCCCTGAGTAACTCCTCCATTTCTATGTAGTACTACTCCCTCAGTTACTCCTGCATGTCTGTATATATATGTATATATATATATATATATATATATATATATATATATATATATATATATATATATATATATATATATATATATATATATATATATATGTACTATTATGCAACGGGTTGCCTTCTACCTTTACAGAAAGGAATAGTACATCGAGATTGGACGACCGATCTAAATGTTTGAAAGTGAAGTAGGACAAGTATCAAGGAGAAATACTATACTACTACCCCTGAATTGCTCTTCCAATTCTGTATACTACTACCCCTGAGCTACTCCTCCAATTCTGTATACCCCTGAGTAACTCCTCCATTTCTGTATACTACTACTCCCTCAGTTACTCCTGCATTTCTGTATACATGTACTATTATGCAAAGGGTTGCCTTCTACCTTTACAAAAAGGAATAGTACATCGAGATTGGACGACCAATCTAAATGTTTGAACGTGAAGTAGGAGAAGTATCAAGGAGAAATACTATGATAGGCTAGGGATAGGATAGCACTCCTTAGGTATTGTCTGAACAGGGGTGAGGAGTTCCTCTGCAATAGCAATGAGCTGTTCAGTCTTTAGACTGGAGCTGCTCACCCAAGTCTATGAACTGGTTTGGGTCTGGGCTGAAGCTGGTCGGACCAACTCTGAGTGTATTAAGCTGCCGCTTACTGCCGAGTGCAAGGAGTGATGGATGGACGCTAACCTCTGCTTCCGGGCTGCGCCGACGAGATGCGCGGGGTAGGGGGGGGGGAGAAGAGGAGGAGGGGCCCTCAGCCTGGACCTATCTGTCTTGGTGACCCTATGGACACGCCCTGCCCACCCCTACTGCCCTCCTGATGAAGTCACAGGAGGACCTTTGTTGGGTTACGGCGTGGGGCAAGATGAGGTCTGAGCCTTATCCACTTGTCCTCTACCCGCAGCCTAATCTAATGATGGTTCTGAGTGTCCCAGACCAATGAGCTTTCCAAAGACCTATTCATTGCTCTTTCACAGACCAGCGGCGGTCAGTTTCCAGACCTGATGGAGACGTTGGACTGTAGTTGTCAGCTCCACTAATCCACTGAGATGTGGGTGTTTTCAAGATCAATAACGGATAGTGACTGTTATCATTCCTTTGGAAATACTGTGTAATGTAAAGGTGTCAATAACTAGACACTGAAAGTAATATTACACAAAGGAACTATTGGTTCAATCATCACTCTCTGACTGGAAGCCATAAATAGCAACTGGAATGTGATTACACCACACGGTCCCTATAACGAAAGGAGTTCACGAGAATCGTTGCCTACATTTCATTTCAATGTTTTTGTCCTCCAAAGAACTTTCGCCGAGGAGGAAAGATGCGTTTCCGTCTCAAGGAAATAATCATTATGAAGAAAATTATAAAAGAAACACTGAATCACTCCCTCCGTAAATATTTTACAAGTTGAGTACATTTCGAGGGTATAGTGCAGACGACATTGCCTTCAGAGCAGACGACATTCCACCAACCCGCATGAGGCTAATTAGCATGCTTCATCTAAAACCCTAACACAGAGGGGCGGTGCAGACATCTCTCTATCACCAGACATAAACGGACCATTCCCTATGACCCCAGCGACCTCCGGAAGTACAAGATCGACAGCAGACGACAATTTTGTGGACGTGCCTCCGCCCAGCGCGCGAACTGACTCCCGAGTGAGGGGCTGCCGACATACGACCCGCCAATTTTCCGATTAGAGATAGGACTTTGCTGTAGGTGTACAATGGAGACAGCCACGATAGCAGACGAACACCGACTTACATTAGAGGACAACTGTCAACAAGCTGTAAATACAGAGCGACGCCAGGCGCCTCTATTATCGCTCACATCCACGCGTCAGTGAGCACACCAGACATGGTCGTGCCTTTTGAATGGACATGTATGTTTGTGTAAATAAAAGACATCTTTTGTACAGGATGGGAAGAGCAATGAATGTACGTACATGAAACATAGATAACCTTAGCAGTGAGACGTATCCGACCCTTCATATTACAACTTAAATCATTAGATTACAAGGGTTTTCTAAGGTGAATATTATAACTACATGTAATAGAAGGCTTTAGCATGTTATCTACACGTTCACTTTCAATCATAAGGGAACTACGACATGATTGGGTTCTACAATGCTTTCCTAAATGCACGACCAGTATAGGCCCATTCCTGATGATTGCATATATACAGTGCTGATTGAAGCAGCCGCGATGGTTGGGCCATTAGTCTTGGCGAGTTACTCACCAATGCTCAATCGAGGCATCATAAGAACAGAGCATTAACCTGGACAGAGCATTATTTATAAGCTGAGGGCATTATATACCTTTTTATAAGGAGCTCATTGTCACGAGACCTACCACTTTGGCCTAGCATTATCTTATGTCGCACGCGGCACTTTTAGTGCACCTTCTAATCTGGCACGTGGCCGGGGAGGCAGGGTAAATGAGGTTTGGTCTTTGGTTAGAAAATTAGTGCCATTTGTTCTCCGGTTTACGGGATCAGCCGGCTAGGATCCAATGACACCAATCTACCACCACCCGCCACTAGGTGACGCTTCTGTGCTGCCTTTGGTAGGAAGCATAGTGGTTCAAAGGTTTTAGCCTTCTATTTGCCATGATGCACCCGATGTATAGAATCACATTGGTGCATCATGCCGAATTCATGAGGTTGACACGATGCATATAATTACAGCACACTGAAAACATGGAAGATCTGAAACTAGTCAGCGGTGACCACTTTAGGTCCTCAAGTTGACGATACCTAAAACTACAGCTTTAGGTAGTCAAAATGACAACTTAAGGTCGTCATCGTGACGACCAGAGTCATCAACATGACGACTCTGTACTGTCAGTATTGTCATCCTGATGACTCGGGTCGTCAGGATGATGACATAAAGTCGTCATTTTGACTACCTAAAGCTGTAGTTTTAGGTATTGTCAACTTGAGGACCTAAAGTGGTCACCGCTGACTAGTTTCAGATCTTCCATATTTTCAGTGCAGTGGCGAGTGAATCACACTGCCATACGACAAATATAGATATTGATTCATGTAACTCTTTAAGGGTTATGGTTGATAGTGCTCTCAATTCGAATTTTCCATGGTGGACATATGTGTACACTATGCAGAAGAGCATTTCCACGGGTTGCCACACCATAGTGCCATCTCCCATTATTCTTTAATCAAATAACCCCTGCACCAGCAACCCTTCAAAACTTACACAGCCCAATTTCGGGTGGCAAAGTTAAGGAATCCATAATATTACATCACACCCAGTGAACACCATACCAAAGTGCTACGTAGGTTTTTGGTATAACTAGGTTTGGGTTCTACCAAATTGGTTTGAATTGCGTTTCTGAGCTTGGTATGTGGATATCAAAACGTTAAGGTTTATTTACGTTCTACAAACGTAGAATAAATTTATACGTCTAATGTCTAGAATAAGTTTTCCTACGTTTTTCTACGTTTTCTCCTACCAAAAAGCACTAAAAAAAATAAAAAAAGAGGGGGAAAACCCCGATTTTATCATGCACCATATGTCAGAATCATTTCTAAGTTTGGGCTGGAATTGAACACACGACCCCGCTATTTAAAAACCTTTGCTCTACCAACTGAGCTAACCAGGGCCAGCGATATACGAACGAGCCCCTCGTGCATGGAGTGTCACTGTATGCACGAGGAAAAGGAGGTCACAGGACAATGGGGGGGGGGGGGTACAGGACACAAAAGTAGGGATGGTTCCTGGACACACACAGGGGTAGTTACAGGACACACAAGGAGGGGTTGCTTACAGGACACAAAAGTACTGGGTAGTTACTGGACACACACAGGGGTAGTTACAGGACACACAAGGAAGGGGTGGTTACAGGACACAACAGTAGGGGTGTTTACTTGACACACACAGGGGTAGTTACAGGACACACAAGGAAGGGGTGGTTACAGGACACAAAAGTAGGGGTGGTTCCTGGACACACACTGGGGTGGTTACAGGACACAAAAAGAGGGATGGTTACAGGACACACAGTGAGGGGTGGTTACAGGACACAAAAGGAGGGATGGTCACAGGACATAGACACAGGGGTGGTCACAGCCCAGTAAACACCATATCAAAATGCTATGTAGCAATTTGGTCCTGTGACCACCCCTCTCTCATGTTGTCCTGTGACCACCCATTCCTCATGTTGTCCTGTGACCACCCTTTCCTCATGCAGTCCTGTGAGTACCCCATAAGGATGTAGTCCTGCGACCACCCTTTCCTCGTGCAGTCCTGTGACTACCCCATAAGGATGTAGTCCTGCGACCACCCTTTCCTCATGCAGTCCTGTGACTACCTCATCCCAGTTTGTCCTGTGACCACCCATTCCTCATATTGTCCTGTGACCACCCTTTCCTCATGCAGTCCTGTGACCACCCCATAAAGTGGTCCTGTGACCACCTTTTCCTCGTGCATATAGTGGCACTATATGCACGAGCCCCTCGTGCGTATATCATCGGCCGCTAACCAGGCAATCAATTTACAAGCAATTAAGAGTACAACATGTTCTCTTGGCTCTAGTTAAAAGGTAATGAAAATGTTATGAAGGACCTTTTACGGTCAAACTCTCATTTGAATGTGTAGCACAGTGGTTGCAAGTAGAACTTAGATGTAAAAGGTCTTGGGTCCAAGGCTTCTCCTTGATGGGTATTTTATCAGCGTTTTTTTCTCTCTTTTTCCCCCTATTTTCAGTAGCCTTTTGGTTGGAGAAAAACGTATAAATACGTACTTGTGATGTCTACGTATCTAGAACGTAGATAAACCTTAACGTTTGAACGTCCATATGCCAAGCAAAAATACGTAGTTGGCACCAAAATTCTACGTAGATAAACCACTGTGCAACGTTCAACTACGAATGTGTGGTCACTGGGCAGTATCGCAGTTTGAACCTGGGATAATGATTGACAAACCGACACTTTCTGAATAAATATAATTTATGGTCTTTCTTCGGTTTACTTATCTAACAATGAATAGGACCGTCCATTTATTACTTTAATTCCCAGAATTATAAAGGTGCATAGATATACCTCGTGCATTTTCATGACAATTGAGTGCGTGCCATACACAGGATGAATATCCCCTTTAACATGATGCAGTACCCTGCTGACGGTTAGAATACGCACGTATGGCAAACACCCTTTTCACCAGTTCAGTCCCATAGAGTGAGAGCCTCAACCAATAAGGAGCCTGAGGTTAAATGCCCCCATAGCCAACACCACCATGCGGCCAGCCGGATAATGAAATCACAAGGGACCGATATTTTCATTAAAATTATATCCAATTTGCATCGAATGCAAGGATAAGTCGTTTGTGAAATCGAATGAGGACGATCAAATGGAAAGGTTTGTTAGGGCCGGGACCGCGGCTGATGTGTCTTGGTCCTGCCTTGCTTGGCTGACTGCCTTATTAAGGTTGGGGATGGTAGGAGTGTGTGGGGACAGAGAGAGGGAGAGAGAGAGAGAGAGAGAGAGAGAGAGAGAGAGAGAGAGAGAGAGAGAGGGGGGGGGCAGGGCCAAGGGAGGCAGCCAGGGCCTAATGAAATCTTTGCTGACTACCCCAGTGGATGCCATCAGTGGAAGGGGAGGGCAGGGACAAAACAAGCACAATGACATCATTGGTCAACTTACCCTTGTGCATCTGGGCTTCCTGCTTCCGGCACTTGGCGCGTCTATTTTGAAACCAAACCTGCAAGGAAAATGGAAAGGGCCCGCATGAAGATACATCAAATACGTCCTATGATATGTTAATTCGATTCGGCTTATTTTATTTCATTAGGGGCAAAATACGTATTCTATTAGCGGCGGGGCCTGCCAGCCCCCACTGTATGCCTAAGTAATACAAATGGCCGTGGCGCCGCCGGCTTATTGGGTTAGCGAGCGCGTCTTATTAATTGTGATTCGATATTCTGAGAGTGTAATTTGTTAATCAGAAAATTGGAAGATATTTAATTGGGAATTATGCAAATTGGAGTGTCTGCGGCGCAGGCAGGCCTGCGCGGGTCCCTAACCCCGCCGAAGGCACCAATCCGATTTAGGCCCCCGACATTGCTTCCATTCCCCCCAATGGTTTCGCCGACGCTCGCACAGCGTCGCCACTGTTGGGCATATTGCGCGCGCATAAAGCCGGCTTCCTGCTACCAATTTGTCTTCATTTACCAATTAGGGCCGGGTTAATACGAGACCAACCCGCTAAAAGAATGGGGATTTCATTCTAATATCGCCCAATTTCGCAGCCGCCTAAAATCATTTGGATCGATCTCGCGTCGTCTCGCTCAGTGCGAGACGAGGGGTGCTCTTAATTCCCCTTCTCCCTGGTAGCCGGTGTGGAGAAGGGGCTAGGGAGCTACTGGAGAAGGAGGAAGGGGTGGCAGGGGGCCGGGGGCGCCGTCGGCCCCTGCGATAGGGATAATGCATTAGGCAGAACGCCAATTGTGTTAAAGACCTCTCTGCCAATGCCAAGACGCCGCCGCCATTGACAGCTCATTGAATAATACCATTAGATTTCCATGTACACAAAATGTCCGCCACCCTGCTCCAGCAGCACCCACTGCCTGCATGCTGTTTCCCTTACTGCCACCCAGCATGCAAAGGCCTCCATGGAGCAACCCAATATACAGCCACCAGCACTCCATGGATGCCCAACTACTCACAGCAGTTGTAATCTGTATCTGTAGATCTATACCGTCTATTATTCCTGGCTCGTCAAATTAACCATAACCCTTTGAGGGTTGCTTGATGCCCCAATACTTCAGGTCCATACCATGATGCACCAGTCACATGCACTGTAAGCATTGGTGCATCATGCTAAAGACCCTGAAGTGTATCGACCACCAGGGACATATATAATTGTGGGGCTACATTCATGCATTATGTTGAAAAAGGACATAAATTATTGGGGCAATATGCTTTCCTAAAATGGTTCTATATAATGTATTGTGTGATGAACGATGAGGACAAACATAAATAATTTCAACATAGGTGACATGTCCTGCAAGATGGGGTCTTAGTACCCCCTGCACTAAGACCCCTTTTCGCAGATCATATCAGTCTTATTAGTTATTTTGTCTGAAAGGAGTTGAATTCGACCCTCCAATGTAACATTATCTCTTCAAGATAACCAGTTTTGAAAACATATATAATATCAAATAGGGGCCTAGCTAAGTTAATGCAAATGTGATCCTAGCTTAATTTTGGAAATAGATTTCTAATCGACTAAAGTGATCAGCCAGGAGAGGAAGTATAACACCAAGAGAAAAGGGACTCTTTTGTAACTGAGGTCTGTTATAGAATATTTGTAATAACATTATTCTGCAACAGACCCCTGGGCAAGCAGGGGGTGGGTATGGGGTGATAGCCGCTTGATCAGCCTTTGATATGGCATTAACCGAGCACACGATGTGACACTCGGCTCATATTGAGTGTGAGATGCGGATTTCATCAGCCATTGATGCCAACAAATGCAATGGCAGGCATGCCTTTGAATAAGTGAGATGGCAATGGTTTGGTGAATAAAGACAGATTACCATCAGATTGGATATAAAAGGGGAGTACCCATATCGACCCCCATGGCTGATTGGTTGAGGGGTTTGACTGGGTAAGAAATCGTGTTTGTTCAATTGACAGCGAATATAGGAAAACATAATTAGAATGATAGATAGAAGGGAACAATATCGTGTATAGATGTGGCCTATATATTTAGTAGATCTATACATGGGTAACACTAAGATAGAGGTGGCTAAATCCCTGCTACCCTTTTCACTTTATAGATCATACGTGGTAAGCAAGAGGTATGTACATTAAAGCCATCAAATATTCTTGACCCATTTTCTGTTGTAAAACTGAATTGACTTTCCCTTGTGTACAAGGTTATCAATCTTACCCTATGACAGATTACATGCATTGAAGCTTAACTAGGGGTAAGATCAACTCCCTACATAGCCAATAAAGACACAGGAAATGCTCTCTCTAATATAGAAATCCTGGCCTACATCTTATGAATAACATGCATACTATTTGGCCACAATGGTAAAAATCTCGCCCAATATCAAATTTATGGAAAGTAACAAATAAGGTCAGCACAGAGGGGTGACTGAATTATTCATTGTATTGGGAGTTCCTTGTGCGCCGACGACACAAACTTATTAAATCGTCCAGGAGGGGGTGCGCTCTGTGTGATGAGTGCTGCGCCCTGGTAGCTGAAAGAGGCGCCACCTGGTGGCTTCTAATCTGTGCTAATGGGGGCAGATCACTTCCACTGTTGTTGCTATTGATACAGAAATTATTACGGCTGGCCGATACAGTATAGTCCCAAAATCTTTTAGTTTAGCACTAGGACAAGGGATTCAATTTATTCTTTAAGTATTTTATGGCTTTGGGTTGTTTGAGAATATTACATGCATTCGGGCCTAAAAAATGCAATTTTCTGGAACGACATAATATCCTCCGGTAGAGAAAAATACAAACAAAGAAACATATAGCAAGGCATTTGTATAGATCTTTATCCTTAACATTCCCATTGCATCTATAATGCCTTCGCCTTAAAACGGCGGAAATGAATGTATACATGCTCATATCTAATACCTAATTGATACAATATATTAGCGGAGACCTTTTTCTATAATATATACCCCACAATCTCTTACCAGTCCTCTCTTCCTCCTGCTCCAGCCCCCTCCCTACATTAATGCAGATATTCTACGGTAATCGGATCAGTCTCATATGGGACGCTGCCCCGAGTGCAGCCCGAGGCTTCCGGGCAACACCGAGCACTGCCGAAGAGGACCGAAGACGCTGGATATACTAACGAAGGGCCTCCGAACGTCGATACAGAACATAAAGGATCGTTTAGTGGCCGCCCTTGAGGGACGAGGGGTAGGGACACTAGGGAAAGGTGTTTGGGTAGTAAGGGGGAGGGAGTGAGCGATGGGGAGCCCCATAATTAATGTTTGATTTGTGTAGGACCGAGGTCGACTGTGTATTCGATTTGAGCGCCTCTAGTGTCAGCCAACCTAATGAGATTAGGCGCTCCTTTCTCCTGCAATTCCGACCCGCCGGCCACAATTGTATTAAACACTTATTGGATTATGCATGAAATATTGAATGCCAACAGAAGCGATCGCCAATTCCAAAAGACATATATTTGCATTAGGCGGGGATTCTAGCGGTTTGAGAGTGTGCCGAGAAGGGATCCTCCTCCTTCATTTTCCGCCACCCTAAGCACATTCTGGGGATCACTCCGGGATCACTCTTCCTCTATTTTTAAGCCCTATACCGGAAGTGGAAGTAGTGGACCACATAACTCCCAGTGCGCTTGCGCCAGCCAGAATTTACTTGAAATACGATCACTCAGCCTAAACGTACATGATATATTTGGTGGAAATATTTTCATTATCTTATCTTTCGTGATATTATTCATGTATTTAGGCCTACATTAATAATAGGCACACTGAAAATGCTAATGGTGTTTCCTTCTGCTGAGTCGTGGCTATAGGCTATTAAATAACAGAGGATCAAAGAAGAGCGGAGGAAACGTTTTGAAAAATTGTATATATTTACGAGCATATTGATATGATAATGGAAGGAGGCCACCCCAACATAAAATAGGATTAGTCTACCCACTTTTTTAGCGCCTCCCACGCCGCGTAGCGGCGGTACCGCGAAGCGGTACGGGAGTGCGCTATGATGATTGCATTTGCCCCATGTGATGAGGTCTCACAATACAAAATTACTGAATACTGACATTAACGGCAGGAGGCGTTTTTTTACGCGGTCACAACCGCATTTCTTGTTTAAAACTATAACAATAACGATTTCCAGTCATCTTGTATTTCCAATAAACTATTGCTGATGATTCCCCCTGCAGCTCGGCCTAGTAGGTGCATTACTCCTGGGTGAGATATGCCTTTGCCAGATCACAGCGCCGCAGCCGGAGCCCCAGACCTAATTAAACACACTGCCTTGGGGCATTTCCTCATTAGAGCACTGTCTCTGCTTGGCGCACCCCCGGCTCCGGCGCCAACCGGGCGAAGTGATGATATCTGCCGCCCTGCTGACCCAACCCTCCTCCCAAAGTCTCCCCCTTATCCTGCCCCTGCTTTTGTTTCTTGCCTGTCCCTGCCGGAGGGCCCCAACTGATTATGCAATAATTAGCCATGTCCTAGAAGAATAAGAAGACGACATGGAATGCAAATTTACTTAACCTTCCACCCCTTCCCCCTCCTCATCACCATTATGCCCTAAGTCACTCTTCAAGTATACTCCTGTCTCATCTGTAGATTTTCTTTTGCTGTTGAAATCATGTCTTTTTATACATTTGAAGAAAAAGCAACAACAGCTAGTTGCCTCAGGAGGGTGGCATTTTTTCTGACTATATGGGATTTGATCATGGTAGCATAATAGAGGAGCTTTGCAATGCCATATTTGTATGTTTCAATACAACTCCAGGGAGATGTGGGTGTGAGCGTCGGGGAGGGTAGGGCAAAAAGGCATCTTTTAACACTTTTGGTGGTATAGAATATTTGTGGATCAACACGGTAAAAGGTATGCCCACGCACTCCCTCGCGGGCGTACCTTTTACTGTGTTGATCCACATTTATTATTAAATGAAGAAAATAGTAGTAAAATAACTAAATTTTATACATACTATCCCAAAAATGTCTCTTTAATCTACCCACCGACCTCAGTCATATCAGCCTACCTGATAACAAGATTTTCTGGGTCTAATTAACAGAAAGGCAAAGAGGTTGATTTCCTAAAGAAAGGTGGACCTGATGTGGGGAGGTGGTGGGTGGGTATGAGTGTGGGTAGGGGGGGGGCTACAGGTAGCGTGAGAGTAGTGTGTATGCCCCAGGGCAACACGTCCAAATGACAAGCTAACTCCTGTGCTATAACTGATTACACATGGCTGTTTTTCTGCAGTGGCAATTGACTCGGATACATCAAACCTGTGCCTTTGTAATCAACAAATCACCCCCGCCTACTCAATCTGCAGTGAGGTAGTAAGGACTCCCACATAGTTAACCTTTTAGGGCCACATAATGCATCAATGCACTCTGCCACGATGCACGACATCATGGCATGATACATGAATAAACCCCTCTGTCAGGGCTATATCTATGCACCAAGCCCACCCTATTGGTACCAGTCAGTCAAATACAGCAATGCAGTGCTGACGACTGCTGCATTGCTGTATCATGACAAAAAAAAATGACCTGAAACTGAAATCCTCATGGAAACCTTAAAGGGCGAAACAATTATTAATGAGAGAGTATGATTGACTTTCTGCAGGTAACTATAGACCACTTGTGTTTAATTTGCATAGATGCGTTGACAAATACGATTGAGGGTCAATGGGTTGTTCTTTGAATTCAATGGGTTTGGCATTTCAGGAGTCTGTTAAAGAATAATTCATATGTATTTAACATTATACTGTTACAAAACAATACTAATTAACATTATTCTATAACAGGTCCCTGATATTAGTTCTGGTTTGCATGATAGAAGACCAATTATCTAGGGTATTTAGCTGTGTATATATATACAACCCGCCTGTTTGCAACCTTCAGATATTCTGATAACAGAGATAAGGATGCTCTGCTGAGGACATGAAGTAATTATTGAGGGGATAAGTACTGCATTCTTATAATGGCAATTACTGGGTGGGCTTACAAAGAAAATGAGACAGAAATGTTGATGGCAAATTGTTGGACTTAAAAGAGCTTCACCTGCGATAACTGCATACTAAGGGCAAATGTGAAGGCTTTGCTCTTTTAGTCCTTAAGACCTAAGTGCTCTTTCTTAAACTTTAACAGAAACTATATAACTCAACAATCACCATATTGCTGCATTGCTTTGTCCTCCATTCAACCCTAGAGTCCCAGGTTGGTTGCTTACTAAGACTTGGACTGCATGGTGGTGTATACTGATATATATATATATATATATATATATATATATATATATATATATATATATATATATATATATATATATATATATGTGCATGGAATTAATCAGTGTTGGATGATACAATGCAGATATGACCTTCTGAGTCAATAGATATATTTCAACGTAGGTTTAGGCATAATTTTCACATTGCTGACATCAAGTGGAATCAACAGGCCTTTCAATGACGTCAATGAAAATTCTCTATGAGCTGAGGGTTTATGACCACCAGTTCATGGCATGTCCATATGACAGACATCTTCTATGTACCTTATGAGGCTGCTATGAGTGTAGTCTCATTTAGGTGACTGTTCTCCTTTTCAGAGTACATTGTATTAACTAGTTAACCAATAGGTTTGGATGGAAATGTCTGGTGTAGAAAGGTAGCGTGTGCCGGGTAGACATGTATGTCCTTTGACCATTCAGCCTCCTCATGACTAATGCGCACCTGTAAGTGATTGCCAGGTGTAACTGTATGGGTGTTAATATGCGGTTAGAACCAAAGCCTTCCCCCTGTCCGCCCCATAAATCCCAGATTGAAGCCTGTTAGCCCTAAAGCCAACAGTGGGTACAGCAATGATCTTGGTTCAGAAAGTATTTTATTTGTTACCATTCAGATAGAGCTTCATTTCTGATTATTTAGAGAGAAACATTACCATGATTACGATTTTTACTTCACATTACAATATTTCATATTCTTTTGAATTCCTGCATTCATATTTATCTGAAATATGTGGTCTTTTTTACTCATCTGACCAGAAAGGGGCGCTGGGGGTGGGGTAGGGGAGAAGGGCCATCTTCTTCCTTTTATGGAGGACAGGGGATAGCACCCTCCGCCTCCATCCGTCAATGCCCGCCATGTTTGTTTTTAACCCCACGCGTGTCCCCTTTAATTTCCCAGCATGCATTGTTCAGACCGCGACTCCCTGCCAACAGGCGGCCGTCACACGTCACGTGGTCTCAGTGGGGCGCCCTCTATTGGGCAGGCGGCGAAACACCACTTCTCTTGTGATCTCGCAAAAACGCGTGAGATCTCGCGCTATGCAGGTATATTTTGCGGCTTGTTCCCGCTGCGCCTGAACCTAAGTGTTGCGCCACCTGCCTCCATGACAGTGAATCAACGGGGACGCCGAATGACTTCCTTTGATATCCATATCCTATGTTTATCATAGCATATGATGAGTATCAGTCTAAGTATTTTCTATGTACACTGCAAATTGACAAAAAAAAATGTCCACAATATTGCCTACGGCTTGCCATGCTGGGTATCTTATAAATGGGGAGCTCAAGGAATGTTGACTTATATGTTACCTGTCTGTGTTTACAAATTGTTGAGATATTTCGCCACCATGTGCAGGAGTTCTCTTTTCATTAGGGCTTTTAGTCACACTAAAAAGAAAAAACGGAAGAAGAAAAGGCTAGACCATTCTATCAACATAGGATCTGCATTCTCCTTTTGCAAAAGCATTGCAGGGGTCAAGCCTGTTGTGAGACTATCTTCTCAATATTTCCTTTCCGAAATCAATCTATTTGTGTATAATTATAATCATCACACGATGAAGCCTTGTGTTTGAGCAAAGTGGCATAAAGGAACACCCAGATATCTTACCTTGCTTCATTATTCACCGCTGCTAGAGGCCTCCAAAGATTAGAGGCCTACACATATGATTGTATACAGAGAAAAGGACATCTTAGCTACCACTGTGACTCCTTTAAGAGCCACATATTGCCTTAAAATGTCTTGGTCGGCATGATGCCCCAATGCAGTTGTGAGTCTATACTCGCCAGCACTGCATTGGGGCATCATGGTGACATTAACCCCTGGAAAACTTAAAGCATGATTCCTGAATGCAAACCTTACCAGAGGTTCATGAGTTGAAGTAGCATGACAATGGGCATGGTGAATTAATGCACTATGCTGCGTTTAAGGTGTGCAACACGTCCATGATCAGAGCTCCTGTGGGTTGCATCTGACGCCCGATGGCGAGTAGAGATTAGCAGATTTAATTGTGATTAATTAGCGAGGCGGGAGGGACGTGCCATCATAATGACGAGCGCGTTATCATTGCCGTAGGGTCTACTGCTATACAAGTATACAAGGGTGGGGGAGGGGGGTTATGGGGTAGGTGGGAATGGGGGAGGGGGTACATGAACCTGTATTGGAAGGTAGACATATGATGTGGGATGTATATGATGATTATTTCTTTCGGATTACAAATATGCGAGATGCGCGTTAGATGTTGAAACATCAAGGTGATAATATGAACAGGTCATTGTATATATCTATCCAGAATCTTCAAAAATACTATACCAACATTTCAAATTTTTCCATTGCAAAACAAAGTGTGAAAAAATTGTAGGTTTTTCCTTTAAAGAAGGTTAATTTTGACTTTGATGATACTTGAAAGGCCAATAATGCACTGTGGTTATATGGTCTACATATATATCAAGTACATCTTAATCAACAATGTAAATGGGAATCCCCTGATGTCCCTCATGGAGATCTCTTTAACTTTGTTGATTCCCATGCATATAATGTATATCTATGCAGAGGGAGTTGAGAGGCAGTCTAGGGAAACGGCACCATTCTGTCAGTACAAGGCGCCATAGAGTCATTGCCATGGTAGTCGGCTTTGACAGGTAAACTACAGGTGACAACCTATCTTGGAACACCTTAGAGTTAGCAGAGTGGATGGGGTGGGAGAGGAGGGTTGAGATGTCTAGGGCATCTCAACCTCTCCTACCAGGCTATGTTTAATACAACAAATAAGGGGCTACAATAAAAGAAGGGAGCCAGGGAAATAAAAAGTTGTATGGCAGTAGTCTGGAATATTGTTTTTGGTTGTTGTTCCATATGGTGAAGAACAATAAAATATCATTGTAGCGTCGCAGTTGGTGACCAAAACAGACAAGAAAGTTTAAACAGTTTTAATTTAGACAAATGGAAAATTGGTCATTTTGCATTTCTTTTCAAATTTAATTACGGTCATGTAAGTAATTTTCCTCTATATAACTTCAGATCTGTTATCAGCATAAGTATACCAGACAGTTAAGCTAATAAGATTACAACATGTCTAAATCAAAGTTGAAAAAACGGCATGATTTGTCACCATCATGATTGTGATTTGATTTAAGTTTCAAACGTAATATATGATAAGCCTGTGTCTTATTCCAAATGGGACGTACGTTGAGACAAACTCGACATTATGAAGAAGGGACGATTAAGTAGTTAGAAGCTACTCCAAAGGTTGACCTGATATATAGTCAACATAATTTGCAACATGAATACTTAATTAGAAGATTAATTGTATTGTAAAACGCATGTTATGCGATTTATTTATGTACCCATCCCATTGGGCACAGAACTTTGAATCAATGTTGACAACAGGTTGGTATTTCTGGTAATATTAAGCTATGATCGAATCAATGTTGCCACCTCACGCATCGCCAAATATTGATGTATATACTTCTATATATTCTAGCAGATTCGACATTAAATTTTGTATTATTGAGCCAACACTCTGAAATACTACTAGCAACCACTAGCAACCCTCTTACGTCAACTCTCTAACTACATTGATGAATGCATGAATAGTACTTTCAAGTGCCAAATTATTTTGGAATACAAGTTGCAATACGTTTAAAACATGATAAAAGGCATTCAGTCCCACATTTGAGTTCATCTTACATGCCCTAATGTTCCCAAGTTTGACATGTTTCATGTTGAAATTCCACAGGGGGTGGAACTTGACCACATGTCAGTGTCTTCTCATGCAGTTATTGTGACGTCATATCTCGTGACTCAGATATGCAGCTCACCTTTCACCCTTTCAAGTAAACATGGTGCCTTCAGATCCATCTTTCCTTCTCATCATTGGTCATCATGATGTATTAATGCTGATTTAAATCTCTTACTCGCCAGAATTTTATTGGTGCATATATCGACCCTATGTGGTGCGTCAACCCTGCTAGATTGTCATGAAGCCATTGTCACTACAAAATTGGTGAGTAATGTTTTAAAGTATTACCCACCACTGAAAGATTCCCAGAATGGTTACATGATGCGTGTTTAATGAGGCGAGAGGTGAAAAAGTCGGGAAAGTTAATGGGAAATGTACAAAGAGGCAGTAAAAAGCCCCATGAAATGTACCCTGTGAACCACATTTATAACCGAATTATTATTTAATAATTCAATAGGCTAATTTCGATTGGATTATCTTGTCCATCATTGATAGCCTCTGTATAGCTTAATGTATGGATGTATAGAAATTAATTTGAAACATATTGCATGTACATTGTAATAACATAGATAGATCTGAGTTCAAGTCAGAGGTGGATATTCACGTTAGATAGCACGGAGAAGATAAACCTTCTGAATACGAGAGAAATCTCTTGAGATTGTTATCGTTACAAACCAAACCTGACCATACATTTCTATTCTAGCTATAGCAAAAAATGTATATTTATATGGAATCACCTAATTCCTGCAAAGAAGGTTAAAAAGGAACAAACAAAAAGACAAACTGGTGTTGCAACAATGTAAACTATCACTTTAATTACTAACTCTAACCATACTAATTGTTTCTCACAATTTGGAGTGAATTTGTGAATGTGCTTGGTAAGTAAACACTTTTGTTTGTGTGCGCAGTTGTTGGATTCAGTGTGGCTTCTTTGTGGCTTCTTCATCTATTCTCTCTTCATCTCATATAGCCAATTTAAACCATCTCTATAAATTTTAGTGCACCTACCCAAACACATAAAAGGAAGGCACATACCTCTAAATTTACCCAGATTCTTTTAAATTGAAGGAGACATGAATGGTGTTGAGTGTCTTGTTGTCATGGGAAATTTCAATCAGCAAACTAGCCTATCATTATCAGATAAACATCGTACCCATCTCCGAGCAGAGGATGGGGCAGAGATGCACGCACATATAATAGGGATGTAGGCATGGGTGAGAGGGGTGTTAGTGTTGGTCTATGCATAGAGTGTATGGTCTATGTCAGGAGGTCATTTCTTAAGGTACTACGATCGCACACGACACTACGACTACAAATTCCAGTGTTATACCTCTGGCAATTTTGGTACGACTTGACGGGGTGGTCTTACTATGTTAAGAAATATCCTACTGAGGGTGGTACCTTGAGGTGGTGGTGTCTAGGCCCATTATCCCATCCATTACCAAAGCCATCTGAACGACATGAAACTTTGAAGCGGGGGTTATGTCTGGAGGGGGTTTGGATGCTATATTATAGTGAATTTGCTTCAGCGATTCACAAGGCGCACTTTTTTTAAATCATGAGGCCTCAAGGGAGAAGCCACATTGGTATTTTGGTCAGTGTTCGAATGTACTAGCATTGGATAACTGAAGAGAGATTCGGCTTAAAGGGAAATCTCTTTCTATGACCATACAATATGGTACATGAATTTTATGAAGAACTTGCCAGTCCTATAACCTCTGTATGACCTGTTAATTAAATCTATTTCCTATCTTACAGATCCTTCTCTAGCTTCTAATGTGCACACAACTCCATATCACAAGGCTCGATATTTCTCTAAATTATTCAAGTGGTTTCACATAGGCAACTGTATATCTACCGTACTGACCTGGATCACCCCCCCCCCCCACACACACACACACACACACTTATACTTCTACTACCCTACACTCACCCTCATTACTACTGACTTAGGCACGACCTCTGCCCTAACCTCTAACCCGGAAGAGGACCTGTAGGCGGCGTCTCAGTGACTCCGTCACGACGTAATGACCGACGTCACGTCATGAGTCCATGACGTCGCCTTGACGAGTGTCAGAGAGACAAAGGCGTGGCGGGACCACTGTCCAGGGTAGGGGTGGAGAGGGTCTGTAGAATGAAGGTACGATGGTAGGGATGCAGCAATAGTTATGGTAAAATTCGACATTTTTAAAAAGAAAGATTATAATTAAGATATCCACCCTCCATCTATGTATGGTCTCATTTGTAAATCTGCTGGAAATGTCCCTAAACTATGTTACTGTCATAAGGGGTTCAAAGAAGACGGCTCATCTAAACTTGTCGTGTCTGACAGCAACATTCAGTTTTTAGATTCATAAACAGTCGTGACACTATTAGCAGTGTCTTATGTTTTTTAATACCGAGATACCCCCAGATAACTTGCTTCCTACTGAAGTGAAGCATTAAGCTATCGTCAATAATGATACAAAGTATAATGGAGTTACTTATATGTGCACACTATACACGGGCATTACTCTATGAGTGTATCAGTCCACCTGTGGGGTGTTTCAGAAGCAGGTAATGTTTACAACCGGTCATAAGGAGATATGATAGCAGTTTTAATAGTGATTGTAGGCTTATAACTAAATGTGTTTCTAAAGCATTACCATTACCTTACTGTGTCTATAACTATAATGACTGGCGAGAGATGATAATAGTTGCAGTTGTAAGTTTAGAATCTAACAGTTTTAGAAACAGATATTTAATGTTCATTATCATGTCTGGCTTCTGAAACACCCCACAGGAGCCCCAGGGTGGTGGTTTACCTTTTGGTTTACAGTAGTACAGACGTCTTTGAGTGCTTTACTCTGTAATGACTTCGCGCATTATAGGACAACAGACAATCTCGATGTGAAGAAGATCGTTGTCTATTCTCTAAATAATTGTTCTCCTGAAAGTCCAGCATGATGTACAAATGCAATGTCCGCGAGTAACTCGCCACTGCTATTCTACGACAACATCCCAGCAAATTGTCGTTATCTGTGGCCATGATTGGTCATCAATGGTGACTCCTTTCTGAGTGATAACTCACTGCGTCATCTTTCGCCACTGTGTGTCAGTCTCACAGGGCATGGCGATTTATCACAACAGTCGCCAACATGATCTCACTCACTGCGTGAGTATGTGCCACCTCTTGTCATCCCTCACAAAGCATGGTGACTTATCACCACCATCGCCAACATGGATCTAACTCACTGCGTGAGTATGTACCACTGCCTGTCAACTCTCAGTCAGAATGGCAACTTTTCACCTGCATTGCCACATGGCTCTCACTCACTGTGTGAGTGTGTATCACTCCTAGTTAATCTTCTCTCAAAATGGCGACTTATCACCACCATTGCCAAAATTGGTCTCACTCAATACGTGAACTTGTGTCACTCCAAGTCAATGCTCTCTGAGGATTGCATCATCTGTCACTCACTCTCACTCACAGTGGCAACTTATCACCACCATTGCCAAAGTTGTTGAGACAGCACCACTGTTCAACATGTAGCCTATCTAGGAAGTGTAGGCATGAAGTATAAGTCCCATACGTATCAAATGTGCTTTGTTTCACACTGATTTCCATGTAATACTTCAGAGTTGAATCAAACAAGATTATATAGAGAGAATATCAATTGAATTTAGATAGAGGTATCTCTAAAATGAAAGCAACTATCCATAAACACCTTTACTCTGGTTACAGGAAAAATACATAGGGAAATATCAACATAAACACCTTGTCTGTTGTTAGAGGGAAGATACATATGGCAATACCTTCTCTGGCAATACATACTTTGATCTGGCAGATGTGAGGCTGCATGATTACCAATGTCGATGATCATGAGCTTTTCATCTAACAAGGTGAGTGATCACCAGCGTCTCCATCACTGGTGAGTCTGAGTGATCACCACTCTCGCCATCCATGGTGAACCTGCACTATGACGTGGTGCACGTTTCATCTAGCGAGGTGAGTGATCACTCATGTCGCCATCCCTGGTGAGTGTGGGTGATCAAGATCCTCACCCTCTGTGGTGAACCTGTGCTATCACAAGGTACGCGTTTTATCTAGCGAGGTGACTGATCACAATCCTTGCCATCCGTGGTGAATGTGTATTATGACGTGGTGTGCGTCTCATCTAGCGAAGTGAGTGATCACTCATGTTGCCATCCCTGGTGAGGATGAGTGATCACTCATGTCGCCATCCCTGGTGAGGATGAGTGATCACGATCCTCGCCATCCCTCGTGAACATGTGCTATGACGAGGTGCGTGTTTCATCTAGCGAGGTGAGTGATCACCCGCGTCGCCATCCCTGGTGAGTCTGAGTGATCACCATCCTCGCCATCTGAGGTGAGGCCATGTGATCACCACCATTGCTATTCCTGGTGATCTTGTGCTATAGCGACGTCGTGTTCCATCTAGCGACATGCGTGAGCCACTTCACACAGGTTGACGAGGAGTCACAACAATTTGCTGGGATGTATCACCTTGGCTCCACGTGGGGTCATTAAATGGTTTAACATTTCTTTCAGTAGTATGTTTTTGTCCAAAGCTGCCGACTTTTCATTTTCTCGTCAGAATGTGTTAATTCTACATGATCATGGCTCTCCAGCACGTATAAACCCCAAGCGCTACTTCTTTTGCTTTTCAGACAATAACCATTGCCTGTAAATGAACGCTGTCTAAATTATAGACTTTAAATTCTTATCACTTATCTGAGAACCAAAAGAAAATATAACTTTTCTATAATAGCCTGTGATAGACTGTGATAGCTATATAAGTCTGACGTCTCGGGTTCAGCAAATGTAGCATGATGGACACCTGAGGGCTATCATTTTAACTAAAATACCGGCTGTGGATATCAGATTATCATTATCTGTAGTGTCAATCACATAAGTTTCTCTCTATCATTATGTCAACTCATGCTGGTATGTAGTGTAATCTCATATATGTATGTGTCAGTCACAGAGGGCTCAGATCCGATATCATCTAAATTAGTATGAATCTTCAGGAAACTGATGGTTTAATGTGAGGAGAATCGCTGCTGTAAAATTGATATGTGAAAGGTATGGTGTCACAACGGTTATTAGAGGGTGATGGCAATATCGAATAATTCCATCTCTGTTATGTAATTACACTCGAATCTCTTATAAAAAAGATTATGTTTTGATTCATCCTCTTACTAAATCTGAAATTATTTATGTTCTTAAGTCAATTAACTTATCTACCTTTATATGTATTGTTACTGGAATGGCTATGGATACACTTCGGGTACACTCCAGTTTTTGTTCAAAGCAGAAACCACCATAATATGACTTCTTCACAAACAAAAGTATTTAGTATGGGTGAAATACCCACAGGAGGGGGTAGGCGTTAGCAAAAGGCACACTTGGTAACACATGATAAATACCAATTGCAGAACCTGATCTTGTGAAATATTGATAATACTCCTCCATTGAGCACAATTTAACATGAACGCCCACGAGCTGTGTTTAAGTAGGTTTTCATGTCTGCGTGGTCGCCCCCTTGAAACATCACACAAATATTTGATTCTGAAAGTAGAATCCGAGATTTCCCATTTACCAATAAAATGTTATTCACCAATTAAATGTTATTAAACCTTTGTACTCTTTATGAGGACCGTTCCAAACATGGTTTACAGGTACAAAATAATAGAGAAACTTCCAACGTGGCCTCTAATGAACAACAGGTTTGCCAAATAATTGGCCAATTTACTGTACCATTCCAGAGCATGTTATATATGTGATTACATCTTTGTGTGCAAGGAATTGAGATATGGTAGACTCATTCCTCTACAGCAGAACTTTACGTCATATATGACATGTCAAAAGAGCAGTCATTGCTTTCTAACACTTCATGGCGAAACATTTAACTGTTGGATGCATGAGTTCATTCTCTTTAAGATCGTGTAGAAATAAAGGAAAGGTAAAAATAAAGGAAGGATCAATAATCTAGAAAAAGAATAGAGTAGGCCTAAATTCGAATGCAAATACTAATACCCTAAGACCATAACCCAACTGAAATCTTATCAAATGACTACTAGTAATCTCTCCTGGAAGTCACCAACTTCATGACAATGGCTTCACGACAAACCCATGACTTTACGTCATAATCCTATTAGGACGATACTCTGTGAGACTGAGCGTAATTGGTCCCATGGCGCCCTCTGTGTGGGGATACACACACTATTTACGTAACCAGTAGCCACCGTCAGAGATGAAATATTAATCATTGACGCCTAATTAAATCAGTACGGGGCGTCAGGCGTTATCAATATGTATGATGGGCGGGGAAGCACAGTCACGCTCCCCTCTGCTTGTTGTATGGATGTGGGGAAGGGTGATGGGATTATATGGATCTTATACATGTCTAATCAAGAATTAGAACAAGGGACATGCTTCTTTTGATATGAAGATGAGCCAGGGACACTAGAGGGTAGGAACATTGCCACTTAGAAGAAAATGAGCATTAGCTAGAGGTTAGGCTTATGGGATACTATGGAGGGAGAGTTGGGAATATAGTAATACCCCCCCCCCCCTCTCATAGAATGTCTGTTAGGGATGAACTCTAAATACTGAGAGTCAAATCCACTCTCCTCCCAGAGTCAGTTTAACCTAGAACCTAGCTAGAGAGTCCGTTCCTTCCTGACTCTCTATCAAAGTACAGACTATATGGAAAGAGCACTGCCAAAAAGAGAACCATGCAATTCTAGACTCTGCCTCAATGCAGTGAGGCTCACAGTTCACTGTTGATCCTCACATTAAGTGTGTAGTACAGTACACCTCATGGCATGGTGTGAGAGGTGGGGGATGGCTTATTACACAAGTTAATTACACCAATAAGTTGGTGTTAATCGGCGCCCACCTAATGAGCCTCTTACCCCCTCGGCGAGCCACATTAAACGCTAATTGCTTTAAACTTTAATCAAACATCACACAGGTTGTTTGTAGCATGGGGTAGAGGGGGAGGCTGACATTGCATGCTGGCATTGTGACCCACATCTGAATGGGAGCAGAGAAGTGGAGGTTACAGCAGTGAGATGTGGGATTATATGGGATGTATTCACAGAGTTGATTAAGAATTGTCACCCTGGCACTCTTTCCAGAGTCTGATATATTGGTTGTCAGTCTGACCGTCCATCCTGAGTCAGGCAATGCTGGATGCTGATGGCAGAATCAACCAACCAGGTACTCTCTTTCTCCAACAATCCCTGACTCTCCAAGATTACTCGACCATGAGAAGGCTTGACTCTTCAAAGGGAGTCATTTGTCTGTTATAAAATGATCACTCCTTATACCTAGTTTAGGATGGTGTTGGATGTTTAGTATACATGTGTAGATGGCGGTGTTGAGATGGAAGGAAATAAGGGTGCAGAAGGTTGTTGAAGGGGAAGATGGGTAGGGGTGGGAGGGAGTTGGTGGGTGGGGGTTAGACAGTGAATTGTGCCTGCCCCCGCTGACACCTGTCCCGTCAAGCCCCCACCCCACGTCTGAGTAGGTAATACCAGCAGGCGGCGCCACCAGCAATCTGCGCGTCAACCTGGTGGCCAACCCCTCAATTAAGACGCCAGTAATGAACTACAAGTGCATGCATTGCCCGAATCTTGTGGTGCGGAGAATGCATATGCATCAAAATAATACAATAATGCAAGACTCTACATAGAACAGCCAGAGATGCCTTAGAGCATATACCTTAAGGAATAATCAAATTCAGAGTACCAGCATGTTACATGTATGCACCAGTTACTCAGCAAGGTTGCGTTTACCCATTCTGTCGACGAATGGGCAGCATACATTATATCATCTGTTATCCTTAGAGGGTTAACTCAAATGGGCTGCTGTGGTGGGGTGGGGGTGGTGATGCAGGGGGAGGCGTTGGTTAATTTGCTGTGGTCTGCTTGTTTGCAGATTTGTATTGCTCATTGTGTTGGTGTCTTTGTTTTCTGGCTGTGTGGTTTATAGTGTGTGATGTGGTGGCATGACCCCCACATACTTATACAATGAAAACATTCTAAGTTAACTGGGGCCTGTCCCAGTATAATGTTGATTAATACTATTCTGGAACAGCACCCTAATGTTCTTGGTGCTTAGTATGTACACTTGAACCCAAACTAAATTGCTTTAGTAACTATATATAAAATGAATTTGATAGTCTTTATCACTGTTATCTTAGTTAGCAGAATCCTACTCTGAAATCCAAAGATAATCTTGTTTTTAAAAGGCAGATGATGGTATGTGGCAGAGAAAATCGCCAGTTTTAAGGCCTTCTTTTGTCTAAAACAATTTGAAAATGTATTTACTTTCTGTATAAGAGAACTTAACGTTTATCTGTGCTGAACTGATTCCCTTCACACGTCTACATTATCCTCCCATTTACTTAAGGCCACTTGCTACTGCGTCTTCTCTTCTTCCTCCTGCCCACGATCGACATACCACTCCCGAACCCCGCCTCCCTGTCCTCTCACCGTCCGTTCACATATCTATCTTATTTTATCTCTTTAACAGAACACATAAGTCTTCCACTCCCACACTATAAATCCCCTGTCAAAACGTCTTCTCCACCTTTACACCACAATAAACAATGATGTAAAATCACCATCCCCTTTAGTGTGCCTCGCACCTATCTTGTAACATCTTGAAATCTGGAGTTAAACATCGATGGAATCCCAGATCGAACAAGCTAGAGAGGGATACTTCACATATATCCTGGCTTGCTTTTCTTTGTACAGATAAAAAATGCACACTGATCCTTGATAATCCAATCCCACCAACCGTGTCTGCTACGTTATTAATAGCCCTGATATATATCTAGTTAACATAGGTCTAGCAAAGAACCTCCTTCTTCTGACTGCAACACATCTTTTCTCTCTCCTGATTTCATTCAAGTTTATTTTCTGTTCTTTCAGAAATATTTCAAACAATTTTATCCTTCTGCCATCAAAGTCATTGATATGTCTGGATGAATAGACGGGTGTAATTGTGGTAGACGGCCTGCTGTCATAGTTTATATGTTAGGAGGTTGTGACGGAGATAATTATGGCCAATTTGGGTGTCATTTGTTGATATCATACGACAGTTTGGGGCAGGAGGAGGTAACGAATGCTCCTCCAGAGTTGCAGGAGGAGGCTCCCAACCCAGTGAGCTGATCAACCGATAGGTTAAAGTGTGTTTAATGTCAGTTGGCGAGCATGGATGCCAGATGTATTATCCAAGCTATAAATGCTTTGATTATATAAAGGATATACTGTATGTATCAATCAATACAAGTAAAGGAAATACCTTTAAATCAAATGTTGTATTTGTATTCATTTAAGACCCTGAAGAACAGGTCTCCTAACTAAATAGTCAACACTATCATTATAGGAGACGCTAGTGTTCTGCATACATGCCTTTATAGCATCATTACTGTTGTGAAGGATTCTCTCTTTTTAGCCATACTCAGCAGGCCGATGATTACAAATCGAGCTGTACCTCATGTTATGCAGGAATTGACTTTAGATACACTACTGTTCTTGACTCCACCCAGTGAACCACTGGTGTACTTGAGAGTTGATGTTATCCCGCTTCTATCAACTCAAAATTTGACTAACATCCTTTCCAGATTATCCACTTCTAACATCAGACGATGAGTAGAGTTACGAGTAGCGTTAACCTCAAACATTAGACAATGTGACCCTTATATGATTGCTCCCTTCAAATGTGGAATGAGTTTTAAAAGAGACCCATTAGAGGTTGTTATGTATATTGATAAGGACAGATTATGAGCGTGATTTGTGAGGGTTCTGGTGGAGATTGTCGTGTGCAGAATAACTCACCAGCTTAAGTCGCTGTATCAGTTACAGAATGCTGGAGTCAAGTAGATAAATAACCACTGTAATAACAATTGGGCAATAATAACAACTTTAAAACAGCTTAAACACTCTTAGAGTTGAACACTAGCTGTCATGGTCTGGCATACTAAATACAAATGGTTGGCTATATTTTTTTCCCTTTTGCTGTATAGAAATGGTTCTTTCTCTGACCTCTAAATAATGTTTTCATTAAAGCCATATGTATTTCGACTCAAGTTAGAATATGTCCTTGAACCAGCTCACTGTCATGGCCAATAAGTATAAAAAAAGCAATATCAAATATTACACCTAGCGCACATTTGATGTCATTATGAAAAACCGTTGAACAGCTCCATCTATTCTTATAGATTGCAAGCATCCAACGTCTGTGGGTCGGTACCAAGGCTGAAGTTTTCTGATTCCACCTTGCAATGACGGCTGTGTGTACGTAGGTCTGTATGGTATGATATATGTCTATCTCTTATCTAGGCAGATATGATGGTGGAGGACTATTATTTATGGTTGGCCTCTTGTGGATCTGGTGCGAAGGCTCTATAAAATGGGGACTGGGGCCAGTCTTGTGTCTGAGAGCGGCGAGGTCTGCGTCAGGGGAAATCTAGCTTATTATAATGACATTGTTTCTGGCCATCACTAACCGAGGGACCAGGCTCCCCTGTCCCTAATACGACGTCTTTATTTGGCCGCAATTACCATAGCTGTCCCTAGTGGGAGACACCGCCGTCCGACCGAGGCTTCTATCGTTAATTTGAAGAAACGCCGGCAAATTGCTTTTGTTAGAATTTATGGTAGTGCCCGTTGAATGAATGTTTCAAGTGAAATGGGGCTGCGGTCTAGGCTCCTAGAATGCTGCCGCCAGTGAGGTTATTATTGAAGAAAGAGGGGGGGGGGGGTCTGGTAAGCCTCTGACAGCTACTACTCAATAAAGATTGTGCACATACATAGTCTGCTAGAGACCTGTACTTATCAACAGTGACCAGTCCTTTTCCTCTCAAGAGGCCAAAAGCCGGTTGTGTGCACAACCACCCACGAGGAAAGACTTTCCAGTTACAGGATGTCAAGGACCTATTGTTTTACAGGTAGGCGTCCTGCAGTTACCAGATAGCAGTGCCGAATTGCCAATTGCCTTACAGACACCATTCCTGAAGTTACCAGATAGCAAGCACAGATTGCCTTGCAGAGAGCTTTTCTGAAGTTACAAGATGGCAAGGACCAATTACCTTGTAGACAGACTTCCTGCAGTTACCAGGTGGCAAGACAGGCTTTCTGCAGATACCAGATGGCAAGGGGCAATTGCCATGCATCCCGTCTTTCTACAGTTACAAGATAGCAAGGGCCAATTGCCTTACAGACAGCCTACCTGCAGTTACCAGATAGCAAGGACCAATAATTATTGCCTTGCAGACAGCCTTTCTGCAGTTACCAGATAGTAAGGACCAATTGCCTAGCAGAGAGCCTCTCTGTACTTACCAGATGGCAAGGACCAATTGCCTTACAGCCAGTCTTTCTGCAGTTACCAGGTGGCAAGGACCAATTGCCTTGCAAATATGACTTACCGGCAGTTACTAGATGGCCACAGTATGTTGCCTTACAGGCAGCTTGAACCTGCTAGATGGCGACCACAAGGTGCCCAGCATACAGTATGCATTTAAAGAGAAGTCATTTTTTGTATGTAAACGATGTATGCCATGAGCAGATGGCAAAAGGTATAGCAAGGACATTATATTTTCAAATATGGTTAAAACAATTGCTGAACATGTGCAAACAGTACACAATGGGAAGATAATCAAAAGGCCTGGGGTTGCATCAATGCTATGATATGGCCCGGCTAGACCGAGGCTTTTGAATGTCCTCCTGGCAAACTGCACAATATCATCTCCCATCAAGGCTGGGAAAACATATAAAAAGGGCCCTGTGCAAGGGTATAACGTACTGTAAATGATACAAAACAATGTACATGCACATGCCAAACCAACAAGGTATGGCTCTCCATCCAAAACTCTCTTTCAAAAAGCTTTCGACCAAGGCTGACCTTCAACTCCAATTTAGCCCAGTAAAATTTACAGACCCTTGTGCCAGATAGCAAGAGGTCGCAGCTGTCTAATCCGTCCACAGTGCACGGAAAGAGAGACTAAAGTACTTGTCTCATGTAAGTAATGAACTCTCAGTGTAGTTCCCCCTACCGCCGCTAGGGTGGGGACAGAAGGCCGATTGGTAGTTTAGGAAAGGGAGCCTGTAATCTGCGGCCATTTGCAGTCGGGGCCAATCTGCCCCGATCACAAGTCGACGTCTAGTTACCCCGGCCCGCTGTTTAACTTTTACTTAACTCTTTAAGGGCCGCAGAATGGTCCTATGTCTATGTTCCTTGGTCGTCATAATGAACCGATGCAGCGCTGGTTATGCTACTCGACAGAACCATCTATGAACACCAATTGAACCTTTCTTGACTGTTACAACCCCATAGGCTCGGCATGGTGAATTGACTGTGGCTTTGCATCAGGATGCTAAATAAGCATGATGCATTAAAACACTTTATGGTTTTTAAGGGCTTTAAAGTCACGGCTCGCCATCTGGTGAAAAACACAGGGCAGTGTGTATACGTGCCTGTAGGGTGATGATGGCGGTGTGGGAGGGAAGGGGGTTAATGGAGTGGGGGATAGGGAGGGGGTGGGACGTAGGTAATGCTTTGGGACATGGAAGCCAAACATATATGTACGACCATCATCAACATTGATTGAAGCCAGCAGAATGCGACTTGATAAGCAGAGTTAATTTCCGTTATTATGACTTATACTTTGAGTTTGATATGATTTTATGTCTAATTCTTTCAGCATTCCACTGTGACATATAAGTCTGAAAACACTGACTTAGCCTTGAGATCACCCATGAGATTAAAGTTAGCATTACAATTTTGACACAGGCCTATTATAGAACTTTACCTCTGTGAAAATGATAAGGATATATCTATCCTCAATTCACCCACAATTTTGTGCTAGAATGATGCGCGAAGATCACAAGAGAAGGGTAATGTTTCTCTTAAAGGTGAACTCATTTAGGTAGTGAGGAAGGTGGGGATGGTCATGGGAAGGGAGGGTGTGGGTTAGCGGGGACGCAAATTCGTGATACGGAGTCATTCATCAGTGTGCAAACCCGCGTCTCCCACAATGCCCTGTGCCCTGTGTTTACTTCTGTCCCACTTTATTATTTCTCCCACTGCCGCGATCACGTGAGCGAGATGTGAGACGAGATAAGGCGAGAATTGGAGCAGCTGGATGAGAAAATGCCGACCAGTTTCCTTCTTGTTGTAGTCCAGGTATTGTCCGACAGGGGTGCTACTGCCCATAAGTCACCTCTATCTTGGAAGACTGTGTAGGTGAGGGTAGATTCATTATTGTTAGTACACACCCCTTGAGTCGGACACTTGAGATTGAAGTTAGCCATGCATGCTAAAACATCTTTCATCTATTGATTGTATAACTTGAATGTCTTTGGTTATATACACTTGGATTTGGCGGAAATATAAATGGGATGGTCAGCATACATACAAGTTATAAATCCAAGCAACCTACTCATGGTATTTCTACCTAAACTGGGGAGGGGAGAAAGCAGGGTATATGGGATATGAAGGAGGTTGGAAGTCAGGTGGGGTGGAGGGTAATTTGTGGGGGTGTGAAGGCAGAGGGCGGCAGCGTGACGAGGTGTGAATAGAAGGCAAGTGTCTGTTTCCCCGCTAAACCTATCATTAGCTATCATTGATGGGCACGGCGGGCGGCGGGTAGTGTAAGGGGTGAGGGGGGGGGGCAGGTAGACAATCCTGGATGTGGTGGCTTATAGGAGCTTGGATACCTATAAAAACTTTGGTGATGAGGTGAAAAAAAAATGGAGAAGAATTCAAGGAATATGGTGGAGGGCTTTCATTGCTGCTACTGCTTTGGCTATAGATGCACGATCAAAGAAGGAAAGACTAAATGTCAGTTAACATTATACTATTAGCATCACAATACTGTGTTAACATTGGGAGAAAGGTGGATCGTGCTTGATCAATGCATATCAAAGGCATCTCTAAGTGGTCCCCTCTCTACAGTCATATCAGCATCACATGAGTTGTTGGCCATCTAAACAATCACAGACAAACTTCCCACCTTGTGTTTTACATACCCAGTACAAAGGCAACATAATCCGCTATTTAAACGACCTGATACCCTTCTTATCTCATGAACCGTCAGACATCACAACCACCCCATTTCTCAGACCGAGATCTCACCCTTCTCACTTGCTATCCACCCAACCCGTCAGAACCCCATTTAACCCTTCTAGGGCAACTCAATATGGATGGTTGCAGCCATGGCGAGTTACTCGCATTTGGGGGATGCATTGGGGTTTATACAATGCTGATGGATTGAATTTTTCACCAAAGCAGTACTAGCGAGTTACTCCTGGGGCTACTTAGATACATGATAACAGAAAGAATGATCCTTTAGGCATGTTGTCCTTAAGGTGTTGCACAGAGTATACAAGATCCAAGTTGATGTACATCTACAATCAACTCCCTCCCTTGACACCCCCTATCCTCAAACTCTGTTTGGCCGATGTCTGCTTTGTGTCACATAGATATGTGTAGCATTATCTGCCTTATCTGTGCCCATATCTCACCGTCTGCAGGAGGTTGGTGGATCCCTTCTATCAGTTACAACACCTTGTATTACACCTGCACAACACCCCTTATTAGTATGACCACATTGGTGACGACTTCCTCTCCTATCACACCAGGGTTGAAAGCTGTTATCTGTATGTTATCAATGTTAAACAGCTGCCTATTTACCAAGTACTTTGAGGGTGTAACCCAAGATGTGATTATTTTATCTGTGGCTTTCCACATTCTACACCTGTGACTAAAATGTCATCCCCGGTACACCGAATAGTGTTTAAGGAATTTCAAATGGTAATAGACATTACTGGTATATTCTTTGAATACTCTTCAGAATTTATTTTCGTGAATGATTATAGATGTAACCGTACATATGAAAATATTGACCAGCATACCAATATAGGGGGCCTAGCGGAGGTAATGCAAAGCGCCCAAGTTAGGAGGAAATTCATTTATTCATTTATTATATAGATTTTTATTGACCCATAAAAAATACTTTAGAAAACTGCGAATTGAGATACTTTCAAGATATTAAGCGGCTCTCTGTTACATGTTTACGATGTAATCAATTTGAGGGATTTGATCATTATTGACTTCCACGGCGTGATCTGTGATATCAGCTAATCTTATTAGGCCCTAAAACGGCGTTTCTGGCTTTAACAGCGACAGGTCAATACCACCTCTGTATGCAAATCTCCAATCACGTTGTCTGGTCTATTTGATCACATTAAAAGGGGCACTGCCTTGTGCTTCTAAGAAAATAAAGATTAGAAGAGATGTTCCTCGTGCCTTCCTCTATCATTTAATTAATGGTGCGCCAAAATACAGCTGTCTCAGTAAGCAGGGTAAGAATGATATCCATGAAAAAGGTCGCAATGGCGGACGCACACTTAATCAGTGTCATGTGACCTAGACGTAGCGTTCATGTCAAACAGGGTGCTCAACTTTGACCGCACTGACCGGAAAAGGAAATGAAGGAAGCAGACGAACGCGCGGAAACCCGCCAGTTGCTGCTTGTTCCTGGCGAGTAGGTCTTTTGACGTGGACTGTGCGAGTTTAGAGGGAAGGGAATAGTCGCTAAAATTGATGGATTGAATGTTGTGATTCAGCAGGGGGAAATAATGGAGCTGCGTTTACAAATCTATCAAAGGCGGCTCATAGTGTTGTATTTACCATGGGAAAAGACGGGATGGTTAGAATACCACTAATTTAGAAGTCAGCCGTAACAGCCCCTACTTCGCTAAAACAAAACCTTCGCTTAATTATGTAAGTAGTATAATGGCAATTGGCTTTGCCTCAGGCGTGATTTCATAACCACGGTACTTTAAAAGGTCCTAAACGTTAGAAATATTTAGATTAAATAGAATGTATGACGGCACCTGGACATTCATCTATTCTAAGCCTACCTTTAAATTGATTTCTTGGCCAACGGTAAGTACATCCTGTTCAAATTACCAAAATAACTCGGTAGACAACAAAACTCATCACCCTACCTGTACCCGTGCTTCAGACAGCCCTAGACGTTGACTGAGCTCCTCCCTCATGAAGGCATCAGGGTAGTGAGTCTCATCAAAGAGTCGCTCCAGCTCGTTGAGCTGCTCCAGGGTGAAGTTAGTACGGGAACGTCTCTGTTTTAGTTTGGGAGTGTCCTCGTCCTCAGAACCGGCCGTGTCTTGTCGTGACTCCTTCCGTGACTGAGATTCTGTAGATGAAAAGCAGGGATATGAAAATTATATAGGGTTCAGCCAAGCATAGACATAGGATGAAAAATGCTTCGTTGGCATCTATTTAGTTAATGCCTTATCAAATACCATTGTTATCCTGATAAAACCTACAGCTATTCAGAATATAGAAAAGACTTGTACATATGTAATGGGGGGATGTGATTCACTAATACATCTACATGTATCGTGTTCACATTAGGCCTACTCATTCAGAGTGACTTCAGTTATAACCGGGAAAATATTCATCCGGGCATTGTTACAATAAGAACAATGCATCTCCTGTAATGATTAAACCTCCTGGTTATATTTTGTAAACAATGCCAGTCGCTATCTGCTTATCACCTCCCACGTAAATCCTTATGCGAGAAAAAGAGCAATAAGATAAACTATACACGGTTTTATAATGATTATCTTCTCATAGTCAAATGGATGTCATGGACTAGAAGATAAGATTTTAGACCATGTCATCAGGATGATCAGATCTCTGTAGTTTGAGATAACAGGCTCTGTGTTATCTTTAGCCTCCAGTACTCAGTTGGCAGATTGGTGGGTGACTGGCTATTTGTGTAAAATCGGACCCGCCTACCAGCAGGTCAACCATCTCACGAGGGGATAGTGCTAGGTTGCCCTTGTAGTCCAGTCATAATCTGGATGTATGTAGGGCAAATTGCACATTTCATCTCCCATGTTTTTTTCTGATTCCTTAGAGGACATTGATCATGCCATTTTCTATGTGATTTCTCCAAATAAAACTCCCAAAATATGTGCTGCAAGTATCTGCAGAGCACATTGTGTCCTCAAAATAATTATTTCAACCATGGACATTTCCTAGCCTGTAGTCAAAATGCGGTATAATCTTAAACCTCTTAAATTGCTTATGACTATGGCAGCAGAACCACGATACCCCAGGAGGCATTTCCGTTGTGTGTGAAAGAACTGGTTTTATACATCAAGTATTCTAAAGTAGCATGGTCTACATCCTGACTTGTTAAAGTATAGATGGACATTATGATATTCAGTAATTATATCTTAGATCATCACAAGACTAACACACCACAATGATGCTTATCACACTGTGTCACAGGAACAAACCTTATAGTTCTGCATGTTCACACATATAATGTCACGTAGTATTGTGTGAGTGCTAAATGTAATAATGATGATCATATTCAGAAATTCCCAGAACAATGTATCACTTTATTTGGAGTCTCGCCAAGCCTCATAATATAATGGCTTCTGAACAAAAGACGATGATAATATAACGAGAAAAGAGCAATACATTGCTGGTAACTCCAAAAGTCCAAGCTGGCCCCACCTCTATTAGTAACCTTATGATATGGAGATTGAGAAATGTAGGTACTGGATCATCCTTACTGCTTTCTGACTTAAACACTAGGTGGCACCACAAAAAGGGCGGGAAATATCCCCATCGGAAAGCATTGTTACCAGCGTCTTAATTTTTTGAAAATTCACCTGTGAGAAATTATCAAATATTTATTAAATTATTATATTCTATAACTAATTTTTATGTCCTCTATGTTCATGAGAATCACAGCTACCTATACATGCCATTCTTTTTACCAGGGGATGTCTGCTTCATACTTTTTTTTTGGTGCAAACTTTGAGAAATGAAAAATTTTAGTCATTTTAGGCGTCTTAAACCTGCTGGGACCCAGGGCCTTGCCAATAACTTTTGGAGTTGATATTCAGTTTTCCCCTGGACTATAATGTGACTCAGTTGACACTTGATTTAATACATACAACACAATTATTAGTATCCACTCATGCAGAGTAATGTATAGACATAGGCACCCATTCATCTATTCAAATACATTGTATTCAATTCACAATTCCTCATGACACTATTTCCTTGCTAACAGACCCACAACATACTGAGGTTGAATTATTTGTTTAGCACTTTAAGTACCCATTTGATTCATAGTTCTTTCTTTTCGTGCTGCACCAAAACAGCACTGACGAGTGAGTGACTCGCCAGCACTGCATTGCTGCATCGTGCCGCCCATTATGTTAACGAACAAACCCCATCGAGTTGTGATGATGCATGAATGCATGATTGGTGAGTTAATGACCAGGTCTGCATTCATGCGTCATAGTGACAATCAGGCCTGGTGCACTGAAACACTATATGTGGCCCTCAAAGGGTTATTGTCAGTACACCTTTAATTCACAGTACACCAACAGCATGCTGTCTCAGTGTCTGTGTGAGTCCATATACAGGTAGACATGACAGAAGGCGTTGCATGTTGTAGGGAGGTCATTGTGTGACACTGACAGTGGTTTATGGCCACTAATGTGACACCTCAGTCACACCTCCCGACAGCTACCAGCGGACTGCCCTACCATTGCCCTACAATGTGCCCTACATTCATGTTGGCTGGGTACAAGCGCAAATACACTATACTGAAGAACATGCCCCTAAATCTATTCCCTTTATTACCCATGCGGTTTCTCTACTCTAGATTAGGAGGTAGTTCCTTTCTGTAGTGGGACTGCGTGTTATCTTCTTGAAAGATTCGTGCTTGGGGCAAGGAATGAGTTGGGACTATCTGTGGCTCTGTGCATTGCTCGTATCATGTGGGGTAAATTGTTATTGGGGTATTATCTAGGAGCCCCAGGGCTCTGCTTCACTATTCACACCGTCATATTGTTGAGGTGCTAAATCAAATTACATGTAGCACAAGCTACCTGGCATACATAAGTGTGGTCTGTAAACAGCATGGGAAAAGGATGCAGGGATATGCTTTTTATTATTTCTTTTAGTATTTTAGAGAAACATTAATGCTAGCGACCCCCTCGCTTTAATGCACAATCACTACAGGGGCAGATCCAGGATTGTGTAGGAGGCGGTCTAAGATCTTAGGAATTATAGTCTTAGCAATTATAGTCAAAGTGACTCAAAACAATTTGCTAATTAATGTGACCCATCAAGGGAGAACACCCCTCCGCGGGGGATTTTTAATTCCCCATTTGGCCACCAGGGGACATTGGAGGGGCAAAATCACTCTAAAATCATTAAAAAAATACATATACCTAATTATTGATGCAGAATCCAATTATCTCATTTAAAATGCACCATTTTTGTTAGAAATGGCCAATATTTGGAAGGTAAAATGAACATTTTTCATGAGGAATCAACTGATATGCCTGTTCCTGGTTGCCATGGCAACCATTCCAATTATCAAAATTTGCAGATTTTTATACTAATTTTTGGAGATACTCACCAAAAACCCAAAACTGTAAATAGAATTAGAAAATTCCTTCTAGATCAAAATCTATGATAAAAATCACCATTATTGTTATATATTTCTATGAAAAAGGCTGAATTAATGTGATTTTAGACATTATTATGTTTAATATTGTATTTAGAGCTTAATCGTTGATTTCAGATATGAATAACAACCTATGTTCAAGGAAGGGTTCTGATATAAATACTAGGAATATCTAAGCCAATGATGTCTCATTGAAAAGATCTTGAGATGAACTTTGATAATGAATTTCCCTGCAGAGGGGTGGTCCTGCCCGCCTGGCCACTTTTTGTAAAGTTCTCAGAGTGGCAGAATTTTTGTAGAGCAAACGCGCGCCCCTTCCTTTTTTTCTAATTTATACAGTATCCACCTCTGTAATACAGCCAGTCACCAAATTAAGGTTTTACTTTATGTTGCCTTAAATCAGTTTCAAGCATATATCTGTGTACCATCAAGTCAGGAACCAGAGCCAGAAAAATTCGATATATAAGAGGAGCAGGATGAATATAATAGGCTAATATAGGGCTGACCCGGGTTACATTTTCAACCAATGAGATGACTCCCTCCATTCACTGCAGGATTTTTTGGATACATTGTGTAACACCTGGACCCATCATGCAGGCTGTTATCAGTCCTTATCTCGCCAGGTCCAAGATCAAGCAATGGCAGACCCACTGGACCTCAATACCATATATAAAGGCCCATAGGCTAATATAGGCCCATAGTCGAGTGTCAGGCAGCGTGGAAGCCACCATCTGGACTGGGTAACCTTATACGTCCCCAACAGGTAAATTCTTGGTAACTTAGTGTACCGCCCTGGGTACCACTCAGACTGACAGCAGCGTCCGTAAGCCGCCATCAGGGCCAGGCGAATGTCGTCTGCTGCCCTTTTCTGTTACTATGGCAACTGCCGCCAATCACACCAGTCCCCTTGTTATTCTTCATGAGGGATCCTGTTTCTGTTGGTTGACAGCTAGAGTGATGATTTCAATAACACCCCATTATATACCAATAATACCCAATTTACCCGAGACTAATTGAAAACAAAATTGCCACCAAACAAGGTGTCACCATGGAGTCATGTATGCCACATGCTGGGAGATGCTCTATGTGGGTTAGACAATGATACCTGGATGGAGTCAAGACTGCGCAGCTTTGAAAGTCTATACTTAAATGATAAGCATGCTTCCATGCCTCTAAAAGGGTGCATTTAGAGAGAAATTGCTCTTTAGAAGGTCACAGCCTCTTGGCTGAGACAAGGTGTCCCTACCCTTATACCCCATGGCCGTACCCCACTGCGCACCTGGTGGCAAAATTGTGGTACTATGACCAGCAGGTTGATGTATCGGGTTACCTGGGATTTTCCTACTTAGCATTAAGGACTTAGCGCCCTCGTTTTAGCCTCCAATTGTTTCCTCTATGAGCGATAATAGAGCACGTCACCTCCATCACTGTCACCACCAGGTGTTCAATATGTGAACTAGCCTTATCTGAGCCGTCAGGCTAACAAGAAAGATATCGACTTACCTAGAGGTTTGACATCAATGGTTATGTTTAGGTTATAGATTTAAAAAGCTAATAGTCTTAAATTGAGGGGTTTCCAATCTGAGTGTTAAATAGATATGGTACCAGCTGTAAAGATGCATAACGGTTCTTTGATGATGCGACATACGATTGTGTTATATAGCAGTGACTGTGACTGACACTTGTATTCAATTTAACAAAATTGTTTTCCACATCACATTAAATATAAAGAGCGAAGCTCACGGTGTAAACTGCTGCTGGTCTTTTGTTGTTTATGTCATTCATTTGCTGCAATATCTGATGCGATAATGCCCGGCCTCAATGATATATGATAAAACCCGTTAGTTCTTCTCTGTTGGCCTTTTCACTACTTGCCTTTGGAGTGATATTCAAGGAGAGAAGACAGGCAGCGCAAATATAATATTCCGAATGATAAAGTTCTAAATGGCAGCAATGTTTATATATGATCTCCTGCGCGTTTGAACTAATCCATAGGGTTTTCGCCTTGACATGAAATGATATCACCAAGACAAATTTCAGATTCTGAAGTGGAAGACATTCTCACAAGTTCTAGGCCTTAGTAATCTTCTCATAGTTCAAATAATCTGTGGAAGGAACAAATAAAACGAATGCAAGTAAAGCGTAGAAGGAGGCAAAGTGGAGATGAGAGGAGGGTTTTGATTGGACGACATTGAGTTCACCTTTTGGCGCCCCCTGCCGAGACGCTCGTGTCGGTGACTGAGCCGCCATTTGTGAAGCCAATAACCGACGCGCCGCCGAATGATAATACCCAATCGGCGATGCCTCCTTCCTCTACAGCCGGAAATCAATGGTTGTAATTCCCACCGCTTACTTGCACAGCATCCACACCACCCTACCACCCTCCCTCCTGGCATACTCCACCAAACCCGAATTTCACTCAATTCATTAGCGGCCGGAGCATCTCGCCGCGAGCGCACATCACTAATTATTGGCGGGAAAAGATGCACATGCGCGTCCTCCAATTCTCCATTTGAATGTCGTCTGCTTCACGTGTATTCCCGAGCATGCGCGACGGAGCGGCGCCAAATGAAGGGAGGGTAATTTACATAACCAACGTGTGACTGGTAGCGCCTCTGGTGGTAATAGTGGTGACATGTGCACGTACGGAGTGTTTTGATCTTTAATTGAAGGAATCAGCGACGAGGGAAGTGTTAAAACTGCTTGGTCGGTCTGTATTCCATTGCCACTACAGCCTGGTAAATCAGATTCTGCCATGCAGCCCTTTCTCTTGAACACGCAGGTAGTGAAAGAATTCGCGTTAATGCTGAATGTCTCAGACTCCCTTTTTTCCATGAAGTTCTGAAGTATACTGCTTACAATATCCTGGACAGTCATATACTATACTTACATCTGTATATAGTATACACTGGACATTCATCATATACTACTTACAGGTGAACTGGACAGTCATATGCATTTACTACTTACATGGAAATACTACTTAGACATTCACTGGACACTTATATACTACTTGCAAATATATACTGTGGAGTGATATGTTGATTACAAATACCCTAGACAATCATATCCTAGTTACACATACACTGAAAGTCAATACACAAAAGCTGGCCCCATGACGAATGGCCATGGCGCACTGAGCCCTTCCTTCATAACTACCCCCCCCCCTCTCCTAACCTGTCCATGAATACTTAAGTTTGTATCCTGAAGATACCTATCCATCACCTATGAGTTCATGGTTAGATATACGTTATGATTCTTAAGGATAGGGAGTCCAATCTTACTGCCATTGATGTTCCATTTCGCTGTTTCGCGTCCAAATGACACCCAGCGTACCATCAAAATAATAGAATATATTACACATAATCAGAATATAGTCAATTCATTCATAAGTTTCAGAAGTTATCTTCTGCAGGCCTGAGTGATGTTCTATTCTTTTTTTTCCTGAAATGGATATTGTTTAGTCCATATCCATCAAAACGAGTCATCCACAGATCAAATGTAGGGGAGAAATGTTATGTACAACTGCTCACTTGAACATTTTCTAAAACCCACCCCCTCACATTGTACAGTCTAACAATAGCAGTGGCGGTTGGTAATTAACACGTTCCTTGCCTAAGCAGGCTGCTTTAATCCCACGGTCTCCATGTCTCTACAGCCGCCTAACGATAATGACGCGCCTTAATGTAATAAAGGTAAGTATATTAGTCTCCTCCCCGCCACCTGCCCAGCCCCTCCCCTAAAACCCCGCTCCTCCATCCCCTACTCTCTGCCCACCGCCCCCGGTAACCCAATGAGGCGCGTTGGCGAGCCGCGCCGGCCTCGCGTCGCTCACCTAATAAATAAAATCAATTAGTTTATCCAAATACACTTATTGGTGTAACGAATTTGCGTGACACTTATCAAATCAGCGCCGGAGCCACCCTTACATTACGGACGCCGACGTCGGCGCGCGTGCCGCCCATGGATTTATTTCCTTCTTGCGTTTTCGATTATCGCTAATGAAATGGAGGCGGCTAAGAACGCGTCCGGTCCGTCGTGCCGCGTTGGAGCCGCGGCCGCCAGGGCGGGGCCCCGCGCACGTAACCATATTTTCATTAATACAATAAACGGTAGATAAATATCATTCAATCCCGCGGCACTGATTGCTTAGTGTTAGCGAGAATTCCCGCCCCTTCCCTTCTTCCAGCTCACATGTATGCACTTCCCTTAGCCTACTTTCCTGCCATCCTATCGGATATCCACTCACCTACCCACAGTTCTTCCACACATTCCCTTGTCACCTACCCCACCCGACCGTTTGTCTGCAAAAAGGACAGTATGGATTTTTGAAATCGACACAGTGGTTTCCATGGTGACCATGTGTCCGACCACCCAAGGGGGGTTCAGTAACTGTGTGATGTAATTTCAATACAATCAGACCCTTCACATAATGGGGATAACTCGATCTGTGCGCGAGAACCCTCCCCCAACCACTACCCCTGTTCGCCCCCACCCACCCACTTCACGTGCCTCCCTTTCCATGTTCTTTTCTTGCCCTGATCGTACTATCCATCACTTAGCTTCATGGTCATTACTCACAGGAGGGGATAGCTATGCAGGCATTAGTCTGACAATATTAAGCAAAGGCAACATATAATTGCCCCATATCCTGTAGCTCTTATGAAATGTCAGAAAAGGCTGTGTGACTACTGACAGCTCAGCTGCCTTGGTGTCCTACACAAGAGTCAATAACAGAAGACTCCAGCTGACACCTCAACTTCCTAAATCTTGACAAAAACTTCCAAACCTCGGCTGACATCTCAGCTCTATTCGTAACTGTTTCAAAGTGTCAGTAAAATGCAGAACCCAGCTGTCCTGGTGTCTATTCAGTCAGACCATGATAACGCTAGCATTGTTTTCTAAATAATCAAGGGAATAACAACCATGCATTCTTTGTAAGAACAAAATACATATGATTCTCCTCCATATCCCTCAGTCCTAGTGTGAGTCAGACAGCGGAGGCTGTGAGTTTAATTTGCAGCCTGTGGCGGTATTTTGTAGGTACATGGCGCCATCCATTAACGGAAGTGGATCTTGTGTAAATCAGTAATGGCGGCCGTGGTCGGCGCCTGGCTCTAATTTCATCCGGGCAAAAGTTTATTTCTGGTGGCGGCTGCCTAATGAAGGCTGCGCATGCGCCTTGAAAAAAGGACTATAGTGGCAAAAGGGGTGAATGGTTGGGGTATTGGTACGTGGGGAGAAGAGTGGGAAAGGGGGCGGGGCCGTGCAAATGGAGTGGGGTTAGTGCATCGGGCAGCTCTCTAAGCATTAACAAATGACCCGTTTAAGGAGAAACAAATAATTGTGACAATTATTACCCACACCCACTCCCACCCCAGTCCTTAGAGACAAACAGGCTTTGGTAGACTTGAAGCCTATAAATAAACCGTGAGCAGATGTGGAGTCGCCATGCAAAGCACCATATCGCATTTCCTAATTGCTTCTGGAGAATTTTCAGATTAGGGAGGCTTAGTGGACAAAAAGAGAGGTTTTCATTAATAGTAAAAGGGTATGATTGGCCTGGCAGGGGGCTTTATTGCACTGATTTGCTCCTGCACAACAATTTGATGAAAGTTAATGCACGGAAATAGAGTATCCATGTTGTGAATAATCGATGACCAAAGCTTATCAACGATCACCGATACCTCTCGTAAAATCCGCCTTTGAATAATCAAATGCATGCAGATCGTAAAAATGCCAGAGAGATATGCGTTGTGTATACGTTGAAAGTGGCTTCATGAAAATAATATCATACACAGTTCCTGATGACTCACATCTCACCTCAGATTCATATTTCAGAGTCAAATGAAAATAAAAGAAACGTAATACCTTTTTCGCTTGATTGCGAATCCCAGGTATCAACTCTTTATGGGATAATTGGATGGTGAAGATAACATATCAAGTATGATCAGATGAACAGTGGTTGATAGGATAGTGGAAATATTATTTTGTATGACCGCCACCGAAATGACTAAAAACCTGAATGCAAAAATGTTTGCATAAATTTCACCACACTTTTTCTCTCAGTTCTAGTTTATTGCTCAAGCTCGCCCGGTCGTCTTCCTGTAAATTTCCCTGAGCCCTCTTATTCTAAAAAGAAAACTGAATAGAAGTATATAAGTCATGAAAATAAAAGAAGTTAGCCATGCATGCATTAACTTTTCTCTGTGCATTTCAATATTCTTAGATAATTGTCTTTACTTATATCAGATAAGAGCTACAACATATTTCGACACCATGAATGAACAGATATCCATGCCAGGACGCCATGTTGATGTAACCGGAAGTTAGGCAGGAGGTCAGCGCGAGAAGGAGCATGGGAAGGCTTGGATATGACTATAATCCGGTCATAATCCGGGTCCTAATCCAGACAGGGTCACATGGGTCATACAGGTCACGTGGCTGCTTTATCCCGCTCACTAATTGGGGTGGCCGTCGGTACTTCCGGTCGGGGGCACCCTTCTTCCGGTCGCCGCTGTCCCTGACTTCCGGCGGGTAGGGCCTGTGTGCCATCGGGTTAAATAATTGGTTTCCGCGGGCGTCAGGTGATGGTTGACGGCAGGGTGCGGGATTAACGATAGTGGCCAGTGGCTGTTGGTCACTGCCACCTGAACAGATGACCAGTGCCACTGACCGGCCGCTTGACCTATGGCCGCTGTCGGAGAAGGGTGGACAGACGCTGATAGAGGCTACAGACGAGTGGGAGTAAGGAGGGGGGGTGGGTGGAAGGAGAGATGGATTTCACAAGACGCGCCCCGGAAACCCGCCGTTACGACCGCCCGTCCGCCGTACTTCAGTGACATGTTCGCTGCATCCCTTTTGCCTAGCACAGCGCGGCACATGCGCAGCACATTGTTATTAATGAATTTCACTATCACAACCAGTCCTTGGACGATAGGCCATCCACTGCTTCTCATAACTTGCTTTCCTCCCCCACATAACAAGGCTTAACTGATCGCAATGGTGACTCACGTGAAATAGTACCGGTACATTTAAATCCTGATGAAGGCTCACCACGGCCGAAACTGTTGATCACCATATATCATCTACCATATCCATCCAAATCTCATTTACTTGCTGTACATGTTTCTACTGTAATAAAATTTACCAAACCCTAATTAAAGGACTGTGTCTGGTTTTGTGTTACATACAACCTTTAGTACATTTAAATAAAAAAGATAAAAATCATACACCTTTACCTATTGCCCAAAATTTTAATGCATCGATTATACACATAAAAAATGTAGGGTCCCTGCATGCGGCCTTCTTATCCCTGGAACCGACTCTTCATATTGACACCTATAGATGGACCAGGCAGCTGGTCCTGCCTGATAAACGTTGGGTGACAGGCTGTGAAGTTGCCAACATAGGTGTAGAACTTGTCAACATGAAGAGTCTGTGTCAGATATGACAAGTTAAATTGGACAGGGTTTGCCTCGTTTAGAAATTGAAACTTCTCACTTTGTATTTATGCTGCTCACTGCCTATTTTTTCAGTGTATGGGACATGTCTAAGTAAGGGGCACTCCATCACTATACATCATTATTTCTGTGTACCCATTTAGGTAAATGACCTCGGTCATTTCTGGACCTTGTCCCGTCAGGACTATCCGTTCTTATTACATTTCCTCACAGACAGATAACATTGGGGTTGGTTCCCTCAAGGACGCATACAGCTAACAAAGTAGTAAGTAAAGAACTAATGGTCTCGTAAATAGAGGGAGTCATATCCCAAAGTGGTCATTTCCCATGTGGTCTATTTGGTAGGACCTGGAGTAGGACTTAGAGGCTGACCTTTAGCGGCAGGCAGCCAGGACTCAGTGTCACATGGAGGATGCCACTCCCTATGAGGAAAGCAGGAATTATTTATCCTCTCGTGCACAGTCGATTTACGTATCACCGTAATATAAGGAAGATAATCCTGCGTTGCATGTGAAATGGTTATTTTGAGGGTTAATTCCCCCTACAAAAAAACTAACAAATTTTCGGCTAATCAATTCTTATTTTCTTCACTTTGTTATTGAATATGTGTTTAGATACAAAAAGCAATGATCTTACCCTCTAGAAACCCTTATACACATTATACACATTATTTAGAACAAAATAGCTTGTTTGGGTAGCTTTGAGTTTGCATGTGCCTTGTGAGTGCTTCTGTAGATTAATCAAGGTAATTCATGTGAGCTATAACGAGACATTCGGAGCTAAATGTGGGTCATTTAGGGTGTGTAGGAGTGAATGAGGTGCTCACTGAGTACTTACAAATAAAAGAACTGTCCTCTACATGAGCTCCAATTATCCTTATGCCAATAAATGTCGTAATTTACAAAGGTCACCTGTGAGATTATGTTGTGTATTTCGACATCTTTTATAACGTACCACCTAATGTATAATAAGCCCTCCCATCCACCTCCTCCCTGCCACCCATTGTGCCTCAGATTTAAGATAGGGTGAGGTAAGTCGGGGGGGGGGGGTCCTGTGCCTTAAATGTCAAATATGGCCAACATGGCAAAGTAAAGAAAAAAAGGTTCAGAAATACTCAGTATAAACCTAACTCCCAAAGCCTTCCCCCTCCAACAATCCAACTGAGCTGTCCTTCGACCATCCACTTCTCCTATACCTCTATACACACGACACTTTCTGCCCTTCCCAGTAGGACACTGCTATGGCCAGCAGGTCACGAGGGGGCCATGCGTCAAGGTGTCAATTGTATTCATTAGGCGAGTGCCGGTGCCCATTTGCTCTTGTTTCGGGGCGCGTTAGGCGCTCTGGGGACCCGCGCGTCATCCGTCGTAGGCCGACGTCGCGCGCCACGCGCCGGAAACGCGTCGCCGTCAGCCGCTAAGTAGCCTCCGGGCCCCTGGGGTCATTCCGGTCACTCACCGCCTGCTCCGTCTTTTACCCTCGATGCCCTGACCCCCGACACTTGCCCCACTAAAACACGAAATGCTGACCGGAAGAAGCAGAAAGGAGATGCAAGAGCAGGGGTGGGAGAGCGGGGGGGTTCTGAGGCTGGACAGAGCAAGGCCCCTTCGCGCCATTTTCTCATTGGAAGGACAGTGCGGGCGGGCGTTTTATTCAATTTACCAAAAAGGGGTCGGGACCTGTTGACACGGCCGGCCGCCGACAAATCGAATCGGGCTGACCAACGACGACCGAAGATGGCCGGAGATGGCCGACCCCATGTAGTATTCACGACTGGTGAGACGCAGGGGTCAGTAAGGGGACGTTCACAAATGACGTCACAAAAATGTTCAAACCACCTTTCAAGGCACATGAAATCCACCCATATAATTTCTTTTGAAATTCGCCTAAGTTACAAACTTTATAGCCTCAGTAATGATTCATCAGATACGCAAAAAGACTTCATTCTCGATCCTGTTGTCGGTGACCTAATTTGTGAGTGTTCCCCGGGGTCCCAGGAGGGTATGGCACGACTCCTGGATGTCGGGCTTACAGGGCTAGGGCTCAGAGAATGCGCAGTGCATACACATTGTTGATACACACAGTATGACCCCCAACCAGACCTAACTAGAGGCCTACTATTCTTAGGCTCCAAGAGAATGTGTTGTGTACAGACAATGGTCCAAAAACATGTCATCGACATACATGTACATGCCTGCAACAGGGGTATATTTAAGTATACCACTCACAGACTTCAGCTCAATGCAATGATATACATGTATAGTGGAATTGTTGTAATAAAATGAAGGAGTCTGTTTGGTTACAACCACCGCTGGAATTGTAGTATCCTCCACACTGATACTCACATCGCACAACGCAATTGATGGGGAGATGTGCCTTCGACACAGTGACAAAGTGATATACTACTTACACAACGCTGCGTGGGGAGGCTATAGGATATAGGACCGCACAGCTCTTTGGCTCTTGTACTAGCGGTTCACAGTAGCAGCCATCCACAATCTCTTGATATATTACATGGAAATGTCAGCGGAGCAGAAAGCTATTAAATTACATGAAGGGGCTATTGGTTTAAGGAAATGTGTTAAGGAAGGAGTACGGGAGTGTGTACTGTTGGGGTAGAACACATGTAAACTTTCAACTACAATGTATAGGGAATGCAAGCAGATCATAGGTGGCAAGCAGGGAAACATGGTACATGTATATTGAAATTGTACCGGTATCTTATATTATCTATAGCGGCAGGTGCGAGTATGATCGCCAACTAACGACTGCCAATTCGTAGAACAGATTGCAACCTTCCTGCCCCCCTTGTCTCCCTCTCTCCCCTTCATCCCAACAATCCCCCTGCCGCCAGTACACAATAGTCTCGTTTTCAATGAGGGCCGTGCGCGGTTTCATAGCTAATTGATATCGATTCACGTTGTCGGCTGTCGCGGGACTAACTCCTAATCGCTCCGCTAGATGGCTCCCCACGGGCATGCGTCAACGGGCTCCAGCGTTTCTATTGACGACTTCCGGGTGAGACTCAAGAGGGAGTTGTGGGCTATCATGTCCGTAGTTTGGGGTCTGCTGTGGGGTGCTGATTGGCTGAGGAAGCTCGATGGGGTATAGCGGTTACAAATGATATCAATTGGCATGAAAGCCACCCGGGCTCGCTAAAGGTCGAACCGCAGACGACGCTGGCAGCAAGAAGTCGTCTGCCCATGCAGCTGACCGCCGAATTAGGCGCCAAAGCTCTGAAGGTCAAGGGTCAAGTGGCCAGCCTGCCGCCCCCACTTGGCCGGACTTGACCACGCAGAAACTGACTACTTTGTGAACGTCAGCTACGAGGACATGGCGCGGCAGCGATGTTAAAAGCCGACCAAAGGCATAAACATCCGCCATGACAGCCAGCGATCCGCGTGTCGACCTTGGGAGCGACAGAGGACGTCGTCAAGGTCACTGACAACGCTGGAGGAGGAGGTAAGGTGTCTCTATGCGCCACGGGGGGTGTCGTGGGGGTCGGTGCTATATTCACTATCAGGGGCCTGACCCGTCAAGGTCAGCCTGCTGGGTCAGAGGTTAGAGCATTGAGGCGGTCACATAAAACGCGGCAAAAGTCAGAGAGGATGCAAGGGCTGTTCAATGTCGTTTGCTGTTTATGAATAGCATCTTCCCTCTTAATGTGGACTTAAGATCGGTTGATTCCTACTCTTTTTGTGAGTAAATTGTAACATATTGTCCTTATAACTATCAGAATTTTAAATTTTTATTTAAGTTTTGCTGCGTTCTTAAAGGTCACACAGCAGTTGTTTCATAAAACAAATTTGAACAGTTTGTCCTTGCAAAAGTGGTCCCTATATAAACTAATTGTCGGCTACTTCTATCAGGTATCTGCAGCTTTTTATTTTTATATTCGACCTTGGTCAACATCAACATCAATAGGAACTAGGACCACTACACCAGACAATATACCCCTATACTAAAGGTCATCTTTGACCACTATCCCTTTACCCATCCCCCTAGATACCAACATGGCAGCAACGCCTCCCCTCAGCATCATGCAAGGGGAGGTAACCATTTTATCTCCTACCATGAGGAGGGGTATCTATGACATCAGAGGCACATGGCGGTTACATGGTCGTCATACACACCAGGCTGGGAACAATCTGCCCTCATGGCTACCTCCCGAGTGGTCTAACCTCAGAGTTAAAATGTCATGGTCGGGGTAGGTGGTGATGGGGCGAAGGGTCGGCCACAGAGGTTGGCACATGTGCAGCCAGTACGCCCTATGACTTCTGGTGTTATCATGTCATTCATTGGGTTCTTTATGATAACATCAGTCAGGGGCGTAGGAAGCAAATTTTTTATTGTGGAGGCCCAGGGGTCTCGGTTGGGGGGCCCGCTATATTTTTATATAGGCTTATATAGGGGACCTCTTCATTATTAGGGGGGCCCAGGCCCCCCTGCCCCCCCTTTTCCTACGCCCCTGTTACAGTGCTATTTATCATAAACGGTCTAACCTCTTTGTTATTAACCCTACTTATCTAATCATGAATATGAAGTGAAGGTCAAAGGGGTTTTCACCAAGCGGACCTTCGAGGAATAGTGACATAGACACTTTTCTAAATGTATGTATCATGTGGTTGTATCTTTCTGCAACATTAGAACTGGATTGATATTAGCACCTTTCATTGAGCCCTTTTCATTCAACTTTAACCTCTATAGAATGAAGTAGAGACACATTGATGAAAAGACTGCTGCGCCCTCCTCAGGAAGTAGATCCTATGTAATCAATCTGATTGATGGATTGCTGCAGGGTAACACGGACCCAAGACCTCGCTCAACAACTATAAGACTAGAAAATTATATACAGCAATGCCCTATATTATCTCGGGTTTACCACGAGCAACCTATAGCTGATACATATTATATTACAGGTGGTAGATTCATATTGCATAGAATTATCCTTTAGACTAAAAATGACTGTAATTACGGAAATGTAACAGGTCAAATGATCAATTTAGTGACATTCATATTTGCGTTTTAACCAACTTAGTATACACATGGTCTGTGGAATGGTCCCAATCCAGGACAAGAGGGTGGTATCAATTAATGGGGTACTGCAGTGCTATATAAAGGGGATGGAACTATCGTAGATCAAATCTAAAGCTTATATCTTAGAATATGGGTATTAAAAGCGTTTGGCCTTGGACTATAGCACATCTATTGATGACAGTACCACACTACTTAGAGCTCTCCTTCATAGCTTACACCGAATCGAAAATCCAGGACTTCTACACATCGATATGGTATAGGAATACTGCTGCATATATCTGAAAAGCTGCTCTCTAGGCCTGTTCTACTCTGGACCTCAGTATAGACTCTAGGAGCAGTTGTAACCCTACACTGAGCAGCTCATCCCAAACCAGAAGCTGCTCAGGAGCTACTCATTAGGCAGTCCAGTCAGAGCCCGCCCATTGCCGAGTAGCTCATCCCAGCCCCGCGCCCTGCCACCAATTGGACTGGCCAACGAATCGAAAGGGAATCCCTTAATTGAAATGGTCACTTGGGGCTTGTCGACCTGCGCTGGGCGTGCACGCGGATTAAAGGCCGGCCAATGAAACTGACCAGCGGTCAAGGGGCAGTGGCCATCCTACGTGTGGAGGGCATGAGGGGTTAGAGTGGCAAGGGTGGGGTAGGACTAGGGACCCTGGATAAGCTTTCATCGGTGGCAGTATCCTCTGTGTAGGCTTTCTATATTGACGATTTTACCTAACATATACCCAGTTTTTCTTACCTGCATAAATTTGTATATCCCTTAGTATAGGGGTATTTGTGCCCCCTTCCCTCTTTCCTGTGAGGGGAAATTCACCCTCCAAACTGGGTATGACTCTCAATGAAAACGTAGTCAATCGTGGATCTGTCTTGTGCATGCTGGCTGATAAGTGTTCAGGTATACGTGTTTCAGATTGGCATCACCTAGGGCATTATTCTACAACATTATTTCACCAAGGAGTCGTGAATGAAAGTGAAAAGTTATTGAAAATGAGATGGAGAAAGAGAAGGAAGAGAATATTCTGAGATGTAACAAGGATAGCTAGGGCTTCTGGAAAGATAAATGTCCTGTTCTGACCATAAACCAGTGGTGCTGATGTCGGTGAGGTTAGTAGCACCCCCAGCTGACCTAGAGGATCACACGAAGTGACCAGGGACATGACCAGGGGTCAGTAAGGGGATGAATGATGAGCAATCCACGTGGGCGGGGTGAGGCAAGCCTAAAGCAGGCCTAAAATAGGGAGGATGGCAGGACTGAGCATGCTGACAGGGTTATTACGCAGCTGTCACCTCCTGTAGGAAGAATATTGAAGGGGCATCTGTTTCATTTACTATATGACCACATATAAGGCAGTCTCCTGCTTCTTTTGCTGTGGAAATCATGATAGTCAAATCGTTCCCCTTATGGCATTTACGTTCTTTGTGATATAATATCTATTTTACAATTCTATTCTATTTGTACTTCTTTTGCACACAGGCGTTCCCGCCTACAGAGAAGTAGCCGCGTTAAAACCCCAAGTCCATGCTCTGTCCAAAGTTACCCCGGAATCATTGTTCCTGTTCTTTTCGTGGATTCCAATGCATCGGGTCGGCAGAAGAGCGTAGGATCCGAAAGTCAGGTAGACACTATTGCTACAATGTCAATATTACATTCACTGAGTTATAGCAATAATGTCACTCTTTATCAGTCACCATTTTGATGACCACTTTGAAGCTTTATTCCCTTTGAATCAGAAGGTACCTTTCTGTAGCCAATGTCCGCTCGTGTTTACAAGCATTGCCTATAGATCTCTAGGCCTGTTCTGGGATGAGTAGGGTGTGTGGGGTGTGTGCCAGGGTGTGGTGGTTGACTGTTAATGAATTGGAGGCACGTGGTGGTTATTAGTAGGACACGTGACCGGACACGTGACTGCACCACCCATCACCACGCCCGCTAAATCGACGCCACCACTTGCACCACAGACAACACAACTTCTCACTTCCTTTTTTCGAGCATTCACATCGCAACCAACCATACAAAGGCCTATTGCAATACATTGTTATGAGCAGGAGAATCTCAATGATATGAGGATGGCCGAGTGTCATACCAGGAAAGTTTTTCATAACTCCGATAATAGATACGTAGTAGTATGCTTTATGAAATGCCTTCCAGTCACCTGCTGGCAATGAGAGCATATAATATCTCAAGCTATAGGCCTACTTTGCAATTAAGGTTGGGGATATATCCACAAATCCCATTATTTCATCTGCACAGAACAATAGGCTTTATATTTGATATATCGTCCAATCTTATATTCAAACCAGATTCAGGCTAAGCATCAATCCTGCTGGCGAGGAATCACAGCAATTAGTTGGCGACTATAAAACCTTCATAGAGATCAATAATTAGCACGGAGCGTGACGAAGCCTATTGTCTCGACGTGAGGAGTCCTAATTACCCACCACAAGAACGGTAGGAAGGGTAGGGAGTGGCCATTTTTTTATCAAGAGGTGGCTTGAGGGACTTTCGCTGGGCCAAGGCGAAATTTCTTGCGCCCCACCCCCTCAAGAGTGATCATTTCCTTTTGGTTCCACTGTGGAGTGACCCAAATACCCTGCCAGCTCTTGTGTTCTAACAGAATTTGTGGGCTTCTAATACAGTAAATCACTCCAGAAGGGGTCGGCTCACCCCTAGAAGGGGCATAAAGCCCCACCCCCCCCCCCCCATCCTTTTAAAGAATGACCACCCCCTGAGTGGGACTTCTACCGCCAGGTGGCCAGAGGCGTCAGGAGTCAACCGCCGAGGTGTGAGGCATCATCATGGGAAGGCGGTCATCATGGGAAACGCGAGATCTCGGACATGACGAGAAATCAGGAGTGTTCAATTCTCACGGGATCTGGTAGGAGGCGTCAGTTGACCGTGTCTCTGGTAGACGGCCAACAAACAACCCACTCACGCCCCCCCCCCCACCTCCAGCATGCTAGTTATTCCATGTCTCACACTCTCCCAACACAATGCTAGCTCTGACCCTGTCTCTTAGTCTTTGCCCCTCGTTCTCTCTTTCTATATCCAGTCTCCTTGATATGCCTTTAGACATGTGGACCATTTAACATTGTAAATATCAAATTGTTGAATATCTTATCTCTTTTACCATTCTATTCCTTATCCCAACCACCCCCCTTCTCATGTTCTCTTCCCGCCTTTACTGTGATTACAAACTTCTTTGTACTTTTAATCGTTTGATGACCGCATAACGGATTAACGCATTAATTTTAATTATAATTGTTGGTCGTTATTATGCATAAATGCAACACTGGCTAGTCTGCTGTCACCAGGGCTGCATTCCTGCACCCTGACAACCCTACAGGGTTAATTATACCCCTGAAGGATTGGCATGATAGAGTACTAAGGGATCGACTAGTCCTACATTAGAACATCTTGTCAACAAAGGAACTAGAACATGGAGGGATGATACTGTCCGTAAAGGGGTAAGTCTAGACGTACAAATGAAGCTGTTCTGCCACCATAATTGCCTCATACGAATAATAGATAATTGCACTTTAATTGCCTATTGTAGAGGTACACTTTACTAAACCATAGGAGTTGGGTACCGTCTGACGTGGCGGGTGAGTCGAGTCGTCGGACGTTCCTCAGGTTCCGGATAGGTGGCAGCACCGATCCGGGTCTGTGGGGACATCTGACGACGAACACCTGGGTCCGTATATAAAGCCCAGGGCTCAGCCGCTACGTCAGAGGCCCTTCTGGCCTCCACACTATGTAAACCACTGTCTTTTAATATTAGCTGCCTCTTTGATATCATTCGGCAGCCGTGAGTGTGCATTAAGTAATAAACCTAACCGTTGGCATACACTTGGAATACTGTCTTACTCTTTCTTTCCGAATCGTAAGACCCGAACCCCCCAGGTCCGTAAGGCCACAAATCCTTACACTGGTGCCGTGACCAGTTAATTCTGGTGTATAGCCCGGACGTTATAACGTCCGAACGGCTAGTACATGGGTTAGACACCCTTAGGGAAGCTAACCCAGCAGGGCAATCACTTGCCCAAGAGAATGGAAATGGATCGCTAATGCTCCAAGCCCATTCGGACTCACAAGATGCAGAATCAGCATCCTGGAGAGATCCCGGACCCCACTATAATGATAGTGAAGAGAATCTGCCAGACTCTGTACGACGCGAACAGTCCATACAGAGACATAGTAACTTAATAGGCCAGCATTCAATTGTTGACGAATTATGTGATTCGATGTTCGAAGTCGGTGGTAGTACTAACCCAGAACATCCGGCACCAATGCGAAAAAGGGTAACATTCGGAGAACTACCTTATAGGTTACCCAGGCCCGAATAACCAATATTAGATTATAGCGCTATAGATGGCGACTTAACCTATGCGGTACCGGAAGGTGAAGAATTAAAACGACCGGATGTCCTGTTGTTGAATGAAACTTATGTAACTTTGAACGAGAATTTAAATACCTTGGTCAAAGCTAAGGATGAAGTATTGCATGAAAAACTTCAAATGGAAGAGGACCTAACTGGCATGCGAAAGGAATTCGAAGCCAGAAGGAGCGAGTACATGAAAGAACTCGAGAGTGAAGAACTAAAACTTCAATCTATGAGAGATTCATTCAATAAAGAATATGATAATAGGCACATTCGTATCCAAACATACATAGATACGAACGACCAACTAAACCTTGATAAGACAAAATTCGAATCCGAAATTCGCCATTATCAGGAGGAGTTGGATAAATTGAAACTTCAGTGCAGTAAACAAGCTGAAGATAATGAAACCATCCGGGTAGGCATCATAGCTTACAACAAACAACTGGAGGAGGATAGACAGAAACTCACGAATGAGCTTCAGGAATTGCAGGCCACTGCAATAACTCTAGATAAATATGTAGAAGCAGCCCAGTTAACTATAGGTAATATAGACCCAGCTGTGGTATCTACAATGTTGGGAAAGACATCTAAAGATGCAACCCCAATTAGATACAGCCCATTCGTTGATGATGGGGCTGACAAGAATGTGGTATCCGGAATCTATAAGAAACCGGATAATGCTGCAGTAAATGGAACCGCATCTAAACCAGTAGTTCCAATGCTGGATACGATAGGACCAGCACCACCCATACCAGATTTGAGTCACAAAATCAAAGCGACTCACGATGGTGCTACAGGGAATAATAATAATTCACCCGTGGCACAACCAAGAGCACCCGGACCAATGAGACATATGTTGACACCACCTTCATATTTCCCCCAACCCGGCCACAGTACACCAGCAGTACCAAGATTACCGAATCCACCCACAGGTTCTGGTAATGGTCCTACTGATGGACGTTTTCCGAGACCAAATCCGCCACAAAACAATATCAACGGCGGTACGTACCAACCGAGAACATCTTCCTATGGATATAGAAATAATTATAATCCATCGGGAAGTGGCAATTATCAGAATGGTAATAGCTATAACCAGGGATGGAATCAAAATGATTCTTACCCTAGATATGCTTCTTCTGGAAACACCGGTCACAATAGTGGATACCCTGGTGGTTCATCTGGAGGCTATAATAATAATGGTCCACCAGGAGGAAACCCTCCAGGCGGCCCAGGAGGATCCGGATTCGGAGGATCAGGATCAGGAGGAGATGGCAGGAAACCTAACAGGAGAACTTCTATGCCTGCAGGGATGCAAACCATCTTTGATAGAAGCCAATGTATACAAAACCTTGGCATTGACTGCTACCGAAAGGGAGCAGACGGCATGGAAGTCATGAACTGGAGCATGCGAGAAGCAGATAGACTACGCGGATGTAATAATCCGGCACGTAGGCAGGCACGGATACCCTCTCCATATGATTCTAATGATCCATGGAAGGACAGGTATCAAGCTTTTGTTGACGAAGTCAATTGTAGTGGCTGGACAAAAGAAGAAGCTCTGCCATATTTGATTTGTTGGTTAAATAAAGGCGGAAAAGTAGCTCTCAACCAATGGAGAGCAGCTTACGGAATATACACTGCAAAAAAGGTGTTTAAAGATACACACCAAATTTTCTCAACACCCGCATTTAAACACCTAAACACTTGAAGTGTTTAGGTGTTTAGCTTTTGCACACTTGTATTTAAACATCTAAACACTGAAGTGTTTAAGTGTTTAGCATTTAAACACTTGGTTAAACACTTTGTAGTTAAACGCGTTTAAAATTGAACACGTTTAGCACTAAAGAAGCGTTTAGAAAAGTGGGACAAATAAGTGTTTAAACAAGTGTTTAAGTCTTAAACACTGGTGTTCAATCCCTAAACACTGTTTTTACAGTGTATGGTACCTATGATCAATTGGTCGAATGTGCCGCATACCTTTTCGGATCAATCGTTAGAGAAGATCCGTGGGTAAGCTTCAAGAAGAGGACACAAAAACCTAAAGAATCACACAAAGTCTTTGGTTTGGAGCTACAGGACTTGCTTTCAAAAGCACGTCCAAATTGGGCTCATGATGATGATTGTTATCTACAAGAATTGTTTATACAATTCTACAGTGGATTGCGTGATCCGGATCACAAGCAAGTGGTCTGGGACTCTTGGAAAGATGACACTTCCTTCAGTGATCTGTTCATAGCAATCGATGGACATGACATGAAGAAACGTCTGGTAGGTCTCGGACCTAATCCAATAAGAGCAGCTCCATTCCAATACGGAGGTACACCTGCTCCGGTATACGATACTTCCCAATTAGCTCCGGTTGAATCGAATGAAGTGGATGAGAATGATGAATATGTCTCCGATGAAAACGGAGATTATATTGGTTCAGTGCATGTAGCTGGAAAATATTACCGACAAAAGCGGTATAGGAAAGTACATTCGAGAGGGAGAGGAGGATCAGTTGCTGGTAAAACAGCTTCCGGATCAACTCAACCTGGCAGTGTAGCCTCTACGGCGAACCCAACTGTAGCAGCCACTGTTGCTCCGACTAACATGATGGAAACATTATTAGCCGGATTAACAGAAGCTCTAAAGAGACCGAGAGTTGACAAATCCCAGAGGAGATGTTTCAGATGCCAGAAACTGGGGCATTATGCTCCAGAATGTATGGCTGAAAAACCTGTCCCTCGTAGACAGGAGAGTGTCTCTGGAGTAAGTACAGAGGAAAACTAAGGAGGGGTCTCCCGAGGGGCAAAGAAGGGGATCCCAGTGACAAATCTTGCCATGATATCACCATCCGTGATGATAGTTCACATGAAGTAACAAGATCGCCTAACACCGAGGTGGTTGTAGACACCCGGAAGGTTAGGGAAGCTGATATAACAGGTGCTATGGGAGCACAGGGGAAACCCAATATCAGTAACGAGGCAGGCGGCTATTCGTTAGCCAAGGTCTGTGGTGCCCACCTGCCCCCGGGTCATCCTTGTCTGGAATTCTTAAAAGGATGTGGATTGACTCCTGGTGTGAAAAATGACGTTCCGATTGTCACGGACATGCCCTCTGTTCTAAACGGAAGGCGGTGGTATGTTTGCCTTACTGTTAACGGAAGGTCTGCCGAATTCCTTGTGGATACGGGAGCTAGCCACTCTTGTATCTCCAAGGGGTTCTACGACCTTATACCGGATGAACATGATACTCTCAAATCGGGAGGAAGTGCTCAGACGGCCGACGGCAGTACCTTGCAAACGTATGGTAGAACTTGTGTGAGACTACAGTTAGATGGTATACATGACTATGTCATGAGCGCCACCGTTGCGGATATAGCAGATGAGGGGATACTCGGGTTGGATTTCGCATCCCTGTATGGTGCTGTATTGGAACCCCAAACAGGAGTGTTGAGTGTGAGATACCCGTACCCCGTAAAGGTTAGATGTGCACTGAGACAAGTGAGCAGTATGGCTAGTGTGGCACACACTGTGCGAATCCCTCCGGGAGTAGCCTGTGATGTGCTTGTAAGAAGTGATCCTGCAATGCGTAACAAACCTGCAGTGATAGAACCGGATGTAGTTACTTTGTCAGGTATTGGATTAAATTCTGTAGACACGATAGTAGCGAATGCATCCTGGTCAGTAGTACCTGTCTCCAATACTGGAAACACTACTATCTACTTGAAAAAGGGACAAGTTTTTGGAAACGTGACCCTTTCGGAAACTGTAACGGATAGTAAGCTAAGCTTACAGAAGGTAACAGGAGATGATGAAATTTCGGAAGACTTACTTAAGTTGTATGAAGAAACTTCATTAGAAGATCCGGAACACCGGAAAGAGTTCTATGATATGCTCTGTCAGTATCATACTGCCTTTGCCAAACCTGGTGAAAAACTAGGTACGACAAATAAGGTATTACATAAAATAGATACTGGAGATGCCGAACCCTTTAAGATACCGTATAGACGGTTACCCTTAGCAAAAAAGAGAGTAGCTGAGGATGAAATAAATAAGATGTTGGAACAGGATGTAATAGTCCCTTCCAATAGTCCATGGAGTAGTCCTGTGTGTATGGTAACAAAAAAAGACGGTACTATCCGTTTCTGCATAGACTACAGGAAGTTGAATGGAATAACGAAAAAGAATTCGTATCCATTACCGAGAATAGATGAAACCATTGACTCCTTAGGAGGAAACAGTTGGTTTTGTACCCTAGACTTGCAATCAGGCTATTGGCAAGTGGGAATGAACCCTTCAGATATGGAGAAAACTGCATTTTCAAGTCATATTGGATTATTCCAATATAATGTAATGCCGTTTGGATTGTGCAATGCACCTGCAACATTTGAAGCAATGATGGAAACAATTCTAAGTGATTTATTGTGGAAAAGATGTCTTGTATATCTAGACGATGTCATTGTCTTCGGAAAAACATTCGAAGAATGTTCTAATAACCTAAAAATGGTACTAGAACGTATTATCTCTAATGGTCTCAAATTGAAACCTAAGAAATGCCACATGTTTAGAAAGTCCATAAATTATTTGGGCCGCATCATCAGTGATGAAGGAATAAAGGCTGATCCGGAAAAAATCGAATCAGTTACGAATTGGAATAGACCTAAAACACCCAAAGAAGTGAGGTCCTTTTTAGGATTCTGTTCCTATTACAGGGAATTTATTCCGAATTATTCTAGAGTCAGTTACCCATTACAAGCAATAGCTAACTGGACTCCAGGAAGTACCAGGGAAAAATTTCCTTGGACACATGAACAGGAAAACGCTTTTCGAAAGCTAAAAGACCTGTTCACGAGTACTCCCGTATTGCAATATCCGAATGAGACGGATCATTTCATACTGGATACTGATGCTAGTAATGATAGCATTGGTGCAGCTCTCTCGCAAGTCCAAAATGGGAGAGAAGTGCCAATTGCCTTTGCCAGCAACACACTGAGCAAGACTCAGCGCAATTACTGCACAACCAAAAGAGAATTGTTGGCAGTAGTCGTATATACCAAGAAGTTCAAACATTTTCTATGGGGAACGAACTTTACTTTGCGTACGGATCATTCCTCTTTAAGGTGGCTACTGAACTTCCGAGATGCTGAAGGCATGTTAGGCCGATGGCTAGCCCATTTATCCGAATATGGGCTTGAACATCAACAGATTCAGCATAGACCCGGAGTTAAGCATTTAAATGCTGATGCTTTGTCTCGAATACCAATCCGGAAATGTGACAATCCGGATTGTACTGATTGTGGAGCTCATAAGGCAGTGTTAGCAGGGATTCGAAGACCATTCGTACCCCTAGTTGCCAGTATACTGGATTGGTCTATGGATCACATACGACATTTCCAGGAAGCTGACTCGATAACTGCACAGCTACTGCAATTAGTACCAAAGGGTATACGTCCAGTTAGACCAGAGGTCTCTCTGGAAAATCGAGAAATGAGAAGGTTTCTTGCTCAATGGACAGAGCTTGAAGTCCGGAAAGGCGTGTTATACCGTTGGAAGCCATGTAATAATGGTGATAGAATCATGCAAGTGGTGATACCACATGCCATGAGACATGACATTATGTACTTTTGTCATGGACATCGGACCAGTGGTCATTTCGGAAGGAAACGCTCGCTAGCACGACTTTCCAAGAAATACTATTGGCCTGGCATGACACGGGACTTGCAAAGATGGATAACCACCTGTCCGGATTGTTGTAAAAACAAACCCGGACCCGGGATGGGCAAACTTCCCCTATCCCAAGAACTTTTCGGAGTTAGATTCGCAAGAATCGGGGTAGATATTATTAGTGGATTTAATACAACCGCTAATGATAATACCTGTATGATGGTAGTGTGTGATTATTATACGAAATACACTAAAGTATTTCCACTACCGGACCACAAAGCAATTACTTGTGCCGAAGCTTTTGTAAAAGGTTGGGTACTAAGCTTCGGTGTACCATTAACGTTACACAGTGACCAAGGCAGAGAGTTCGAATCAAATCTCTGGCAGGGTATGTGCGAATACTTGGCTATTTGCAAGACTAGAACCAATCCGTATAGACCACAAAGCGACGGATTAGTGGAAAGGTTCAATAGAACCCTCATCCAAGTCCTAAAGTCACTCGTTAATGAACATATGGATGACTGGGATGAGCAATGTCATTTTGTGACACATGCTTATAATAGTACAGTACATTCAAGTACAAATTGTTCTCCGAACCTTTTAGTATTCGGAGAGGATTTGATAATGCCTGCTGACCTAGTTTTTGGAGTCGTAGGAATGGACCCTGAACTACCTTGCCATGTAGTTTTTGTGGAATGTTTAAGAGACAGATTTAGAAAAGCATATGAGTCTGTCCGAATTGATTTGGAGAAAAGTGCCAAATGGCAGAAAGTAGGATACGATACCGATCTAAAACATCGGAAATTCCAATCCGGAGACAGAGTCCTTAGATTACATGAACCACTTAGACACATAAAATTAGCGTCTAATTGGGACGGTCCCTTTACTATAACACAAATTATCAGTGATTGTACCGTAATTATTAAATCTGACCTTGGTCGACTCTATAAGTCAAATGTGGCTAGATTAAGGAGATGGTCTGGGAGGGAGACCTCCACAGAAATGTATGGTGAAGGTTCCGAAAGGATCCTGAATCAGAATCGCATAATAGACCAGGTAAAGAACACTACAGTGAAGCGTGGTCAGGGTAGACCCAAAAAGTGTTCCGAATCAGTGACACCCACGCCAACACCGATTAAGCGTGGGGGAGTTAAAAAAGTCTCGGCAGGTGAAGACAAAAAGAAGAGGAAAGGTGTTTCTAAGGCTAAGAAGCACCTAGAGAAAGCTCTTCAGACTGTCAGGTCCGATAAAGAACTATCCGAGAAGGGGAGATACGTTCGCCGCAGCCCCCGAATTGCCCAGAGGACTGCAGTGACCTAACCTGTATACACAACGAGTGTAATGTTTACATTTAGAGGAACGGATGACAACTGACCCTAAAGGCTTATTTGTCGCCCCCGCATGATGTACCAATGGGTAGTGGACGGATAATCCGGTGGATTTGCTTAAGCTTTCCATAATCTCCACTTAAATCCCCAGTCGAGTCATCGGGGTGAGCGATAATTACCTAAAAACAATCAGTTTGTTGATGTACCGCCTGTAGCACGTGCGTTTCCGCATGACGTCACCGTGTCCAGTCTCGGCTGACCTCTCGTGACCTCGCGGACCGCGGGGAAATGACGTCACGAAAGCTGGCCTGTCGCCATATTTGTTTTCGGTAACGTCCAAGACGGTCGAGCTCGCTCCCTTCTTGGATTTTACCGGCTAAGCAAACCCCCCGCTGCTCCTCCAGAGTCTGTCTCCTGGTAGACAGACTCCGTTTGTGCCGGCCCCGGCGCCGTAAAAGCCGGAAAAAGGAGTAGTTTACTCCCGTGGTCGATTCCCCAGTCATGGCTGAGGAATCCGTAGCTGCAGCCAAGCTATCCGGTGACCCGGATAAGCTGACTCCGTCCGCAGAAGCTTTTCCGGAAGCTTTGTCGCCTGTTACACAGGAAGAGAGCGAGATGATGGACGTGGAGGAACCCACGGATCGCTCGTTCGAGGAGAAGCTGGCTTCATTCTCACTCAATGAGCCAGAGAAACTGCTATCTCCACTCCCAGCAGAGGGATCCGGAGCGACTGCGAGTGCTGAACCCGCAGCGACAGAGTCCGAAACTACCCAAGTTGACGGACAGAAGGATGAGTGGAAGCCAGCAGTGGCGGAGCCTTTTCCAGCTAGTTATGATGGTCGCTACCTGTATGTCCACCCGGAACTGCAGGCACAAGTGACCTACGCGGACGGGACACCAGTCAGGATGGACCCGAAAGTCAGGATAGCTATCGAGGGCGTCATGGCTCCCGAACAGCTGACCAGGATGCCTCCCGAGTGGCTTCGAGACTGGCCGTGGTTCCAACGGGGACTTATGGTGGACGCCGGTTTCCGTGAAACCGTGTACGCAGCTAACCGAGCCTTCGAGCTCGGAGCGTATCCGAAGCCTGACAAGTCCCTGTGGAACGTCAAGGCTACGAACATTAACTGGGTAGGCTGTGTCTGGGATACCGATGGCCAGACCTACCCACGTCCTAGTGCTATCCGGACGCCGTGCCGGACCACTAAGGAATTCCGGGAGGCCGCTGCTAACTTCGAGCAGTGGGACGACGGTTACTACATAACCGAACAGGAATTGGTGGATGTCCAGAACAATTCACTAATCGGATTGGACCGAGCTGCAGCCCTTCGGACGGTTATTGTCCGCCGCATGACTGCCGAACAGGAGGCACAGGAAGAGGCTAAGAGGGCCGCGGAAGCACCCGCACCTCCTATCCCCGACCTGAAGCTTGCCACCAGAAGCTCCGCCAGTGCTACATCAGCTACCGGCAGCACTACTACTCCAGTAGAAGCCACGACCTCCAGCACATCCGGAACCCAGGAACCGGAGGAAGACTGGAAGGTCAGTAAGAACCGACGATCCGCTGCTCGGAAGCTCAAGAATCTCCCGGATTCTGCGAGAGCCGAGCCGAAACCCAGCACCTCAACCACTGGTAGTACTGCCATGGAGGTTGAGTCGTCTGACGAGGAGTCGGTGCACGAATCCTCGGTTGAGTATGATGAGAAGGCCACTCCATCAACTCAAACCGAGGCCGAACGTTGGGCTAACGCCAAATCCGGATTCAAAACCCGGATCCCGACGTGTTTCTCCGACTGTGCGTACGGAGTTAAGAAGGACGGCTCTACCCTCTATGCCTGTCCAGACTCAATCAATAAGAACGATGAGTCGGATGATGAAGATTGGATGCGCCTTTCGGACGAGGACCCCAATCCGAGCAAAGCCTATCGAAAGATGTGGCTTATGCTAAACCACACCGAAGGGTATTACACTTATACCCAGAGGAGGAAGCTGCGTTGGGCTTTAGAGAAGTGGTACGGTGACGATCAAAAGTCCTGTCCCTTCTCTATCTGCCAGGATGCGAGTGATGTCTCGATCCGGACCTGGAGTACTCCAGCCCGGTTCCAAAGGCATCTGGTAGAGGCCCACTTCCACCATCACCCGGTTTACATTTGTGATCCGAGTTATGGTAAGAAGGGCAAGAAGTGTACTACGAAGGTGCAATACAACCGACGTAGTGATCTGGCTAGACACCAGAAGAAATGCCACGCAGAAGGTTTGGACGGGGCCCGGAAGCGCATCATGGAGCTTCATCAGGAACTCATGAAGGAGTTCGATAGCCTGAGCGAGGATGCTTGGTCTAAGATCCGACCAGGGGACCAAGTCCTCTGCGAAGTTCCGAAGACCAAGGATTCGAAACTCCGAGCAAAGATAGTCCTGACTCCTGGAAAGGGTAAACTGGACATGCACGAGTCTCTCTGGCAGAAATGCGAGGAATCCGGAAAGGATGCAAAGAGAGCTCGTGAAAGGAGCAGGAGAGACCAGAACCGTGGCGGCAACGGTAATGGTCAGAGCACGACAAAACCGAAGGTCAGAGCAGAGGACCATTCCAGGTCCCCTCTGACAAGGCACCCCGCAGAACAGGCTCAGGGCACTCCGGTGTTCAAGAAGCCTGAACCTGCCGGATACGCTGGAGCCGTATCTAAACCTGGGAAAGTGAGTTCTCGAAACTTTCCGTCCTTAAACCAGGGACCTGGACCTGAGAGCCAGACCTTGGTGGTAGGAAAGGATGGTCGCCTTATGCCAAAGAAGACCACCGCATCTGCTGCCGCCGGATCTGCATCCGCTCCAGCCGCCCCACCAGTTACCTTTACCCAGGAGCAGTTAAACATGTACCTGCAAATGGGACTGAAACAGAATGTACCACCTGCCTTCTGTGTACCAACGACAGGTGTGTCCGGGAGTCCTAAACCCGGAAGTGGTCCACAGGCCGCCTCCACTCCTCCCAAGGCTGTCGCGGCACCTGAGAAACCGAAGGACGCCATTACCATTAAAACTGGTAATGCGGAAGTTTGGTTTGAGAAGTCTCGCCAAGGGGAGGCAGATGTCCAGAAGGCCATCTACACCCATTGGGAGAAGACCGTTCGGGAGAAAGCGATCGAGTTTCATCAGGGTCTCCTAAACGAAACTCTGTTGTGTATGAAACAGGTGGGCGACGCTGAAAAGCAACGTCTCGAGACTCTCATCCGGGACGATGTAAAGGCCCAGGAGGAGGCTGCCTCAGCTGCTCAAGAAAAAGCAGCTATGGATGTACACGTGTTGGAAAAGCGTGTAAAGGAGGAGATCACTCGGAACACCAACCTGAACACTAAGTTCATGAGGGTGTTCGGAGTCGACTTGGACGAGTGGGACGGCACTCCCGAGTCGGCTTTAGCTCTTCTGAAGAAGAAGCATGCTAAGAAATCCGTTTAAAGCATGCTAGGGTTATTTCTTCCATAATTTTTTTCCAACACCAAATGACCAGATATAGTCTTTGCGGAACCCTAAAGGTCTGCGAATGCTTTTACTAGTGCATGAACACCTATGCTATGTGTTCTGGGTTCCTTTGACCAGTCTAGTATTCAGGTTGTATAACATTTATTACACCCTGAATAGCCTATTCGGATTTATAATTTCATCCATGAACAATCCGATAGTAGACTTGCTGCTGTGAGACGTATCCGGATGCCAGTTCCAGACTCCTGCTGTTACCCGTGCTAACCAATTACTAGGATGGACTTTACGATTTACCTCTACAACTCATCTGTACTCCCGAATGGACTTATATCTCTACTACTATTACTTCCGGATCAACCTATATCGGACTATTATTTTACTTATGTCAACTAAAACTTAAAAAGGATTACGTTCTCTACACAGTTGACACATCCGGACTAATATTCTACAAATCTACACCATTCGGATATACTATAAACTTTAGCACTACTAGAGGATTGTGGGTAGCTGCCCCAAATCAACTACCGTGTTCACTCAATATAAGGAAACTATAAACTTTAGCACGTCCATCCCGTGGTTAGCTGACCACACCTACCTACTAGTACCCGGAGGATACAGCAGAAGACTCCAGCAGCATTTATAATTCCTGTATATTGTATATAATGTCATATTTCTATTTTTCTATAATATTATATGTATGTACATATCCACTAGATACATATTATAATACGGGTACATAAACATTTCCTGATACGGATCTCTAATCACTATTAGTATTTATATTATAAGATCCGTTAAACTTCACCAGATAACACATATTATTGTCCTGCGAGACAAAATATATAATAAGTATAATGATCTGGTGCTATAAAGGTTATTAGGTACACGGTGATAATATATTATTATATTCATTACCACACCGTGATGTTTTTTGTTTTTTTTCAAGTGTATGTTATAAATAATCAAATTCGTACTACTCACGGAATCCTTAACGGATTCGTATATTATTAATATACGACATGTCATTAGATAGTGATGTTACTATAACAGTCTTCTTTAAGACTACATATTCAAATGTGTTGTCAATGACTACAAACACACATACGGATGTTATTTGGTGATATGTTTTATTATCGACAGTTCCGTTACATATAGCTGTCATCATCACATGTATACGATTCATATTACTTGTCTTATTAATTATACCTGAAATATAATACAATATTATGTGGTATGATAATTAAATAGACAGTTCCGTTTCACATAACTGTCTCTTCTTCAAGTAATTCGTATAATATTTCAACATCCTAATCGTTATATGTAACTAAATTTCACTATCGAATATATATATATGACATCTGGTTCACAATTTATTTAGTGTAATACCTATGGTTGTACCTCTATTACTAAAGGTTTAGACATGTAGAAATGTTATCCTAGTAATATTATACGTATAACACCCTCCTAAATGTCTGGGGGAGTGGTGTAGAGGTACACTTTACTAAACCATAGGAGTTGGGTACCGTCTGACGTGGCGGGTGAGTCGAGTCGTCGGACGTTCCTCAGGTTCCGGATAGGTGGCAGCACCGATCCGGGTCTGTGGGGACATCTGACGACGAACACCTGGGTCCGTATATAAAGCCCAGGGCTCAGCCGCTACGTCAGAGGCCCTTCTGGCCTCCACACTATGTAAACCACTGTCTTTTAATATTAGCTGCCTCTTTGATATCATTCGGCAGCCGTGAGTGTGCATTAAGTAATAAACCTAACCGTTGGCATACACTTGGAATACTGTCTTACTCTTTCTTTCCGAATCGTAAGACCCGAACCCCCCAGGTCCGTAAGGCCACAAATCCTTACACCTATCCTCCTTGATCCGACCACAGATGGCCATCAGCTTGTCGGACCAGTATCTGCAGGGGATGGGGGTGTCCTGTTGATAAGGTGAGGGGGAGATTACAGCATTGATAGCTCTAGAGTCGACAACAAGGAGAGATGTGCAAGAAAAAGACATAAGTGGAACAATTAGCTGATCCATCACGTCATAATGTCACACCCGCCGGCCGTTCACTTAGAGCACGACCTCAGAGTTGTAATTAAGTAGGCAGCCTTGCCTCCCACCCGTTCTCTATGGTATGTATATATTTATATATTTAGCAGTCTCAACAGACCTAGATGGAGTACATAAAAAGGCAAGTGTATATCGGTTACTATATAATGTTTAGGGCCTTACTGAGATGTTTCCAAAACTGTGTCAACAGACCTATATAATTCTGTAGCACAGAAAGTTATGCTCTGCCTCCCAAACATACACTGAGGTACACATGTACACCGAAATGTAGGATCCTAAGATCTTCTAAGGGACCAGCATAATATACCAATTAACTACTGCGAAAGTAGTTAATTGGTTGACTATACTGATTGATGCATAGTGCAATAATGGCCATGTTTGAGTCTTTCTCTTTTCAAAACGTATGCCTTATGCTGATAGGTGTGAGTACGAAGTGTTTAACCATGCAACCCTGAGGTTGCTACCGGAAAATCATATATTGTTTTTCTCAATGATTACGCAAGTATAAATTTAAGAAATTAAATTAAAATTGACTTATCTACTTGCTTGTTGATCAACAATGGTCAACAATCTATTAATATGGAATCTAAGGTCTGTGCACACTGGATTACAGTTTACTTTGTAAGTAAAAACTTTTTTTAAATTATCACAATAATATTGGCCTTAGGTGAAGGCATCTGGCACCACATACAGATGTGTTTTTTACTTTGCATGTGAATTCATTTAAAGTTAATAAAGTTAATCTAATTAGCAATGAATCATCAAAATTCATCATCATAAATATCATCACTTTTTTCACATTTAAGGACCCTTGCTCATTACAGAGTTTACATACCAATATATCATACATTTGACATTTTGCACTAAATCATTAATGTCAATGAATTTTTACATAAGAAATATAATACCTAGTGTCACATTATCCCAATTCCGTTATTAAATGGCAGTTATATGACCAATAATCCTGTACATTCACATCTGCCATGAGAGTGACTTCTCTAGCGTTTAAGGTTTATTCGTTTCCCAACACCTAATTTACTAGGGGGTACAATTATGGTTGTGTAGCGTCATGTCTAACCAATTAAACTGTAATTACATTTCAGAACTCTTATCTCCTTATTATCATCTAAAACCAACCCATCTATCATTTCTGGACAGTGTTGTTTGGTGTCGAAATGGTATATCCTAGATTTCACAAGAAGATAGAGAGAACTATCAAGATGTGTGAAAGGAGTCTGGGCGTTTTTATAACGTTATGCAAATCACGTCATGATAACTGGACGAGTTGCATTCAATACCGTCACATCTTTGTCACATCCATGTTCACGTTTCTAACAGATTGCTAAAGGTACTACGATAGCAGAACTGCAATTTCGCCCTGGCAAATTCTAGTGTTACTCCTATCACAATTTTGGTGCGACTTGAAGGGGGCAGGCGTGGTATTATAAGAAATAACCTCCTGTGTCTTCACTTTGGGATACTGGGACTTCTTAAATTTCGACAGGGGACATTCCGTCTGATCTGTAACAGGGGACATGGGTCTCTTCTCCACCCCCCCCCCCAGTACCCTATGTCTGTACATGCTGGGTACTCAGTAGACAGTGCTGACGAACGGAGGCCTACGTACCCGGTATTATTTCAAGGTGAATATCGTAGTTCCATAGAGAAATCTGCACGATGACGTCATAGGTCCACCGCGCATGTGCAGCATTTTTGAAACATAAACATTCAAAATTATAATTATCAACCCAAACACCTTGACATAAATGTAAAGATGAACTCTGACCAGTTTGAGCTTCCTGTTTCTTCACTCGCGTGTCCTGCCCGCTCCGCACTCGGCCTACCGGCCTCATGCGGAACGGGCAGGACACACTCGTGAAGAAACGGTCAGCTCAAACTGCTCATCGTTCACCTTTACCATTGTACCTAAATCCCAGCGATTCTACACAGAGAACCCGGACACAGACATAGCAGATATGGGCTATCTTGGGGATAGACTGGACACTGTCCTGAATATGACACGGCTCTAGCATTCACCTCACTCTATAGGCACCTATTGATGAGGCCACTGGCATTTAGCTTGTTGTAATGGCGAACTAGAGCTCACAGGCTATGGATAAAATCTACCAATAATTGCTCTCAACGTTTTTTGAATGTTTTATGTAATCGTTAATGCAGTTTAGATCGAACCCCAACCACCAAGGATGAGCAATTCAAGTGAGTAGCTCACAAGTGGCTGAGAAGTGTGAGTGGGAAGAGGAATGCTTCAGTCTGATGACGATTCTTTATTTATCGGGTGACTGACACTCGTTAAGGCCAATCCAATAAGCGCCGATTAAACACCCTAACAATATGCACAAACACAGCCGGCCGCTTGTAGCAAACACCTTCCCCTTGTGTTCAATCCAATTTATGGTGGGTCAGGCGGAAGGCGGCCATCTGTCCAAGAAGGCAGTCGCTCCCATGTCCTAGCAGTAGATTACCAGGCATCTAAGCTATTTTTAGGTTAGGTTGAACCCTTTGTATTCCGTGTTAACGGATTCCTTAGTGGGCTGACCCCTGCTGAAGCTGATACCTTGCAAGATAAAGACTGATAACAGCGAGCTGATGGGTACCAGGTGTTATGTAATGCACCCTGAAAAGTCTGCACTGAATGACAGGTATTTTTTCATTGGTCAATACTGTATTCTGCTAGGTTGGAGGAGTGGATCAAGACTATTCTCCTTTTTCTTTATTTTCCTCAGGAATTTGGTACATGATACAATATTCTTGTATTTAAGGTAAATAGCACATAATAGAAAATTTGATCACAAATTCAAATCACCATATAATAATAGAGTGTTGAATACTTTATAAATTCATTTGATAGATCAATACACTTCAATGAACACAGTATCATTCCTGGGATAAAGATAGTGCCAACCCGGTCAGCCAAAGCTGTTGCATGGGAAGGGCAAGCACTTGTCAATGACTTCCCTATAATACAGGGACTACTTATCGAGACAAGGTTCTAGATTTGGCAACATTGTAGTGGCGGCAATATGTTATACTGAGGCCAAAAAAAAATATGGTGTGTTTCCAGTTACATGGATAAAATGTCTAGGGTCGGATTTTTTTTCTTTTTTTTTTTTTTTATTCTGTATAGAAATATATGGGCAGACATGTTGGATTTTACAGTAGTAATATGAAAAACGTAAGAAATGTGAAGCATATGCGAAAGAGGAAAATGACTGTTTCGAAATGTATACCAAAAGATGAGGGCCTACACTCTCAGCCTGAATTGTAAATAGGCAGTAGATACCGCCATAGCACCTATACACTAGAACCCCAATCAAGTCAATGGGTTTGTATTAACATCAAGTCCCACTGTAAAACCGGGTCGCTGGGCTGAGAGTGTAGATAACTGGAAACAAACCTTTTTTAGGCCTGATTAATTCTGTGTATGGTGTATTAACCATACAAAATATTTAGAAACCCAATATAAAAATTGTTTAGGTGAATATGAGTGAATATGAGTCTATGGTATTGACCCAACCAGCTCAGCTTTTGTCTTGGCTTTAAACTCTTCATGGGCAAGTTTCGATCAGTAACATACAATGCATTCCAAGCTAGGGCACACATAAAAATAGGTGAAAATTCATAGGATGTACTCTTGAGAATGTCATATTTCAAGACCGGCCCCTGAGATGATATAGTTACTCTCGTTGGTACCTTACAATATTTCTCATCTCTAGACAATCTATATGCATAATTCTTGACATGGCAGTCTTTTAGATAACAAAAGTGGTACACTAGCCTCATAATGAACTGCATGGCTATCTAGTATGATATTTAGGTAGGCCTGTATTTGATAGCCATCTGCCTTCCCTTGTATGTCCTATGCACACTCTGGAATAATTAGGCTCTATATTTTTGTATTAGTCAATCTAACTTGAAGTGATAAAGGTAAAGAGAAGCAATGTCATTTACGTTTAACCTGGGAACTACTCGGTGTCATTGCCGCTCTTAGAGCTGCTCATCCCATATACCACGGTATACGTTTTACATGCTATTCCTGGCTCAGAGCTCCGATTTACTGCACTACTTACACCCCAGTGTATGGCTAAACTGTCCCGTAACACCCTGTTCTATAAGCTGCTCCTCGCCACTAGAATAGAAACTCAACTCAGCATCTGCGATAGCCCCAATACCACGCATCTTGTCACCATGTAAAACCCAGACCCGCCACCAGTCTTTGTGTTATACCCATTTTGTTCTGCTCCTCACTGAACTAGCCGGCCTTTAGAGTATACCGAGCTGCTCATTTCTAACCCAGCCCGCAGAGGCATGCTCCCCCATCTGCTCGACCTCTACACCAAACTGCTCACCCTTTTAGGGCATTATTTACCTCTGAGCAGCCCTCCTCCTTGTTCTCCCCGAGCAGCTACTCCCTGTCCCTGAGCTGTTCACCGACCGCTGGCGCATTTCAGGAGCAGCTCACGTCGGCGGGGAGCAGCTCGCTGGTTGCCGGGCTCACAATCAGGTTAGGGAGCGGGCTGGCCGGGTGGCAGCAGCAGATCCGGGAGGGGCTGACAATTAACGTTGGGGCCGCCCTGTGTTTACCCATCCACTTAACTTATTTCATCCCTATTTATTATTTCCATGAGAAACCAGCCTTTACCAGGCTTTTCAACATGAGGGGTGCTCAGGGGTGCTCTACGGGGACTCCCCACTGCTGCCCCGAGTGCCTCCCAGAGCAGCAGTCGTGCTATTAATGCAATTACATCAAGATGTATCATTCCATACTGATTCAAAACTCTGCTGGCCTTTTCTATGGAAATCCATTACGCTGGAAGAGGCTTGAATACCGGGAGGAAAATATCAGCTCTTCCAGTAAATGAGCTTTAAAACTTGAAGCCAAGGTCCAGTTGTGTATATGAGAATAGTTATTTGAATCTATTGATTTGAGTTGGGAATGGATACACTGTAGGGATTAGGTGGGAAATCCCATTACAAAATAGCATTCTGGAAAAAGGAAGCTAAAATGTCCACCTAAATGAGTGGGAGCCGATGTGAAATCGACGATGCACTGTTAAAATACAAGGGAGAAAGCAGAAAAGACCAGAATATTTATAATCTTGCTCATCTTACTAATTTGCTTCAGGAAGATATGCCCCATCCTTCCACCTACCCACAGCCCCACCCACTCACACGCCACCTCCAAACCCTCCCAATCCCCAGAGGCGCCCTCTAGGAGCAGGTCAATATTGATTGGACCAGGGTCAAGGACACTGAGCCCGTCTGGAGGTGATTTGCTCGCGAGTAGAGTGACAGTGTGAGCAGGACACGTCAAAACAAAAGGCTGCTAGTCACTAATTATTGACTACCGGTGGTCAGGGATGAGGGTAATGGAGAGAGGGGTGAGGGCGAGGTGAAAGGGGAGAGGGTGTCAAGGGGTTAGAGGCTGAGTAAAGAGAGTGGAAAGATCATAAGGGTGCTGTCCAGGGTAGGGAGGGGAGATGAGAGGGAAGGGAGATGGGTTTAGGGGCTGTATGGATGGGGAGAAGATTATAAGGGTATCTAGATGTCTTGTCGATATTTTTAGCATATCACATGAGCTAAGACTTGGAGAGAAAATGAGTAATAGGAGTTAACATGGTGGCTACAGTACGTGTCTAAAGATAAATCCGATTTTTGCTGGGGCGATAATAAGGGAATTATGCTATATACATTCCATTGCAAAGAGCTCATAAGCACATACAGTCACTTTCCAAAATAACCTTACCCCATCACATCCCCTCACCTCCCACTTCGCCACCTTTCACCCCACTTATCATATGTGGCTATTTTCCAGACGACCGATGCGACCCCTAGGGGCGGTTACCGGCAGTTGACCGCAGACGACATTTTGACCAGAGTTCTATGATCCTCATCTCGCGCCATTATTACATTGACATCGCTTTGTCTGCAACTCAACCTTGAAAACTCAGATCCATATCTTGTAAGTAATCTCGGATGGTGGCCAAGCAAAGCTTCATTTAGAAAAAAAAATTATATTTAAGGAATATATATTCTGTTCTCAAGTTCCTTTTTCTCATTTTGCAGCTTGAAAGATCTTATCAAAATGATAAGGCCATTGGTAAAAGGAACATCTTTCTATTTTGCCTATGCATACGTAGGTCCTACCCATGCAATGTTAACTGATTTTGAAATTTCACTGTGCTCTCTATAGACAGGTAACCAGTTATTTTGTTTTCCAGTAAATGTCAATTCAGACATGTGGGCTGAAGGATGGTTCCCTGGAGGACCTGAAGAGGGCGTGGTGGGCGTGGTGGTTGGCAGGAAGTACAGCTACATAGGACGAGAGTTACCATAGTAACCTGGACACATTAACACGCTCAGCTGGTAATTATATTCTCCACACGAAATAGCTCCAAGTCCATCAATCCAAGCGTGAGACCTAATTTTTCACATTTTCTAAGGCATCTCTGAAGCAGACTTCTGATTAGATACCGCAGTAAGAAATTACATGTGTGGATTTAATCTAATTTCTTATCTGAATATTCCACATGCGCATATAGACATGCCAGACTACATCAAACAATGTACTTTGAGAGGTAAAACTTACAAAGTGGGACTTCTTATGAAGACAACAATGAAAGTTCAATTGGCTGTGGGTGTCTTGGGAGAAACACAATAACGTACACAGTGTATCATTGAAGTGTTCCCCTGGGTGTCATATCTCACCTCCAGCATACACTGTACCTGGCCATATGGGATAGGTGAGGTGGTGTTGAATTTGGGGCTGAACTGTGGAGCTCCACGAGAATAAAACTGTTTTCCCCTTTTCAACTGAATGATGGTACTGGCAAATAATGTTTATAGTTCCATTTCATTCCAATCAAGTATCAGAAAGCACGTTAAAAATATCACCAACACCGTCATATCCTCATATTCGGTTCATCCATGACAACAGTAGCGGCGTAAGGGATATATCAATCATTAGACGATGTTATTGTTTGTCAGATGATGCATATGAGGGAGCCATTTTTAAAAAAAGATAAAAAAAAAAGAAAAAAATGTAATATATTCTGAAAAACTATTTCAGTATAAAATGTGATGATTCAAACAGTATTCACTTCCCAATTGAGTGAGTGAGTAATAGATGTTTAATGCCATTTCGACAGCTAAGGTCATGTTCATGGCAAGAACGACATTACACAATTTCACAGAGGAATGTGTCAGTGCCCGCGCATAATATTATGTGCACCACACACATCTGAGGGGATAGGAAGGAAGAGATATAGACCCTTTTAAGTGGGCTAGGGAGGCCCCGTCACTTCCCAGGTGCCGCGCACCAACTATAATAATTATGCTTACACACAATGGGGAATTCAGTTAACTCATAAGGCCTTTTTCCACAATTAATTGGTTCGAATTTAATCAAAAGATACGTATCTCCCTGCACTAATATTGGAATAATCACCCCAGCATCTATTTTATTTTGGATTTAAGTCATTTGCACGCAGGGGCTTGGACTAGTAATGAGTAGAATTAAGTACACGGTGGGTGAGATATATCTCACGTTGACATGATGTGAGACATGCACCCACCACTCATTTGTTAGCTTTTCTGATATGGATCTCATTCAATGGTATGCAATAAATGCTACCTGCATGCACATTGGATTAGCTCTCGGGGGTCACTCCCTATCTTTTCTATAGTTTCTGTGTGCGAACAACCCCCACGATTTGGTACCCTAATCAAGGGGCCAAATATTAAAATGTAGGGCTCTTTTCAAGGGGCAAAGCCAAATAACATACCCCAATCGAGGGTCACTCCTTAAAAAACACCCCCTAACCCTAGAATTCGGATATGGAATTGCCTGGAAATACCCACCATTCGGCAAAAATTATGGTGCAAGATAAAAATTTCAATTTTTTGGTCTAAAAAACCACCCCTTTCCCTTCAAAATTGCCTAAAAAACCACCCCTAATCACGGGCCATTGAGGGCCCGTGCCTAGGGCCCCAAAAGGGCCCCTTTCCCTTGAAATCATGTTCGCACATGGTATCCACAATTTGGGAAGTGCCCCCTCCCCGGGGATTAGCTACATACCATCTCTCTCTATCAATGTAGTCCACTCTTTCCTCTTTCCCTTCTTCTCTCCCTCCATCGTTCTAACTCTAGGTCTCCATTTTTACTCCTCAACTTCTCTTCTCCTTCGTCTCTCCCTCTCTGTCTCCTCTCTCCGTTTCTCTTCCCTGTCTTCTGTTTCTCTATCTCTGGCTATTTATCTGTCTGTACATATGTCTGTCTCTGTCTGTGTATGTCTCTCTTCCTCTGGATGTCTCTGTCTCTTCCTCTGTATGTCCCTGTCTCTTTCTCTGTCTGTCTCTCTCTGTCTGTCTCTGTCTCTCTGTCTGTCTCTCTGTCTCTTTATGTGTGTGTGTGTCTCTCTCTCTATCTCTCTATCTCTGTCTCTGTCTCTCTCTCTCTCCCTCTTTCTCTACCCCCGACCCTTCCCGTACAAATCACACTAACAGGGTGTGCACGTTCATGACGTCGCCACATGAGCTAATTGATCTCTACGATCGATTCCTGTAGCTCTAATCAAACATTTCCGGTGTGTGTTACTGGTGCTTCATGTCCTGTGGCGCCCCCTGGTCCTAATGAGCCTTATCACTGAGCCCCTCTGAGTCCCTCCCTATAGGTTACATGGACGTAAATGCTGCCCTCTCGTGAGTCATATGGTATTCAGGCCTGCACTGAAGGTGATCTGGGTGCTGATTGGCTTAGAAATCATATGCAAGAAATATTGGTAAAATTATGAAAAAAATCACAAGTGACCCCAAATAGTTCCTAAATGGAACAGTAGATGAGTTTTTATATTATGCCAAGGTTTGGGGATTTTATCAGGTCTGCAAATGTTCATCTGGCCAATGGAGGTTTTGAGGCCCAAAATAGGGTAGAATGGCACTTGCTGTACATATCGCTCCCTTAGTTAAGATTTTCAGGGTTAAGCCTATCCTATATTCTAACACATTGTGTGTGAGAGATGGTTTAATCTTGCTACGGTCGAAAATATTACCAACGAACATTACGGGGGGCTGTTTTTGTGTGTTATGCTATATAGAAACATAGAGGAAATGGAATTAGTTCCACGTAACCTATAGGATGATTGGACATTTGACCTGCCTATTTCAAATGCCCACTTAATGTCATTTTTCTGTTACAGCAAGGATGGTTTTACAGGAATCTGGCCAAATTAGTCACGGAAATGGTGTGTAAATAAAAAAAAATAGGAAAACCTTGCTTGCGGAGGTAGGGTAATTCTTTAAATATTGCAGTTTCTATGAATCTCCCAAAACATAACTTTTTCTGGACATAAACCACCTACAGGGTGAAATTCTCAGCAGAAAATGACATTTTAGCCTCATTTTAATCTTCCTAGGGTTATTGATACACAGATATCCATGTAGGGCCTACCATAGGGTCCATTGGAAGTTTGGTCGGGTTTGCGGTGTTTCATCAACTTTTCAGTGAGAGTGCAATTATCTAATTAATCAGTAGTAATTTATCCCCGCATGCAAATATTAGTACAATATTGATAACAGGTATTCTTGATGCATGTAACAGAAAAGGCATGCCTTAAAAAATGATCCCCTGGTAAGATATGATCTGTAAAAAGTGGGATTAATTATAGGCCTAATATTAATCATTTTTCACCAGTTTTATCATGTTTTTCATGATTTTGTGAGTTTTTCTGGCAAAATCCTAACAATATTTTGCAAAATCAATGCCCCCTTCATCATCAGGTGACTGAATTCAATGCAAATATGCAATTTGACAGCTCTAGAACTGCTGCTTGTGCAGTGCATAGATCTTTGATGATAAAAGTCGCTGCTCGGAAATCACATTGAAAACTGGTAGGAATTTCAGTGTGAATTGCACACATCAATCCCCTCATATCATAACATTGAGAAAGGCTGTTGGCACCAAACTTTAGGATTTTATAGGACAGACCCTAAGGTTTGATAGGAAAAACATTTTAGTTTTATCTGAAGACCCTACCCCTAATTAAGGTTACATGGACGTAAATGCTGCCCTCTCGTGAGTCATATGGTATTCAGGCCTGCACTGAAGGTGATCTGGGTGCTGATTGGCTTAGAAATCATATGCAAGAAATATTGGTAAAATTATGAAAAAAATCACAAGTGACCCCAAATAGTTCCTAAATGGAACAGTAGATGAGTTTTTATATTATGCCAAGGTTTGGGGATTTTATCAGGTCTGCAAATGTTCATCTGGCCAATGGAGGTTTTGAGGCCCAAAATAGGGTAGAATGGCACTTGCTGTACATATCGCTCCCTTAGTTAAGATTTTCAGGGTTAAGCCTATCCTATATTCTAACACATTGTGTGTGAGAGATGGTTTAATCTTGCTACGGTCGAAAATATTACCAACGAACATTACGGGGGGCTGTTTTTGTGTGTTATGCTATATAGAAACATAGAGGAAATGGAATTAGTTCCACGTAACCTATAGCCAGGACACTGAGTCATTGAAACAAACCCTCCCTACATGTCTGCATGCAGTATAGACCCACAAGTCTATATCATATACTAAAACATCAACGACCTATATAGTTATTTATAATGTTGTATAGGTATGGCGTTAACGTAAACTTGAAACTATGGTTGGTACACGCCGTTATTCTAGATATGATTACAACTTCTTTCTCTAGGTTTGGCACAGGATGTTGCAATTCTATAATTCTGTGAATACTCAGAGCATTGACTCATCCTTTTTGTGGATAGTTCTGCAGAACTGAATAATATTGTGTTATTAGGGATAAAGCATACATCAATGGATTCACAGTACGTCAGACGAACATGCCCCTGCCCCCGGCAAATGTTTTGAGTTTCACAAGTCTTGTTTGTGCATGTGGCTTTTATTTTATGTAATCCCTGTTGCCTTTATTTCAAGGCAAAATTTGAATTCTTGCCTCGAAATAAAGACAAGAGAGCTTACAGAAGGCAAGAATTCTAATTTTGCTTATTATTTTCATAGATACATGGGTCAAAATGTATTCATGCATGCAACTTGAAGTTCATTTGTCTGACTCTTGCAAGTCGTGTATCCAAACCAATACCCAACTCACTGCCATTCAACCATAAATACACTCTAAAAAATGTGTTTTAAGTAAAACATATTTTACCAAAACACATTTTGGTAAAACACATTTTCATCATCTAAACACTTTTCCTAAAACACTTTACACTTTTTCCGCAAAAGTGTTTAGGTTTATAAAGTGTTTTAATGCTTGGTTCCGATCCAACTCACCAGGTGGCAGGGGCCACCTATGATGGTACTAATGTAACATTCATATCGACACAAATGTCTGAATTTAAGTATAAATGATAATGATACACAACATCCTGATAGAACATAACATTGACACTTTACCTTAGAATGGATTTGTAAAAGAAATATCTAAAAATTACCTTCTTAATACCTTGATTCCAATGTAACCCATGATAAACACCCATTTTGTAACATTCAGGATTAATACATACATCCCAGTCCTAAACTCACTGAATAACTCTGTGCATCAGTGTGTTTGAACTCATCTTGACTGTAGGCCAAGCCTGGTTAGCACAGAATCAATGTTGATAACTGGATGATCAACCGTCATCAACTTGCTATCAACATAAATTCAGTATTTTGTACCTGCAGAGACATAGCAATATGCGGTAGGAAGGACTCACTAATCCTAAAACTGGGACCATTGGTTTATAAGGAAAATGAAATAAAAACAAGGGCATCAATTTGCCTGAAGCTCATCTTAAACACTTTCTGAACTTAAATACTTTATTCTCAGAATCATTTAAACACTTTTTCATCTAAAACACATTTCAATCAAAACACTTTTGAATTTTTAAACACTTTTTGAAAAAGTGTTTTGTGTTTTGCCCAAAAAAGTGTTTAACAAAGTGTTACAAGAAAGTGTTTTAAATACAGGTAAAAGTGTTTAAAAACAAAACACATTTTTTAGAGTGTATTTGGACGTACAGCCATGTACTCATGAAAATGAGTGGGAAAGGTAAAATATTATTGTTAGAAATGTTAGTGAACTGTGTCAATTTTGATGCGATGGATGAAAATCTTATCTTTGAAGAATCAACTAAAGCCCTATATATGAATAGATACAATGTTGTAGATTCAATAGTGGGGCGGTGCTTAAGTCCATACTCAGTGCCACATATCCATATGCTCTTCTGCAATGTGAGACACTATTCAAACAGTATTGGCAAATTGTACAAAATTAGGCCTACAGATTTCTGCAAGAAGCCATTTGAACTGCAAAGCGGCCGATGATGCTCTCACGAGAATCCCGTGCGATTAAGATCCTTATTTGCACGAGATATTCTAGTACACAGGACTTAACAAAAACAGGACTACATGAAGAAATTTGGGAAAAAGCGGCCACACAAGATTTTCTAGTATACAGGACTTTTCAGAAGCAGGACTACACAAGGAAATTCAGGGAACGGGACCACAAAAGATTTTCTGGTAAACAGGATATCTAAAGTGGCTACAGGAGGAAATCTGGGAAACGGGATAACATTACACTAGTCTTGTCCTGTTTCTGAGATATATACTCTTGGAGTCCCGTTTCCCAAATGTTCTTGTGTTTCTGAGATATATTGTGGAGTCAAGTTTCTCAGATGTCCTTGTGTTGTCCCATTTCTGAAATGTCGCGTGTCCGGATGGTCCTGTTTCTGAGATAAAATTATAATCATGGAGTCCCGTTTCTCAAATTTCCTTTTGTTGTCCAGTTTCTCAAATGTCCTGCGTCCTAGAAAATCTCGTGCGAATTAGAGTGTTATTCTCACGGGCATCACGTGCGAATATCGCTTCCCCACACGGCCTGCCTTTGATCAAAGAACGTAGAGAGAACGCTTTGGTTGGAGGAAGCACAAATAAGAATATAGGAGCCTGAGGGGTTGTGAGTTTTCTATGGCGCCGCCTCAGACGGTGGGTGGGCGTCAGGTGTATACCTGTCTCGAGTTGCCTGCAGGTAGAGCCTCACGTACATTGCTGTCTCATATGTATTCATTTTGAGTGAGCCCTGTATATTTGGTGTAGCTTTTGTGAGCTACTTTTTATAGGTGCATATAGGTCTTTAATTATAATGCTAAGTAACTTTATACGTTCCATGTACAACTTACACCAATAAACATCATTTATGACATAGATAACATGCATGGATGCTGCAATAAATGTGTATGTGACATATTCAGTTCTTGTCAGGAATATAAGTTAAAGTTGTCCACAACTTGAAATCATATCTACACATGCTACCCTATAGGGCCAATCCCCATCCCCTACTTCAGGTGCAAAGAAATTATACAGAATGGCATTTTTGGATTTTTTTTTTTCAATAAGGACTACCAGAAGTTTAATACAGTCTATTGCACAAATACAATAATTACTTGTGGTTGAATTATTGTGTGTGTGTGTGTATATGTATCATATTCCGTGTGTGTTAAATGGGTTGATATCAGGACGTATATATTTAAATATCCAGTTATTAGATACTAAGACTACTGGAAACATACTTCTATTTTACTGAATATCTTTCAATTTTTGTAATCATTTCACCTGACATCGATAGTCCACTAGGCCTCTGTCGCAGAACATTATATAGGAAATTAATGGCTTAGTCCAAGTAGAGTATTGGTTTTATATACATTATGTACGTAAAGGCCATAGTCTAGTGGATTATGGGCGTAAAAGCCCACACTCGAGGGCCTAATACATGTATAAGGTGAGAAACACCCCTTGGATTAAAAATAAAATAAAATAAAATAAAACGCGCCATCGGAGTCTATTTTGTAAATCCAATTCTCTTCTCCTCATGTTCAAAGTTAAGCAGAATTTAAGGTTACCAATAAATTTTTTTTATATACAGTGTACAAATCTCTGAATGCCCATAAAAATATCAAATTCCATTAGCGGTTTCTGAAAATGATATTCTGCTTCCTATTATCAAACTGTTTACTGCTTGAAAACTTCACTTAAAAATCTAAATTCTAACCTGGTGTATTGCTGCTGTGATGATGATTATGATGACTTGGTTTCCGTGCGTCTGCTGAGCCAGGACCGGGTGAAGCCGCGGCCGGGGCGGTTGGCGTCGGGGCGCCTGTGTCCGTGTTAGCGCCTACCGGGGCCCCATAGCTGACGCCTCCGCCACCGGGCGCCGCGCCCAACCGCGCTGACGCCTGTACAGGGAGGCGCCCAAGGACGTCGGCCATGCTACCCCCACTGCTGCCGCTGCTACTGTTACTATTATTGTTATTACTGTTACTTGTGTTGTTATTATTCGCCAGAATGCTCTGCGCGCTGTGTTTAAGTAAAAATGGCGTCGCGCCCAGGGGAGGACCGGAAGCTACTCCCGTCGATCCCGAGCCTGTGGGCGGGGACGCGGCCCGGATTGGCGGCGGCAGCGGAGGGGGAGGCGAAGATGGGGCGATAGTTATGGGATCGATGTCTCCGGCGTCGTCGTAGGCCGAGTCATGGCCGTCTGAGCCGACGCTGCCGGGGCTTCTCACCGGGCTCCTGGAGCGGCTGCGACATGCCAACGGTGGCGCGCGACCTCCAAGTCTTTCGTCGCGGCTGCGGCAATCGTCGTCGCTGCCGGAATCTCCTCCCATGGATGAGTGGTGCCTGCGGTGGTAGTCGGCAAGCAGGCGGCCTCGTGAGACTGATTTATGCCCTCCAGGGGGTCCTCCACCTGGTTGATGACCTTCAAATGACTTGGACACAAATTCAGCCAGGCCTTCCATTGTAAATTTCTGTTAAAGTTTTTATGCAATGCGCTATGTTCAATGAAAACAGTAGCTTATCTCGGTATCTCAAACGCCTTACTGTAAATGCCCACTGTCTCTTCACACCTCTTCACTCAGCCCTTTATCTCTCAAAGCAGATAACGTCAATCCCTTCTGAAATCCACAGAAATGACTAAAATAATTAAAAACTAGCTGACATCGACGCTACAGATGACCAGCGACAGTTTGGCGGCGATGGCCGGAGGTGGCGAGCAGGCAGCGGGGTGGTGGGGGAGATAAGAGAGGGTGAGATGAGTGAGGGGTTGATCCGGAGTGGTCAGAGGCAGCGGACGTCCGTCGTCGGGCCGGACGCGGCGGGACCCATCTGGAGTGGTAACTACAAGGAGTAGGGAGCACACCGCCACCCAGCGACACCATCAGGTCTGACCACCAGCATCCTCATCATTGGTATTGCCATCCTTGGTACTGTCAGAAAACTGATGGTTTAATTGGTATTGATACCAGTTAAGACTGCAGTCAGTGAATTGAACTGTCCTTCTGGAAATGATGGGAGAATCTGCGGGTGGGAATAACAATGTTATGGTGACTAGATTGTGCAAAGGCTTGTAATTGTGCTATTACTTTAGTATTTGTTGTAATGTTGTTCTTGTTTTTTTATGCAATGTGGTATGAATGTCCTTGTACAATGTGTAAGATATACCAATGAATAATGAAAAAATGGGAGTCTGTGGCTGGCAATGCCTGTGGAGAGGCAATGCAATATCACGTATGAATTATGTCTGAGTCCTTCTGTTGGTACACCGTAGAAAATTCCTTATCATACAGTGCCAATGTCCTGGAAGCTCGTGGAGATATCCTGTCAACTCCTTGGTATTCTCCTGGAGTTTGAGCTGTAGAGTTTCCTATGAGGGAGTATGAGTGTGCAAAGGTGAAACACCACTGGGAGTGGTATATTTGCCAATCTAAGTACTTGGGCATATAACTGCAGTTATGACTGGCCCTTGTTGAAAATAGCTTGTTGGACAGGCAGGCCTTTCACTGTAAGGGATTACCAGAAGGCAATGCTGTGTACTGTATATCTTGATTGTTGAGCAGAGAATGTCGGTAGTCAGCAGAGAGGCAATACTAGGACACCTGTATTCTACTCCTACCAAGCACAACCAGTCCTCACCGCCTCCACTCTGTCACCCACATGTTGATTGAGCTATCTCAGTGTGGATCGCCGTCTCCTGGTGGTGGGAGCTAAGCCTTAAGCGTCACAACAGGGTCCTCCAGGGCTTGGCTGCTCCTCCTGCTGCTCCTCCTGTAGCTTTTGGGGGCAGACTGGAGGTCGTGGGAGCAGGGGACGGAGAGGTCTTGTCAGCTCCTGCTAGTGCCAGTGGCGCCACATACACGTCCGTGTTGGAGGGAGACAGCAGGGCACTGTGGACTACGGCCAAACAAGCGCCACCCCGACAAGCACCAACAACACGACAAGGCTGTTCCACCACTCCAACTACAGGCCTCTGTCTCAGGCAGCGACATGGACGCCACCTAGTGTGCTCTTCTGACACACTCTCCTGGGGACGGTGGAAGATGAGGGGGTACATGCAGTGCAGCAGAGATGATGATGTTTTGGACTAAATGCCTCTCACTCCCTCGGGGTTGTAGTAGTATATTATTCAGACTGAAATATTTAACCCGAAATTGTGTCAAACATACCAGTGCAGCAAACCGGCCTAGCGGCCTGTTATTTGAAACCGGCGCTTATCCAATACCGCTGCTATTTCAAATACCCACGCTAATACAGGCCACTACACTCAGTGGATGTACTACATTTAAATGTAGGAGAAGGCTCATGGGTGCATGATGTTAGGATATTAACGCTAGACAGCTAATTTGTAAGATGCTAAAGCTAAACAGCTAGTGTGAAGGATATCAGACCTAAATCTGAACAGTGTGTAGGATATTAAAGCTGAGTAGTGTGTAGGATATTACAGCTGAACTGTGTAAAGGATATTTATGCTGAGCAGTGCTTAGGGTATTAAAGCTAAACAATGTAAAGGGTTTTAAAGCTGAGCAGTGTGTAGGGTATTAAACTGAGCAGTGTGTAGGGTATTAAACTGAGCAGTGCATAGGGTATTAGAGCTGAGCAGTGTGTTGGCTATCAAATTTGAGCAGTGTGTAGGGTATTAAAGCTGAGCAGTGTGTAAGTTTTAAAGCTGAGCAGTGTGTAGGATATTAAACTGAGCAGTGTGTAGGGTATTAAAGCTGAGCAGTGTGTAGAGTATTAAACTGAGCAGTGTGTAGGGTATTAAACTGAGCAGTGTTTAGGGTATTAAACTGAGCAGTGTTTAGGGTATTAAAGCTGAGCAGTGTGTAGGGTATTAATCTGAGCAGTATGTAGGGTATTACACTGAGCAGTGTGTAGGGTATTAAAGCTGAGCAGTGTGTAGGGTATTACACTGAGCAGTGTGTAGGGTATTAAACTGAGCAGTGTGTAGGGTATTACACTGAGCAGTGTGTAGGGTATTAAACTGAGCAGTGTGTAGGGTATTAAAGCTAAGCAGTGTGTAGGGTATTTAACTGAGCAGTGTGTAGGGTATTAAAGCTGAGCAGTGTGTAGGATATTAAAGCTAAGCAGTGTGAAGGGTATTAAACTGAGCAGTATGTAGGGTATTAAACTGAGCAGTACATAGGGTATTAGAGCTGTGCAGTGTGTTGGCTATCATATTTGAGCAGTGTGTAGGGTATTAAAGCTGAGCAGTGTGTAAGGTATTAAACTGAGCAGTGTTTAGAGTATTAAAGCTGAGCAGTGTGTAGGGTATTAAACTGAGCAGTGTGTAGGGTATTAAACTGAGCAGTGTGTAGGGTATTAAAGCTGAGCAGTGTGTAGGGTATTAATCTGAGCAGTGTGCAGGGTATTAAATTGAGCAGTGTGTAGGGTATTAAACTGAGCAGTGTGTAGGGTATTAAACTGAGCAGTGTGTAGGGTATTAAAGCTGAGCAGTGTGTAGGATATTAAACTGAGCAGTGTGTAGGGTATTAAAGCTGAGCAGTTTGTAGGGTATTAAAGCTGATTGGTGTGTAGGGTATTATTCTGAGCAGTGTGTAGGGTATTAAAGCTGAGCAGTGTGTAGGGTATAGGGTTGACCCGGGATACCTTATCAACCAATCAGATCATTCACTGGATTTAATGCAGAATTTTTTGGATACTGGTTCTTATCAGTGCTATCTCACCAGGTGACAGATCCAGCAATGGCGGAATCACTAGGCCTTCATACTAAGCCCTATTGGCTACACGTGGGTTTGGAGCTGGTTCTGGCGACATACACTGAAAAGAACTGCTAAGATGAAACTAGCATGTCCCTGGAAGTTGTTGTTAACCAGGGACAAGGTACCCATCATGGTATGTCTTATCAATGGGCTTTACCCCAACCAGCGAAAGTGAAAATGGTGGCTCCACTAGGCATTGGAGTCTAAAGCTGGGTAGGTACATGCACCTCGTATTCTATGATCGCTGGTATGAGTTGAGGGAAGCACCTGTAATCTTTGGGGTACTCTCAGGTGATCTTACAGGGCTGATGAGAGCAAGAGTAGCCAGATTCTTTGTGCCATCCACGATCCCATCATATTCTTGATCCTATTTGTTATCCCACCCTTTTTTTGCATTAATGGAGACAACACAAACGTCATTTAAGTACCTATGGTCATGGTGGATATTAGGTGATCATGAATATGGGACTGATGAGAGCAAGACTGCCAAATTATTGATAACATTCATGATCTAATCCCATTCTTGATCTCATTTGTAATCTCATCTTGCTTTAAACCCAGGGTCTAGAATCATGTTGTACCTGGGAGCACCTAGAAAGGCCCACACTGAGTTTCTAAATTAATTTTGGGTGCATGATGTGGGTTTGAGCAACAAACCCTAATACTATTGGGATTTGTAATCTTTATTGTATCATATTTGACAAAATACGGACTGAATGACGCACCGTGTAGTGTACACAACATATAACATATTACAATATAATATACGTTTTATTACATCATATTTCATCATATGTGTGATGTTATACTTCCTGTAACATAGGTAACTGTACCTGAGTCTGTTTAAACCATTGTTATGCTGGCCTATGTGTACACAGTTTGACAGAAGGAGGCTTGTAGTAAAACGATAGACAAATGATGTTTAACGCTTTGTGAACCTCACATTTTTATTCCATAGGCACATCTGATCTCTTCTAAATTCTTTGTTCATTCTCATTCATATATACTAAGAAGCTGCAACACATCTGTTTGACTTTTCTACATGATATCCATCATGAACTCTTATATGATCTGCCATCTAATCAATGCTAGCTCGTGTCTCAAGCCATGTGTAGTTTGTAATGTACATCCAGCTTTTGAAATGATAGAGGCCTTACATTTGATACCTCAAGAAACAGTTTTTTACATTTATACGAGCAAAATATATGAGACAGCAAGACATGCATGGTGGTTTACGAGTAAGTGACTATGTCTTAATTGAATTGATGATAACATAATTATAGTGTGCCATCTAAGATTTATTCTCTGATAAGCTAGCCCAAGTTGAATAGATCTGTTGGTTTAATCACTTAGTTTAGACCTTCTGGTAGTATCACATTCATCACACACATGTATAGGGATTAAATCTCAAACGTTATGACAGATGATATGTACCAGATGTTATAATTATTGTTTTATCATAATGATATATGAAGTAACTCATTCATGAATAGGTAATAAATGATATAATTGGATAAAGATGAGTACCTGTCCTAATTTCAAAGTACATGTATAAATTAATTTATTGCTATAAAGTCATATCGCTATGAATTAATTGGGTATTGCATTGACCGTCCTTACCATCCATTTTCCATTTCCTCGTCCCAAAGTTGCCAGAGATCTGTTGTTATTTTTTTTTAGAGATTCCTTTACATATTTTGTGTACCACTGTACTGCAACCTGGGGCTTCTTGTAAAAACTATACTAGTTCAGTGCTTTCCAATTACTGTGGTTAACTCTTAATTTAGTTTTACGAGGACCCCTGGTAGATTCAACAGTTATTTTTTACGGTGTGGGTACGTACTGATTATACATTTAATCTGCATCAACTTCTTGTGAAATTATTCCCTTCCTATTTAACTGATTTTGACATTTCATGCCTACACGGATAGCCCTTGATTACTCTCACATTGAAACGTAGGTCATTGTGAAAATGCTTTGTACAAAGGACTTTATCCACGTACATTATCTAAAGAGCAGTTAAGGTCCTAAATTCTAGGGCACGATTCTATCACCAGATTGGCTTACGATAAGAGAATTAAAGGAGGGCTTGCTAATATCATATTGATCAGTTGATAATTTCTCCTTTATATCCACTCTATTCTACAAATTGAACGCAACCAGTTGATTGTCTTCATAAAATGTAGGCTTTGCCTACGGCTATCTACACACCACTTTGAATTTGACTCTTAGTGCTATTGAGCTATATATTTAACAAACCTGCACTTAAGACAATGGCGTGAAACCTCCATACCCATACCACTCCCCTCCCCTTTCACCCCAAACCCTTAATCCGATCCTCGCGCCCTGTTCATGTGGTCGGCGGTGCAGGACGTGACGTCCATGACGTCCGATGCCCACTGCCGATAGTGGCGCCTATTAGCGGTGTAGGTGTACGTCACACGTTGCAGACATGATGCGTGTAGTGATAGCATCAGAGTGTCGGCCCCGAGCAGGAGGAGACACCAGGTAGACACCGGGACAGGGGGCGCCAATGACACTACACCTCTCATTAACGCGTCACAGGACGGCAAGGTGGGACAGGCGAGGAAGGGGTGGGGAGAGAATGAAGTCTTTGAGGAGCTGCATGTGAGTGAGTGTGGGTGGGCTTGTTGATGAGAAGATTGTACATTTTATTTGTTTCAATTGATGAAAGTCTTTCCCCTTAATTGTCTTTTTTTTAAAGAAAATAATTGTAGAAAATGTTTCTCTTTTTTGTCTGTGTGTGCATGTGATCAATAAAATTCCTACCAACAACAACGGTTCTCCCATGGTTTTAGAATTACCAACAGAGTTTGCAATTTAATTGGGAACATTGGAAATATGCAACCTACACTGCCATGAAGGTGTTTAGGGTAACATTGTGTTTGATTCCTAATCACCTGACATTTTATGTGTTAACCTAGTGATAAACTAGGCAACCAATCTCTGGGACAGGGATGGATGTCAGTTATTCTGATATGTGGTGGTCAATTAATCCCATTGGGGATAGGCTAATTTATGCTGACATGTCTATACATTGGTATTGATCAAAATCTATACAGACTATGAAGGTAGACATACTTTGAAGGCAGTCAGTATTAAGCAGTCCTCCGCAGAGACAGGGAGAGAAAATTATCACATAGGTCTACTGTCCTTTAGATTTTCTATACATAAGAACTGTCATAATTATAGTCAGTAAGTTTCTCTGATAATTTCATTTAGACATTCAGTTATTGGTACCATTAATAAATGATTGTTCTCTCATTTGTATACTGGATGAATAATCTGTAATAGACAATACGTACTCGGGCCCCTTTTTTAAATATTGTATATAGACCAGGTCCGCAGCGTGGTCAGAAATTGTGAATGCATATTGTATGCAGAAGATATGGTAATTTTTACATCAGGTAAAGACAGTGATATAATTAGTGCATTAATTACTACAGGACGATTTAAACCGAGTCAGTGAGTGGTGTGTAGGCAGACGGCTAACTGTCAACTCCGAGAAAACCAAGATAATGCCCAGCAAATTGTCGTCATCTGTCGCCATGATTGGTCATCAATGGTGACTCCTTTTTGAGTGATAACTCATTCCGTCATCTTTTGCCACTGTGTGTTAGACTCAGGTGGCATAGCAATTGCTATTCCTGGTGATCTTGTGCTATAACGAGGTCGTGTTCCATCTAGCGACATGTGTGAGCCACTTCACACAGGTTGACGAGGACTCACGACAATTTGCTGGGTGTGGTCCCACTCAGAATACTTGTCGACTATTCAACGATAACTCTAAATGGAGAAATATTGGAGGCTGTTGAAGTTTTCTGTATATATCTGGGTGTTGACATAGATAAACATCTGAATTTCAAACAATTCTGTAATAACAAGAAAGATGCAACACTATAATCAGGTTGTACAAATTAAGAAAGTTGAAGCGCTGGATGACTCCATCCCTAGCTTTGAAAACATAGTTATAAGTCCATGATATTACCTGTGTTTGATTATGGAAGTTGTATAATCGATGGATCTACCAAAGCGAAAAAGAAAAAAAACTGGACAAAAAAGGGACAATAGTAGAGAGGACTTGTTGCGTGAGAGAATTACGAGGTAACAGTTAGATTAAAATCAAAGTCAGTAGATCAAAGAGGGCATTATATGACAAGAGTCCTCTAAGTAGAGGTGTGAAAATATGGGACACTTTGTCAGCGGATTCGCAGCATTTGCTGCACAAACGTGCATATATATATATAATTTATTGATAGTTTGTGACTGTGATCCTTCCCAGCAAATTGTTGTGAGTCCTCATCAACCTGTGTGAAGTGGCTCACACATGTCACTAGATGGAACACGACATAGTTATAACACAAGATCACCAGGAATAGCAATTGCTATGCCACATGAGTCTAACACACAGTGGCGAAAGATGACGGAATGAGTTATCACTCAAAAAGGAGTCACCATTGATGACCAATCATGGCGACAGATGATGACAATTTGCTGGGTTATTGACTGATGCATGCTATGTATGGGATTGATGAATCACATCATTGCCCACCAGTGTGTGTATGATTATTACTCTGATCTGTTGGTTAAAATGAAAACTCTTTATGTTTTTTTTTCATTGCTTTTTAGCTGAGACGAACAGCCAGCTATTTGTATATGAATTGATCTTGTGCAAAATAAAACTTTTCAAACTCAAACTCAAATAATAGTATAAAATTAACTTTGTCCTTGATCTAGAAAATACACTCCATAACAACTTAAAACTAAATGTCTTCTCTATTTTCAGGTGCCTATTGGTGAATCCCAAACCAGAGATTCACACACTACAATGGACAACCCTAAATACTCCATTACCATCTTCATTCTGGAAGGATGAAATTCTCTATTCGATTACCTCTAAGTGATGGTACCCCTAGCCCTATAATAAAAGCTATACACTTAAACACATAATGTCTAAACATGATGATAACCTAAACACTAGCTTTTTCTGAACACTTTCTGTCTGAACATCATCAATCTGGAATGCACCAGAAATGCACTTTTCGGGCAATCAAAGTCACCTTTTGACAATTAAGTATACTTTTTGGGGGAGTAATTGTAGGAAAGTTCGAGAACTGTTGGCTTTTCAGAGCATGAGCAAGGGCCTCAAGAATGGCTCAATAGTACCAATTGTGGTGAATAAATCTGACAATGTTTTTTGCTTTGGTACATGTCTAAGGACTCCAAATCACTTTGCTAGACATCTAGGTTGCACAGCATAGCCTTGGAATTTTGCAATATGTAACATAACATCTAAGTTTTTTCATATTTCCAGTAGATCAACCCTACAGCCACTCATAATTTGTTTACAATGGTAGAAATACAACCAAACAGGCACCTATCTATTTGGCTATTACCCTACACTGTGAAAAAAAGGTGATTCTGTGACAATGGCAAATGCTGGCGGTTCCCTGTTAATTCAGGGTTCATTGGTCCTCCAAGATTCACCATGATTATAGTGACCCAGGATTTATCATGGATTTACCATGAATTCATTGTATTTTTATGGATATTTGCTGTTTCTTCAGTAAGATGTTAGGGTTGATTAGGCTACCTCTTATATACCTTATTATAACTCCACAGTATAGATCTGATCTATGAATCCAGTGAGATGTTTAATTTCATTTCCCATTTTAAATACTTTGTATGTGTTGACTACATACTCATATTTCTAAGTTGTATTGTATCATTAGGATGCAGTATAATCTTACACATTTTCAATGCTAATCCATGTTGGCAGAAAATTTACTTTATGCTACTTCTCCATGTGTCATCTAGTGTCATACAAAGTAGGGGGTTTCATTGTGAACATAACTCATTTAACAAAAGGTTGTGCACACCATAATGAGAACTATTTTAGGTTGAAGCACTGTCATTTTAATGAAAATCCGTGTTCTTTCAGTTTCAGTGAATCACCATAAAATTAACTAGATTTAGGCATTTTTGTAACAGCATACATTCATTTTGTTTGCGTATTTGACCTTTGTTATTGCAAATTGTACAAACAGACAAGAACAACTCATCCCACTCATGCATCTTAGAGGAAAGATTTATTGTTTTTCATAGATTCAGTGTCAATGGAGAGAGCATGAAAATATACTAGGCAATGGAATCTATCAATGCTTGATCAACCTGCATTCCTACACAGGATGCTGGGATGTGGCAATGTCAGTTAGTTTGCTTGACAGGGAAAGGTATCTGTACTTGGCTTTCCTAGTGAAGTCTCACTCCAGCATACACTGACGAAGCTAGGAAGGGAATTGGAAGTAAGGGACAATGTATGGACAGAACTCAAGAGTCAAATCTGCTCAGCTTCTAACATGTGTTGAATATTTAAACAAACATCTAAGCATGTATGAAGGAGCAGGATGACGAGAGCATTGCAAGTTCCAACAGTGATAGTGAATAGATAGCATAGGTCTGTTGTAGTAACTGTTAATCATGATGATAGTTACATTGCTCAACAGCAAATTTTGTTGATTTTTCATAACTGAAGATCAAGTCAAGATCATATTGGAGCATTTTTGAATATTGATTAAAGGATATTCAGGGGTAGACACTAGCTTTTTCAGTCCTGGGCCACCTGGGCCCATAGCTACAAAATCCTATCGGCCCTCTGTCGGCCCAGAATGAATATTTCACTTTATCAAAAAGAAAATCATAATTTTTCGCCATTCGATCATATTAAGACACAAATAAAATGTCCATTTTCCTTGTGGTTTTCTCTTACCAACGGTATACAACATGCTTATAGTGACTCAGCCAATTCTCTTAGATTTTTTCTCACTAATTCCTGTGGGCCACCCTGGCCCATAGGAAGAAAATCCTTTAAAAAACTGTAAGACCGGCACCAGACTTACGGGCCATTGATTCCCGGGCCAGCCCTAGTGTCTATCCCTGATATTATATGAAGGATTGTGCTGTCATATTTTCATAATCTATGATTACTGTAAAATATACATGATTGATAGACGGCCTGGTATCAGATAGCAGTAATGGTGTATTTTTTTTTAATCTGTGTTAATGGCAAGGCGGTGTATGCTGGTCTCCCCAAGGACAGGACTCAGTGTGTATAAACAGAGATTGACTAGTGTTTGTATGTGTAACTATGGCAATGGTACAAGTATGAACAGGTGGTGTTGCTATACAGAGCAAAGTAAGTTTTATGATAAAGGCAATGAAATATTATATAAATTTGTTTAACATATATGAAGATAATGATTCCAATATATAACAATGCAGGTTGTGTAGACTAGGTGGTTCTTTAAGGTATTAGCTCTGTATCTACTTCAATTTTGTTCTAGTTTTTTCCCTCTAATCCAAGTACTAAGGGTGTTATTGCTGCTATGTAGGAAAAGGGGACAAAACAACGGCTTACGGTACATTTTAGAGGATTTTGAAGCTAGGCTGGGTGACCCAGATGTCCATCAAAGTGATTAGAGGTCATTGGGCATGTAGTAATTCAAAAAAATTGTGTCTAGTTAATTCACCATGATTGGTACCGATAAGTGCCGTAGCTCATGCTCTATTTAGCCCATGACTCTGGACTTTTTTTTCAATTTTTCCCCCAAAATATAAAAAGTTCTCAGTGGCCAGTTTTTTTTTTAATTTGCCCAAAATCTCGGCGGCAGATCTGTAATCCAAGTTATTAGAATAAATTGGCCTCAGTGGCTACTCCTGCAAGGGTTTTCCATTGTTTGGAAGACCAAAGAAACTTATTGGTAAAATGACTGCGAGGATAGCACATAATTCTCCAACACCTGTTGGCTGATTGGGGGTTGCCTTGTTGTCTCTGATCCAGGGAGCAGTTGAAGAGTTTAGCAGAGGATATCTATAGGTAAGGTCATTCATAAGTCGGTCAAATGCATTGACTTTTAGCTTTATAAAGATAGGTTTTAATTAAGAATAAAATTTAAATTGTCTAATTGGCTTGATTTAAGGAATTGCCTCATGGAACGCTTGGCATGCATAATTACAAATGCAAGTGTCTGGATCAAGTCATATGTCCGACTCAATGTTGACTTACCCTTAGGACCTTCAGAATGACCTTTAACACCTGCTGAGCACGGTGTCTACATCGTGGAGAGTCGACATCAAGTGCTACCAGACTGTTAACAGGGCTGAGATCTATACATGTATTGAGTGGATACTTTGGAGATTTGAGATCAAAGATAGAAGTGGGTAGTTTGACATCGTCTGTGGTGACACATACACAGTGCAGAAGGCACTAGGGTAACTGGCTGTTATCCCATCCAACATAAAGGATCATATGCAAACAAGTGTTTTCCTCATTCTGGCTACTTTTTTTGACTAGCTTGTTGCGCTAATGAACTGCCAGGTTCATTTATGTAACGCTATAGAGCCGACCAATTTTATTTATATTTCAATTGAACAATTGAAGTAAATATAGACTTCACGTAATCAGACATGTGTCATAACCCAGCAAATTGTCGTGAGTCCTCGTCAACCTGTGTGAAGTGACTCACACATGTCGCTAGATGGAACACGATGTTGCTATAGCACAAGATCACCAGGAATAGCAATGGTGGTGATCACATGGCCTCACCTCAGATGGGGAGGATGGTGATCACTCAGACTCACCAGGGATGGCGACGCAGGTGATCACTCACCTCGCTAGATGAAACACGCACCTCGTCATAACGCATGTTCACCAGGGATGGCGAGGATCGTGATCACTCATCCTCACCAGGGATGGTGACATGAGTGATCACTCATCCTCACCAGGGATGGCGACATGAGTGATCACTCACTTCGCTAGATGAGACGCACACCACGTCATAATGCACATTCACCACGGATGGCAAGGATCGTGATCACTCACACTCACAGGGGATGGTCACTCGGGTGATCACTCACCTCGCTAGATGAAATGCGTACCTTGTGATAGCACAGGTTCACCACAGATGGTGAGGATCTTGATCAACCACACTCACCAGGGATGGCGACACGAGTGATCACTCACCTCGCTAGATGAAACGCACACCATGCCATAGCGCACATTCACCACGGTTGGCAAAGGATCGTGATGACTCACACTCACCAGGGATGGCAAGGCGGTTGATCACTCACTCGCTAGATAAAACGCGCACCACGTCATAGCGCAGGTTCACCATGGATGGCGAGAGTGGTGATCACTCAGACTCACCAGTGATGGCGACGCTGGTGATCACTCACCTTGTTAGATGAAAAACTCATGATCATCGACATTGGTAATCATGCAGCCTCACATCTGCCAGATCAAAGTATGTTTTGCCAGAGAAGGTATTGCCATATGTATCTTCCCTCTAACCACAGACAAGGTGTTCATGTAGATATTTCCCTATGTATTTTTTCTGTAACCAGAGAAAAGGTGTTTATGGATAGTTGCTTTCATTTTAGATTCAATTGATATTTTCTCTATATAATCTTGTTTGATTCAACTCTGAAGTATTACATGGAAATCAGGGTGACAACGTTGGCAATGGTGGTGATAACTTGCCATTCTGAGTGAGAGTGCGTGACAGATGATGCAATCCTCAGAGAGCATTGACTTGGAGTGACACAAATTCACGCATTGAGTGAGACCAATGTTGGCAATGGTGGTGATAAGTCGCCATTTTGTGTGAGAGTTGATGACAGTGGCGCACACTCACACAGCGAGTGACATCCATGTCAGCGATGGTGGTGATAAGTTGCCATTTTGAGAGAAGATTAACTAGGAGTGACACAAACTCACGTAGTGAGTGAGAGCCATGTGGCAATGCAGGTGAAAAGTTGCCATTCTGAGTGAGAGTTGACAGACAGTGGCACATATTGACGGAGTGAGTGAGATCCTTGTTGGCGATGGTGGTGATAAGCTGCCATTCTCAGTGAGAGTTGACTGAGAGCAGCGCATAATCATGCAGGGAGTGAGATCCATATTAGTGATGTTGGTGATAAGTCGCCATTCTGAGTGAGAACTGACTGGGAATGGCACATAATCACACAATCAGTCAGATCCATGTTGGGGATGGTTGTGATAAGCTGTCATTCTGAGTGAGAGTTGACAGGCAGTGGCACATACTCACGCAGTGAGTTAGATCCATGTTGGCGATGGTGGTGATAAGTCACCATGCTTTGTGAGGGACGACAAGGGGTGGCACGTACTCATGCAGTGAGTGAGATCATGTTGGCGACTGTTGTGATAAATCGCCATGCCATGTGAGTCACCATTGATGACCAATCATGGTGACAGATAACGACAATTTGCTGGGAATATGCAATAACAGTAGGGAGGCTGGCAAGTGTATCAAATCAATCGCACAGTAATGATTGAAATACATAATATGAGGAAAAAAACTTCAAAAACAATGAGAGATCAGCACATAGAAATAATATTATTTCACAAATGTAATAATCACATAAATTGCATTTGGAGCAGTGTGGTGACTATACCGTCTCCATTAACCTTTGCACATTAATTATAACCAAGCTTTAACTTAGATCTAAGATTTTTTTAAACTTTTTAACCTCATTTTTAAATTTGACTTTTGTTGTAGCCCTCTGAACCTCCTCAGGCAGTAGGTCCCAAAGGACTACACCCCTGTACCATGGTGATCTTTTGTAATGGCGAGATATAGCTCTAGGCAGTTTAAAACATATCTTATTTTGTGACCTTGTGTTATATGCATCACCATGATTCATTTGATCTTTAGATTTCTTATACATCAGACTTAATAATAACATGTCAAATCTTTGTTCTAATTTTTCCACTTTACAGATGACATGTAACTCATCAACACTGCATTTAACAATATTACATCTAAGGCAAATTCTCAACTGGTACTTATAAAAGAACAATATATATTCAATAATAGGCCGGATGGTACAACAATATATTTTCATGGTTTGTTCTCGTGTGAGATATTTCCTTAATTTGGCAAATCTAAATAATTTATTACAAATGTTTCTTTTGATGAGCTTAATTTGCTTATCAAAGCTTAACTTACTGTCTATTGTAACCCCTAGATAGGGAAAAATACTAATAGTTTCTACTCTGATACCATTTATTACAATATCTGCATCTGGACAATTCTTCAATTTGTGAGCACTACAAAACCACATAAATTTAGTGCTTTTACTACACTATTCTACTTCAAATAGTATTACAGAATTTCAGCTAGGCCATGGATACTCATGGAGACAAGCCCTTGATTACATAGAAATCAGTTAAAACTGAAAATTGGGTACTAGGGTAACTCCAAATGAAGTTACCCTAGTACCTGTTATTGTAAACAAAATGGGTTACTCTAGTACTGACAAACCTAAAACCTCTGTACTACTGTTCTAGACAATGTCAGCATACAGTTATTGGTTCAGATGACTGTGTATGTTGTACACCACATCTAAACAACTTAGCATTACTCAAAATAGTAGAGATACTATGTAATCTCTCCTTTTAGTTTTCTATACTACATATTGGATCCACCATGTTCGATGGGGTAACTGCCAGTTACCCTAATATCTTCTGCACTGTGACATAGGAAACAGTGTGAAGAAAAATAGACAGTGCATCATAGCACATTAACGTTGTAACCACCCATTCTGTACCAGAGGACACTACCCAGCAAATTGTCGTTATCTGTCGCCATGATTGGTCATCAATGGTGACTCCTTTTTGAGTGATAACTCACTGCGTCATCTTTCGCCACTGTGTGTCAGTCTCACATGGCATGGCAATTTATCACAACAGTCACCAGCATGATCTCACTCACTGCGTGAGTATGTGCCACCCCTTGTCATCCCTCACAAAGCATGGTGACTTATCACCACCATCGCCAACATGGATCTAACTCACTGCGTGAGTATGTGCCACTGCCTGTCAACTCTCACTCAGAATGGCGGCTTATCACAAGCATCGCCAACATGGATCTGACTCACTGTGTGATTATGTACCACTCCCGGTCAGCTCTCAATCAGAATGGCAGGTTATCACCACCATCGCCAACATGGATCTCACTCACTCCGTCAATATGTGCCACTGCCTGTCAACTCTCACTCAGAATGGCGGCTTATCACAAGCATCGCCAACATGGATCTGACTCACTGTGTGATTATGTACCACTCCCGTGCCACTGGCATCAACTCTCACACAAAATGGCGACTTATCACTACCATTGCCAACATTGGTCTCACTCAATGCGTGAACTTGTGTCACTCCATGTCAATGCTCTCTGAGGATTGCATCATCTGTCAGTCACTCTCACTCAGAATGGCAACTTATCACCACCATTGCCAGCCTTTGTCTCACTCAATACGTGAATTTGTGTCACTCCAAGTCAATGGTCTCTGAGGATTGCATCATCGGTCACTCACTCTCACTCAGAATGGCAACTTATCACCACCATTGCCAAAGTTGTTGAGACAGCACCACTGTTCAACATGTAGCCTATCTAGGAAGTGTGGGCATGAAGTATAAGTCCCATACTTATCAAATGTGCTTTGTTGCACACTGATTTCCATGTAATACTTCAGGGTTGAATCAAACAAGATTATATAGAGAAAATATCAATTGAATTTAGATAGAGGTAACTCTAAAATAAAAGCAACTATCCATAAACACCTTTTGTCTGGTTACAGGAAAAATACATAAGGAAGTATCTACATGAACACCTTGTCTGTCGTTAGAGGGAAGATATATATGGCAGTACCTTCTCTGGCAAAACATACATTGATCTGGCAGATGTGAGGCTGCATGATTACCAATGTCGATGATCATGAGCTTTTCATCTAACAAGATAAGTGATCACCAGCATCGCCATCACTGGTGAGTCTGAGTGATCACCACTCTCGCCATCCATGGTGAACCTGCGCTATGACGTGGTGCGCATTTCATCTAGCGAGGTGAGTGATCAACCGCCTTGCCATCCCTGGTGAGTGTGAGTCATCACGATCCTGGCCAACCGTGGTGAATGTGCATTATGGCATGGTGTGCGTTTCATCTAGCGAGATGAATGATCACCTGAGTGACCATCCCCCGTGAGTGTGAGTGATCACGATCCTTGCCATCTGTGGTGAATGTGTGTTATGACGTGGTGTGCGTCTCATCTAGCGAAGTGAGTGATCACTCATGTCGCCATCCCTGGTGAGGATGAGTGATCACTCATGTCGCCATCCCTGGTGAGGATGAGTGATCACTCATGTCGCCATCTCTGGTGAACATGCACTATGACAAGGTGCGTGTTTCATCTAGCGAGGTGAGTGATCACCTGCGTCGCCATCCCTGGTGAGTCTGAGTGATCACCATCCTCGCCATCTGAGGTGAGGCCATGTGATCACCACCATTGCTATTCCTGGTGATCTTGTGCTATAACGACGTCGTGTTCCATCTAGCGACATGTGTGAGCCACTTCACACAGGTTGACGAGGAATCACGACAATTTGCTGGGTATGGTACACACTCATCCCAATTGTACAAGCTGGATGCTCAGCTATATATTTATTGGAATAGCCTCTAGGTATCATATATTCAATAACCATGAAACAAATAATGAAAATAATGATAAAAATATCCTTTTATATATACTCCGTTAGATCAAAGCTGGGCTTCATTGCAGACAACACCTACATCTTCAAGTAAGATGACTTCACCAGTTGCCATGACACAGCTTTATACCTTATCCAGTGACACCTGACCAGGTGAGGTAATCAGTCACCTGTAACAGGTAATTAGACAGGCAAGGAGTGTGATGATAGCACATTGGTGTCCTCCAGTCCCACTCCACCTGTACTCACATGTCACACCCTAAATGGGGACCACTCCATCATCGCTCTCAATGGTGGAGACACTGCCGTATCTGTATGGAGATGCTTTTTTTGTATTATAAGCACAGAAGTTAAAGACATCAATATATAAACTCCCACTTGCCTTACCTCCTATATCCTATTATAACCCTACCCAGTGTGATTACCCTCGAAACAAGACACGGGAAAATCCCGTGAACGACTGGTGAATCTGTGAGCACATATTCTCGGGAAGATCCTGGGAATAGTACCTACAATCCCGTGAATTACCCTGATATTCCCCAGTTTTTAACCGGGCCCTCTAGTGAGATTTATACACATAAGTCTGATTCTTCAGCATAAAGTGAAGATGCCAGAGTCCACCAGGGGCCTCTGTGTGAGCATGGAATCCTGGTTTGGTCCAAAGAACAGAGAGAGGGAGTGAGATGGAAAGAAATGAGAGGGCAAGAGAGGCACAGAGAGAGCAAGAGAGATAGATATAAAGAGAGAAAGAGAGAGAGAGAGAGAGAGAGAGAGGGAGGGAGAGGGAAAGGAGAGAGAGAGAGAAAGGGAGAGGGAAACGGGAGAAAGAGAGGAAGGCAATAGAGGGAGGGAAGAGAGAGAAAGAGAGCAAAATAGAAAGAGAGCGAGGCAGAAAAAAAAAGAGGGAGAGCCTTGCCCCCCCCAAAAAAGGAAAATTGATTGACTTAAGCTACTGACAAAATTGATACATAAAGTTGATTGAATCATAATATTATGTGTCCCATTCTAATATGTGTGTGGTGCACATATGCATGGGCACTGACACATTCACCTGTGAAGATGTGTAATGTAGTTCTCGCCATGAATATGACCTCAGTTGTCGAAATGGCGTTAAACATTTATTACTCACTCACTCTCCCATTCTAATAATTATGACCCTTATTGATATCTCACTAAATGTGCATGTTTGCTAGACATGTCTTGAACAGAGTTAAACCCTTTAAGGGCTAACCCTAATGCATTAATGCATTTTGGTTGTCATGATGGATTAATGCAGCCAGGGCTACATTCAAGCATCATGCTTACGCTTTGGGAAGATCAGCATGATGCCCCAATAAAGTGCTGGCAAGCAGACTCCCGAAGTCTTCATCGGTAAAACATGCCAGCCAATGGGCACGTTACACTACTGCATCAGCAGACCTTAAAGAGTTAGCATTTAGAGGCCTGGCAAATAGGCACTCAATGATTATAGGGCAAGCTAAGTTGTTTACGGGCACTAAGTAAAGAGTCAGCTAAATTTAGACTGTCAAGGTTGTAGGGTGCAGGCAAACCACCTGTGGTACACACTTACAGAACAGGTCATTTTAGTCAGATGGGGAGGGGGATTTCTGGGGCATAAATGGGTGAATGTAAAAGCATATCTAAACTCAGCCTCCCATGAAAAATATACTGGCATCATTTAACACTGTCTGTGCTGTCTACTTAACTGTGTAAAAGCGCCCAAAATCTCACTGTGCCTTATTCACTGTACTAAATAAATACCCAGACATTTGGTTTGGTCTTTACCCCTGGTCCATATCCAAGACAGGTACTTATGAAATTTTAGTGCTGAAGAGTTATTTTAACACCTCCCCACCCCCACTAACCACTGGTACTTATATGAGACCAGCAATCATTGCTGAGTGTCAAGAATTAATCTTCTCTAAAATGAGCATCAAGATACTCACATGGAAAACTTTTCTGACTCTCTTTTGTGTCATTTTTGGGGGAAAATATTTGGGGAAATCTCAAATTTACACCAGACTTCCTTCATATGGGATGCATGCCATAGTTCCATCCATTGAAAATACACTGTAACAGGTTTATGCCTAGGTCCATCACACCTCATGTATAGAGTCACTATGTGATATTTAATGGACTATACCTATGTGATATTTAATGGACTATTAACACATAAATACCATGATATGACATGTGTCCGTCGAGAACATATTTGAGTATGATTTGAAAAATGAACGTGACATATCAGATGGAAATAGAACCACCCCTGTGCCCCCTCACCCCCTGCTGATACCTACTGAGCACTCCCAAACACCAACAGGACCAACCAGTTTGGGCTACACTGCCCCACCTCAGCTGTCATTTCCACCTGGCTCACCTACACACAAGACCTGTCTCCAAAAACTGAGGGTAACAGTGGGTAAGCATAAATTTGCCATTTTTCACCATTTTCTATTCATTATGACATGCAAAGGTCACCATTTTCTTGCTGCTCTATTCATAAGGGCACTTACAATCCTAAATAGGAAATGGCACTAGTATCTCAATATTACCAATGCCATTGTACCTTGTTGTGTGCAATATTCATGAATGCTAATTCAAGCACTTTACCAGCATTTACAATGATCTATAAAAGAAATCCTAAGTACTTGACTGGATCTTTATTTGCAATAATATGTGATATTGTACATCTGAAGGCATGATTGCAAACCTATACATGTAATTGTGTGGCCACTGGCTGTGTTCAGAAATAGCCCTCCTTATTGCAGCTGCATACTACTACTATACAACTAAGTGTGAGAGGCAGTCAGACCCTTTCCAAATCCAGGTCATAGTGGGCCCACCTTGTGTACTGATTACCTTACCTCTTACACAGTGTACCCATTCCCAGCCAGCCTAATTTGGGTAACTCACACAAGCACCTAGCAGAAGGTGACTTTACTTGTATGCAGGGTTGTTGTAGATTGCAACACTCATGGTCAGATTCCCCTTCTGTCCCAGTATATTTACATGTCTGTATATGTGTCCACATCCATCTATGTACATACATTCCCTTTTATCCAGGGCCTCCCTAGCCCACTTAAAAGGGTCTATTTCTCCTCTTTCCTATCCCCTCAGGATGTGTGTGGTGCACATATGCGCGGGCACTGACACATTCCTCTGTGAAATTGTGTAATGTAGTTCTCGCCATGAATATGACCTTAGCTGTCGAAATGGCGTTAAACCTCTATTACTCACTCACTCACTCCCTTTTATCCACATACACTCACATGCCTCATGTCCACATGCACCCCCCTCACACATCCTCTCTATGTCCACATCCCCTCTAAGTGCACACACACCTCCCTCTATATACACACCCACCTCCCTCTGTGTCCACACCCACCTCCCTCTATGTCCACACCCCCCTCTCTCTGTGTCCACACTTAACTCCCTATATGTTCACACCCATCTACCTCTGTGTCCACACACACCTCCTACAGTGGCCCACAAGGGTCAAATTGAAGTTGAAGTAAAAAGTTGACTTTCACACAAAAAGTTAGAGTCCAAAACCAATAATATTGTTCAAAGTCAATTTCATTTCATTGCTGTCAAACTGTCAAGGTGTCAACTCATGAAAACCAACTTGTGACAGGTATCTTTTAGCATTGCATGGTGCACTCTATGTCTTTCTATATGAACAAAGTTTATACCAGCAACTACTGGGTAGCTATCGGTTCCCTCACACAATAACTGATGGCTCCACACCAAGTAGTTGGTGGTTCCAGCGTCCTGTAACTGGTGGTTCCCACCCACTGTAACTGCGGTTCCACACCTATCCGCTACTGGCACTGGATCCCATACCAAGTAGCTGCTGGTTCCCACACCCAGCACTTGGTGGTTCCCATGCATATTAGTTGCTGTTTCCTGTACCCAGTACATGCTGGTTCCCACATCCAGTAGCTGCTGGTTCCCATATAAAATGGTTCCTAACCCAAGTAGCTGCTGGATCCCACACCCTTGCTGGTTCTTGCACCCAGTACCTGCTGGTTGTGGTTCCCACATCCATTAGGTGCTGGTTCCTGCACCCACTTCCTGCTGGTTCCCAAATAGAGTGCCTGCTGGTTCCTACATCAGGTAATTGCGAGTTCTTAAAAGAGTAGCTGTCAAAATAAGTCAATTGGGTCAGGATTGGTCAAATTAGGTCAAATATGGTGAAAATAGGCCAAATTGGTCAAAAGCAGGTCAATTAGGGTAGGATAGGACAAATTAGAGTAAATATGGTGAAAATATGTCAAATATGGTGAAAAGTAGGTCAATAAGGTCAGGATAGGTGAAATTAAGTCAAATAGGGTGAAATTAGGTCTAATTGATAAAAAGTAGGTCGATAAGGGTAGGATAGGTCAAATTAGGTCAAATATGCTGGAAAAATGTCAAATTGGTAAAAAACAGGTCAAATAGTGTAGGATTGGACAAATTAGAGTAAATATGGTGAAATTAGGTCAAATTGGTCAAAAGTAGATAAATAATGTCAGGATAGTTGAAATTAAGTCAAATAGGGTGAAACTAGGTCTAATTGATAAAAAATGTAGGTCGATAAGGGTAGGATAGGTCAAATTAGGTCAAATATGTTGGAAAAATATGTCAAATTGGTGAAAAGCAGGTCAAATAGGGTAGGATAGGACAAATTAGAGTAAATATGGTGAAATTAGGTCAAATTGGTCAAAAAAGATAAATAATGTCAGGATAGTTCAAATTAAGTCAAATAGGGTGAAAATAGGTCTAATTGGTAAAAAGTAGGTCAATTAGGTCAGGATGGGTCAATTAAGGTCATATATAGTGAAAACAGGTCATACTGATCAAAAGTAGGTCAATTAGGTCCAATAAGGTCAGGATAGATCAAATATGGTTGAAATAGATCAAATTGGTCTAAAGTAGGTAAATTTTGTCAAAATGTAGGGTATGATAGGTGAAGTAAGGTCAAATATGCTGGAAATAGGTAAAAGTAGGTCATTTAGGTCAAATTATGTCGAAATTTGTCAAAATAAGGTCGACTATGACTATTTTTGACCAATCTGACCTACTTTGACTATATTTGACCTAATATGACCCATTCTAACCTACTTTGACCTAATCATGCTACTTTTGACTGATTTGACCTATTTTAAGATATTTGACCTAATTTGAACTATCCTTACCTAATTGACCTTCTTTTGAACAATTTTACCTATTTTCACCATTATTTGACCTAATTTGACCTATCTTAGCCTGATTTGAGTTACTGACCTACCTTTGACCAATTTGACGTACTTTTACCATATTTGACCTGATTTAACCTCCTTGACTCACCTTTAACCAAATTGACTTATTTTCGCCATATTTGACCTACCTTAGCCTACTTTGACCTACTGGACCTAATTTTGACCAATGTGATCTATTCTTACCACCGTTGACCTAATTTGATAGAATTTGACCTGATTGACCCATTTTCAACCAATTTGACATATTTTATCCTAGTCTGACCTAATTTCATTCAATTTTACCTACTTGGAACCAATTTGACCTATTTCGACAAATTTTAACTATCTTGACTGCTTATGACCTAGTTTCACGCAACTTTCCCAATTTGCCCATTTTTGACTTATATGACCTTTTTCATCCAGAATTTATCCAGATCACTCTTTTGCTACTAGGAATAGGAACCGGTAGCTACTCTATATCGGAACCAGCAGCTACTGGATATGGGAACAAGTAGCTACTGTATGGGAACCAACAGCTACTGTTTTCAGAACTAGCAGCTACCTGATGTGGGAACCAGGAGGCACTCTATTTGGGAACCAGCAGGTAGTGAGTGCAGGAACCAGCACCTAATGGATGTGGGAACCACTACCAGTTACTCTATGTGAAAGCCAGCAGGTATTGGGTACAAGAACCAGCAAGGGTGTGGGATCCAGCAACTACTTGGGTTAGGAACCAGTTTATATGGGAACCAGCAGCTACCTGATGTGGGAAGCAGTAGCTACTGTATGTGGGAACCAGCATGTACTGGGTACAGGAAACAGCAACTAATATGTATGGGACTATCAAGTGCTGGGTGTGGGAATCAGCAGCTACTTGGTATGGGATCCAGTATCAGTAGCTGATTGGTGTGGAAACACCAGTTACAGTGGGTGGGAACCACCAGTTATGGGATGCTGGAACCAGCAGCTACTTGGTATGGAACCATCAGTTATTGTGTGAGGGAACCAATAGCTACCCAGTAGTTGCTGGTATAGACATATAGAAAGACATAGAGTGTACATGCAAAGCCAAAAGATACCTGTCACAAGTGGGTTTGCATTCATGAGATGAGACCTTGACAGCAATGAAATGAAATTGACTTTGAACATTGATTTTGCTTTTGGACTTTAACTTTTTTGTGAAAGTCAACTCTTTGCTCCAACTTCAATTTGACCCTTGTGGCCCACTGTACCCACCTCCTTCTGTGTCCACACCCAACTCCCTCTATGTCCACACCCATTTTCCTCTGTGTCTACACCCACCTCCCTCTGTATCCACACCCATCTCCCTCTGTGTCCACACCTGCCCTCCCTCTATCTTCTTACCCTTCCCCACTATGTCCACACCCAAAGCTCTCTGTGTCCACACCCACCTCCCTCTGTGTCCACTCTCATGTCCCTCTATGTTCACACCCACCTCCCTCTATGTTCACACCCACCTCCCTCTATGTCTACACCCACCTCCTTCTATGTCCACACCCACTTACCTCTTTGTCCACACTCACTTACCTCTTTGTCCACAACCACTGACCTCTTTGTTCACGCACACCTCACTCTTTGTACACACCAAACTCCCTCTATGTCAACACCCACCTCCCTCTATGTCCACACCCACCTCCTTCTGTGTCCACACCCCACCTGCCTCTATGTCCACACCCATCTCCCTCTGTGTCCACTCTCACCTGCCTCTATGTCCACACCCACCTCCCTCTGTGTCCACACCCACTTACCTCTTTATCCACACCCCACCTCCCTCTGTGTCAACACCCACCTCCCTCTGTGTCCACTCTCACATTTCTCTATGTTCACACCCACCTCCCTCTATGTTCACACCCACCTCCCTCTATGTCCACACCTACCTCCCTTTGTGTCCACTCTCACCCCCCTCTATGTCTACATAAACCTCCCTCTTTTTCCACACCAACTGCCTTCTGTGTCCACTCTCACCTCTCTCTATGGCCACATACACATCCCTCTTTTTCCACACCCATCTCCCTCTTTGTCCACTCTCACCTTCCTCTATGCCCACACTCACATCCCTCTGTGTTCACACCCACCTCCCTCTATGTCCACACTCACATCCCTTTGTGTCCACTCTCATCCCCCTCTATTTCCACATACATCTCCCTCTCTGTCCACACCCACTGCCCTCTCTGTCCACTCTCCCCTCCCTCTATGTCCACATCCATTTCCCTCTGTGTCCACACCCACCTCCCTCTATGTCCACACCCACCTCCCTCTATGTCCACACCCACTTACCTCTTTGTCCACACCCACTTACCTTTTTGTCCACACCCACTCACCTATATGTCCACACCCACCTCCCTCCATTTCCACACCCACCTCCCTCTGTGTCCACACCACCTCCCTCTGTGTCCACAGCCACCTCATGCTTTGTTCACATGTGCCTCCCTCTATGTCCACACTCACATCCCTTTGTGTCCACTCTCATCTCCCTCTATGTTCACATACACCTCCCTCTCTGTCCACACCCACTGCCCTCTTTTTCCACTCTCCCCTCCTTCTATGTCCACATCCATTTCCCTCTGTGTCCACACCCACCTCCCTCTATGTCCACACCCACTTACCTCTTTGTCCACACCCACTTACCTTTAAGTCCACACCCACTCACCTATATGTCCACACCCACCTCCCTCCATTTCCACACCCACCTCCCTCTGTGTCCACACCACCTCCCTCTGTGTCCACACCACCTCACTCTTTCATCACTCTCACCTCCCTCTATGCCCAACCTCACATCCCTCTGTGTTCACACTCACATCCCTTTGTGTCCACTCTCATCTCCCTCTGTGTCCACATCCACCTTCCTCTATGTCAGCACCCACCGCACTCTGTGTTCACACCCACCTCCCCTATGTCCACGGCCACCTCCCTCATTATCCACACCCACCTCCCTCTATGTCAACACTCAATTCCCTCTTTGTTCACACCCACCTCCCTCTGTGTTTACACCCACCTCCCTCTGGGTCCACACCCACCTCCCTCTATGTCCACACCCGCCCTCCCTTTGGATCTACCCAAATCCCTCTATGTCCACATCCAAATTCCTCTCTATCCACACCCACCTCCTTCCGTGTCCACACCCACCTCCCTCTATCTTCCTACACATCCCCATCATGTCCACAACCACCTCCCTCAGTCACTACACCCACCTCCCCCTGTGTCCACTCTCACCTCCCTCTATGTCCACACCCAGCTCCCTCTATGTCCACACCTACCTCCTTCTGTTTGGTTTGGCATAACCTAGTAAGTAATGGATATACCATTTGTCTTTATAGGTGCATGAAGTTGGACCAATGAAGACCTGGAGGCAACATCCTTCTAAGTGGTTCAAGAGGACAACACGTTCTACTCCATATGATTTTTTCAAAATTTTCAAAGGTTCTCTAAAATTGTTATTTGACATGTATGCACATATTTGCCAATGATTTTTTCTGATATCCCAAGCAGGAAATGAACATTTCTAACACCCACCAGTGAAAACCCAGCAAAGAATAATTGCTTTTCAGTCACCATGATCACTGAATGGTTGATAGTATGGAGAAACAATGAATTTCTACAACATGCTTGGCAAAGTCCTAGATTTTTGTTTTGTTTTTTGTGGCCCATAGCCTCTAACCATTACAGCTATGTAATAATGCTATCCATAGTATCAAGCACATCTAACAAACTGTGAACAGGTCAGCTTGACTCGTACACCTGGCCTTCAGAACTGGTCATGTGACCATAGCACTGAGACACACACAGAGGACCTGCCCTCCCCCCACTTGGCCCTTCATAGGATGTGTTACAGTTACTGATTGTTAATATTTATGGGTCTTTTTGGGCAAACAAACCAATGCATTAAGTTGACCTTTGGGTAAGATGACTAGGATGCACTTACCTGAGAACTATACACACATTGCAATTAGATCTTAATCTCTTGTTGTACATGTTAAATCATGTAATTTACATACCAATCATAGGAGCATTCCATATAGTCATCTAACAATATCCTATCTAATATATTCTAATATATTGAGGAGCTTCTACTCATGGTGTAGCCACCTAACCATGTGTTGCCAATGTCTGCCTGCAGCTAACCACCCTGTGACATCACAGAGGCCTAACTGTAACACACCCTAATGGTCACAACTTTGACAGCTCTCATACCCCCTCCTCCACAGTAGGGCCGCACACACCTCTTAACCCTTCAAGGGCCTCTGATGCATTAACTCTTCTTTTACCGGACGCGCATTTTTGCGAGTAAATCGCCGATTTTTGCCATCCTGTCTCTCCCTCAGATATGGATGGAATCTCACCATCTTTTCAGGGATTGCCCTTTGGCATGGGGCCCATAAGTATTTCAAACCATTAGTCTCTACTCCTCTTTCCTGAGATATCGTGAACTTCTAAAGATGGTTGAAAATTGAGAAAAGTTTGGGCTGATTTTGATGAGTATTTATGGCAAAATATTATGAAAAAGGTAAAATAATTTCATTTTTTCAATGAAAACCTACTTTAAGTAGTTTTTCATGAAGAAAAAGATAATACCAACGATTTTGGTGTATTTTGGTGGATTCCTGACCAAATTATTGGTTACCATGGCAACAAACATACTAAAAATAGCAATTGTTCATAGATTCGGTTGTCATGGTAACCAAATGGAACAGATATCATGACCATGTAATTCAAAAATTCTAAAAATATTCAACAATATCTACCATGTGCCTTTTAATTCATGTCAATTGATAGAGGGAGTCCTAAGATATCATCATTTGAAGTTTTATGAAATCATCATTTTGCAGGAGAGGTATGCTATGTTATTCCCATCCTATCTCCCTTATCAGAGGAGATACAGACAATTAGGATTCCAATTATTTTTGTCCACATGCTTACCTTGGATACTCATTACTTAGCTTCTAGTAGGAATATCAATACAATTCAAACAGTATTTGAAAGATAATGACTTCTCCTAGAGGCCGTTTTTAAGCCAAAAACAATTTGGTAGAAGAAGAGTTAATGCATCATGTCCATTGGACATCATGATGCACCAATGTATGAAGTGCATATTAGGAGTACAAAGTGACATGGCATTGGTTAATTGGAGTCTTAGAATGGAAAACAAGCAAGTCATTCCCATATTAGGAGCCCAGTCACATAGTATTGTTATATTTGGAGCAGTTACTGCTACAAATACACATGTTGCAGACTGGTAATACCTACACAGCCGTTGTTCTGTTTACTGGTGTCTATTTTTACACATCCCAGGTCACTTCAGGTACATACAGAGTGATTGGTGGTTTTGGGTTTTAGGTATTTAACACAAGGCGATCTTGGATAGTAATTGGTAGGTGTCACACACTGCTATTTTACAGGCTGGGTTTATATGTATACATGTTTATTTTAGTAATTGTTAATGTGGGTTAGAATTTTAGCACAAGGTGATCCTGGACAGTCAGCAGTACTGGGGTAGGCATCGTACACTGCTATGTACAGGCTGGTTCTATAAGGCACATGGCTATTGTATTATTGACCAATGGGAGGCATCCTTGGCATATACTGCGGAGTCGGGGGCTGAAGGTGTTAGTCATAGTGCCGTCGGGGTCTAATGGCGGCCCCCAGCTGATAATGGCTATGTGAGCTATATTTTAGTGGTTGGTAAGGTGGGATTAGAGTCTGCATGCTCTCCAACACTTAATTGGAGCATTATGCCGACGCTTTTGCAGTGTGCGTATCAACTCATATGGTCGTCATGATGCATGAATGTAGCATCATGATGACCGATGGGCATGATGCATTAATGCATTAGTGGTCCTTCAAGGGATGTAATGGTTGGTGATTTGGGATGTAGTGGTTCAGGTTGGTGAGTTGATGCATTTGATGCATGGCCATCAAAATTTATATGATGCCAAACTATAGTCCATCCCTGATTACTTGTCACTTGTACATATAATAACTGCAACCTATAGTCCATACTTAACACATGTAAACAGATTAATTTCCCTTGGACTATGGGCAGAAGGAGGGGTCAGCTAGTGCTGGAGGAATGGATAGGCTTGTAGCTTACTGCCGGTGGGGGACCCATTCATATTTTTGAGATACAGAACCTTTAATATTATATAGGATTATGCAGTAATTTGTCACATTATTCCCCATATTCATATCCGAAAGTTGACAGATTTTTTCATAACTTCCTGAGCACTTAGATTATAAGCATATCTTTGTAATGAATGAAGTATCAACATATAGTCCAAGTGGTAACACATTTGACTCTATATCAAGAGATCTTGGGTTCTATTTTATGCCAGGGAATGTAAGAACATCTGTGAGCCAGCAAGCAGAAATGAGGGTTCCTGCAGGATTTAGTACCTGTTTTAGCCACCAGGGGCACTACTATGGGCTAGAATAGGAAAAATATGCCTAAAACTGCTATAGGCTACTTTTTTATGGACAATCCAATGATTTTTTTTTATAAAACATTCTATTTTTGGGGGAAAGGGTCCATATTTGGCATTAAAAAGAATGTTTTTGGGCCAAAATAGGCATTTTTATTGATTTCTGTTGCCATGGAAACATTATTTTCATTCTAAATAAGAAAATCGATGATCCCATTTGAAGGAACATTTCATAAGGTCCACTATGGTGTAAACAGAATGAAAATACCATTTCTACATCAAAAGTTATGGGCAAAAGAATGAAAATTTATGCTTATTTAGCTAATTAGCAACAATTATGCTAATTACAGATGTATCTCATGACCATTGGGACTTATGGCTTATTGACACTCACAAAATGGTCATACCTAGCCATATTTAGCAAGCCATTCCTCCAAAACTTACAGGAGTATCTTCTCATGCAATATATCACTGTAAAGGTAGTGATCTGAATTTTAAAGTTGACTTCTAGCATGGAGCACCCTTTCTCCTTGCCTCTACACATCTATACAAATATTTTGGGAACATTTCGATTTTCTTTTTTTTAATTTGGCTACCATAAAACGTTTTTTAATGTTTGTCAACATTTTTTCATCATCCAATTGATGTTTCTGGGACAAACCCCCTCTCTATCAAACGGTTTTTACTAACCCTGTTATTAAGCTATACTATCATAGAATGTGTTTGTCTGAAATATAGACAGATTGCAACCCCTCTTTTCCCTCTGCTGCAAAACTTGAAATATGCAGATACAACATTGTTGCACTGAGGCAACGACATATGGATGAAAATCAATATGAAAAGCAAATGCTGTCATTCACTGTTAGTATCAAAGACACACAAAAACAATCTATTATCCAATAATTTGTAATACACTAATGAGGTTTATTATATAGAAGTCATTCTACCCAATTTACAAATTGATATTCATGTAGTAGATTAATTTGTTATCATTCCATAATAAAACTGATTTAAACTAAAACTTTCCCAAAAATATTATTTAGATGACTTGTTTTAAGATAAGTGGAATTTTTATCAGTGGTCTCATGCATTGGTCCTTTGAATTTGTGTAGAAAAGTAATTTTTGTTTAATTTAAATTTATTTTGAATACTTTGCAAATTTTGAGGGGCCCAGATAAACTTCCTTTATATTTGAGGCTGGTGCCCCTTTTCCTATGCCCCTGATTCATGTTCCACTTGCAATAACTACTACCCACACATTCACTTTAACTCACGGGCATGTACTTTTGTTTTCTTTATGCAGGTAGTCAATTGCAACACAGGAGATTGATGAAATCTGCTAGATAGCACATATTAAGAGAGGTACTCCAGAGAAGAGGGCTGGCTGAAAAACAGCAGAGTGGTGCCACCCATATGATATTTTTATTGCTGTCATAGATGTTCTGTCGGAAATAAGATACATTAAGTATGGCTATTTGGGGAAACCAAACTTTGAGAGGCTTGCATTGTTGATTCCTGGATTCATCATGCCTTTTTTGGTAGATTTGAATAAAAAGATTCAGACATGCAGTCTTGAATTCTAAACAAAAGAAAATGTAGTTACAATACCCTGTCTATAAGGTGCACCCCACATTTAAGGCACACCCAGACCTTTCTAATATGATAAAAGGATATGTAAATGTTGTATATTATATTCTAAGCAATGGATCTTCAAAATTCAAGAACCAATAGCCATCCCAGTGCTTCCTTCACCCACCTTTACCACTGAATGTGGATGGGGGAATATTGCAGAGACTTTGGGGGAAAATTTACTCCCAGAGAGAAAATGTACTCCCAGTTTTGCTGCATCTAGAAGATGCACCAAAGGGCAATTCTTGCATATAAGACATGCCATATACATGGTGTATTACAGTATAATATTGCAAAGGCATTTTATGCTATGTTCCTGCCCCCTGGTGGCCAAGACTAGAACTTCAAATCCTCTATGTAAGAATGTATAGTAGTAATAGCAGTGTAGATGTAAGGGTAAATGGTTTTCCATGTTAAAAATCAATTATCAAATTGAGATCACACCTTTCAGTGTTATATTGCATAAGAAAATACTCCTGATAGTTTGAGAGAAATAGCTTGCTAGATATGAACCCATGAGTATTTATAACCATATCCCCAATCTCAATATGTTCTAGCTCTATTTGGCCTTGAAATACATCCATTTATTTCATTATAACTTCTGGTGTAAGAATGGTATGTTCTTTCTGCCTTCACCATAGTAAACCATGGAACTTTCCCACAAATGGGTTCCTTGATTTTCTTTTGCTCCTTTGTGCTCCCCTGTGCTCCCTTGTGGCAAAATTAGGAAATAAATCTAGCACGGGCTAGGCACCAATCCTGTTTACCTGTTCGAGACTATATGTGTGATGAAAAACCTGAATATTTTCATTGCGGTGGAGCTTACTCTATTCAATATGCTGATGCTGGCTTTTTTAAGGTAGATGGCTCTAATGCCTATCATGTTCTCTGTGCAGGTTTCTGCACATGTGTACTTCTCTATGGCTAGTGAACGACTATACAAAATCATAGCAGGCCCATGAAGCTGAGGTGAACTCTCAATCTTCTGTGTCTACACCAGGCACACTAACTAGTTAGGCCACAAAGCCAGCTGGCTGTGTGGGGGTTTATGAGCAGTATTTAGCCTGCATGATGTAATTCTATTATTTTCAGGAGATTTTCAATGTGGAAAAACAATTCAAAAGTGCATGGGACCACATGATGGTAATATATATTCTGGGTACAGAAAGTTGATGAAAATATTCTGGGAAAGTAAGCCAAAAAATTAGCTACTCTTTAATGAGATTCCATGCAAATTATGGCAAAACACTGTATAACCCTATGGTAGATTCATAGATAAATATCTCATAAACTAGCATGGGACCCTATGCTAGTTTATAAGACTGCTTTCTTTGTACTATTAGTAAGAGAAAGTAATTACAAACATCTGGCGAAAATTAAGCTACTTTTAGCCTATGGGCGCCATCCACCTTCCCCATTTATTGCCCCCATTCTAGATGTATTTATTACCCAAATAAAGGCTCAAATCAAAATATAAGTCAATGTGTCTAGTTTTGTGTGAATCTCTATATTGCTCAGAATCTATCAATCGAAATGATGGCGTTTCAAGGCTAGATCTACATCAAAGACAAATACAATGAGGAAAGTCTCATCATAGGAATACAAACTATCGATTTCAAATCTTAAATTGAGGTTAGAAGTGGGGGTTATTTGCAAAAGTATTTTCAATATTCCCGTGATATCACATGAATTTACTGTCATTTCAAGTGATCCCGTGATATCACGTGAATTTCTGCTCACAGAATCCCGTGAATTCACGGGTAAAATTCACGGGAATTCACGGGAACGACACCAGTTCAACACGTGATTTTACTGGTGAATTCACGTGAATTTGTTTCAAGGGTAATATATGCCTCATCTACGAATGCATAAATCAAGACTAAAATATTATTTGTATATGTAAAGTTTGGTATTTACGCTATTCATAGCATTGAATATGCTTTTTTTTTGTTGAATGATTCTTTAGAAATCTCATTTGATTGCAGGAGATCTTTACTAGGATTCTGTTTTGAAACTTGGTAATATGCTTGTTGAAACTTGACGATCCATGGGCGAATTATTCTATAAATTGCTGCCCCCTCCCGATCAAAGTACCTATACACATGAACCATTTAATCTTATAATGTTACGTATACCTTTGGTTTATTCCTGTTTTCCTATATAAAGCACTATTACAGCGGCAGGTCAATCTATCATTTTGAGATAACTAAACAGTTTTTTTTTCTTTGCAACGTGCTCCGTGAATGTGCTAAACACTGCAGATACAATGCACATAAGTTGTGGTTGTATGACCTATGCGGACCTACTTGCAGAGTAATAAATAATCATAACTTATTAATTGCCATTGCCCTTGTAAAATTGTGTGTGTTCCAGCAGTAATACCTGCTGTTATATTTATTCTTATCAAATACATGACTCGCTTCTCACATGTGTTGATATTTGATATAATACAAGGGTGGCAGCCTCGAGAAATCGTGTATATCTGCTCCGTCCCATTAAATCTGGTCAATATTCAATTTGAGTATGATTAAATAGGCAAGTTATACCAGAACTTGTCTACATAAAGGTAAGATTGACAGGCCAGACAGTTAAGCAGGGGAAAATTAGTTTGTGTAAATATCATTATATCTAATAATAACCTCATACAACTCAGTATTCAAGATCCAGGGGGTCCTAGGTGTTATTCTTGATACGCATAACTGGACGAGTCCTTGTGCCAATAATGTGTTTATTCGAAGACACCTATACTAAGAAGGATTATAAATTGATACTATTTGATAGGCTTGGTAATCGGCTCAAATATAAACTGATATCCCAAGCTTCCATGAACTTTTAGTTATCCTTCTCGACAAACTTTACAAACAGACAATGCAGAACTCATTTCAGTCACTCTCTGTGTCTTGTATTCAAGGCAGATAGTACGGTAGATAACCCATTATCGCCCAATAATCAAGAAGTCCTTAATATTGAAATTAATGAATGGATTAATCTCAAAACCTAATTTGTACACATCTGTCTGGCTCTGGGAATTTAAGCATATTACACAACACTGGGTTAGGACTATAGAAGAGGCGGCTAGTGTAATGATTAATGTTTCACCACAGTAATGTGTGCAGACTTCAAGTGAAGCCAGTCTGCTTTTTGTGCAAACAAGCACAGATTGTTAATAGATTCGCAAATTAAGAAACAGAAAAGCAGAATCAGGTTTTCTAAGACAGAGGCCATTGGAGTTGTGAACATACAGCAAAGAAGATATATGTGAAAGTGGGGGTGTGACAGTGAAAGCTGCTGTAATTTTCTATACCATTTATTTTGAGAAACTCATATTTTTGATTTTTGTGATTCTTAATGTCATATAATATTTTGCAATTTAATGTACTCTGTATTATATTGATCAATTTAATTATCTGTGCAGTATCTCGTTGACTGTCCAATGACCAGTTGAACAGTATATATCTGACTGATTGCTCAGTATCACCTAATTCTTTGTATAATGCCTCAATAGATGACTTATGGCCTACTGTCTATTCAGTACATGAGTGTTTACTATGGATTTACAGCTGTCTGGGTGATCAATAATTTGTTGTACAATATGTAGGCAAACCCTGCACTGGTTATCTGGTTGATTGTGTTTATTACAGCTCTTTTAGTGATTGGACAGTGACTGCGGTAGCCTAGCAGTCGGTGATTGACAGGAATGCGTGATTAATGTCAGCAGGTCCTTTGGCCCCCTCTAGTGATTATCAGTCTAAATATTAAACCATTCAAGAATCCCCTGGCGGAGGGCGTCCTAACCCTCTCTATACTCCCGCCAGAGGGTGCGCGAGCAGCCCGGAAATGAAGGGTAACAAGGACCCCCCGTGGCCATGGGGCGTTTGAGGGGGAATTACATCAAATCTGTGTTCGTTTCAGTAGAATGACGAAAGCTTGGCAGCCAACCTAGCGTGAAATTGACATCATAGGATAAAGACACTTCGTTATCCAAGCCCCCCCCCTCCATCTACAGTCATCCCCATCATCGTATTCAGCCAGTATTCGGCACCCCCTCCCACTTTTCCTACTCAGCCTTTAGGGGGGTTCCAGCTCATTTGCATATTGACACCATTAGTGGATCGTCCTTGTGTGGCTAGCACTAGTGGTACATTGGCAATTGAATTAATTTGGAAAAGACAAAAAGAGAAAGACTGTCTGCCCTCCTGTTCACCCTTCTTGGCAAGACGATAGGACTGGCCTCTTTGACTTCTGCCTTAAACCCCCCAAGGGCAGCATTGTGTTCTAATAAACCATGGTTAATGAATGCAGCTCTGGTGAGTACCTAACCAGTGCTGCATCCATGCATCATACCTATCCTATTTGGGTTATTCACTCACCAAGTGGAGGCTTGATGCACAAATAATTATATCGATGGTGATGTGTTGTTGCTTCATGCCAACACATAAAGATAGACCCTTAGCAATGATAGCGCCATGAACTGGTTGATCCATCTTATCATTATACGACACCACTCTAATAGAGATGTGGCATTCAGTTGTTAATGTCCCCAAATGCTGTCTATCATAGAGGATGCTGATAGCGAACACTTCACGCAGCTTAAGAAATATAAACTCTAAATACCTTTTGAGGCTGTAAAATTTTGGCCACCTTCGTGAGTATGGGGCACACTTCTCCATTCCTATATACCTGAGCTTTCTCCATCAAAGAGTCAGTGAACGAAGGGAGAAGGATGAAGGTAGACGGCTGGATAGAGAGACGGACACAGGGGGTCGACGGATGACAAATGAAATTTATGATGCCAATAGGTTTAAATTTGCTACAATGAGAGAGCATGGTGGCAACGGGCGTCGACGTGGCCGCGTAAGTGGCCGGTGGCGCCGAGTGTCGGTCCTTCTCCCCTGTTATTACCTGGAGGACGCTGTCGACTTCCTCAGACCTTCGTCTCCAGCCGTCAGCAAATTGCATGTATTAGCTATCACTCACAAATCTAATTAGCAACAGTTAAGGCAGACCCCGCGCCAGCGAAAGGGACAAGGAGGGACATATGTATACTACAAAATGTCTCACAGGTGAAGTCAAGTGCTCTCGGAGATGTTGGATGTAATGAATACATATAGGGAAGAGTGGGTATTTTTTCTTTTATCAAGCCATTTCACGTTTTTGGAAATAATTATAACCATATGGTATTCAGAGAAATAAGATTTCTTTCTCACTTTCAAAACTGTCTAGATCTGATATCACGAGCACTGCAACAGTAAAAAAGAGGGCACGCTGGTGAGCCTCTAGGCTATAAATGAGTCTAATACTCAGTCTTTTCAGAAGGATAAGAAGAAAGGCACACAGAGTAAGAGGGATGGGGGAGGGGATACACATGCAGTAAAAAGTGTCACTGTCGATAGAGAGGGCCCTCTCAATCCGTGTGAGCTGATTTAATTAGGCCTAATGAAGTGGATAAGGACATGGATTAAGTGGGCGGGGGGCCGCTATGTGAGTTATGAAATGAATCCATGATGCTGAAATTTACATTACTCTTCTTAGCAACCCCCTTCCCCTAACACCTCCTACCCCCCTACTACCTTCCAGCTCCCCAACAGGCCTTCCCTATTCATATAAGCTTCTCGCCCTTTCACACATGCCCCCACAATTCACTACCCCCGCTATGTTACTTCTAACACTCCAATGGCTCTCCCCAATGAAATGCAGACATTTTCGCTGTTTGAATGACATGAATGTTTCAAATTAATCTAATGGATTTAATGGATAGAATTATGCCGCGACAGAGGCAAAGCGCATGCGTACGCATACCTCCCGTCGCCGTTGCCGCGAGGGGTGTTGGACTCCCGCCGCTCATGATAATAATAATCAGTGGGTACGGACGCGACCTCTGTCTGCCCATAGCTGAACTAATCCTCAGCATTAACCCTTGAAATGCTTCGCCATGCTTTATTGCACTATGTCCTTTCCGTCGTCATGATGCCCTGGTGAGTAACTTCCCATGCTACATTTAGCACTATGCCGACCATATATAGAGGGATGACACACTCCGATGGATTGCCATGATGCTTCAATACAATGCCGAGGAGTAATTTGCTAGCACTGCATTGGTGCATCAGGTCAAAACCAAAATGAGCATAAAGCATTAATGGGACATTATAGGAACCCTGAAGGTTTAAAGCCCCTGTTGCTATCAACCGCCCCCATCCCGACACAAATCCACACCTCCTTACTATCCCCTCCCCAACGCTTGCAAACCCTGTCCACTCTCACCAAGGAGATTGAATTCCGCGTCCGCATTATGAGCACGATTAAGATTCCCCTAATTAGCGTTTGGAGAAGTCAATTAAGGGGGCCTAGACGGAGGCAAGTTCCGCGGGCCTTTTTGGACATGACGGCTCCGCCTTAAAACCCAGCAATTTACCCAGCGTGCCCCCCATCGCCTTGGCCTGAGGGCACAGTATGTGCCTTTTGGATGGGGGCGGGTTGGGGTGGAGGGGGGGGGGTGAGTAATGGCGGACAGAGGTGGACAGGTGCGGAGTGAGAAGGACGGATTAGACCCCCACCTGGATGCCCTAACAACACGTATGTTCTATTAACAGTACTCTATAAGGGGGCATAGAAAGCTTATTGATGAATATGAAGCGAAATCACAACGTTCAAAACTCAATTTTGAGAGTAGGTGCTCATGCTAATCGCATTTCGGCTTATAGTGCTTTTCCTGTCTCTGTTCAATGAAACCTTATGCGGAAATGTGCTTCAGCACTTTGCCAAAAAACTAGTCATTACTTTGGCAAAGTCACCACTCACCTCCGTAATCAAGGTCTGTGCATAGCAAATAAAGGCACCAGAGGGCAACACTGTTCCCTTTACTTTCTCACCCTTACTATAGCATATGGATAACACCTACACAAGACTAAATCTGGTAACCAGTCCACGCCCGTGTCTGTAGCATTTCGCATATCGACAACTTCACACCCAAAAGTTCCTAGGGTTTGACCACTGCTTTGGATCTAAGAAGAATATTGCAGTTGATATTTTCTTCTGGCTGAGGGAATTGTGCCTGATCATAGTTATGCTTCATTTTGTCACAATGCATTTATGTATAACTATAGAACCACTTCATTTACATTAATCGTTGAGCATGAGGTACACAGCCACAGCCTTGCCAGCCTAGGAGAACCTGACTCTAGATTGTAGCACCTTCACCTCCCCCCTACTTTGCTAGCTCACACCGAGACCATCCCCAGTCACACCTGAAGGAGGACCCAGCCTTCTGATCCCTTTGTCGGCACCACAGGGCTGCTGATGGCTTAGACAGATAGCCCAACTGGTAGTCACTAAATCTCACACTCCGACACCACTGTGTATTTTAGCATTGAAATCCGATTTTCACCGGAGGTAATCCTGACTCATTGGTGTGTGGATACACCTATGAGTTTTCTATAGGTATTGAGATGTGTGCATTCAGACATAAGTAAGTTTTGTAGGCGTGGATGTAATAAATGTACTTCGGTTTATCCAGTAATGTACTTGAACAGTGTCAAGGGCTTTCGTTGGAAAATTCAGTATGATACTTGGTTTGTATTCTTTGAGGACATTTGGGAGGTACAGTCACTAACTGGCCATCTTTACAGGACCATCAGAAAATATATTACCGGTATATCTATACCAAAATGTATTATCTTACTTTTCATGTATGGATATTAATTCTAACGCTCAATTTGACTGTGGTGTGTAAAGGTCTGCCTACAGCTATACTTGGTCCACAGAGGTGTAGGAAGCAAATCTTCATGGAGGGGGGGGGGGGCAGGAGGCCCCTACCATAGCCTCCATGAATTATCAGCTTGAGCGTGCTGGTGTTGGTGCAATACTGTATGGGATTTATATAAAAGATTATTCCTTGATGGCTTATAAATCTTTAAACAATATTGTCATTTTCCCTATCTTAATGACAAATCTGTCCAATTTGCGTGGTGAGCTGTGGGAATCTTGTACATTTTATAATGGGGCTTGACATATTTTTTTTGGGGGGGGGGCAGACATATTCAGGCCCCACCTCCTCTATGATTGGGGGGGGCCCAGGCCCCCCTGCCCCCCCCTTTTTCCTACACCCCTGAGTCCATGATCTGAGTCATTTTAATGCATGAATGTAACTTGGAGGACAACTCGCCTGTAGTCTTTACCCATGTAGCAAGCCCACTCGGGCCAAATTGGTTTTACCGGGGATAAGGTGGTTCAAAGAGGTTCGGCAGATGCTGGGTTTCCAGTCAGGGCCACACACACTGTTAAAAATTTTCCGTAGAAAAAACGAAGAATCATTGGCAACAAGGCTGCCAATCTTTCACCATTTTTTTAACGGTCACCGTTTTTTCAATGTCACCGTAATTTTTTACAGAATTTCACCGTTATTTCTAAACAATGATTAAAGGTAAATAATTACACATTGTTTTGTTTTCAATGCCATACACCATTAACTTTTCATAGCAATATTCAGCCTCTGGCTTGACATTTTAGAAATTCCACTGTTAATTCACAATGGACATGATTAGGTTGCATGTACAGTTCATCTGGACATCCTAGTGTAAGGACATTCTAATCATTATGATTATAAATCAGTCATTGAGAGGCACATCATGCCCTTCATAACTTTGGAGGAATAATCTAAGTACATAGATTACTTCAGAATTGTGTTGAATTAAAAACTGCAGTGATATGCCTATGTATTTTTTTTTCTATTAGCACATAATGGGTGTTTATGACATCCCTGCTACTCCCCTTGCCACACAAAGTTGGATTATTTTTTGAATATTTGAAATCTATGAAACTACAATGTAGACTTGCATTTTGATGACATGGTGCATAAACCAAAGTGGATGTGCTTTGAATTTTGTGACAATTTGAGCTGTTTAGGGTGTAGGGCATTGAAGAAAGTCTCAAAGTGAGCCCCCGAGGCCACCTAGTGGGAAGATATGAAACTTCCGAAAGGACAAAGATTCACCGTAAATAAAATAGCGGTACTTTTCCGTAGTGTTTTACACAGATTCACTGTAACATCACCTAATCTAAGGGTGTTTCATTGTAATAAAAATAACAGTGAAAACCCATAAAATTTAACAATGATTCTCTGTGAAATCTACAGAAATTTTTAACAGTGCAGGGCAGCCCAAATCGGGCAAACCGACTTGAGCCCGTTGGGCTCCCAATGGGTTTTGTCCTCAACATTGGGCTGCCCAATTTGGGCACTGGTCAGCTTTAAAATGGGCAACCACATTGGGCCCAGGATGGTTTCAAAATAGGCATCCTAAGATGGGTGCTTAGCTGCATAAAGTCTTCTCAGTCTAGGGTGAGAGTGGGTTTGGACAGGGCAGCCTCATATTCTGGACTGTTCTGAACTCTGTGATGAGTGTTCCCCCTCCCTCTCCCTTTTTTTGTTCGTCCCTTCCCTATCCATCCCCTACCCCTTCCATCTCCTCCTCATTCCCATCAACCTGCCCTACGCTTTCCCCCTCAGCTTCTCTTACCCTGCCCTCTCCCACCCTGCCCTGCCCTCCCCTGCCCTCCTCTCACCCTGACCTGCCCTCCCTTGCCCTCCTCTCACCCTGCCCTGCCATCCCCTGCCCTCACGTGCCCTGTCCTGCTCTCACCAAACCCTGCCCTGCCCTAACCTGCCCTCACCCTGCCCTGCCCTCACCCTACTCTGCCCTGGCCTCCTCTCACCCTACCCTGCCCTGCCCTTCCCCCTCCCCTTCCCCCACCACTGCTGTAGGAGATAGGTAGTCCCACTTTCCCTATATCATTAATACACAGGTAGGTTCATAGTAGGGATCCAGATGTTTCATGTAAAATGTAACACTGACTAGTCCTGGAAATAACAGCTTCATGTCTTTCTTTATATTGTAGGCTTGCAAGGTGTATTTGTGGTGTGGGGGCAAACAGGTCCCACACCTGGCCAGGTATAAGAGGACTATATATAGAGGGAATTGAGAAACCAAAAATATCCCCTGCCCCTGTAGGCCAGTCCATGGCAGACTCACTACAAAGTGGTTTCACAGCACTCCAGGCAGAATTCTACTACCCATGCAAAACTTATTTCTTTTAGACATAGGACAACTGGAATAGACTACTAAATCAGATATGAAGTAATAATGTGCAGACTTTCTCATAGTCTGGAAATACTTAGATGTTTCCAGTCAAAAGTGCAAATCAAGGTCATCTGAGTAGTAGTGAAATGGCAACACCATTTCTATTGCACTGAACTTGGAATAAGAGCAGATATGCAGAGGTACAGTCATTATGAACTTGAAGGCTCTCTTCTCTATTCCTACATCAGGGAATTAGTGGGGGAAGATTGAGGCCAGAATGTCACTTTAATGAATCAAAGTGCCTTGTGTTGGCTGAATGAGTTTGATTCAAATGGATGGTTTGCCTTTCCACTCAGGTAGATGTTGCATTTACTGCTTTGGTGATGGGGGGGGGGTGAGATTAGCTCAAGGATTTATTGTTCATTGACTTTTGGAAAAAAGAATAAATATTGGATAAATTTCTCAAAAAGAATTTTTAACATGTCACCACTATTTTTTTGTCAAATCATGCAGCCCACTTTGGGCCATACCAAAAACCCATGTTAAACTCACTTTGAGCCCAAATTGGTGAGCCAACTTTCAAACAGATCTTTGCCCAAATAGGTTAGCCCAGTATGGCCCAGACCTTTTGCTGAGGACAAAACCCATTGGGCGCCCACTGTTTTAACCCAGTGTGGCCCACATCAGGAGCCCGCTATGGCCCAGACTTGGGCCACACCATGTTTGCTACCTAGGTATATTTATTTGTCAGCGAACTGATCAGTTTCTTCTACATACTGCATTACTTTACCATCACAACAAAAGTGCGGCCCAAGAAGGCTGGCTAAACACATAAAGTGGATCCCATGTTTGCTTTTGGACATATGCTATAGATAATATACAAATTGTAAGTAGACCCAGGAAGGTGCATCTTGGAGAAACGCCCGTTGTCAGTTTGTTAAAACGAATGTAATCCTGACAAACAGTATAAAAAGGGGGAAAACACCAAAATAACCCAGAAAATGATATTATTAAAGGGGCACATGCTGACTTTGATGTATCAGCAAGACAGAACTCTTTCTCTATCTGATATCAGCCTATTCATTCTGTATACAATATCCCTGTCTGTGCCTATCTCCTACAGGACACATTTATCAAACTGTCACTTACCACCCCTCGTTTTAGGACTGTCTCCGCTGATTAAATCAGGTTTTCAGCCACAGTCCGCAATTTCCCGTGCCGACCTGTATCCCCCAGCCGGGGCTTTGAATAGAAATTTGTAGCTGCGGCGAGTGGAGTGGATAAAGAGGAGTGGGATCGATCACAATTAGCTAGGCGTGGGCTGATTTGGTGTAGGTGGGGGGCTGGTTGGAGTGAGTGGAGGAGGGGGGGTGGTGGATTGTTGGGATGGAAAAGGGAGGGAGGATGATAGATCTGTTGTGTTGTGGTGTGAGTTGTTGAAAATTTTATACTGTTGTGGGATTGACCATAATCAACAATATCTTTGGGAAGTTATGTAAGGCATTTTATTATGCTTTTATTTGTTGATCTAAAACATAAAGTCTCAGGGAAATAAGAGTGTTTAATTGGCTTTTATCTTAAGTCATGAGGTTAAGGAAGGAAATATTTATACATGCATTGCTTAATACTTGAATAACTCGACATTGATTTGAACAAGCTGCCTCCTGTTGATGAGTATTGACCAGGGTGTACTCAGATAACAGTCATAACAACACAAAGTCCTTGTAATCCCCTTATTAATGCCCATCTCCTCTTCACCCCACCTCCAGCTTCTAATGCTTTATGGTCCACATGTTGTCTTCTACAAAAATGTATTCCATGTAGCTCGGCCGACATGATGCACCAAGTCAGTATACTGGCGACTAGAGCATGATCCATTGATACATTGTGTGGCCTTTAAAGGGTTATTACTTCTTTCAATAAATACAGAATCAGAGAGGATAACACAGGACATTGCCGCAATCCGACCGGGCGCCGCGTAACAAGCGTCGGGCAGCGCAGCCCCGCTCCGTTTCGGTCGTCGACTCGATTAGCGTTGTGGGTGTTGTCGGAGCGTGGTCGGAAGATAATGGGGTAGGGATACATGAGACTCCGCCAACCCCACAACGACCTACGCACACTTTGCAGAACGCGCCATACGCCGCCGCCGCCTCATAAACGTCCCCGCTAACAACGCATGCACACGATCCTCGCTTCCGCTTCCGCCACACCCAATGGGACGCCGCCCCCACGACGGCAGTGCTCCCTGGCGGAGGGCAACGCGAGGCTGAACAAACCTAACGAGCTGAAGTGATATAAATTAGTGACAATTAGCGAGCCGGAAACAGGCGTCACCCGCCTGCGCGCGCAATCTGAGCCCCGACGTGCGCCTTCCGGTACGCATACCGGAGCGGGCTCGGGAGGGGTGAGTAGGCCCCCTGGAGGAGTGGAGACTAACATGGGCTTGGTGGCCTGCCCATCAGTTTGAGGGTCTCCAGGGCGGCTCGGTTGGCCTTTAATTACTCGGGCAGATCGGCGCTTAGGAGTGCGCCCCGAGAAAAAAGATCCAAGATCAACCACTTAGCCTTGTGCCAACCCTGCCACCCGCTTAAACACTGGTCCCTGACACACTCATCCACCACACATCCTCCTCTACCCCCAACCCTCCGCCCTCCCATTGAATCCTCATTTCCAGAACAACCTTAACACGACTTGATGCTGGTCTTTCAAAGTAGGATTGCTCTATTGATCTAGTTGGGAATTTTCGTCAAAGTCTCGTCAAAATAATTAGGGTATATATTGATAGAACATGTGTTCTTAAAGTTGGTCGTCAAATTGCATCGTTCTTTTACTCAAGGGTCAATTCTAAAAGTTTTAAACATGTTTAATAGATGGTTAGAATTGGTGTTCTAACCAGGGTTTTCTTACAAAAGTCTGTTAAAACATGTATTTTAATTGGAAAAAAGTCAATTCAGCAAGCTACTTATTCCAGGGTATTTAGGTCACATTAACTTTTCCAAAATGTTTATTTCTGAATATATCTACTAGTGAAACGCATAAGAAGTGGCCTAATTTTTTTCTTTATAATGTAGTTATAATTATGCCTGTAAATAAAGGAGAGGAAAGAATTATAAAGAAGTGAATAATTCATGTTGTATTTGATTTCTTCAAATTATTTCTTTTCAATGTTGGTATATTAATTTCCATTGTTGTAAGTAATATTTTTATAAGAGGCCTTTACCATAAAAAAAAACTGAAATAAGCTGCCTTTAAATTGAAAAGAAAATATAGTCTCTCTGTAATAAACGATGCATTTTTGAACATGCATTTTTGAACATGCATCTTATCCAGGAATTCCCCTTGAAATAATGATGCCACATGGGAATATCCTCTAATTAAATTATGAATATAGGGTATTCCTACGAATTAACCCAGATAGCCCTAAAGTGGCAATTTTTGTCATAGAGTGCTTAAAATTGATAAGTAGACTAATAATATATGACCAAATATGCCTTGTACAAAATGTCGGACTTTTACCTGCACCGTGTCCAGAGATATGAGGGATTGCTTACCATCCTACATGTAGGACAGTAGGACTTAGGACTGCTGTCCTTTGAAATTTGTGTTCTTTTGGTTGCCATGGAAACCACAATTCCTGTACAAGAGTGCCGGAAACTGACAAATATGCTTATATATGACCATTTATGCCACACAAGAAATTTCAAAGCTTTAGCTATAGCGGATCCAGAGATCTGCACCATCCTACATGTAGGACAGTAGGACTTTGGGCATCTGTCTCCTCTAAAAAGGTCCAAATCTTTACCAGAAGGTAATTTCCTAAGTAGTAGGTGTTTTGGGACATGTGTATAATGTCATAAAAGAACCTAAGAATACCCATATGGAGCATTTTTTGAAGCCTTGGGCCTAGAACTATAGGATGCAACATTTTACTTCCATATCTGTTAAGTTTACTTGAAGATAAAGACCTCTTCCCATGATGTCACTTAGGCGTCCTACATGTAGGACAGTAGGGCTATCTGGGTTAATGACATCATAGAAGGTGTGCTCAACTGTTGATCTGAGTCTCATTGAGTTACTTTTTTAAAACATGCATTTATTTCATGGAATACATCTACTAAAACGACCAATATTAAACGATTTCATATATTCATAGATGCACATAAAAAGATCAATATGGATTCCTCTGTCATCTATGTCTTTTTCTTTGTGAATTGTGGTTAAGTAAAAACTTTTTTTGGCCTCAAATTTGTCGTCAATAAAAAAATCCATGAAATAAAATCCATGTTCTATTTTCAACAAGATGAGAATGTCGTCAGTTTTTATGAATCACCTTGCAGATACCTTTAAGTTGATACACTCTGCAGTTATGTACACTTTGCAGTCTCGGATTTAGAAGGGGAATCACTGGGATATGTGGAACCGATTCTTTTCTGGCCATGTTTTCTGAATTAGAAAAAAAGAGAAAAAAATGTTCCATGAATTCTATTGTTTTAAAAAAAGTTTCTTGGCCAGGTGGGAAAATAAATTCCCCCGACATTAGATTAATATATATATATATATATATATATATATATATATATATATATATATATATATATATATATATATATATGGCTTTTTGTATGGTTGGCATATACAAAATGGCTGAGTGATGGAAGCCAATTTGGTTGAATTTATACTTTTACCATATCATGAGACCTAGATCACAATCACTTGTTGATCATTATCACCTGGACCTGCCACTGCCCTGCTTTTAAAAATCAGAATATTTAACAGCAGTTGGCACCTCTGAAGACAACTGAGAAACTTCCACAAGATCTCCCGCACAAATCATACGGCCACCCAATTGAACCACGGACCTGTGTTTCAGGTCCATGATTGAACCATTGCGGAAAACATGACTGTGAGTCTGAGCTTAAAGGGTTAAACATCCATGTTTTCCCTGCACGTAGAGCTAACACACAGGGAGTGTACACTCATTGTCTTGTTGGTGAGTTGGGAACTTCTTTGTGCACAGACATCTCAATCAGCTACCTATACCTCACCCCACCCGACTGTGTTCTCTTCTATGTACAACCATCTCTTCTTTCACCAGATTCCTCAAGTTTAAGTGTTTAAGCTCAATACATTCACTTCAGCATCTATACCTTGTCCAGTCTTGTAGCTGCAGTCATTGTAAAAGAATAGTGTTAGGTTAAATGATCTGTGCTGTAACAGGATTCTCTCTACAATGCATGTACACGGGTGGGCCACTGGCGTTCTTTTTGTTCCATCCAGGCTATAGTGCAGATGAATTGCCACTCTCCTCTCAACGGGTTTGGATTGTGTGAATCTTACCAGCATTTCTATTCAGATACACTGGGATCACTGAGTTTGAGTTCAGTTGAGTTTGAAATAGATTAGTTACAACAACATAAAACACACAGACTTTATGGTGTTCATGTACTCCAAAGGGACTGACAGATAGTGTAAAAACAAATCAAGTCAAGTTTCAAGTTTCAAAAGATTTTATTGCTTCTTAGCCGTGAGGCATCTTACTTCGGCAATTCCGAGGATGGCCAGTCTCGTCATACATTAAGATATCCAGTTAACAGATTCATAGACTAATAAAAGTTGCATCAGTAATATAATTACATGCACAGTACATTAATCAAAATTTTATAGAGGTCTGTATGCTACAGATTACAAAAATGTAATTGTTCAGTCAGAGCCAAAGGACTGTGGGTAGCTCGCGTACCATAAATACCATCACAAAATACAGACTTGTATCCATAGGGTCAGCGCAGCATAATAACAGTTTCGTTCATATAACATTAAGCGCATTATCAAGTTTATACAGTGTTAGGTAGTATCATGTCTGATCCCTTTCAAACACAAGTACAGTATCAGTGAAGGATATATTATATATATATATATATATATATATATATATATATATATATATATATATAATATCTCTCACCCATACATACAAACCAAATTCTCCACGTGAACAAGACACAAATCATCACAATGTAAACATGCCGTACATTGTATACAAACAAACATCAGTCCGACCGCAAAACATACCCCACCCCGAGTGTGTACATGGTGCTAATACCTATCAGCCTCTGGATTATAAACCATGATACTTAGCAAGTGACCCTTGGGCCCAGCTCACTGCGTAGCAGTGAGGCAGGGGAAAAGGAGGAAAATGAATAAGGCACCTCATCATATAGTGCAGATCTAATGGACCAGTCAGATGGAAATGGGCTCCATGTCCATGTTGGGATCACCATAAGAAACACATGGGAGGGGGGGGGGGGTCAATCAAACGATACATCAGGGTTAATGACGTCATAAACTAGGCACTATGGATTAATGTGCCAAAAAAATGATAAAAAAGAAAAAAGAATAGAATGGAATAATTGCTGGTGGGCCTAGTGGGTGAGTTTAATGTCCTTAATTGCTTTTTTGAAATTTAGTTTAGTATTTAGTGTTTGGATTGCAGCTGGCAGCTGGCAGCAGGTCCCATGCCCTCCTGCCTCTATGCCATGGTGATTTATCTGTGCTAGCAAATCTGTTCATATAAGTTGGGAATTTAATCTTGTGGTCTTGTGGTTAAACATCATCAACAGTAATTGGGTATGTAATTGGGTATGTAAAATCAAGTAAATTTAAAGAGTAGTGTCCATGCAGAGCGGTAGCTGATGATCTTTCATACATGTTGTTAAAATGGCACACTCTTAGGCCCCTATTGGCTACTCGTTGAACTTTCTTGACAAGGTCCTCAGTGGTACATTCTAAAATATAGCTAGCATAGTCAAAATATGGCATCAACATTTGTTTATATATGAGTATAGCTTGTTCCTCGTCCATATATTTCCTAATCCTGCCAGGTACACTTTGTGGGTAGTGGTCCTTAGGACCTTCTTAGCATGCGGCTTAAATGTGGATCTTTCATCTGTAATAGCACCAAGGTATTTGTACTCAGTTACATTTTCCAGTACATTATTATCAACACTGATATGAAGTGGTGGGATGTCACCTCTATATGTATTCCTTGTGATTCTCATAACCTTTGTTTTACATTTATTAACAGTTAGGCAGTTGCGAGCATACCAGTTATTGGTTGCAGTGACGTCCCTTCTAAATAAGTGTTGGAAATTTTCACCAGAGGCCACCAGGACTACATCGTCCGCGTATAAATACACCTTACACTGTTGAATTACATCAGGTACACTGAAAACATGGAAGATCCGAAACTAGTGAGCGGTGACCATTTTAGGTCAAGATGACGATACCTAAAACTACAACTTTAGGTAGTCAAAAGGACGACTACCTAAAGTTGTAGCTTTAGGAATCGTCAACTTGAGAACCCAAAGTGGTCACCGCTGACTAGTTTTGGATCTTCCATGTTTTCAGTGTAAATCATTAGTAAAGAGTAGGGAAAGTAAAGGACTGAGTGTACTCCCTTGTGGCACGCCATATCCAACCTTATGAGGGGCAGATGTCATGCCAATAAGCATTGTGACCTGTTTCATATTGTGTTAATACGACTTAAGCCAATTAACAATCTTTTCGTGTCATTTTAACGATTTACATTTCTTGATAAGAAGGTTATGATGGACGGAATCAAAATCCTTGCTTCCGTCCACAAAACACGTGCTAATAAAACTATTTAAAATTGTCAATTTCCCGGTACACATGGTTAACAAAATCGAATATGGCATCACCTGTCCCTAAACCAGGTCTGAAACCATACTGGTGTCTACTGAGGAGTTGGTTAAGCTGGAGGTGTTAAGAATGCGTGCATGTATGATTTTTTTCAAGAATTCGTCCTGTCACAAGCAGAAGGTTAATTGGGCGCCAGTTACCTATATCACAGGGGCGTAGGACAAAGGGGGGCCAGGGGGGCCTGACCCCCCCCCAATCATAAAGGAGGTGGGGCCTGAGTATGTCTGGGCCCCCCAAAAAATTGCCAAAGATTCATAATAAATTGAACAAGAAGCTAAAACTTTGCATCTCAAATTAGATTGGTATAGTAATAGGATAGGGAAAATGGGGGCCTGGGCCTCAAATCAAATCTAAAATTCATTGAAAATTAATTTTCTATACAAAACTTATATAATGTACGCATACGCCAAATAGCGCGCTATTTGGCTTGGTGGTCAAGGTGGTCAAGGTGGGGACCAGCTGCCCCCCCCCCAATAAAGATTTGCTTCCTACGCCTCTGCCTATATATCACTTAAAGAACCCGATTTAGGGATGGGGAAAACCCTGCTAACTGCCCACTGGTCGGGAAAGATACAGTTAGTGACAGACTTATCATAAAGTCCAGTTAATTGTTTTGGTATGGCGAGTAAAGCATCTTTATCATGATGATATGGGTATTATATCTTTCCGCCAAACATTACAATAATGTATTTTCTGTCTGTAGAATGCACTGTTATGGAACCTTGATCTTGCTTTTCCCTTTAATGTCACCATTGAACATTTTCTATTTTGGTATCTTATTGTAGATATCAGCAACCAGGATAAACATTGTAATACAAGAGCAAATGCCTTTTGAAGGGATTAACAACACAGTAAGTTATTGAGGCCACAGGTTTCTGTACCTCATATAATTATGCATGCAGTAAATATCAAGACCAGTAGAGCAACATGGACAGCTGCTAAATCACAAGTATATGAAAAAAGACAACATAAGGCACTGAACAGAGTATAGCTTTAGAGAAGTGGCCAAAGGAGATTTTCCTTGTTGGACGAAACAATCGTACCTCACTCCAACCACCATAAGGTTGCGTCCCAACTGCCTTTTTAACCCAACGACAATCCGTCTCCAATTTCACCAAGGTGACATCTTAAGTGAAAAAGTATGTTCCCCCGGCTTAGTGTCCTATTTCGTCGATGGTATCGACCAATAAATGACAGTTTAAGGCTAATTTCCGTTTCACCGCAGTGCTGGGCTGCGCATTAGGAAACAGTGTTAAGACATGAGATAACATATAGAGCAAGCTCCTGGTGGGTTTGTGGAATTGGAGCTGGAATTATTCTGATACAATGGCGGTTTGATACAAAGGCGAATTGGGTGAAGACAGGGGAAGGACAAGGGACGATTTTTTAGAAGAAATTAAAGAAGGATGGGGGAAGGGAGGTCCTTTTTTCCACCGAAACACCTGCCTTCTTATCTGTACTCCCAAGCAGCCAAAGTGTCCAAATGGAGATGGGCTAAAATCTTTTACATGCATATTTTCAATCTAGATGCTGAAGGAATTTGAAGGCAACTAGAACAGTAATAGATGATCTGGCATTATCGCTCTGGACGACAATCCCATCTCATTTTTGTGAGACATTTTTTTTCATCTATGCAAGGAAACAAATGCATCCGATTTTGTATATCCTTCTTCATATTGTAGCAGAAAATCGCCATGTGTAGTTAGAATAAATGCTTATTTTATAGGTTCCTCTTTTAGATGGTAATTCCAATTATGCAAATGTATCATGTCAAAATGTGACGGTGGGAGTGAAGCAAAAATGATATTGTATAACACAACAGTCTTCATGTTTTGCTATTGTGCTTGTGTCATTCTGATCCTTTTTTGTACAGTGCCAACTGGTATACCTATATTAACACTTGCATAAATTACCAACCGGAATACAGCACTAATCCCATGATGTGATTTGAAGTTCAAATTGTTATTGGTGAGTGATGGTGAAAAATCATCATTATTTTGTAGGCAAAAGCAGATGTAACAATTGTGCCTTCCTGTGTAACATGAATGCCCTTGATTATACCACTGTGTTCCTTTTTTTGTCATAATCTCTAAATGGTGACACAAATAGATCACAAGCAGCATGTTCTCAGTGGGAAAGCAGTCAGTATATAATTATAGACGTGAGTACACAGTGAACCTACACCTTGTTGCAACTAGAAATTGCTCTGGGTCTGCAGTTGCATCAGACAAACTCACATATATGATAATCATGTGACATACACTGGAAAAGTGGGCCTTAATGTACCCTGCACTAAGACCCTTTTTTTGCAAATTGCGTCAAATGTTGCTTATTAAGCATTTGCAGTAATGACAATTTTAACAGTAGGGTCCACTATGCAACAGACCATACAACTCACTCCATGCGCAACTTTTTTTTCTAGATCAAAATTGCAGCCTATGTTGCATAGCTGACCCGGAGCTTATCCAACAACCGTACTCCTCTTTCAACCCCGGGAGTCTTTTCCAATAACGCCGCTGCCATTTATGTTTGCTGGTGACCTTGATAAAATCCAAATTACTGAGCAATATTGCTCATTGATTAAATTCTCTCCGATATTGAGTTTGCATGGTTAGCATGTTTTGTGCTAATCTGAGCAGACAATGGAGTTGCAGAGAATCACAACGTTTTAAATAGATTGCAGAGCAAAAAACCCAAGGAAATAAATCAATAAGCCGGTAGTTCTATGATGTTAGAAAAAAAACCATTTGCAAGGGACTCTTGCCAGGGCTCCACTATAGGCGGCATGGGGCGGCAGCGTCACAGGTTTGGAGTATCCTTTCTGCTTCTCAGTACAGGAACGCAGCGTTTCGTGGCAGTGACGCAGCAATTTCGCCTCCTGAAGTTCTTCACCTCAGCAAGAGGAACGATGTATCTACGACCATGCAGGACTGTGTCCAAATCTGCAAACGCTTTCCAGGGGCTGCCTTCTTGATTACAGTATCACACTGGCACTGCCGTGTATTAAAATGCGATTAATATTTAAATTTGAATTGTAACAGATAGCTTATCTACAGACACGTAGATCCCTATACCCTGCATGGGATTTCAGCAGAGTCCACAGTCTAGATAAGACCATGACGCTGAAAATATAAGTGACTTGACGCTGAATATAAAAGTGACTTATTGTTGGTGTACATCTCATTTCTACGTTTTTGTCTGTCTTACGTATACACGCTAGTTTGATATGTTGATGAGGTATGTACTATAGTTTGTTGGAGAAGCATGCCGCATTGTCTCATGGAAAGCCTCCCTTAGATTGCTACCTCAATCTTTAGTACACTTCAAGAGCCCTTGCCTGGCGTGCGTGGCCGACTTTATAGCCCCAGGCTGACACCTAAAACTGCCAGGGTCGTAGCCCAAGGTAGATAAAGGCGCCCCAACACGCCAACCAAATAGCACAAAAAGTATGTGACCGAAATGCTTAGATCAGAAATAGTGTACCTTATCAATGTTGGGATGGCCCATTATCTTGTAAATCTCACCAATGTACCAATAACGATAAGATGGGGACTTTTCCTAATGTAACATGGCCCCTGGGGGGTGAACATAAAAATCTAGTTGCTAAAAGCACTCACTCCGTTGTTTGCTGTTTGTTTAAACAATATGCACCCCCTAGCTAGGTTTACCGTAGTAAGTGCTACTAACTAATCTTAAATTGATACCCTTTTTGTACCAAATAATTTATGGAGTGACAACTAAGATATTATCATGGGTATATAAATTGTATGCACTATCATCTCATCCCTATTATTACACGTGCCAAGATTTTGGAAGCACATGACTTTGTATCTAACTAGTAGCAAATGCAGCAGAGGAAATTTTGAATAACCACAATAGCAATTCCTGTTGGAACGCCGGACACAGCACAAAGCAATAAGAACTGGTTTCTGATTTTTAATGTTTTTCATTTAAGGAAATGCAAAAAGAGGTGATCTAAGTGGTCTTTCACAGGATGGGGCTAAATAGAATAGAATTCAAATGATAATATAGAGAATCAAATAGGCCACATGAGCGCTGGGTCCACACCGCATCAATTGCCGCAGGTTCAGCTTTAGTCAAGACTGTGCATTGATGCAACAAAATACAAAAAGAAATACCTATAGGAAATACAGTAGCGGTTAGGGGGACATTATGGAGCAAGGCCATCCCGACCCTTCTGATGGTCACTCTTCCTCTGCTCCATGGTCAACACGCAAACCTGATAGCACTTTAAGCGCCGCAGAGTGCATTAATGCACATTGGTCTTCGGTATCCGTGATGCGTTAATGGATGGGGGGTCCCCCATGTCACATGCCGATTTTAAGAAATGGCCATGTTACATGTCACTTAAAGCCCCATGTCCCATGTCATCTGTAAGAACCCATCATGTCAGATGTTAAATTTAAGAAAACACCTATGTCATGTCACTATTTTTTTTTGCCTCATGTCACTAAGGCTCATGTCACATGTCATTTTTAAGAAATTAGTGGTCCACACCCACATGAATGCAGCCCTGGTCAGCCTGCTTGACAGGACTGCATTCATGCATCTTGTTGACCATACATGGGTGATAGTGGCACGGTACAATCCCAAAGGGTCATTACGGTGTTTTAAACAGCACGTTGTTCATGGGCCTAAAGGGTGATGTATTTGGAGCTGAGCGATGATAGGTGGAGTGAGAGTAGCACTGGTCAGTGCACGCAGAAAGCCTGTGCTAAGAGTGCCCATACAGGCTCCTCTCTCCTTTAGTTAGGCATTCCAGGCTTGACCAGTGCTTGATGGATGACACAGTGGATGCAGCCAAGCAGATCGTCGACCCCTTAACCATGGGCCGCGCCAAGTGCCAAATGGAGACTAATGACCGATCTGAGTACTTTACTTTGGCTTGTAACAGAATTTGTAGACATGGCCCCATACAACCCCTGCCCTACCCAAACCAACCGCACCTTGAGGAAGTGCTTCTCGTTGGCCGCTGAGCACCCATCGCTCAATAACTCCATTATCGCCCAGCGCCGCGACTGCCGCGCCCCCGGTGGACAATGGGCGTAATGGGAATGAATGCAGCCGCGAAACAGTTTAGTCTGGGTGCCGTTGAATTTAAAGGTATTTATTGGCGTTTCCGCCGCAGCGACGGCCAGGCCGCCTGGTCTAATGGACATGTTCCCCAGTGGCTGCGTTATAAAACTTTCAGCATCACGATGGGACTGCGCTTTTCAAGCCTCCCATCCATGCACCCAGCCCACCCACCAACCCAGCTAGCTGGACCACTCCTCTCAGTCAGCTAATGAAAATAGATGGCCACGGCCATTTTTGATGTGCGGTGAGATCTGGATCCATTTAGCCCCCATGGTTCACGCTAACACCTCCTAAGGATGCCTCTATATATAGACAGAGTAGCTCACTACCTGTGGTCTACATCTACGAGCAGCTCGCCACTGCTTTTCAGCTCGCTGAGCTAACATGGTACATTATTGAGGAGTCGCTCTATGACAAGCTATATCCTGGGGTCTATATCTAAAGAGATTGTATCTATACAGACTCTATAATGCGGGAGACAGAGAGACATTATACCTAGGCCTATACCTAAAGCATGTAGACACATACGACCATGACATCTGTGCACTGGGTTGACCATTAGTCGATGGAGGCAGGGAAAATAATATCATGTGAGTGGGGGGGGGGGACTGAGAGGTTGAGCTAGTGGCTTCTAATGATAGGTAAGCTTCCTTGCCCATCCACATGTATTGTATACGGTATATAAATGTGTGAAAATTTCAGGTTTTATTAAATAAACCCATGCATGTTTCTTCAGCCTAGGAGTGAGTGTAGGAAAAGAAACAGGTTTTTGTCACCAGAGCAGGATATCGCCATTCTATGATATTACGAACCAGCTATTTGAATGGTCACCCCGCCAAGCATATTTTAATGCAATCTACTTAAATGAATGTATTGTAGAGACATTAGATATAATCCCCCCCCCTTGTTATCGCTATTGTTACATTGGGGGAATCGGTTGTATGGTAGTACTTTGGCTACAGTCGGGTGTTTCGGAAGCCGGACATGATAATGAACATTAAATATCTGTTTCTAAAACTGTTAGATTCTAAACTTACAACTGCAACCATTTTCATCTCTCACCAGTCATATAGTTATAGACACAGTAAGGTAATGGTAATGCTTTAGAAACACATGCAGGTACAATCACTATTGAAACTGTTATCATATCTCCTTATGACCGGTTGTAAACATTACCTGCTTCTGAAACACCCCACTGGTGTAACATCTAATATAAGGGGACGACAACCGTCATAGTGAGTGTTTCAAAAATCCGTATTCATTTATTGACATGGCGTAAAAATGCATCCCTGGTGAGCAGTCTCATCGGGGCTGCATTCATATAATGATGAGCAAAGGGCGTACTGCAATAAGGCACTTGGAAGCCCCAGTTTGAAGCACTTAAAGGATTAAATCCAAATAAAAGACAATATAAGGTAACTCGACACACCCAGGCTGTCACTTTGTGAAATCACATTACTGCAGACTAGTGCTGACATCGAGTGGGGGTTGATTAAACTACTTTGACTGAGGCGTGAGTTGCCATCTACCATCAGCTATCTGAGTGATATGAGCAGTTCTGTATTGAGCTAGGGGAGAAGCTCATTGGGCTGAAAGAGCAGCTCCCCATAATGGATTACATTCATATGCCACAGAGAGAAGGCCAAAATATGATAGTATCTGATTAGGAATTGTCTCCATGCTTTCCAGTGAGTGCGCCCCTGTTATCTACTTATCAGCTTAAGACCTTATCTTGATTATGGACATATCTGGACATCTGAAACTGCAAAGTGCATTGCCATTATGGCTATCGCTTACTATTTGTGTCTTATCTGTGTGATTGCTGCCCTCTAGGGGAAGCCAGGGTAATGACACAATTATCACTGTGTTAGCTGCTCAACTTTTTAACAGTGCAATATCAACAGATGGTGTTAAACCTATCATGTGATTAAGGGGGTGGGGGATCGATTAACCCCCAGCGGGATGTGGGGCAGGGGTGGGAGGGGGTGGACATCTGATGCTGATGGGTTTTTGTGACCTTACAGTCAGTCCAAAGGTGAGATACCGTTTTAAATACAAAATGTGTTTACCATAAAGAATTCATCAAAAGGTATTAATACACTGTTAGACCGCGGGAAGGGTTTTGCAGTAGATTGCTTCTAGTTTTGGAAAACAGTGGTAGTTGCTGTTAGTACAAATCCAATGAACCAACAGTGGTTTGCCCTGTACCCAGTCCAGTGGTCTTTACGGCCCAATTACAATTGGGCTGAGAGTGTAGATATTATTTTTTAACAACTTTATATTGGATTCTAAATCAACTCATGGGCATTGCTGTAATGATATAAATCACTACAATGAACATCGTGTTTTTTTTCTGACAAAATTCTTTTGAAATGCCAATCAAAGCTTTGGGCCTTCCAGCTGGCGATAGATTCACTGCCCATTATATGGGCCCGTCAATGTATGTATTCCGCTGAAAGACGTGCTTTGTTCAACCAGCAGACCCACTGATTGATTATCCCTTTACTCTGTACGCCCATTGAATTAAATTAACAGAGATAGAGACGTCTATGCTATACGTTATATGTACAGAAATCATATAAAAAGGCATCTTGTCCCACAGAGCAAACAAACTACCCTCATGAAACAGAATATTATTTTGTAACTGTATTACTGCACAGCCTGGGTGTGGAGTGCCTGTGTGCGTGGGTGGGGGCGGGGGTTGGATGGGATGAGGGTTGTCTATGTGAGTGAGTGGGCCAGGGCCGGGGGTGGGCAGGCCTCCCAGGGGATGGGCCCATCCCAGCGCCTGGGGCCCCTTATGTAACGGATGGGCCTGTATGAGCGACTCGCCTGTTTGGGGAGCTGCTCGGTAATTACATTAGTGACGGGGTCATAGAGCACCCGAGCGATAATAGAGCGAGTTGACTACTGGAGTTGAATGCTGCTGCCATCCATACCATAAAGGGGAAGGGTTGGGGGTAGAGAGCATATCCAGTATCAACCGTCCATTCTGCAATAGGTACTGCCCTGATAAGCTCGAGATTCATTTGAAAGATATTATATTCAAATATATCGCGCTATTTAATACTAAGCTATTTATAATTTTGTTCTACCAGCCCTCTTTCATCCTCCTCCCAGAAATGATAAGTATTGAACAGTTGTAGGGCTTTGCGCCATACCACATACACGTGAAAGGATTCTAATCCCAACCACCCACCAACAGTGACACAGGTGTAAGTTCTATTAAATTCATAAAAAAAGATCCGCTAGACCCTTGAACATGTTCCTTAAGGGCTATATGGGAGGGGGGGTATCGTGTGTGTGTGTGGGGGGGGGGGGGGTGCTTTGTTCGTCCGGAGGCCGGCAGGAGGCGGGACAGGCGGGCGGGGAGTAAAACCAACAATTCCCGATTAGGATCACCCCGAAAACCAACTACAAGGATTAATGGGCGGCTGTGGGTTTTAGAGCGTCCGCCGGCCGGGAATGGTGAAAGTGAAGGAGAGGGTGGATGAGGGAGACATGTGGTGATACAAGAGATGGGTCGTCACAGAAGGAATGGGCATAGTACAACTATGAAAGTTTTTGTCCGTGCTCATTTGACTAGTAGCTACAGGTAGGACCTAATCTTAGAGCCTGAATGATAACGGGCAGGTGTACAGTTTAGTTGGAAAATGACCTGTAGGGAGATAAGAGCATTTATGAGCATATGCAACATCTTGACACATGATAAAGAGACCTGAAGTCAGCTAAAATCTATAGAACTTAGATGAGTTTCATCTAGACTGAAAGATATAATACCAGGCCTGTCGCGTAGTTCAGCAAGTCTAATACAAGATGCATGTGCTCGTTATGCGACACCTTTTGATATTTACACAGTTTATCAAAGGGGTTCCATGGCATTTCCATTGTTTCTCCATATACTACTTACACTTTCCATATACTACTAGCAACTGGACTTGGCCGTCCAAGCCAGGCTGCCAGCAGCTTCTCCCACGGGTCCTGGTCCACCCCTGCCCGTCAGGCACTCCGGGCACCCCACCGGGAGCACCCCCCTGCTCCACCGATAAGGTTAATACCCCCTACCCTGAGGGGCCTTTTATGAGATTGCCCTAATATCGCCTAGCGCCGAAATATGACGGCTGGTGGACTTAACCTAGCCCGGCCCCACAACCTTCCTGCCGCCGGCTAATATCACATAATTAACCTGTTTGCTTAATTAGATTTTCGTTTGTAGCCAAAGCCCGTGCTGGGTGTTAATAATTCAGCAGGTTTGTTTTAGGCCCGGGTATTAAGGTAAGTTTATTGAGTTAGGCTCTGGAGCTGGGGATCGGCACCCTCCACGGTTAATAGAGCTTATAAGGGGTGGGGGGCGGTATGGGAGACGCACAGAGCCGCCGTCCTGCGCCGCAAGGCATCGTTTTAAATTAGGCATGAATTTTGTATGAGAACTAATTGTGTGCCGCCCCAGTCCGCCCCACCCTCGACCAGGCCTGCACGGTCTCCGTCACTGCCTGCTTGGTAGATTTACTACGGTATATATACACAGTACAGCGCAATGCAACTAGGTGGCTGTTGCTAAACCATTGGAAGTCACTTCTGTCTGAGGTGTACTTCCAAAAACGGAAGGCACTCATCTTTGGTAGTCTCTTCTCTATTGTATTGCCAAATGGCACTCCCCAACAGAAGTGGTCCAGAAGTGGTTAGTAACAAACCCTCAACTGGAAGTTGCTTCCTACACTCTGTTGCATAAGTATGTAGGTGTGGGCAGTCTGGGAAGCACTCAGGTATGACCACTTTTCGCAACACAGTTTGATATGAGGGAAACTGACTACTTCTGGACTACAGTGTGGGAAGTGATTCAGTAGGCTGTTGCTCCTATTGTAAAAAGAGCTGTGAGTATATGCCCTCTTTTCTAAACAAGTCGTGCACTGCTTCACCTAAGTACTTGCACTCACCACATTAGTCTGAAAAGTCAACTGCCTTGTTTAAAATAGATAGAGCTGCACTACCAGGTACCTACTCATGTCACACGCTCTATAGTTTATTTATAGTTTATAGTACTGACTGACTTCTCCCAACTAGGCACCTACTCAAATCCCCCTTTTTGAGCACTGTACTTGAATGACCACTTGTGAGCAACAAAAGGGACAAGTTATAGCTACATGAAAAGAAAGTACTGGAAATGAGGGCATTTTTAGCCAGCTCTTCCTTTTACTATAGGAGCAACAGCCTCCTGAGTGGTTAAGTAGAGGAGGGACGTGGGAAGTGAGGTACCTACCCTGAAAAGCAATAACTCAATCTTTTTGCAACAGCCTCCTGGATGCTGAAAGATATAAAGGGAACAGTCATCTTTGTAATTCAGTGTTAAGGGCATCTTTTTTTGATGTTGGATTCTGGAATGTGTTATACATGTATACACATATATAGATCAGTTTGTGTGAGAAAATTTACGAAGAGATATTATATTGACGCCATATGGATTTGGTTATCTGTTCGTTATATGTTATTGATGCAGGTATATTCTCACTTATTCTATAACAGATATCGTATTCACTGACTGCAAGTCTTTATCTTGAAATCATTTTTTTTTATGAAAGCGCGAAGCTTTAGCTGTGAGGAATAGTAAAATAATGAGCATTATCTGTGACCCATGCACTCCATTGCTGACACAACGAGCTTTAATTAAATACCCCACTCATATTTGTCTATTCTCTCTTCTTTTCACTAGAAATTCATGAAAAATGTGTCTTTACAAATCTATGTGGGCGTGGTTATGAGAGTCTACAGGGTATAGGCTTTTAGTGCCATTATTTGAAATGCATTGTGTAAATGTCCATTATCTATGTGCGCACTGTTTCACAGGTTATCAGAAGTAAATTGAGTTGTGAATTAGGAAAAGTGACAAAATGTTAATCGCCGAAGCACAGCCATTGCAACAATATTGAGAGTGGTGGCGTAGTTGATGAAATTGCCAAATATTTGTACATTAAAAATCAGTTTAGTCCTACTGGTGTTGCTACAATATATACCAGTCATTTGTCAATATTTTGTAGTCAGTTATAAAATGGGACCAGCACATCATTTTCTGCATTCACAATATCAAAGGCACGGTGACAGCAGTATTCATTCTCCTGTATATTCATCGTGACAGATTGAACTTTTATTGTAAATACAAACATTTAACCGTTAAATAAAGGTGAACCACCTGACGCACGTGTACACTACCGGAGTGTTAAAGGATTCTGCACCTGCGTATTCTGATGATCGATTCTCATCATCTTTGCCAAAATGATACTTAAGATAAATAGATCAATAGATACACAAATAAAAATAGTTTGCTTTATGTCTTAATATTTTGCCTATGTAAAGTGTACATCATTAAAAATAACTCTGGACAAAGTTTGGAATACTAGTCACTTGATTGATTTCTACAGGGAAACACCCTTGTCCCCAGTCGTTCCATTTTGGCCTAATTTATAAGAATTAACCGTCATGATGTGAAACCCATAAAGCACCCAAACTCTCCCAACACACACACACACCCAAAGAGTAAATAAAGCAATTGTCCAAGTGCAGGTTCTGGAGTGGATTCATTTTTTGCGTGAGAGCCATTCTTTCTGGTGGCAATTACAACTATCAGTTCAGCAATAGACCATTATTGACAACAGCAAATCCAACTAATTAATTAAAACATGGCACCATTAGGCCCAGCCCCTGCACTCTCCAACAAAAGGGTACTGCGTTACCAGCCTTCAAAAATACCCCCTTATCCACTGATATTGGGCCGAAATTATACCTCTCATTTTAAGAAAACACTGATTTCTGGGGCCTAAAAAATACCCCTTATTTCTGAAAACGCTGACACGGATTCCTTCCCACTAAAATCATTTCTGTTAGTCTTTTATCTTCTGTCAATCTTTTAATAAAAACACCAATTATTTGGAAATTAACTGATTTTCTTGAGATGAGAATGACCTCTTATTTCAAAATCCATGGATATTTTGAGGAAGAAAAATACCACTTATTTTAGATTTCAAGGACATTGGAATTTCTGAAAAAGAACCCTTATTTCATGTTTTTGGTAACGCAGGTGACGTACCCTACAGTCACTAAGTGCAGTGGCTGGGCCATTAGGTATGAGCACGAGGGAAGTGGTGAGCTATGTATTGTCACAATAATAAATGTGGTAGCACCTCTCAGCGAAATTTTAGACAATCATCAAAAGTATGGCATTGATACACGTTGGCCCTCAGGTCAGGCCATATTCCACTAATGGTGGCCGACTTATATACAGTATTTCTAACCAAAGATGGATCAAATAAACGCACTTTTGATACATGTCTATAAGTTTTACAGCTGCAGTAGACAAGCATTTCCTAATGGATGCAGAGGCGTAGGAACCAAATTTTGATTGGGGGGGATGCAGCGGCCTCGCCGCACCCACTGTGAATCTTCGGCTTGAATGTTCTTACACTTATGCATGCTAAGGCCTAAAAAAAGGTGTGTTTCCAGTAACCCGACCGACCCTAACAAAACAGGGCCGACCCTAAACTTTTTTTTTAATTTTGAGAATTTTTAGGGTAATTTTTCATAATTTTCATGAATGTTTAGCTATTTTTCGTGATTGTTTTTCACATTTTTCTTAGATTTCCATCCATCTTCTCTGGGTCTTGAGTCAATAGTTTGCATATACATATTTTAACACATTTTTCACATTTCTCATTTGCTTTTCATATTTTCTACTGTAAAAGCAAATAATCTGGCAAATCTACCCATACATTTCTATACAAAATCAAACTCTTTGGGCCATATATGTTACTGGAAACACACATTTCTTTTTGGCCTTATTCTATTAAATATAAGATATGTGAATAAAGTAGTCTTTAGTTAATTTTGCCCGTGGTTTGAAGCTCATGTTAATTCCCCATTCTATTACATGTACATGTACCATATTGGTGGGAAATGTAAGATAGATTTAGGGAAACTTGTTCATTTTTGGCTAATGTGGGGGGAAGGAGAGACATATATTCAGTCCCCCCTTTTCCTACGCCCCTGGGATGTGTCCCATGATCTGCTAAACCTATTATTTTCTTTGTTCAACTCCAGGTTTCACATTATTGGTAGCCATTTCTATGGGACTACCGATGTACCGATTTATGATCAATAAAGATAATGGAAACCGAGATTATCCAACTCCTCAATCTAGTCAGAAGACTAAGTTATTCCTAAATATAATGAGGGGAAAATGTGTATAACATATAGCCCAAACATTATGGTGCATTGCCATTTTACATTTTGAACACTCTTTGAATTTCAGTCCATGAAAGTAGCATTCTGTTGATGAAACTCATCGGGATAGGCCAACAGACGTGGCCAACGACATGTAGTGGACTCAGCATTCACTTTTTGATCACCCCTTGACCAATCAGGGCATCATGATTTTTCCGCTGGTTCCCGCGATTTTATGATCGCTGTTTGAATCGGTACCCATGTTGTTAATTTTCCATGCCAGCCCCTCTTTAAAGTAGTCAAATTTTACACAGGAAACATTGAAGTGTTACCCACAAAATAGTGCACTAACTGCCCTCATGTCAGAGAACAGTCAAACAAAACCATCCCAACTTCACTCACACCTACACCGTCAGATTCCTTTCATGTCTCTCCTTTCTGAAGACGGTTTCGAGCAATTATTTTTCACAATTCGAATCGCCTACCCCTCTTTCACAAAAGCGGAAACAACAAACTCCGCATGCGCGGCGTAGAATGACACCAGTGAGCGACACCAAAGGCAGTGCGCATGCGCCAGTGTCAACGCGCCACCTATCGGATTTTCGTGACAAAGACTAGTTTATTACCACTTGTCCATAGATAGCCGGGTTGGAGATGCTTATCGCACACTCAGAGGCTCATTATCTTAATATAATACACCTATCATGGAAGCTATTACCCCCCTCTCGGCAAACAACCGCCTGTGACTTTATGACATAGAACCCGACCAATGTTAAACCCACCAGTTTCCGATGGTGTGCGAACCAGCCGGCTCGCTGGTGCCGAGGCGAACAGGTAGGCCCCCTGCTGCTCTGAGGGACAAAGGAATTGGTTATAATGACTTTTTATCTGCGTTTTTAAGTATTATTACCACTCATCTGTTTGGTACCGAGGTGTAAAGTTAGTGTCAGCCTAGGTGGCGCAGCGAGCACATCCAAAAATTCATCAATGACATAGGCTGATGGTGAAGTAGGACTGAAGAGGGGCAATACTTTCTGTAATTCATAATTTTTAGTTACTAAATACGAATGTACTTCATGCTCCCATCATCATCATTTTTCCCTTCAATGACTGACCTATAAAGGACGTCAAAGTAATCGCCATATATAGGCTACCTATGATATTTATCAAGCAAAATATCAGTACATGCTCCCTGGGGCCATTTCTTAATATATTACGACTGCACCATGCAAGTCGTATCAAAATTCCCATTGGAATAAAATTGAAATTTCAAGGGCTGTGTGTGACCGTAGTAAATTAAGAAATGACCTCTTGGTCAGTTTTGCCAACTCAGTTTAGATTTAACTCAGACACCACTGTCGGTATCCTTATAGAGTGACACTGCTGTATTATTTAGGGCTACATGCACGCATGGCACAGGTGATGCATTACCCCCCTGTGGTTATTTACTGCTGAAGGTGTTTATGTTATCTTTATCTGTGGTTACAGATACCAGTCATACTAAGTGCACACTGACTTTGTGTAATACTGATGGCATTTCAAATAGCCGATAGCGACTATAGATAAGGCCATTTGCAAGTGGTAATTCCTGTGAGAAGCTTCCTTCTCCTAAAAAGACAGGCCCATTTCCTAGAATACTGTGCCCTTCTTTGAGATTAGATCCCGGTTTGTTACGTCTGAAGTTTGATACAGTGTGATGAGAAGCATGTGTTTGATGTAGCATTATGCCTATTGTAGATGTGTTAGAACTAGATTAATAATAAGCTGTTGTCTAATGCCTAGCCATACTGAATAGCTACATAGGATGGCGTAGGTTTTTCAGTTATGCAGATTTCTATCGTCCTTATAAAACAGCAATATACAGACCATAACCATTCAGAATTTCATTAGAGAATAAATCCATGTGTAAACCATGTTATTAGTTTTGTACATAGAATTCATTATCTTGGATTTCTAAAGAAGGTCCTGTGTGATGACTTCCTTGAATTATAGCTTCACCACTAGGCAAATTGAAGAACATTACCATACTTTTCACAACAATGCATTTGCTTGTAAATCCAATTGGTATCATCACTGGGAGAACATTGAGGAATCCCTCTGCTCATGCATGCAATATGATTCCAAATTAGAAAGTATCTCTACAGAAAAAAACATGGGAATTGATGAAGGCAGGATGTACGCTTCATTATTCTGATGCTGCCCATCCGTCATCAAACTATATTAACAATAGACAGATCACCTATAGTGGCGACTGTCATTGTGTTAGCCCTTGGAGGGACGGGTGGGCTCTGTGGTATGTGTTAGTGCTGTATAACCCTCTAAGGGTTGATGCTAAGATGCTTCATTATCATCTGTGTTCATGATGCATTGGTGTACTATTATGCTGACAATTATATAGATAATAGGATGTAGGATTGGTGAATGCGGAAATGGTATGTTATTTGCGAGGGTTGCATTCATGTGCATCATAACAACACAAGTCACATTACATTCTGCTCTCCTTCAAGGGTTGATTTGGTTGACCAGAACCCTGGAGTCACCCTGATCCTCAGGCCGTCTCCCATCACCTCATCATCACTCAACTCCCACCTCCTGTACCCCATAACCTTATGACCAGGTAAAGTGCACATTCTTTGACTTAATCCTCTGACCCTGATGCCATTACAGGAATAGATGGTGTGTTGAATATTCCCTGTATTGTGTTCATCATTGGATTATGCGCCATTGTTGTAACATAATTTGGTTTGCTTGGGTCCAAGGGGATGTGAGGTGATGCTGAGGTTTAATTCATGTTTACCATAGAAATACAAGAGCCCATACTTGAAAGGATATTTTATGATTCAGTATTCATTTTCTTCAGTAAAATGTTGATATTGGCAAGTTTTCTTTTCTTTTTTTTTTCTTTTTGATTGTTAAAGGTCAGTGTTTAATGTGCCCTTGTCAAGCCTTGTATGTTGAGATTTGACGAGCATTTAGATCTGTTTTCTGTTTATTCATTCTCACTGGTTCAATGCCCTTCTGTTTTTTTTTCAGATTCTGGGATATTGTCCTTTTGATATGCCGGGTTCTGGTGCATTGCCCTTCTGCTGTACCTGATTCTGGTGCATTGCCCTTCTGCTGTACCTGGTTATGGTGCATTGCCCTTCTGCTGTACCTGATTCTGGTGCATTGCCCTTCTGCTGTACCTGGTTATGGTGCATTGCCCTTCTGCTGTACCTGGTTATGATGCATTGCCCTTCTGCTGTACCTGGTTATGATGCATTGCCCTTCTGCTGTCCCTGGTTCAGGTACATTGCCCTTCTGCTGTACCTGGTTCTGGAGCATTTCCTTTAATTCTGCTTTGCCTGAATCTTGTACATTGTCATTCTGCTGTCCCTGGTTCAGGTACATTGCCCTTCTGTTTTACCTGGTTCTGGTACATTGCCCTTTTGCTGTCCCTGAACCTGGTTCATTGCTTTTCTGTTGTACCGAAATCTGATACCTTTCCCCTCTGCTTTGCCTATAATTCTAGCACTTTGCCCACCTGTTGTACCTGAATCTAACATACTGCTGGTTCATTGTCTGCTCTACCTGTTTCTAGATCATGCCCTTGTTTATTATCTGCACCGTCTGTACTGATACTAAATCCTCCTGCCTATTTATTTTGATCTACATTGCAGGCCAAATTCATCTTCCTGCATGATGTTTGCAATTTTCGTACTTCATTCCTCTGCTTTAGGTTAAATTCCCTGTTCGCAGCACTTGGACCTTACTCCACCTGGTTCCATTACTTTGTCCTCGTCCCCAATCTCTCACTAACCTCCTACTTTGTTACCCACCCCCTCCTTACCTGTCTGCTCACTACTAACAATCCTGCCACCTCCCTGCCTGGTAATTAATCACCTCCCTGTGACTTACACCACTAGGGTATCAAACGGTCATTATTCAATAAGTCGCTGGTGTTAGGGCCTGGAGAAACGAGTGGGGTGATGAGTTGGGAGTTGGGCGAGGGCGCATACGGAGGTGAGGAGAGTAAAAGGGGTTGGTATGGAGAACTGAAGTCGAACGGCGAGTTACTGATCGCCCTGCGCACTAATAGATTGAGGCCCGAGACTTGGGAGTCACGTGACAACGAGATTTGTGACCACTCTAGTTCTGAGGGGCGCCACCAGAGGGGCCATGATCCATCACTGACCAGCGACCGGCGCGCCACCACCCGGCCGTTGCCATGCGACCGCCGAACGTCATTTGTATCCATTATCACCCAGTTTGCTCCCTATATCTGCACCCCTTCTCTGCCAACAGCTCACAAGGGCAAAGAATAGGGAGGAAATAGGGCGCCCTTCACCGAGATGAGGAAATTATAAATTTGCAAGAGATTTGGTCAGGGAGGAGAGAGGGTGAAAGGTTGCAGGAAAAGGTGGTGGGTCTGAGGCAGTGTTAGGGCACGTGGGGACTTCCACTTGGTGGGCTGTTGTACCTTTTTAGTCCTTTGTTGGTTTATTGCGCAATTAATTTCGAATTAGCGGGAAAATAGGGAGGCGGGGAAGGGCTACGAGGGAGTAATTTGTCATGATTAGCGTCATATCGTCCGGTAGTGGTTATTGATATCGCGGAGAGAATCAGAGTAATTTGCGACCAGTGCTGCTGGAGGGTTGTGCGGGGTGAAGGAGGGAGACAGGCCCCAGGGGACCGGCAAACTTGGCTGACGGCGCCGGCCAGCCTCAGCCCTCCTCCCGTCCTCCTGCTCTTGATGAGACCAGTGTGGTATTCACCTGCAGACACAACCTGTAGAGCGTATGGAAGTTGTAAAATTAGGCCTGTAACGTTATGGTCTACATTGGGGTCAATTGGTCTACCATCTTAAGGCCTATTTTAAAGTCAGACGGATAGGCTATTAGGCCCTATAAATTATTATATACCGTATCCGTCTGACTGTGCTTAGGGGACAAGGGAGGAGAGAGAAGAGAGTAGGTTTACTAAATTCTATGTATCAGTGAAATGGTACCAATTTTTACTCAATCCTAGGCATACTTCATAGGCTACATCGAACATGTTTAGCCTAATGCAAGTGTTGGAGAACCAATATTAAACCTACATTGTCCATAGGCTTAGAAAAAGTAGGCACCATGGAAGTGGACACACACAACTATACGTGTAATCCTTAGTGGTTTATTGACATTGGTCGAATGTGAGTATGATCCAGTATAATGTTAATGATAAGGTGTGAGAATCTTGTACATTTTACCGTTAGAGAGGAGGGATCAAAATCGAGAAAAACAACAGAAGCCTCTGTACTGCACCCTCCTCTTTAAGCCACACCATGCCGTCACTGCCTCAGTACAGCTCTAGCCCCATAAGGACTGTGACAAAAACTAGTCCCTGAGTCTGTTGACGATGACACTGGTTCCTTATACCCCTCATTACCTTATTACTGAGTCTCACCATGTGAGCGGATTAGTGAGGCTTAATCCCACCAGGTGTCACCCCAACCCTATGGCCGGCCACTGGACCGTAATCAGGCTAATTGTCCTAATGAGCCATTCTTTGTCCGCCGAGCTGCTCCGAGCCGCTCCTGTCCCGCCCCTAGGGGGACTGGGACCTCTGATGGGGGATTAAGGAGGGAGAAGTAAGGAAGAAAGGGCGGGTAAGGGGAAGTAGAGAGGGAGATGGCAGTCAGGAGGGAGGGAGTGAGACAGTGTGGACTAGAAGTGAGGGAGGGAATGACGGAGGCACCGAGAGAGAGAAAGAGACAGAGAGAGACAGAGAGAAAAAGAGAGGAGAGAGAGAGGGAGAGAGAGTGAGAGAGAGAGAGAGCGAGAGAGAGAGAGAAAGAGAGAGAGAGAGAGAGAGAGGGGGGGGGGTGAGAAGGAGCGAGAAGAAGGGGAGGGTAGAAGGACGGAGAGGCGGCGGGGAGGGGAGGGGGTTGGAGAGCAAGAGCAGGGAGCGATGGCCTGACGAGTGGGACAGGCGGACGGTCACGGTGAGGAGGAGGAGTAGTAGTAGTAGTAGTAGTAGTAGTAGTAGTAGTAGTAGTAGTAGTAGTAGTAGTAGTAGTAGTAGTAGTAGTAGTAGTAGTAGTAGTAGTAGTAGTAGTATATGTAAAGTGCCCTATATCCCGGGGATATAGGGGTCAGGCGATACAGCTTTCAGACCAATAAGATAATCCCCTGCATTCACTGCAGACTTTGGCTAGGCTTACAGGTACCCATCATGACAGCGGTTAACATAGTACTGGATATACTAAACTAGTCCATGCGAACCACATATATTATACTGACCTCTGGGTGGAGGGCTAGGGCACTGAGTGCATGGTTTAGAGTTAAATCTAGTAAGATATGTATCCGTTCATCACGGGTTAGTTTGTCTCTGCAAGATGTCTCATTGTTTGACAACAGAAGCTGACTCTTGTTAAAACAGTCAATGACCTAAAGGACATGGTCATATGGCAGGCCTTTAGCTAGGTATGTACATTATATGACAAAAGGAACTCTCCTACCCACTCTACAGTGGAACCCCATCAGGGAGCAAAGAAGGGCTGTCGACTTAGTCTTTCTCAATAAGGATGACAGTGAAGGTATTAGAAGAGGCTCAGGCAATCTCTGCTAATACCTGATCTACACACAGAGCGTAACTCTTTAGGCGCAGCACAGTGTTTTTCCTTTAATATACTAGGTATTGTGTTGTGGTCCTTATAGTCTCCATGGCACAATGCTGCATTAAATTATCAGGTCAACATTATGGGATTGATACACCTCGTGACTGTCGGCATGATGCAACGAGGGAGCGCCGGTGTGTTAGGACTATATATATGCAGAGCCGTCCTCACGAGGTTTACTTACACCCCCCCCCCCACACACACACTCAACAGTGGGGTTAAAGCCAGATTAATCTTTGCCCTTTTCTTATCCTCCCATCCCCTATGGCCTTCCTAGGTAGACAAAAGGATACGCAGATTTTCATTTCAATTAAGGAAATAAAAACGCCTTTCGTCCGCTGTACTAACTCGACAGGTGACACACCCTCCCCTTGTGAGATGATAAGGCGATTCCCCTCACCATCATCCTCTACAGTCCCTCCAGTATCATCTGGATCATAGATGGTTGAAGCTTCAGTTGGCAAATACACTGATAAAAACAGGCCTGAAATTGTTAGTCAGTACGGACTATGTATCTATAGTCAAGTGAGTGTATCTCTCACCACTATACTTGCTATAGTCACTGGTTACTAACCTAACTTAGTCATATAGTCACCATGTAGTCATGCCTTGATGCTTAGAATCAAGTACTTAGTCACTGTAACTAATTTGTATCTATTCATCATGACCAATACCCATCGAAGATGGCTGCTGCATGCCTTCTCTGTGATGCCCAGGTGAAACTGAAAATAGCCTTTAAAACACTGTAATAATCACACAATATAATGATACATAGATGACTAACCTATCCCTTCTTTGTCAGTCTTGATCAATACCGATGGATGAACAAGATAGGGTGAAGATTAGGCTTGATTATGTCCTGATGTGTCTCCTGTGTAAAGCATCCAGCAAACTTGTGCTCTTTGTTTTTGTGCACAGAAACCTGTGACATCATCAATCTATGAGCTCTACACATAGTCAGAATGACTATTTCCATGACTAATATGTGACTAGTCAGTGCATAGTCATCTGACTATGGGTGTCAAAATATGCTGGTATAGTCAGTTCTGACTATAGATTTTATTATCAGTGTAGTCTTGGCTTAGTCTCCTTTCTGCTGCAGTGACACCTGCCAGTCCCAACCCAACCCCCCTCTTCCACAACCTTGTCTGTAGGGTGTGCATCAAGCGTTGTAGTCAGGCAAGTTGGCCTTGGGCCACGACAGTTTTCACCTTATTATTGGAATGGCTCGTCGACGGGACAAAGTCTTGAAGCTGAGGGGATAAAAGTCGAGGGTATTAGAGAAAGCAGGATGCCAGGTGTCAAGTGAGTGTCACCTCCGCCGCCAGACGCGCTCACTAGGTGGCAGCACGGCGGCGCTGCTCATCGGCGGCGAATGTCCTTCATTATCGCTCACTGTCTACTGGCGCCTGCGCGTCACGCTTCCGCCCGCGCTGGGCCGTCAGCCTTGAGTAATGGCATCAGAAAAGAAGATGAGAATGTATCGTCTCATTATCCGACCGCCATTGACGCCAATTTACTTCAGGCACTGGTAAACACCAACCTGGTGGTCAGGTAACATAAGAAGCAGTGGCTGCAAGCGATGTGTGCCTTAATTGTCCTAGCAAATTAATATCTCATTAATTAATATACTTGATTATAGTATGTTACCTGTGATTTGCCAATAAAATTATTTCCAACCTTACCCAAACCATTTCTTTTTCAATTTGGCCTACACCCCTCCCATAAGGGAGGCATACCTTCGACTAAGAAAAGTGGGCCTATATATCTTTAGTTCCCTTCATAATTCCATAGATAGCTAGATCGTCGTATTGCATGAAGTCGCGGATCCAGGATTTAATAAAAAAGGAGGGACGCGACCCAAAATGATCGGGCACACCCCCTATTTTCTTCTTTGGGGTCCAAAATAATCAAATAAACTCTAAACTACAGACAAAAGGGAGGGGACGCGCACCCCTGCGCTCCCCGTCTAAGTCTGCCAATGTGCAATGCATGCAGACGCACATTCCTCCTCTTCTGTCTATCACATCTCCTCCCCATTATTAGGCCTCTACGCTTGCTTCCTGCATCAACTCCTAGGTCTTAGCCTATAACTGTAGGGTTATTCTCTCTTCATGCCTTCATTCATGAATGCATGCCCTCCTTCTCCCACAGGTCTGCTCATAGCCCTTGCCATGCCCTCTGACATACATTTTCTTCTCCTTATAATCTCGCGAGCATCTATAGGCCTATGCCCCGGGCGGTACCATGCACTCCCCCAATTCTTTGTTGGCTACACCATGCATGTGCTCAGCAGTAGGCATAAGGAGTATGTATGACAGACCTTCATATATGTAGGCCTATTCATATGCTAAAAAGAGAAATAGCAGTAACTGTATTGCCTTCTTCTCTCCCTGTCCTCTAATCTTCTTTCCGAACATAATGTATTGTTTTCATGCATCTTCTTTCCCTCTCCCTGCCAATCCCTCTCCATTTCATCCTAATTCCTGCATCGCCGCCTTCTTCAAATTCCCATTCATTTCCTTTACACACCGTACATTCATTCCGTCCCCTCCTCCTTCTTCTCCTCTCCAACCATCTTCATTTCATACCCTCATTTCTGCATCTCATCATTCTCTCTTTTCTCTTTCTCCTACATTTCCTCATGCACACTAAAAGTGTGTTTAGTTGTTAAACACTTATAACCCTATAACAAAACACTTTATGAAACACTTTTCTGGGCAAACACTTTTTGACCAAAGTGTTTAAAAATTCAAAAGTGTTCAGATTAAAATGTGTGTAGTTAGATAATGTTTTTTTTTAAATCTTTTGAGAAAAAAGTCTTTAGGTCCAGACAGTGTTTAAAGGAGGCATTATGTGTTTATTTGATGTATACACTGTCTGCCCCACCACGTATACAAAATATACAGTAGAGTGCTTTTTATTCTGCAATAGAGTTGTAATTCTTGTAGGTATGAATGTACATACCAGATTTAGATACTGCTGTAGCTACAGCTGGTTCTAATGCCTACATGAGGGGTACTTATAGCCAATTTACAATTGCGGCTGAGAGTATACTAAATAATTTTATCGATTTATGAGTATTTCATTTTCCTGGTCTAGGTATTAGGATAAGCGCATCCTTCAGTCCACATTAATTTTTATAGTCTGTCATCAGGTACAGAATGTTGAATTAATGTTAATAACCGGTTGATCAATGTTGAAGAAGTTGTAAATCAATATTGATTCAATGTTCTGGGCCCACCCGGCTAGGTCTTAAGTCAGCTAGGTATTTCTCAAACGCTACGATCCTGCCCCTGTCCCTCCGATTTGGACCACCCCTATGAACCAGTCCACTTGTAGTGAGGGGGAGTGGGTGACCCTGTATTACCTACGATTGCCCATTTAAATGCATGCCTTTTCATTCTATATCTGTAGCAATCATAGTGATTAACCCTGTGTACTCAAGAATTACCTTCCGATCCAGGCCATGTCAGTACGATTTGGGGGCACCCAAAACTTAGCGTCTGAGAAATGACTTCCAGGACACATTATAGCACTTTAATGCACAGAGTTATTAGGACCAGGTGTATGTATTGGTCCGCAATGCTATAAAATATTTATCAGTGGTTACAGTTACATCGTAATCAAAGTAATGGCAGAGCTTTTATTCACTTCCTTTACAAATTCGTTCCTAGTTGTATATAGTGTCAATCCTATGTTCTCGGTTGTGGTAGTCCTATTATAAGCTACACTGTGCGTGAGTTGGATTGGAACCTAACATTTAAACACCTTTAATGTCCAGGAGGGCGTTGCTCCTATGGGCCCTGTTTCAATAGTTGGTTTGGATGGCACCATTTGCATTAGTGTTTCTTAAGTTGCTCTATCAAATATAGCTCAGTTCGAGTTCTATCTGAGCCTGTGTTAGCCAAGGGCCTAGATCCAAATGAATAGAGCCAGAAGTGCCACTGTTTCTAAACTTTTAAATAGAACTCAAACTGAGTCCCATCTGTTCTATTGGTGGAAGTAAATTTGTTGTTTTCTAACCAACTTTGCTGCCATCATGGCCCTGATTGTGTACCTGAATGGCAACATCCATGTTTACTACTGCAAAGCTAATAGTGCAGACCCAGTAAAAACATGCTTCTGTTTCTAAACTTGAGTTCTGTTCTAATGCTCTATTGGCTAGAGCTGGATAGGACAACTTCAGAAACACTCATGCAATGGTGCCATCAAAATCCTTGAATTTCAGCTCATCTATCATCAAATGAATCATCCAAGTATTCATGTGTATTTCACTTATTTAAAGTTGTGCCGACCACCTATAAGGGTTGGCGGAAGAATTGTTTGAAAAGCAACAATTTTGCCTTCATCAATGGAGCAGATGGGACTCAGTTTGAGCTACATCCTAAGGTTTAGAAACAGTGGCACTTCTTGCTCTATTTATTTGGGTTTAGGCAGTTGGCTAAAATGAGCTCAGATAGAACTCGAACTATTCTATTTTGGAGAGAGCAACTTAAGAAACACTAATGCAAATGGTGCCATCCACAGCCTACTATAGAAACAGGATCCATGTATTTTAATTGATTACACATAAGATATAAGGCACAAATGAATAGATGGAAGGCCCTAAGGATATACCAGTGAGAGGTGCACTGGAGGTGGATGGCACCATTGCATTAGTGTTTCTTAAGTTGTCTTAGCCAGCTCTCGTCAATAGAGCAGGAGAGTAGAACTCAAGTTTAGAAACAGAAAGCAGTTTTTGCTCCATCTGCACTTTTAGCTTTGCATTAGTGGGCATGGATGGTGCCATTCATTTTTTAAAAGTATAGAAACAGGGCCATGGGGAAAGGTAGTTTTGCCTAAGAAGTGTGGCTGCCTCACCTGCAGCAGTCTCTTTCTTTGTAGTCCTACTTTCTTTGTGTTGCACACAAGTGGTCAACACAAGAGCTCTTGAAAGAGTATGTGACAAAAGTAGGTATCTCATGGTGCAGCACACACTATTTTTAAGGAAGGCAGGTGCCTTTTTTTTTAGACTTGTATTGTGAGTTGAAGTTAAATGCATGGTGAAGCAGAGCTTAACTTATTTGGAAAGAGGCCACCTACTCCCAGCTCTATTTAGCATACGAACAATGCCCTCCTAAACACTTTTGTAAAATGTGTTTAAGTTTAAACATGTATTTTTTTAGCCACCAACCCGCTTGTCTATTCTTGCACCTTCTCCCATTCTCTTTTATCCTGCCCCTCCTCTGTCCTCTATCTCGTATATTTTCCCCATATACACCCAGTCTCTCACACCTTCCCTGTCACATCCCCTTAGAGGTCATTACCTCTCTTCTTCCCCCAACTTAACTTTCTCCCCTTTTCCAACCTTTAATCGCTCAGCCTCTCCCAACATCTACCCCATCCTAAACTCACATCATTCTCTCTACCGCGTGCAGTACGTTGAGTCCATGAGGACCGCCTTGGGGCCGCTCTATTTCACTTATTGTCATCATCAGCTAATTTAATATCGTGGCAAGGGGAGTCAAGCGGCTGCTGAAGGGGCCGGCGAGGAGGCAGGTAAAGACCTTGTAAGCGGCTTAGGCCCAGCGGTGGGGATGGGGATGGGGGAAGAGGGAGGGGCCAGCAGCTAAAAACTGTGACAGTCGGGAGGGGCCTAAATTGGCAGGGATACCCGGCCTAATGAGCCTTAATCTAGCCGATGTGGTTGGAGGAGAGAGGCTTGTCACTGGATGTAGGGTATGATGGTGGTGTGGGGATGAGGAGGGACTCACAAAATGACTACGCGGAGGTTGTCCCCAATTCATTCATGTTGCCTAATGTAAAATAAAAACCTAATAAATAGATTCTTTTATACAATGTTTTTTTTTAAATTGTGGAATCAATGTTGACATTTCCTTTTAAAAGGTATAGCCTATAGTTGTTTTTTTCATTTCTAATTACAATTTGTGCATTATTTTCTTTTTAAGATTCACATTCTGGATGATAAGCGACAGTGACAGGATGCCCACTAACTGTTGGGCAATAGTAACCTTTTGTAACCTTTATAGCAGCCGATAGTTATAGTATATGTATACGTAATCTATTGCTGTATGCAATGGTATTTATATGGATTATGAACAGCTTGTCCATCATCAAATATCGATTTTTCATATCCAATGATATCAAACTCATGTTTTCAATGCATGCAATGTCGGCCCAGAATCCTACAATACAATTGGCATTCAAATTGTAACAGCTCGATGTTACGTGTGTTATCGATTGAAGAATAGTGAAATCTCTTATATTCTACCATACAGATTAGAAACAAGCAATAGTAGAGTTACATATATAGTAGTTTATATATCTAAATGAGTCCAAAAAATGGTGTGTTTCCAGTTACATGAATTGAAATGCTAGGGTCGGTAGGTCGGATTCTTTTTAAAAGTCCTTTTTGGTAAATCTCTTCCTTTCTTTATCTCATATTTTATATATCAAAAGAAACGCGATTTCAGGGCGAATTAGACAAGATATATGGCCAAGATATATTTTTTTTATACCACAGTTATCACCTTCAGAATGATTTTGGGTGCCCAAACTGGATAATCTGAGTGCTTCTATCATAGGCCAGGCCCGTATCCCCCCCCCCCACACACAAAAGCAAAATGATCTGGAGTTCCACCCCAAAAATATATATATAATTTTTTTTTACTGAGGGTGAAACTAGCTGTGCTTGGGCAGAACTCCAAGGGGCAGAACTCACCATGGTTTGGTCGAACTCCAAGTGGCAGAACTACACGTGGTTTGGTGGAACTCCAAGTGGTGGCATCTCTGAGGGAGGAACTTCCCATGGTTGGGTGGAACTCTCAGGGGCGGGATCTCTGAGGATAGATCCCTGTGTGGTTGGGGGGAACTCAAAGTGGCTGTATCTCCAAGGGTGGAACTCCACATGGCTAAATGGAACTCCAAAGGGCAGAACTCACTGTGGTTGTGTGGAACTTTGAGGGGTGGGATCTTTGAGGGTGGAACTCCCTCTGGTTGAGCGGAATCCTTGGGTGTGATCTCAGAGGGTGAAACTCATTATAGGTGAGTGGAACTCCAAGCGCTCAGAAATTGAAGGAAATCGAAATCGGAGAAACACTTTTGCTTTGAAATCTGTCCACCTTTGATGGTTGTAAACTTGGGCTGGGGGCTGCAAAAGTGTCCCTGCCTTCTGATGCTGCACCAAAAAAGATTTAACGTGTGATATATATCACATATGGCCCAGGGTCTACTACCATAAAAACCCTCTATCAACCCTGTAGGGTCAGAGGAATCAGCATTTGCGAAATATTGACTAATTACTTACAAATAGAGACTATTATCTATACATGTACTGACACCAGTCTGGCATAATCTTCTCTTACTAAACCCCTTGGACCGCTGGCTCCCTGGTGTGCTGGCCCCCGGACACCTGGCCCCCGGACACCTGGCCCCTGGACACCTGGCCCCCTGGAAACCTGACCCCCTGGACACCTAGCCCCCCACAGAAAACTTTATCCTTAGCATGCTTAGTTTATCGCTCAGTCCCCAATATGTTATGTGTATAGCTTGGATACTGTAAACATTGCCGGCTGAAAAAAGGTGTCTCACTTGGTGATTACCCATAGGACTCCATGTGCTAATTTCATAGCCAAAATCTATCTGACCCATAGACCCAATGGTTAAAGAACTTGTAGTCAGTATAGCTCCCAAAAACATGGCATAAGTACAGCAGCTTTTTTCGTAGAGAAAGACATCACTCACCATAAAGGACAAAATGTTGTCTGATAGATGAGATTTGAAACTTTCCTTTGGCTTTTAAAAAATGTGTTAACTAACAGTATATCACTGAATGATTACACCCTAAAGTTGGTGATTACAAATTTGTGGATCTGACTGAAAACCCGGCTCCAATAGCCCAGGGGATACCCTGGGCCAATTATTTAGTGTGTATATCATCCAGTATCTAGATGGGCATTAATTCATATTCACTATGACAAGGCCATTGGTATCCAATCAGTTGTAGATATATTTGCACACAGACATCCGAGGAGAATGCAACTCTCTAGTGTTCTGCTTGTAAAGTAACCTTGTTAGAGACAGATGTTCAGTATTCAAATTAGTTATATTAGAATATGAATATTATACATCAAAAACATTCTAGAAAATCACAGCATTGCAGTGTTCTGCATTAAAAACAACTTTGTTGACAACTAATTGACACTGTGTAGATGGGTGTGAGCCATTTGTATACAAATACTTGAGTAGACTTAATCTCTCTACTGATATGTCTGATCACAACCACCTGCCTCTGTGTTGAGTTATATAATGTTTATGAATGTTATCATAGATTTGGCATATATGCAATGGGAGTTAAACACCTAAAGCTATATAGTAATCATTTATTCTATGCTAAAGGAATTGCACTAAATTCCCAGTTAATTATATCATAATCTGTGCATGAGAAACATAATATCAAAATGGTTGAAAACTGTAATTACTAACTTTGAGTTGGACCCATCATTCAAAAGTTGGAAATGAAAGGTCTTTGATATAATTATGAATAACTGTTCCAGTTTATATCATAAACATTGGTTGAATGCAGTACATAATGAATTTACGTTTTTGTCTTTATCACTGTCAACTATTAAGGATTTTAGATTGATAAATTGAGGGGGTCTGTACTACTACATCAAGGTAACATTTTGATCAATGTTTTAAAGGAGGAATTCCACATAAAAATGCCCCCAGATTGAACCATTTGATGTTTACTATTAAAAATTTTCCTGGGTCGGTCGGGTAACTGGAAACAAACCTTTTTTTTTGGCCTGACCAGAGAAGAGAGACTAAGATCGACCTTTTTACTGTAAGCATTGGTAATGAAACCTACCATGGAGGTAATTTCTTTTTTAAGATGATACTCCCAAATTTAAAATAAAGCCATATTCTTCTTTACGATCAACTGTCAATACGGTATAGATGTCCATGCCCCCTACTCTCATAATTGCATTTTGCTTGCTGACAAAATATTCACTTGGAAAGGCTACTTCATCGACCTGGTGTTTTACCAGGGCCACCTGGCGGTATAGGGCAACACCAACATTAGCATTGATGCATTCTACCGACACCTAGTGACAATTTTGGAACCCTATCCCTTAAGCACACACAGACCTACACTGGCCAGCTGTGGGTGTTCCGTCCCCCCACTATACCTATCCCTGTGGAGTGGGGACCTTTATGTGAGGGCATGGAGGAGCAGAATAACTGCATTGGGAGTCTACGAAGGAGGAAATTCTCCTTCCATTCTACCAGTGGGTATACCAGATTCGTAAAAGGTGACAAACTTGGGTTTCTTGTGGCTTGGGGTGAGCATGTGGGCAGCTGGTGTCCATATGTATGGGCCCGGGCCTACACTATACCTATAGTGGAGGGACGGAACACCCACAGCTGGCCAGTGTAACGCAGACCCTATAGAGTAGAGAGGGCAATGATCAGGGGTAGTGGACCCGCCTACTCGGACTATGGGTCCTGTCCGGCATCCTCCGAGGGGTGTCGGGCTTAAAAACATTGATTGATTGATCAGGATCGTGTTTCAATAGTTTCCACGACAGGTTCAGCCAGCTACGACTGGAGAGGGGTCAAATCTTAGCAGGTGATCTTAGGATTTTGGCCTTGGTGACTAAATAGCTGGCTATATTACTGGGTGATCGTACTGCCTGCTGGCTAAATAGCCACCAGAGCAGTGACTCAATAAGGGATCCTGGAATGACAACCCTCCGTGTGAATAATTAGTGGGTAGCCTTAGCTGCTGCCCTCTGCACTCCTTTGCTCAAATGTATCCAATCTGGGCTCTTTACACTACTACCTATAACCCTGTGGCCAGCGCCTTTGGCTCTGGGATGGCAGGGTTTTTTTTCTAAAGAATAAAATATAATTTGGAAAAAGTGTGGTGTTTCACCTAAGAATTGAGCATACATCCACACATGGACCAACTATGTAGTTACTAGTATGCAGTGGTGTAGATAGAGCACTAGGCCTTACAAAGCTGTCATTCCTGTCATACCCAACCCTCACCCATCATGGCTTTACAATAAAATTACAAACGATATCACACCTAGCTGACACCTCAGCCCTACTATTAATTTTTAAGAAAGAATAACAGAGCATACATTGTTTTAGATATAGATCTATCATATGTGATTTGAAAGGGACTTATCTAAAACAATTATACATCATCATGTCTTCCTAAAACCACCTAAAACTGGCCCCACCAGGCCCCTATTCAAGGCCCGGCCCCTATTGATTTGACAGCCCTCCTACCCCAGCCCCTATTCAAGGGAGGTTGCCATTCAAGGCCCGGCTCCTATATGAGACATTTTGGTAGTTACTGCAGCCCTATGCTCATTTGAACACAGGAGTGCATACTATACCATGAAGGAGGTATGACTGGTCACTATGTAGCCAATAGTGGCCCCTACGACTGGGTGCTATGACTTCATAGTGGTGTGTATTGAGCCAGTAGTTGAATATATAGCAGCTGCTATTTTGAGGTCTCTACTGGAGCTCACTATGTAGTCACTGGTATGGAGTCATTTCTTACACCTCACACTACGATTTGAGGGTGTCCAGTCGTGGAGACTATTGAAACACGATCCAGGGGTAGTGATCGAACACCTTAATTAATAAATAGAGGTAAACCATTCAAACGGTTCAACGTTTATCTCAGTCCAAGTCAATACCAAGCCTACACAAACGTACCTGTATATAAATAGGCAGAGATGGAGAGCCTTAAGTGAACTAAAGGGCAGAATGTATTAAATTTGTAAATTTACCCATCCCCACATTTATGTGTCTATTGGAATATTGGTTTGTAGCAGGGCACTGTCCAATTAATGCAGTAAAATATGCCCGTCGCCCAAAGACTATCTCCTCTATCTATCTAACAGTGTCTGAAATAGGAGGGACGCACCCCTATTTATGGGGGTCTAAAAGAGACATCCTCTAAATTACAGCCAGAGAGAAAGGGGGAGGTATTGGGGGCTATCCTCATCAGCCGTCCAAACTGTTATTGTAGAATTATGCCAACTATAATTATGTGGGACAGGTACTGCCATATGGAAGGCCGGTGCACCAATGCCAATGCCAAATTGAGACGCCAATATTTTTTTCTTCTGAAATATTTTTGTTTTAAACTGCCAATTTTATGGAAGGTCGATGCACCAATGCCAAATGCTAATGACAATGCTAAAATTGAGATGCCAATGCCAGAGTTGAAATTCCCGGAGTCCCCTAAATTTTACATAAATCAGTAGCGAATTGGATCCAGGGGTGAAGAGGCCTGAGTTGTATGTGCTCCTCTTTATAAGACATCTTTTTTTGGCATTGGAATTGTCATTCATTTTTGGCATTGGCATTGAAATTTGGCATTGGAATTGGATTTCTGGCATTGTCATTTCCAAAACTGTCATTGGGGTCGAATTTTGGCATTAACATTGGCATTAATTTATAGCATTAGCATTGAAATTGGGCATTGGCATTAGTTCCTTTGGCATTGGCAATTCCAAGACTGGCATTGGCATTAGATTTTGGCATTAGCATTGGCATTCATTTCAAGACATTTGTAGCATTAGCATTTAATTTGGGCATTGGCATTAGTTTTTTGGCATTGGCATTTCCAAGAATGGCATTGACATTAAATTTTGGCATTAGCATTGGCATTAGCTATTGGCATTAGCTTTTGGCATTAGCATTGGCGCACCGGCCTTCCATACTTCCAAGATATCAATCTTTACGGGAATGGCTACCTGTAGGTTTTGGTCTTCTCTACTTATAGTGGCGTTATCTGGTGGTGCGCAGAAACAACACTGAAGCTCACTACCGGCACCTGGTGAGTTATGCTTGATCATGAAAGGACCATCGCAGCAGAACAAAACTCGTCTATATAGATTGAGAGCCAGGCTCCTAAAATTTCAAAATCGTAGCACCCCCCCCCCTGTAGCAGGCAAAACAGGTTATCAAATGAAAGGTGAATACCCTGGCTAACATCCTGACCATGGTAGTGGTCTAAAACAGTACAGCAACATATAGTAAATTGCTGGTTTTCATAGCATCTTTTTTTTTCAAAGCACATTACATTTAGTATTTCCCTGTCTCTCGAAAACGGGCAGACCTGGATATATCCCCAAGGTCAATATCACATTTTACTCTTCATAGGCCTATATACAACTGATGGGTTTTTATATAAAATGGCACAAAAAAACACGAGTTGTGCAAGCAAGGAAATGGCAGGGGAGAGGGGTGTCCATAAATGACGACATGCGACAGGGGATGGGTCAAAGTATGCTATTTACTACAGTAGAAAAAGCATGGCGAAAGGCAGGAGGGTCAAAATGGCATGCCGTCATTTCTGTATAGACCCTTAGCAGGTTGTCCCATGGGCGCCGCCATTGCTGGAGCTTATTACCAGCGAGTTCTACTGATAACACCTATCAGATGGGTACCAGTTGGCCCCCGACAGGGCCGCAGTGAATAGTTGGGATTAGCTCATTGGCTAATAATTAAACCTGCTAAGTCCGTATACTACTGCCCCTGAGCTACTCTGCCATTTCTGTATACTACTACCCCAGAGCTACTTCTCCATTTCTGTATACTACTGCTCCTGACTTACTACCCCAATTTCTGTATTATTACTACCCCTGTGTCCCTCCCCCATTTCTGTATACTGCTTCTCATGACCTTCCAATTTCTCTACTAGAATGTACTTCCTGCCAAATTACTACCATGTTTCTGTATAATGTTATCTATCAACTAAAGGCCAATCCCCTTTCGGATAGACTAATTGATACGTTATTCTCTTCTTTCAATGTAAAGATCTCTCTCTAATGATGCCACCCAACTCTCTGGTCACTCATTGTCTCAATGCCCCCTTTATCTGCATGGTGTGAAAGTTTTCCACAACTACATAGTAGTACTGAGTGATTTTACGGGGTTGGGGCTGGGGCTGTGTACACTTTAGTGAATTAATAAAAAAAAAAAGCATCAGAATTTCAGCCAATAAGCAGCCAGCTTAGATTCAGGTCCCCCTGAAATGAGAATTCAGCGATCTCTGAAAGCTGGTTTGTCTAGAAAAGGCTAGAGGGCAGCACAAGGCATGCTTAATTCCACTTGCTGAAACCTGAACTATGCTCAGCCTCATGCTCCCTAGAAGTAGAAAGGAAATCATGTTGTAGGGGTATCTATGATTAATGTAATTCCCTCTATTCAAATTATGACCAAAAATTGAAGAAGCCCCTGAGATGTCTTATTTTTAGGAAAGTCTGAACATCTGAAAACAGATGGACCTCTGGAGGTCTGACATCTCTGAATTTACTAATGTTCCTTCTGAAATATATAAAGTATGAATAATGGGTCTGGGGCCATGATAAATGATTTGTATGTCTTGTTTATTACCCTGCCACCCCCACCCCTTTCACCATGATTTTTATCTGGACTCCCCTCCTTCTCCAGCATGACGTTATCTGTTGACGACCCCTTGCTAGGGACATTCAGACCCCCCCCCCACCTTTTCCACCAACCTGCCATGAAGTTTACACATATCATAAGCTTTATGAGCACTTTCAGTAGTACCTCACGTATAAAGAGACCCTGCGATTAAGACGCACCGTTTATTGAAACCAGACCTATAAGGTGCACCTAGGGGCTGTCTTTTGGCCAGTTTAAATCAAGTTTAGTGTTATTCTACCCTGCCTCAGATAAGGCGCACCCAAATGTATAAGAACCCTATAAGCAGGTGCACATAGGTGTAGTTTCACGAAGAAGCCGTGCCTTGTATGCGAGGTAGAGGTTATTTGGTTATTCCTCTAAAGCAGAACCCCTCTAAAATGGCCATTTTAGAAAGTCCCACGAGTGTGACCTGCAATTAAAGGAGTTGGCTGTGCTTGAGCTATTCTCCGGTCTCTTTATACCATTTTAGCCTTGACACCCCTGAGTTATTTCACCATTTCTATATACTACTACCCCTGAGTTATTTCACCATTTCTATATACTACTACCCCTGAGTTATTTCACCATTTCTATATACTGTTTTGTCATCAATAACCAATAATTATAATGAACGGGTATAACAGGGTACACTTATGTGGGTATTTATTGTATGCTGTGTTATGTGTGTATTTATTGTATGCTATACGAGAGAGTGCTATAGGAGTCCTGTATAGGGTTTATGGTAGCTAGAGTTTATGGTAGGCTGTGGAATGCTGCAGACGGAGATGGAGTCGACGAGATCTGGTCAGGTAGATTCTGTAGGGAGAAGGAATACGTGTGAGCCAAATATACGGCGTCTGGGAGGAGTAGAGGGATATTGAGAGACAGGTGAGGAGTCAGTATTGTGGGAGCAGTTGAGGAGGCAACACATACTCCTAGAGTAGACGAGGATGAAGCTGTTTAGTATCTAGTATTACACTTAGCCAATGTAAGAACGGATTGAGCAGGATCTCTGTGGCACTTATACCTCTCTAGAAGCACTGGATTGTTAGAACATGAACTGCTTGTGTGAATAGACTGATGTCGCTGAAGCTGTATAAACCTGAGTGGGATTACAAGACAACTGTAACTGTGAATAACTAATGAACAATAAAAGGGTGACTTGTATCGGCGTCTTGGTGTTGGTTAAAAGAATGGGCTAGGCCAACATCATACCACTAGAGTTAGTCTTCCCAATACGTGAGATCAGTGGAGTGAACTGATAACAACTACACAAGTTAGACTACATTAATATACATATAAACACAACCCACACAGCCCAATACTACTACCCCTGAGTTACTCCTCCATTTCTGTATACTACTACGCCTGAGTTACTCCCCCATTTCTATATACTACTACACCTGAGTTACTCCCCCATTTCTATATATACTACTACACCTCAGTTACTCCCCCATTTCTATATACTACTACCGCTGAGTTACTCCCCCATTTCTATATACTACTACACCTGAGTTACTCCATCATTTCTGTATACTACTACACCTGAGTTACTCCCCAATTTCTATATATTACTACCCCTGAGTTGCTCCCCCATTTCTATATACTACTACCCATGAGTAACTCCTCCATTTCTGTATACTACTACACCTGAGTAACTCCTCCATTTCTGTATACTACTACCCCTGAGTTACTCCTCCGTTTCTGTATACTACTACCCCTGAGTAACTCCTCCATTTCTGTATACTACTACCCCAGAGTTACTCCTCCATTTCTGTATACTACCACCCCTGAGTTACTCCTCCATTTCTGTATACTACTACACCTGAGTAACTCCTCCATTTCTGTATACTACTACCCCTGAGCTACTCCTCCATTTCTGTATACTACTACCCCTGAGTAACTCCTCCATTTCTGTATACTACTACCCCTGAGTAACTCCTCCATTTCTGTATACTACTACCCCTGAGTAACTCCTCCATTTCTGTATACTACCACCCCTGAGTTACTCCATTTCTATATACTACTCCCCGTGAGTTACTCCTCCATTTTTTGTATACTACTACCCCTGAGTAACTCCTTCATTTCTGTATACTACTACACCTGAGTAACTCCTCCATTTCTGTATAATACCACCCCTGAGTTACTCCATTTCTATATACTACTCCCCGTGAGTTACTCCTCCATTTCTGTATACTACTACACCTGAGTAACTCCTCCATTTCTGTATACTACTACCCCTGAGTAACTCCTCCATTTCTGTATACTACTACCCCTCTTTTTTTATACTACTACCCCTATTTCTCTTTTATACTACTCTTGAGCTTCTCTTCCATCACTGTATACTACTACTCCTGAGTCGCTCCCCAATTTCTGTACACCACTGTCCCCTGAATAAGTTACTCCCCCATTTCTGTATACTACTGGCCCCTCAAGGTCTTCTCTTCTCTGTGCTATTGCCCCGTGAGGTACTTTATTTCAGTGGGTTACTCCGTAGATTTGTCTCTGAATTATATCATAAAAATATGGATTTTCTGCATATTTATGTTTAAACTCAATGTCACAAAACGACCATGTTAAGAGTGTCCGTTACGCCATATGGGGTCATATGAAGAACAGCAGATTTAAAATTTTGAAAGATTTCAAATGTAAAAGCAAACTGTTCATGGTCAAAACTATACCAGTAAATGTAAAAAACATATATACTTAAGGGTAGACTTGTGAAGCTGCCCTTGGGGCATATGTTTCTGTACTGTCAGATCTTGAAAGATTTCAAATGTAAGAGTAAGCTGTCTATGTTCAAAACTATACCAGTAAATGTTAGAAACTTATATATTTAAGGGTAGACTTGTGAAGCTGCCCTAAAAAACATATGATTCTATGCTGTTAAATGAATGCTTGATGGTATTGATGTGAAATTTTGAATGATTTCAAATATAAAAGCAAACTGTTCATGGTCAAAACTATACTAGTAAATGTAAGAAACATATATACTTGAGGGTAGACTTGTGAAGCTGCCCTTGGGGCATATGTTTCTGTACTGTCAGATCTTGAAAGATTTCAAATGTAAGAGTAAGCTGTCTATGTTCAAAACTATACCAGTAAATGTTAGAAACTTATATACTTAAGGGTAGACTTGTGAAGCTGCCCTTAAAACATGATTCTATGCTGTTAAATGAATGCTTGATGGTATTGATGTGTTATTTCATTGACCAATTTGTAAAAGAAGGTACAAGTAATTCTGAAAAAGTTTCAGGGATTTTCTATATTTGAGGTCCACCCTCTGACTGTACATGTACATTTATTATATAGAGTGCGTATAACTGATAGTAATAGTTTATGATTTCCAAAAATCTTTAAATAGAAATCTCCTCTGTCTCCAAATCACATGTTATTATTTGATTAATTACTAATCAATTTTGATTATATTTTATCTAAAATACTAACAAGAGGGACTCATAACATCAGTTCCACTGAAGTGTCCTCCTAACTTATTTGGCACAGTACAAATGTATAAAACCCTGAGATGTTTGACTTTTCTAATATTGTGATAAAATACATATTTACAGCAATGTACTTACGTAAATACACTTTGTAAAAACTGTGATACACTATTAATTAAATATTTATTGTAATTGTCATTATAAATGTATGGACCAACCCGACAGAATGTCGAAGAGAATTTATGTAATTTCATCACACCTGAACAAATGCCAAATAAAGTTAAATTGTTCCTTAAAAAATATATGACAGGCCCTAGCTTCAGAAATAATCATCCTATGAAAGATCCAAGGTGACCTACGCCCTTCCCTAAATCGACACCAAGGAATCCAATGGTGATATTCATTTTGAAATGGTTGCCTAGCAACGAGCCCTTTTATTTGAAAATATTCTAATTTAAGGGGTAAGAGGAAAAGGCATTTTCATGATAATTATTTCCAAGAAATAATCATAGCTATATCATAAGATTTTGTGCACGCTCCTGAAGACCTCTATTTTCCATTGCAATTAAGAAATTATTAGAAAAGAAAGATAATTGTTTTACAAACTTTTCACTTTTATTTGTTGCAAGCTTATAAGCTTGAGCCGAACTCCATTTCCACCGTCGTTAATGGGTATCAATGGCCATGCTTACAAATGTTCATGTCATGTTAACTGGTAAAAAGTGTCACTGCATTTTCAGATTGAAAACTTCTGACAGGCAAACAAATTTCAACACTAGCAACTTTAAAATAAACTTATCATTTATTGTTTCAATTCTTACAACAAAGGACATAACATTGTCAATGTGCCTTTTATGACATGGGATAGAATGCTGAACTAGAATTTACTCTCAGGCTAAGTACAGCAAGAATGTTTGATGTGGTAGTCAACATGAATGACATCATGAGGATGGTGCTAGAGTTATTGAGACACACATCACACATTCCATAAACTTAAAATCTCTTTCGCTCTCATTATCAGGGATGAAAGTCACAGAGCATGAAAATCCCTGAAACGGTCCAATATTCCCCCCCCCCAAAAACCTGGGTTTCTATATGAATGTATAGGGCCCTGGAACTTCAAAATCCCTGAAATCAGGGAATTCCCTGAAGACTTTCATCCCTGCATTATCCAAGCAGGCACCAGTACACATGAATTAAGGAAATCACACATGTATCATAGTGAATGCATGAGGCATGTTTTATTTTAGGGCAGCATTGAGCTCATTTATACATAAATGTTTAAGACATGTGAATGTAGTATTGGCCATTAGCTCATCAGTGATACGGTCATGCATCATACGGACCTCACAAGCTGATACACTCATGGAGCGATGGACGGTTGGCATGATGCACACAATCAGTATGCTAACTAACATGAAGCCTGAAGGATCATGCGTCTTTTTCTTTTCCAATCCCTTGAGCACTAGTGACGTCTGAGCACCGACACAAAATATGGACATCAATTATTTTTCTGATTTAGGTGCTACAGCATTTTGATCAACTGAGAGTTAAGGCCACACCAAAGAAATAAGTTGGTCTACAGATTTTGGTTTTGGAAAAATTGTGCGAGCGAGCAATTTTTTTAAAAGAATTTTTTGGCGTCCAATGGATTAAAAAAATTGTATTATCGAAAATATGGAGAAGGAAATCCGTAGACCAACTTATATTTTGGTGTGGCCTAAGGTGGCTTAATGTAATATAAAGCCAAAATGGCACTTTTCATTTATTATTAGTTTAATATACCAATGTTCAACCCTTCGTTGTTCTAACTATGTTAGACAGCAATACGCGCTGGTGCTAGACATAACTTTTTTTTCTTTGAAAAATGTGAGACACGTATACATACATTCGATTTTTTTAGTTGATAGGTTAGAACTTTGTTGGGTGATATAGAAGGTACAAAAATACTGTTTCTACCTGGTAGATACAAACTTTTAAGCTAATAGCACATGTAATTCCATATCCTTTAGTTGACAGCAGTTTAACATAATGGAAAGGAGATGCTTCAGCTTTAGCAACCCACTGGGAGGACATATGTATCATTTACATACGTCAACATCTATTATCTACTGTAAAAGTAGATATTTTCACGAGTACAAATTTTCGCGAATTTGATGAAAAAGACATTTTCACGTGTATTTAAATTCGCGAATTTCCGATTTTCTTTTCCCCCAGCTTGTCTGAACATATAAAAAGCAGCATGCAGTTGTTTCCAAATAGGTCTACTTATGAAATATCATTAGCACCCTATTCTCATTGTTTGCTGGTCAAAATGAATATCTATTTTGATGTGTAACATTACTGTTTTACGTTTGATTGATAAATGTAAATTCTTTTGTTAGAACTTGTTTTTATCCACTGTGCCATGCCGCAGGATGTAGTTATAGAAATCTCAAGAGCAATCTGGCACCAGCTCGACTACTAGTGTGAGTCGTCTCTGGCACCTAGCGTTTCTGGGTAAAAGAAGTTTTTTTCAGCTGGTTGCTGTAGTGCTTATTTGTAGGCAGGTACCTCGTGTAGTAATCTTCCCCAGAAAATGGGGACCATCATCCCCATACACGAGAGAGGTATTCCCTAGAATCCCGACCGGGTGAGACTGTCTCAAGAGTAGACTAGTGGTTGTCCCTAGCCTATATACAGACACTAATCAGTACACCACTCATCCCTCCCCTACTCCTCCAGTAAGGTCGCTGACTGAACCAAGGTTCACTAGACGTCTTCTTTTTTGTTTAAAACTTTAATTCATTTCAATTTTTATTTAAATTCCCTTATATCAAAATATTGAGAAAGTCAGAGCAGGAGGTTGTCAATACTACCCCACACCACCCCGACCTACCCCTCACTTGACTTGTCATGAACCAGTCTATCTACAAGGGATAAATTTTCACGATGTACTTAAATTCGCAAATTTCTAATTTCCGCGAAAATATGTACAGCGTGAAATTAAATACGATTACAGTATAATCTCAGTAGGGAGTGTGTGTCTCAGGCGCTCTCGCATATACAGAGATGCCACTCCCTGACTGCCAAAAAAACCGGAATACTGGACTTTGGACACCCTTTCCCAGGATATGAACATAATTTAGCACAGACATCTGAACCAAACAAACCAGGAATTCCTGGTAACCCAGGAAAAGTGGCATCTCTGCATATAACTTTTATAAGCCGCACCCGGACTTCATAAGTTGCTACAAGTATAATGCAACACCAGCAGAGGCTTAAATATTGAAGGTTTAGTACTGTTATATGGTGTTAAACACCCGCCTATAAACTGCATTCCTTTTTTGAGCTGATTCTCTAAGCCACAGGAGGCTTATGGTTTGTGTGTAAGATGCGGATTATACACGGAAATTTACGACAGTGCGTAAAGTGTAGTTAAACTGTTTCTACTTAGCACGCGCTTCAATCACAACACACCACTCTCACACAATCTATAAAATACAGTCGTACATGTTAGTTTCTCCGGAATCATCTGACACGTTTTTTCTTCTTATATACAAGACAAGTGATACAATCATGTTTGAGTGATTCAAGAGACGGTGTGGAATGGTTCTTTTACACAAGGCACATAATGTGTTAGGCTCCTACTGAAATTCTTAATAAGTTCTCTATTTAAAGTATACCTTTAATGCTGGGTAATACAGCATTTGAAATCAAGATGACTGGTTATAATACCGAATGGGCCACACAGCTGCTGGCCTTATCCATGAGTGACGTATTTTGTAGTAAAGCGTTTACTTCACAATAGAAGTGCTACGATCAGGATCAGCCTCATGACTTATTTTTCATTCAGTATATGCCAAATGATGGTTAAAATAAGTAAGTAAATACGTATACCCTATGGACACTTAGTGATACAAATGAGCCTGAAATGCAAGAAATGGGTAGCACGGTTTCTCCCCAATTGACCATCAAACCTTTTATAAACACACAAGTGTTAGTGGGTGGACAACGTATACTTTCATTCGCATGGATATTTAGGCCCTCCAATGGCAAACTGGCTTTCTCAAAATATATATATTTTTTCTTTAAAGCTAAAATATATAATTACACCCAGGACTACAATACTAACTTATAAATTGCCTACACTTGGCTTACAAGCTCATCTACAGCTTGGATATGCTATGAAAATGTCACCAACATGTAATAATTTACTTTCTTATAACAGTTTTATGTAGAACAGCTTTTTACCTCTTCGTTGTATTTCTATTAACTAAAGCAGCAAAAGAGGGTCATTTTTAAGATTAAATGTGTAGATACATGTATTTCACTGGGAATTTAATGAAACCAGCAAAGTCATTGACTAAGATTTAAAAATCACCCTTTTTTGCTGCATGGACCTATATCTAAAAACTGGTACAAGAACAGAAACTATGTCTTTTATCATTTTTTTAAACATACATGTACCAGTATCTTCTTTTTGGAGTAAAAAATAGCTGTTGGTATCTACCGTAATCTCCCGCGTATAAGGTGCATCCTGCATATAAGGCACACTCTGAGTTGAAGAGAAACCTATAAGGCTCACCTAGGCCTGAATTTTGAATGATTAGTACTGCTCTATAGTAAAATTACCCCGCCTATAAGGCACACCCAGACTTCAGGCTTATTCTATAAGGCAAAGGAGGCCTCTGATTCGCGTATAAGACGCGCCTTATACTCGGGACATTACGGTATCAGGGGTGTGAAATGCCGAAACTCATTTCCTCTAAAGCGTAATATACCAACTCGCAGGGACTCAAATTTAATATGTTCACATTAGATTAAATTGGCCAAATCAGTACTTTGGACATATCAAACCACCTTCTCATGTTGTGAAAAGCTTGGAATTACCATTGGGACAATATCTCTATTCCATTTGGCAAATGCTTTGGGATTAAACTTTGAATCTCAGGAAATTCTATTTCAGACCCCCCCCCCCCAATAAATGGTAATTTATTTTCTCAGTGGATTTGCAGAGATCTCAAGAATGGTCCTGGTGAGCATTAAAACCGCGGATTTCCGCGTTTCCGCGGAAATTTCACACCCCTGGGTATATAACTAAATCTATGTAGCTTTTGATAACTATTTCTCATTCGAAAACATCAACAATGAAAATTTACCTAGGAATCACATCGATATAACAGTCACTGTCTTTAAGACACAGTTTAGGTTTAATAGCACCTCATTTGTTACAGAATACACTTAATTAGGGCAGAGATAACTTTGATAACGTAGATAAGGCTACATATTTGAAGTACTGAAAATCCAACAAAGTACCAGACTTCCTATAGGATACTAGGATCCTAACAATGTTATGTAACTTAATTGTGGACAAGATATAACTTATGAAAAAAGGCATTAACAAAGCTGTTCATGATGTCTAAGAAAGAGGGAGAATTGCATCACCTTCATCACTTTTTATGATAAGCTACCTTCCGCAGAAATGCATAGTTTACAGCTGAAAAGGCTAGCTCTGCCAAACTGACAATCAGGCCTCAGACAGAACAATAATATATAAAATAAACTCTGTGACAACACTTTGTCTATCAGACACTGGTAGGCAGAAGGCACACTCTTATATACAGACCAGCACAGTAGGAGGTTACCCTACCCATAGGTTGGTCATTCCAAGCCTTAAAGAGGCAGTGCCACGATATTTCAGGGCTCGACAAATCCCTGTGCCCAATGCACGAGACTCAAAAAAAAAAAAAAGAAAAGAAATCACTGGGCACAGAAAAATTTCAAGTTGTGCCCAATGGGCACAGCTGTCCAAATGGTATTATCCTTTGTTTATTGACATGGTTTATGCTTATTCCACTACACTGCAACACAATTTCTGAGTGCATTTGTGCCCATCATCATCCTTATTTATTAGATAAAACCTTCTAATTAGTTCTGCACTAGCAATCACGCAATTAGCACTTTAATGCCACCATCTAGTTTTGAGTATAGAAAGCAAAATTTTTTTTGCCCCTGTGACCAGTGGGCACAGTGTCTCCAAACTGATTTGTCCAGCCCTGTATTTCACCTATGAATATTTCTCATAAATTGTGTAGCCCTCAGTCAAATATCCCTGTCTGTGCATATATGAAGTACTCCAAATGAATGCACATCGCACACGTCCAGGTTGACTCCCATGGGTCGGCTAGAGACCCTTATCAGGCCTCTACACCCACCTCGCCATGTTGTGACGTCACCAGCAGTAAGGGAGGGTAGGAGCTGGGTTAGTGGTTTTACTGCAAACTCCATATTTTTACATATAAATACATGTACATGTGCTTTCTCCTAATATTTCTGCCACCAAGCCTCCACTTGCCACCTAGGGGGACAAAGGGAGCTTTGACTATTGAGGGATAGACCCACTGAATGACTGACTGAGGCTGGCATGGTCTTGGGAAATCTTGTCATTGTTATACCTCCCCGAACACACCTGGACTTGATTCAAGAATAAAACCACAGTCAAATAACTTGTATGACACTTTCAAACTTAGTACTATTTGTATGTCCACTTCAAAGGCATGAAGCATCCCCCCCTCCCCTCCGCCCACTACCACTTCAGCAAGGAGCCCTGTGCTGACTAGAAGGGAAAGCTGTGAAAAATGCCCCATTGTCCATGATGTTGGTTTATAAATATCCTCATTTCGTCTTCAAGCTATTAGACTCAGTTAGAGTGTTTTCAATTATGAGGGTCCCCCCATGACCCCCCCTGGCCTTATCCCAGCCTGCGTACAGTAACTGACAGCTAGCACTCATATCCCACAATGCTTAGCACCTCTACTGCCGAAGACGTAACTTCCGGCTTCTTCTCCACACAGCCAAATTTGCACCTGTGCTGCTTGAGTGCATGGGTGGGCAACTTTGTTTTGCTTTAGCTAGTAACCTCGATACCTGTCATTGATTTAGAGTATACATACAGATTTGTTCATGGCCACATCTACTAAGAGATATTTGTGAGTAGTCAGGAACTGCCTCTTTAATGCTTGTGCTGTTGAAACCTGAGGCATATCATACATATATCCAGAACACCATGTCTCTCATCTGATATCCATGGTCTATTGGACCAAAGGCTTAAAGTATATACCTTTCAGCAGTAGCCATTTACATGGGAGAGATCCACAGCGATTAAATGGATCCCTTGAAGCAGTACTCAGAGACGTCCCTCTTCTCGCGTATATTCTTCTTCCGCCTTATGATCCTTACTGTTCATATGAGCTCTGTATGGCTGTGGTCCGTTTAGTGTCTTGTTGCAAAGCTCGCAGTGCCATTTCTTTTTGTCTTTTTGTTGGCGATTGTAGGCAGACTGATACTCCTTCATCGCTGCAAAAATTGAAAAGAACTGGATATGTACACATGTGCACTTTAAGTGAGTGAGTGAGTAATAGATGTTTAACGCCATTTTGACAGCTAAGGTCATATTTATGGCGAGAAGTACTTTACACAATTTTGCAGAGGAATGCGTCGGTGCCCATGCATATGTGCACCACACAAATCCGAGGGGATAGGAAAGAGGAGATATAGACCCTTTAGATGACATCTTGGGTCCATAAAACATAAGTCCACCAATTTTAGTAACATAGGCTAATTTGCCCAAAAAATATTTAAGTACTTAACCAAAAATGGGTGGGAGGGGGCATGATAGTCGGCGAGTTCCCTGATTTACCAATCGGGTGGATTTGTCAAGCTTACTGTGTGTGATTTGTCACACCTCATTAAATGACTCTGCCATTGCTGCTCATGTTTTCAATTCTAAAAAAATATGCCCTACATTAGAATCCAATTACCAGTTTTACAGCTTGTATCAGGTCTGCCAAACGCTGTTGTCATAGGTTCTTGGTTTATGACATTCGGTTGGGGTTCTTCTACGGTCCTATTCTGTAACCATGGCAAACCTGCTGACTTCTCTTCGATTACCTGAAAAAGCACAAACCTCAACACTTGGACATCTGCTTTGCAATTTGCACTTTCTATTGTCTCGTATACTTTCTACAGTATATAGTGTCCTGGGGTATGATAGTGAAATGGTGGACTCTTTTTGAGTAATTGATGAGTTGGTGCAATAAAACCAAGGCATTGAGTGGCCGATTAATAACTATGAACATCTATAGCTTTATCTTCATGAACTAACCACTAGATAGGAAGCGGGTACATATCCCTCTTCGTTATTCTGGTTGCGGGCTAGCCACCACAACTCGTTGACACCGGAAGACAGGATGAGTTGTTCGCCTTGCTTCATTGTAAGTTCTTTCCCTAATGGACTATTTGGGTTGGCAGTGTAGGAGTATTTCGCCATCACTGGTTTTCCTGGTTTTGTAGGAGCTGAAAAGAAACCCAATATGTAGGAATAAAATATTGTGGTGGTAAGGCCGAGGGAGGTGGGGCGAAGCCGAAACCATCCTGGATGGGGGCGGCGGAGCCTTGTCTTCCCGGAGCCCGAGCCAAGTCAGAGTAAATCTGAGACGAGTCTCCGGCACTGGAGTGACCCAGCGTCGGAGACAATAACTACTAAATAAGGAAGCTGGGAGTCAACGCTAGTTCAGTTTTTGGCACCAGAGTTTGTTGAAGACACGAGTAATTCCAGTATTAAGTTATCTCCGAGGACCAGTGAGTTCCGTGTAGATGGTGTGGCCTGATGCCAGGTCAATAAACAGTGTTAAACCATAGTACGAGTCTTGTGGTGTTTGCTATTGAGTTCGAGTCAGATTTTGCTACATTGGTGACAGCTAGTGACGAACTGCCTCTGAAGAAAACGTTGATAAGACAAAGGAAATGCCAAACTTGAGGGAAGGGGGAGCAGAAAAAAAGGGCCGGTGAGGCGCGAGGTCGGTTCGGAAAGACAGCAGGAGTCTAGGGACGGCTTCGGAGAGGCGGACAACTATAATTGGCCATGGGAGAAGGAAAGAAACTTGAAGGCCGGAATGGATAACCCCAGGAGGAGGACCCTTGAAGGATGAGGGAGTCCTAGGGGGGTTGGAGAATGGACAAGGGGGGGAAACGGCCGGAGGGGCCGGAGCAGACAGACGGAGCGGGAGCCACAGAGGCCAGTACCTTGCGGGGGACCGGGAGGCCAGTTGGGCGGAAACCAGCGCATCGAAAGAGAGGCGGAGGATAGCTCCGACGGGGAAGAAGGGACGTTGGAAGAGGACGGATATCACGGAGCAAAGGAAGGTGGTTGGGGAGGTGACGACTTGTTGAAGGAGGGAGATCGTTTGGCCGATGCCATAACAAAGTTAGCCAAAGAGGTATCAAGAGGTAGAAGGCATAAACCTCAGAGAGTGGGGATGGTAGGCACACCAAACCGGTGGTCAAACCAGCGAGATTCGACAGGACCGCCGATTTAACAGACTACCTAAATCACTTCGACCTGTGTGTCAGTGCTAATAAATGAACTCCTGAGGAAGGAGGCACCTTCCTGGGGTTGAGCCTTGTTTGTTTGTTTGTTTGGACAAGGGGGGAAAGCTTTCCAGACCGCGGTGATGACAGCAATAAGTGGGGAGGCCTACTTCAAGAATGAACAGGAGTCCCGGGGCCAAGCTAGGGCTGCAGATGCGACAATCTCGGAGCGACTATTATTGAATGACGATAAATTAGCTAATCTAACTGAGATAATTAAGAAATTGGTAACTGGGGACGCGGACAAAGAGGAAAGGAAGAAGAAGGCCTATACCACCGTGTGCTTTGGATGTGGGAAGGAAGGGCACTTTAAGATAAATTGTCTGGAGTCCAGAGAGATGGCGCGGTGAAGGGCGGAGCGGAAGCTGCCAGGGAGGCTGGTTGGGGAGGAGGGGACTCAAGGCAGGAGTGGGCTCCCAGGGACAAGATGGCGAAACCAATCTTCATGCCGGGCAAATATGACGGCACAGGTCACTTACCGGAGTATCTCTCTCATTTTGACATGTGCAGGAGGGCAAATGGGTGGTCCAGCCAGGAAGCCGGCATCTTCTAGTGGAGAGAAGCCGGCGTCTACTAGTGGAGAGAAGTATCAAGGGCTGGGCGGCGCAGTGTTTGATGCTCATCCTTATAAGGATCGACCACGCCGCTCTCAAGTGGGTGATGGCCTTCCGAGAGCCGGAAGGACAAATCGTCAGGTGGCTCCAGATAATGGACACCTTCGATTTCTCCGTGGAACATCGGCCGGGAGTTCGGCACAGCAATGCGGACGGTCTCTCTCGGATCCCGTGCTGGCAATGTGGGAGAAGGAACGAGGACGCCCCCCCAAAGTCAGTAGCAGAGGCTTCGACATCCTATGCGTACGCTCTCACACGAAGAGCGTCTGCCGACCCGGACATGGTGGAGGAGGTCCGCAATGACTGGCAGAAGGATCAGAAGGAAGACCCCCTCCTGGGCCGGGTCTACCAGTGGGTGGAGGACAAAGCTTCTCCCCCTTCTGGGAGAGTTGAGGGGGGAATCCTACCCGCTGCGTACACGGGTGTCCCAGATCCCGCGGTTGGAGATACAGGAAGGCCTCCTGGGGCGGTGGTGGTTTTCACCAGGTACCAACCGACACTTTCAAATCCTGGTTCTGGAAAAGAGGCGTCGGGAGGTATGGGAGTCGTCCCATGGGGGTGGGGTGATAGGCCACTTTGGAGTCACCCGCACCATAAAGAAATGTGCCGAGTGATGGTACTGGCTGGAGCACCGACGCGACCTGACATACTGGGTGGCCACCTGCCCAGAGTGCCTGGCTAGAAAACCCCTGCCTGCCCCCCGTCGTGCCCGGATTGTAGTCATGGTAGATTACATGACAAAGTGGTTGGAGGCGGTAGCTATCCCGGACCAAGAAGCAGCCACGGTGGCGAGGGCCTTTGTAGAAACGGTGGTTTGCTGCTTGGGCCCGCCGGCCTCTCTCTATTCGGACCAGGGCCGAAACTTCCAGAGCCGTCTTTTCCGGGAAGTGGTGGTGCTGATGGGGAATCGCCAGACCAGGAAATGTGCCTTCAACCCGAAGTCGGATGGTCTCGTAGAAAGGGCCAACCGTACCATCAAGGCACTGCTGGCCGCAACGGTAGCCCAAGCCCAGTCCGACTGGGACCTGCAGCTACCCTTTGCTCTAGCACTAGTAGGTGCACTCCTCCACCGGTGTCTCCCCCAACATGATGATGTTAGGGAGGGAGACCATGACTCCGCTAACCATTTTCATCCCAGAGGGGTCGGGGATGGCCGGTTATGTGTCTGGCCTGCGGCGCTCTATGGATCATGCACATATGACGGCTCTGGACACCATTGGCACCTCCGTGGCTAGACAGCAGAGAAACTACAACTTACATGCCGGGGGGAGGAAGATAGAGGTGGGGGACACAGTTTACTACCTCCACCCAATCCGCAATAAAGGAGTCTCACCTAAATGCAGAGCTTTTGGACAGGTCCCTGGGAGGTGACTACCCATGTGGCAGGATCGGTGTTTGAGATAAAAAAGGGACGCACCAAAAAGATAGTCCATAGTGACTCTTTGAAGGTAGTTCCTCTTCCTCCCCCTGGCGTGAACCCCCTCCCCCCGGACCCCGGTTCTGGGGAGGCGGGGGAGGGAGGGTGGGAGGAAGCTATGGTCCTGGTAGTTTCCAAAACCAGTCCTCGATCACCCGCCTTCACTTCCATTTTTCCCCGCCAGCAGGGAACACCCGCTACACTCGCTGCTCTTTCCCCTCCCCAGAGAGAAACCTCCTTGGTGGGGAAGGCAGGGAACCTCCCCGCGGGCGGGGAAGGCGGTGAAACGGGCAGGGAAGGGCGCGTTCGGACACGTGACGTCACGTGGAGTCTACGCTCGTTAGGACAGACGACAATGTCTGTCTGGAAGAGACTAGGGGACCCCCTAGGAGAGGTGAAGAAGACCTCCTCTGAGGTCTTATGTCATCCCTAAGGTCGGCCACCGGGCAACTGGCCAGGCGACCCCCCAGGCCGAAAGAGGGACTCGAAAAAGGGGCAGGAAGAGTAGGGCCGCGGGGAGAGGTCGAGGACAGGGGAGGGGGCAAAGGCAACAGCCACCTCGTTTTCAGCCAGGACCAAGAGCAGGTAGGGGGAGGCCGAAAGATCTTCGGGGAGAGAGCCCAAGGAGGCGGGGGAGACGGTCGCCGGAGAGAGGGAGGGGGTCGTACAAGAGGGGGAGAAGCCTTTCCCTGCAAAGGGGCCGGTCCTGCAGCCCCCGCAGAAGTCCCGGGCGTCACTTCAACTGCGGGGCTGGCTTCCCGGGCCGCTCTGGCACCGGGGGCCTACAACAGGGTTCTCCGCACCTGCCCCCTGTGTCCTCTCTAGCCAGTATACTAAAGGAAGCTCAGGGAAGGGGTGGGAGTCGCAGAAGAAAAGTAAGACGTCCTTCTTCCAACAGTGACAGTGAGAGGGAGGTAGGGCTGTCCGCCTGTTCCTGTAATAGAGAAAGAGCAGCCAGTGCCAATTTGTCTCCGCGCTCTTCCCCGCCGCGGTCCAGCAGGCCTAGCCTGCCCCGCAGTGGCGGCAGCGGAAGCAGGGAGGAAGGAAGAACAGCCCGGGGTGGCGTGTTGTCTCCGCGTTCCGGTTCCCCGCCTCGGGGCAACCAAGCCCACAACCATCGGCAACAAATATCCCCGGGCCCAGCCTCTTCCTCACCGCGGTCTCGCAGTAACGACAGCGGACGGAGGGGGTGTGGAAGGACCAGCCTGCCCGACATCTTCTCCGCCACGGTCCCACAGTCCCCGCCTGCCCCGCAGTTGCGACAACGGAAAGAGAGCAGCCAGGGACAGCGTGTCGTCTCCCCGTGGGTCAGAGAGTTCTGAAAAAGCAGCAGAGAGTAGGAACCTCCCCACCTCCTTCAAGTTCGCAGAGGAGACAGTCTTCAGTGAGAATCTCCCCTGTTGGTGCGGAAAAGGGAGAAAGCGTTGACCGGCGTCCCCCCCTGCAGCGGACAGACAAGTGGGACAGGCTGGGTCACTCTTCTACTTCCCCGCAGCCAAGTGAGGAGTCATCGCCCTCCCCGCGGCCACATAGATGGAGAGTAAGGCTGCATTCAGACAGCGACCCATCCCCGCTAGCCACCAGGACATGTGTGCACGGGGTGATGGCAGACTCCCGGGTACCATGCGGCCAGACTTTTTCAAAAAAGGGGGGCCTCACCCGACACGTGGCCCGGGCCCATAGTGCTGGACCCCGCATGGGTTGGGTGTGCCCTATCCTGGGGTGCGACCATGATAGTGACAGGGCGGAAGACTTATGGCGCCACCTGCGCACCACACACCAGACGGAAGGGGGAGACCGCCACCCCTGGGTCCGCAACCCCAAAAAGATGCCCCAGGCAGTGCAGCTGAGGGAGAGGAGCGGGATAGCCGCCGCAGCATGGGAGCTGGTCTCCATGCTCGGTGTAGAAGAGGTGCAGGAGGTGGGAGGACTCAGCAAGGGGCCAACTACTTTGGCAGCGCTTACTACTCTCTTCCAGCCTGCCTGCACCACCCCGGTTCCAGTGGAATATACCCCAGTGTTCTTTAGCTCAGAGGAGGAGGCGCAGGAGGGAGGGCTTAGTGAGGGGCCTACTACGCAGGCAGCACTCGCTCCTCCCCCCCGGCCTCAGGGATTCCCTCTGGTACCCTCGCGGCTGACCCGCGAGAGCTCACTGGTCATATTCATGGCGAGAACTACATCACACAATTTCACAGGTGAATGTGTCAGTGCCAGCGCATATGTGCACCACACACATCCCGAGGGGATAGGAAAGAGGAGAAATAGACCCTTTTAAGTGGGCTAGGGAAGCCCAGGGATGCAGGGGAGTCCCAGCCTGTCAGCAACACCACCACCTCTACCACCATAACAGAAAGCACCACCACTGCCTCCGTGGAGGAAAGTAGCACCTCAATGCTGCCGGGGGCACACTCCATGGTCACCCCTAGCTCACCGCATAAGTTGGAGGGGGGCAACCAGGGGCCCCATACCGGGGCGACGCCTGCCTCCCCGCCATCTCAGCAGAGTGACCTGGCAGGTGGCGAAGTGGGTTCGGTTGCAGAGAACTCTCCCACCCCGCACTGCAACTTCTCAAGTCAGGTGGACGTCAAGTCTCCGTGCCAGTAGGCCCTCGGGCTGGATGTGTAGTACAGCTGCATCCTCCACCAGCGGTTCCCACACCTAATGCCTTCCTTCTCGGTGGCCCGGAAGTCATCCCCATACCGGCCCGAGTCGGAATCGGAGTCGGAGGAGTGGTGGGTGAAGGGCTCGAGGAGTGCAGAAAGGAAGGGCCCAGTGTAAGAGATAGTGACTCCATAAAAGTGCTCAGTGTTAGAGATAGTGACTCCATAAAAGTGACTCCCTAATTATGAATGAGGAGGATGAGTAGGGGCACACCATGGCTGATAAGGGGGAGGTCCACCAGGAGGCAGCAGGGGAGACGGGTGACCTGGAAAAGGGTGAAGGCACCAAGGAGCCCACCCTGGACCTGGATGAGGAGGCTGCACAGGCAGTAGACGGTATGCATGTGGCGCAGATGGTAGGGGATCCGGGTGCACAAACCTCGGACAGCATCTAGGCCATCAGTCAGCCCTATCACCAGAGAGGTGACCGAGACACTCCCCCCAGTTCCACGGGGAGCCACCTGCCGCCCTTGGCCCGGGAGACCTGTCCTGCCGGCCGAGAGGGAGGCCCTCGAAGCAGTAGGAGACAGCACCCCGGCAAACGTGCTCTGTGTATCCGACAAGGAGGGGGGACCGCCCCTGCCTGGGGAGTGGCAGTTCCCGGTCACGACAACGCGCTGACGTCCACACGGGCGTCAACCTTCAAGGGCGCCTCCGGCAGCCACCACCAGTAGACTGGCCGCGTCGCAGCAAAGGGAGAGCGCCCCCCCCCCTTTGGGGATGCCCCTTCAGCGGCGGCAGGGTCGTCAAGAGGCACCGCTGGCTACCAACCAGGAGCTCCCGGTGGCCGACCCGCTCCGGCTGTTCCCCCCACAACAGCTAGCTCAGCAGTCCCTGGCGTGGGCCACCAACCCCAGTCCCCCCCCGACCGGTGGCACCCTCGGATCAACAGCCACCGAGGTTCCCGCCCTACATGGCCATGCCCTGGTGGCATGTTCAGGGTCGGGCTCCTGATCCACTGGAGCAGTTCGCGGCGTACCTGGTGCCGCCACGGGATCTGGGCCCTCACTACGGGGCAATGGTGCCTTCCAACATCTCCACATCCATGCAGGTCCTCGATGAGGATACCTCATAATAGCTCATACTATCACCACCACCTGGAGCTGTCTCCCCCAGTTCCGGCAGTTTCCACCGCTGCACGTTGCCCAGAGCCAGCCACCGCAGGAGGATTCTCCAGCTCCAGTGAGTGTCCCCACTCTACCACATTGTTAATCTCCCCCACCCTAAGGGTTTGAGAGTCGAGTATCCCCTTATGACAGAATCAAGTACAGCAGAGCTGCGTAATTCATCTAGAGTGTCCATAGAGTACTGGGAAGGACCTTAAGTGCCTCCCGTGGGACGGGAGGGGGTGGAGGGGACCTCTCCGGGGGCTAATACTTTCAAGGCTAACATGTCATGTTGTCACTGCAGGAACCGCATGACCATGGGGGTGGTCAGTAGGTCCCGGCTGGAGTGGGATCCTCCGGGGGCTGTGCCAGAGCCAGCCAGGAGGGCACGGAGCCCAGGCAGGCGTCTAGCCTGGTGGGGGGCTCGAGTCCGAGCCTCCCTCCCCGGGAGTTGGGGCAGTGTGCCCCCCCCCTGTTACTGTTGCTGTTCTTCATTGGACCCTGTGGTCCCCCGTTGTGTCGTTAACTAGGAAAAAGTACCGTTGGGATGCCGACTGGACATAGTTTGGTCCCCATGGGATCATGGACTCTCACCGTTCCTGTTATATTCATCTTGTCATATCAGTTATCCTAAGTAGCCCCTAATCAAGGTAGTTGGGCACTGAAGGGGGTGCCAGTTACTCACTGTTATATTTAGGTCATCCTTACTCCAGATAATCTTGTTAAAAGTTACTGTAAATACACCAGGTTACACTCCCTCTTAACATTTAATGTATATGGTTAATTTGAGGAGGGGAAAGTTTAGCGGCAGCACTGGGCTGCCACGGGCCCCGCGCCACCAGGGGGCGCGCCGCCCGTAGTGTCTATATATTGCGCTGCGGGGCGGCAGCCAGCTAGACTGACTCTGCTGCTGGTTGAGCGCTGACGTGCCAGCCCTCCCCGCAGAACCCGTACTCTAGGAACGACCTTAGTTTTGTGCATGCCTATTGAGCTCTTGGCCTCAGGTGCCCGACTTGTACTATTCAGCCTATAATATACGGGTTATTCCCACAACCGTACTTGACTGCCTTGCCTTTTACTTAACTTCCCCTGGTTCCGCTCTAACGTTACAATATATTCATGGTTTCTACCAATTATTCATGGAAAGATAAATACTATCACTGGCCTATATTAGATAAAATCGTCAACAAGGGGTTTTGAATATCAAGGAGGAAACAATCAATGGACTAATCAACATTTCAATGTCCTCGCAGCTTTATTTAAACAATACTTTTAAAGTTATGGTGCGAGGTGTGACGTCACAAGGTGTGGGTTACATAATAATCCTGTATGCTGGCCCCAAGTGGCAACGTGAGTACAGAGTAAAAGAAGATTGCCTGAATGCCTGAGATGACCATGTCTGGAATAAAGCTATGGTTTCCCATCACAATTTTTTGAAGAAACGGGAAGTGAAAACAGGAAGTGATAAAGGATACAAGAGAGCGTTTATTTTAAAACAGTTGAGTATGTCTTGGAGAGACAGAAAGGAAATGAGGCAAGGGTACAGAGCCTAGGCTAGATGACTTGCCCATAACTTTCCCACTATGTCATTAAGGACACATTTAGCTGCTTGATTGTCTTTCTCCCCCTCCCAACACAACTACCAGCACAGCTCTGAGTATTGAGGCATGCCTGAGTATCCCCCAACCGACCATAGTCCCCGTCCCATAGTCCCATCCATCCATCCATAGACAGTCATTGTTGATCCTACAATTAACATCACAGACAGTGTAGCCAAGGTGATGTGACCTTGTTACAATTACTTGTTACATTTCCTTCCTTTCCCATGGGAAATGATTGGAAGCCAATTCTCTTAAAGGGCCCAGCTATCTCACTACTGATACTTACCATAGAGAAGCCTACTAGGCTCTTTTATGTACTCACCTAGATTCACCTCCAATGCAAGACTAATGTTTTGTCTATGAGAGAATCTTGGAATTAAACCTATCAAAAATGTCACAGGTGAAGGACTCAGTCCTAAGGAAGAGGCTTCAATGTCAAATGTCAAATGACACGAGGTCAGTGATGGACCAAATAACTGACAAATAGTGACTGGAAGCTGACATATATACTAACTAACTGCTGACAAAAAGTGACTACCGGTAAATATATTGAGTAATTACAAAGACTGACCAAGTGTTATCAGACTAAATCACTGAGAAATGAATGTAAAGGCTAGGCCATAGGCCTATTGAGTCATTGACGTCATTAATGCTCTGTGGCATTGTCTATGTATAGTTACTATGTACTGTCATTGGAGTTCGTAAAGTACACTATGCATCATTGCATCATGCCATCCATAAAAGGTTAACTGTGCATCAATGCAACGAGCCATCCATAAAGGGTTAACTATGCATCATTGCATCATGCCATCCATAAAGGGTTAACTGTGCATCGATGCATCATGCTATCCATAAAGGGTTAACTGTGAATCAATGCATTATACCATCCATAAAGGGGTAACTGTGTATCAATACATCATGCCATCCATAAAGGGGTAACTGTGTATCAATACATCATGTCATCCATAAAGGGGTAACTGTATCAATGCATCGTGCCATCCATAAAGGGTTAACTGTGTATCAATACATCGTGCCATCCATAAAGGGGTAACTGTGTATCAATACATCATGTCATCCATGAAGGGGTAAATGTGCATCAATACATCATGTCATCCATAAAGGGGTAACTGTATCAATGCATTGTGCCATCTATAAAGGGTTAACTGTGTATCAATACATCATGCCATCCATAAAGGTTTAACTGTGCATCAATACATCATGTCATCCATAAAGGGGTAACTTTATCAATGCATTGTGCCATCCATAAAGGGTTAACTGTGTATCAACACATCATGCCATCAATAAAGGGTTAAGTGTGCATCAATGCTTGTGCCATCCATAAAGGGGTTAAGTGTGTATCAATGCAGTGAGCCATCCATAAAGGGGTAACTGTGAATCAATGCAACGAGCCATCCATAAAAGGTTAACTGTGTATCAATATTTCATGCTATCCATAAAGGGTTAACTGTGTATCAATACATTGTGCCATCCATAAAGGGGTAACTGTGAATCAATACATCATGCTATCCATAACGGGTTAACTGTGTATCAATACATCGTGCCATTTATAAAGGGTTAACTGTGTATCAATACATCGTGCCATCCATAAAGGGTTAACTGTGCATCAATACATCATGCCATCCATAAAGGGTTAACTGTGTATCAATACATCATGTCATCCATAAAGGGTTAACTGTGTATCAATACATCATGCCATCCATAAAAGGTTAACTGTGTATCAATACATTGTGCCATCCATAAAGGGGTAACTGTGAATCAATACATCATGCTATCCATAAAGTGTTAAGTGTGCATCAATGTATCATGCTATCCATAAAGGGGTTTACTGTGCATTGATGCATTGTGCCATCCATTTTAAGATTAACTGTACATTAACTGTATAAGAATGCATCATGCCATGCATAAAGGGGTAACTGTGCACAAACGCATCCTCCCATGCATAAAGGGTTAACTGTACATCAATGCATGGCATGTTGGTGCTTGCGCATATGTGCACCAACACATCCTGAGGGGATAGAAAAGAAGAGATATAGACCCTTTTAAGTGGGCTAGGGAGGCCCGACTTGGTGGTGGGTAGGAGAGGTGTAGGTATTGCGTGCAAGAAGCAGTGGTCACAATGCCTTGGCCGAGGGTAGTATCACCCTGTTGCGACCAGCCTTATAAGAAGAAAACGAACAAGCAAAATATGACAAAATAGTAAGATGAAACTTTACATACACTTTTAGAATTAAGATTGACACTATTCTCATATAAGCAACATAAAACTGTTTCAATTTAACTAGATTTCTATACACAAATTATCAAATAAGGTAATTTACAAATGCACAGGTCGACTCAAGGGTAATTGGACTGTCCGATTTGGTGTGCAATCAACCTCCCATGTGAATGCAATGGAAGAGGCTAGAGCCTCTTCCAATAAACCAAATTGGAAGGCCTTCAAAATCAACTATATCAAAAGATATTTGCCCAGATAACCATGGCACGAACTGCCCCCATACCTACTCTATGCCCTCCTCTTCTAAAAAATCTGAAATCTGTCTATAAGTGGGGTTAAAGACAGTTTGATTACCCTTTTATTTAGGGTAAAAAGAGCCCTAAATCCCATGCATTTCTCCATAGGAAAAAAAAACCAACAGTAATTACCATGTCACAGCCATCAAAGTACACCTTAAATGTAAATTCTATTACATGGATAGCTTTGTCTTGCTTTTTGTCTCACTATATGACTAATTTTTGGGGGTTCAGTTGTAACAGAAATAGGGCTAAATGACAGGTTTTGATGGTCTATGCAAATTCTTGGAATCTAAATATAAGAAAAGCATACCCCATGAAATGTTTTTTTCATCATTTATCAAAAGATTTTCATGTAAATAGAAATATGACTCATGGGGTCTTTGAAGGGTGTGATAGGGCATATGCTGTGTTATGGAATAGTCTTTTGGTGGTGCATGTAATCTGCTAGAGGCCAAAATAGCAATTGAAACTTGGTAATCATAAGAAACTCGGCTAAGGGCTAGTAGACAAGAGGTCAGAAAGGTGGTGTCAAAAGCCCTTGCCTCGTTTAATAATCAATTTAAAATGGCAATTTAGGGGTAAATAATTAATTCTAAAACTTTCTGGCGAGTTTGTTTACATTTTTTGGCCGATTTTGTTGGCGTTTTTTGGCCAATTTTGTTGACGTCTTTCGGCTGAGTTTGTTTACATTTTTCGGCCTAAAGGCTGAAAAATGTGTCTGACAGTGTCACTGACTGAGTGACTGTCAGTGACGATTGAATTGCAGGCAGTGGTTGTTTTCTAACGCTGTCACTGAGTCAGATGTGTAGATGATATAGTGTCAGTGACGATTGAATTGTCAGGGAGTGGTCACTTTCTAACACTGTCACTGAGTCTGAGGTATAGATGACAGTGTCAATGACGATTGAATTGCCAGGGAGTGGTCTGTCACTCAGTTTGTTTTAAATTTTCTGAAATTTACACGGGGTGGTGAAGGGTGCCAGGGACTGGCAGGGTCAAATGTGGGGCTGGCGGAGGGTGCCGGGGTCAGACACGGGGTGGGTCAAGGATGCCGGGGTCACACACGGGTCGTAGGAGAGTGCCTTGGTCGCACACGGGGCTGGCGGAGGGTACCTGGGTCACACGCGGGGCTGGAGTGAGTGAGTGAGTAATAGATGTTTAACGCCATTTTGACAGCTAAGGTCATATTCATGGCGAGAACTATATCACACAATTTCACAGAAGAATGTGTCAGTGCCCGCGCATAAGTGCACCAGACACATTCTGAGGGGATAGGAAAGAGGAGAAATAGACCCTTTTAAGTGGGCTAGGGAAGCCCACACGCGGGGCTGGCGGAGGGTGCCTGGGTTACACACGGGGCTGGCAGAGGGTGCTGGGGATACACGCGGGGCTGGCGGAGGGTGCTGAGGTCACACGCGGGGCTGGCGGAGGGAGGAAGGGGCCCTGACGGGGTGGGTGGAGGGTGCTGGGGTCACACACGGGGTCGGTGGAGAGTGCCTTTGTCACACACGGTGCTGGCGGAGGGTGCCTGTGTCACACGCAGGGCTTGCGGAGGGTGCCAGGGTTACACCCGGGGTCGCTGGAGGGTGCCCGGGTTACACGCGGGGCTGGCGGAGGGTGCCAGGGTTACACACAGGGCTGGCGGAGGGTGTCAGGGTTATATGCCGGGCTGGCAGAGGGTGCTGGGGGTCACACACGGGGTCAGTGGAGAATGCCTTTACCACACACGGTGCTGGCGGAGGGTGCCTGGGTCACACGCAGGGCTGGCGGAGGGTGCCGGGGTTACACGCGGGGTCAGTGGAGGGTGCCTGGGTCACACGCTGTGTTGGCGGAGGGTGCCTTGGTTACACGTGGGGCTGGCAGAGGGTGCTTGGGTTACAGACGGGGTTGGCGGAGGGTGCCTGGGTCACACGCGGTGTTGGCAGAGGGTGACTGGGTTACACGCGATGCTCGCGAATCTGTAACAGTTAGTAACATCTGTAACATTTCAATTTTCTACAATGTTCTACATTGTTCTGTATTAGGCCTAATGTACCTTTCCTTACCCACTGCTGCCCCCTAAGTTCCTGTTTGTTGAAAATTTTCACTTATGTACACTATGTTCCATCCATAATCCCAGCGCCGAAGGCGCTGGTTCATGACTACGGTCAATTCCTGCATATAAGCCTTTGGTCATTCGTAGAAATTTCTAGAGGCTTGAGTGGATTACTGTTGTATGTTAGAAAATTATGTTTTTTTTCTTTCTTTTTTTTTGTTTTTTTTTTTTGGGGGGGGGGGGGAAATGACTCTCGCCCAGGTAATTTGAAAACATGAAATATAATCACTGGTGTTTGATATCTAGATTTGCCCAGAACTTGTAAACCCTAAGAAGTATGTTACCAAGAATCGTAGGACGCTTCATGATGTTACTGTAATACCCTCGGGTATTATTGAAAGGCATGCAGTGGAGGTAGCTGTGGGTAATACTGGTCTAAATATAGCCCCATGTGTGCCCTATAGCCTAGTATAAACCTCCCTGAATGCAGGGATGTAAGTCAGGCTGCATGCGAATTTCTGAAGATGCTCATAGAATTTCTGTAACCTTTGATACAGGAAAGGTACTATGAGTAAATCTAAAGGTATTTCAAACTTGGAAAAATCTGAAATTTTATATCCCTCTGTCGTGGGGGTACGGGGTCGACCTTATATACGAGGTATAACTATACCAAAATATTTTGTCTCACTTTAAGTTTTTGAATACAAAACTAATACCAAACTCACCACGGTTGGGAACAGGCTGTGTCCTTCCCTGGTCCTTCTGTAAGGTTTTACTGTTATTGTTGATATTTGAAGATTGTGTTGGGGCAGGTTCACTTTTTACTGTACTACCTGGTCTTCGTAGTGGCTCCCACGAATCTAGCCCAAAGACGCCACGCCTACACCGGGAAAGTTGACCTTGTCGTTGAGACATCACCTCTGCAAAATAACAATATTGATTACCTCCTTCTTCTATGGAACCTCCCCCTCCGGGGTACGGCACAACTGAGGCTTTGGTAAAAAGTCAAAGAAACTTTGCTGGCTGCACTCTCCTGTGGCAATGTACCACTGGGCCTATGCTAGCACCTTCATGGGAATATGGTCAGTAAAATTACCTGAAAACAAACTTGGAAATTGGGGGTCCGTTCAAATATTACGTTACACAAATGTGGCCACTTTTTGACTCCCTCCGTCACACTTCATAAGAAAATGACCAACCCCTCCCTATAATTGTGTAATACTGGTCGCCCCCCCCCCTACACACCAATTAGGATCCAGGCAGATATCTTTGCATCCCAATCAACAATGACAATGTACCGGCGTTTTCAATCTTTGGTCTAGATTCATTAGACCCCCCCCCCCAACCCTTTCTAAATTTGACAGGAAATGCAGTAAACAGGTTTGAAATATTTTGTGACGTTAGCATTTTTGTTATGTAACACTTGGGAAGAACCCCTCCCCCTACCCTGTCACAAAGTGTAACAAACTTCATGACCCCTCTGACCCCTCCCCCCAGCCCTGGCCTATGGAATGGACCCTTGTTTGCCAAAAGCTTCGGCGCAATGCCAGGTACTTGGTGTTGGTTGGTTGAAACTGTCGTGTTGCAGTGTACACACTCCAACAAGTCTGATCAATCTCGCCGTTCCATATTCTGAGGAATACCTCTCTTGTGTTCTTTCGTCGGTTCAGAGGTCTTTCATACACAGGCATGCAAAAATACCCTACATGTACATAAGAACACAAGTAATAGCATCACACTGGGTGAACTAGGGAGAATGCCATTACAACATCAAATAAATCAGCAGATGCTAAATTACTGGGCAAGAATAGTTAGAGGAAGTGAAACTAAAATAATCTACAGGGTTTATTCCCTAATGAAAAACTTTTATATGAGTGGAACATACAAATCTAAGTGGCTCAGGAAAATATGCGGGGAGCTGAATAACCTCGGCCTATCATACCTTTGGCTTCAGAACCACTTCGAACCAAAATGGTTTAAGGGTAGAATACGGCTGGTCAGCGAAGACCAGCAACGACAAAGCTGGTATGAGTCATTAACAAACTCAAGCATATGCCGGAGCTATAGGTTATTTAAGTCTGAACTCAAAATAGAACCATATCTCCTCAAGATTGATAATAAATACTTAATCCCACTCACTAGATTTAGAGCAGGAAACCACAAGCTGCCGGTCACAGTAGCCCGCTTTACCAACATCGATATCCAGGACACGCTCTGCCCACTTTGTACTAGGGGAGAAATAGGTGATGAAATGCACTACCTTTTTAAATGTCCCGCTTTTGATCAAGAACATTGTAACTTTCTAACACCCCCCATGATGAGACCGGGGGCCAACACGACTATCTCTAAATTGTTCAATAGTGCAGACCAGAAAAAAATTACAAAAACTCTCACAGTTTGTCCGGTGCATAATGGGGCCTAAAAAAAAAATATGTTGTGTTCAGGTATCCCGACCTACCCTATTTTTTTGGCCCGACCGTAATTTTTTTTTTTTTTTTTTTTTTGAAAATCAATAAACTGAAAAATATCATAACTTTGGTTCTAATTGAACAATTTTCAAAATTTAAAAACCCATGGGTACCTTAGACTACCCTTTTCCTGTTCCTGTTCGGAGGGTGGGATTTTTGAGACTCAGGAGGGAGAGAGGGAAAAACCTTTTTAAGAAAATATTTGAATTTGTCATGAACATCATAAGTGGGGATGGTATGAATTTGCCATCACGATGTATAGATTTATTGATTGAAAACCTAGATTCTTGTGCTAATGGATTCTTTTTTTTTTTTTTTATTAGTTCTTCCCAATCTCAAGTGTGTATGGTTCAATACAAAATGCAATTAGATACTACTGTAATCTCTCGCATATAAGGCGCATCTGCAGGGTTTTAGTTCTCACTAAATCCACAAGGGGGTCACCAAGACCTTTCTTTTGATATGTTACACTCCACCTAAGTCAGAATAGGACCTAGGGGGATGCGGGGGTCCTAGCTACACATAGCTTTTTGAATTTTTAAAATCCATTCAATAGAACAAATGTTATGATTTTTATATTTTTCTGACCATTTTCTTAAACTCTAGGTGCATATTATACATGGGATTCCCCTCATACACAGGAGGTTACGGTACTACCGTAAATCCTGACATCCTCAAGAACAAGCTTATATACACATGAATTACATCATGTGCGTCCTATATGATTCAGCCCAACTCGGGATGCATTAAAATCATATCAAATTTGATTTAAATTGGCTGAAAACAGCCCACAGATATGCCTTATAACTGTGGCTTGAACTCAGGGTGCATATTATACACGGGGCGCCTTATATGCACGGTACTACAATACCATACCTGGATGATAAAAAAAAAATTGTAAAAAAAAAGAAAAAAAAAAAATCGACCTACCTACCGTAATCTCCCGCGTATAAGGCGCGTCTTATACGCCAAACAAAATGCTGCTGGGTCTTATACGCGGGAGGGTAATTGCCTTGAGTTTGGGGTGCGCCTTATACGCGGGGTTTTCCAACATCTCAATTGGGAAAACACCCCAAAAATAAGGCCCACCATGCGCCGATGACAGCTTGAACTCATAGGGCTAGCAGCGCGGCAGCCCGGTCCGTGTACAGGCGCTCGGCGGGCATTACGCTGACTGTGTACCGATGACAGCTTGAACTCATAGAGCCAGCAGCATGGCAGACTGGTCGGTGTCGATGCGCTCGCCGGGGATAAGGCCCACCATGCGCCGATGATAGCTTGAACTCATATAGCCAGCAGCGCGGCAGCCCGGTCGCTGTAGATTTGCTCGGCGGGGAATACGCCGACCGTGTGCCGATGACAGCTTGAACTCATAGCGCCAGCAGCGCGGCAGCCCGGTCGCTGTAGATTTGCTTGGCGGGCAATACGCCGACCGTGTGCCGATGACAGCTTGAACTCATAGCGCCAGCAGCGCGGCAGCCCGGTCGCTGTAGATTTGCTTGGCGGGCAATACGCCGACCGTGTGCCGATGACAGCTTGAACTCATATAGCCAGCAGCGCGGCAGCCCGGTCGCTGTAGATTTGCTCGGCGGGGAATACGCCGACCGTGTGCCGATGACAGCTTGAACTCATAGCGCCAGCAGCGCGGCAGCCCGGTCGCTGTAGATTTGCTCGGCGGGCAATAGGCCGACCGTGTGCCGATGACAGCTTGAACTCATAGCGCCAGCAGCGCGGCAGCCCGGTCGCTGTAGATTTGCTCGGCGGGCAATACGCCGACCGTGTGCTGATGACAGCTTGAACTAATAGCGCCAGCAGCGCGGCAGCCTGGTCGGTGTACAATAGGGGGTGGGGAAGGGGGGGCGCCTACTACGCGAAACAGCCCCCCTGTGAGTTGGGGGGCGCCTTATACGCGGGTTTTTCCAGAAATCGATCCAGAAGAGGTACGTGCGCCTTCTACGTGAAAAGGCCTTCTCTGAGTTGGGGGGGGCGCCTTCTACGCGAGCTGCGCCTTCTACACGGGAGATTACGGTACCCTAACTTTTTGGGCTATGTTACTTGAACACAACTTTTTTTTTTTAGGCCTGGTCAAACTTGCCTCATGGATGTAACATCAGCATTACAAAGCAAATACCATCTACCTCTGTAACTGGTGCTACGGAAACTGATTGCATATAATCAAAATCCTCACGCATTAATTACAGAATCTCACATCTATTATCCTTGTCAATGATAACTCTCCATACTAGTCTGGCTAACGAAGCTAGCAAACAGGTGCTACACTGGTATCCCTAACCAAAGATCTAAGTCACAGGTATAAAAAGAAAAAAGTCTTATACTTATTAGTGTATCAAATATTATGTTAGTATAGTAGAACAAGTGACTTCAGTATTAACATGAAAAAATGGTGCTGCTGAAACCACTCTGATGGATCATCAAATTGACATTTTAAAATAATTAACTATTTATATATATCAATTTTTTATTTATTTTTTTATGTATGGGGTTAATTTGAGGAGCGGAAGTGTAGCGGCAAGAACACCGCTTGTTTTTCATCAAATAAATTCAACTTTGATTTTATTCTGATCAAAACTCATATACAGCCTGAGGATTCACATGATGAAACCGCTTCCCTCATTTAAATCTCACCACAATGAGTTTTACTGGCCCTACCATGCCAACCAAACAATTTTGTTGACAAAAAAGGCCTCTCCATGCAACAGGTAACCATGCTACCCTGTGATATCACGTCGCCATGACAAAGAGGGGGTCCACTATTAAAGAAGCTCTCCCTGAAGAAGAGCTTCAGAACGCGGTAGCTGTTAGTGTTGAGCAGATCTCCAATGTGGAATAGCATCGTTTTACATATTTATATTTATCAGCTTCTATAGCCATCACTGCTATCCCACTGAATCTCATGTACATGTACTTTTTAAGCACTAGTACATGTTGCTGCATTAGATATTGTTTAATAACTTGTATTTACGTTTACATCTCGTGTACCTCTATGAGGTTTTGAGAAATAAAATCATTGTCATTTGTCTGGACGAGAAGCAACGATTTGTTTACAGGGGGCGCCACCATGCACCTAGGGTAGGGTGACGTCTATCGGCCAGCTGCGACGCGTGTTCGCTGGTTTCGACACTCCGGCGACATGGGAAACCAGCGGTGGAACTACTTTTGACGCTCTCGCGAGAAATCGCGATACACATTTCCCGCGAGAACAGCCATCTTGGTTCATCTTCTTCCCTTTTTCTTTAGTTATTATTCTTCCAGTAACACTGTGTTAGTGCATCGTTTTCACATGTAGGAACAACCTCCGTGAGTGTTTCTTTCCTTTTCTCTCCTCCTGACCTTCCCCGTAAATATAACTAAATTACATTTTACGTAATGGTCTGCAACGTCATACTGTCAGTGTCAAAGTGTTTTCTTCTAGTATTTAGGGTTTAGATAGGCCTAGTGTGGGGATTCCACACCGTCTGCCGCTCAGCCTCAGGGAGCTCTGTACATACAGTGACCGGTGGGCAGGTCTAGATAGGCCTAGAAATAAAAGTCAATAGTGTATCTTGTAGGAAATTGTCTGAAAAAGCTGAAAAATATGGTCTCAATGTCATGAAAGTAAGGGAAGATGGCGTAGAATGCTGTCAAAAAGACGCGGAAATGCGTTTTTGTTTCCTCTGACCATTCGTCTGGACGAAAAGCAAGCTAAATGAGGGGAAAGTTGTCTGCACCTCGTTGCAACTGGTAGCACCTCCATTTAATGGAGGTGAATCCTCGCACAACAGCCCCATAGGGTAGCTGCAAGGCTGGTACTAACCATTAACTTAATTTGATTATTTCGCTACTTCCCCTGGTCAGAATTCTTTCAAACTTCAGAAACCATTAGTTTACCAATTGATGGTACCTCGCTGAAAGTTTAGTGAAGGAATTATGAGTAGAACTGACATTAAGTATTTAGGAAAGTCAGGGTGTGGATTGTGCGGGATTGGCAGGTGAAAAGTGCAAGGGAGTAATGATTTCAAAATTCTTTCTATCAAAATCTACTGAGGGGAACTGCTTCATATTCACACACAATATCCACTTATATCTTAAGGTGACTCGCTAAAAGTCTAAAGTAATTTGATGAAATAGTTTAAGAGAAAAATAACATTTGTTGCAACCCCATGATGCACCCCCATAACTGCCAATGGTGAGCACTGCTTTGTTATTCACCTCCAAAGTATGTCTGCCCTAGGTGCGTAGTGGCGCCCCCTGTAAACAAATCCTTGCTTTTCGTCCAGACGAATGGCATAGTTTTTGGCAGTACCTGCTGTCAAAGTGTTTTCTTCTAGTATTTAGGGTTTAGATAGGCCTAAAAATAAAAGTCAATAATGTATCTTGTAGGAAATTGTCTGAAAAAGCTGAAAAATATGGTCTCAATGTCATGAAAGTAAGGGAAGATGGCGTAGAATGCTGTCAAAAAGTCGCGGAAATGCGTTTTTGTTTCCTCTGACCGTAGCTGTGGCAGATTTGCTGTCAAAGTGTTTTCTTCTAGTTTTTAGGGTTTCGATAGGCCTAGAAATAAAAGTCAATAGTGTATCTTGTAGGAAATTGTCTGAAAAAGCTGAAAAATATGGTCTCAATGTCATGAAAGTAAGGGAAGATGGCGTAGAATGCTGTCAAAAAGTCGCGGAAATGCGTTTTTGTTTCCTCTGACCATAGTTTTGGCAGTACCTGCTGTCAAAGTGTTTTCTTCTAGTATTTAGGGTTTAGATAGGCCTAGAAATAAAAGCCTTTTCCGCTCATGTGAGAAGCAACATGCTTTTTGAATTGTAATTATAAGCTCATTTTTGGGTGAGTTAGCGAGGTTTTTGTGAGACAAGGTTGGCAAAATTTTCGTCATGAAAATAAACTGTACAAAGAGGAATTGTCTGTGACCTTTAGCTACATTATTGCCATAATTGCCTACATCCACCGAACACTCCCCGCCTAACCCGAACATCCACCGCACACTCCCCGCCTAACCAGAACATCCACCGAACACTCCCCGCCTAACCCAAACATCCACCGAACACTCCCCGCCTAACTAGATCATCCACCATTTGGAACACTCCCCGTCTAACCCAAACATCCACCGAACACTCCCCGCCTAACCCGAACATCCACCGAACACTCCCTGCCTAACCAGAATATCCACCAAACCCTCCCCGCCTAACCCGAACATCCACCGACACTCCCCGCCTAACCCAAACATCCACCGAACACTCCCCGCCTAACCCGAACATCCACCAAACACTTCCCGCCTAACCAGAACATCCACCGAACACTCCGCGCCTAACCCAAACATCCACCGAACACTCCCCGCCTAACTAGATCATCCACCGAACACTCCCCTTCTAACCTGAACATCCACCGAACACTCCCCCACCTAACCCAAACATCCACTGCACACTTCCCGCCTAACCAGAACATCCACCGAACACTCCCCGCCTAACCAGAACATCCACCAAACCCTCCCCGCCTAACCCGAACATCCACCGAACACTCCCCGCCTAACCCAAACATCCACCAAACACTCCCCGCCTAACCCAAACATCCACCAAACACTCCCCGCCTAACCCGAACATCCACCGAACACTCCCCGCCTAACCAGAATATCCACCAAACCCTCCCCGCCTAACCAGAACATCCACCGACACTCCCCGCCTAACCAGAACATCCACCGAACACTGCCCGCCTAACCCAAACATCCACCGAACACTCCCCGCCTAACCCGAACATCCACCAAACACTTCCCGCCTAACCAGAACATCCACCGAACACTCCGCGCCTAACCCAAACATCCACCGAACACTCCCCGCCTAACTAGATCATCCACCGAACACTCCCCGTCTAACCTGAACATCCACCGAACACTCCCCCACCTAACCCAAACATCCACCGCACACTTCCCGCCTAACCAGAACATCCACCGAACACTCCCCGCCTAACCAGAACATCCACCGAACACTCCCCGCCTAACCCAAACATCCACCGAACCCTCCCCGCCTAACCCGAACATCCACCGCACACTCCCCGCCTAACCAGAACATCCACCGAACACTCCCCGCCTAACCCAAACATCCACCGAACACTCCCCGCCTAACTAGATCATCCACCATTTGGAACACTCCCCGTCTAACCCAAACATCCACCGAACACTCCCCGCCTAACCCGAACATTCACCGAACACTCCCTTCCTAACCAGAATATCCACCAAACCCTCCCCGCCTAACCCGAACATCCACCGACACTCCCGGCCTAACCCAAACATCCACCGAACACTCCCCGCCTAACCCAAACATCCACCAAACACTTCCCGCCTAACCAGAACATCCACCGAACACTCCGCGCCTAACCCAAACATCCACCGAACACTCCCCGCCTAACTAGATCATCCACCGAACACTCCCCTTCTAACCTGAACATCCACCGAACACTCCCCCACCTAACCCAAACATCCACTGCACACTTCCCGCCTAACCAGAACATCCACCGAACACTCCCCGCCTAACCAGAACATCCACCAAACCCTCCCCGCCTAACCCGAACATCCACCGAACACTCCCCGCCTAACCCAAACATCCACCAAACACTCCCCGCCTAACCCAAACATCCACCAAACACTCCCCGCCTAACCCGAACATCCACCGAACACTCCCCGCCTAACCAGAATATCCACCAAACCCTCCCCGCCTAACCCGAACATCCACCGACACTCCCCGCCTAACCAGAACATCCACCGAACACTGCCCGCCTAACCCAAACATCCACCGAACACTCCCCGCCTAACCCGAACATCCACCAAACACTTCCCGCCTAACCAGAACATCCACCGAACACTCCGCGCCTAACCCAAACATCCACCGAACACTCCCCGCCTAACTAGATCATCCACCGAACACTCCCCGTCTAACCTGAACATCCACCGAACACTCCCCCACCTAACCCAAAGATCCACCGCACACTTCCCGCCTAACCAGAACATCCACCGAACACTCCCCGCCTAACCAGAACATCCACCGAACACTCCCCGCCTAACCCAAACATCCACCGAACCCTCCCCGCCTAACCCGAACATCCACCGCACACTCCCCGCCTAACCAGAACATCCACCGAACACTCCCCGCCTAACCCAAACATCCACCGAACACTCCCCGCCTAACTAGATCATCCACCATTTGGAACACTCCCCGTCTAACCCAAACATCCACCGAACACTCCCCGCCTAACCCGAACATCCACCGAACACTCCCTGCCTAACCAGAATATCCACCAAACCCTCCCCGCCTAACCCGAACATCCACCGACACTCCCCGCCTAACCCAAACATCCACCGAACACTCCCCGCCTAACCCGAACATCCACCAAACACTTCCCGCCTAACCAGAACATCCACCGAACACTCCGCGCCTAACCCAAACATCCACCGAACACTCCCCGCCTAACTAGATCATCCACCGAACACTCCCCTTCTAACCTGAACATCCACCGAACACTCCCCCACCTAACCCAAACATCCACCGCACACTTCCCGCCTAACCAGAACATCCACCGAACACTCCCCGCCTAACCAGAACATCCACCAAACCCTCCCCGCCTAACCCGAACATCCACCGAACACTCCCCGCCTAACCCAAACATCCACCAAACACTCCCCGCCTAACCCAAACATCCACCAAACACTCCCCGCCTAACCCGAACATCCACCGAACACTCCCCGCCTAACCAGAATATCCACCAAACCCTCCCCGCCTAACCCGAACATCCACCGACACTCCCCGCCTAACCAGAACATCCACCGAACACTGCCCGCCTAACCCAAACATCCTTCGAACACTCCCCGCCTAACCCGAACATCCACCAAACACTTCCCGCCTAACCAGAACATCCACCGAACACTCCGCGCCTAACCCAAACATCCACCGAACACTCCCCGCCTAACTAGATCATCCACCGAACACTCCCCGTCTAACCTGAACATCCACCGAACACTCCCCCACCTAACCCAAACATCCACCGCACACTTCCCGCCTAACCAGAACATCCACCGAACACTCCCCGCCTAACCAGAACATCCACCGAACACTCCCCGCCTTACCCAAACATCCACCAAACACTCCCCGCCTAACCCAAACATCCACCGAACACTCCCCGCCTAACCATAACATCCACCGAACACTCTCCGCCTAAAGGCGACCGCAGACGGGCCAGACTCAATCGGTATCTAAGGAGTATGGTCCCGATCCGATCGGGAAGATCAAACATGTTTGATATTGACTGACTGGATCGGCCGATCCAGATCCAGTCGGGCCCGTCTGCAATCAGCTTAACCCGAACATCTACCAAACCCTTCCCGCCTAACCCGAACATCCACTGAACACTCCCTGACTAACCAGAACATCCACCGAACACTCCCCGCCTAACCTGAACATCCACCGAACACTCCCTGCCTAACCCGAACATCCACTAAACACTCCCTGCCTAACCCGAACATCCACCGAACTCTCCCCGCCTAACCCGAACAATTTCCTACAAGATACACTTTTTTTTTTTTTATTTTAGTCCAATTTAGCCCGAAAAAAAGAGATTTAGGGTCTACAGTTAGACAGTTAATCTGCCACAGGTACAGCCAGGGCAAACAAAAACACCCTCCCACAATATATCAGGGGCGTGGGAAGCAGTTTCAGAGTGGGTGGGACCAGGGGGGTTTTCTGCAATTTTTGACCTCCCTTTGCTTGACCTTTTAGTTTTGACCTTTTGAGGAGTTGGTCAAAAGCGGGGGGGACGTGTCCCCCCTGCTTTCCACGCCCATGTATATTTGACGGCAATTTAAGCCATCTTCCTTTGGGCCTATGAATTTGAATATATTTTCCAGCTTTTTCAGACAATGTCCTACAAGATACACTATTGTTTTTTTTTATTTTAGGCCAATTTAGCCCCAAAATACATGAGATTTACATTTTGACAGCAAATCTGCCACAGCTACGGCCAGGGCAAACAAAAACGCCCTCCCGCGACATATTTGACGGCAATTAAAGCCATCTTCCCTTGTGCCTATGACTTTGAGACTATATTTTTCAGCTTTTTCAGACAATTTCCTACAAGATACACTATTGGTTTATTATTTTAGGCCAATTTAGCCCCAAAATACATGAGATATACATTTTGACAATGCCTTCCTTGCCTGCTGGTTAGAAATTGGCAATTTGTGACTGCTTCAGCCTACAGTATCCTTGGGGTACCAGATGAGGCAAAATTTCTGAGCAGTGAAGCAGTGAGGAGTGCCAGCTAACTCGACCTCCAACTTAGACATGACAACAAAGTTATTTTAATGATTAAGGAATTGATCACCTCTTTCATTGGCCTAAACATTCCACTTTTTAGATTTTTCTCAACCTATACTTTAGAAAACCTTTTATAACCTCAAAATTCCTCAGTCAAACTTGCAAACAGATTGGCATGTCTCGTAATGTGAATTCTATTCGTGACTACCCAGTGATTGACTGACTAGACAGTACTCATTGAGATCTTTAATTTGATATGTTATACATGAAAATCAGCCAAGTAGTTCCAGAGATATCGATCAGAGCTACCCTCCGAAAGAATCTGCTTAGAGAGGGCTGAGTTTGTTTGACGTTGCTATGTTACTCACCATTGCTATGAGACACGCCCCTAACTTACGGCTGCACATCAGATGGTCCCACAGCTTTTGCCACCCTGTCAGGGAAGGAGGAGGCCAAGGTGGGGTGGCGGGTAGGGAGTGCCCGGGTGGGGGGGGGGGTTGAGGGGGACATGCATGGTATTGGTAGGCCTATGGGTTTAGAATCTTGAAATCAAAAGGGTGACATGGCCTTTTCAAAATTTAATGTGACATCGAGATTAGTGATGACATGATGAAGTAAGCGGTTGTTCAGTGACATGGTCTTTTCTTCAAATCCACCCTCATCTAGCCCCCCTCCCATCATCACAGTTCCCCCCCCCCCTATTTCCGAAGGCACTAGTTTTGCCCTAAAAATCTTGATATTTACACTTTATTTGACTGATTTTACACAAAGGTGGGGGCCAAAAAGGAGGGGGGTGCACTTATTAGAGCATGTGTGCTTATTAGAATGAATGCGGTAGATTTATATCAAGTATTTTGGGCTTAGATTGGCTTAGAAATAAAAATCTATAGACTACTGTATCGTCGTGTTCAAGCGCCCCGACGTGTTGGCCCTTTTTCCCCCGACGCTGATACAAGACAGGCGGTCATTCAAGATACAGTTTTCAGTCCTTAAGGGATATTTCATCACCCACTTACCCCCGGCGCTTATTTGAGACAGGCGCTTATTCAAACCCAGGCGCATAAACACGACGATATATCTTGTAGGGAATAGTCTTAAAGTGCCGAAAAAAATAGAGTCTTAATGTCATAGAATGATGGGAAGGTGCCGTAATTTGCTGTGAAAAATAGGGCAGGTATGCGTTTTTGCTCTGGCCTTGGGCAGTCTATGTTTCTCTAGGTATTTTGGCCTAGCACCAGAGCCATCTGCGCTAGGATAGTGTAAACAGCCCACACAATGATAGGAAGTGGTCAATTTTTTTAACCAAAGGGGGATGGTGGATTTAGGGGAGGAGCAAAAAGTTGTCCCATCTTGGGTGGAGGGGGCAAAAGATTTTCACCCCTTTTATTGAAGTTTTAAGGGAAAAGCATTTAAGGTCATTTTTAACAACAGGGGAGGGGTGGTGGATTTTCAAGCAGTCACATCAAAATTTATTTCGACCCTCCCACTCAGAGGGGCCAGGAGTTTTTCGCCTTGGCCCCTTTCCGCGGGGGATTTCTTTAAGGGGTCATCCACAAATGCCGTTCTGCTGGAGGGGGGGGGCAGGCTCGGTGTGAGGGAATTAGCATACCTTCAGTGTTGCAAATTTGGCAAAAAAACGTGATCGGGGGGTGGTGTCAATGAAGGGCAAATTCTTAAATGCCCTCCCATAATCTAATGCCCCCCCTGACAATAAATGATTCCCCCCTTAGTATTATTAGTCACAGAGGAATCAGATCAACATGAAAAAATTCCAATGGATTCCTTATAATGTCTACTTTTAGAAATGTAGTTTGTATGGGGTTTCTTTGAATCATTAATCCATAAAGAATTTCTGATGCAATCTCCAAATCAAGGTGACCACCCCTGAGAAGGGTAGGTTGGGCAATGACTACTGTAAACATATTAATTTTCGCGCAGTACATATTTTCGCTGTTTTCACGCACCTATGTAGTTCACGAAAATTTCTCACATACCTCCTTCCTGCACCTAACCTGCCTCGTATACCTAACCTGCTTTGTAGACTTCAAACATTAGTGACAAAAGTTTCAACCCTTCTAAAATGGGTCCAAATCGGCCTAGAACCAAACCCAAATATATAAAACTGCAGTAAGTTGTCTGGAATTCATGAATATCAGGGTCAGAAAGAGATGAAACCAAGGAAACAGTGTGTAATTATTGCTAAAGGTTGCAATAATATGTACCGTTTCCCCTCCCTCTCGTAGTAGCTATCAAACATCAGTGAACAAAAGTTTCAAGGAAACACTGTGATTTAAGTGTACATGCTCTGAACCTTCCCCCCCTAACGTTAACAAACACCTTAATAAGTGAAGTTTATTTATATTTCTTTCTCACCCTTACTTTATTTTTCTCAGATACCAGCCCGAGGTACCAGTTTTGGATGGAGCCTCTCTCGCATTCCCAGGTCCCCCAGGAGGTGGAACCCATCTCTGTCAGTGTCTCTGATCAGAACAGGGACATATCCCCCACTGACCTGATTCCCCCACCCGTCTGGGACCCGTCGTCCTCTGCTACTCCCTCCACAGACGTTGTTCGAGTAAAAAATTCCCTGGTGAGTTCTTGCATTTTATCTTCCCCTTTTTACCACTCAGGGTTTTTGACAGGGCCATGCAGCCCATTATTCACCCATTATTTTAATATATTTACTGGAATTCTGCTAGGAGGCTTTTCTCTTAGTCAATTGGGCTAATTTGGACTTATTCCTATTCCACTGGATTCTGCATCTTAAAGGCCCTTGGTGTAATATATTCATACTCATATGATAGAGTTGGTATTCAGAATCAATTTACTCATATTGTCTCTACTTTCATGAGGCCTCACTTTTTTCATATCTGGGTCACGGGCATACAAAACGTTTCCTCTTCACATCAAGATCTCAAACCTCTCCCTAGTAGATTTAAACAGAACATGTTTCATCATATAAATCGTCACAATTATCAGAGGAAGTTGTAAGTTCACTTTATTGGCCCAGCCCCTGCTGGGTCATTGGCGGCGCCTTTTCGGTCGGAAACTGATGGTCATGAATTGAAAGTAGATGGGAATTGCTCATCGAAATTGGGTGATAATTAAACAAAGAATCATGGAAACATATTCTTTAGGATCTTGTCTTTCATTGTACATGCACAATTCCTGGAAAAAAAAATTTCATAGCTAAAGAAAAAACCTGACATATTTTACCTACTTTCTCATGAAAACGAGGCTCCATAGGATAGCATTGTGCGGTAGATTTTCGCCATAGACATAACACATGGGCTCCTATGGGAATTGTCCAATTAAAATGCTTTTTTTCAGTATGTAAGGCCGGAAGACCTTTTATGTAATGCGATTGATGCAGGAAAAGTTGGGAAATTTTCGTATAAGACCGGTTAAGACCGTTTATCGACTGACCCTGTAAATCAGACCGCCATACGTTTGTTATGGCTATCGCATTTCCGGCAACGCGAGTTCGGGCATACACACAGAATGGTCCGTCCTAAGCTTTTTTATTTTAAAGTAAATTGAGGCAATGTATCCAATTCAATTCGATTGATAGTGTCAAATATGCATGGATTATATTAAAAAAGCCATTAATATCAAGTTAAATGGATTATAACAAAATGGAGGAGAATTACATTGTCTCATGCGTTTGTATGGTTAATATGGATCGTTATTCAAGACTTGCTGGTATTGTGCCAATGACAACATGCGAGCGATAATGGGTGCATCCTCCATAGCCTTAAGCATTGACGACTTCAACACACTGTCACTATAGTGCCAGTCACCTACGGTAGGTCATGGACACTCCAACTATTTCTTTTTATATTGGGCGGGGGTAGTAGACCCTGGGCCATATGTGATATATATCACACTTTAAATTTTTTTATTCCACTTTAATATATGTCTCCTCTTTCTTTCACAGCCTGGACGCACATTCTATGCTCCAAATATTGAAGCCATAGAAGCCCTTCGAAAACAGCATGAAGTAAAGAACAATGTGCAATTCGTCGCTCAGCACACAGAGAAAGGTTTCGCCACTACTACCCTTGAAGGTAAATGAAACCTTTCCACTGAATTTGCTTTAGCTTATGAAAGACATACATGTAGAAAAGTAGTTTCATTCATAGGCAATTTTTTTACATGATTATTATGCGGTTGCCCCTCGGGGTTACCGCTTATATACCCTGAAACACGACCTTGCGCTGCTCATTTTGTGTATCTACTCTAGGTATAAGCAGCCTTCATCCCTCTTTCCCTATATGTACATGTTTACAGACCATGCAGCAATTGCTGCATGTACCCTCAGTTCCTGCTCTGACCCCGACACCCACCCACTCACAGGTCGGCAAACCCTACATTACACCAGCAGACAGCTCCCTCGCAGACCGCTACGCCCCCACCCACCCACTCACAGGTTTACCACAAGGGGGTTTTACCACAAAGGGGTAGCAAGCCTGAGTAGCATGGGGGCGGGACTAGACTACAGCAGACAGCTCCCTCTCTCACCGAACCCCCCCCCCCCACCCTCCCCTATACTATATGTGACATTGTGTCCCTGGCCGCACAACCTGTGCATCCCCAGTCCCTCTCCCAACATCCAGGAGATGTCTCCATAATGGGTTCTTGAGATAGACAATAACTTTGGTTTTTAATTGGAATATCAAAATAATTCTTTTACCCTTAGAAAGCCCAGAAAAAAAAGTTGCAAAATAATCACTCACATTATACTTTAGTGTACTTGGATAGGTGCGCTTATTGCACTAAGATAAATGCTGTGCCAATGTTCAAAAATGATAAAGACCTAAATGAGGTGCTGCGCAATGTATCAAGGGTGTAACGCACTAGTTCAGCCCTAGTGAGTCGACTACAGCACTGAATTCATGCATCATGTTGGCATTTATTAGACCCGAGGTTCGACCTCGGGTCTACTTCTACTGTACACGTTTTCGCCGAAGGTTTTTGCGGAAACGGGTAATGTGCACCATAAATCGACCATTGCAAATTGGTATGGAATAATTTGTAAATTATGTTGGAATCATATAAACTGTAGGACTATTTATGGTAGGTCTACCTATGCCACAAGTTGATTGCCTGCACGCAATACTCCCTACACTACAGTAGGGCCTAAGCTGTTTGGCACTAGCTGAGAAAGCTGTCGCTGTTAGGGCTGGTATAAACCCTTTATGGAGGGCATGATGCATTGATGTGAAGTTAACCCTTTATAGATGGTATGATGCATTGATGTTCAGTAAACCCTTTATGGATGGCATGATGCATGGATGTGCAGTTCACCCTTTATGGATGGCATGATGCATTGATGTGCAGTTAACCCTTTATAGATGGTATGATGCATTGATGCACAGTTAACCCTTTATGGATGACATGATGCATTGATGCACATTTAACCCTTTATGGATGGCATGATGCATTGATGTGCAGTTAACCCTTTATGGATGACATGATGCATCGATGTGCAGTTAACCCTTTATAGATGGTATGATGCATTGATGTGCAGTTCAGGGTTCTCGACACATAGGGAGTACACGGGCAGGGTTCCCGTGTGCTTTTCAGTGCCGCCCGTGTGCTTGAGCTAAAAAGCACTGCCTGTGTGCTTTCCAGGAGACTATAAGCTTTCCATACTTTTTTGAATTTTGCAAATCGGCCAATTAGAACAGAAGTTAGGCCTGAAAAAATAAAATTTTATCTAAAAATTCCATAAGAATCCAATCTTTTGTCCATTTATTATACCCGAGTTCCGAACTCGGGTCTACTTCTAGTGGACACGTTTTCGCCGAAGGTTTTTGCGTATAGGGGTAATGTGCACCATAAATCGATCATTGCAAATTGGTATGAGATAATTTGTAAATTCTATTGGTATCATATAAACTGTAGGACTATTTATGGTAGGTCTACCCATGCCACAAGTGGATTGGCTGCATGCAATGCTCCCTACACTACAGTAGGGCCTAAGCTGTCTGTTTGGCACTAGCTGAGAAAGCTGTCGCTGTTAGGGCTGGTATAAACGCCATGAGTAGCACGGACCATTGCCTGTTTGATTACATGTACATAGCCTACATAGGGACACTGTTAGGGCTGGTATAAACGCCGTGAGTAGCACGGACCAATGCCTGTTTGATTACATGTACATAGCCAAAATAGGGACGCTGTTAGGGCTGGTATAAACGCCATGAGTAGCACAGACCATTGCCTGTTTGATAACATGTACATGGCCTACATATAGGGACACTGTTAGTAGCCTCTTTGACCCTTTCGGGCTTCCCTAGCCCACTTAAAAGGGTCTATATCTCCTCTTTCCTATCCCCTCAGGATGTGTGTGGTGCACATATGCGCGGGCACTGACACATTCCTTTGTTAAATTATCAACCTGTGAAGCACGGGATAGCCACTTAGTGCCACTAAAGTGCTGTAAAACACAAATCAATCAATCAATCTTTGACCCTTTATGGATGGGATGATGCATTGATGTGCAGTTAACCCTTTATAAATGGTATAATGCATTGATGCACAGTTAACCCTTTATGGATGGCATGATGCATTGATGCACATTTAAACCTTTGTAGATAGCATGCTGTATTGGTCCACAGTTAATCCTTTCCGGATGGCATGATGCACATTTAACCCTTTATAGATGGTATGCATTGATGTGCAGTTAACCCTTTATGGTTAGCATGATGCATTGATGTGCAGTTAACCCTTTATGGATAGCATAATGCATTGATGCACAGTTAACCCTTTATGGATGGCATGATGCATTGATGTACACTTAACCCTTTATGGATGGCATGATGCATTGATGCACAGTTAACCCTTTATGGATGGGATGATGCATTGATGCACAGTTAACCCTTTATGGATGGCATGATGCATTGATGCACACTTAACTATATGTGCAGTTAACCCTTTATGGATAGCATGATGCATTGATGTGCAGTTAACCCTTTATGGATAGCATGATGCATTGATGCACAGTTAACCCTTTATGGATGGCATGATGCATTGATGCACACTTAACCCTTCATGAATGGCATTATGCATTGATACACAGTTAACCCTTTATGGATAGGATGATGCATTGATGCACAGTTAACCCTTTATATATGGCATGATGCATTGATGCACACTTAACCCTTTATGGATGGCATGATGCATTGATGCACAGTTAACCCTTCATGGATAGCATGATGCATTCATGCACAGTTAACCCTTCATGGATAGCATGATGCATTGATGTGAAGTTAACCCTTTATAGATGGCATGATGCATTGACGTGCAGTTAACTGTTTATAGATGGCATGATGCATTGATGCACAGTTGACCCTTTATGGATAGCATGATGCACAGTTAACCCTTCATGGATAGCATGATGCATTGATGTGAAGTTAACCCTTTATAGATGGCATGATGCATTGACGTGCAGTTAACTGTTTATAGATGGCATGATGCATTGATGCACAGTTAACCCTTTATGGATGGCATGATGCATTGATGTGCAGTTAACTCTTTATATATGGCATGATGCATTGATGCACAGTTAACCCTTTATGGATAGCATGATGCACAGTTAACCCTTTATGGATGGCATGATGCATTGATGTGCAGTTAACTCTTTATATATGGCATGATGCATTGATGTGCAGTTAACCCTTTATGGATAGCATGATGCACAGTTAACCCTTTATGGATGGCATGATGCATTGATGCACTTTAACCCTTTATGAATGGCATGATGCATTGATGCACTTTAAGCCTTTATGGGTGGCATGATGCATTGATACACAGTTAACCCTTTATAGATGGCATGATGCATTGATGTGCAGTTAACCCTTTATGGATAGCATGATGCATTGATGTGCAGTTAACCCTTTATGGATAGCATGATGCATTGATGCACACTTAACCCTTTATAGATGGCATGATGCATTGATGTGCAGTTAACCCTTTATGGATGGCATGATGCATTGACACACAGTTAACCCTTTATGGATGGCATGATGCATTGATGTGCAGTTAACTCTTTTTGGATGGCATGATGCATTGATGTGCAGTTAACCCTTTATGGATGGCATGATGCATTGATGTGCAATTAACCCTTTATAGATGGCATGATGCATAGATGTACATATAACCCTTTATAGATGGCCTGATGCATTAATCTGCAGTTAACCCTTTATGGATGGCATGATGCATTGATGTGCAGTTAACCATTTATAGATGGCATGATGCATTGATGTACATATAACCCTTTATAGATGGCATGATGCATTGATGTGCAGTTAACCGGTTAGAGATGGCATGATGCATTGATGTACATATAACCCTTTATGGATGGCATGATGCATTGATCTGCAGTTAACCTTTTATAGATGGCATGATGCATTGATGTGCAATTAACCCTTTATAGATGGCATGATGCATTGATGTGCAGTTAACCATTTATAGATGGCATAATGCATTGATCTGCAGTTAACCTGTTATAGATGGCATGATGCATTGATGTGCAGTTAACTCTTTTTTTAATGGCATGATGCATTGATGTGCAGTTAACCCTTCATGGATAGCATTATAGATGGCATGATGCATTGATTTGCAGTTAACCCTTTATAGATGGCATGATGCATTGATGTGCAGTTAACCGGTTATAGATGGCATGATGCATCGATGTACATATAACCCTTTATGGATGGCATGATGCATTGATGTGCAGTTAACCATTTATAGATGGCATGATGCATTGATGTACATATAACCCTTTATAGATGGCATGATGCATTGATGTGCAGTTAACCGGTTATAGATGGCATGATGCATTGATGTACATATAACCCTTTATAGATGGCATGATGCATTGATGTACATATAACCCTTTATAGATGGCATGATGCATTGATCTGCATTTAACCCTATATCGATGGTATGATGCATTGATGTGCAGTTAACCCTTTATGGTTGGCATGATGTACTGATGCACAGTTAACCCTTTATGATAGGAATGATGGGTTGATGCTCAGTTATCCCTTTATGGATGGCATGATGCATTGCCAGCAAATATGTCGATAATAATGCACTATTTAGAGAATAGACAATGATCTTCTTCACATCAAGACTGTCTTTTGTCCTATAATGCACAAATGCATCGAATGCAACAGGCAGTCGAGATGTGAAGAAGGAGTTGTCTATTGTCTTTATAAAACGTTGTACATTTCATTCCAATCACTTAATTACCCAATAAAGGTATGTCTAGACCAGTCAATGGCCCTGAACTTGTTTACAGCTATGGTGACCTTTCTCAGGTGTGCACAACACTCCTATAATGCACTCAAGGTCACTTCTATCGTGCAGCTGAGCACTGCTAGCCGTTTTATAATTGTCCGCAATTAGTCAATGTATGTTAGTAATTACTCACTTTTTGTCAGCAGTTAGTCAATATATCTTAGTAATTACTCACTATTCCTCAGCAATTAATCAAAATATGTCAGTAATAATGCACTATTTGTCAGCAATTAGTCAATTTATGTTAGTAATTACCCACTATTTGTCAGTAGTTAGTACAAATATATCAGTAATAATGCACTATTTGTCAGCAAATAGTCAATACATGTTAGTAATTGCTCATTATTTGTCAGCAGTTTGTCAACATGTGTCAGTAATCTTTCACTATTTGTCAATATCTGATTGAATATTGAAAATTGAATTGAAAATAGAATTGAAAATTGCATTAAAAACTCGGGTCTTTTAGGTCATAGACCTAACCTGCTCCATTTTTTTTCCTGTATATATGTCCATATTGCATATAGCAGCTCTATCTAGTAATTGTTAAAGTTATACTAAGACATGTACACAATCACTAAGGCCGTGTGTAGTGTGATGTAACAATCTATTTATAGTGCAGATGTTGCTGCCCACCTGGGCATTGTTAGAATTACAAGCTTGATCTTGTGGGATGAGATGGGGATGTCATGGGGCTGGTTGCAAGAGGGATAGGTAAACGTATGTGTGTGTGTGTAGGGTTGGGGGGGGTCAGCAGGTGTGCGAGAGTATGATTGTGCGGAAGCATCCAACTATGCTAAGTGCATGAAAGTTTACCTGCATCAAGGTTTCTATCTTTACAGTATGTTTACAGTAACCCCTTAAGCACTGCATCGTGCTTTGATGCACTCTATCCCAGCAACCATCAGGAATATGGGTCTACAAGTTTTGGAAGTAGAACCGGGATGGTGAAAACCTAGGAATTACTATTAATTTTTTTCTTCTCTTTTCATCCTCCCAGACTTAAGATGTACTATGCGTGAAAAAAACAAATGCACCCAATTGGTATGGTCAGACCGGAACGCCAAGGTAGCCAGGCCTCCTATCCCTACTACTGACAGCCCTTTCCTCATCGTAGGAAGAAACGCATATGATTGTTTCTATGGCCCAGACAGGAAAAACAAGAAGAAAGCAGACAACAAAAAGGTAAGGCCACACCAAAAAACAAAAGTTGGTGTACAGATTTTGTTTTTTGAAAAGTGGTGCGTGCGAGTGAATTTTTTCTTCCTTTTTTTTTGGTCTACAGATTCTTAACCTTGCAATGTGGAGTTAGCTGAAATCCCTGAATTCAAAATCCGTTATAAACCTGTTGTAAGAACTACAGCAGTGACCCATGTATAAGGTGCACCCAGAATTTCAGGTGAATCTAGTGTAAATTCATTTTTTTCTACTATAAACTCCCATGTATAAGCTGCACATATGTGTATGCTACATACCCTATTTAATGCAACATGACAATGTAAAAGCTGACTAAGGTAGTGTCAGTGAAATACCGACCACTCATAAACTGCACCCATACTTTGCTGTAAGGGTATTGATGGATTGATTTGTGTTTTACAGCACTTTAGCGGCACTAAGTGGCTATCCCGTGCTTCACAAGTTGATAATCTAACAGAGGAATGTGTCAGTGCCCGCACATATGTGCACCACACACATCCTGAGGGGAGAGGAAAGAGGAGATATAGACCCTTTTAAGTGGGCTAGGGAAGCCCTGCTGTAAGGGTAGGGGAGATGTCAAGGGTGTTATAGAGCATATACCCCCAGGTACATCCACCTGTCTTTAGGGCCAAGTTTTGTAGGAATATGACTAAATTTGTCACATAAATGGTTTACAGATCAGGTGATCACATACGGTGATCGCTTGGGGTAATTAGCTAATCACATGGGGTGATCACTTTGGGTAATCAGGTTATCATATGGGCTGATCACTTGAAATCATCAGGTCAAATCAAATCATCATGGATTACTTGGAATGATTAGGTCATCATGTTGCATGATCACATAAGGTGTTCACTTGGGATCATTAGGTCATTATTTGGGTTCATGACTTGAAGTGATGACTTTGGGGTTATAATTAACTTGGGGTCATCAGATGATCAATCACTTAACAAAAGACATGAAGCTATTACCTCATTCTTCTTTTCCCTTTTTTTGAAGTATACTCTTTTTTTTGGGGGGGGGATAAAAATCCACTCTTCTTTTAACCTCTCCCCATCTCTTTTAATCTGTCACAGGCTATGGATGCTGCTGGTCAGACTTACCAAAGACAGCTTATTCAAGATTCTAACAAGCTAGGGTGTGAAGCTTATATAGGTGTACGCCACATCATTGTATTTTCTGATTACAAGGTAAGTTTATTTCCTTTTTACACCCCATTACAGGGATGTAAGTTTTCATAATCTTACCTGATTTCAAAATTTCTGGAATCAGACATGACTAATAGATTTAACCAAATGTTTCACAAATGGCGATTTGGTAGGTATAAATGACACTCCTAGCAGGGTGGCAGATATATATTTAAGACTTGAGCATTGCATAGACGTAGCATTGATGGACTGTATATGCTTTACTTTAGTCGTCATGATGCACCCATGCAGTGCTCTGGTCTACTCACTCTGGCTGTACTCATGCATCATGCCAACGCTATTTGCTATATAAAGCCTTTAGGTTCATCTTGAATGTCTGAGTTCCTCTGTGGCCCCCGGACATAAAAATAAACAAACAAAAAAAAGGTTCATGTACTTTATTCGTCATAATGCACCAATGCATCTTTGTGTTCAGAATATCTCAATACCGTATTCATTCCAATAAGGGCACATGCTCTAATAAGGGCAGATACAATGATTTTATGGCTTCAGGCGGTGCGCTTATTAGAATTAATTTTTTATTAAAGGAATTGAGCATCTAACAATTAATTTTCTGCATGTGTGCTTATTAGCATGAATATGGTAATGCATTTTGGTCGCCATAATGCACCAAACAATGTAAGATAACTTGTGTCATAAAAGATTTCATGACATATTTAACAAATTTTCATCAACATTTTATGGAGTACATGGGCCCTTGTATTTTACACCTTATATTCGAGTCTCCACCTGTCTGCTGCCCTTACATGCTAAAAATCTTCAAATTTCTCTAAATATTCCTCATAGCAATAGCCCTTTCAAAATGTACTATGTTAAGTGCAGTTAGCCAATATAATATGATTCCATTTCAGTTCCAACGTGCACTAGGGTATATTCACCATCAGATTGACACCTACCTTGAGTCAGAGAGTTTCCTCCATAAATTACATGATATAGCAGTTTATTCTGACGTATCAACCCCATGGAAAATAGCACCCTGCAGTAATTAAAGATTGCATTCATGCATCATGACGACTAATGGGTATGATGCACTCATGAGACCTACAATTATGCACAACTGCATTAATGCAACATGACAATCAGTGAGAATAATGCAGTAATGCCCTTATTAGGCAGATTAGGCTGCATTCATGCATCATGACGATTGTGTCCACCTTTGCTGTTACACTAATGTACGCTTTACACAGAAGACTGGTCAGGTCTAAGGCCTCTTCTTTTTTTTATTCCCAGGCTTCTAATGACACTCAGCAAAGGAAGGCCATGTCCACTCTCAAAACTGCCCTTCTAGGCAACGACAACATACATCATGAGCACTGGTTCTTCATCTACCTTCCGTCTAAAGAAGAACACAGCGACCATATCAAGGGTCATGTGAGTATCTTTCTTTATTTATTCTAAGGCAGGGTAGGAGGGCCCACTTGTAGGACTGGGCTATAAGATGTTTTCATGCCTTATCTGCCAGGAAAATGAGTCATCTGCTGTAAAATAGAATAAAAGTTATTCTAGGCCATTGAGGCATGTCGGAACTACCCATGGATTTTTGAATTTTCAAAATCCATTGATCATAACAAAAGTTACTTCATTTTAAATTCTTATGGCAAATCCATGAAGTCTAGGTGCACCTTTAATGCGGGTTATTACAGTAATGGTAATTATCTTTTCATTTTAAATAAAAATATAGTTTTCATTCATTTCCAAGACACCAAATCATAAAGCTTTAGGAGAATTGTCAGATCTATAGTCCTTACTCAGGGCCGGGCTGGTTCCCGGTAGTGCAGAGATGCCACTTTTTACGAATTCTGAATTTTTGGCTTTCATTCATTCCTGTAGGTATTTCCTATTGTTATTTGAGAAAATTAGGAGGATTTCCGAATATTTGGTCATCAGTGAGTGGCATCCCTGGAAGTGGCACATGAAGGCTGACATCAGCAACTTATGCCACACTTTTTGTCATGCTACCACCAATTTCTGTAACTGCATTATCTTCCAAGAGATTCTGTGGACAGAGCTAACATGGCCATGCACATACAAATTACATGAATTATCTTTATTCCCTGGGTCGGGAGACTTTCCAACTTGGGGCCTGACCCTCTCTATTCCCTGGGTTCAGAGACTTTCCAACTTGGGGCCTGACCTCTCCTCCTTTCTTTTTAGAAACCCAAATCATTTTAAGAATGAAAAAGCATTCCTATTTTGCACACTTCTAGCCATTTGATGTGCCATTTAAACAGGGAATGCGTCCAGTACGCACTCTGCAGCCCTGTCAAAAGCCCTTTTACCCTACTCCAATTTGTCATTTTGTAACTTTTCTTTTACTTTCTTTTCAGCTTTCTGGTCACAACTTCCGCTTGGACCCCGCCCTGAACAAACATCTTACGAAACAGGTCAAGTCTGGAAAAGTCACTGTCTCCAACTTAAAAGAGCATGCCCGGGTTCATGTAGAGGATGTACTCTTCAAGGATGAAACACCACCTCCCCTCACAAACCGTGCCTTCTACCCTAAACACAAGACAATGCTCAACCTTGCCTATAGGTAATCAGTCCTTTATTTCATATTATATAAGGCCACACCAAATTAAAAGAAAGTGACCTATGAAGCTCGAATTTCTATTTCACATGAACTTTATAATCTCTGTATTCTGTGTAGCCTTTGTAAGGGAGAGTTTTTGGCAATCATGCAGTCTCGTTATAAAGCTTTGAAAGCTCCGGTCTCTCCCTTCCCACCCAAGCCCTCATCAGGTTGTTACAGGTACATATATATATAGATTATTGTTATTCTCCAGCCCCTTCAGCACCAGTAGAGATGCCCTGGGCCACGAAAATAACTTTGTATAGGTGCTGACTGCATTGCTTTAACACCTAGCCCCTTCAGCACCAGTAGAGACACCCTGGGCTACGCAAAATAACTTGTTATAGGCGCTGGGCCATGAAAATAACTTTGTCTTAGTGCTGACATTACACTACAGGCTCAATGAGTACATCTGTTTGCCCTATGTGCCACATAAGGTCAGCATGATGCATGAATGAAGTACTCGTCAGTCTAATATACCTAGAGGCTAAATGAGTCTGTCTGTGTCCCCCAATGTGCCACATAATATAATAGATGGAGCACCACCACCCTCCCTACCCTAACACTCTCATTGAGGACAGGGACTTAGCACTCAGTTCTACTACTGTGACATTTTATGTCGGTACTCTATCACCATTTCTTTGGAATTAGGCTATATATCAATACTTACTCATTATTTGTCAGTAAATATGGTAGTCATTATATATTGTGTGTATATCAAGGTATAACGGTACAGCAGGATCTCCCAAGTATACAGCTCTGACACTCTTTCTGTTACGTAACAGTAAAGCGTTATATATATTTTTATTCCAGAAAAGGAGGTTTTCCTTCCTCTCGTCTACATTTCTATTTTCCTTCTCCTTATTCCTTTAATTCTCTTCTTCCTCTTTTCACAGAGCCAACCGCTTCCTCAGTAGCACCAGAGGTGACATTGATCGTTTAGAGAATGATCTCACGTCTTGGGAAAACAAGCACCCAGACAGAAACTACTACCTAGAGCGGAAAATAAACAAATGTGATCTCCCTCACCTCCTAGTTTTCCAGACTGAACAACAAGCTTATCTCATGAGAAAGTATGCCAAAGAAGTAGTACTTATGGATTCCACATACAATACACAACGTTATGCTATGTCACTGTACTTCTTGGTGGTACCTACCAATACCCATTTCATGGTCATAGCCACCTTCTTCACCGAGAACGATGAAACCCATAGCATACAAGAAGCTCTTCAGATCATCAAGATGTGGAACCCAAACTTCAACCCTGAATACTTTATGACTGATTCTTCTGCTTCCGAATTGAAGGCTGTTATTCTTGAATTCAAAGGTGACCTTTCTCTTCCCTGTCGTTTGTATTATTAGCACACATTGCGCTTGGAAGAAATTTTAATACTGGTAGAAACAAAATTTTGATACACACCTCATCCTCTGTCCATTATAGGAAAGTAGTCTGACAGCCTTTTTCTTCTGCCATACTCGCATTTTTGTCCCACCTGGGATAATAAGCATAGATTTGATATTTCATCTCATAGATTTGATCATCCATAGATGTGGTCACTGCTGTGATGGGACAAGCTGCATTTTAAATACCAATCAGACTGAGAAAGAAAGGACTTTGTGTCCATAAACTAGTGAGGCAGTCGCATGAGGTGTAAGAGCCTTAGGACATGAAACAAATCCATTAATCAATCATCCATACAGCTTAGGGACCATCCATAAATTACATACGCACTAAAGGGGGCCGGGGGTCAAGCCAAATGTGTACATGTGCATACAGGGGAGGGAGATCTTGGCCATTTTGGCATACTCATTGTGTATGATTTGGGGGTATTTTGAGTTGGATTTTAGTAAGTTTGAGGGCATTTTTGGGTGTTTTATAGGGGCACCTCTGGGTATGGGTATGAATACAAAACAGTTGTACAAAATACCTTCTGAAAAAGGTCCAAATATATATGTGGTGTGCACATATATGTTTTAAACACCCCCTTTCCCCATTCATCTATCCCTTTGTCAAGGAGCGGGGGATGGCCACTGACTTGAGTATGTTAGCAGAGGTGGGGGGGTAGGCTCAATGTGTACATAGTGCAACGGGGGGGTTAAAATTTTGGGGAAAAGTGTATGTAATTAATGGATGGTCCCTTATTCTGAAGTACAACGAGCAAACCATCAAACCCAAAATATTACTTACATTCACTTTGCCTTTAATCTTTAAGGAACCAAAAGACGTCTGTGCAAATGGCACTTCAAAAAGTCATGGAAGGAAAATGTGCACAAAAGCTCTAACAAAGTTTCTCCAGCTAATGCACAGAAAGTCCTTGACCTGATGGAAGCCATAGCAGATGCTCCAACCTTGGATCTCATGAATGCAGCCATCGATCAGCTCAAGTCATCTCCTCTCTGCTCCCCTGAAATCCTCTCCTACTTTGACTGGTGGCTAACAGAAGAAAGGCTGAAGGTAAGCATGTCTGAGTTCCTCAATGGGCCTCGGACGTAAAACTAAACAAACAAACAAATCTGTATAAGCTTGTCAAATTAGCATAATGGAATTTTTCCCCGTTCTTCAACAATTTTCATCTACCATGAATTTTTCTCACACTCTGATATCTTAAAACGTCAAATCACTCTTTAAATATTTTCATATCTGGTTCTCTTTCAGTAATGCATTGTACTTAAGTTTGATATTTAATTTTTATGAAATATTATATGATATCTAACAAATTTTTTATAATCCAACTCCTTTGCCTTTTCTGTCTTTCTTCTTCAGGGTCTTCAGTGTTGCAGTGAGTTGATTCCTAGTTCATAATGCATGGGTGCATCTAACTATGATTCTCTTACAGCCTAACCCTTTCTCCTTGTCTTAGAATAGTCACTAGTGTAGTCGTTCGAGAGGAATAAGAAAATTACCATGTACCGTAATCTCTCGCGTATAAGATGCGTCCTCTACGCCAAACAAATCCCTACTGCGTCTTATAGGATTTCCTATTGGGGTGCGTCTTATACGAGGGGTAATTTTGCTATAGAAATGTACTGAATTTACAAAATTGGTACCTAAGAGGTGCATCTTATACAAGAAAATGCATGTGCTGAGTTTGGGGTGCGTCTTAAACGCGCAGCGCGTCCTCTATGCGGGAGTTTACGGTACCCTGCATTAAAGTGTCTATATCTCATCTTTCCTATCGCCTCAGATGTGTGTGGTCATGTAATGTAGTTCTCGCCATAAATATGACCTCAGCTGTCGAAATCGCATTAAACATCCTTTTCTCTCACTCCCACTCTAATCAACCTCCTTCAGAAGCCATGTACCAAGATAATCCAAGTGCTCTGGTGTAAAGTGGACGCTCTAGTCTTTTCTGCATGGTGACAGGTTATAGTCCATGCACACACCTCTACTATTGCTTTATATTAATGTACTGCCTTGACAGGTCATTCTCGAGAGTATGTTATGCATGGTTACAGTTGCTTAGCCCTTTGGAGATAGTAGCCCATAGTATCATAAGCATGTATTTCAAAACATTGAAATCAATATATTACACTTTTAAGTTGTCGATAAACAGCCAAGAATGAGACATTTATTTATTCGTGCATCATGCTTTGACTGGCATGATGCACTTTCTTAGAGTCCATAAGGAATGTTGATCTAAAAGTTCCAAAAATGGATTCAACATGGAGGTTCGGTCATTCATAGATTCGGTCACTGCTGTGTCGGGCAAGCAGCATATAAATACCGGTCTAGCTGTTTGGACAAGCAGCTTTTAAAAACCGTGCAAAAGGAAAAGAAAGGACTTCATGTCCGCGAACCACAGAAATGTCTGCAAACTTTTTCGTACAATTAGTGGACGTAAAATCAACCAAACCAAACCAAACCAACATGAAGGAAACCCTTGTCCTATATATACTGTACGCTGAAATATATAATCAATAATTAGTGGAGAAATAGGCTATCCATTGGTGCATCATTCTTAGACTTGCATGATGCTCTCTATATCAGCAACCATCAAGAATATGGATCTTTACACTATACTAAAAAAGGCTACTTTTATATTTAATTAGTCAAAACAGTAGCAAGATTGAAATACATCATTCTTAAATAGCAAAAGGAGTGACTATTCTCTGCAAGTCTCCACTTCCAATATCAAGACTGGTGCCAGTCTAATTGGAAGCCATATGAATTTCCACAACCTTTAGTACTCTAAGTAAAAATGAAATAATTTATTGAACATTGTGGACAGCAGTTTACAAGAGCTATGGTTTTAATATCTTTCTCTTGCAGATGTGGTGCTCCGCCTATGATGGGGATTTCCACAGGAGGGTGAAAACTACTGGTGGAGTTGAGCGCAAGAACGGAATCCTGAAGGGTAAATATCTGGATGGAGTTTCAACATCGAACATGTGCAACATTGTGCGAGTTCTCCTCTCCAAGATGTTCCAAGATTCTTTCATAAGGTACCAAATTCCTCATATGTCTCCTCTATTTTATACAGTCTCACAAAGCAAAACTGTCAAACCAACAATTTTACATCCTTCCTGTAGTATTTAGTTCCTCTTTTCGGCAACAGTAGACGCAGGTATACTCATAACGACTGATTCTCTACCATATGTATACACCTAGCTATATTGGGAACTTTTTGTAAGTGCCAATTATAATGTAATTTGAAGCAAGAATATTCTTTGTTTCTTTAAGAGATGCACCAAAGACATTTTAACCAGTGCATCCTTCACCTTTGTGTCCCATTACTTTTGCATCCTTGTAAGTATCTCTAATGTCTGAGTTCCTTGATGGCCCCCAGACATATAACTAAAAAAACAAACAAGCAAATTGTAAATATCTATTGCATTCTTTTCTTCAGCTACTTGGAAGAGAACGTTACCTCCCTCTCCCAGAGCAAGAAGTACTCCAGCCATGTTCCGTACTTCCTCCATGATCGTCCCACTGCCTTCGTGTCACATGTCATGGACAAGTAAGCTTTAGCTTTCTAATGTTAAGATACATAACCACTCACTCTGTCCTAAGGCTGGCATGCTAAGGTCCTAAGCGGTAGACTATACACTGTGATCCTTAGTACTAACTGTACACTGTAAATCTAAGTACTAGCACACTCTTAGAGCCGACCATGGGATTCCCCCCTCAGTGAACCACGTCTGAGTGATCAAAGGCCATGGTTTGTCTGGCCCTGTCTATGGGACCAGGCAAATAAAAGAACACTCGCTATCCTTCGAAAAGAGTAGGGGAATGAAGCCGCGGTAGCAGTTTTCCCCCTCACCCCTCCTTATAGATTCGGTCATTCATCTCATAGATTTGGTCATTCATAGATTTGGTCACTGCTGTGTCTGGCAAGCAGCATATAAATACCTGTCCAAAAAGAAAAGAAAGGACTTAATGTCCGAGAACCCTTGAATGTCTGAGTTCCTCGATGGCCCCCGGATGTAAAACTAAACAAACAAACAAGCAAGCCTGTCTTAGCACAAAGCATTGGCTTCCACAATTAGACATATTATGATTGAACAGTCCCCTGACATCATCCTTTTTTGAATTAATTTTCAGTATTGAATAACCTTTTCCCACACTCCTCATCCCTCAGGTGGCGCCAAGCACAAGCCATGGTTATCTATGCAAAGAGGATAGGAAAACAGTTAGTGCGGCTCATCTCAGAGGGAATCTTCCAGGTCTTAAGCTTCACTGAGAATACACAGTACACCATCTTCTTCGGAGATAAAGACAATTTCCCCTTCTGCTTATGTGAAAACTGGAAGAATGTCCATCTCCCATGCAAGCACTTCTGCTCTGTCTTCATTTGGTGAGTTTTTTCCCCTTTTTTCCCTTCTAGCCTCTGCATTTCCACACTCATTTATGAATCCTACTTCCCGTCCACCCTTCCTCATAAAAGTAAAACCTAGATGTTCTCCTATATGGGAAGTTCTGAGTACAATGATTGCACAAAACCTTACTTAGCTCCTAAAGGGCGTCATGATGCACTAAAACATTTCTGGTGAGTAGACTCGTTAGCAGTGCATTGGTGCATCATAATACATTGCACAACCCCTCACATAGCTCCCTAAGGGTATCATGATACATTAAAAAAGTACTTGTGAGTAGACTTTTTGGCACCGCATTGGTGCATCATGATTCATTGCACAGCCCCTCAGCTAGCTCCTTAAAGTCAATATTATGTGAGTACTTACTCACTAATTGTCAACAATTAGTCAACATTTGTCAGTAATTGCTTACTATTTTTCTGCAATTAGTCAAAATATGTCAGTACTTAAACACTATTTGGAATCAATTATAACACAATTAAATCTGTCATATCGGGAACATCCACAAATGATTTCATTCTAGAGGAATGGCACATTTCAGTAGAATGATCTGAATTTTTTTTACATAAAATGGAGACTCTTACAATCATGAATTCCCACTTACAGTTTCTTTCTCACCTCTTAGCTCTTTTCCTTCCAGTGAGCCCTCGTTTGGTTTCACTAGGCTCTCAAGCTCATACCTCTCCAGTCCATTCTACAACATAGACCGTGAAATTCAAGACGCAAACCACTCTGATCTTACTACGTTCTACAGTGGAGATCTGTTCCCCAGTTCTTCTCTGTCAACTCCAGACCCCTCTGACAAGGTCCCTTCTCCAATCCAGAGGAAAAAAAAACCTGCTCCCCCACCGATAAAAAGAACAAATACTAAGACCAGAAAATGTCTAGATGGACTGGCTAATCTAAAAACATTTGCCTACCTGAATGAAGACGGAGAAATGCAAGTCAGGTTAAAGGATGACATAGATCAACTCACTCAAAGATATGTGTCAACCCTACCTTCTGCCAATGGCTTAATCCTTGAAAATCAACCAAGGAAGAAGGTCAAAGTCTTACACAAGGCAGCAACGGTTCCCCTGCAACAGCCAATTGCCAATCCCTATGTTGCTCCTGAACCTGTTCCAGTGCCCAGTCATTCCCCAGGTTCTAATCCTCTCCCCTTCTTGTTCTCTCGTTGCTTCCTGTTTTTCCTTTTCCATGTTAATTTAAATGTTTCATTCTTCACCTCTGTCAGTTCCCCTTTCATTGACGCCATGTATCCTCCGATCAAGTTCTCCTCCTTCATCGGCTGCAGACCTCATGTCATGGAATTACCAATCCCCCTTTTTGGGATGGTCTTGGGTAAATCAAATTTCTCATGATCTAAGCTTTTTGTGTCTCCTCTCTTAGAATCTCTCCGGACCATGGTTCTAATTTTTTCTGTCTTTTCAGTTGGACTCCTAAATGAAGCCAACGTTTGCTTCTTAAATTCACTTCTCCAGTGTCTGCGATGCTGCAGCGAATTCCTTAGTGAAGTGCGCCTACACTGTGTCATACCCTGTAAGTATAACTTGGAGGGGACAAACCAGAGAAATGTCTGCTAACTTTTAAGTACTATTAGTGGACGTAAAATCAACCAAACCAAAACCCGGCGTAAGATATGTCATGGCTACGCTTTACACAGGCAACTTAATTTTAGTTATAAATCAAGTGGTTGTTGTTAGGTGGTAAACATAAAATCAGGACTATATGACAGATATTCTGTCATAATTGCACAGATATTAAGGCCAAAAAACCTTAAAAGTGAAAGAACTTTCGTTTTTATGATGAAAAATCTATACATTGGAGTCTTTACACATGTGACACAAGAATTCTTGTTACACTTTGACAGTGATTTCAGATATAGGGACCAATTTAGGTGTATTTCTTCCCAGGTCTCACTTTTCTTTTTACGAAAGGCTACTGGGCTATTACATGATTCTTGTTATGCTGTTGGATGGTACTACAGTAGCACCAGTATATTTTCAGGGTCTTTTTTTCAGCAGAGCCTGACCATATATTTTCTATGTGCTCATCTATCACACTTTTTTATTACATGCATATGTTTATATATCCTTCAGGTAGGGCTTCCTGTCTTCTGTGCTCCCTGAAAGATTTCTTGTCCCATGAACAGAGAAACAACTGTCAGTCTGTCATCCAAGAAGTGCGAAGTAAGTTCTTTCCTTTATCTGTGTGTCCTCTTAATGTTCTTAATGTTTTCATTATGATACTCCTGCACAAATTATATACTGTTCGTAGTTGTAGAGTTACAGGCCATGAAAAAAGAATTGAGAACTACTGTCAAAAAGTTGCATAATCTGATTTTCCTGTTATTACAAATTAGATTATTTTTTTTTCCTAACAATGTAAAAAATTATATTTAGGGTATACTATCCATTGACCAAGTTCTTTCTTGAGACCCCAAGTAAGGTTTTTGTCTCTTCAGAATGCTGGCCTCAGTATCAGTATGGAACAGAACAAGACTCACATGAGCTCTTCATGCTACTTTCTGAGCACCTGGCACCTTTGTAAGTTTGGTTTGTTAATTGCCTTTTGATGGTTGCTTTTTTCACTCAGCCAATTAGTGAGAAGATTGCCCCTCCTGTTTGATAAGGTCAGGGATGACGGGCTTCCCTAGCCCACTTAAAAGGGTCTATATCTCCTCTTTCCTATCCCCTCAGGATGTGTGTGGTGCACATATGCGCAGGCACTGACACATTCCTCTGTTAAATTATCAACCTGTGAAGCACGGGATAGCCACTTAGTGCCGCTAAAGTGCTGTAAAACACAAATCAATCAATCAGGGATGAAAGTCGTTTTCCCAGAATGTAGGGTTTTTCTTAATCACAAAAAATAAAATCAGGTTTTTATCTACACAATCTATACAATTTTATACAGTAGGGGAATTCATAACTTATCTCCAGTGGTCCACCCCCCCCCCCTGTGTGTCGGGGGGGCTGCTCTATTTTAATGATGGACATACTCAGTTTTCATATATAATACAAATAAAGTTACATGGACTGCTATAGGATTGGACTGCTCAATATTTTAATGTCAGTAATTACCTAATGTTTGTCATCAATTAGTCCACTTCCACCAATTGTAAATGAAAAAATCTCCACATTGGACATGTCCTCATGTCCTGCTTGTTTGATATAGTGTAACGATGGGAAACCTTTCCTCTTCAGCACCGATTCTCCTCCTTTGGATGTAGTTTTTGGCGTTCAAACAAGAAACAAAGGTGAACCCCTTTTTCTCTCGATTTCATTTTTCTCATGTTCAAAATGTTATGTCTTTTTTCATGCTGTTCTCTCCACTTCTTATCTCTACCCAAAATCTTATTCCTTTCTTTTTCTAGTTGTATGCCGTCATTGTATGTACAGTGGAGACTGGACGCATGGCATCACAGTTAACTGCACCATTCCAATGGTAAGCCTCCTCCCATTTATTAAGCCAATAGTCCTTAGACATTGCCCCCTCGTAACCTACCAGCTATCAGTTTTCACCATATCCTCTTCCTCTGTTTTTTTTTTTCACAATCTACACCTCAATTCAGGAAGACTTCCTTTGTGTGTCCAATTGATGGCAAAATTTGCATTTCAAGAGAGTAGAATACAAATCTTATTCCTACCCTATCAAACTGTCACCATACTACATAACTGAGGCAGTCCCATGAGGCCCTATGGACCTTAGGACATAAAACAAATCAATCAATCCATTCTACATTGCTTTTTTTAGTCCGCACGATCTGCTGCTCTTGGTATGCAACAACTCTTCGGGGAGATTCCACTTAATGATTTCCTTTGCGAAAGGTAAGAACCTTTTTGCCCTTAATTTACCCCACTTCCTTGATATGACTATGCATTCCCACATGTGTGTTGACTAGGGAACAGAAACTGGTTTACAGTGTAGGCCTTCCCTTTTGCCTGCTTACTGTAGTTGTACCGGGTACTTATAAGAGGCACATAACCTAGCAAAGGTAACATAGGAAAATAAAATAATTTTAGCACTCTCCCAGCTGATTCTCTCAGGAGTTTGAATTTCTTAATTCCTCTGGAACTACTCCTCCAATCTGAACATATGACCTATCAAATGAAAGAAATTTGCCCTGCTAGCCCCCCTTTAACTATTACAACCTTGTTTTTAGGTAAAGGCTAAGAATTTGGAATGCCATCTAGTGGACCTTAGTCCCTTATTCCATTGATGCTGTATAGCTTGAGAGTAATTTGTAATGGGTTCACAGATTGAAAAGGGTATCCTGGCAGCCAATCTACTCTTTAGTAACATGGGGTCTATCTTTTTTTTTTTAGGAAGCCAGGGTTGAATTCTAAGCTTCACCTTTTAGTGTGGGGTAATCAGTGGAGGTAAAATCAACCAAACTAAACCCAAAAGTCTGCACCTCCTCAACCATAATTTTAAAATCGCTATGTGACTTTCACTTCCTAATATATCTTCGCATATCCTACAGCTGCGGCCAATTGGACACCAGCTTTGAGAAGAAAGAAGTATGCGTTGCTCCTCCCTGCCTCATGCTGCACATCAACAGGTATTATTCTATTTAGTAAATGTTCCTGAATAAACAGTCATGCTCTTGGCTGTGGGTCGAAGAGTGGGGATCACTTAGAGGTAGAAGCACACAGCTATCTTATAGCAGGACTCATGCATGTGGGTATTAGGTGTGAGTGAGTAATAGATGTTTAACGCCATTTCGACAGCTAAGGTCATATTCATGGCGAGAACTACATTACGCAATTTCACAGAGGAATGTGTTGGTGCCCACGTGGTTCTTTATGAACAAACAGACTGCCAGTCTAAGATAGAACCATTACAGGGAACACTGGTTTCATTATGTTGTTTATCTCTACCTGACTCCTTCCATCTATTACCGGATATTTTTAATGTCTTTGCTTTTTAATACAGGTTCACACTTGATGGCAGAAAAGATGTACGTAAACTTTACTGCCCAGACAGAGGACTACCGCTCCCGCTTCCTGATGGCTCAGTGAAGTATGACCTTTTCGCTGTTGTCAACCATGTGGGAAACACAGTCCAATCTGGTCACTATACAGCTTACGTTAGGAAACAGGAAGAGTGGTTCACCTGTAGTGATGAAAATGTAAGCTGAAATTTTTCTTTTATATTCATATTAGAGAGGTTAAGATATGGGTTCTACCTGTACGGGGACAGCTAGGGCTACACATACAGGTTCCCGTACACATAGAGGTAATGTGGTTAAGAAAATAAGTCATATCAATACCTATCAACTTCTGAGGTGGGTGGTCAGAACTGAGTAGGAAGAAGGGTGTTAACAGCAGGTAATTAAATAGTGATATATTTATCCAATATCCAATCTATACCCTCAGTGGATACCTATATACCTATCCTTTAATTGGTTAAGTCTCAGGTATTCATATGTGCATTAATTCTATTGTATACCTAATATCCCTACATGTATGTGTAGAACACCCTCTACACGTCTAAAACGTGAACTTTACAGGTTGTATACTGCTAGCTTGGGATTCCCCCCACGTGACCTATGGCGTTATGCATAGGCTTTGGCGTAATCGTTCATATCTTAACCTCTCTAATAACTATAGAAATCAGGCCATCCTTATTCAACTGCTGTCCCCGAGGACCGTGGAAAACAGTTTGAATCGTACATTATGAGTATAGGGTAAGCCCTATTGACCTGGGTTCCAATGTGCTGGAAATCAAGCATATTTCCTGACTGGTATATTCCATCTCATATGGACAAGTAATTGAACTTCCCGTTTCCTGCATTAAAAACTGACGAGTTGTGACAATAAAAGATTGTATCTGTGACAATTATGCAAGATTTCATTCTTTTTGTCACATATTTGATGAGTTATATTATTGGAGACTATGTAGATTTCTTAACAAGACCTAAATTCCTAAACCAGCTTCCCCTAGTTCTTTATGCCCAGATTTAAACATCAAATAAGTGTCCCCTCATCTCTTTCTCATCAGGTCGCTCCTCTTCCCACAAACATGGAAATAGTTACAGCCAAGTCTTACATGCTCTTCTACAGGAAAGGTGAGTAGCTGAAAGACGTGTTCCCCATCTACATGAGAGCCTAAGTTCCGCCTGTGGAATCACATATACATACATACATACATGCATACAGGCAGCCAGACAGACAGAGACGCCCAGACCAACAGACACACACAGACTGACAGACACACACACACACACAGACACTCTGTGAAATTGTGTAATGTGGTTCTTGCTATGAATATAACCTTAGCTATCAAAATGGTGTTAAACATTTGTTACTGACTCACTCACATCAATGACGTCATAGGCAACACTGACCTTAACCTTCATTCATAGTCCTCTCACGTTCCTTTCCTATAACTATATGACAAATATATTACATCTGAGATTAGAAATCTGTACTTTACATATCTTCAAGACACTTCATGACCCTTTCTGCATATTGCACTTTTCCAGCTTCTGCTCTCCCTCTCATCTCGTTGTCTTGCAAACCTTTGCCTCATGATAAGCCGAAGGAAGAACATCACCAGAACATCACTTTGCAGAAAGCTACAGAAGGGTCTTCCTCGCCCTCATCATCTGAAGATGAGGGGTAAGTATTTGTTCCTTTATCCTCCATGTGTCTTCTGTTCCATTAGAGGAAAAGTTTGATGTATAGTCTGCTATTCCATCTTTAAAGCTTGACATTACGATAAAGGAAATCCGGTATATTGTCACACTATACATTTTATCCCATTTTATCACTAGCATCTCTAAACTTACACTGTCCCTTTATTCTTCTCCCCTCCCCACTTTAGCCATCCGCCTTCTAAGAGGTTATGGAACCGCCCTCCGCTCACACAAGATGTAAGTGTATTATATTTCTTTGCCATATTTTTGTCAAGTCGAAATGTCTTGACCATGTGGTCTGTACAGTGTTCCATATTTGTCAGCCATTATTTACATGCCACCTCAAAGTAAGTTATACGAAACTCTAATCTATCCTTACTTCCAATAGGTATCAACTGTTATGATTGTAATAGAAATATGTGATATATATGATATAGATTAATACATTTTAAATCCCATTATCCTTTATATAAAAAAAACATATGGACCCGTAAATTCTCTAATGTATTCCTAAATGTCATTTGTTTTCTCTTTCAGCAATTAAATGAAATAGACGATGAGATACGACGAGGTAGCAGCTCATATGTGATACCATGGTTACCATGTGACGTTTCTAAGTGAGTAAAAATATACCTGTTCCATTTCTGAACAATTTTTGGCTTAATCTATGAATATTTTCACAGCTTCTTCAAGAGGCAAAATCAATGTGATCTTTTCTTTAGTACTGTCTCCATAAAAAGCACAATGAGATTTTGCCTCCTGACTCGAAATAATCATCCTTTTAGGTGAATTCAAGCCAGGAACATCGACCTCCTTGGTGTTACATCACATGGCCTCCTATCTTAGCAATTTCTATGTCATGTTTGATCTTTCAAAGTGTTTAGCATGCTGCCCTGTCAACAACCCCTATCATTCTCATATCTTTCTTCTTTAGACCTGTCCCAGGACCAACAGACTTTTCTTCTGTGTGTCCAGGCATGATAGAAGACGAGGATCTTGAATATGAGAGGCTGGATCCCGAATTAGTCACCATAGACTATGTTGAAAAAGAGGCACCATCCGTAGTCGATCATCTGTACAGTATCATGACAAACAGTCAAAAGTAGGTCGTTCTCCCTCTCTCTCTCGTTATATTTGCCCTGGCTCAGCTAGGGTATAGTGAGATGCTAAATAATAGTCTTCAGAATCAGCCTCAGACATTACCCTGAAGAATGATACTCTGATGTAAGGTTAACGCAGGACAATCAGCAGTTAAATTATAATTACTGGTGTGCACTAACTCTTTCCTCCAACATATCACACTTGAATGTTAGGTGATTTTAATTCATTTTCTTCTCTCTCTTCTAGCTCTGCCTTTATCTTCCACCGTACCTTCTTGGACGAACCAGAGAAAGATCGGTTCCACCGAATTCATTTTGCTGGACTTGGATATGTTTCTCCTTGTGTAAGAATATATTTCTTGCATCTGTTATCCTGATATTGCTTTCTGTTGTCATGATGCATGAATTGCTGTATCTTTGCTGCTCACAACCAATGATAAACTATTTAGGAAACTGTAAACAATTACATTCAACTGCTTAGGGGGTTGGGGGGTCTTTGGGTACCTCTATATGTTCCATACAAAAACAGAGGTGAGTCCTGAAAAATACCCGCTTTCAAATAAAAGCTACACAGTTGGGCTGTTTGTTTGGGGTTTGGTTCTTACTTTCCTCTTTACTTTTCAGGCATTGACATACGTAATGGAGTTTATCCTAAAAGTCTTCTTTGAACAAAGGTAGGTTTCAATTTTGTATATTTTTAAGGCCACCAAAGTAAAAGCTGCATATAGAGAGCTTTGTTCAATTTTATGTTGTAGTGAACTCTATCCTTCCATATCCAAGCAGACTATTTCCGCACATTCTCAAATGTCACACACACTTTTCAAGTATCATAACATGATATGACCCATCAAACATTTATACTAGACCTGGGCAATGTTCCTCCTGGGATTGTAAGGGCTTCCCTAGCCCACTTAAAAGGGTCTATTTCTCCTCTTTTTTATCCCCTCAGGATGTGTGTGGTGCACATATGCTCGGGCACTGACACATTCCTCTGTGAATTGGTAATGTAGTTCTCATCTTGAATATGACCTTAGCTGTCCATGTATTTTCAGACCATGTGCCAATGTGTATGCAACACGTCCTTACCTCTTCAAACTACTCATAGGGACAGACCACATTCACAAAGTGATCCAGTACCACGCAGGAGCTTCTCAGTAAGTTTCCCTTATCTTTTTCAAGTCTTTTTGAATTAATTCAGTCCCATTATTAGCTTGGAGGGCTACATCTCCCAGCTATAGTACATCGTTGTAGGACAGAGATGAAGCGTCGTCCATTTGTCGGCCATATATGGTGAATTTTGATCACTATATATCAGAAATTAGTCAACACATGTCAGTATCTACTCACAATATGTCAGCAATTAGTCAACATATGTCAGGAGTTACTCACTATTTGTCAGCAATTAACCAGAATATTTCAGTAATAATGCAATAACTGATAATAGAATTATATTCATCTAGAGAATACGACTGAGCAGCTATTACAACAATGCTGTATTTCTAACTGATAATAGAATACATAACCATAAGTAAATGAGTTCAGAAAATACAACAGAGCAGCTATTACAGCAATGCTGTATTTCCAACAGATATATGAAGTCCTCACTTTGATAAAATCTAGAAACCTGATAATGATCATAGTCATTTAAATGATCCTAGAGTCATGGAAGTCCTCATGTGTAAGAGCCTTAGGATGTTAAACAAATCGATCAAAAAATCTTTTTTGTGGGCTTAAAAGTGTGAAGCCTAAGATAATCTGTTTTCCATTGTCACCTTCTGTTTTGTGTCATGTTGTATTACCATATTAAACGTTTTCTTTCTTTGCAGTAAACACGAACTGTATCGCAGGGTATTAATTCTGGAAGCCCTTACCTACTTGCTCACGAAAAAGTTCAAGTTCTCATACAACACAGCTTCTGTGAAGATCCGGGACTCTATGCGCAAGCCAGAGAGAAAGCAAAGTTACCTGTGAATGAACAGCTCTACAGTTGAGACTGAATCTTCTAAATGACTCGGAAATACTGAGATGGGAAAGGGGACAGCTGTAGGGGAGGATAGGATGCTGTCCAAGCGAGCAGAATTTAACAACTGAATGGCTCACGGTATATATCCAGGTTGGGATCGGCGACAGCTGTAGGGGAGGATAGGAGGCTGTCAGAAAAAGTACCGAAGTCCATGCTGCTACTTAACTAATAGTACATCCGATCCCATCTCTCTTGACCTCCACCTGTGTGGTGACACTGCTCTACTGTTATACAATAGGTATATTATGCTGTCAGCAACATTGACATGAGTGTTTGGTTAATTTTTCATTTTTATGTAGAGAAGGTGGCTCCTCTACATAGGGTAGATAAGGAACCTCTACCCCAGGAATATGAGAGACTTTCTCTGTATGAAGTAGACAACGGGTCTTGTAAGATAATGTAACAAATTCCTCACAAATACCATTTCATTTACGTCATTTCGTGCCGCTCCAATTACACTGTGATGACACCTATCACCGTAACAGTCGACATGTTTCACATGTTATTTCTTGTATCATGGCTTCTGAAACTAAATATTCATTTAAATAAAAATTAAAAGAAAATACTGTCTCATCACTTGTCTTTAGTAATCTGTAAGACCAATAAGGTAAGATGGGATACCGTTGATTCTCCTGTATTTTATAATGAATTAGCCCCTTATATTGCCTTATACCTGATAGAACCCATTTGGACTAGGGTTTTCCATGATCTTATATATTTGTATATTAATCCATTCATGCTATTTTTGGATGATCCCTACCCTCTTCCTCGAAATATTCAAAATTAGCACCTTAAATTGCTATATACCTGATAGACGGGCTTCCCTAGCCCACTTAAAAGGGTCTATATCTCCTCTTTCCTATCCTCTCAGGATGTGTGTGGTGCACATATGCGCGGGCACTGACACATTCCTCTGTTAGATTATCAACCTGTGAAGCACGGGATAGCCACTTAGTGCCGCTAAAGTGCTGTAAAACACAAATCAATCAATCAATCAATCATACCTGATAGAACCCATTTGGCCCAGGGTTTTCCATGATCTAGTAGGTCAATTCTGCAGAAGTGACCCAGATATCTTAAATAGTTGTATATTAATCCATTCATGCTATTTTTTTATGATCCCTACCCTCTTCCTTGTAATATTCAAAATGAGCACCTTATATTGCTATATACCTGATAGAACCCACTAGGCCTAGGGTTTTCCATGATCTAAGTAGGTCAATTCTGCAGAAGTGACCCAGATATCTTATATATATATATATATATATATATATATATATATATATATATATATATATATATATATATGTACATTAATCTATTCATACTATTTTTTGTATCATCCCTACCCTCTTCCTCGAAATATTCAAAATTAGCCCCTTATATTGCCATATACTTGATAGAACCCATTTGGCCTAGGCTTTTCCATGATCTAAGTAGGTCAATTCTGCAGAAGTGACCCAGATATCTTATATATATATATGTATATTAATCTCTTCATACTATTTTTTGTATCATCCCTACCCTCTTCCTCAAAATATTCAAAATTAGCCCCTTATATTGCCATATACCTGATAGAACCCATTTGGCCTAGGCTTTTCCATGATCTAAGTAGGTCAATTCTGCAGAAGTGACCCAGATATCTTATATATTTGTATATTAATCTATTCATGCTATTTTTGGATGATCCCTACCCTCTTCCTCGAAATATTCAAAATTATCCCCTTATATTGCCATATACCTGATAGAACCCATTTGGTCAATTCTGCAGAAGTGACCCAGATATCTTATATATTTGTATATTAATCTATTCATACTATTTTTTTGTATCATCCCTACCCTCTTCCTCGAAATATTCAAAATTAGCCCCTTATATTGCCATATACCTGATAGAACCCATTTGGCCTAGGGTTTTCCATCATCTAAGTAGGTCAATTCTGCAGAAGTGACCCAGATATCTTAAATAGTTGTATATTAATCCATTCATGCTATTTTTGGATGATCCCTACCCTCTTCCTTGTAATATTCAAAATGAGCACCTTATATTGCTATATACCTGATAGAACCCACTAGGCCTAGGGTTTTTCATGATCTAAGTAGGTCAATTCTGCAGAAGTGACCCAGATATCTTATATATTTGTATATTAATCCATTCATGCTATTTTTGGATGATCCCTACCCTCTTCCTCGAAATATTCAAAATTAGCCCCTTATATTGCCATATACCTGATAGAACCCATTTGGCCTAGGGTTTTCCATGATCTTAGTTGGTCAATTCTGCAGAAGTGACACAGATACCATAAATAGTTGTATTTTAACCCATTTATGCTATTTTTGGATGAACCCTACCCTCTTCCTCGACATTCAAAATTAGCCCCTTATATTGATATATACCTGATAGAACCCAATTGGCCTAGAGGTTCCATGTTCTAAGTAGGCAATATGGTGATTAATTTGATCTCATGGTGGATGAGTGAGCACCAGTGAACACCTCTCATACAATTGGTAGATATTTCCTGCAGACATATGTACTAGAATGCTTTGTATGACGATGCATAGATGGTCGTATGGCGATGATTAATTTGATCTCAGAGTGGATGAGTGAGCAAGGAAGTACAGGTAGTGTGCATGAGTGTTATATGTACTATAGGTAATTGTCTTACAGGTAGGCACAATTATTCTGAGGTTGTGTCAAGTGCTAACTTCTACTTGAACTGGACTGTTATTTGTTCAATGTATATTGTTGTTTTGATAATACTTATGTTTGAAATATTTATAGGTATGGAAGTGTATGGTACCCAGGTTCGATTCCTGGCATGGCCTATTTAAATCTTTGCTGGTGCAAAAGTGGACAGACTGGCCATTGGTCCCGCCAAACACTTACGTACTTATAAAAGATTTTGGTCTGCCATCAGTTATCTATAGACCACAGCCTGTTCGCCAGGTGTTTCTATATGGTGTAGCTAGTGACAATCCATGGTTATCCATGGAAGGGTGATAGTTTACATACAAAATTCAGGCCTTTTTATTACAGTGAATTGATAGTTCCATAGCCAGAAGGCCTACAATCTATCAAGAACCCCATAGGGAGTAGATATCATACACTCTGATCGACCAAGGAGAAGTGTTCACATTTTAAGTCTAAAAACAATTTAGATGGACTTGGGGCAATCCTGATGGACATGGGGCAATCCTGACAGACATGGGACAATCATGTTAGACAAAGGGCAATCCTGACAGACATAGTGCAATCCAGACGGACATGGGGCAATCCTGATGGACATGGGGCAATTCTGATTGACATGGGGCAATCCTGAAGGACTTGGGGTAATCCTGATGGACATGGGGCAATCCTGACAGACATCGGACAATCATGTTAGACATAGGGCAATCCAGATGGACATGGGGCAATCCTGATGGAGATGGGGAAATCATGATGGACATGGGACAATCCTGTAAGACATAGGACATGGACATGGGGCAATTCTGATTGACATGGGGCAATCCTGAAGGACTTGGGGTAATCCTGACGGACATGGGGCAATCCTGATGGACATGGGGCAATCCTGAAGGACTTGGGGCAATCCTGATGGACTTGGGGCAATCCTGATGGACATGGGGCAATCCTGAAAGACATGGGACAATCATGTTAGACATAGGGCAATCCTGACAGACATGGGGCAATCCTGATGGAGATGGGGAAATCATGATGGACATGGGGCAATCCTGACAGAGATGGGACAATCCTGTAAGACATAGGGCAATCCTGACAGACATAGGGCAATCCAGATGGACATGGGGCAATCCTGATGGACATATGGGCTTGATGAACTGGGTGTATAGGGCAGATGTACAATCATCTATAGCGTAGATGTACAGTCAAATTCATGGTGTTATCCATAGTTAGCCATTGTATATATAGGTTTCCCATTGAGTATCCATTCTGTGTAGAGGTCGGCGGAAAATGTCCTGGTTAGCCACATTATATGGGAAAAAGTCGGAATTTCTCTATAGCGCAGATGTACAGTCAAATTCATGGTGTTATCCACAGTTAGGCATTGTACACATAGATTTCCCTTTGATTATCCATTATCTGCATATGGTTGACCAAGGTTAGCCACATTATATGGGAAAAAGTCAGAATTTGAGTGAATAAAAGAATAATTTGTCACCCATCCGGTATTGAGATAGCACACATGCTCATCCCTGTAGTAATCCTATGTCAACCCCGACACTTACTATACCAGACCAAGTGTTGTCCAGGCTTATCAAATGTTTTGAATATTGGTCTAAATTTTGTCCAGGCACCATAAACTAGCAATTTGTATTGAATAAAGAAATAATTTGTCACTCATCCGATATTGAGATAGCACACATGCTCATCCCTGTAGTAATCCTATATGAATCCCGACACATACTATACCAGACCAAGTGTTGTCCAGCCTTATCAAATGTTTTGAATATTGGTCTAAATGTTGTCCAGGCACCTCAAACTAGCAATTGGGAGTGAGTAAAAGAATAATTTGTCACCCATCCGATATTGAGATAGTACACATGCTCATCCCTGTAGTAATCCTAAATGAATCCCGACACATACTATACCACACCAAGTGTTGTCCAGGCTTATCAAATGTTTTGAATATTGGTCTAAATGTTGTCCAGGCACCTTAAACTAGCAACTTGGAGTGAATAAAAGAATAATTTGTCACCCATCCGATATTGAGATAGCACACATGTTCATCCCTGTAGTAATCCTATGTCAACCCCGACACTTACTATACCAGACCAAGTGTTGTCCAGGCTCATCAAATGTATTAAATATTGGTCTAAATTTTGTCCAGGCCACATAAACTAGCAATTTGTATTGAATAAAGAAATAATTTGTCACTCATCCGATATTGAGATAGCACACATGCTCATCCCTGTAGTAATCCTATATGAATCCCGACACATACTATACCAGACCAACTGTTGTCCAGGCTCATCAAATGTATGAAATATTGGTCTAAATGTTGTCCAGGCACCTTAAACTAGCAATTTGGAGTGAATAAAAGAATAATTTGTCACCCATCCGATATTGAGATAGCACACATGTTCATCCCTGTAGTAATCCTATATGAATCCCGACACATACTATACCACACCAAGTGTTGTCCAGGCTTATCAAATGTTTTGAATATTGGTCTAAATGTTGTCCAGGCACCTTAAACTAGCAATTTGGAGTGAATAAAAGAATAATTTGTCACCCATCCGATATTGAGATAGTACACATAGTCATCCCTGTAGTAATCCTAAATGAATCCCGACACATACTATACCACACCAAGTGTTGTCCAGGCTTATCAAATGTTTTGAATATTGGTCTAAATGTTGTCCAGGCACCTTAAACTAGCAACTTGGAGTGAATAAAAGAATAATTTGTCACCCATCCGATATTGAGATAGCACACATGTTCATCCCTGTAGTAATCCTATATGAATCCCGACACATACTATACCAGACCAACTGTTGTCCAGGCTTATCAAATGTATGAAATATTGGTCTAAATGTTGTCCAGGCACCTTAAACTAGCAATTTGGAGTGAATAAAAGAATAATTTGTCACCCATCCGATATTGAGATAGTACACATAGTCATCCCTGTAGTAATCCTAAATGAATCCCGACACATACTATACCAGACCAAGTGTTGTCCAGGCTTATCAAATGTTTTGAATATTGGTCTAAATTTTGTCCAGGCACCATAAACTAGCAATTTGTATTGAATAAAGAAATAATTTGTCACTCATCCGATATTGAGATAACACACATGCTCATCCCTGTAGTTATCCTATGTCAACCCCGACACTTACTACACCAGACCAAGTGTTGTCCAGGCTTATCAAATGTTTTGATTATTGGTCTAAATTTTGTCCAGGCACCATAAACTAGCAATTTGTATTGAATAAAGAAATAATTTGTCACTCATCCGATATTGAGATAGCACACATGCTCATCCCTGTAGTTATCCTATATGAATCCCGACACATACTATACCAGACAAAGTGTTGTCCAGCCTTATCAAATGTTTTGAATATTGGTCTAAATGTTGTCCAGGCACCTTAAACTAGCAATTTGGAGTGAATAAAAGAATGATTTGTCACCCATCCGATATTGAGATAGCACACATGCTCATCCCTGTAGTAATCCTATATGAATCCCGACACATAATATACCAGACCAAGTGTTGTCCAGCCTTATCAAATGTTTTGAATATTGGTCTAAATGTTGTCCAGGCACCTTAAACTAGCAATTTGGAGTGAATAAAAGAATGATTTGTCACCCATCCGGTATTGAGATAGTACACATGCTCATCCCTGTAGTAATCCTATATGAATCCCGACACATAATATACCAGACCAAGTGTTGTCCAGCCTTATCAAATGTTTTGAATATTGGTCTAAATGTTGTCCAGGCACCTTAAACTAGCAATTTTGAGTGAATAAAAGAATGATTTGTCACCCATCCAGTATTAAGATAGCACACATGCTCATCCCTGTAGTAATCCTATGTCAACCCCGACACTTACTATACCAGACCAAGTGTTGTCCAGGCTTATCAAATGTTTTGAATATTGGTCTAAATTTTGTCCAGGCACCATAAACTAGCAATTTGTATTGAATAAAGAAATAATTTGTCACTCATCCGATATTGAGATAGCACACATGCTCATCCCTGTAGTAATCCTATATGAATCCCGACACATAATATACCAGACCAAGTGTTGTCCAGCCTTATCAAATGTTTTGAATATTGGTCTAAATGTTGTCCAGGCACCTTAAACTAGCAATTTGGAGTGAATAAAAGAATGATTTGTCACCCATCCGGTATTGAGATAGCACACATGCTCATCCCTGTAGTAATCCTATATGAATCCCGACACATAATATACCAGACCAAGTGTTGTCCAGCCTTATCAAATGTTTTGAATATTGGTCTAAATGTTGTCCAGGCACCTTAAACTAGCAATTTTGAGTGAATAAAAGAATGATTTGTCACCCATCCAGTATTGAGATAGCACACATGCTAATCCCTGTAGTAATCCTATGTCAACCCCGACACTTACTATACCAGACCAAGTGTTGTCCAGGCTTATCAAATGTTTTGAATATTGGTCTAAATTTTGTCCAGGCACCATAAACTAGCAATTTGTATTGAATAAAGAAATAATTTGTCACTCATCCGATATTGAGATAGCACACATGCTCATCCCTGTAGTAATCCTATATGAATCCCGACACATAATATACCAGACCAAGTGTTGTCCAGCCTTATCAAATGTATGAAATATTGGTCTAAATGTTGTCCAGGCACCTTAAACTAGCAATTTTGAGTGAATAAAAGAATAATTTGTCACCCATCCGATATTGAGATAGTACACATAGTCATCCCTGTAGTAATCCTAAATGAATCCCGACACATACTATACCACACCAAGTGTTGTCCAGGCTCATCAAATGTATGAAATATTGGTCTAAATGTTGTCCAGGCACCTTAAACTAGCAATTTGGAGTGAATAAAAGAATAATTTGTCACCCATCCGATATTGAGATAGTACACATAGTCATCCCTGTAGTAATCCTAAATGAATCCCGACACATACTATACCACACCAACTGTTGTCCAGGCTCATCAAATGTATGAAATATTGGTCTAAATGTTGTCCAGGCACCTTAAACTAGCAATTTTGAGTGAATAAAAGAATAATTTGTCACCCATCCGGTATTGAGATAGTACACATGCTCATCCCTGTAGTAATCCTAAATTTTTCTATAGGGCAGATGTAAAGTGATATTATTGGTGTTATCCATAGTTAGGCACTGATTACATAGATGTCCCATGGAATATCCATTATCTGCAATTGGTTGACTATGGATAGCCACATTATATGGGAAATAGTTGGAATTTCTCTATAGGGCAGATGTATAGTGATATTATTGGTGTTATCCATAGTTAGGCACTGATTACATAGATGTCCCATGGAATATCCATTATCTGCAATTGGTTGACTATGGATATCCACATTATATAGGAAATAGTTGGAATTTCTCTATAGGGCAGATGTAAAGTGATATTATTGGTGTTATCCATAGTTAGGCACTGATTACATAGATGTCCCATGGAATATCCATTATATGCAATTGGTTGACTATGGATAGCCACATTATATGGGAAATAGTTGGAATTTCTCTATAGGGCAGATGTATAGTGATATTCATGGTGTTATCCATAGTTAGGCACTGATTACATAGATGTCCCATGGAATATCCATTATCTGGAATTGGTTGACTATGGATAGCCACAATATATTGGAAATAGTTGGAATTTCTCTATAGGGCAGATGTAAAGTGATATTATTGGTGTTATCCATAGTTAGGCACTGATTACATATATAGGTGTCCTATGGAATATCCATTATCTGCAATTGGTTGACTATGAATAGCCACATTATATGGGAAATAGTTGGGATTTCCTTATAGGGCATATGTATAGTGATATTCATGGTGTTATCCATAGTTAGGCACTGATTACATAGATGTCCCATGGAATATCCATTATCTGCAATTGGTTGACTATGGATATCCACATTATATAGGAAATAGTTGGAATTTCTCTATAGGGCAGATGTAAAGTGATATTATTGGTGTTATCCATAGTTAGGCACTGATTACATAGATGTCCCATGGAATATCCATTATATGCAATTGGTTGACTATGGATAGCCACATTATATGGGAAATAGTTGGAATTTCTCTATAGGGCAGATGTATAGTGATATTCATGGTGTTATCCATAGTTAGGCACTGATTACATAGATGTCCCATGGAATATCCATTATCTGCAATTGGTTGACTATGGATAGCCACATTATATGGGAAATACTTGGAATTTATCTATAGGGCAGATGTATAGTGATATTATTGGTGTTATCCATAGTTAGGCACTGATTACATAGATGTCCCATGGAATATCCATTATCTGAAATTGGTTGACTATGGATATCCACATTATATAGGAAATAGTTGGAATTTCTCTATAGGGCAGATGTAAAGGGATATTCATGGTGTTATCCATAGATAGGCACTGATTACATAGATGTCCCATGGAATATACATTATATGCAATTGGTTGACTATGGATAGCCACATTATATAGGAAATAGTTGGAATTTCTCTATAGGGCAGATGTAAAGTGATATTCATGGTGTTATCCATAGATAGGCACTGATTACATAGATGTCCCATGGAATATCCATTATATGCAATTGGTTGACTATGGATAGCCACATTATATGGGAAATAGTTGGAATTTCTCTATAGGGCAGATGTATAGTGATATTCATGGTGTTATCCATAGTTAGGCACTGATTACTTAGATGTCCCATGGAATATCCATTATCTGGAATTGGTTGACTATGGATAGCCACAATATATTGGAAATAGTTGGAATTTCTCTATAGGGCAGATGTAAAGTGATATTATTGGTGTTATCCATAGTTAGGCACTGATTACATATATAGGTGTCCTATGGAATATCCATTATCTGCAATTGGTTGACTATGAATAGCCACATTATATGGGAAATAGTTGGGATTTCCTTATAGGGCATATGTATAGTGATATTCATGGTGTTATCCATAGTTAGGCACTGATTACATAGATGTCCCATGGAATATCCATTATCTGCAATTGGTTGACTATGGATATCCACATTATATAGGAAATAGTTGGAATTTCTCTATAGGGCAGATGTAAAGTGATATTATTGGTGTTATCCATAGTTAGGCACTGATTACATAGATGTCCCATGGAATATCCATTATATGCAATTGGTTGACTATGGATAGCCACATTATATGGGAAATAGTTGGAATTTCTGTATAGGGCAGATGTATAGTGATATTCATGGTGTTATCCATAGTTAGGCACTGATTACATAGATGTCCCATGGAATATCCATTATCTGCAATTGGTTGACTATGGATATCCACATTATATAGGAAATAGTTGGAATTTCTCTATAGGGCAGATGTAAAGTGATATTATTGATGTTATCCATAGTTAGGCACTGATTACATAGATGTCCCATGGAATATCCATTATATGCAATTGGTTGACTATGGATAGCCACATTATATGGGAAATAGTTGGAATTTCTCTATAGGGCAGATGTATAGTGATATTCATGGTGTTATCCATAGTTAGGCACTGATTACATAGATGTCCCATGGAATATCCATTATCTGCAATTGGTTGACTATGGATAGCCACAATATATTGGAAATAGTCGGAATTTCTCTATAGGGCAGATGTATAGTGATATTCATGGTGTTATCCATAGTTAGGCACTGATTACATAGATGTCCCATGGAATATCCATTATCTGCAATTGGTTGACTATGGATAGCCACACTATATGGGAAATAGTTGGAATTTCTCTATAGGGCAGATGTATAGTGATATTTTGGTGCTGGTTGACAGATATTGTGATATTCTGTGTTCAGGTATATCATATCTGGTTTGAGTAAGCAGTTTGCCAAGATATATCAAATGAACCAATTAAACCATACTTGTTTTCATTGGGATGAGAAGGTCTCAAGGATCATTTTGATATATGGATCATCAAACTCTGACAAGGGAAAGTGGGAGAACATTCCATGTTCACCACTGGTTGTGCCCCCTGGTGGCAATAAATAATACTAAATCCCCGTAATGTTAGGTTTTCCCAAGTTTTGTCAAATATTCATGGTGTTATCCATAGTTAGGCATTGTACACATATATTTGCCTTTGAGTATCCATTATGTGCATATGGTTGACCAAGGTTAGCCACATACTATGGGAAAAAGTCCGAATTTCTCTTTAGGGCAGATGTACAGTCAAATTCATGGTGTTATCCATAGTTAGGCATTGTATACATAGATTTCCCATTGAGTATCCATTATGTGCATATGGTTGACCAGGGTTAGCCACATTATATGGGAAAAAGACGGAATTTCTCTTTAGGGCAAATGTACAATAATATCCATGGTGTTATCCATAGTTAGGAACTGTATGCATAGATTTGCCATTGAGTATCCATTATCTGCATGCGGTTGCCCATGGCAAAGCACAGTATGCATAGATCTGCCATTGAGTATCAATTATCTGTGAATGTTTGACCATGGTTAGCCACATTATATGGGAAAAAGTCGGAATTTCTCTACAGCGTAGATGTACAGTCAAATTCATGGTGTTATCCATAGTTAGGCATTGTTTCTATCAAGAGTAATTCCACTCTCCTTGAAAATCTTTATGGTTAAAGCCAACTTCTCTATGTTTTCCTACCAAGAGCCCCATAGAGAGTAGATATTATACATTCTGATTGACCAAGGAGAGGTGTTCTCATTCTAGCTTTCAAAATGATTGACCAAGGTGGAGATGAGCAACATCCAAGATTCTATCAAGAGTAATTCCACTCTCCTTGAAAATCTTTAGGGTTAAAGCCAACTTCTCTATGTTTTCCTACCAAGAGCCCCATAGAGAGTAGATATTATACATTCTGATTGACCAAGGAGAGGTGTTCTCATTCTAGCTTTCAAAATGATTGACCAAGGTGGAGATGAGCAACATCCAACATTCTATCAAGAGTAATTCCACTCTCCTTCAGGTGATAGAGATTACAGACCATTGTCCCCAATTCTCTGTGTATCACATCATTTCTCCTGACAGTCGCCATACGGAGCTAAATGAGTCGCCATACAGACCCATTCTGTACTATCTGCCTATCAAAATGCCAACAATCTCTCAGATGATGGACCATTGTCCCGAATTCTCTGTGTATCACATCATTTCTCCTGACAGTCGCCATACGGAGCCAAATGAGTAGCCATACGGAACCATTGTGTACTATCTGGCTATCACAATGCCAACAATCACTCAGATGATGGACCATTGTCCGGAATTCTCTGTGTATCACATCATTTCTCCTGACAGTCGCCATACGGAGCCAAATGAGTCGCCATACGGAACCATTGTGTACTATCTGGCTATCACAATGCCAACAATCACTCAGATGATGGACCATTGTTCGGAATTCTCTGTGTATCACATCATTTCTCCTGACAGTCGCCATACGGAGCCAAATGAGTCGCCATACGGAACCATTGTGTACTATCTGGCTATCACAATGCCAACAATCACTCAGATGATGGACCATTGTCCGGAATTCTCTGTGTATCACATCATTTCTCCTGACAGTCGCCATACGGAGCCAAGTGAGTCGCCATACGGACCCAATGTGTACTATCTGGCTATCACAAGGCCAACAATCACTCAGATGATGGACCATTGTCCCCAATTTTCTGTCTATCGCATCATTTCTCCTGACAGTCGCCATACGGAGCCAAGTGAGTCGCCATATGGACTGATTCTGTACTCCTGACCTCTGCCACTCACCTACACCCACTGACTATACTTGTATCACCCCTGCAACTCACTTAGACCCATTTACTACACTTGCATAACCCCTGCCACTTACCTACCCTACACATGTATGACCCCTGTCACACCCACTGACTATACTTGTATGACCCCTGCCACTTAGGGAGCATTCATTATTTATGGCAGGGGTGGGGGTGAGCATTTGGCGAAAGAGAATAGGTCAAAAATAAAAGGCCCCCCCCTAAAGAATACGTCCGAAATTTTTGGCCCCCCCTCAAGAATAGGTTGAAAATAAATGGCCCCCCCCCCCTCAAGAATAGGTTGAAAATACAGCACCCCCCCCCCAATGACGATCTTCCATGAATATTCTTTTATCTAACATAAATGCCAAAACCATGCCTATACATTGTGTGATACCGGTACATATAATTATACCTCTCTTTTAGCTATAATTCATGGGAGTTGTACTTTAACATTTTAATGATTAGCATTGACTATAGTCATCACCGTGGTGGGTCTAGCATTGACTATAATCGACACCATGTAGGCCTCCTTATATAGGAATTGTGCGGGGACTGTGAATACCATATTTATTCTAATAACCGCACCGGTGCTGAAAATTAATCATTAGATGGTCGAAACCTTAATACAAAAATCATTACCAAAAGGCACACCCCTAAAGTCTAAAAACCATTGTTTTTGCTCTAAAACTTTACTTTTACATTAGCATGATTTGACCCAAGGGGTGTGTGCTTACAGCCCAAAAGGCGAGGGGTACGCTTATTAGTGTAGGTGCATTTAATAGAATGTAGGCCCTTACTCCTAGGAAATTTAAAGGCTGCCCCCATGGCCAGATAACTCATGTGTTTTCTGCCCTTAATGGGTTAATAGACTCCAAGGGATAGGTGATAGAATTGGTCTCAACTCAGATACACCTTATAGACAAGGTATTTTTGTGTAGAATAGACCTACTACTGTAAAAACTCATGCATAAGGTGGAGATTATACACGAGGATAGCTCCTTCAGTCAGGCCCACAAAGAATCTCCCTAAAGTCAGGGTGTGCTAGGATATCATATTGTGCTAGGATATCATATTGCAGAACAGTACTTAAGTGCCTCACCCACAGGATATTTTGTATGTACTTTTAAATCTCAACATTTGCCAATTGGGTTTTACCTTGACCCGGGGCTTACAGTCGGCCCTTGCTTCCTCGACCCTTTAATTCCTCAGATCCCTCATTACCTCAGACAGATGATCTTCAACTATCTGTTATGTTTTCTATTATATTTGGACTTACATCCTCGGATAATTTGCTTCCCAACACATTTTTAAATCTGATGAAGCAAGGGTCGACTGTATACCCACATGAGATATGCCTTATAACATGTCCTTACACATTCAGGTGGTCTTGTAGCTGCATGTACTGGTAGTCATCGACAAGAAATGCACATTGGTATTTATCAATTGAAAAAGATCTCTGAATATAGTTCCATCCAATTAGATTTCACTGAACTGGATCAATTTGATTACCTTTAATCTTTAAAAAGGAGTCTCTGATACATTAAAAGACATTTTATGGTGACGAAATTTGCAGCATTTTAGATAAATACCCTAAAAATAAATGGCCCCCCTCTAAGAATAGGTAAAAAACAAACGGCCCCCCCTCTAAGAATACCCTGAAAATATTTGGCCCCCCCCTAAGAATACCCTGAAAATAAATGCCCCCCCCTCAATTTGCTCACCCCCACCTCTGCCATAAATAATGAATGCTCCCTTATCTGCCACTCGCTGACACCCATTTACTACACTTGTTTGATCCTTGCCACTTACCTACACCAACTGAATAAACTTAGCCCGCGCTTCCGTTTTAGCTAGCTTTCTTTCCTAAGGCTAAGATCTATGTCTATTTCTGGTCCCTCCTGTCAAAATTTTAGCCCCCTCTTCCATTTTAGCTAGTTTTCTGCCCTGAGGCTAAGATCTATGTCTATTTCTGGTCCCTCCTGTCAAAATTTTAGCCCCCACTTCCGTTTTAGCTAGTTTTCTGCCCTGAGGCTAAGATCTATGTCTATTTCTAGTCCCTCCTGTCAAAATTTTAGCCCCCCTTTCTTTCTAGATAGTTTTCTGCCTTAAAGCTATAATCTATATCTATTTCTGGTCCCTCCTGTCAAAATTTTAGCCCCCTCCCTTCCGTTTTAGCTACTTTTCTGCCCTGAGGCTAAGATCTATGTCTATTTCTGCCCTAAAGCTAAGATCTATATTTCTGGTCCCTCCTGTCAAAATTTTAGCCCCACTTTCTTTCTAGATAGTTTTCTGCCTTAAAGCTATAATCTATATCTATTTCTGGTCCCTCCTGTCAAAATTTTAGCCCCCCCTTTCGTTCTAGATAGTTTTCTGCCCTAAGGCTATGATCTATATATATTTCTGGTCCCTCCTGTCAAAATTTTAGCCCCCCCTTTCGTTCTAGATAGTTTTCTGCCCTAAGGCTAGGATCTATATCTATTTCTGGTCCCTCCTGTCAAAATTTTAGCCCCCCCCCTTCCGTTTTAGCTAGTTTTCTAGCCTATGGCTAATATCTGTCTCTTTTTTTGGTGCCTCCTGTCAAAATTTTAGCCCCCCCCTGAGTTTTATCTCTGTTTCTGCCCTGAGGCTAAGATCTATATTTCTGGTCGCTCCTGTCAAAATTTTAGCCCCCCTTCTGTTTTAGCTAGTTTTCTGCCCTGAGGCTAAGATCTATGTCTATTTCTGGTCCCTCCTGTCAAAATTTTAGCCCCCCCCCCCTTCCGTTTTAGCTAGTTTTCTAGCCTATGGCTAATATCTGTCTCTTTTTCTGGTGCCTCCTGTCAAAGTTTTATCTCTGTTTCTGCCCTAAGGGAGTGGTCATTATTTATCAACAGGGGGGGTGGTGGGTTTTGACAAATTTTTTACACCCCCCCCTCGACGGCAGTAAAAAAGTTTTTGCACCCCCCCGCGCCAGAGGCGCCCCCTCTTTGATCCATAGTAGCGCGCGGGTTTTTTTGCTAAAAAAAGGGTAAATTTTTTTAGCTCCCCCCTCAACAGGGGTCAAAACTTTTTTAGCCCCCCCTCGAGAGGGGTCAGAATTTTTTACGCCCCCCTGAAAGCCACCACCCCCCCCCTTTTGATAATAAATGGCCACTCCCTAAGGCTAAGATCTATATCTATTTCTGGATAGCTGGTCAAAACTTTAGCCCTCCCTTCCCTTTCAGCTAGTTTTCTACCCTATGGCTAATATATGTCTCTTTTTCTGGTGTCCTCATCCATGCGCAAACCATCCAGCCCCCCCTGTTGTTAAAATATGATCACTCCCATAGGCCTATTTATCAACATGGGGGGTGGTGGGTTTTCGTGCAGACAATATGCCCATAGGCCTAGGCTTGAAGGGGGTCGTTTTTACAAAAAAATCAAATCATTCTGTAACTAGCAGCGACTTTTCCTATGCTAACAAGGAGTCCAGATTTAAATTCTCATAGGAATCCGTTCAGTAGTTGCGGAGAACGAGTCAATTTAATTTCCGACAATGCCCATACGCCTAGGCTTGAAGGGGTTTTTTTTTACAAAAAATTCTAACCATTCTGTAACTACCAGCGACTTTTCCTATGCTAACAAGGAGTCCAGATTTAAATTCTCATAGGAATCCGTTCAGTAGTTGCGGAGAACGAGTCAATTTAATTTCCGACAATGCCCATACACCTAGGCTTGAAGGGTTTTTTTTTTACAAAAAATTCTAACCATTCTGTAACTACCAGCGACTTTTCCTATGCTATCAAGGAGTCCAGATTTAAATTCTCAGAGAAATCGGTTCAGTAGTTGCGGAGAACGAGTCGATTTAATTTCCGACAATGCCCATACGCCTAGGCTTGAAGGGGTTTTTTTTTACAAAAAATTCTAACCATTCTGTAACTACCAGCGACTTTTCCTATGCTAACAAGGGGTCCAGATTTAAATTCTCATAGGAATCCGTTCAGTAGTTGCGGAGAACGAGTCAATTTAATTTCCGACAATGCCCATATGCCTAGGCTTGAAGGGTTTTTTTTTTAGAAAAAATTCTAACCATTCTGTAACTACCAGCGACTTTTCCTATGCTATCAAGGAGTCCAGATTTAAATTCTCAGAGAAATTGGTTCAGTAGTTGCGGAGAACGAGTCGATTTAATTTCCGACAATGCCCATAGGCCTAGGCTTGAAGGGGTTTTTTTTACAAAAAATTCAAATCATTTTGTAACTACCAGCGACTTTTCCTATGCTATCAAGGAGTCCAGATTTAAATTCTCAGAGAAATCGGTTCAGTAGTTGCGGAGAACGAGTCGATTTAATTTCCGACAATGCCCATAGGCCTAGGCTTGAAGGGGGTTGTTTTTACAAAAAATTCAAATCATTTTGTAACTACCAGCGAAGCGCAAAAATTTACATCGGCACCATCAACAAACTCGCACGTCGCCGAAGGCGGCGTGCGCGGAGCGCACGCCGCCTTCGGCGACGTGCGAGTTTGTTGATGTATTATTACGCGTTCCACGCGTGGCGGCTGGCCGAAAGCCGCGAGGCTAGGGTAGACATACTTTGGAGGTGAATAACAGGGTACCGGGACCCATGGCCCTAGGGACAGTTGGCCCGGGACTGATGGCCCCAGAATATGAGACTGATGGCCCCACTTTTGGGACTGATGGCCCCACTTTCAAATTTGATGCCCCTGTGCATAATATGATCAAATAATTCACATATATTTGTTATAGAATGAATGTTTACATCTTGTTGACTGCTTATGGAGCATGTTTGGTGTATTTTAGCACAAGTTTGGAGCCACAATAACCAATGCCTACCCACTGAGGCAGTGTGTGTAGCCCTGTGGGGTGGGTGCCTGGGGATTAGCTATGACACCTTTCAGCTTGCAGCACTGACTGGGCACACTGTAGTGACTACATAGTAGCTGACCAAGATGATGACGTCAACCTGCATGTGCACCGTGTTCATCAAGACAACATCAGTAACCTTGATGATGCTGAACTACCAGACTACATCGACAACACCTGGGTGTCCAGTGCCTGTCTACCACAGTAACCTTGATGAGGCCGAACTACCAGACTACATCGACAACACCTGGGTGTCCAGTGCCTGTCACCCACCGTCATCTTGGTCAACCTTCAAGCGTGCCATCCGTACCAACAATGATGCCGAGGGTTGGCACAACAGACTGAACCAGCAGCTGCAGCACAACCACCCCAACATGTACCAGCTGATCGACCTTCTCCATGAGGAGGCTACGTTCCTTCCCTACCAAGTACAGCTGGTCTCCCAGAAGAAGCTCTACTCTGAGCACAAGCAGAGTGATGTCTGCAAGGAGAGAGCTCTGAAGGCTCTGTGGAAGCAGTACAGCCGCAGACACTGTAACATCACCGCTGCCGAGTACCTACAGAGCTGTGCTGAGCTGACAGACATCCGGATCTAGGAGGAATAAGCTGACTGACTCTAAACACAGAAATGTCAATGTATCTAGTGATCTGAATGTGATATGGTATTACATTGTTATTGTAATGTCAAAGAATGTAATATTTGTACTGATGTTATTGTATGTGATTGCTATGTCATTATTGTTATTGTAAGTGATTGCTATGTCATTAATAAAGAAAGCCATGTGTACGGGGCTCAACAATACTGGATTTTTCTATTTTATTAATATGGCAAATAAATTTTTGATTTTTTCAACACTTTTCGTAATAATTTTCTTTTTTTCATATAATTTTCATTCAAGTGTAACATGGAAAGTGTCATAGATATGCATGATTAATGAAGATAGGTGATAGATGTGGGATGGACCCTGGTTTAAAAGTTGGGGCCATCAGTCTCATTTTCTAGGGCCATCGGTCCCACTTGGGGCCATCGGTCCCTGGGGCCATCCGTCTCTAGGGCCATCGCTCCCACATTCGAATAACAGACCACTGCTTACCACTGGCAGTCTATGGGGCTGATTGTGTGGGTGCAGTAGATATTAGTTTTCTCAAAATATATTCAATCAAAACGCTTGAGACTTCTAGTGAGTGATCTAAAGATAATGATGGACATTATGTGTGAATATGAATTCATTTCATCGAGAAGATTTTGAGAGAATACTTTTTGAATTTATAGCTTCAGTGCACCTCTCTTTCGCCTATCCCGCGAGGCCCAAAACCAAAAGTTAAATCATTTCAAAATTGCACTTTTCCTCATAATACCTGCACTAGACTTTAAGCCAGTTATAATCAATTAGAAGGCAGAGACTTCCAGAGTAAAGATTGCACAGGTTTAGGAGAACATGTACTAGGCCAAATAACGGTAATAACTCAAGATCCAAACTTGTGTTATTACCGTAATCTCCCGCGTAGAAGACGCGGTGCGCGTAGAAGACGCTCCCCAAACTCAGGGTATGCTGGTTCGCGTAGAAGACGCATCCAACCCCCCTGAATCGATATTTAGAAAACCCCCCGTACAAGACGCCCCCCCAACTCACCAAGGGGGGGGGGGGTTCGCGTATAAGACGCACCCCCCCCACCCCCCCAAAAATTTAAAAGAAATGTTAAGTCTATGCTGTCGTCGGCCCATGTGTTCCCTACACCCCAGCCAGCCACGCCGCTTTGTCTATAGTGTCAACCTGTTGAGTCTCTGCTGTCGTCGGCCCATGCGTCCCTACACCCCGGCAGGCGTGCGGACCATTCCCCGGTCTGCCGCGGCGCTGGCACTATGAGTCGATGCTGTCATTGCCTCATCCGTTCCCTACACCCCGGCAAGCCATGCCGCTTTGTCTATAGTGTCAACCTGTTGAGTCGATGCTGTCATCGGCCCACATGTTCCCTACACCCCGGCAAGCCATGCTGCTTTGTCTATAGTGTCAACCTGTTGAGTCGATGCTGTCATCGGCCCATCCGTTCCCTACACCCCCGGGGAGCGCGTTATCACCTCCCGGTCTGCCGCGGCGCTGGCGCTATGAGTCGAAGCTGTCATCGGCCCATCCGTTCCCTACACCCCGGGGGAGCGCGTTAACACCTCCCGGTCTGCGCTTTGCACTATGAGTCGATGCTGTGAGGCGTTCAGGTAAGACCGTGAGACGTTCAGGTAAGACAGTGAGGCGTTCAGGTAAGACTGTGAGTCGTTCAGGTAAGATGTGAGGCATTCAGGTTAAGTACTGGAGGTGGGGAGGGGGGGGGGTTGGCACTATAAATGCTGTGGCACTGCCAACTCAAGTCACACAGCATCCAGCAGCACAACCAGCTACAACTACACTACAACCAGCTACAACTACATCATGGGTCCCAAACGTATGAAGCACAGCATCCAGTTCAAGCTCAACGCCATCAAGATGGCAGAAGATGTCTCCAACAGAAAGTCAGCTGCTCACTTTGGGGTCAATGAGTGCATGGTGCGAAAGTGGAGGAAGGTAATAACCATTGAATTTGTTTTTTTGGCGATTTATATTGGCACAATTTCATGATTAATGGATGTTTCAGTAATTTTTTATGATTAATTGGCACAATGTCATGATTAATGGACATTTCAGTATTATTTTTGTGATTAATTGGCACAATGTCATGATTAATGGACATTTCAGTATTATTTTTGTGATTTATTGGCACAATGTCGTGATTAATGGACATTTCAGTATTTTTGTGTGTGATTTATTGGTACAATGTCTTGATTATTGACACAGTATTTCTCTTTATTGTACTTTCAGGTCAAGGGTGCCCTCCTCCTGATAATTGATTGATGATTCCAATGACTGATGATTGATGATGATGATGATGATGATGATGATTGTAAATATTTTCCGTTTAAATAAATATATCTTTTGTAATTGCTTGTTGTTTGTGGCATTTTGTGATATTTTTTTTGTGATTAATTGGCACAATTTCATGATTAATGGACATTTCAGTATTTTTTGTGTGATTTATTGACACAATGTCGTGATTAATGGATATTTCAGTATTATTTTGATTTATTGGCACAATGTCATGATTAATGGATATTTCAGTATTTTTTTTGATTTATTGGCACAATGTCATAATTAATGGATATTTCAATACTTATTTATTGATAATTATTGTGATTTATTGTCACAATAATTATCAATTATGATTTGGAGGGGTTTCCCTGACCCCACCAGACTATTTCCCAAATGAAAAATCGGAAAACCCCGCGTATAAGACGCACCCCAAACTTCAGAAAATCCTATAAGACGCAGTAGGGATTTGTTTGGCGTAGAGGACGCGTCTTATACGCGGGAGATTACGGTACTTGCGATCCTGACAAAAATCCACAAACATGTTCAGTGTCGAGGCATAATTTGAGATGTACCTGGTAAAGTTGTGTCATGACATGTGATTGTCACGAGAATCCAATCAGTTAATCCCCAGGGTTAACTCAAGATGTCTCCATGTGTCATGACTTGTGATTCCAACAACAATTGACCAGTTCATGAGAACATTTAATTCTTGAGTTGTGTATAAAGGGTTCAAATGCTTGTAAATAATCCACTTTTGTCATTTGAGGCGTTTACCATTTTGTTATGTAACACTTGGGCAGACCCCCTCTCCCCTTGTCACAAAGTGTAACAAACTTCCTGACCCCCCTCCCCCCCCAAGGTGTTACTACGTAATATTTGAAAGGCCCCTTATTTAGGGGTGTGCTGCGAAAAAGGGGTTGGGTTTCTTGCAATTTTTGAGAGGTTAACCCACCAAAAGGGGGTGCTTTTGAGAAATTGTGCCCTCCTAAAAGGGGTACGGTACCAAAGTCAAGGTGATGTATGCACATGGTATCCATAAATTTAAGAGTGCCCCCCCCCCGCCGGGTGGTGGGATTAGCAGAATTGAACCGCTGGGGTTAGTGTGACTTTTACCCATAATTAGGCATGGCAGTACTCCCCAGGTAGCGTGACTATCACTCTGCCTGCTGAGGTGGCCATTTCTGCCCGACCTTTTCTATCTAGGTATGGTCAACTTTGCCCCCACCCTGGAGGAGAACCTACAGAGATATTTGAATAATTCCAAATGCTATGATTTCCTACAACACCTCTAGTTTTAGTATCAGGCCATAGTTTTAGTAAAAACTAATTATCAAGGATATATATCATGGTTTCAAATTTGGGTTATGATGAAAATCAACAAAAATTAGTGATACTCCCTAACCACTATATAGGTGATGGAAAGTTGTTATTTTTCTATATAGATCAGTGAAATGTTCACTGATTTGTGCATGGCTGTGTTTGTTGGAAAGTGAACTTTAGCACAAGGTTGACCCTAAAATGTTGGCTATGTCCACTTTCCTGGTCTTAAAAATTATGAAAACATCACAGCATCTTGAAAATGAATCTGTGATGTGATAGTACAATCATTTTCTTACAAATAAAACCTAGCAGCATTAAATCCATTGAAAATTCAATGTTTTATGACCATTCATATTAATGTCAAGTGTGCTTTTTCATCATTCTTAATGGAAACACTCTCAGACAGCCCTCACACAATCTCCTCCTGTGCAAAAACTATCGACACTAGCATGACAAATCCAACTAATACATGAAGAGAAAATGTTAGGCTTCTTTATGACTGGTAACAGAGAGCTGTAAGATGAATTTCTCAATTTCTTGGATTCTCACCAGGACACCCACCTTGGGCAGATTCAGGGCCATTCTCAGTCAAAAGCCTGTTGTTCCTGGCAGCATCATAAATGAATTTGACTATCAAACACATGTCGGCCACATGTCAAATCCTAAAGCACATAACTCACACTTCTAGCATCCTAGGCTATAGTATTGATAGTTTTTGGAATTTTTCTTTTAACTCCCTGCCATGCCCATCATGCCATGGGCCATGCCTACCATAATCCGAGGCTGTCAGAGACGACTCATGCTAGTGGTCGAGGTGGGGCCAAGGAGCCTAGATATTATAATGCTTTGGGTCCTTGGTGGGGCCAGATTGGGGGAATATCCCTCAGCCATGAGACGCTGGGTACAAGTGTTAGTGTGTGTCAAGTTAAGTGTGACTGTGTGTCATGTAGTTAGGCACTCTGACATCGGCAGAGTGGAGGGTGAGAAAAGCTGGCAGGCTGGTTTGACACTTTTTGTCAGGTGCGAGTGCAGCCAGTGTTTGTGGCCTTGCTGATTTCATTGATATAGGGCATTATTGATTTCTTTTCATTGGGTTAAGATAGTAATTCTTAAAGTGTAGATATAAAATTACCCACCAGACAAATTTGAGAAGAAAAATAGCAATTATTAACCATTTTACACAAAATTGAATGTGAAGGTAATATTGAAGCCTTGAAAAACACATTAACTGCTAGAGACACCAAAAAACTAACACCAGACACAGGTTTAGGACATAAAAATCTACCAACATATGAAGTTTCATGTTATTAGGACTTTGCCCAGTGCTACTTTTGAGAGGACCAAAATGTGAAACAATAGAGAAGAAATGGCCATGCATAATTCCGTCATGTTACGATTTTTTATGAGCATTTTAAGCCTATTTAGAATATACTCAGAAAATAAAGAGAATACCAATGAAAAGCCAGATTTCAAATATATAGGAAATCCAAATTTTGTAAAAATGGCATTTTGAGAATGTTTAATTACAGTCACTTACGAATTGTAAAAAAACACACAACAGTGACACCTGCACAGGTGGCCACTGCCAGTAGCCACTGCAAGGCTGCACTCACATCACAACACCTGTTTCTACCATTTCTAGGCCATGGGAACTCAGGTTACAGTTTACCGTCCGAGCCATTTTGAAAAAAGATGAGGCATTTTTTCATTATTCATTATATCACTGCCTGGAAATCTGGAGGTTGTATATGCCACCATGTTATTGACATTCCTTGCAGTGTAAGCTTTAATTTGATACCAAATATGCACCCCTTTGCTCATTCCTACCATCATATAACCATGTCCAAATACATTTTTGAGAAATTCTACAATTTTTTTAAGATAATGAATAATGAAATTTTCTCATGCAGCCCTTTAAATGCATGCGGGCGGTGGACGGTAAACTGTAAATGTGTAATATTGGCCTTATAGTGCGCCTTGCCTTAATATTTTGGACACCATTTGCCCTATATCTTTGGTTCTAGACAAGAGAAGAGCCTAATTCAAAAAGAATTTGAAATTTCTCAATGAGCTCTATCGAAGTATTCAGTTTTGATTTATAATTGAAGTGCCTAGACTAGTAGTAGTGTAGTGTGACTAACTCAGTAACTGACACTAGGGAAAACATGCCAAACTTTTATTTTGGATTTACCCGGATAATTTTACATCACTGGGAAGCTGGCAACTTGAGTAATTTAATGGTGTTTAAATTGTCTTTATAATGGTACTAGAACAGAAGTTATGAGGGATTGAATGTGGAATTTCTATAATATTTTCTGTCAGTGGATTTCCAGCCAGTGTGGCTCTTATCAGTCCCTGCCCACTGTGCACAGGCTGCACTGGTTCTCACACATTTCAGACCTTGCTTTACTTAATCTCAAATTAAATTTGATTGAATGATCATAGAGGGCAACCAATTACATCACTGTAAGCACAACAGTTTGGGGATTAATGGGCTATATTTTGCATCAAAAGGAACTAAGATAAGTATTAAAGATCATGTTGGAAAGTCAAAATTTTCTAAATGGCAGTGTGATAAGCAGACCAGAAATTCTTGGATTTTTTACTCAACTCTCCTATACTCTTTAGCTTTGGGCTAATTTGGGCTAATAGATAATAAATAACTGATTAAAGATCCTGAAAGTACACACTTTTGTGGTTATCCCATATAAGTTTAAAAAAGTTACACAAATATTTAGTTTTGATATTTTCGGGTTTAAGTCAAAACTCTTCTGAAATATATACAATCTGTCCAGATATTTCATTCTTTCTCCCTCTATGATATCTAATAATGTCTTAAGCTTTCAATAGAGGTCTCAAATGTAAAAATTGACCAAGAATTAACAAAAATATCAGCATTTCATATTTCAAGGTTTTATAGAAATTACAGTCTGCGCACACCAATACCCCTTGAGAACTGATAAGATATTAAATCAATGACTAGATCTAGAGTAAAATGACCCACAAATTCTGATTCCTTGGTTATTTTTACCCTTGGTACATGAAAATAGTTAATCTTGACAGTGGAAAAGAGCCCTAAAATAAAAAAACCATATTGATTGATTTACTATAGTGACAGATAGGGACTTGCGGGAGTGGGTGCAGGGGTGTTATTCCTACTGACACTGCGTCTCACGCCGTCTGTGTAAAATACCTTTTTTTTTTTGCCCTCCTAAATTATAACATGCCACCAATCTTTGATATTGTTAAAAGCATAAGATATTCAGTCATTTTAACCACTTGTTGACCTTATTTTCATTCATTTGATTAAGAGAAAGCTTACATTTTTTCGACTTCTGCTTGGCACACGTCCTACTGTGGGCGATAATGGCGGATGCATGCATCCGTGAACGCTCTCGGAATTTGGACTGCAGCTGAAAAATAGTCACCAGATATTTGTATATTTATCTGATAAGATATATGCGTACCTAGGGCATATTGATCGAAAAAATGAAAGTAATCGACTATATTTTGAAATATTAGTGGTAGGTAATAAGAACACCAAAACTTTATTTAGGTCTCTATTTTACAAATGCCGCTGTCAAACATAAATGATAGATTTGATACAATCTGCAGGTATATACAAGATGGCGATGATAGACCTGGTTGACAAGTGTTATACCTCTGGTGTAAGGGTATTTTTCCTCACATTTATTATTCCTCAGTGTTTATAGACATGGTAATTGAATGATTAGTAGCCACATAGTTGTATCTTCATATTGTGTGCAACTAAAATACCGTCAGACACTGCTGTTCAGCGTAAACAGTGGTAAACGAACAGAGATGCTTGAGACGAGAGCCCCTGCCTAGGTACGTGAATAAAAGCAAGGGCTGCTATGAGCGCGGACCATGTCCTAGAAATCTGTGACAGGTTTGGGAGGTGTGTGCAGGGATAGGTCTCAGTGATTAGCTTTGAAATTATAGAAATAGTTGATGAATAAGGTTCCTGATATTTTATCTGCCAAGAAGACAAGATTTCCTTTGATTTAGTGTTTCAATTTTGTATGAACTCTAATTAGTTAATTAATTACCACCTTAATTAGGTCAATGTTTTAGTAATCTCTCATTCATTATATGATAGAACTTAGGAAGTCGAACAAAAACATATAGAACAGCAAGTACATAGTCTTAACCTCATCTCTACCAAATATGAAGGAATTCTATCGATGAGCACATAGGTTTCTAGGATCAGCTAACTTAAATTTCAGCTAATTTTGATGGTTTTTCTCAACTTTTTATATTCATAAATTCATATCTCTGACCCTAGTGGTCATATCAGCTTCATTTAAACTGCATTGTATCCGTAAAGTCATTGGCTTTCAGGAGATATATGGTTTGCTATGATATATCTCTTTTCAAATTATGGCAATAATGTAGCTAAAGGTCACAGACAATTCCTCTTTGTAGAGTTTAATTTCATGACGAAAATTTGACCAACCTTGTCTCGCAAAAACCTCAATAACTCACCGAAAAATGACCTTAAAATTACAATTCAAAAAGCATGTTGCTTCTCACATATGTGTGGAAAAGACTGTGCCAAAAACCAAGAGCTCTCATGTGTTTAAAATTTTTAGTCACATACCTACCCTGCCGAGAGACTCAGACTCAGAGAGTCTACCTACTATTTTATAGACTAGTAGTCACAGTCTAGTCTGTTTAGACTTTAGTCTGCCGCTCAAGGAGCTCTGTATGGTGTGGGATAGTTCCAAAGCAAATGTTTCGCTCTTGCGGGGAGACTTTACGCGCACCCTTTCCTCTCCATCAATCGTTCTGAAAATTGATATGGTCATAGACATAGATATCTCCCTCTTTACTCTTCTACTTTCTAGCCTTCTACTTTAAGTACTAGCCTAGCCTAGGCTATCACTCCCAAAAGGCCTAGGCCCTAGGCCTTTTGGGAGTGATACTTTTTTAACAACAGGGAGGGGCTGGTGGGTTTGTGTGCGGACACGAAAAAAATTCTGCCCCCTCCCCTCTCAAGGGGTCAAGATTTTTTTTACCTCCACCAAGGCACTGAAAATTGCATGTGAATGCGCAAAAATTTTTTTGACCCCCCTGGTCAAGAGGTCGAGAAAATTCTGACCCCCCCCCCTCAAACCCACCAGCCCCCTCCCCTGTTGTTAAAAAAAAAGATCTTCCAACTCAATATTTCGCTACTACATGTAGTACTGATGGGCGAGATATTCCTCACTCAGCTTAGCAAAGTTACGATTGGAACTATAGGCCTTAGACTGAGTATCGTCTCTCCAAGGCCATGCCTATGGTGAGCTGCATATGCAAAAAGAAAAAGTTATGTGTTTCAGGTCACCCGACCCTATCTAGCAAAAGAGGGCCAACCCTAGCATTTGTTTTTTTCTGTAATTTTGAACAAAACTTTTTAACTTTTGGGTGTTTTTTAGTTGATTAGGTCATCTGTGAGTCATTGTTGCGAGTCATCACCATGAGCTGCGAACCACTGAACCAGTTAAAAAAATTGCAAAAAAAAAAAAGAAGAAAATTGACCTACCCTACCTAATTTGTTTCATGTTACCTGAAACATGCAACTTTCTTTTTTGGCCTTATTATATTGGCTACCTAGGCTAGGGGTTGGGCACTTCATATATTGCCAATATAATGAAGTGCCCCACCCCCAATAACCATTTAGCCAATAATTGGAGATGATTACCTGTGCCGGTACACATATTGTGTGTGGCTGGCGACAAAATGTCCCTACCAAGGGCAAGGTTCCAGCATTTGCCCAAAATGTCTAGCAAGTGGCTGTTTTCATCAAAAGTGGAAGGGAAAGGGTGGTTGCTGGTTCAGCCACACACCCTTATAATCAAACTAAAAAAAAAATGGTTTAAGTTCAATAAATCCGTCAGGCAGACCATTCTGCTTTTGATGACCACAACGAAATCTTTGTAGCTTGGGCAAGTAGGGATGTCATCGATATTCACAATTTCTAAATATCGGCAATATTGCGATGCTAAATATCATATCGACATCATCAATATATCGATATTTTATGACCTGATTTTTGATATTTGTACATTTATCTGATCAGATCGTTGGACAGAATAGATAGATATGGGCATATTTGGTATCAAATGAAAGCTTACGATGATAGCAATGCAATGGGACATAGACTACTCAATTTAGTCTTACTTTTAGTGATGTATTTAATCTAATAAGTGCCCTATACTCTACTGCTTTAAATAAAACAATCTTGATATTCATACCCCAACAATCCTTGCTGGACAATCTAATAAAATACCCAGGAGGTACAAGTTGCTAATTAGTGTTAGGGTACTTGTTATAAGCTCTTAAAGGCAGAGACATGAGATTTCTTTTGTCAAAAATGATTAGAAAGAGTATACCTCCCTATCCAAAATGAAAAAAAAATGTTGGCTGCCATTATGTTTGGAGCTTTTTGCTGATCCTCTTTGTTCATATTTTTGTACGCACATATTAATTGTACTTAATCAAGTTAAAGAAGGTGTCTGTTAAAGTGAGTGAATATTCTAATAGATATGTCCAAAGAATTTCTCTCATACATTCTTTTTCTACAGTTATTATAACTAGCTATGATTGATCTATAATGATATGCCAGAACCCCCCCCCCCCACACACCCCACCAAATCTAATTTATCTATTGATGGCAATGATTTAGCACTCAGATACACATACACCTTTCAAATTTATCTTAATATCACAATAAATCGCAATATTCAGACCAAAAATCGCGATAATCGCCATCAGAAAAAAGTGGATGTCAATGACATCCCTATGGGCAAGATTGGGCTCTTTCTTAAGCTATAAACAAACACAGTGCTAGAGTGTCAGAAATCCCCTATCAAGCTCAAGTTTCCATAAGATGTTTTTTTTCAAAAGCTTAATCTGACACAGTAACATGAGATACGTAATGAAGGCCTCATAGTGCCGAAACTGTTGGTTCATTTCCTTCCTAATAAAACGCCATATTTATAAACCAAGTTGGAACTTTAGTTGTGTTGTTATTTATAGTCTTACTATAAACCACAAAAAAAGAGATACGTAATGTTGACATCTGTCTTTTATCCTGTTCATGCTAGTGATTAGATATTGATTTATTAAACTCTGCTTGTGTTCTCATTGCAGATGTTGACACGTTAACGTCTATAGTATTTCACCGAATAAGAAAGAGAAGCAAGCTAAACTTGTCAGTACTACTCACATTCATCTATTAATTATGGAAGCAGCAGGCAAGCCATTCCAACAGCATGTTGACCATAGCTTTAAGCCAGTGCCACTTCAGGTGTCTGCAGGTAAGCAAGGTGCACTGCAAGGAGGTCAGACCTTGGAGGCGGCCCTTAAGACCGGGGACAGAAAGGTGATTAAGAAGTGTTTGAGAAGTAACCACTGGCCCGCAGACCATGAGGTACGCGCTCAGCTCTGGCACAGCATCTGTGTGCACCTTGAACGACAAGATGCAAGTATATACCAGGAGATGGTCAAGACTGTGTTTGGAGAGGGTGAGTCAATTTTTTATGCTCCAAATCACTTGATGCCTATTATTTATAATGAAAAAAAGAAAAAAAATGAAAAAGATACAAAAATAAAAAAAGAAGACGTCATGAAACAAATATATGGTATTTTTTTTCATAAAACAATCAACTTCACTTCCTTTTTCTGTCTTAGTAACCTTGTCTTGGCCAACCCTAAGCCCCATATTAAACTTTCTGAATTATTGGCCCAGGTCCTCCTGGGTAATTGGCGGCGCCTTTTCTGTCGAAAACTGATGGTCATGAATTGGAACTTTAGATGGGAATTGCTCATCGAAATTGGGGGATAATTAAACAAAAAATTATGGAAACATGTTCTTTAGGATCTAGTCATTCATTGCACATGCACAATTCCTGGAAAAAAAATTCTTTAGCTATGAAAAATGCTGAAGAAAAAACCTGACATGTTTGACTTACTTTCTCATGAAAATGAGGCTCTATAGGATTGCATTATGCGATAGATTTTCGCGATAGACATAACACATGGGCTCCTATGGGAATTGCCCAATTAAAAGGTTTTTTTAGCAGGTAAGGGCGGAAGACCGTCCATATAATGCGATAGATTGAGGGAAAGTTGGTAAATTTTTGTATAGGACGGGTTAAGACCGTTCATGTATCAAATATGTTAATACGACCGATATGTTCTTGTTATGGCTATCCCACTTCCGGCATGGCGCGTTTGCGCATGCGCAGAGATACATTCGTCGTAAGAATATTTTTATTTTTCATTTAACAGTAAATTGAGGGGATTATTCGATTCAATTCGATTGATATTGCCAAAGATGCATAGATTATATTTAAAAAGTCATTAAATTCAAGTTAAATCGATAGAATCTATCATTTCTCCGTCAAAAATGCTACTTCCGGCAAGGAGGGGTCGCGCATGCGCACAGAACATCAAAATCCAAAATGTCGGACAGCAAGACGATCGACTCACGGTGCCATCTAAATTGCTGGATTATAACAAAATGGAGGAGAATTACAATGTCTAATGCCGTTTAATGGTTAATATGGATCCTTATTCAAGACGTGCTGGTATTGTGCAATGCTTAACTCGCAAGGAGAGGAGTTATTCAGCAATGAAACATCCGAGCGATAATGGGTGCATTTTCCATAGGCTTAAGCATGATATTTGGTGTAGACCTGGGCCATAAGTTCTCTATAGCACGCGTTCAATTTTTTTTTATGAGATACCTTAACCACATATGCTTCAATTCCATGATACAGGCGGTCATTCAGCAACTGTGTCGCTACCATCATTCGTAGACCCTGCCAATATGAACCACTACCACCTGAATGAGCATGGCGTACATATGGCCAAACGCATCGTGTGTATAATCGGTACCACCAACCCTGACATCACTTTTGGTCCAGCCATCTTCGCTGTGGTCTGTCTCTTTCTGCACTATATGGATGAAGAACAGTGTTACAACTCAGTCTACTCACTTCTACGCAGCAACAGCGGCTACCTCGTCCAGACCAAACTTGCTCATGAGTCCTCCAAATTTGTGCTCAAAGACCTTGCCAAGAAATATGCTGTAAGTTTTGGTCCGTTGGGTATGAGTCGTGACCTCAAGAGATGATGTGGGTTAGGAATTAATGGTTTAGTTCCATAGTACAACTAAAAACTAATTATATTATGGGTATTTTCTGAGAAATTACATACGCCATATACAAATCTAATTGTTACCGGTAATTGTAGAAAACGGTAACATGATTCCCTGTCCATCAATCCTGTATTTATAAATGAATTTCTATTTTTGTTCTGGAATAGCGCGCTTGTTTTAACTACATATCAAAACAAGGCCTGACTGTGGAAGGCGTATTAGATAATTGGCTGGATTGGATACTCGTTGACCTCCCATTCCAACATTTGGTAAGAACAACTCTATAATATTCTAATAGGGAGCATTGAGAAATGTCAATATAAGAGCACAAAAAAAAAGAAGAAAATGAAACAATCTGTAGTCGGTTCTCAAGAACCTACAATGAAATACTGATTAATGCAACAATAAGGTGTATTATCATGACCCAAATTGGGAAAAAAGACCTAAAGAAATATACGCTCTAGGGGTAATTATGATTGTTGATACATGTGATGCTCATGTCACATCAGGGATGTATTACAGGGATCTATGTATGAGAAATTGAAGTTTCAATCTGCCACAGTAATGAATTTTGTGTTTTTTCTTATGTTGCAGGTGCGAGTGATGGACTGTTACCTATACGAGGGTCCTAAAGTTTTGTATCGAGTCGCATTAGCAATCCTCATTCTGTTTCACAAACAAGTCGGTATGTTGCATTTAAATTGCATACTGATTTCTCTGTGGAGACTTGTATTTCACATGTTGTATTTCCAAAGTGACAGTTATTGCTAATAAGTAATATTGGACATGTATCATTCACTATTCGAAAATAGATTGCAATAAAAAAAAAAAATTAAAAAAAAAGTAGAAGAAGAAAGAAATACCATAGCCCAGTGCTTGATTTTTCACTAACTCAGAAATGTGAAGATTTCCAATATTCAAATTTGTCTCTTTTTTTGAAAGGCTCAAAAGGGTCGGGCTTGGATGTTGCTGCTGCAATTAAACAGTTTTGTGAAGACATGCCAATCCCCATAGACAAACTTCTCAAGGTGAGGCATTACATATGTACATTTGTACATGGTAATTCAAAATTTCTTAGCGTTGATAATTATTAACGTAAGAGTAGTGTTTATTGTAGTGTTATTTCTATTTCTATTCAAATAGGTGTACATCTAAACTGCCCATGAGTCTGTTATCCATAAATTAAGGTTGATCTGTATTACTATTTGTGGCATATCCTATGAACTATGTTGACGCTTTACAATTACAAACCATCTATATCTTGCTGTGAGTAACTGAATAACAATACCAAGTGATAAATGAACCATAACATGGATTTTCTATCCGTTCTTTAAAGACCGCTTTTGGTATCCGGGGTCTGTCTCGTAAAGAATTGAAGAAAACTCTGGTGAAATGTGAGATGTATGTAAAGAGTATGCGGCACGTGTCCAGCCTGCCGCACATGACTAAGTCGGCGTCATGCGAGTCGCTCAACCTCAAGGTGTCCCGCTCATTCAGTGGTCCTACGGCATTAGAGACCAACTCCAAGTTACTTGGCCATGACGAGGTATGTACCTTATTATGTTTCCTTAACATTAAATTAAGGTGGCCTCTCATTTTTGCCGTTCGTTCCTCATAGGAACGATCGGCTCATTACTTGAATTGAGACTTCTGAAACACATGCCAGTAGACTTGGCCCAAGTCCTAGCCCCCTAGCACTATTATTCATAGTTTGACCTGGGTCTCCTCACCCAGAACCACTGCACCACCCCTATCTTGAAGACCATTGCAGGTCCAAAGTGGTGCTTGTTTACTCTCCCTGTATATCCCAGTCCTATAGGTACAGTATGGTGTATACCTATACATGGAGTGATTTATGCAAATTAGTGCTCTTGCTTGAGCTATGGTGGTGCTGGTGGTGAATCCTGGTCACTGAAGTGGTGGCAGAGGCCACAGGAATAGCCCTGTGTTCTAATACAAAGCACTGCTCCCTCATTATCCTCTGCATTGGCCATTGGCCCCCCTCCCCCCACCTCTGAACAAAGCTGGTTCTATAGTGGTGAATGTAGTGGTTATATGAGTCCACCACCTCCATGTTTCTAAAATGTGTAAAACCTATCCCTAATGTCCTCTGGCCTACAGCTAATACCAAGTAGCACAGACCATTGCCTGTTTGATAACATGTACATAACCCTTTATAGATGGCATGATGCATTGATGTATAGTTAACCCTTTATGGATGGCATGATGCATTGATGCACATTTAACCCTTTATGGATGGCATGATGCATTGATGTGCAGTTAACCCTTTATAGATGGCATGATGCATTGATGTGCAGTTAACCCTTTATAGATGGCATGATGCATTGATATGCAGTTAACCCTTATGGATGGCATGATGCATTGAGGCACATTTAACTCTTTATGGATAGCATGATGCATTGATGCATATTTAACACTTTATGGATGGCATGATGCATTGATGTGTAGTTAACCCTTTATAGATGGCATGATGCATTGATGTGCAGTTAACCCTTATGGATGGCATGATGCACATTTAACCCTTTATGGATGGCATGATGCATTGATGTGTAGTTAACCCTTATGGATGGCATGATGCATTGATGCACATTTAACTCTTTATGGATAGCATGATACATTGATGCATATTTAACACTTTATGGATGGCATGATGCATTGATGTGCAGTTACCCCTTTATAGATGGCATGATGCATTGATGCATAGTTAACCCTTTATGGATGGCATGATGCATTGATGCACATTTAACCCTTTATGGATGGCATGATGCATTGATGCACATTTAACCCTTTATGAATGGCATGATGCATTGATGCACATTTAACCCTTTATGGATGGCATGATGCATTGATGCAAAGTTAACCCTTTATGGATGGCATGATGCATTGATGCACATTTAACCCTTTATGGATGGCATGATGCATTGATGTGCAGTTAACTCCTTAGGGATGGCATGATGCATTGACACACTTTTAACACTTTATGGATGGCATGATGCATTGATGCATAGTTAAACCTTTATAGATGGCATGATGCATTGATGCATAGTTAACCCTTTATGGATGGCATGATACATTGATGCACTTTTAACCCTTTATAGATGGCATGATGTATCGATGTGCAGTTAACCCTTTATGGATGGCATGATGCATTGATGCATATTTAACCCTTTATGGATGGCATGACACATTGATGTGCAGTTAACCCTTTATAAATGGCATGATGCATTGATGTGCAGTTAACTCTTTAGGGATGGCATGATGCATTGACACACTTTTAACCCTTTATGGATGGCATGATGCATTGATGCATAGTTAACCCTTTATAGATGGTATGACGCATTGATGCATAGTTAACCCTTTATGGATGGCATGATGCATTGATGCACTTTTAACCCTTTATAGATGGCATGATGTATTGATGTGCAGTTAACCCTTTATGGATGGCATGATGCATTGATGCATATTTAACCCTTTATGGATGGCATGACACATTGATGTGCAGTTAACCCTTTATAAATGGCATGATGCATTGATGTGCAGTTAACTCTTTAGGGATGGCATGATGCATTGACACACTTTTAACCCTTTATGGATGGCATGATGCATTGATGCATAGTTAACCCTTTATAGATGGTATGACGCATTGATGCATAGTTAACCCTCTATGGATGGCATGATGCATTGATGCACTTTTAACCCTTTATAGATGGCATGATGTATTGATGTGCAGTTAACCCTTTATGGATGGCATGATGCATTGATGCATAGTTAACCCTTTATGGATGGCATGATGCATATGATGCACATTTAACCCTTTATGGATGGTATGATTCATTGATGTGCAGTTAACTCTTCATGGATGGCATGATGCATTGACACACTTTTAACCCTTTATGGATGGCATGATGCATTGATGCATAGTTAACCCTTTATAGATGGTATGATGCATTGATGCATAGTTAACCCTTTATGGATGGCATGATGCATTGATGTGTGGTTAACCCTTTATAGATGGTATGATGCATTGATGCACATTTGACCCTTTATGGATGGCATGATGTATTGATGCACATTTAACCCTTTATGGATTGCATGATGCATTGATGCACATTTAACCCTTAATGGATGGCATGATGCATTGATGTGCAGTTATCCCTTTATGGATGGCATGATGTATTGATGTGAAGTTAACCCTTTATAGATGGCATGATGCATTGATGTGCAGTTCACCCTTTATGGATGGCATGATGCATCGTCAGCAAATATGTCAGTAATAATGCACTATTTGTCAGCAATTAATCAATGTATGTTAGTAATTACTCACTTTTTGTCAGCAGTTAGTCAATATATGTGACAGGATCTGCGAAAATGGGGCTTAGTGCAGGGGGTTCTAAGAACCCTTCTCCCAGTACATGTCACATATGTTAGCAATTACTCACTATTTCTCAGCAATTAAACAAAATATGTCAGTAATAATGCACTATTTGTCAGCAATTAGTCAATGCATGTTAGTAATTGCTCATTATTTGTCAGCAGTTCGTCAACATATGTCAGTAATCACTCCCTATTTGTCAATACCTGATTGAATATTGAAAATTGAATTGAAAATAGCATTAAAAACTTGGGTCTTTTAGGTCTTAGACCTAACCTGCTCCATCTTTTAGATACCTGATTCTATTGTTTCCCATGTGGGTCAGCCATCTTGATTTTCCAAAATACAGGGATCCAGTACATATATGGTCACTTTTGACCTTCAAAAGTTATCAGGTGGATGTTAGTAGCCATAGGGACACCTCAACTACCTTATTCTATTGTTTTCCATGTGTGTCAGCCATCTTGGTTTTCAGAAACAGGGATCCAGGCCATATATGGTCAATTTTGACCTTCAAAAGTTATCAGATGGACGTTAAAGACCATAGGGACACCTGAACTACCTGATTCTATTGTTTTCTGTGTGTGTCGGCCATCTTGGTTTTCAGAAACACAGGAATCCAGGCCATATATGGTCAATTTTTACCTTCAAAAGTTATCAGATCGATGTTAGTGACCATTGGGACACCTCAACTACCCAATTCTATTGTTTCCCATGTGTGTCGGCCATCTTGGATTTCAGAAACACAGGGATCTAGGCCATATATGGTCAATTTTGATCTTTCAAAGTTATCAGATAGATGTTAGTGACAATTGGGACACCTCAAGTACCTGATTCTATTTTCCATGTGTGTGGGCCATCTTGGTTTTCAGAAACACAGGGATCCAAGCCATATATGGTCAATTTTGACCTACTACAGTTATCAGATGGATGTTAGTGACCATTGGGACACCTCAACTACCCGATTCTATTGTTTCCCATGTGTGTCAGCTATCTTGGTTTTTAGAAACACAGGGATCTAGGTCATACATGGTGAAATTTGATCTTTTACAGTTATCAGGTGGATGTTAGTAGCCATAGGGACACCTCAACTACCAAATTCTATTGTTTCCATGTTTGTCGGCCATCTTGGTTTTCAAAAACACAGAGATCCAGGCCATATGTGGTGAATTTTGATCTTCAAATGTTATCAGATGGATGTTAGTGACCATTGGGACACCTCGACTACCTGGTTCTATTGTTTTCTATGTGTGTCGGCCATCTTGGTTTTCGGAAACACAGGGATCCAGGCCATTCATGGTCAATTTTGATCTTTCAAAGTTATCAGGTGGATGTTAGTAGCCATAGGGACACCTCAACTACCCAATTCTATTGTTTTCTATGTGTGTCAGCCATCTTGGTGTTCGGAAACACAGGGATCCAGGCCATACATGGTGAATTTTGATCTTCAAAAGTTATCAGATGTTAGCATGCTGGTATATGAGTCCACTACCTACATGATAAAGTTTGAATGTTTTTCCTTTACAATATTGGTTGAATTTGCCTTAATCATAGCTCCTAATTATCTTAGTATTAATGCGTACGGCATTACAGCTATGCTGTGTATTTCTGTGATTACAATAATTTGGTTTTGAATGATAAAATATCATGAAACTACCAGATTAAATTTTGAATCAGTATAATGTACGGCAATATAAAAATGTCTGCTACTAAGACCGTGGTCAAATCCTAAAATCTGATCCTAATATCCTGATCCTAGATATGGAGATTTCAGCTGAATCAATATCCTGATCCTAATATCCTATCTATTGCCCCCTCGTCTACCCTTCTCATCACACATTAACCTTTCCATCAAAAGGGTTAGTTTCTTATGCATTTTCACCATGAGGATCAAGTTTTAGATAAGTAGGGGTTATTGTATGAGGACAGTGTTGTAAGCGACATATAACAGAGGGGGGCCTATAAGGCCCTCTGTGCTGTACACCCCTTTCAACACTGTCCAAGTATAACAACTATTTTATACCAGAGGCAGTATGCAATATATAAGAGGTGTGAAATCCATTGTTCTCCGTGCCCACTGTGGTACAATAATGATTAAGGCCTAGTTCTACGTTGAAAGCTTCTCCTTTTTAATCTGATAAGCCATTTTTATGGGAGATCTGTTGAATTCTATATGTGCTGGTACTATAAAATGTATCAGTGGCTTAGTGTAGAATGCCATGGTATCTCCCATGAATAGTTATAGTCAAATCTGGGCCTTACAGGGGGGTTGTTTTTGGGTGTTGCTCCTTGGCACCACCAAACTGTCTCTGGTTTTCACTTGCAAATAGAAATGCTTCATAGCTTTTCTGTGTGAAATGTATATAGGAATATCATGATCTCCCATATTTGATTATCAAATGGGCCGTCCTCATGTCCTTCTTGTTTAGTTTAATTGACAGTCATTAGGAGAGCTTGGTGCTTGATATTGGTGTTTGAGTTGACACAGAAGCTCTACCCTCTTTTTAACCTAACTTTAGATTATCTGAGAAATATATAAGGAACATACAGCATCTGATATGCAGAAACCTCTCAGCATGTTACACCTCTATCTCTCCAAGAACCTTAGTGAAACCCCAAATCTATTACTTTTAAAATCAATAGTCTGTCACTCACGTATAAAAAAACAATTATCACTGCAAATCAGTTGACATCGAAAGAGAAAAGTGATGGACTGTTGATTTTGAGGGCATAGGATTTGCACATTCACTTTTCGCTCACTAACCTTTAACACTGCTTGCTAACATTTGACCCCAGCCGGATGGTCATGGCGCTAACAGGGGTCGGTCCCAGTCCCATGGAGTTGTACCCTTCACAGGAACCAACTCCAGTATCATCACATTCAATGATGTAAGTCTTACTGTAGTATACATTTTATATTTGCTCTTTGCTTCTCTTCATATTTTCTAAATCCTACTGTGAAACCTCAATAACTCACATGTAAGGCACACCCCGAGTTTGGTGATTTGCCATAAACCATATCTGATGTTAGATGATGTCGGTTTTGTGGCTGTAGGGGTGGGTAGGATTTTGGGCGACGAACTTGGCAACATTGTACTAAAGCACAGTCAAAGGAGAGTTCTATGGCAACATTGCACCATAGCACGCTCAATGAAGGGTGCATAGCAACATTGCACCATAACACAATCAAAGATTCTACTTTCTGATGCACTCAATAAGTCTATATATATATATATATATATATATATATATATATATATATATATATATATATATATATGATGCTTTAGCCTTATACTGAGCTATCTAGAAAAACTCTGTAATTTATCAGTCCAATTTAGCAACTCTGTTGTTTCCCTGATCTATGGTTGCACTCATTATACATTACATCTTTTTTCAGTGGCAGGCTATCTGGTCGTGGTTGCCGACCCGCATCACGCTGCTCCAGCCGTGCCTGCTCTACACGACAGCCGAACACGGCACCAGCCTTAAGATGTTCTACAGCTGTGTAGATGAACACGAACCAACGCTCCTCGTGGTCAAGAATGAAAAGGACCAGGTACAGTGGCATTTAGATTTGCGATGCTCAAAATTTCAGTCTGATACAGTGAATCATGATAAAGTTATGATTCGTTTATGTTGTTTATCTCTTGTTTCCCATGGTTTAGTGCTTTAAAGATAAAGGTTAAGGTGTATAGAAATGATGTCCATACCACATATAAAGGATACCTTTATGCTTCCTGTCCATATCTGAGATTAATACGATTCTATGGTAATTGAGGAACAGTAATATCATAATTGAATGGATCAAGTATTTATTGGCGAAATTTAAAAAATAATTCTAAATGATTGACAAGGTCTTTAACTGTGCATCTCATGATACTAATAATATCTCGAAAAGACAGAATATAAAACAGGATAATTAAATTCAGAGAACATTAAAAGCCAATACAAGACATTTTTCTTCTTTTTGTGAAGGTGGCGGGGGCCTACTGCTCAACAGATTGGATTGGGCGGAGAGACCTTAAAAAGTTTGGTTATTTTGGGTCTGGGGAAACATTCCTTTTTAAACTGACCCCACAAAGACAGCGGTATGAATGGGTGGGAACGAAGCTGAAGGATGATACCCCTAACCAAGCTCATCTCTTCATGGCTGGCAACGACCATAAGATCTCTATAGGTGGAGGGTAAGTGTTATATATCTTTTATTATTGTATTTTAATTCATTGAAAGCCAAACATTTAATACCGTAAACTCCCGCGTATAAGACGCGTCCTCTACGCCAAACAAAATGCTGGGGGGTCTTATAGGATGTATTGAAATTGGGGGTGCGTCTTATACGAGGGGTAATTTTACTATAGAAATGTACTGGATTGACAAAAATCACCCTTAAAATGTGTGTCTTATACGCGAAAATGCATATGCTAAGTTTAGGATGCGTCTTATATGCGCAGCGCGTCTTCTACGCGGGAGATTATGGTAGTAGTAAAAAGTTACGGAATCCCCATATGAAAATCTGAAATGATGTACCTTTGGGTTCTCAAGTTCAAGAAATCAAGGCTCAATTAAATATACTCCTGCCTCCACATATATTTGTATTGACTAACTCAAAATTATGGTTACTATTAAATATGTTATTAATCAAATTCCTATCTCTAAATCTGCATAATCATGATAAATGATATATGCTGAAAATCATGATCTTGATACACTAAATTTCTGTCGGTTCCAGGGGTGGAGAAGGGCTTCAGTTAGATGAGGACTTACTTAAAGGACGCTCAGAGAAGTGCGCCACATACAACAATGACCCACTGTTTGAAGGCGGTGACTTCCAGTGTATGGCGGTCGAAGTGTTCGGTTTCCGCTGAATACAAAATGGTTCGATACCAAAATGATTGTTTTATCAGTTACAGCAACTCGCATGTGAACCAAAATGTGTCTGTTTGTGGTCTGAAGGAATCAGCATATTCAATGTATTAAGTGCACCATTTCCTGACGCATTCTTTGCCACCACCTCCAACATTCAAAAGTATTATTTGTTTTGTAAGTTTTGAAAAAGGAGGCTTTTTTCCCATTATATTTTTCTAGATTCGCCCTGAAAAGAAGTGCGTTCATTAGAGTGTGTGCTTTCAATACATCATATCCTGTAGTGATCCTGTAATCCATGATGAACAGCAATCCATGTAAATGATAATGATTGTTATCTTATGTGATACCAGGTAGTGGTGCTTTTAGAAGTCTTCATTTTTGCATCAATGCAATACATTTGTTTTTATTAATGTTACAAAGCATATTGTATCGCACATGATGGTCATTATCAGTATACACCAATATAGCACCCACTCAGTCGTTTAGATTATGTGGTAGCAATTCACTGTGTCAAAGAAAAAAAAACCAGAAGTTTAAGCACTCTCTGTACAGTATTAGTGCAAAACATTTTTCCATTTGTGTTTGCGAGTATAAAAATCGTATCATTGATAGTTAATTAGGCGTGCCAAAGAAAGCGCTCGCGATTAAAGCAATGTGTTTTTGCCAATGCCTTCGTTAAAGGTTGATGTTAAGTATCTTGTTAACTTTTAGTGTGATAGGCTATTGAGGGTATAGGATGTTAGATATTGTGTGCATGAGAGAGTGGTCCTATATCAACACTTTACTCACCTCTATGTACTTTACGCCTTTTGTTGCTGTATGATGCATGTATCCCCAAGCCTACCTGAATATCCTAAGATATCATTTGTCGAATCAAGTAAATTGTTTATTGGGGATAGGGTCTACCCTTGTAGACGCTATACACTAATATGGCTGTGTGTTCCTGGGAACAAGTTATTGAATTGATATAAGTATGTAGTCTAGGAACTGATATATAACATAGATCATGGTATACTGTTTAGGGAGTTACGAGTATGATAGATATGGATAGATGAAGATGTATAAGAGTAATGAACGTGTCGAATATCTAATCTATATATCAAATTGATGTGGCTTAGATGACATGTGATTTATTGTGAATTAAATTAACCCTTTAAGGGCAGAGCAAAAATTGTTGCCCTGGCCATGGGGACGGCCTCTGAAAAAAGTATAGTTCCTAAAGGACGAGCCTATTTTCAATTCCTATACTAATCCTATATAACTGGCATCGACTATAGTCGACGCTAGGCCTACCATGGTGTCGACTATAGTCTGTTGGTACAATTAGGAATGTGCAATTAGGAATGTGCAATTTAGATATGTGAGTATGTTCTGGTATTCATGAGAGTAAAGGTTGAGGCCATATAAAGAGTGATTCCAATAAATGTATAGGTACTAAAGCTGGCACAAGACGTGAATTATATAGATTTTTTTGTTTTGGGTATATCTACAATCAGACCACCTGCCTGTATGACAGCTCAACAAATTCTGAGAGTTTTAGCCATGCTAATCTCAAAGAAATAGATGTCTAAAAATAAAATGCTTCCAGCATTTTATCTCTGTTGACAAGCACTTAATTACATCAACTCAGTGTGGTGTTCTATGGCAATGACACCTTCCCAAGGGAAGCCTGCAGGGTTGCAGACTGCTCAGTGCTGCCATGCAGGGACTTTGACGAGAACTAATTATCCAAAGCAGTTTACCATCCCACTAATGCAGCAAGCACAGTTGAACATTGAGTTTCGAACTGTTTGTATTGATACCCACTCCTTACTAGATTAAATACGGTGAAATTAAGTGGAAAGTAATGTATAATCCTCTGAGATAGAAATCAGAATAATATAAAGCACTTCTTGTACCAGCTTTAAATCATGAAGCTAACCAACCAATATATCAAGGTGGGTAGGAGTAGATGGTTCACTCAAGAGCATCCATGCACTGAAACCCCTTTCCTACTTTTGTAGGGATTCTCCGTGAAATATATACAGCCATATATGTATCAAAATCAAGTAAATTTCCTTTTAAAAGAAATCCATCAAAATCAGGGTATTTCCTGCCTATCGTTAACACCTCTAAGAATGGACTTTAAAATGTCTCCCGAATGGCGGTTATGACGCACAAATCTAGCGAGTAACTCGCCCATGCTGTGTTAATACATCATGAAAATAAATGTAAATATCTACCATAAACATTATCCTGCTCAGTCAAAACTGAAGTAACATTTGTCAAGTAATATTCTTAAGAATTGATTACTTTCAATATTCTTTTTTTTCGCCTTGCATTATCTCAGATGCCATATTCCAATTGGAAGAACAGTCACAAAGTATAATGACGATATTTGCTACAAAATAGTCTAATTCAGAAGCAATAATATCAAGCTGTTTTGAAGCATTGAGGCTTCTATGCTTTTGCAATATGTAAATGAAAGGGTTGAAAAAGTTAAAACAATACGCGTCAAACAGTTATGTTTATCAGTCACGAATATATTGTATAACTTATGGTGACTTGGTGACATTATGTACTATTAGAGTCGAGTAAGGCTTAATGCTCTCCGAAAATCAAGTATGGTGAGCATGATATCCTCTGAGAATCAAGTGTGAGTATATTGTCATCTGAGAATCTACCGGTAGTATGAGTATAATTCTATCTGATTATCTACCGTAGTACAAGTATAATGTTCCTCCAAATCAAGTATGCCTTTAAGAATGAATATAAGCATATTGTTAACTGCGAAAATCTTAGATAAGTAAGAACTTAGTCATGATGTATACAGTGTAGTTGTTAGGAAATTGATATCGCACGAAAATGTGTTAAATAATGTGCATGGACCATAGTGAGACCTAGAATAATGAAAATATTATTTATCACATGTCACATGCTGACCATTGCAATATTAAAACAAGAATTCGGAAGGCTGATATTTTTTTATTTTTTTTTGTGTATTTTTTTTTTTCATTTTGCTTTGTTTTCATGTGTTGATACGTTCACGTATATGCAAAAATGGTATGTTTAATAATTGCACATATAATTGACTTGCAATACTGAAGTGATATTTGTTACGATTTGTACACGTTAGTACAGTACGCATATGGCATAAAGATATCATCAGAAAGTGCAATAGAGAGATGAAAATACTCAGATATATAATGTTATTATGTGACTGATTAAGTTTTGCTAATTTCGTCTATTTATTCCAACAGTGTTGATTTGTAATAGATACTTGTTCTATATTTTTCTTCCTTTGAGTTATCGATGCAATAGTTTTGATTGTGGATACTGTTTGTATGTTACGTTGATGTTTGTTGGTAATGAATTTATCATACGTTTGTGGATTATTACAATTTATATGAAGAGTGAAACTAGAACTGCCTTCGTGAGATCCAAGTGCTGCATGCAGGGTGTTGTAAATTGTCCTATATCCAAGGGACTTTGTAAAATGAACTAATTTATTCTCGATATTCTGCCATTTTCTGTATATAAACCACAAAAACAGCTGATTTACATGCAGCTTTTCTTTGTCAGTCTATCTGGCATTTCTTTGGTAAACATTCCATTTTACGGAATTTTTCTTATACTTTTTTATCATTTGACCAACGTTACTTTAATTCAACAAGAAATAAGGCCACACCAAAAAAATAAATTGGTCTACCGATTTTGTTTTTGAAAAAATGGTGCGAGCAAGCGATTTTTTTTTTTCTTTTTAAGAATTATTTGGCGTCCAATGGATTCCTTGCTGGTAAATTGAGGCGAGCGAACAAATTTTATTTTTTTTTAAATTTTGCCAAACATCACAAAGAGAAAACTTGTAGAAACTGAAGTGAGCGAAATCTGCAGACAAGATTTTTTCAAAGAAAAAAAAAATTGTATTTCCGAAAATGTGGAGAGGGCGATCCATTGACCAACTTATTTTTTTTGTGTGGCCTAAGCTGGATTATAGTAGATATCAGTATCATTGTGTACATATTGTGCACTGATGATTGAAGTTGCCGTAATACCTCGCGTATAAGGTGCACCCCATGTATAAGGTGCGCCCTTAACTTGACAGTACCCGAAAGGGTATAGGCCCCTATGGGGCTTGATTTAGACCAGTTTAGTACTCATCAAATATAGAATAACCTTGCCTATGAGTCGCACTGCTAACTTTAACCGATCAAATAAAGAGCACAAATGGCTTATCCTTGCCGCACTTTATACGCAGGTACGTATTACTGTACTATCCCGTTTCATGTTTTATGCTGATAACAAAATATCATTTTAAGATAGTCTAGTCCTTGTTGTTGAGTATGTCCCTAGAGTTCCACTTTTTGTGGAAATGTGCTATACTGGTATGACATTCATGAAACACTAAACTATTAGAGTTAGTTGATGTGCTCTTACAATGTACCAAATGAAGAAATAAAATAAAGATAGTATGTCACAATTCCACTGTTTTTAAAAGTTGGTTTTACCATGGTTTAAGCTTTGTATTATCGTATCATTTTAGATATCCCATGATTGCCTCACTCAGTGGTTTTAACATCTAATCATAATTGTGGCCATAGGTGCTGATGATAGGAAACCTATCGATAAAAGCATAGACCTACATAGTAAACGTTGAATATGGTCTCATTACATTTTTTTTCGGTAGATGATAACCCTGGTTTGACGGGGGGGGGGGGCGTAAAAATTCCAGACCCCTCCTGAGAGGGGGGGGGGGCTGGGGCTAAAAAAGTACTATTTAGCAAAAAAAGCCCGTGTGCTACTATCAATCAAAGAAGGGTGTGAAAATTCTCTGGTCCAGGGGGCGCAAAAAAATTGACTACCGTCGAGGGGGGGGGCGTAAAAAGTTTTCACGCATCTGCACGTAAACCCACCCCTCTGTCGATAAATAATGACCGCTCCCTTGGTCTGTGGATTAAAAAACTCAATGTGTATAGCAATAGATATAAACAGTAGCCTCCAGTGTAGACATAGTCCAAGATCATAAAAGTCCCATAATGGGATTGGCGAGAGAGTCCTATGCCCATACCGAGAATATGTAGGCCCACCCAGCTAATAGTATAGACACAATATATTTACCAGTCATAATGACTGACAGCTACTTGGAATATACTTGATTTGAGAATAACAAAACCAGTGTTCATTAAACCATATATACTATACCAACATAAATCCATAGGATCCAAGGGGATCCTTGTGCCATAGTCCACTATGACGTCACACACAGCTAGGACCTGCAGGGGGTATCCCCGATCAATAGTCCTGTCTCTCTCCAGGGGCTGACTGAGCTGCCAGCAGCCCCTGCCAACAAGTACTAGCTAGGCAGGCAGGCACTGGATGCAGGGTCCCTTCTACTGGAGACTGCGACCAACTGCTGCATTTAGCAATACGCAAGCAGCTCACCCTTCTATCTGCAGCCATCCCCCATCAATACCACACACCAGGGTGATACCTTCAGCTCTGAGCATTAACAGTCCATCCTGGAGCATACCAACTGAGGATTAACATTAGAAGAGAAGATAGAGGTGCTAGCCATCTGGAGCAGACATTGGAGGTTCTGTGAGCAGCTCATTGCCGGCAGACCACATGACTGCAGTGTCTGCAGACAGACACACAGACCTGCTCGACACCTGCTCCTCACCCCAGTCTATGCTGTCTGAAACACAGTCAAAGAACCACCCTCTCCATCTGGTCTTCACTGAACAGTTAGGTAGCTCATATTTCTTAACTATTATCATTTATATATTGAGCTGCTCTTTAAGTCTTCATGTAATGAGCTGCTCACAAGAACATGATATTACAGTGGTGGAAGAGAAACAGTGTGTGTTAAGGCTATAGCCTCATTGAGTAGCTAACTAGATGGATGTGGGTGAGTCTGATGAAAAATGGCAAACGATGCTATTTCTGGAATTAGACCAACTCGGTCTGTACGGTTATTGGCGATGGTGGCTCGAGCATCATAGGGGCTAGGGCATGTGTGTGGGTATACGTACCCAGTAGGGCAGTGGGAGAATGGTGTTCTCTGTGTATAGAACCTGTATTGTGAGGTCAGTCGACAAAAGGCAGAAACTACCCCGGTAGATTATATTTACTTGTGTATATCTTTGTGTGTGATCCTTGGGGTAATTTATTTCATAGTTAGACTGACAATATGATACTAGATTAACCCTTTAACTGTGTTTCCCATATATAGTACTACGGTACTACATAATTATATGCAGTATAGGGAATATACAGGGTTAATAAACCTCTACGATGCTGACTGCAGAAAACATCGATATCTTGATTGTAATACATATATAACCTATCAAAATAGACTTGGCTCTAGCCCACATGACAATAGCGCACGGTATGTTGCTCTACACATCTAACTCAACTATATCATGCATGTGCTTATAGTTATAGACATTGAATGGTAGCAATCTATTGTGGTATCTATATAGGCCTGCTGGTTAACCCTAGCATCACATAGAACACACCTATCGATATTGGATATACGATGTATATCATGTGTTGTAGAGGCACAGCTGCTGTGGTAATGATGAAGCCCACCACCACCCGACTCTGGGCTATAGGACATCTGTATGGATCGGTGGCTGTAGTCTGGAGACCCCTGGGGGTTATACATGTATTCTGTATTGAATGATTATTTGTTATATAAGATGACAAGGGAATGGAAATGGTAGGCGGATGAGCACATTTTCCTAGAATTGTGTCTGTTATAAGGCCTAGCCCATGGACCTGTAGTATTCAGAGATGCCATGTATAGGTTAAGGCCTACATGATCATGGTCAATTAGCCCTAAATGCAAACTGTCTGCACTCCTTTATCCAAATGTAATTGCACAGTAGATTCATTGTTAGGGATATTGAACGGTCAGTAATAATGTGACCCTTACGACTCTTATAAATTGGATAAAAAACGTAAGAAAACGGAGGTTAGGGATAAAAGATGAAAAATGGATAAACTTGAGCAGAATGGTTTTAATCACCTTTGTGTAATAAAGATCGTGTGGAACACAGTAATAAGGGAGGTGTGTGTAATGTAAGGGAATGCGGGTGGTACATCAGTCAATAAAGTTAACCCTACACAAACAGGCACCACTTGTAGATGAATTAACCCCTGTACCATTGTGTGGTCATTCAACACGCACCAGCGGAAGCCATGTGGTCATGGGGTTATTTGTGGGAGGAATCACAGGATATGCGCACGCCAAATAGACACCTAACAGCCGGCGTACGCCATTCAATATAATGCAGCATACAATGCAAAAAAAAGGGGGGGGGGGGCGGTAAGCAGATAAGCGCCGTAATTTCCGGCGTACGCCATAATTCAATTGGCGTGCGCCAATGAGGATACGGCGTACCCCACACTGGGTTTGGGGAGCAGCTCGGGGTAAGTAGCACAGTGCGTTGGGGGCTGGCCGCAGGCAGAGAACTGCTCACTGGAGTACTCACGTACGTACTGTCATGAGCTGGTCCCGCCCGCCTCACCGGGCAGCGGTTGGAAGTCACGTCCCAAAACAAGTCTTTTTGTTAACTTGTCAAATTGAAGTCTTTATGTTTCTTTCCTTTTTACAGTTCATGTTCTAACGTTTTAGATGCTTGTGGTGGGGTAGGGTTCTATGAAAGGCCGACCTATTTTAGCCGTGTGATCTCCCCCCCCCCCTCCCGGTTTTTACACTTTTTGTCCTCTTTGTGTTTTTGAAGAGTGCGAAGTTAATCATCAATGTGATTTTCATCAACTTTGTTTGGCCGGCTGAAAGGATGGAACAGAGAGCAGAACTTCATATTTGTTTCTTTGTGTCTGTTTCCCCATTAAGTCTAATACCTTTTCAAGTGAGTGAACACATACAGTTGTACAAGTATTATTGTAGTGGGCCTATACCTGTAGCTCTTTGGAAAGCAAGCACCCGTTTACTAGATGGAACATTACAGTGCACCGGCTGGTAGATGCATCATGCAGATTATGCTAGATGTGCACTGATAATGTCTGTATACAGAGTCAATAATAATAATAATAATAATAATAATAATAATAATAATAATAATAATAATAATAATAATAATAATAATAATAATAATCTGTCTCTGTCTGTCTCTGTCTGTCTCTCTGTCGGTCTGTCTCTGTCTCTCTCTCTGTCTGTATGTCTCTGTCTGTCTGTCTCTGTCTCTCTCTCTGTCTCTCTGTCTGTCTCTCTGTCTGTCTCTCTGTCTCTCTCTCTCTCATACCAAATCGACTGCACACATCATTTGTATTGACCACTACACACCCTGGCTTTTATCAGAGCCCCATCACAGGGTGACTCATGTGGCTGACTTAGTGCAGAGAGGAGAGGTGTGTGTGGTGGGTGAGAGGTGGGGGGGGGGCGTTAGAGTGCTAGGGGTTAATGAGGGAACAACCCAACAGGTCAGGCCTAATGACGTCATAAGGATTCTCCTTTTGTGAAGAGGCAGGTTTTGAGCTGCACAAAAACCTGTCCATAGATACCATTTTATCCTTTGAGAATCCCTACTGTTGCCACAAAGGGAATTCAGCTGTTTGCAAATTAACTGTCATTCTATAAGATGTTTGATCATGTTTGTGCTCTTTAAGAAAACACGAGTGGCTGCCTAGTTCTTTTTGAATGTTGTTACTAAGAATAGATCGATGCAAAAGAGAGTACTTTACAAAGGAGGACAACTGAGGACATTCACAGATAGTAGTTTCCATTCAATAGGACTGCAACCCACCAATCCGCCTAATACAAATCCTTTAAACAAAGTTGGTTTTGATTGTGATATAAGTTGTTATGTATGCACTCAGGAAAATAGTGACGTGGTATGAAGAGGGATCCTATTGAAAACAGTATCATAATGTATTATGGTAGTAACTATCATTTCTCCTGGCATAGTTATGGCTATGGCTTATCATACATGGCTTATTCATATATAAAGCATGGTCCAAGTGTGGTCCAGACAGAATGCCAGCTGCCTAATCCATAGTGATGAACAGCAGCAACACACGCAGAATCCCAGAGCCAGGTTTTAGTACAATGGGAAACCAGATCTCCATGTCTTTATCTAATACATTGTTTTGTATCAAGTTGGATAGAGCAGCTCAATATAGTTTTTACTGAGGAGTCCCATATATCGCTCACCGCCATGCAGTAAGGGAGTGGTCATTATTTACCAACAGGGGGGGGTGGTGGGTTTTCGCGCGGACACGTGGAAATTTTTTACGCCCCCCCCCTTGACGGCAGTCAAAATTTTTAGCGCCCCCCTGCGCCAGAGGCGCAGAGAGTTTTCGCGCCCCTCTTTGATCTATAGTAGCGCGCGGGCTTTTTTCCTAAAAAGAGGGTGAATTTTTTTAGCCCCCCCTCAAGAGGGGTCAAAATTTTTTTAGCCCCCCCCTGGGGAGGGGTCTGAAAATTTTACGCCCCCCCTCAAACCCACCCTCCCCCCCTGTTGATAAATAATGACCACTCCCTAAACCCTTTCCATGTATCGTGTGCCCATTCGCAGCATTTTAAATGGTTACATGAATGTTATGATTTTATTCCATGCCAACTGGATGGGATTTTGAATATCTCGGATTACATTAACACGAGATAAATACAAAGGTTAATATGGCGAGATAACCCTCAGTCAGACCAACTTGAGTGATTCCTTCGTGAATATTTGCACGTATACTACGTACTATAGCCTTAAACAATAACCTTTTTAGTCGGTAAACTAAGTGCATAACTTTCTGGCGGGCTTTTGTTCAAATAAGACAGTTATCATTGGAATATCGGGGAAATGTGGATATAGTAGACGAAGAAGAATCAACGATCTATAAATAGAAAAGATTATCATGGGACCGAATATTATAACGATTCAAGGTATACATAGCCCTCCATGCCACTGTTCTTGTCTACTGTGTATTTTTAAGGGGACAATGCTTTATTATGGATGACATTCCTTTCCGGGCTGATAGCTGATATAATTATCAGTTGTAGCATGAAGGCCATTGTACATACATGGTAAAAGAAACACAACATGGATTCCACTCATGTCTCAATATATCGGTCTTCAAAAGGTCAGCTGATTTACTAACCAGCCACTAATCTCTCTGATCAGATTGAATTATAACCATTGAATTCTACTGTAATCCTGATTTAAAGAACCAGTCGATTCAGGAACCAGACAATTTTTTTTCTGAAACAGAGGTGGCCGTAAAGGTATGCGACTGTATTGTACACAGACCAAATTAATCCACATTTTTATCGGTATCTAGAACATTGCCATTCACTGAATCACGAGTTCCTCTGTTAAAATATATGACAATCCCTGGAAAGAAAATGTATACTATAATTATAGTATACGTTTATAATGTCTCAAAACATCATTTTAATACACAGAGGCCTACATTCGTGTATAGGGTAGATTAACCTAAGGACGTCCACATACCCTGAGACGTCCACCCCACAATTTGACCATTAAAAATGGATTTACTCCTGAATCAACACTGCTGAATCTTTGATAAGCAAATCACTTGGTAATGTTGATTCAGCTGCAACCCCAATACTTTTGGCTATATTTTGGGGTGGGTGTGTCAGGGTATCTGGACGTCCTTATAAGTTAACCTACCCTAGTCCCTAACTAAGGACATGAGGTATCCTCCCAGTCAATAGGTGAGGCTCCACTACGTGATTTTTTGGTACATTCTCACCTAATTCTATCCCCATAGTGCCTATGGTATAGGGTGTTGACATTCCTATATTGTAAACATGAGATTCAAAATTGTAAACATGAGATTTCAGGGGTTATTTTATGGGTGATCTCTCTCCTTGTGTGCCATATTTACCAACTAACCTGCACCTGCACAGACTCTGTGATTGGGTGGGAGTTCAATATGTAAACATCAACACAGCAAAATATAAATAACAACACAGCAGTCACACAGATCGCAGGGTCTTGTACTGTAAAAATCAAACCTGTGTGATATTGAGTTGCAGAGAGTCATCAGTGTGAAAGTCTGCAATATTTGCATCAGGTAAACTTGATTTAGACAACAAAAACATCTTTTGGCAACAAAAATGTGCCTGAGATTGTACACAAAGCCTTCCCCACATAAACAAAAAGCTCTCTCAATCTTCTATTTACACCTTGAAATAATAACAAATACCACTCTATAATCTGTGTTTGTGTCTGCTTTTGTGAGAATAGCTCCGATTTCAACGAAAATTGCGTAGTGGAGCCTCACCTTATCTCTAATTAAGGTACAAATAGGGAGACAGCGGAGATGGGCTGACTGTTAGCATATTTATACATATTACTTAGGTATATAGAGTGTAACGCCATATTACAAGCCAATTAGTATCATCCTGTGATAGCTAAATGTTTTATAGAGAAATCCAAATTCATATAACATATCAAGTTGTATCATAGTATGGCAAAGCAACAAATGATAAAGTTAGTCTAAGGCATACCGAAAAAAGGAGATGTTTATAGCCAGTGGTTAGATTATCAAAAGATAGTGGGATCAAGTAAGTGTAATGTGATGATTAGCAGGATGGATACAGGAATTGGAATGACGAATGAAAAGGTTCCAGGGAAGGGCAGTTTTGCAAACTTGCCATGTGGCCTATTAATTACTACATTCATGAAAGGGTAGCTCTTATATCGTATCATTCTATTGCATTAATGAATCCTGTATAGGCTTGAATGACTAAAAATTGTAACAATTCTTGGTCTTTCTTGAAAAATATCTTTGAGTTTGAGTCCATTATGCCTACACTGTAAAAACAGTGTTTAGGGATTGAACACCAGTGTTTAGGACTTAAGTACTTGTTTAAACACTTATTTATCCCACTTTTCTAAATGCTTCTTTAGTGCTAAACGAGTTCAATTTTAAACGTGTTTAACTATGAAGTGTTTAACCAAGTGTTTAAATGCTAAACACTTAAACACTTCAGTGTTTAGACGTTTAAGTACTAGTGTGCAAAAGCTAAACACCTAAGCACTTCAAGTGTTTACTTCAAGTGTTTAGGTGTTTAAATGTGGGTGTTAAGAAAATTTGGCGTGTATCTTTAAACACCTTTTTTGCAGTGTATATATCAATATACAGGCCACACGTCGTACAGACATGTAAATGTATTATGCATCATTGATGCAATTTATCATACCCTTTTTCAATAATGATTGTATATCATCAAAGAATTAACACGTTATACTTCTATTATTGGCAATAGACTAGTGCAATCTAGTGACCTACAGGCAAAATAAAATTGTGACCATATAGGATACAGCTTTGTAAAACTGGAAGATCATCTACATGAATCTGCAACAATAACACAGCGTCAAACTGAAGCTCAACTCAACCTGACTCTATGGAGTTGATAATCTACTATGGGCTGACATAATGCCAATTCGGTACCTCTGGAAAGTCAACTACCCAGTAATGGATAACTCATCAGTGCATCATGGTGGCAAAAGGATACACGATTCTTGGGGCATCAAAGGCCTTTGTTGCCTAATTACACTTTTATTGCCTAACAGCGTCGGTCGGGGCCATTTTTTTGCTAATCCGACGATTTTTTTCCATACATTTCCTATATAAAAATCGGTTGGATTTGCAAAAAATGAACCCAACCGACGCTGTGGAACCAGCCCTTAAAGGCCCAATGTGAGCCTTTACCTCAAAAAATATAATGTTTTGTCGCCTAAAGGCTCCACAAAGCCATTTAATGGCTAGCTCCTGTCATTCCACAGGGCTAGATAGACACGCATCCTCATGTACCTTTTTAGGCTCTCGGGTAATCCCTCAATAAGCTCTATTGGAATACTCTGGTTGTCCCGTGAGAACATAATCACTATCAACTTAAAATCATTATCTAATGCTGACCTGCTTGTCTCCGCCTCAATGAATTCATGTAGCACCGTGGGCTAGCTGCTAAGTTTTAAGTCAGGAGTACCAGCACTGCTAGACTCTCCCACACACCCTCCTTGATGCAGTCTAGTATAGGGCGGCCAGCAATAAACTCATCCTGGTAAGTCTGTACTCTCCAACCATGAAGTTGTGTTTCTATAATGGCAATAATGCCATTACGTGTAAAAGGCATTGCAGGTGTCCCGATGGTGGTGGGTGGTTCACAGGTTGGTGCACTGTGATTCCAATACCCGGATGCCTCACATTTCAGCACAGCATCCCCTTTAAGTTCATAACCATCATCACTTTTGTATCTGCTGATATTTCCCAGTGTACGTCCTTCATCAATAACTGAACCGAACTGTGGGAAATGCAATAATGGACATTCAACAGGTCTGTAGAAACAGACATCTGGGTCTAGAGAATCTGCAATGTCTAACAATAGAAAGGTTGCATTGCCTGGCATAAAAAAGCGCCACACCCATCCAGTGCCTCCTCACACATAAGACGACATGGGTAAACAGGTTTATGTTTTTTTTTACATTGAGGGAAAAGGCCATGGCAGATAAATAGGTAAGTATGCTGATAACAATAGCTAAGCACTCTGTATTTTTGAGCTAGAGCTAGAAATTTGTTTGCTTCTATTTGGGACTCTTGGCCAATATATAGCATTGGGAAAGGCAGTAATGTTGTAGCCATACTGCTCTCTGCAAAATGGAACTTCCATGGGTTTGCATGTGGTTGTGAAATCGGTGATGTAATGAACATCAGCCTCAAAATACGAGTCCAAGTTCTTTCTTTTTCCATCTTTCTCACACTCATATCCAGCAGCAAAAGCCCAGCCTACAGGTTCCACCGCTGCTAATGTTCCGGTGCCATTACAGACAGTTCTATTTCATTCATACTTACATCCAGAGTTCATGAAGTCTACCTGGCCATATATATAAAGGGACTGTATAGAGCCACCTCTTGGAGGTTATCTGCTAAACATGTTTCTGGACCATCATAGTACCCTCTGCTTTCCAATGTCTCCCAACCATTAGTAAGTCTCTAAAATCCTAATACAGGGCAACAGTTATTGGTGTTATGTGATATATGGTAATTTGCAATAATTTTGGTGGACGGTGGGAAGTTTAGTGTCTCATGGAAGGAGCTTCCAATGCTGTGGTAAACATGTGATGTATAGTGGATCACACCATCAGAGAGGACTTGTCCCATCATTGTCACTGTCACACAGAGCAATAAAGGTAATGGTTTTATGCACTCCATCACTTACAGCTGGGTTATCACTAAAACAGTCCAGATGAATGGAGATCACAATGAAAGATACCAGCTGTAGACTACAGTGACTGTATGTTGATGGTGTAGAGACCAGCTGTAGACTACAGTGCATGTGGTGTTGACGGTGTAGAGACCAGCTGTAGACTGCAGTGACTGTTGGTGTTGACGGTGTAGAGACCAGCTGTAGACTGCAGTGAATGTTGGTGTTGATGGTGTAGAGACCAGCTGTGGACTGCATTGACTGTGGTGTTGATGGTGTAGAGACCAGCTGTAGACTGAAATGACTGTGTGTTGGTGGTGTAGAGACCAGCTGTAGACGACAGCTAGTGTGCACAGGGGTAAGTAGATCCTGCTATACTTTATGTAGTATTCTCGTACCTGAGAATGGAAACCTGCACGATACATACACCTGTATCTGTGGGACGAGGTGCAGGTCTGTGGTTCTTTGTATTCTTCTGTTGTCACCTGTGATATTTCTACGTAGATCTCTACTAGATACTTTGATAGGCATACAGCTCTCCTTGTGTCCTGTGTTTGCATGTGTTACAGTCGGATCTGTGACTAAATCCTGGGGCTAAGTGGCATTGAAATTAATAAGTGTACTATAAATGAGTGCCTGTCCAGTATGAACCTATAGGAAATGTCCCACAGTGTTTCTTCTACCTGTGACCTAGAAGATGTGAACCTCTGTCTGGTGTGTCAGAGATGTAGTGTAGCCTAAGGATTACCTGCATTGAACTGTGTCGTGACTGGTAGCTGGGCCATGTTCTTTTTATATCGCCATATAAATATTGAGCTCTACTGAACATATTCAAATTCAAACAAATCCTGTGTCCCCCCTAAGAAAACGCCCCCCCCCCCAAATATGAATGGAGGCTTTGAATCAAGTAGAATAGAGTAAGAAAAGAGGAATATGAGTCATGCACTAAGGCTACAATGGTATGGTTTAGGGTTATTGGGGAGTTGCAATAACTTCCTCGTTCTCTATAGATAACTGGTTCAAGGTGTAAATTCATTCACGACATTTTTAGTCATAAGGCCTTAGGGATGGGTATTTCAGGTGACGTGATACGAAAAGGTTAGGCCAGGTGGATATCAGTCACCTCTAGTTGTGAATTGCACCAATAGTCTGGGATTAAGAAATGCCACCAATAGAGATACTGAACCAACATTCCACAATCCACATCATTTACCCATAGGGCATACATTGTGGTCAGAACATTGGCACGGTTCCATACAATTTCAAACTTCCCACCGTTTTAACATTTACCACATTCGGACATCAAGAACCTTCGGGAATAATGGAGATATATGTTATAATAGTAGCAAGACATTTAGGATTACAATATTGCATTTCACATTACAATATTGGTTCATAGCATTGTAGAGGCCGGCGAAAACGTACTTGGAAACACCGGGTTTCGAACCTGGGACCTCTCAACTTGCAAGCGAGCGCTCTACCACTGAGCTACATCCCCAGACCTGACGTTCTCTACCTTCCACCTACATCTGAATCGGTATGACACAAGGGGGCAGTGTTCACTGGCTGACCAGTCCCTGGGGGCTGGTGCAACCAGGGAACGGGGACAGATAGCATACCGCCATGGACTCACAGCCAAAGCTGGCCCCTACACTCCTCCCCACCAGCTTCAGCCAACCCTACTCCTCCAACCCAACCTCCAGCAGGTGACTAGTTTACCCCTAGCAGGTTGAAGTGTTAACTGTGTCATACCGGCCCAGCCACCGAGTTCCGTAGCCCCCCCTTACACGGGCAGGGCCACTCGGTGTTTCCACCAATGTAGAGGTCGGCGAAAATGTACTTGGAAACACCTGGTTTCGAACCCGGGACCTCTTAACTTGCAAGCGAGCACTCTACCACTGAGCTACATCCCCAGACCTGACGTTCTCTACCTTCCACCTACATCTGGATCAGTATGACACAAGGGGGCAGTGTTCACTGGCTGACCAGGCCCTGGGGGCTGGTGCAACCAGGGAACGGGGACAGATAGCATACCGCCATGGACTCACAGCCAGAGCTAGCCCCTACACTATCATGATAAATGTGTAGTACTGTATGTCAAAGCTGTGATGAAAAGACGAACCGGCATCGGCAAGAACTCTAGATACCCAGCTTTAATCATACCCCTATGTGTATGCCCCCTCTTATCTGTAATTAGGCAGTGGGTAAGTTTAAGTCCATTGACATCTGTGTCAACCTGCAATCCCTACGTCCATCTATATGTACACATGAACAACCCAATATCTATTTATAGCCTCCCAGGTCAATAGGGTATAGAAACAGGGGGCTTACTATGGGTCCTAATAAAGGAAGTCTATTTGGGATCTTATTTAAGCCTTTTTAAGGGCAGCATAGTGCATTAAAGCATTATGTCCCTCTGTCACAACCACGCATTCTTGAACCTTTGTAGTTCTTTCTTATTGGCTACATCCATGCATCACGTTAAACCCAGGGGATCGATGCCCCAGCATGATGCACCAAAGCAATCATCAATACTGCCCTTAAAGTGTTAAGCGTTACACTCAGATTAATGCTCCTAAGTACAATTTCAGAGTCATTGTAAAGTGGATGTCGTTCCCCATAGGATGCTGGTTAAGGCTTATATTGTTGAATAGAGTGAACTGATTTAGACATCTATTGGAGGGTAGGGGGGATGCTTACTGTACCATGAATGTATAGCATGCCATTCAGTTGTCCGCTTCTATTAGTGATATTGATAACCTAACTTTTCAACTATAATAATGTAATGCACGCGTTAAGGTACAAGGGAAGGTATAGAGATATGTGTCTAAAATTGTCTCCCTGTCTACAGTCTGCATCTCATAGTTACAAATCCATATTGATATTTTAATCCACACAAATGTGATTCCCAGCATTGCTTGAGGCATTAATTTGTAAAGATATAGTACCTATAGCAACTGCAGGTATACACCCTCTAAGGACGGGATGATGATGCTTTCATGCACAATGCTCACTGGAGAGTAAGTTGTGCGTACTGCATTCATGCATCATGACGATACGAGGGATGATACACCCCTGAAGGTTCATCATGATGCTTCAAAACAGTGCAAACGAGTAACCCCCGGTGCTACGATTGAGTATTGTTATGCAAGATAATATTTGAAGTCTCGGTGCATCATGCTGTTCTTAAAGAATTAAGCGTTCTCTGTCCCACTCCTCCTGCACCCACGAGTCTCACCTGCCTCCCCTACATTTCCCCTCCTCCCCCTCCCCTCCTCTCCACTCCCACACTGAGCCCCCAGTCCCCAATACACAAACCGTCGGTTGGCTGGCTTCCCCCGTGATTACCTAGACTAGCAGCCGGCGAGTAAGCAGTGACAGTAGGCAGGTAAGTTGTATTCTCCCTCTCTAATTCTACCACCCTGGAGTGACCGACCTAGTTGATTACAGGTGGGGTTTTGGCAGTTAACTGGAGTTTGGGTTGGTTTGTGGCTTAGTTTGTAGAGGCTGGAGGTGGCCATCAGTGTATATGTTGTTGAGGTGTAGGCCGGCAAAACTCACATCCACAGTTTTGTAGTATGTGGGCCAGAGACTTTCAGCTTCAGCTTTAAGGGTAGGGAGCTGTGGGGTACAGTGTCCGAAATAGGGACCTAGCATCATTATTATAGAAATACAGGTTGACAACACATGCGCATGGGCACGTCTATAGCATAGTTTTATCTGTTACATCCTCTTCATGTGGCCATATAATTTATTACTATTAGGTAACAGTATAAACACGTACAGCATCACCTACTTTCTGAACATTTCCACCTACCGACCTACGGCCAGACCAGCATTAACATACGTGTAGCCTATCTCATAATTAAAGCTAAATTAGCTCCACGTATACATACAGCAAATATGGGACACCTGTATGAATGGAGCTTAAGGATGTGGCCTTCATTCCTATTGTCTGGAGGGAGGCAGACACATTATAAGGGTACACTATGTGTGATATATGCTGGCCACGTCCAGGCTTTATCTATAGGCAGGTATAGAGCCATGTGGCCACACCGGTGTGTATGACTCTCTATGTAAAGCTGGATGGAGGTGTGCTGACCCACTTGCACCCCATGCAGAAAAAAAGGAGGTGTAAGACTATGTATGACAGTGCCAGTGTCACGTACTCACTGTCAACTGTCATCTGAACTATCAGCTGATACCTCTCAGTCTCATGGAGAGAGGGAGAGACGGAGGGGGCTCTAGATGGTAAGCAATGTATAGATACCATTAATGGACATCAGTGGATTTGAAAGTCATTTAAATGGTATTGTTCTAAATGGAAAAGGATATACAGTTATAAATGCAAAAACAAAACATAATAGGTTTTGAATTCAATGATTTTTTATGATCAATTAATTGCATGATGAGATAGTGTCCGATCGTTCTTTTTGAATATCAAAACATGAGTCACACATATAGCTTGGCATGCTTATGCCTATAACATAGTGTTAAAAGTACCGTTTCTTATTATGGGACTATATACACTCGTGTATATGCATATAATTAACAGCGGCGAGTGATCCGCCCTCCCGGTACTACTTGTTGCGCGCAGCAATACAGCGCTCCATTTGGTAACTATGGCAAAGCTACCCCCTGCTATATAAGAGCGGCGCTGCCATTCTATCGGCAGTCGGGCTCTACTATTCATACGGTGCACAACACCCCTGTGCTGGGAGTTGGCACAAAAATTTAATTTTTACCGGTTGCCAAGGTTGGTTGGACTTAATCAACATTACCAGCCGTCTTTTAACCTGGCAAAGTTGGTTTCTACTAAAAATTCTGGCCAAGATGGGCCGTAGAAGACCAAACAAGAAGACTTTAGAGCCTGATTCAGGACCGCCGAGCGGTGTTAGGAGATCTGTCAGGAGGCAAGGGCCCCCTGGGTCGTCCGTTACAGACCAATCCACAGATCCTCTACCCGCTGAAGGGATGACAGACGCTATGACAGACGAGCTGACTGAGTTGAAGATCCGGACGGAGGCTGTGGAGGAGAATCTGGCGAAAATCCTGGATAAGTTGGATGTTTTGACTTCAGAGGGCACCGTCGGGGGCAGCGATCGGGACACGACTTCTAGGCCACGACGGCTGTACAGCAGATCGAGAGGTGGATCTAGGTCAAGTTCAAGCTCCAGCAGTGATAGCTCTCACTCCAGGTCGAGATCCAAGCATAGATCAAGGAAACCAAGGGGTGAGTTCGACCAGCGAAATTTTTTAGGTCACAAAAAAAATGTTGACAGCCTAGAAAAATTACTAATGGTCAATGTTCGTTTAGTTAGTGCCAAACTTGAACAAGGTGAGGAAGTAAAATATATTCTTGACCACATAGAAATGCTGCTGGAGAAATCTGCCACTAGAATATTTACTCTCAGCTCACTTGTAAATTATGACAAGAGTGTCAAAGAGCGAGCTGACAAGAGGGGTATAAGAGCTACCCCTAATATAATAATCTACCGGTAGTGGTTAACCGGTATATGTAGTCGCCCCTAGTTAACTTATACATACATGTCATTTAGAATCGTGACCCCCTGTACATGTATGTAAAACTACGTAATGGTAATATTTAGTATTTGGAGTAAGTATTGCTAGAATAATACGGGGTATATATTGATAGGTTCTTAGGTTCGTTCTCTTTGGACATCCAAAACAGGGCAGTGCGATCTATTATTTAACTGGTTAGTTTCCTTCAATCCAACACTCACACTAGTGCAAAGTTGCCTTCACATAGAGTATTCAAAGCTTTCTTTGATGTTTGTTTTGTCAATCCTGTCTTCTTACTTGTTAAGGGTTCCCTTCTGTTTCGCTGCATGCCCATTCTGAGCTTATTAAACCGAGTTAACGTTCGGATTTATTCACGAGGAAGGCTTAGCGGTAAGTCTATATCATTTTGGTTCATCAAGTGCCATTGTAGATGGGGACTTGACACATGTAGGTTGGTCCTCCAATCATACTCTGTGACATATCAATAGTAGAAGAAGCCTAGCAGCTGTATTGATATAAGATCGGGTACCGTTATTGATCACCAGCATCAAAGCACAGCTGCCCATATACCCATACATGTATTATGCACTGATGTGAAATACAAGACAAGTTGCAAAGATTACAGAGATGTTACTTTATGGAATGCTGACACATAATTTATTTTTTCATTTTATAACTACATACTTAGTTCAGCACTCCTTTCATTTTATGACAGGATACAAGGATAGTTCTACTGTACGTTCTATAAAGGCTTGTTGAATATAGGAAGGGGGTGCTGATTTCCAGGTCCTCTATCCATTAATCTGCCAAAGGCCTATAATTATGAATTATTATGGTCAGTCTGGGCAATTGATTCGACTCAGAGCTCGTCATAAGCCCATAGAGGAAAGCGAGATGTTTCATGTTGATTCCTACGATGCAGTCTTGACGAGTGCATCTTACCAAGCTTCGAGTGCATCATGTATAGCCTCAAGTGCATCAAACCAAACCTCGAGTGCATCATGCCAAACCTCGAGTGCACCGATCCAGTGGCGGATCCAGGATTTGGAAAAGGAGGGGGCACACCCCCTATTTTTGGGCAAATTTTTGGGTCCAAAATATGTAATTAAACTCTTAAATACTGGGGAAGGGGGGGGGGGGCGGGGGCGCCCCCCTCAAAATCCGCCACTGACCATGCACAACCTGAGTGTATCATGCCAAGCCTAGAGTGTATAATGCCATACGTTGAGCGTATTATTGCAAGCTTTGAGTGCATCATGTATAGCCTTGAGTGCATCAAACCAAACCTCGAGTGTATCATTCCAAGCCTCTAGTGCATCATGCCAGACGTTGGAGAGCAAAGCCATGACAGAGGTTGGGTATGATATCGATCGATGGTGATGGTTACCCGCCGGGACTGCATCATGCACCACACTGCCAATGAGGATGGGACATTGAGCACCCGTGAATGCTGACATTAAGGGGGTTAAACTCCATACAGGTACCTACTAAAAACAGGTAGAGAATGGAGATTAGGTGAGTCAACCTCCTGAGCCAGACAGGTTTTACATGAGTCACCTGGGTGAAGACTATACAACCAGGTACGCTCTCTCCTGTACACATACAGAGAATCCCAGGGTATACACCTCACCTTATAGAGGGAACAGGTAGGAACCAGGGCACAATCACAGCGCATTCAGGTGAGGGAACTATAGTGGTAGGTGTATATTGTATGAAGGGATAATCTTGATCCTTATCATAGGGTCGTGTCCTTGGGCATGTAAGGAGATGTTGGATAAGATCGAGTAGGTGTGCGCAGTTTGGAACAAAGATGTTATCACATCTATAGACTGACTGTATATAGACTGGCTGTATGCCATCTAAGCCTAAGGGAAAGGTTAGGGTGCATGAGGAATTGACCAGCTATGTGGAAACTCAGATTCAGGACCATAATACTCTATGTCACAATATCAACATACAAAATGGTAATGTACTTGTTTACTACAATGGGAAAAGGCAAGGAGGAAACACTAAAGCTACTAAAGATACAATTACATCCATTCATATCTAGGAATGGCATTTACATCCCCTAAGACATAAATATTCTATACCCAGAGCTTGACTTACTACAACACCACAGCGCCCATATAAAACACCTGAAACCCCTGAAGGCCGGGGGCTGATAGGACCCACCATTATCCATGTGCGGGTTCAGACCACTTTTGGGTCAATTTTTGTACCATGTTATTCAAGGGGTATGCTCAATCCCCAAGCTCTAAGACTATCTTACCTTGTCTGGATCCTGAAGCTGTTGGCCTTGTTGGAAAGAAGACATAATAAGCTTTTCATTAAGCCCTAATACATGTTTTTTAAGTTCAGATTTGAGTGTACCAAACAGTCGGGAAGACGGAAGATTGAAATTACAAAGTTCGCTTTTTTTACTGAAAATCTTAAATGCGCTCCAGATACATGTATAAAACTTGCCCTTATCCCCATCTAAGCACAATATCTAATATGATTTATGTAGGGCAAACCTTTCCGAGTAATATGAGACATTTTGCAGAATTCCTTGATGACTATGACACACGTTATTGCCTTGGACGCAAAGACACCACCTTGAGCAAATATGATTCTGTTCCATTTCAATAATTTCCCTCTTTATGTAAATGGATGTTTTTCCATGTTAAATCTTTATCAATACTCCTGATTCTTATGCTAAAAAGAGTGCTGATTGAGAATATGCATGTTTCTACTTCATATAATTTAATGGCGAGGCTGTATACGGCCAAAATTCAAAATGGCCGACAATAGATTCAGATGTCACTTTGAATTACATAAATGTGCAGTCTAGAAAGTATCTGGTGGGTGCTACCCCCTATTAATCAGCTTAGCAGAATACAGTGCTGCATTTGTTTTGTTGCTAAGTGGTGTGGTTGCCTAGCAACAGCAGCTTTGCATAGCAACCAAGCCTGAAAATATGCTTGAATGCTTATCTGTTGCGTTGGGATGTGGGGGGGGGTGCATGGTGGGCCCTATCAGCCCCCGGCCTACTGGGTTTCATCAGAATATTCAGTAGGGTGTGACGACACGTCACAGACCAACCGTTGTTGTTAGATGACCCCATGAGGCATGACGTATCCTGCCTCAGTCAGATGGCGCCTTCTAGGATCAGGACGTAATCTGTGTTTGATAGAGGACGACACGTCGTGTAGTACCCCTTCTTGTATCTATATAATGTACGTCACATGACGTGCTTGTGTCAATACGGCACTGTTATCACAGAGTTACCTCTGCTAAATACACAATATATTTACTATATCCACATCATGTGTATTTGAATTCACCTGCACCCTTTACATGCTATTTAAGCATGTGTTGTCAATGAAGATGCTTTTTATCACCTGTTTGATCTGGTGCAACATATATATTGTTATCAATGTAATGTCTAGACATTAGAATTTCATTTTTGGGCAAGACAAAAAAAAAACAAAAAAAAACGGAAGGATATCTGGAAAAAATAAAGGCAGGTATTTTGATGGGGGATTCTGACTATCATATTTAGGACATGCTCTCCTGAACTGATATAGACTAAAGGCTAAGTATAGAGGAAACAATAATCCAATAAACCCCTTATAGCAAACATGTATATCTCTTAAGGGGCAGTAGGTCGTATGATAAGGACAGAGATATGTACTCCAGATGGCCATAGATAACCTGTTATCTATGGTATTTTGGTATGATTCTGAATATGTATAGATTATAGGAACACTAGGTAATATACATGTGGATAGCTATCCATTGAAAACGCCCACAGAGTCTGAGTGTGGTATGTTGAAGATATGTAATTACTTCTGAACAAGAAAGTACTAAAATACCTCAAACCTCATACCTCAAAAATAATACAGGTAGGGCTATTTTCCTCCACACTTGTGCTCTTTTTAGGTAGAATATGGTATAGCAATCCATGAATAAAAACCTATTGAAGAAAAGAAGATTGATACATGAGAATTCAGAGCACCCCTAAGATACTGTGTACTTGGTCCACTATGCCTGAAACTTTGACACCATGGATGCTATACAAACTTTCCGTGCCCCCAGGCACGTATTGTTGGGATACACACCCAGTGTGTACATATAGAATCCTAAACTATAGACCCTTCTCTTTACAAATCCACAAGTTACCTTCAGGCTACCATGTAGGGAATCTAGGGGTGGTTGACTTACAGAAGGGACTTTTATGGAGGTGAGGAATAGTTCTACAGTGTTACTATATCGGGTATATGGGGAAGAGCTCTATTAACCCACTTCCACAGGTAGTCTTTTCCTCCAATTCAGCCCGATTCGAAATCACAAATCTCCAGATAGATTGCCCTCCTCCAAATAGTCTGATTCTTTAGTGTGGTACACATAGCACATTTATCTAAAAACGCCATACACATTGACATGTATAATAAAAAAAGCAGGTAGATAAGGACATGGTCATAGTTAAAGCAGTATTTGGGTTGGTCGCTAAGGCAAATTAATGTAAAAGAAAATACTGAATCACATACCAAGGTATTGTAGGGAATACCCGAATGGTGATGATTTATGGATGTGGTGAGTGGGACACTATAGGGCCATTGACTGGCTGGTGAATACATCATCAGTCCTATCCTGACATGTGGAGTACTTTGTAATGGAAGTAAGAACATTCAAGAGACAGTATGAATTATAGTCTGTTTGTTCATTTGTATAAGTGTAGGTAGTTTCATTGTAATTTGGGGGTTATCGCCACTGCAATGTTGAAAATGGGACACTTTGAAGGTTTTATGAACCATCGATGCTATTCAACATGGTATTGTTGAAGTTCAACACTATATTGTACTTGATCAACACTATGTTGTTCTAATCAGATGACACAGTGATTCTACCCACACGCTAATAAATAAACTGATATGTACTTAAATGGAGCGACTGGTCGAAAAAAGAATAGAAACAAAAATAACAAAGTATCATTGCTCAGGTTTCATCAGATAAAATAGCTTTTCCACTATCAAATGACTCCCAGTGAAGCAGAAATGATAGGTTGAATGATTATAGAATGGGAACACCTACAGTAATGTGGACCTCAAAAGGTGTCTTTCTTTTTTGCAAATGATTTATTCAAATGTACACCAACCAACATCAGCCCTATAATCAGATTCAGAGACTAAATCTGTCATCTGATGTTTCAGATCACTGACGCGTTGCTAGGAATTTCCGTATTGCCCTCCAACTTCAGCCATTTTCCAAAATGGCGGCCAGGACGGCACTCCTCGAAACATCCAAGAGTTTACACACTGCCCTGAAGGGGGCACAGGAAGACATCCGATGGGCGGAAGCAGCATGTCAGGTCTTTGACGTGAGTAACTTTACATGTAGCAAATACATCCATACATAGCCAATATACAGACTAGTCACCATATGCATTATACAGCAAATTGTCTTAAGGTTATCACAGATACTTTATAGGATCACGGAATTTTAGTACAGTTTGGAAATTTCCCATTGTCCATTAATTAGCTTAGAATTCTAGCACAAAAATAAATGTATATTGCCATGATATGAGATAATTTCTCGATGAGAGCTAAACGAAGCATTAGTAAACATTATATCAACCTACATATCATTATTGTGGTCTCTGATTATGTATATCCATTACCTCAACAGGGCATGCAGGCTGTATACAGTGCCTTCTCAGGAGCTGGGGTGCTTCCATCTCAGCTAAATGAGTCGCTCGTCAAGGTGTGTGAGCTGGAACGGTATGTGCTCATTGACCTGCACCGTCACATCGCTGTGGGTAATGGCCGCTCACCCTACTACTTGGAGAGAATAGGAGCAATTCTGAGCAAGTTAAAGGATCTGCTCAGTGCAGTGGTGCCAGCCCAGAAAGGCAAGGAGGAGTATGAAGGATGCAGGCAGAGTCTTAAGGACCTAGATCATCTCAATGCTGAACTGCAGACTAGTTTCCTGGAGTATGGCTTTTGTTGCAGTTTTGAGGTATTGTATAACATAGAAGAGGCCAATCGCAGGCTGGATGCTATAGACATTCGCCTGAAGAGCATCAGCCAAGCTCTTGCCAATGATAATACCACCTTGGCTATTGTCGAGCTACATGACGTCATTGCTGAACAGCATGGCGTCCAACAAGTCCTTACCGAAGCCAATATGCTTCGCATCAAAAAGCGGTACGATGAGATGACCAACCGAATAACTCGCTTTGAAAATACAATCTACAGTGAAAAGTTAGAAAATGGCAGTTCTGTACTGGAGAGGTATATACACGTCCTCAAAAATGCCAATGAAGAGTTCATAAAGGTCTTAGAGAAATCTGATCCCATTGATGTCATCAACAACAACATGATCCATCCTGGCACTCGGGCATGGCTCCTTGAGCGCATCCAGCGCTTCCTCTTCGAATCAAAAAAGCGGATATTTTATCTCGCTGGAAGGGAAGGAACAGGAAAAACAGCAATGGCTTCCACAATATGCAAACTCTATGGTGCACAGGTCATAGGAGAGCACTTCTTCAACAAAGCTGAAGGCAATGTCCCAGTAAACTCAGTCAGAGGGCTGATTCAGTCTTTGGCTGCTGACATGTGCAGGACATCCCCAGCCTACCAGGAGCAGCTGAGGGAGCAGTATGGCAGCATGGGGGCAGGCTTCAAGGTGAAGCTCAGGGGTGGTTGGGAGTCACTCTATGAGCTGCTCCTAAAAAGCCCCCTGACTGCCCTATATGGAGGTGCCAAGGCTGGACTGTGTGGCCGGCGTCGTGTGCTGGTGATTGATGGACTGGATGAGGTGGTAGGAGATGAGTGGGAGGACATGAAGGCCTTCCTGACGGCCTACATGAGGGACATGTCACCTATGGTGTGTATCCTGGCTACTGTACGTACAGAAACCTTCAGCAGCCTCATGCCTCTCAACGAGGACCTGGTAGAAGGTAAGGAGCAGCTCGAAATACTGGTTTCTCGTCAATTTATTTTTCTTTTTCTAAAATTTGCCAAAATGCGTAAAATAATTGTACACAAAACATTCATTTCGCATTGTGTTATTTTCTTTCTCAAGAAGTTTTAAAGGTTATGATTTATCATGGTAGATGCATAAATTTAGCCCTTTTTCCTAAGAACATTAGTGGTTAAGGCTAGAGGGTGGCTTAATCATTATTCCTCTCCAACGAGCAATTTGAGATGAAAATCATATTGGCCAATAATCAACAATAGGTTGCCAAGGTATCAAAAGAAATACAGAGCACTCTTAACCTACGTAATAATAATCCCTCCGGCTCATTACACATATACTCCTTTCTCTACCCGCAGGTATCCGTTTTGAGGACCGTATGCACATTAATCGTCACATTAAGGACATAGAGGTGTACCTGGCGGGTTCCCTTGGCGCCATCCTGTCTGGTGAGGACGAGGTGGATACCCCGTGTAGAGCTAAGGCTGACGAGATGACCCTACAGAGTACAGTGGATGAGCTTCTCAAGGCCTCCGCTGGACGCTTTGACTATGCTATTGAGCTGATGGAGTCATTTGCTGGGGTGAGCAGATTTGAGTATTTTTTTTTGTTCTTGCTTTATTTGTAAACACTTGTGAGCGTAGCAAAGGCTTTGTCTTTCAGGTTATTATGAGCACTTTACTCTGCTATTTCTCTCTGGAAAAAAGTAGTCTAAACGCAAAACAAGCACTTAAAAAATTCAGACCCCTCCCGAGAGGGGGGGGGCTAAAAAACTTTGACCCCTCAAGAGGGGCTAAAAAGATTTACCCTCTTTTTTTTTTTTTTTTTTTTTTTTGCAAAAAAGCCCCCGCGCTGCTATAGATCAAATAGGGGCAGGAAAATTCTCTGCGCGTCCGGCGATGGGGAGGGGGGGGGGTGCAAAAGATTTTGACCACTGTCGAGGGGGGCGTGAAAAAATTTTCACACGTCCGCGCGGAAACTCACCACCCCCCTGTTGATAAATAATGAACACTCCCTAAAAACAGAATTCGACAGGATGACATGGGACATGGCTATTTCTTTAGATAGAGAGGGAGACATAGATATGTCCTAGAATCGACAGTGGTTTATAAAGAGATAGCCCCCTCCCATCTTCATCTTTGATCCCATCGTTATTCACTATCTTTCTTTTATTTTCCGACAGGAAATGACGGCCAGTGGACAGTTCCTAACGTCACTAAAACGAGCCATGATGCCTATCCGGAAAACGCATGCGCGGGAGTTTGAGAACAATACAAGTGACTTCGCCAGTCCGTTCCGTGCCTACAGAGATAAGGAGGGGCGCTCAGGTGAGTGCACTGAGCTGCTCAAACCAAGCGAGATGCTCGGTTTTGAGTAGCCATCGAAGGGGCGCAAAGTGTTATGTCATTTTCCCATGCATCATGTATGAATGGGCGTATGGATGTATGTATGGATGGATACCGGTAGGTCTACTTGCTGATGGCACGGCTGATGAGTAGAGTATAGACCTACACGTGTGTTACTAGGGTAGGCATTAGAACAACTGATTTTGCATGGTGAGATAGTATCAATCATATTGGGTCAGTTCACCAGGAGGGTATTTCAAAACCATAGCTATAGTTCTCATTTTGAAATGCCCTGCAGAGGTGCCTTTAAGCACCATACCAACAAATGGGCATATGTTACATATCACTATCAATAAAATCTACCTATCTATTATCAATTCAAAATGGTACTCTGGCCCTTTGCATTGTATTTGTTATTTGAAAAGATGACAGGTATGTAGGGTGTAATGGGGGTCCAAAGGTGTAGGTGCCCCCTGGATCATGATGGGGGGGGGGTGACGTGTGTAAAGTGCTTATTGTCTACATTACCTACATTAGTTAATCCCTCTCTCCATAGTTATCATTTATATGGCTCGAGACTATGGCCAATTGCCTATGGTATGGGGACCTCTGCATGTGGTATGGATACGGCTGACAGTGTCTGGATGTAAAGCGAAACCTTCATGTGTATAACCTGGAAGCCAAGGCATGTGAGCATTCCAGTGGACCCCCACAAATATGTAACAATATATTAGATATAACATATATATTATATATGCTGTATGAGATATATACTGGGTGAACAATGTAGTACCTTGGTGATATATTATGATTCCTTTTCTGCACAATGTTAATGCAACAGATACTGTGAATTATACATAGTAACATAATAATTTAACGTTACTTCATGTCGCAATTTGGAGGATGATAAGAACATTTCAAATTATTGTTTAACATAGTTTCTTAAAGAATTGAGAAAACAAACCATATAAAATCAGAAGAGGAAGCAAGTTCAAATTCGGTCGGCTTTATTTAAAATTGGAAAATGCGACTTGGACTTGTCACAAACATGATAATTGTATATATAATACTTCATTCACACGATAACAAAATCAGTCGAACAAAAATAACACATGACTTTCCTACTGCTGTGATTTCAACCCTCCCCCAAATCCACTCCTTATATAGACACATTCAGTGAATAGAACACAAACAAGTTGAGTGTAAAATCGTGTACTGAGAATACCAAGTCATGTATATATCACGTTGGACTGACACCTGCAGAACCTTTGTGTTAGATGTGTTAACTCAACCGATTTAACACATCTAATGCCAGAATGACCTCACACTCAACTTCTCTAGACTTTTTACCATGACGGAGGAAGACAGTCTACAACTATCAGAATTCATTTGGTTTTGTGTTATATCAAATCTTGGTCACAAATTTTAAAGGGAATTATGCATACATTTTTCTTATCATGACAATGCATCCTACTAGCGTATGGTAATCTAATGGAATTTCATAATATTTTGACATCAATTAATTGATTAATTTATTTAGCTTTACAATATCACGCAGATATGCTTCTTGTCTCTCACACATAATATCATAAACAGGCAAAAACAGTCATCACCCTGGATATCATAGGAGTTATACCTATTTAGGCTATGGTGAGCTAAGATTTTAAAACATTCACAGTGTTTAGGCTTTGGCTCTATCACTTCATGAGGGTGTTGCTTCTATTGTAAAAAGAGCTGTGAGTATGTGCCCTCTTTTCTAAACAAGTTGTGCACTGCTTCACCATTCAACTTGCACTCACCACATTAGTCTGAAAAGTCACCTGCCTTGTTTAAAATAGAGAAAGCTGCACTATCAGGTACCTACTCATGTCACACGCTCTATAGTTTATTATACTGACTGGCTTCTCCCAACTAGATACCTACTCAAATCCCCCCTTTTTTAGCACTGTACTTGAATGACCACTTGTGAGCAACAAAAGGGACAAGTTATAGCGACATGAAAAGAAAGGACTGGAAATGAGGGCATTTTTAGCCAGCTCTTCCTTTTTACTATAGGAGCAACACCCTCTATGCCTCCTATTGTTAAAAGAGTTTTTCATTTCAGTTACAATTGATTCATCATTTGATGGGCCTGATTGATTTCAAAAGCAACCATTAACTTTTGCATAATCATATTACTGATTCACTTTTTCACTTTTATTCCTCCAGTGAGTGTACGAGTTATGCGGCAGAGCCAGTATCCCATGGACAAGTCTCGGGTAGCTCTCATCAGAGGGCGCCACAAGATCAAGGAACTACAACAGTGAGCGTAAGAATATATACCCATGTAGGTGAAATCTAGGAATAGCGTTCAACCAACCACACACAAGAAAGTAGTTCTACCATGAACTGGCACCTTCGAAGATAAAATCAAGATATCATGAGTATGGCAGTTCTGGCAACAAAAACAATGGACGTGCTTTCATGATTGAATCAATTTTCTTTTTGAATTCAATTATGATTTCAAGTCGCCTTCCATAAGGTTCTGGATGTATTTGCCTCTTGCTAATTCTGCATGATGGTTGACATTGAATATATACACGACAGACTAAGCTGTGATGTATTACTTTTCAACCAAAGTTGACCTTTGTTTTTCTTTACTGACTGAACATGTCAATTGAATCTGGAGTGTATTTCTCAATTATGTCAATGTATATCATTGTGAAATGCCCTCCTAAAATGAGCATTAAACGGTAGAAATAATTGTATAAGGTCGGTCTTATGGTATGAAAATAAAGATTATATACGGTCCTTTTTGTATAGAATGTTGAGTTTCCATTGGCCATGATTATAAAAATGCGACAGTATTGTTCCTAGTTACTTAATAAGATAGTTCCAATGACATAAGTCGGTCAATATATCATTGCTGATGGTGAAGTATGTAGAAAACAATATCGTTAGATACATTAAACATTATTTTGAAACCCTTTTGAGAACCTCGAGTAATGGAACCTATGTAATCGTACCATGCCTTCTTCCCAGAGCTTGGACATCAATTATATCATATGTAGGCCTAGCAATAGGTGATCCCTATGTCGCTCTTAACCTAGAAAGTCTGCTCTTTAGCAGCTGTTCCCAAATATTGGCTTTAGGTTTCAAAACAACCATTGCCATTTTACTTACCACAATACCTTTATAATATTATATCAGCTAAGTAGAATGTGGCCAATTTGTAACATATATATCCTGTACTATTCGTAGCAGTACATGATACTTTAAATATAATGATTGAATGATGCATAGATGTAAAGTGCCTGCTCCCTTGATGACTGTGAATGGGATACTATAATCGTTGCCTTTCTCTGTGTTGAACCTGGCCATTTTTTTGCCTGTGTGTGCTCAACTGTTACTGATTGATTCCCCTTAATAAACTATTGCATGTATTGCTACTACATCACAAGATGTGGTGTGTGATAATGGTGTTTAGGTGGTGTGCCTCCAATGTAAAACTATTATCATTTTTATGAGTGGCCAATGTAGATGTGAGATGTCTGAGTCACGTCCAAGCATGTGTTAAACAGGTATATTATAAGAAAGAAAGGCATTTAGATACATGAAGGTCTGCTGATGATCTTCGTGGCTTTGTCTGTTATCAGTGAATGGTGCAGCTAATACATACTGATGTACTACATGTTGTAGGTGTAGGTTAGTCTGTGAGCTATGACCCATCCTAACTGTATGTATCTCTTTTTGAACGTGGAGATGTCTGAACAATGCTGATGTATTGTGACATGGAATCGTCCTGCTCTGTCTACTGTCAAGCAGTACATTTGTGAACCGTGAATTGTATAAAGTGGCAAATATCACATAAAGTGAACAACTATAACCAAGTTGCATTCCAGTTATCAGTGAACTGCATATACTACAAAATACTAACTGGCAGGCGTATGGAGAAACATGTGTTGTGCATAGTTTAATGTGTTTGCCCTTTTGTTATATCATTGAATTAATCCGTTGAGGCTCGTAGTTTATAAGAAGACTACTTCAATGTACCTCGACCTCTCCCCTACCTCCATGTTAAGAAAACACAAAATAAATATTTGATAAAAGACCGTCCTCACAACCGAGACAGGTCGAAATATTTAGGTCGAACATGATGTATTAGAATAAACTAGGTATTGCCTGTTCCCATTTAATATCATATTGCTAAGGGAATGATCATAATCATTGTTTTTAGATATGTGTACATGTACCATTCTATTACCATGGAGAGTAACAGGGTATGATTAAGAAGTCTAAAGGGCTACCAGCTCACGCGGTGTTTTCTAGCCTATATAATGTGTTCTTGCATCCAGTTTTTAACTAGTTTAGGGAGGAAATGGCCGCAACCCAATCATATAATTGAAGTAAAGCAAAGTGTTTTAACTGGAGTTTCCAGTAGGTTAGTTGTATAGAAGGCTCTATGCATTTACTCCCAATCTATCTAGGCAAGCTAGATTTGGAACACACATGGTGGTTTTTTGATGAATTGCATTTATTCAAGAAGGATTTAATCTCTGTTAATTTTGTACATTGCTATAACGTTGCTATATTATGCTGCTTGTAATGAATGCGTGTCTGCTATGCTGAATATAATTGTAATTGGGCATATGCTTCGAAACAAGTAAAACTCATAGATTAAATTAGGAAATTGTGTACATAATGTAGTGTAATGAAGTGAGAAGAAACAAAGAAGTGTCTCATGGCACAAAAGTACTCAATTATATAATAATATCAATATGTAGCTATGAAAAGAGAATTATGACAGCAAAGTTTGCGAATGTGCTCGCTGAGGAGAATGCTTATCAGTATGACATATTTCTAAATGTAATAAATGTGATAGCAAACCTCTTCTTCTTTGAAGTTCATGATTTATAAAAGTATACTTACAATGACCCGACTATCACTTTACAATCAGGTTCCATTTGAATAAGACAAAACCGGAGACCTGAGCCATCCTGGCAATGGGATAGAGACCTGAAGTACGAGTAATAAAGCCTCATAAGGGTTCTTGGTATTCAATATGGGTGTTGGGTTTGGATAATATTATGCCAATTTGCAAAGTAAACTCAGAGAAGGAAACAAGACAACTCTTATAGCCTCAGGAAACTTGTTACAATATGTTCATAGGATGTGCAGGGCTGCATCATATGCATGTATAGCGAAACCTACTGGGATGCTCATGCACATAATGTCGAGGAGGATGGCGCCACCTGGAGTCCTCTAATCTAACTCAGCGGTAGACTTGAAAGGCCTGTCTCTATAACATAGAGACATAGAGACAGGGGTAACCGAATTTGACTTGGCCTTGAACCCCAGTTGTAACTGGTTTTACTGCTCATTTGCATATAATTTTAATCTGTGTATGGTCATGTGACCAATAGCTAATGATATCCAAGTAAAATGCAGCTTACATAACACTTGTGAAAACCCTACACTGGTATGGGGAATTGAACCCCAGCCTATGAAGTTAAAGTCAAAGAACATATCCATTTGACAATCAGAACCAACTATCAGTCTTTGGCACCATGCAGCATTATATTTCGGGACTCATTCTTTTGTCCAAGGGAACTTTGCATTATTTTCTTATCATTATCTTAGGTCTATTGTTCAATATGGAAGCCTTTATAAGATAGGTTAAATATAAACACATATATCAAATATAGTTATGTAAAACATTTTGATTACCTGTTTAAAAAAGCAACAAGATCTGAAGCAAAACTTTCTTTAATATACCTTACCAGTGAGAGATTCGATCTGGCCATCCCCAGATCCAAAGTGCTGTGCCCTACCATCTGAGCTAACCAGGCTAGCTATCCATGGTCAACCTAACCACAATTAGATCACTCCCACCTTATGCTATGGGACTATCAGTCCACCTGTAGCCCAAGTCTACACCAGCTGTCAGGTCACCAAGCTGGGCAACCGTGAACCAGATCACTGATTTTATTTCTATCAGATACTGGCCCTCTTGTTTCACATGCAAGTGTCATTGACAAAGTAAATTAGGAGGACTGTCAAAGGTATGGGGCTGTAGTGGCATTATGTAATGTGTAATAATTATCAAACTGGTGCAGGTCACTGGTTCACTGCTGCGCGGGCATCACTGCAATATTGAACAAGTAATCAATGGATAACTCATGACGTGTGTGTGTTAGTGAAGGATAATGACACGAGGCCGTAGGCCGAGTGTTATTAGCCTTTGCTAACACACACAAGTCATGAGTTATCCATTGACTATTTATTTTATACCACGAAACCAATAAATAATCAAAATTATACCAATAAATTCAAGTTGAAAACAAAAATTATTCCCCCTCCCCGGGACTCGATGCCAGCCATTGTGTGTACACAGGTATACACCTCGGCACCCGGCAGCGGACAGTGACAGCCCCGGTCTCGGCTAGGCTTGCTTTGACTGCGTCTTGCTGTTATGTTTGTGTATAATACACCTCCTCGCCCGCAGCGGGCAGCGACAGCAGCACACGGCGAAAAAAGATTTCAATGCGTCTCGCTGTTATGTTTGTGAATAAAATACACCTCCTTGCCCGGCAGCGGACAGCGACAGTGCACACGGCGAAAAAAGACGCGCCCGGGCCGGGGACCGATCCTTGTACCTCTGACGGCTGAGTGCGACGTGCTAACCGCTAGACCACCGCGTCTCCTCCTTTAGCGGCCGTGTCGGCTTGGATAGGTTTAACAGTAGGGAATGAAAATATATGCCTGGACCGGGACTCGTCCCGCCTACCTCTACAATCTTACCAAGCAAACCCAGACCATCACACGTCAGTCCCTGTGGCGCACCGCATAGGGAGTTGGACTAGAGATCTTAGGCTGCAGGTTCGAGCCCTGCCCTGGTTAAGTCTATCATGGGTTTTTAACATGTAACATATGACATGGGAGGACATGAGAGGCGTGCTGTTATCCTGGATAACAGCACGCCTTACATGGATAACAGCACGCTTTACAAAATTGTCGTTACAGCCTACAGGGTGTGCAATATCGACAGATATGTGGATGGGAATAGCCACCAAAAAGCACGGTGTAACCCAGAAATCGTGGTATAAGGTTGGTTATTACACCACTTCTGTGATTTTGGGTGCTTTTTCTGGATATCCCCATGCTGATATTCCTGCATAATTTGCACTCTAATGTGAACATATGCAAGGTGGATATCCTGTGGTTTGGGGTGGATATCGCATGGTTTGGTGTGGATATCAGCACTTCTAACATGTCAAATGTTACATGTTAAAACCCACGAAATTTTCATGGCCAGGGTAGGGCTCGAACCTGCAGTCTGAGATCCCAAATCCAACTCCCTATGCATTGCACCACAGGGACTGATGAGAAGTGGTAAGCTAGAACCAGGTCTTGATATGATACAAAGCCCGGGGAGGTCACTCACATATAACTACTATACATTGAAAGTGTGAAAATCCCCAGCTGTCTGGGTTATGACCCCCCCCAGCTTTGTTGCTACTGCTTGCATAATGGCGGGCTGTCCGCTGCCATAATCGCGAGATGCAGAACGCATTCAAACCAAAGCAAGCCGGGCCGGGCGCCGAAGAGGGAGACACGGTGGTCTAGTGGTTAGCGCATTGCGCTCAGCCGTTAGAGGTAAGCGGGACAAGTCGCAGTCCGGGCGCATCTTTTTTTCGCCGTTTGTCCGCTGCCATAACTGCGAGACGCATTGCGAAGACTGCGGGACGGATTCAGACCAAACGGCTGCCGGGCGCCGAGCTGTGTGTACCGATCGTGTACATACACTATGGCAGGCTTCGAGTCCCAGGGAGGGGGAACAAATTTTGTTTTCAACTTGTTTTTATTGATATTCTATTGATTATTTATTGATTTTTTATTGATTAATCGTGTAATAAACTTAGTAAGGTATGAGCTAACAGGCACCTCATTCTGTTATCGTAGGATATCGTAACGAGTGGCCGATAACAGAATTCGGTGCCTGATAGCTCATACATTACTTAGTTATTACACCTGTCTGTAGGTACTACTGACTGGGCACCAGTACTAGGGAGGTTTAGTAACCACGACGTACGTCACTGATTCCTGATTTTACGTAAACGTAACAATGCTGTAGGTATGCTGTACGTCTGTGTTATATTGCCCACGCAGTGGTTGCTAAACCTCCCTACTAACTCAGCGGGGGTAGACACATAGCATTGAGTTCACTGAATTCTCAATAATGGCAATCATTTTAATATAACTGCTGTTATCAGTGCTAGTATCGCTGATAGCAGGTTAAGTATTGGCCGCGTCCATTGGTCGAAAGATTTGACCCCCTGTATTATATGTGGGTTTACAGGAACTCATTCGCCTTTTCCCAAGACAGTCATATATAGGTATTCTCAACTACAACATCCTTTCTCATAAATGAGTGGTTATTTACCCTTTCTAGTAATGATATGTGGTACACTTTTATTTCAGACCACTATCGGAGACATGACTATATCCGACCCCAAAAGAAAGTAATTCATGAGAAAACATTCTGCCTGCATACATGCGAAATAACGGGTCATTTGTATACAGAGTGAATATTCAATCACTACTGTGGTCTTTTTCAAACAAAATTAGGAACTTATCTCTTGCGACTGAAGTCCAGTTAGGCTTAACTACTGGGTCTAATATTGGGGATATTTTCAGTTTCAGCTCAATAGTCCTATATCCACTACACTGGAGCAGCACTTTTCTCTTATCTTTCACATATCTTTGATAAATTGTATTAGATATTCACGCAATCATTTGAACAGCTCACAAGCCGTTTAACATAGGGGTATGAAGTACACATCTACATGTAATATATCCCATACAATATCCTGAATGATGCTACTTCTATTATGGACAGTAATTGTTATGGTAGCTTCCATTTACACACAGTAGGTGACATGATGGGATGACCCATGGAATCAGTGGGGTCTCCACCATTGTCTTCTCTCAGCCCTAACCCTCCCTATGCCACTTCCTATCAGTGTGGATGCTGCTTAACCATTTATGTGCCACACCATGTTGTAGTGCATTATAACCTCAACCTGGCATGTCTAAAATACTAAGAATGACCATGTTGTAGTACATTATAACCTCAACCTGGTATGTCTAAAATACTAAGAATGACCATGTTGTAGTACATTATAACCTCAACCTGGCATGTCTAAAATACTAAGAATGACCATGTTGTAGTGCATTATAACCTCAACCTGGCATGTCTAAAATGCTAAGAATGACCATGTTGTAGTGCATTATAACCTCAACCTGGCATGTCTAAAATACTAAGAATGACCATGTTGTAGTGCATTATAACCTCAACCTGGCATGTCTAAAATACTAAGAATGACCATGTTGTAGTGCATTATAACCTCAACCTGGCATGTCTAAAATACTTAGAATGGGCCGACCTAAAAGCATTGTAAATCCCATACGAACCTATATGGCTCCTCCGAACTATATAATGGGAATATCCATCCATCGTGTTTGAGAAATAGCTTCCTGGTCGTCATTATGTATGAATGCAGCCCTGGCAGAGAACATTTAAACAATCGGCATGATACACTCCTGAAGGATCAGTGCATGATGCACAACTGCAGCCCTGACCAGTGGGTTCTGATTGTGCATCATGACGGTAAGTTGCATTATATGGTCTCTAAAGTGTAGCCCATTTTGCTGATATGGATGGGAACTATACATGACCATGTGTATATATGTTAGATATTGGCTCTTACGGGGCTCCTACTCGGCTAGAAAAATGCAGTTCCAATGAATTTCCTTACAGAGTCAGGCGCCTTTGAGAATCGATCAGTTGGACTCTTTTTTAAAGTTAGAATGATAGAGTGAAAAGGTGGGCAGATAGATACATTGAGATAGAGAGACAGAAAGAGAGAGGCAGAAAGAGAGAGACAGGCAGAAAGAGAGACAGACAGACAGACAGAAAGAGAGAGAGAGAGAGAGAGAGAGAGAGAGAGAGAGAGAGAGAGAGAGGAGAGACAGACAGACAAGCCAGGAGGATGTTGCTCCTATGCTAAATAGAGATGGGAGTAGGTGCCCTCTTTTCTCTGCTTCACCATTCAACTTCCACTCACAATATAAGTATGAAAAGACACCTGCCTTGCTTAAAAATAGTGTGTGTTGCACTATGAGATACCTACTTTTGTCCCACACTTTTTCAAATGCCCTTATGTTGACCACTAATTGTGTGCTACACAAAAAAATGTTAGGAAAGAAAGAGACTGCTGCAGGTGAGCCACTTTTTAGGCAAAAGTACCTTTTTCCATAGGAGCATACGGTATACCTGTGGTCAATACCGATCTGCTTTTTGATGTGTTCTAGACTTTATTAAGTTAGCTAAATCTATTAATATTAAGAAGCCATCTGCCATTGCACACTGTAAGACATTTGTGATTAAGGATGCATTGTTTGCCATTCCAGATGGGTTCTTATCGCTATATAATAGTTGTTTGAGATCTGCCACCTTTCCAGATGATTGGAAACTAGCAACAGTTATACCAATACCCAAGACGGCTAAATCAACGGAAGTGGGGACCTCAGACGTATAAGCTTACAACCTATTCCTGGTAAATTATTGGAAAAAAATTGTTTGTAAAGGATTACAACTATACATGGAAAGACATGGTCTTTTGTGTCCAGCCCAACATGGATATGGAAAGAAGCACTCGACCCAGACGGCTATTACTGAACATCTGAACATGGGCGTGGAAAGCAGGGGCCCGGACAGGGGGGACATGTCCCCCCCCCCCCCACTTTTGGCCAACTCCTCAAAAGGTCAAAACTAAAAGGTCAAGCAAAGGGAGGTCAACAATTGCAAAAAACCTCCCTGGTCCCACCCAATCTGAAACTGCTTCCCACGCATCTGCCTGAAGAAAATAATTGACAACTATATTATTGATAAACCAACATACTGTTTATACACAGACTTTAAAAAAGCTTTTGACACAGCTTCACACTCAAAATTGCTGAAAAAATTGGACGCTTTGGGACTTATTATTATTTGGCAAATAGATACCAGTGTACTTAACTAATGATATATTGTCCTCTTCAAAATTAATTACATATGGTGTTCCACAGGGGGCAGTTTTGGGCCCTGTGCTTTTTTCTATATATATTAACTCACTTCTTAATATTGTGGAATATGATATGACATTGTATGCTGATGACGCTGTAGTGTCAGTCGACACACCAGCCGCTATGAATTTTAGGGACCATCCATTAATTACATGAACACTTTTTGCCCAAAATTTGACCCCCTCCCCCATTGAACCATGTACGCATTGAGCCTACTCCCCCCTGCGTACATACTCAAGTCACTGACCCCCCCCCCCCCCCGGCCAAGGGGCGTCAAAATCACATATGCTACACCGCATATGTTTGGACCTTTTTTAGAAGGTATTTTGTACTAAATCTTTTTATATTCATACCCATACATGTAAGAGAGAGTGCCTACATATGACGGAGGTCGGAGAGTGAGCTCAATGCTCCTATAAAATACCAAAAAATACCCTCAAAATTCCCTTAATTCTGGGTCCAAATAACACCAAATGCAAAAATGACCCAAGACCCCCCCTCCCCCTGTACGCACATGTGCATGTACGCATTTGGCTTGACCTCCCCCCCCCCTTAGTGGCATGTAATTTATGGATGGTCCTTTATTAACAAAATAACTGCCTGGTGCTTATACAATACCCTCACTATCACAGTTTACCTTGAACAATGTTGTACTGGAAAGAGTCAATAGTTTCCCTTATTTGGACTTACAATGGATACAGAGCTCAAATTTATTGAGCATAGGGCCAAAACAGTGAGAGCAGTGAGACATTAAGACGAGTTAGAAAATTCCTAGATGATCAGTCTGCACTCACTGTGTTTAAATCAATGATTCTATCTACATTTGACTACTGTGATTTTATTTGGGATAGGGATTATAGGGGACAGTTACTACAGTTACTACAGATAGAGTCTTAAGTATGGTGTATAAGGTAAAATTATGCTGTCACAAAATGATCAAATGACAGACAGAAGGGACATAGCCACTCGTTTCCACCAAGGTAAATGGTTAATTGTTCCACATAGTCTTAAACCTATCTAAGGAGTGCTTTTTACAGAGATGTTACCAAATGGAATCAATTGAAACCCGAATATACACAAATAAAAGATATTCATACTTTTAAAATCAGTGTAAAGAAAGTGTATCCAAATTGCTTTATGTAAATGATATGTAACAGATCCTGTGATATTGTATCTAAATCTCTCATCTCATCTTATCATCATCTTATCATCATCTTATCATCATCATCATCATCATCATCATCATCATCATCATCATCATCATCATCATCATCATCATCATCATCACCATCATCATCATGATCATGATCATCATCATCATCACCATCATCATCACCATGATCATCATGATCATCATCATCATCATCATCATCATCATTATTATTATTGTTGTTGTTGTTGTTGTTATTATTATGTAATCGTTTATTGCCCAATAAACAAGTTTAAAAAAAGCAACGCCTTCCTGGCAGATAGCATGTGGAGCAAGGGTAAGGGTGTCAATATGACGCACTTTCCTTTTCCTTTTCCGTACCCTGCATGAATGGTGTTTAAATCCTAAATACAATTATAAACATATTCTTGCAACATTTTTGTCATCACATTAACCTTCTAAACATGTTTAGCCAAACAATGTGCTTAGCTTAAGTGTTTAGATATCTAGGTGTTTAGGTTTAGCCATTTTTTTAAATGAAATTTTATGTTTAATTGTCTAATGATTAGATGCAAATTTAGGTACACATATGTGTGTATTAAGAAAATAAAGAATTATCTTTTCTTTGTTATTTCATTTACTTTCTGGGAGACATCAGCAGGTATTTACAAGTGCAAGGTCTATAAAGAAGTCAGCCACAGGTATACATATATGTATGTATACACTGCCTTAGAATGAGAGACTTAAGAAAGTACAACAGATTGACAGGGAGGACATTGCTTATCCTTTCCAAAATACCATGAAATAGTTACCTATCATTTAGTCAATTTCTCTATTGCTGTTTCTATTCTGATGACATTCTATGAAATGCAACCATGTTTAACCATTGGGTCTGGGGATATTTGCCACAGTAATTAATTGTGATTGTGTACAAAGTGTCCATTCAAAGGTAGTGCTGTTACCTGGTGTGCAACTGACATCTAAGTATCTAAGCATATTGATGTTTAAATCTAAACACCTAGTATCTAATATATTTAAATTCTAAACATCTAGACATGTTTAGGTGTTTAGAAGAAAAGTGTTTGATTCCTAAATGTGTAGTAGATGAGACACCTAACTGACCTATATGTTTAGTTTTAAGACGTGTTTAGACCTAAACATGTTTAAATTTAAACACCATTTTTTCAGTGTACATAACTCAGTGTCGAGGGGACGGAGGGAGGGCGTCGACCATGGCTAAGTATGGCACAAGGCGGAAACAATGAATTTCTTTAACTGTTTGACCGACTATTTCCACTGGTGACGTCAGAGGTGCATATCCCCAGCAGGGGCGGATCCAGGAATTTGAAAAGGGGGGGGGGTCCAACCCTGGGGCCTATCACTCCGATGTTGCAAGCGCAGCATCACGATGTCACAAGCGCAGCATTGTGATATCCCAAGTACATCGCCATGAGAAAATTTTGAAATGGTGCTTTCTGATGCATTTCTAGACCCCAATCCAGTAAAGCATTTTGGTGTACCATCAGCAGTATAAACCCATGAACAGGGAATGAAAATCTTATTAGATTTTGATTCCACTATGGTGTTTTAGGGAGGCTTGGGTGTATGTCCCCTAGAAAATTTCAGAAATATAGATATCAAAGTCCGATTTCTAAAGCATTCTAGTAATTTTAGATATTGTTGTGAATGGGAAAATTTTTGAAAAATTGATTTCAAACCTTGAAGTTTAAAGCATTTTGTTGTACCCTGAGGGGTATATTTCTGCACTGGCGATTAAGAGAGTTTTGGGTCATGCCTAACAAAAAACTTATAACATAATCATCAAACTTATATTTAAAGCATTTGGGTATAGGCAAGCATTTTCAGCAAGGGAGCAAATTCATGTCCTGATACCATACATTGTTCTTTGATAGGGTCTGGACAGCTTTTCCCCCAAGGAAATGTTTGAAACAAATTTATGTCCTGATACCATACATCGTTTTTTGATAGGGTTTGGACCGCTTTTGCCCCAAGGAAATGTTTGAAGTATTTTGTAGACTAAGGGTCTAAGGAATTTCTGTATCATTGGGTGTGGATCTAGTAGTTTCATTTGAAAGTGATTTGGAGCCTGCCCTTTATAAAACTTTGGAATAAAGATTGTTTAAAGTATTTCTATGCACCCTAAGTGATGAATAAATGGGATGTAAATCTAATAGAAAATTACCTGGGGAACCCCACATATAGTATCCCAAGCATAAGGCACACCCAATGCCTAGATGCCTATGTGGTCACTGGTGCATATTAGGGGTAATTTTTAGTGGATTACCCCTAAACTTATGTAAATTATACCTTACATCGCTGACCCATTCCTATACCCGGCCTTTACCAACCAAACTCAACCTATAGGGCTCACCCGCGATGGGTTTAAGGTATAAGCTATGCCTTATATATAGGTCTAAGCCAAGCATAACTTAAAGGTACTTTTTTCTGGATTGGCTCACGTTAGAAAATTTTGAGGAAATTTTATATATTTATATGTGACCCATCCTTACAAAATGGTTCGGAAGTCGCACATAGAAAATGTTGAGATATTACCATATTCATTTCCAGCTCATCAAGAGCTTTCATTTGATATATGGTCGAAAATCATAGAAGGTTTGCATATGACGAATTTGGAGGTATTCCAGCCCCTACTCTTCGAATTTTAGTTTCCCCCTCTATTTTTTTGGCTCAAAGTGTCAGGCTGGATGAGATCTTTGTGTTACATATGGGTTTTGATGGTCCCATATGAATATTTTGGGCTCCAGGGGGGTAAAATGGGCCCAAAATTGTCTGGGCGAAATTGTGTCTGGGCGAATGACATTTAGGGGCCTAAGTTACAAGCCAAGTTGGGGGCTTCATTTCCTACAGAAACAATCATCATACCTCCATGAAAATCTCAGGTCCAGACTATTTTGACCTGTAGATTAAGAAAATCACATTATCATTTATGTCAGATGTGTCCTTGCTATCATAAAAGAAGCATACTTATAAGAATTATTTTTCATGATTCTGGGCTCATGTCTGGGCGAATGACATGTGAGGCCCCATATGCACACTTTCTATGATTTGTGACCATATAGTACTTGCATATTTGAACCAGGTCGCTGTCTGTGGATATTCTAGCAGTTAATATAGTCAGATCACTTAATTAAAGATTAAACTGAGATAGTTAATGTATTAAACATGTAATAATTTATAAATCCTATATAATCCCTATGTAAATCTATATAACTACAAAAGCTATAGCTATGTTTTTAGGCATTTGGGGCCTAAATTCAGTTTTGGAAGCAAGGATTCTAAAAGATTAATACCAATATGTTAGAAAAATGTTAAAATACCAATTTCGAAAGTTTTTAAATATTTTTGACACTATGCAACTTGAAATGGCCATATCTAGGCTTCTAAATGTGTGACTTCAGTACCATTTTGTCAGGATGGGTCACATATTTTAGTTGCTGTACAGTCATAAATTGTACAATTTGCAAACAATAAAAAGTATATTGAAGAGAGATAGGGGTCTTGAATGGGGGCATACAAAGTGAACATCTGGGTGGTCCCAAAGGGGGGGGGGTTCCACCTTCAGGGACCCCTATTTGGACATGATGGGTGGACCAAAAGGGGGGGGGGTCCTGACCCCCAGGACGCCCCCCCTAGATCCGCCCCTGCCCAGTACTACTTATCTAAGTGCAAGAGGCTTTGGGATGCTGGAACTCAAAAGCTCTGGTATTATGGATCTGATTAAAAAAGGGGTATAACAGAAATATTATCGCATCTAAACATATGGATAGTCTCATTGGGTAGTAGGAAAAGTGATGTTTTCATCAATAACTGCGAGCAAAGGTAATCATCATAGACCGTTTTCATAACTCTAACGTTGCTGTAGCAAATAACCTCAAATCATATTTCATCAAGAATTTGATCATTTCTAAATGTTTGGAGAACAGATGGATCAACCAAATGTGATTTTTAAAAATAGAATTAGTTCTCGAAGGAATATCTAAGGTGTGTTCTCAGTTCTAGGTTACTGATGTGATTCCTAAACCATTGCTCCAAAGCTCATCATTTGGGACAACGAAAACGTTGTAGATGTGCTTATTTTCATCAGAAAACATTCCATATACATTCCGAGTATGGAATGGTAGCAGCAAAGACGGAGAAATTTCTAATGACACCATTAGAATCGTTAATTCTACGTGTATAAATGGTATTATAGAAGATTCTTGCAAGGGGTTTCTTTATTAACTTTTAAACAGTTGCTGTTTTAGATACTAAAAATCCCTCCGGAGGCTGGTTTCTTGTAGAGATACTGTATTGATCTCTCTGAAGGACCTCAAAGAAACTTTAATCGGGTAGACCATAGCTTTATGTTGATGTACTGGTTATGAACGATTAAATAAAAAATGAAATTGGTAGCAGAAACACTTGGTGTATATTTGTTAAACAGTAAAATCTGCTGGAGCTGCACAAGAACGCGTTAAACATTAATTCATAATATGTATTACATAGGATAGGGTCAGGAATAAAGTACGGGATGCTTACAACATGTGCATACATAAACCCTTGTAAGTCAGCAATTCTGAATCATAACACTCGAATCGTAACATAAGTTGAAAGTGAAACACGCGCAAGGTTTATTTTTTTTTCCAAATTCATATGCCAGTCATCAATAGTATATGCACTATGTGTATTCGGAGGATATACATTTGAGAGTTCTGGGGATAAAAATCATGAAGGATAACTTCATGAGTTATGTACAAGGATTTATTTCATGTTGAGAACACTAGTAATTAAAGTATCGGTAGAGACAGGGTGTGAGGGAAATATATCCCATACTCCCAGTTTCTTCACTCGTTAGTCTCTCATAAAAGATACTTTAGGTTTGGAGCAAATCTCGTGAACCTTTGTCTATATCGATCCGGCTAGTAGGTTATAACTATGTAGAGTGTTGTACCACCTTGTTCAGGGATACATTGACTCCTGGGGTCTGTTACTCCAGGAGATAAGTGCACCTAAAAGATAAGTGCAGGCTGTTTCAGTTGGTAGAAAGATGAATGTGCAGAGCACTTACGTACAGACAGCCTTATGTGCACTTAAGTGCAGGAAATACTGTGTTTCTCTGTACCTATATGGTACTTTATACACTTAAATATTGTACACATATGTGCACATAAGTGCCAAAATATTGTGTTTCTAAACGAATATTTAGGACAGCTATTTTGCTGTCCTAAAAATTTCAAATCATCCTAAACCTTTATGAAACTGAGTGAATTTATGGCAAAGGTACATAACAGTCGGTTAATGATATATTTGATAAGAATCAACTGATTTTTATAAATTTTAGACATAGTTTTTAATCAGATTTTGTAGATGTATCTTCATCCTGCACTTGGTATATTCGTACACATTAGTTTTAGGTGCACTTAAGTGACATGTGTGAACCATCTGGATGATAAGGAATCTAGAACAAAATCCTGTTTCTCCAAGGTATTTGAGAACAACTACTGTGATACCTCGAGTATGAGGTGTGTCTTATATGCAAGGATAGGCCCCTGGTGCACCTTATAGGATGAGGAAAAGTTTAGGTAAAATCTTTCCAATGTTTCCCATAAATTCACAAATAGGGCATTGGGACAAACTTCAACTACCCAGGTTTTTGAATTTCGAAAAGTCATTTATTAGAACAAAAGTTATTTCATTTTGAAGTTTTTTAGCAGATGTATGTAGTCTGGGTACATCTTATATGCAGGGTGCACCTTATAAGCAAGGTATTATGGTATTAATCATCTTAAATCCTTCAGAAAACTTCTCAGGGAGCACTTGACTCAGAGGGAAACCAAGGATAGACTAAAATTTCATCCCTCTCTTCATTTACAACATATTACACTTACAACTAATTCTCTACAAATTTTAAGGCCTCAAATTGTAAATAAAGCCACTATCTGCCACTTGTGTGCAAAAAGGAGACTTACATGCAGTGAGGATATTAAATGTTTGTAAACAAATGTGCAGTTATGTGCACTTAAGTCATAACTTATTGTTTTTATGCCCTATACTCTATCTGTAGGCACATAGATACGTGCAGGTAACAGTTAAGTGCATGTAAGTGCTGCACTTATGTGCACCTAAGTAAGGTGTACATGGTGAACAAATAAGTACAGGCTTTATGAAACTCAAACAATTTCTACCTACCCTACCTACCAGATATCAGTACACTTACGTGCACCTATCTTTGTACCTACTTCAACTGAAGTAACAGACCCCAGGTGGTCAAAGGGCGAATCCTTCTGAGTGCATAGAGGGCGGACAGGACGTGAAGAATCTACGAGGCAAGAAGTCACAGAGGCTTGGGACACTTAATTAGTAGGGAAAAAGAACAGTCTCGGCAATAAAGGAGAGGATCCCCTGTCATTCGGTGGCAGAGATGGCGGCTGGGAGTATGGAAAATGAATAAGTAAATAGATAATAAATCTGACCTCTCTACCCTAGAATTTTAGGACGTGTAAACTGAAGCGCCCTTCTAGGCCTAGAATTCAACTTAAAAGAATTCTAGGCTTACTTGTAGGACAATATCTAAGTACTGGCATAGTTGGACGTACAAGTACGTAGTGGGCTCAAATGACAATCCGAGTAACTAATCTCTTTTTGTCCTACCTCAAAAATGAGGAAGGTACTTTATAAATACAATGTTCATATTTACTCACCAGAGAATGTCTATATACATAATGCATTACGAAAAGTTTACTAGCCCCACTTGCCCCAACCAACCGCATCAATTGTTCACATAATTAATAGAGATGTAACAAAATCTCATATTCACACATATCAGTATGTCTAGGGAGGCCTTTAGCTCGTTACATTGATCCAACCACATTGGCATGATGAACCGTGGAATAAGGAGCATAGGTCAAGATCGTGTGAAACGCTATACTCTAGTAGACCAAAAGTCACATGGGTTGTTCATGTTCATGCAATAACTACATGGTAAGCTTGTGGTCAACTAATCCTTCATCATCCATCAACAATTTCCCATCGATGACAACATGAATTATTCAGTTCTACAAAAAATATTAAATGGAAAGAAATACTACGCTTATTCTTATTTCATTGCCATAGTCTTGTAACAATTTGAAAAATGAATAAAAGGAACACGATGGAGAGATAAACGCCCTCGACGTATACCCACTTCATGTAAGTAATAGATAATAATTAAGAAAAAATGTAGAGGATTCCCCTGTAAACCTATTCGGGAGGGGGGGGGAGAATAAGTCGAAACAAAACTTAACAGTTCCCTTAAACATGATATTGACCGACCGACACAACTAAATCAGTTTGAACTCTATAGGTATACGGCTGTAGGGAATGCATCGTGACAAAGCATTTTTCTAAGCGGGTCTAACAGGATTAACTCAAAGGGATGGTGATAATGTTCCAAATGGGATTGGAATATCCGTTCATAAATAGGAGGTATATAAACAAAGGTACAGAATGAAAGTTTGTAGAATTCATGTGGGAAATGGGTGAGCGGCAGAAGGAACCCTAGGAATAAGGAAGAGATGGTGGGGGGGGGCAGGAAGGTTATATCATCGACATACTCTTCCTAATATTACGCACTAGTCATATTCCAATTCATGCATCTGGAAGGCATTTCTCAAGATGGTATGACTAGACTTCTTTAAATCATAGTGGGATCCCTCACTCTTATGTCATTATAACCCTGCATCAAGTGGTCACAATGATTGCTCTGGTACGACTATCCTACAAAACCCTATGTAATTACTGCATTAAATGCTGGTCATACAGAGCAGTCGTAGTGCATTTCCTATGATCACCCACTCTAATTTTGAGGGTTTCAAATCGTAGTGGATATATGCAGTCGTACCATTTTGAGAAACGCCCTCCTGTTGTACCAATGACTACTCACCATAGAGACCTACCCCACTTATAAACCATATATAAGCTCTCTGAGATTAGACCGAATCACAACCCACTCTTGAACCATATATCCCACCGCCCCTCACCGTTACACAATCACACCTCCCATCGTGCATTGCGACCCCGATATAAAAAGGCTGGACACTTATAGAGTGGTCTTATCCTAGGGTGGGAGATAGCCGCGGTGTGGGTGAGATCCCACCTATTTGGACGCTATCAGGACCCCAAGGGGAACCCCAAGGAGCAACTGGACCAGTTTTGCATTGTCACCACCACCAAAAAGAAGGGAGATATCACCAATTGTGCCTTAACCTACCCATTCACGCCCATCCCCCGAGCTGCTCCAAGAGAACTTAGAGCAACTCACTCAAACCCAGCAGGGGTGACATACAGCACATACATTTTGAGCCCCATATTCTATGGCGCGTGGCAACGCCACTTTTGGGGGCGCGGGTGATCGGACCAGTGCCAGTCGTGAACAGTTCGTCATGGACGAAACGTCATTTTCCAAGCCCAAGAAGGGGTGTTTTCTGACGCGACCGGTAGGGTTTGTACTGGTACTGGTGGCGGCCCTGGTGGCGGCAGGAGTAGGACTAGGGGTATACTTCTTAGCCCCCAGGTACAACAATATTCCTGAGGCCCAACAATGGAGCGATTGTCTGAGTCTAGCAGAGAAGCGTGGAGAATGTGAGTTGAATTTGTTGTTAATTTGAGGTTTTTCCCTTTCTTTCTTTCTTTCTTTCTTTCTTTCTTTCTTTCTTTCTTTCTTTCTTTCTTTCTGTCTTCTCTCTATGTCCCTTTCTTTCTTTCTTTCTTTCTTTCTTTCTTTCTTTCCTTCTTTCTGTTCCTTCATACATGTTAGGTTTGTGTCATGGCATAACGTTCCATACAACGTGACCCTTTTGCTTTTTGGAGGGTTCATAATGTAGAATACTTACACCACATCACACATCTAGAGTATATATTGTAATTGAATAAGTTTCACACATAATCCAACGGTACCAGATACCATGAATGAGTATCATCCCACAAGACCACCCAGTACTGTACATCACACGCTTGACCTAATGACTCAAGTGCTCCACGCTAAAACACCATACACATGCACACTGACAATAATATCCCAAAAGGTTGGCTAGAATGTACAAGAAAAAATAATGTTGATATGAGTGACCTGCTTATAGGATTTTTTGTTTTGTTTATCCCTAATTTATACTGGATAAAAAGACAAAAATATAGAGAATGTTGAAGTTTCTAGATCAGCTATGTCAGTTTGAGAGTAGGGAATGGACATTTATTTAGCCATTAATTATGGCCACCCTTGGGTCCCTGTGCATTAGAATAGGGTAGGGTATATGTCAGATGGGAGGAGGTTCAGTGTTAAGGGTATAGTTCCTTAATGACATTCAGTGACAACCAATGGGTTCCCCTCCAGACAGTTACAGGCCTGGCTGCCTACAGAATATATATAGAATTACTGAAATAACATTAATGTTGGGTATTAATACAGCAATATCCACCTTGGATTGACCTGGTAAACCTATTGTATTTACTCAACGCAAGGTAGGCCATGTTGTCTGTACTAACACTTTTGTACATCTATGATGGCCATGGTAACTTGGATTATATTAAGTTGCAGTTTGGGTCACAGCTGTGTGATCTATAATCCATCTTCAGGTCAGAACTTTATACGTAGACGATACAGTTACATGAACTGAAATGTTAGGGTCGGTAGGTCGGATTTCTTTTTTAATTTTTTTTTTCTTTTTCTTTTTTTTTTTTTGGGGGGGGGGGAGGGTTCCTGTCCCTTACTGCAGAGGAGTCCAATAAAGGGTAGATTAACCTAACGATGACCACATACCAAATGTCGACCACCTGTCAGCTTGTTTTTCTCACTTTCACATGTAGTGCATTGGTCTTAAACCCCTAATATTATTGGCATAAAGGTGTTATAGTACCCCATAGAATGATGTCATGGAATATATGAAGTAATTGTCATTGCATGATACTATCCTAAAGTTCCCATGTTTGAATGGTTTTTTGGTTTAATAATTTGAAGATGACATAAGTGCTCACATATACAACATTTTGACTCTAGGCATAGATAAATATCTTTGCTAAATGATAGCATAAGGAAAAGTGCAGAAATGTTAAATACTTTCTGTATAGGAGTTATTTCCTAGAACATACCAATTTCACTAATATAGCATTACATCCAAAGATTCATATTTAGAACAGTTTTGGATACAAAATTTCCCTGGATGATGTTCTAATACACACTTTACTGGAATCCTACTACTATAGTAGTATGTAGAGTAAGTTTGTGATACAGAGCGCATGATTATAAAATCAAGAGCTTGGTTATTATAATACATATTTTAGATTGATTAAAGCACCGTTAAAACAAAGCTTTTTTAATGTAGGGTTAGCATTATCACCTCTGTTTTGATGAGATTTACGATGTCAATGGGCATGCCATTGTTCCAATTTTCATTTTATTTTAGCCACTCTAAATCATATATTTTCCTTATGGTGCAGTATCTTTAAAGATGCTATTTAATTTCATATATATTTAAGGAACTTTTTTAATCTTTAATTTGATGTTTTAATCAAAGGAGCGTTATCAAAACGGTGGATATTAAGTGGTCATCTCTAGGTGCAAAGTAGTTGTCTCAAGGTACAAATGAACTAAATGGAATGTTTGTAGTAAGAGTGATAAACTAGAAATAAAATATATAAATGGATTTTTGAAATATAACAGGTACAAAAGCCCATATAATTATCTTTCATTCAGTGTATTTTGGAAGTCTGAAGACCCAAAACTTCCAGAGCTATTAGCAACTGCAAATACCTGATTGAAAACCTGCACAGGAATGGTCGTCTTTAGGTTAATCTACCCTAGGCATGTTATTTATCAACAGAAGCGTAATTTTAAGGCGAATTTGAGAGAATATGTAGACACAATAATCCCACAATATACTAAGGGCTGTGTCATTTATTGCCAGCTGTCCAGGCTTGATCCCATCTAAATTTCACCCCCCCCCTAGCATGAAGGTTTATTTGGTTTTGACCCCCCCACCAAGGCATGTATGGTGAATTTATTTTAACCCCCCTTCAAACCCACCACCCCCCCTCCTGTTGTTAAAAAATGATCACTCCCTAACCCTAATGATATTTTGATTCTTTTGCCCCCCGAATACCTCCTTTTTCTCATACACCTAAATTTTCTTAAACTAGTATGTATCATGCATTTGCCACGAATATCGGGAAACTTTTGATAATTTTTTGTTTGTTTGTTTTAGTCCGTAACTCAAATGAATAAAAATAAGTGTAGTATGAACATTGGCATAGTGATCAGCGGATAGAGCCCTTTACAAAAAGTAGTCTGCCATTTTTGTATGTCTATTGGTACCATTACTATGGTCCTGTCAACAACAACAAAAAAAGAAAAAGAAATCAGCCCTGTTTTGCTAGGGTCGTCGGGTAACTGGAAACAAACCGTCTTTTTTTGGCCTTATGTAGTGCATCTATTATAAAACAGTGGAATTCCACAAGTTATACTTCGGTATGATGGGACACAATGTAGCAAGTCCCCACTTTATAGCAGTGTAACCATTTCAAACTTGGTTGTTAGGGACCTATACCTCTACATGTACATGATAAATGATGGTCCCTGTTTGGTAATATGTCATAAAAGTAATGACAGGCCCTGTGTTTCATTAAGTGGTTTGACAGATATGGATGGGTGTGACACTGGGTCCTATGACAACCACAAGGAGGGACACTTATAATAAGTGTGCCCCATGACACTATGGCTGGAGCCATATCAGAAACTATATGTGGCCCAACGGGGAAGAACGTGCCTCCGGGGGGATTTTTAGTACTGGTTTTGGCCACCAGGGGCAGAATATGGGTAAAACACTGACAAATATGCTAAAAAAAGCTTTAGACCATTTTTTTATAAGGAATCCAGTGGTATGATTAAAATCGTTCCATCTCCACTGAAAATGTTCCATTTTTGGAATGTTGGTTGCCATGGAAACATAGAAAATTGGTAGATAAGGCCATTTATGGTTGCCATGGAAACCACTCCCCAATTCCAATTTTGAATTTTTGCCACAAACTCATTTTGAAATTCCTTCAGGAATCCAGAACTGAAAACAGAACTCAAAAATTCCCTCTAGAACCAATTTTATGACAAAAACATCACATTTCTTTGGTTATTTTTCCACAAAACTGTATTTCTTTGCATTTTTAGTGTTTATGATAGGATATAATGCATTAAGAGCTTATTTCCTATTTTCATTTGTACACACAAACCTATGTTTGACAAGCAATTACAGCAAAACTACCAGGGATATTTTAGCTCAAGATATCTCATTTTAAAGCCCATGACTTAAACCTTAAAAAGCCATTTCCACCCAGGAGGCATGTTTTCCCTCACCTGGTCACATATACAGTATAACATCAAAGTCCCAAACACTTTAATAACAGTTAGGTGGGAGTTAGGTCTGTGTAGTTAAGGATGGATGTATCTATATAGGGATAATCCATAAACTATGTCATGCTGGAGAGGGGGGGGGGTGTTAATCAAAGTGAGACACACATTTGTGAAGGTTTGGCAAAAAGCGTGACTAGGGGGTGGGAGGGGGGTGTTGAAAATGGCCAAAATTTGCGTGAAATATCTTATGAATCAGCCCATACCTGTAAGGGCATGTTGGAAATCTGAGTTAGTGGTTTGCAGAAAAGACTATGTCTATGATACTGTCCACTAACGTTTTTTCCCCACTCTGGCCAGTGGATATCAATTATTCAATGCAAGAACCACCCACCCATATACAAATCATCACTTGAATTATAGCATGCAAACCGATAGTACCTAGTAAGATATAAGGTCATTACCAATATGCAGTAGGCAAAAACTTAACTCACCATCAGTGCACAAATTAGATTCTCTACAAAGGAATAATCTATGTATATGACCCATATGATATTCTTAATGGTGGAAAATATGGGTGTCTCTCTCTGCAACCCTTAATGCCATTTTGGCCACTGGATATCAGTCAGTACAAGAACCGTCCCTCCAATACATATGCACGTCATTATGACTTGTGAGAGTCTACATTGACTCACAGTTTGAACATATTGACTCACAGCATGTCATAATGAGTCAGAGGATACTGCAAGTCTATATTAACCTTTTAAGGGTGCAGAGCAGGGGCGTAGGAAAAGGGGGGCCAGGGGGGCCTGGGCCCCCCCAATCATGAAGGAGGTGTGGCCTGAGTATGTCTGGGCCCCCCCCCCAATATTTTCCAAGAACTCATAAACACAATGGAAAAGAAGCTAAAACTTTACATCTCAAATTAGATTATTATGGTGATGTCATAGGGAAAATGGGGGTCTGAGCCTAAAGTCAGATCCAAAATTTACCAAAAATTACTTTTCTATATGAACTCTATATACCCATTATATAGACGCCATCACGCACCAGCCGACAATTCAAGGTGGTGGCGATCATGCCCTTGCCGGGCCCCCCCTAATGAAGATTTGCTTCCTACGCCTCTGCAGAGTGTTTGTTATTCCATTTAGTCGGCATGATGCATGGTATATAGGAAGGTAGCCATGGCGGGTAACTCGCCAGAGCTATATACCCTTGCATCATGGCAAGTATATATATATATATATATATATATATATATATATATATATAAAAAGCCTAGGTTTTGGACTTTTCTGGAGGATTGGTGCAATGCACCAATGTAGTGCAGACAAGTAAATTTAGCATGACTGCATTGGTGCATCGTGACTAATAAAGAGTAGGAACTGAATACACCACGGGTCCCTTGAATTATTCTACTAATTCTTACAAATGGTTGAATATTGATACTCTGTTAACCCCAGCCGAGAAGTCATTTATTGAACAACAATATTCCTGAGGCCCAACAATGGAGCGATTGTCTGAGTCTAGCAGAGAAGCGTGGAGAATGTGAGTTGAATTTGTTGTTAATTTGAGGTTTTTCCCTTTCTTTCTTTCTTTCTTTCTTTCTTTCTTTCTTTCTTTCTTTCTTTCTTTCTTTCTTTCTTTCTTTCTTTCTTTCTGTCTTCTCTCTATGTCCCTTTCTTTCTTTCTTTCTTTCTTTCTTTCTTTCTTTCCTTCTTTCTGTTCCTTCATACATGTTAGGTTTGTGTCATGGCATAACGTTCCATACAACGTGACCCTTTTGCTTTTTGGAGGGTTCATAATGTAGAATACTTACACCACATCACACATCTAGAGTATATATTGTAATTGAATAAGTTTCACACATAATCCAACGGTACCAGATACCATGAATGAGTATCATCCCACAAGACCACCCAGTACTGTACATCACACGCTTGACCTAATGACTCAAGTGCTCCACGCTAAAACACCATACACATGCACACTGACAATAATATCCCAAAAGGTTGGCTAGAATGTACAAGAAAAAATAATGTTGATATGAGTGACCTGCTTATAGGATTTTTTGTTTTGTTTATCCCTAATTTATACTGGATAAAAAGACAAAAATATAGAGAATGTTGAAGTTTCTAGATCAGCTATGTCAGTTTGAGAGTAGGGAATGGACATTTATTTAGCCATTAATTATGGCCACCCTTGGGTCCCTGTGCATTAGAATAGGGTAGGGTATATGTCAGATGGGAGGAGGTTCAGTGTTAAGGGTATAGTTCCTTAATGACATTCAGTGACAACCAATGGGTTCCCCTCCAGACAGTTACAGGCCTGGCTGCCTACAGAATATATATAGAATTACTGAAATAACATTAATGTTGGGTATTAATACAGCAATATCCACCTTGGATTGACCTGGTAAACCTATTGTATTTACTCAACGCAAGGTAGGCCATGTTGTCTGTACTAACACTTTTGTACATCTATGATGGCCATGGTAACTTGGATTATATTAAGTTGCAGTTTGGGTCACAGCTGTGTGATCTATAATCCATCTTCAGGTCAGAACTTTATACGTAGACGATACAGTTACATGAACTGAAATGTTAGGGTCGGTAGGTCGGATTTCTTTTTTAATTTTTTTTTTCTTTTTCTTTTTTTTTTTTTTGGGGGGGGGAGGGTTCCTGTCCCTTACTGCAGAGGAGTCCAATAAAGGGTAGATTAACCTAACGATGACCACATACCAAATGTCGACCACCTGTCAGCTTGTTTTTCTCACTTTCACATGTAGTGCATTGGTCTTAAACCCCTAATATTATTGGCATAAAGGTGTTATAGTACCCCATAGAATGATGTCATGGAATATATGAAGTAATTGTCATTGCATGATACTATCCTAAAGTTCCCATGTTTGAATGGTTTTTTGGTTTAATAATTTGAAGATGACATAAGTGCTCACATATACAACATTTTGACTCTAGGCATAGATAAATATCTTTGCTAAATGATAGCATAAGGAAAAGTGCAGAAATGTTAAATACTTTCTGTATAGGAGTTATTTCCTAGAACATACCAATTTCACTAATATAGCATTACATCCAAAGATTCATATTTAGAACAGTTTTGGATACAAAATTTCCCTGGATGATGTTCTAATACACACATTTTAACCTTTACTGGAATCCTACTACTATAGTAGTATGTAGAGTAAGTTTGTGATACAGAGCGCATGATTATAAAATCAAGAGCTTGGTTATTATAATACATATTTTAGATTGATTAAAGCACCGTTAAAACAAAGCTTTTTTAATGTAGGGTTAGCATTATCACCTCTGTTTTGATGAGATTTACGATGTCAATGGGCATGCCATTGTTCCAATTTTCATTTTATTTTAGCCACTCTAAATCATATATTTTCCTTATGGTGCAGTATCTTTAAAGATGCTATTTAATTTCATATATATTTAAGGAACTTTTTTAATCTTTAATTTGATGTTTTAATCAAAGGAGCGTTATCAAAACGGTGGATATTAAGTGGTCATCTCTAGGTGCAAAGTAGTTGTCTCAAGGTACAAATGAACTAAATGGAATGTTTGTAGTAAGAGTGATAAACTAGAAATAAAATATATAAATGGATTTTTGAAATATAACAGGTACAAAAGCCCATATAATTATCTTTCATTCAGTGTATTTTGGAAGTCTGAAGACCCAAAACTTCCAGAGCTATTAGCAACTGCAAATACCTGATTGAAAACCTGCACAGGAATGGTCGTCTTTAGGTTAATCTACCCTAGGCATGTTATTTATCAACAGAAGCGTAATTTTAAGGCGAATTTGAGAGAATATGTAGACACAATAATCCCACAATATACTAAGGGCTGTGTCATTTATTGCCAGCTGTCCAGGCTTGATCCCATCTAAATTTCACCCCCCCCCTAGCATGAAGGTTTATTTGGTTTTGACCCCCCCACCAAGGCATGTATGGTGAATTTATTTTAACCCCCCTTCAAACCCACCACCCCCCCCTCCTGTTGTTAAAAAATGATCACTCCCTAACCCTAATGATATTTTGATTCTTTTGCCCCCCGAATACCTCCTTTTTCTCATACACCTAAATTTTCTTAAACTAGTATGTATCATGCATTTGCCACGAATATCGGGAAACTTTTGATAATTTTTTGTTTGTTTGTTTTAGTCCGTAACTCAAATGAATAAAAATAAGTGTAGTATGAACATTGGCATAGTGATCAGCGGATAGAGCCCTTTACAAAAAGTAGTCTGCCATTTTTGTATGTCTATTGGTACCATTACTATGGTCCTGTCAACAACAAAAAAAAAAGAAAAAGAAATCAGCCCTGTTTTGCTAGGGTCGTCGGGTAACTGGAAACAAACCGTCTTTTTTTGGCCTTATGTAGTGCATCTATTATAAAACAGTGGAATTCCACAAGTTATACTTCGGTATGATGGGACACAATGTAGCAAGTCCCCACTTTATAGCAGTGTAACCATTTCAAACTTGGTTGTTAGGGACCTATACCTCTACATGTACATGATAAATGATGGTCCCTGTTTGGTAATATGTCATAAAAGTAATGACAGGCCCTGTGTTTCATTAAGTGGTTTGACAGATATGGATGGGTGTGACACTGGGTCCTATGACAACCACAAGGAGGGACACTTATAATAAGTGTGCCCCATGACACTATGGCTGGAGCCATATCAGAAACTATATGTGGCCCAACGGGGAAGAACGTGCCTCCGGGGGGATTTTTAGTACTGGTTTTGGCCACCAGGGGCAGAATATGGGTAAAACACTGACAAATATGCTAAAAAAAGCTTTAGACCATTTTTTTATAAGGAATCCAGTGGTATGATTAAAATCGTTCCATCTCCACTGAAAATGTTCCATTTTTGGAATGTTGGTTGCCATGGAAACATAGAAAATTGGTAGATAAGGCCATTTATGGTTGCCATGGAAACCACTCCCCAATTCCAATTTTGAATTTTTGCCACAAACTCATTTTGAAATTCCTTCAGGAATCCAGAACTGAAAACAGAACTCAAAAATTCCCTCTAGAACCAATTTTATGACAAAAACATCACATTTCTTTGGTTATTTTTCCACAAAACTGTATTTCTTTGCATTTTTAGTGTTTATGATAGGATATAATGCATTAAGAGCTTATTTCCTATTTTCATTTGTACACACAAACCTATGTTTGACAAGCAATTACAGCAAAACTACCAGGGATATTTTAGCTCAAGATATCTCATTTTAAAGCCCATGACTTAAACCTTAAAAAGCCATTTCCACCCAGGAGGCATGTTTTCCCTCACCTGGTCACATATACAGTATAACATCAAAGTCCCAAACACTTTAATAACAGTTAGGTGGGAGTTAGGTCTGTGTAGTTAAGGATGGATGTATCTATATAGGGATAATCCATAAACTATGTCATGCTGGAGAGGGGGGGGGGTGTTAATCAAAGTGAGACACACATTTGTGAAGGTTTGGCAAAAAGCGTGACTAGGGGGTGGGAGGGGGGTGTTGAAAATGGCCAAAATTTGCGTGAAATATCTTATGAATCAGCCCATACCTGTAAGGGCATGTTGGAAATCTGAGTTAGTGGTTTGCAGAAAAGACTATGTCTATGATACTGTCCACTAACGTTTTTTCCCCACTCTGGCCAGTGGATATCAATTATTCAATGCAAGAACCACCCACCCATATACAAATCATCACTTGAATTATAGCATGCAAACCGATAGTACCTAGTAAGATATAAGGTCATTACCAATATGCAGTAGGCAAAAACTTAACTCACCATCAGTGCACAAATTAGATTCTCTACAAAGGAATAATCTATGTATATGACCCATATGATATTCTTAATGGTGGAAAATATGGGTGTCTCTCTCTGCAACCCTTAATGCCATTTTGGCCACTGGATATCAGTCAGTACAAGAACCGTCCCTCCAATACATATGCACGTCATTATGACTTGTGAGAGTCTACATTGACTCACAGTTTGAACATATTGACTCACAGCATGTCATAATGAGTCAGAGGATACTGCAAGTCTATATTAACCTTTTAAGGGTGCAGAGCAGGGGCGTAGGAAAAGGGGGGCCAGGGGGGCCTGGGCCCCCCCAATCATGAAGGAGGTGTGGCCTGAGTATGTCTGGGCCCCCCCCCAATATTTTCCAAGAACTCATAAACACAATGGAAAAGAAGCTAAAACTTTACATCTCAAATTAGATTATTATGGTGATGTCATAGGGAAAATGGGGGTCTGAGCCTAAAGTCAGATCCAAAATTTACCAAAAATTACTTTTCTATATGAACTCTATATACCCATTATATAGACGCCATCACGCACCAGCCGACAATTCAAGGTGGTGGCGATCATGCCCTTGCCGGGCCCCCCCTAATGAAGATTTGCTTCCTACGCCTCTGCAGAGTGTTTGTTATTCCATTTAGTCGGCATGATGCATGGTATATAGGAAGGTAGCCATGGCGGGTAACTCGCCAGAGCTATATACCCTTGCATCATGGCAAGTATATATATATATATATATATATATATATATATATATATATATATATATATATAAAAAGCCTAGGTTTTGGACTTTTCTGGAGGATTGGCGCAATGCACCAATGTAGTGCAGACAAGTAAATTTAGCATGACTGCATTGGTGCATCGTGACTAATAAAGAGTAGGAACTGAATACACCACGGGTCCCTTGAATTATTCTACTAATTCTTACAAATGGTTGAATATTGATACTCTGTTAACCCCAGCCGAGAAGTCATTTATTGAGGCCATGTAGTGAATGAATCTATGCTTTCCTACAAATTAATCGTATGGCCAAATTCTACTTTGAAAAAGCAAAATAGTGCTATGTGCTGAGGGGCACGCCGTCTTTTCGGCCTCAGCATGATATAGGTACAAATGAAGCCTTATATTGCCAAAGAGTCTCATTAAAGTTAGATTGAAGAGTTGTTTTGAGCTGTGTTCCAACCACCACTTGACTGGTTAGGAACAAAACAAACAACTTAAAAAACGTTAATGGTGCATTTATCTCTCCTGATAGCTCTTACCAGGTCATTGTGTTGTCACTAGCCATGGCCTTACCCATACATTGCCCCTGTTACTGTGAAATGTCTTCACTCTGAGTCAATAACAGTATCATTTTGCTACTTTTTACATAGAATAATATACTTTAACAGTAACTGCTGCCAAATAGGCTATCAGTTACCACTCACTATGCCTACCCAGCTACCTAATCACCTGTTTCCCCTTGACTTGTCACTGTCTGATGTCAATGCCATATCATGCCACTAACCAGTCCACACGAAAGCTTTTTCCCCACACAGGCCATTCGGTCCTGCAGATTTTAATATTCTGCAGGCCCAAATTGATTTTGGCAGGACCGAATACCTCAGGATTAATATTTGCCAAGAAAAAATAATAAGAACAAGTATCAACTCGCTATTTTAACCATTTACCTATTTAAACCTTAGCTAACATTAAAATGCCTGATGTTTTGGCTGTAAAAATCTTGATAATGGTCAGATTTGCAAGCCATAAAACCCAAAATGTAGTGCAAGGTCCCACAATTACAGCCAGACATTTGGTCCTGCAGTCTGGCAATACGTGCATGCCTGGCAGTGATTTTGCTGGCATAAGCCGGTGTTTTGCGTGTTTTCGTATTGACCGACTAACTATTACAATATTAAATATCTTGCCATTCAGGTGCATGTCCAGACTCCCTAACAACGACAACAGTCGCACCTACAACAGAGATCCCTCAACCAACGACCACGGTCAGTCCTCCACTGCCCACAGGTAACAGGCTGAACAGGACCCTGATACCTTCACACTACAAGGTAGAACTATGGCCAAGGTTCTACCCTGGAGATGACTTTGGATTCAATGGCTCTGTGGTCATTGATATGACATGCCATGAGGCAACTGATGTCATTGTGATGAATTCCTACCTGTTAACCCTACATGAGGCAACTGTCATGATAAGGTAATTACTCTAGATGATATTCCTCTGTTATTAAGCCATTCAATTTCAATGGAAAATAAAATTTGTTACAATGTGTTATTCAAATATGAAGTCAATCAGTTGACTGTCAGGTCATTTTTGTAACTCCTTGAATCAGAAATTCATTATTACTTTTGTAAAGCATTTCAAATATATAACAGTTTTCATAATCATGCTATCATAGCCTATTTTCCATTGGTACAATTTGGCTATAGTTTTGATATTCTAGTTTTATCTTACAGCCGAACTGATGATAAGAAAAACACAACTCTGACTGTAACAAGATGGGAGGAGGATGTGCCACGTCAGTTTGTCAAGTTCTACCTTGGAGAGAAGATGGTACAGAATGCCACTTATCAGATGTCCATGCAGTTTAACGGTACCCACATCCACGACGACTTCTCAGGCTTCTACCGCAGCTCTTATCAAGAAGATGGGGTGACAAAGTCAGTGGTCTTCTAAAAGAGTTACTAAACATGTTCTAATAAAAGTTCTTGATTGTCATTGTGAATGTCTATCCTAGTGTGTCATGATGTTTTAATCGATTACCTATCACATCTAAATGGATAGCAGATGCCTTTAAATTAGAATTAACTGATCTATTGAGGCACGCATACAGGTGATTATGAAGATAAAAACTGTAGAACTTTGGTAGATACATAGAATTTCACCGATGCAATGACTGGGACAGATTCATAGATCAGATCACCTTTGCAGATGGCTGGTGACCACTCAATTCCAGCGAACAGATGCTCGCCGCGCCTTCCCCTGCTTCGATGAGCCTTCTTTCAAAGCGACCTTTGACATCACCCTTGTAAGGCGCTCAGATCACAGCAGTATCTCCAATATGGACCTAAAGTCTCAAGATGACAGGTATATTAACACATGGATGATTTTATAACTTCTTATCTTTCTTTTGAAGATACCTTGTGACGACTTTCATGGCCCCATCCTATGCTCGCCGAGTGTTTCCATGCTTCGATGAGCCTTCCTTTAAGGCTAACTTTGATGTGGTCCTGATCCGCAGAACTGGGTTCTCCACCATAGCCAATATGCCACTTAAGACTAGTGAAGATAGGTACGAATCACATTTTTGGAATCAAATAACTATGCCTAGATCTAATAGGGTGATTCTATGGATATGTTCTTCTGGCATATCGACCGTAGTTCACAAGAGGTGAAATGACAAAAGAGATAAAAATATTGAGGCAAATTTTGACTAACAGTTTCCCCTGAATGCACTCAATAAAGATCCAATTGCCACCATCTCTCAAGAGAGAAAACTTTATTAATTAGATGGAACCAAAATAAATAAGGAAGCGACAAAAATGAAATTTGGAATCACCCTATTAGATATAGTTGGTTAAATTTGCATATTGTGATTTCGTTACAATATCATCCTCCTATACCATATGGTTGCTTTGTTTAACTTAAAAAGTCAAGCTGTTAAGCAATAATGAGTTTGTCTTTTCAAGATACCAAAATGGTAGAAAGGAGGGGACCACAAGTCCTTGTTCATCCATAAGGAAAACATCAAAGCCAATAAACCCTATTGTACATACGTGCTACCACTTTTGACTGATCCTTCAACTGACAGTCCATTCCATCTGGACCAATCCTCTTATTAAATTTAGTTTAGAAAATATAAGCATTATGTGTCGACTCATCTTTTTCGAGGATGAACTACCTTTCTGCGTTACTGTTAAGAATAAAATCTCAGTTGCACTTCAGGGAATCTTTCTTCCATGAATGCCAAAATTACACTGATCCCAGGAAACGACTTGTGCATGGACGTCCAGAGAATGACGATTTCCATAAATATTTAAAAGGGGTGTACATCCCGTTTAGATTTGGAACTAGATGCTGTATAATTTTGGCATAAACTTATGGGAAAACAGACCCAGCAGAACGATGACTCACTTTTTGATAAAGGTTGCTACTTATTAACTATATTAAGTGCATGTCTGTAGCAATATGACACAGTACATTGATAAGAGCCCTCTCATGACGTTATATATGACCACTTTAACATACTTGTGTTATCTGCCCCCTAATATAGCCCTGTAGCTAGAAGGACTTCGTGTGTTATCAGATTGTCTTGTTCAACGACTGTCACATCCTTTCAATGACTCCTGCATCCTTAATCGCAATTAACAATCTCTCCGGACATACATCATGATTCAATATTGCCTATCATATTGCCTGTTCAAGACTATATTAGGGCTGTGTGTGCCATCAACCAACAGACAAGGATTTAGTTATCACGGCTTTCAAAGGATATGACAGATCAAACGATCCATATATACTACCCCTTATCATCCAAAACAACGAACCCTAGGTTATTAAGTACAAGTTTGCATGTTGACAGATAATTACATCTAACCTTGAGCTATCAGCCCTCTGCCATATCTTTGCTTTATTTGTAAGGGTTTCGAATTGATTTTATGTTCAATTTAAGTTTCTCCTTTTCCTCTTCTTCCCCACTACTAGTCAGCAGTGGCCAAGCCCGCGGACTTGGCCGATGATCCACGAATCCTTCCCTATATTAGTACCTATGAACAATGAGGTGAGGCTCCACTACGCGATTTTTGCAGAGAATCGCAGCAATTCTCCGAAAATGGGAGACAAACATGGGTTAAAGATTAGTATTTGTTACCATTACAAGGTAGAATGTGTATGTTGAGGGAGCTATTTGTTTATCTGGGGGTGTGATTGTGTGCGATCTCAAGCATGCTTGTTTTGTCAAACACATGTTTTTGTTTACTGAATCAAGCTGACGTTATGTAAACATTGCAGACTTTCATATTGGGGAGTCTCTGCAACTCAATATTAGACAGGTTTGATTTTTACAGTACAAGACCCTGTGATCTGTGTGACTGCTGTGTTGGTATTTATAAGTTGCTGTGTTGATGATTATATTGAACTCCAACCCAAACACAGAGTCTATGCAGGTGCAGGTTAGTTTGTAAATATGGCACACAAGGAGAGAGATCACCTATGAAATGACCCCTGAAATCTCATGTTTACATTTTTGAATCTCATGTTTACAATATAGGAATTTCAACACCCTATAGCTTAGGCACTATAGGGATAGCAGTTAGTGAGAATGTGCCAAAAAATCGTGTAGTGGAGCCTCCACTATGGAATAATGTGGCCAAGAATTTGATTCATGAAACATGTCGATAGAGATTTGGAATGTTCATCAAAAATCTATTGTATAATCAAACCTTTTGAACTAGATCGATGCATATACACTGTGGAATCTCAATTCACGATTCCCTTAATATGATACCCATTTCTTAATGCATCATTTGACGACAAAAGAATCGTTAGCTTTTATGAAACAGCCGACGTTAGGTTTATACATATTTCCAGTGTTTTCATCGTCAATGGTAGCTCTATGTCATTTTCAGGGGTAACGGTTTTGTGGCCGATGTGTACAACACCACAGTCGTCATGTCCCCCTATCTACTGGCCTTTGTTGTCTCTGAGTTCCAATACAAAGAAGCAACAACACCCAGAGGAACATATGTAAGCATTGGCTTTATCATTTTAGATCTACCTACCATTTGTATAATCTAAACATATACGCACCTGTACATATGTGCTAAAAATGTTCAGGGTGTCACACCATCACTTTTTAGAAAGGATGGAGTGTTGCTTTGTCACTTTTTATGTTTATGGCAATGTACTGGGAACCTTTGAAATTGTCGCCTTACGTCATTTTTTAAAACCCCTGCGTCACGATTTAATCTCCATGTATAGGCACATATATAGCAATCGACATATTAAATCATCAATTGGGTGCCAAATGTTCCTAAGCAAGACAGTTATTTTGAATTTACGCCTTCGCTGTCAGGACGTTTATATGTAAGATGAACTAGCCTACATTTGAATCATATTCATGCATAGCACCCAGTGGTACAGAAAATGCGAGGTACCCCGTACCGGCAGTACTTCTGTAAATGCACATTAGTGTCGGACATTTTCTAGACAATGGCAAATGTTCTCTGACAGTTCCATACATAATGTGGCAAGATCTTTTGTAGAAGGTAGTCTTTAATAATACAATATGGGGAGGGGATGAGTAATCCATTCATGATATCAATACTATTTTGTATAGATGAGACTGTGGGCTCGTCCAAAGTTTGTCAATCAGCTGGATTATGCCTTGAGCATCAGTGGCACGATCATGGAGGCTTTAGAAGACTACACAGGCATCAAGTACCCCCTGCCAAAGACAGGTAATGTCAAATTGGTGAATCATTATGATGGTATATGTTTGGTATGAAATTATGATAGTTAGTGCACATACCAGGGTGTATGAAATCGCCTGGTTGAAAACATCTAATTTCATGACCATAAGGAAGACATTTGTTATTGATTGAGGAATGCATAACATCTGGTATCATCAGACGGTAGTTCCCTCTGGTGGGTTAAAGAGAAAACACAGCTTTTTAGACGTGCATTAGTGTAAAGTCAATAGTAGCCTAATGGCTTCATCTGGTCCATTGTAGTCATTTTGGTGTCACTTGGTGACATTATTCGATCTTTAGCAAATATCCAAAGGAAAATACAAGTGTCATATGATGATGATGACATGCTATAAGTAACACATAGCTTTTAGGTATTGAAATGTATAACCTTAAATGACTTTCTTATGATGTTACAGATCAGATTGCTATTCCTGATTTCTCTGCTGGTGCCATGGAGAACTGGGGTTTGGTTACATACAGGGAGACAGCTCTCTTGGTCAATGACAACTACACAGATACCAGCTCAAAACGTTATGTAGCCTCAGTCATAGCTCACGAGTTGGCACATTATGTGAGTATAATTTCTTCGCTGCCTTCATAACCACTGCACAAATTGTGTGATTTACTGAGTGTAGAAGTATTTGAAAAATTGACATAATTAAGCAGAACATTTCATAATCAATAATGGAAACATCTATGTAATGTGAATACCCTAGTAACTGAATAATATTTGAGGAGAAACTGCTGAAAACGAATTATTCCTGAAGACAGAAGTATGTGACAATCTACATGCCAAATTTATGTATTTTTCGCTCCCTGAATGATGCAGATAGTAATACATGCAGAGCCATTGCTTATTTCCTAAGCAGCTTTGTAGACGTTCGAAAGGTATTTGACTCAGTATGCTACTATTAAGCAATTCTGCAGATATTCTGCAATGTTTGTATGGGGTAAATCTGTAGTTAATTGTGTTAGTGAGTTAGTGATTAAATAAAGTCTTACAGATTGAGGAGCCTCTGAAATGACATGACTTTTTATAAGGGTAATACAAGGGTCACCTATAAATCATATGTCTAGTGTAACACCCAGTCAATTACATTTCCCTGTATACTCTTAAACAGAAATTGCAGAATAATGTTCTATTTCACTAACCATTAGAAATTTCCCCATGATTTCCACATCTATTCTAGTGGTGGGGAAACCTTGTGACCTGTGAATGGTGGGACGAGACATGGCTCAATGAAGGGTTCGCCAACAACTACGCTGAACCCATGGCAGATAGTGCCGAGCCTACGTGGAAACTGGTGGGTAATATTTTGAGTTCTATTTTTAATGAAAGTACACTATTTCAACTTCTGTGCAGTGGTTCGGGAACTTGGTCACATGTGAGTGGTGGGACGAGACTTGGCTGAACGAGGGATTTGCCGAGTTCTCCGAGAGTAACATTGCTCCGTTGAATGAAGAAATAAAACTGGTAATGCATGATTTCACTCTGATAGAGCACGGTTGAGGGTATATTGAAGCACAGTAGTGGATCCAGGATCTGACAAGAAAAGGAGTGTTCTCAGTCAGAAAGGAGTGGGAACACCCCTGATACAGGCACGATGGGGAGGGGTGGGGGCAATCTGGGGTCAAAACAGAGGAAACAGACTCTTACCTTTAGGGCTTAGTATGGAGGCCTAGTGAGTCCGCCATTGCTGGATCTGTCACCTGGTGAGATAAGCACTGATAAGAACCAGCATGATGGGTACCAGGTGTTACATAATGTACCCAACAAACCCTATAGACTAACAGGTAAAGGCATTCCCCTGTTTGTATGAATAGTTTTGGATAAAAAATAAGGAAGAAAGAGAAAGGAGGTGCACACCATCCCGTTTCATTCCCTCATCTGAACCCTCCACTGTGCTAACAAAACCACTTTAATATTGTGTAGCCGGATGAGGTAGAAGGTAATTAATGTGTTCATTAGGCAAGGTCTGGGGGCAACCATAGGCTTATAACCTAGAAACTCAAGTATAGTCTTTGTATGCAATTCCGAAGGCAATGGTACAAACTGCTAATGGCGAATCATGGGAACTGGGATTTCCTGTTTCATTTATTTAGATGTCTAGTCTTATTTAGGGGTTATTTCACATTCTCTATCCAGTAACTTCATATCTTTACAACGATCATCAATGTTATACATTAAAAACAAATATTCTAGTAATAAGAATCACACATGTATTCGCACTGAATATTATTATTGCTAAGAGGTTGCACAAACTGTATATATTCGCCATTATGGAGACATTTAGAACAAGGGAGTGGACATCTCTAGAATTAGACTAATGAAAATGTGAAGTATATTGATACAGTATTTGACTTAGACATGACATTAATTCATACATGGATGATATTTTCTTTTCTGTTCTTTTATGGAGACGATCTGTTATCAATAGTTATTATACCCTTCGTTATTATCAGAAATTTATGCTAGGAGATAGAACAGAAGATCGTCTCCATCTTACCATAGACTAACATACAGAGCTCATTTGCATAATATGTTGGTGTTCTGCACTGAATTATTGCTGTGCTGTGATTGGTTAAAAAGATTTTTCTCTCTTTGATCCAATGTGTTGAATTTAGTTGACCGTTTTTGCAATAAGTAGTGCACAGATAGGGCCTGTGTTTAGCTGGTGGGACTTAGTTCTTTCAAAATTCACTAGATGGTGCCACCTCACTGTCCTCACTGCATGTGCCTATTCTCATGGCAAACTGGGTTCTATTCTGCTGGGAAACTGTGGCTTGTTTCACAAGTCTACATATATAATAATACAGAGCTACGAGTGTTAGGATTTTTCGTAATTGTTACAATTTTCCACCCCTGTTACTACCATTACGATTTTAGATGCCAAAATTACAATTTTTGGGTAGTCCAGCTATGATACTTTTTGTATGGGAATGGGTGTGATGTTTAGTAGAAAGGTTAGAAGAATAGTTAGAATAACCAGAAATATCTGTGCATATATAAGGGCTTCTAAATTATGTTGAACAATATTTATTTAGATGTCATATTTATAAACATGTTTGTGTGTATTTAAAGTAGATTGCTATTGTTTTAAGATAGACTATGAGTTTTGGTAGAGAGAATTACGACTTTTTACCTCAAATTACAATTTATTTTTTCTTACCTCAAAATTACTATTTTTGGTAAGGGCAACTTGGCACCTCTGTACATAACTTATTAAAGACCCACGGAAATGGTACACCCCCCACTGTCAAAGCAGTGTCTGGCCACTGTCTATTATCATTTCTAATTAAATAGCAGCATTGTTTATCTTACATGAGAATGTTTATCTTACATGATTTTAGTAGAGATAGCCATTCTTAATTACCATGTCAACATGAATTTACCAGAGATAAATTCCATAACCCCATTTTCCCACCTTAATGACCGGATAACATGCATTTTCATTGTTTGACTGCATTGAGGTATTATAATCGTAGGAAAAATAGATAGGTTTTGAAAGAGTTAGGTTCCAAAAATGAAATGGGTCATAATACCTTACTACATATACATGTACACTCATGTTTCTTTTTTTCCCTTCTCATCTTTATTTATTCATTTCTCTTTTTTTGGGGGATGGGGGAGGGTGAGGTGGTCTTTCATTTTATGTGTGTGTATGGGTGGGTTGGGTCCTCTGGCAGTCATGGGGGGATGTTTGTAATTTCTATCATCTCCCCCACTTGTTTACAATTGGACAGGCCCCTAATGCCTTACTTGTTTTTTTAAAATCTATACTATAAGTGGGGAAATCATACTAACAAAGCCACATTATAATTCTAATATTTTAAACTAGAGCTTTCCTACTTCTCCCATAGAAAGTATCCCTCATTGAATAAACATTACCAAATGTCTAGATAATTGCTTGAGGGTGGTATTCCGAACCTTATCAGAGAAAGAGAAGTTCGTGTTAGTAACACTAGAGGTCATCATGTCTCACGAGCTGTGAGAGTAATGTATGGTTGCACCTCTGAAACGGATAAATCAACATTGAAGATGGGGACTGCCCATCTAATCGCCATATACTACGAAGGTGCATTTAAACAGTAACCCATTGCCAATGACTAGCTTATGAAAGTCTTATGAGTTGATCCTTAACACTTTGGTCCACAGAATGAGTACTTTATTAGGACTGTGTGGGGTGCCCTGGAGTTGGATGGAGTGCCTGCTCAGCCTGTGTTTGTGGCAGGTATAGAACACACCTCTGAACTTGGCAGAGGATTTAGCTCCATTACCTACAGAAAGGTGAGTCCGCACAACAATCTAGATTATATCACTTGATGTTATGAGTACAGTTTACCAATCTGCTTTAAAGCATACTCTTGTATAAAAAAAACCCCACTGATATCGATTGCTCGATGAAAAGGATGCATGCTTACTTTTTCTGTTCAAAATCATTCATTGGTTTGACCTTGAGCAGTCACCATCATCTCAAGCTGAGATATTCCTGGCTCCAACAATCACTCATACCCGCCAATAACTTTTAGAGAATTATACATTCTTAAGATTCTGACAATATCTTTAATCAATACCAATATATTTGATGATTGATAATCTAAGATGTGCATCGTGCCAACTGCTAAAGCAGCATTCATTTGTAAAATGAACATTCATCTTTTCCAGGGTGGGTCAGTGATTCGCATGATGAAATATTTCTTATCTGAGGAAACCTTCCGCTCTGGAATTTCAGTAAGTACCATATCATATCTTTTATCTCAAGTTGAATACGAGAGCCCCATAGGCTTAACCAAGAAACTCTGTATCACACCCCACAGTGTGATAACCCTTCCCCGTATCACACTCCCTGGGAAAACATCCAAAACGGTCAAATAACTGATGATAAAATCATTTATAATGCCAAATAAATCGAATTTTGAACATATCTGACTAAATTAACTTGAGATAAATACAAAGGAGCACTTGAATTGGTCAGCACTGAGGGTTATCATACTCGGCTTCGCCTCGTGTGATAACCCTCAGTGCTGACCAATTCTCGTGCACCTTTGTCTATATATCATGATTTTACTTAACAGTGTTACTCTTTGTTGTACAGTAGTTTTACGGACATATCTAGCAGTAAAGAATTGTTGTGATAGTAGCTCATCTGGAAGGTATTGCAAAACAGGCAATCGTGATTTATATTCTCTTTTCAGAGTTACCTCAACCGCCATGCCTATGGAAATACACGCAGAGCCGACCTGTACAAGGCTTTAGAAGAGGTAAGTGGACAAGCATACCTATGTCCCTACCATTAATGGAAATAAATGTTGGAATGCACTCAATATATTAACACTGTGATTATTTGGGAATAATGACCCTATGACTGCCTCTTGTGGGACTCCCAGATGAACCGTCTCCCTAGAAGTTTGAGATATTTTAGGTTCATTGTCACTTTAACTATAGATTGGTACTGTAAAAGCCCTGAAGCAATGGCCGTGGACTGGTTACCAGGTTTAGTCTGTGTAGGTGTTATCCATATATGCTATAGAAGGGTGAGAAACTAAAGGGAACAGTGCTGCCCTCTGGTGCTTTTATTTGTTATACACAGACCTTGATTACGGAGGTGAGGGGTTACTTTGGCAAAGTCACCTGAACCTATGGCGGTTTTCTTTTCATTTCTCTCGATATTGAACAGAATCACAGCCCACCATATGTCTACATAGAGCACCGTTATTGCTAAGCTATTACACCAGAATAAGGGTTTCTATCATATTCGAAGGCATACTATAGTCGGCTATGACCTCAGTATTACAATATAAACTCACAGGACCCTGTAGTTTTGAGTCGTAACTCTAAGTATTGAATCCAAGACATCTACCTTATATTGCGACACAATCCTTTTACTGTGATAGGGGGTGGGTGGTTCTTTTGATAAAACAGCCATTTAAAATAAGTATGTACTGTCACTAACTTTGCCAGCGCTATTCACTTTCACAAACCTATACTCTTATCACCTTCATATAGCAAGCTGTCCTGGATGGTCAGGTGTCCTGGGATACCAGCAAGGCCAACTTCACGGACATCATGGAGACTTGGATAGCCCAGATGGGGCACCCTGTGGTAGATATTGCTGATTGGGGTAATGGCACCCTACAGGTCAGCCAGAAACACTTCATGTATGATGAAACTGCCACTGTCAGTCCCTCTCCAGTGGGGTGAGATACTTAGAATTACAACTTTATAATGTGGTTTATTATTGGGTAAGGGTTATGTGGTCCATAATTGGATCAGAGAAACTCAGGAGATATCTTTTTGATATGCTAGCTGATGAACTCCAAATCAATTTTACTGGATTATGTGAGGGACATCGTGCATATTTATCAACAATTTATATAAATCTATATACTTATCTCCCACAGGAAAAATGGTGAATATGTGTGGCACATTCCCCTAACTTTCGCCGACAAAGACCAACTAGCCGCTAACAACAACTATTCACGGGTCTGGATCTACGGAGAGAAGTCCTGTAAGTCAGGGTTTATTTACAAATAAAGGAATAATCAGCTACACGTGGGTTTTTAAATGAAGCATCTGTCCCAAAATACTTTCATATGCACATGATCTGAGGTCATTAAAAAACCCACAAAAAACCCACAAAACAACCAAAAGCAATGTTTGCCAGGCCATGTAGTTAAATATTATAGACCCCTACTTCACCCTGCTATATTAAACATACATACATTGTGAGTAGTCCCCTCCTGACCATGATTCAATCTGGGCATTCAATCTCTAGCTTGATATCTCTTTCAGTTTATACAGCAAAAGAAAAAACAACATTTATTATTTTTTTCTCTTTCTTTATTATTATTTGTTTTTTTGGAGGGTGGGGACCTATCTGCATCTGTAGTAGATGCTAATGTCATTTTGGTATTGGTGTACCACATTAGCAGGGTAAATTATTGACCAATGAGATAATTCCCTTCATCAGTGACATGAAGATACCTGAACATCCTTGCCTTCTTTCGTACAGACTTTTTTTTCGGGTGCATTATATAACACCTGGTAGCCGTCATGCTGGCTGTTATCAGTGCTTATCTCTCCGGGTACCAGATCAAGTATTACAATTGTTCCCCTTAGTAAGGAGCCTGCAACCTCGGTATAGTAAAGGTTTAACTCTTCCTTTACCAGATTATTTCAGAGCAGATTTTGAAATGTAGTAGGTATCATAAGCTTTTAAAACTTAGGGAATTGTGATGGGTTGGACTGGGCTAGTCAATGAGTAAGAGCAACACCCAAGGTTTCTCTATCTACTTTCTCTTTTGAAATATAGGGTCAAGAGTATAGTGTTCTAATGGGAAAAGTGACCCATAATGCATTGAAATACACTGAAAATTTCAATGTCATCTTTTTGAGGATGAAAAAATGTACAAAGTCAAGAAAAAAAAGATGATATTATTTAATGTTTTTCATGAATTTTAGCTGAAACATTGATCAAATCTATGGAAATGTCATACTAGTAATTGGCATGATCAAGTTGTCATATGAGAAATATCATAAGACTAGTGGTATATAGTGTAATTATCTCAAGGCTCTTATAAATAGTGTTATTTCCAGTTGTCACTGGTTTATTCAGCTTTAGGCAACATGTAAGAAATATCAATCATACAGTAGTTAGTATGTAGGTAATTTGTACATACAGTAAACATACAGTAATTTATAAAGTACAATGTTCAGTTCCACTCCACCTGTGAGGTATTGATAATACAGTGTCCAGCATAGTTCTAGGTGGGTTCCCTCACCTAGCTCCTGACCTGCTGCTTAGAGGAATAATGTAATAATGAATAACTTTACCCTCTGGTGGAAGTCTTGAAGAAGATAGCCCCTGGCCACTAATGGTAGAAAACCAATGCCTGTCTAGCATAGTTTCACCATAGTGCAGTGGTATAGCAGGTAGCAGGAGATGACTGGAGATGTTACCTCTAGAGCGGTTCTTGGTGATCTGTCTTCCTGGAGGTGCAGACAGGCTATTTGTAGCAAATCTTGGTCGGTTCTGCATCTTCAAACCCTCATAACTCGGTCGTTTATGCGTGTATAACCGCCATTTTGGGCATGCGCGGAGTAGAATATGCCAAGTTTATAATGCCCGCTGGATAGGCGCGTAACTTGCGCCGGTTCGTCTGTAGTGCACTCGGAGCTCCTTTCAGTCTCTATGGCATAACTTCCTTAATAATGGGAGTTCCGCCTTGATCTTGGGCTCATTTTGACCGTCTAATTATGGGCTCAGGAGCGACGCTAGAGCGACCGGACGGTTATGGCGTCGTGCTTATGTAACCCATTGTTCAGTCATTAGAGTGCTCAGACACTCATGACGGCGTCAGCGGTGCTCAGGCACCCGTGACGGCCGGTTGCATTCACTTACAAGTTATTAATTTGTGCATTGAACCATGAGGTCGCACACTGAGACCCTCATTTTTATTATATTGTGCAGTGAACCATTAGGTCGGAGCCTTTGATGTCATAAACTCAGTCTAACTGACTGTGGCTGGTGTGCAGTGGGGCATGAACGCTCTTATATAAAGTTTGAGCGCTCTTATAACTCTTAGAACCAACCTATGTATTAATTTCATAGATATTCTTTGATTAATACAATAATATGTTAGAATTTATGGAATAATAAAATGGTATATCATAGAATACTCCCTCTCCCCCGAGAGAATGCGAAACTCCGTCATTTCGCCGAGGGAATGTACAATTTATACAATTTTTACCTTATTTTGGAGTTATATACTGGTTTTTAAGAGGATTTGAAGTAATGGGGAGTGCTTCAAATGCAATTTTTGTGGTAGAGCTTTGTCAGTATAAACAATTTTCTCCTGGGTATAAGTACATTTCCGAGTTTCTATATCTTACCATACCTGAGCTTATTTGCTCATGTGACATCAATTTTGGGTACAATTTCCCATTTTTATGTACAACATACAATTTGGCAAATAGTGTGCAATTTTGGCATTCAATGTTCAATTTAGCGTGCAAATTGAACATAAATGACAATTTTAGTGTGCAAATTTACAATTTCGCGTGTAATTGCGTTCAATTGACAATTTCAGTATGCAAATATATAATTTTTGCGTACATTTGGCAATTTAAGTGTGCAAATATATAATTTTCGCGTATATTTGGCAATTTTAGTGTGCAAATATATAATTTCGCGTACATTTGGCAATTTTAGTGTGCAAATATATAATTTCGCGTGCATTTGGCAATTTTAGTGTGGAAATATATAATTTCGCGTGTATTTGGCAATTTTTGGTGTACAAATATATAATTTTTGCGTACATTTCACAGTTTTAGTATGCCAATATATAATTTTGCGTTCAATTGATAGTTTCTGTATGTACATATATAATTTTGCGTACAGCTTGGATACACATAGAAATGTTGATTTTCTAAAAATCTGACTTCAGTGTATGAATTGGGTACAGACATACAGTATAATGTGCAACATATAATTCAAATGTAAATTGGATACAACTTACAATCTAGTGTGCAAACATGCAATCTTTGTGTGCAAATTGGGTACAAGTGTACAATCTGGTGTGCAAACATACAATTTTGTGTGCAAATTGGGTACAAACGTACAATCTAGATTACACTATTCAATTTATGGGATTTGAGATGAGGGCCGGAAAAACAAAGTACTTCATGTACAATAGGCTTGTTTGTCTCTGAGTTACTCATTGATTTTGCTATATGGGTGTATTAATTGGCAATTTCGGCAGTGGGCCGCTGCTTAATTGACTTTTCCCCTAGCCTCTTGAGTATGTGTCCCTGAAAGAGATTTATTTGGTGAGTATCTTAAGTAAACATGTTTTATGTCAACAATTTTCTCAACAATTTTTTTTTTTTTTTTCATTCATTTTTCCAACAATTTTCTTGGATACCTAAAGTGTGTTACTTTAAGTAAACCTTGGCATAGTATACAAGTGCTAGTGGGTACAAAAACTGTCTTAGTTATCTACCTGCATTCATGTATATTAATGTTAGATTTGTACAATTTTACAATTTGTAGTTTGCAATTTCGCAATTTTGCGCGTATATGCGCGCATTAATCATCGATTTTGTGAGAATACCATAGATTTTCATATTATACATCAACAAGTGGCTGTGTATATAATTTATTTTTATTTTTTCTTTCTAATACTTTGATAATTTCATTGACAGTGGAGGTGTGTCAGGAGTGAGATGTGAGTCTCCCCCTGGTGTGCTCATGCAGTGGTGGCACTTGAGGTGTTAGGTGCCAGATTCTGGCATGTGTCTGTGGCAGTGCCTAGCTTGGTGTCAGTGGACAGTTCAGGGTGGGGGGGGGGTGTGTGTGTGTCCATTTAAGGAGTGTGTGGCTGGTATTGGAGTATCAGTTCCTCTCTGGAAGTCACTGCTGTAGTACCATGGCCCATCTACAAGCTCTCTTTGCTTTGCCTGTCCCCCAGGTGATGGAGGTGGGGAGTCCAGTTAGGGCCCTGGTTGAGTCTAACCAGACCATCCATTATGGGTACATAGTGAGGAATTTCAAGGAGATCATTGAGCATGGTGATGTGATGGTCTGTAATTACTCCTGCCACTATTTCTTAGGCTCAGCCTTGCGTCGGGGGGCCACTGTGGCCCTTCTGACTAGGGCCTTGGGTAATATGGGTTTCTGGCCCATGGACTATAACTTAGGGCCGCGGGAGCGAGTGCTATGGGATTATCTGTTGGCGGCGTCCCTCCTCGATCTTGCGGCATCCAGGGATCCATCCACGGCTGCCGAGTATGGACTGGGGATGCTGGAGGCCCGGCTCGTTGAGTGGGAGCAGGATCACAGCCATATGTATGGCTCGGACTCGGACTCGGACTCTCCCATTGACGTTGAACCCGAGGATCTGTGGTAGGATCCCGACTGACTGAAACCTAGGGTGTAAAAACCCGCCATCCCAAAGGCCCTTTTCAGGGCCGGCAAATTGTCCGAAAAGTTCTGAATACTGTCTCTGATGTGTTGTCTCCTGGTGGTGGACTGGGGGCAGCCTAGGCTGTGGGCAGTCTAGGCTGTTTCCACAGTCAACGGGGAGGGCTGGTGGTTTAGAAAATTAGCAATAGTCTGCATGTTTGACCTTGCGGTCTCCTCCTGTTGTTCGTCAATAATTATATCTGTTGTATTTTCCAGTGCTGTCATGGTCACCGGGCTGGTGCCACAATCATTCTGGAGAAGCATGGAGTAGTACAGTCCTTTGTTTTTAAGGGCTGGTATAGTACTGAACCTAGTGCGCCAAGGTAGGTGTATCACCTGAGGGAGGTGATAAGCAAATTCTCCTCTCTGTGTTGTTATAACTGCTGGTCCATTCCAGGTAAATATAGCCTTAGGTAGTGGGAAGGTTTTAACCACTATATCCTTATAGGTAGGGGCAGCTGCTGATTTAATCTCATCAAATTCATGTGGTATTGGCCTCAAGGGTAGCGCGAAGTTTGAGTCTCCACAATATATTTTAAAATATATTGTGGGGTTTGTGCGCTTGGCCACATTTTTCTTGCCACAGTGTGTCTGTGCAAATTTCTTAAGGTACTTCATTATTCTGTAGGCTGAGTAGATGGTCAGGGTGAATAATATAGCAATTATCAGGGTGTGGGTTTCCTGAATTGTGAGGAAAGGGGTGTGGGTTTCCTCTGTAGGGGTTAATTTGGTAGGATTCTTATCTGGGAGCAATTTGTGTAGGGGCAGCTCGGTGACTAGTCTGAATGCTTTGGCTGTAGGCAGGTAGGCTACAGTCCCTCCTAGTCTGTATAATTTGAGTAGTATGTATACTATAAAAATGTGAGCTGATATCCCTAGGATGAGTGCTAAGCTTTGGAAGATTGGATGCTCTGTAACTCGACGTAGGTATGATTCCTCGTAGCGCGTTTCCATTTCCTTATTAAGGTTGGAGGCATCTTTTAATACTGTTTTGGCAAAGGGCTCTAAATTTAGTTGAGTAATATCATCCATGATTGGATTTTCCTGTAGTTTTTCTAAGGTTCTAGAAAGGTTTACTACTGGGAAATTTGGAAGATTCTCTCTTTCATCTGGTTTGGTTTCAGAAATTTTGTTAAGTGCCGCCATGAATGGTAAATTAATTGTCTTGAGAATGTAATGAAATGATAAGGTTGAGTTACAGGGCAACCTTGTGTTTGGAAGAGAAAATTCTCCTACACTGATCGTGCACCCACAGGGTACACCTATGATTGAGTAGGACTGGGCCTTCCGAGTTTCAGACGTTTTACCATGGCAGTTGATAAAGTAATGGGGTTCATTAGTAGTGACCAGATACTCATCTTCAGAAATGGAAATAGCATGGGTGGTAGGTGCTTGCAGTGGTGAAACTGTAAACTTGCAATGTTCCTTAATCAGTTGAGCTTGGTTAGTAAAAATGGCTACAGGGCATGTAGGCCTGTGTTTATAGATTCTACCATTTACATCTCTGCATACCTTTACTGTAGTACCTTCACATGCCTGCATATCTGCTGAGTCCAATTCGATGAATAATGATTCGTCGTAAGATACTGCTAGAAACTCAGTTGTGGTTTGTAATTTGGTGACTCCTCTGGTGGGGGTCTCCTGTGTGTCTATAGGCATGGGTGATGTAATCATTTGGTACAGTTTGAAGGTAGAGGTGGTAGATTGAATTATAATGTCCAGATGAATATATATATGGTGAGCTGAGTAAGTGTATGAGGTCAGCTTCTGTGAATAATAGAAATCTAAGTCATTAATTGCGACTTGTGCTCCAGGGTGTGTAATCCTAAGTTTGTTATTAATGTCAATTAGGTATCTAGCAAGGTCTGAGGGTGGCACTATATCAGGGGTTAGGATCCCTGATGATAGCATCCTCAGGGCTGCATTTGTCCTTTGCAGTGATTGAACTGTATTCATTCTTGCTGCTATGATAATTAATGCATCATTTAATACTTGCATTTTTTCCCTTTGAGTTTTCTCGTGCCTTGAATATGAGTCAAGTGACCTGGACATGTTAGAGGCCCACAGGTTGACGGTGTCACCTATGGTGTTGATTGTGCTGTCCAGTACCTTCTTATCTTGGATGTATGCTTTAACAAACTTATCTTGTCTGTCTGTGATCTTTTCAATGAGATTAGCTGCTTCCTGATCCTGTTTAGCAAATTTTCTTAGTATTTCATCTATGTTCTTGAGCTGTCCCATTACTTGGTTTACATCTTCTACTGTGGCTAGACCTAGCACACCGCGAAACAGGGGTGCTAGAAAACCCAGTATGGCCTCTCTTTTGGCCTTGTCCAATGTGTTTATGGGGTTGGATAAGAACAATTTGATGGAGGCTAGTGTTTCATTTATCTCCTTGTCTGCAATTTCCAGCAAGGTGTCTAGCTCCTTAGCTTGTTGGATAATTTGGCCAGAGGTATGATCTTGTAGAGTAGGAGTGGTCAACTGGAGTATTCTATCCCTTATGGATCCTTGGGTAACGGGTGCCCGAGGTATCTTGTAGGGAATAGCTAACAACAGTGTTGTGGTTGTATGTCCATTGACCAATGGTTGAGGGCTAGGTTTGAATACTACTCCTATGTTTTGTCTCACCACAGGTGTATAACCTGCAGTAAGTGGTTTTATAGTATATAATAACAGCATAGTTAGCAGTATGGGTGAAACTCTCAGTGTCCCCATGGTGCTTGTGTAAAGCAAATTTGCTGTTTAAAGTCTTGTCAAATTTGTAGTGATTTGGTGCTGGTAAAGTCTAAGTGTATGGTGTAACACTTTAAATGAAGTGGTTCAAACTGTACCTTTGCAAGATTGAGCTGTCTTGGCAATATGTCCGGTGAGTCTATAGAGATTGACCAGTAAATGGTAAGGTCAGGTTGAAGGTGAAGTAGGTGTGTTCTTTATCCTAGTGCAGTCTCTCCTAATGGAGAAGTGGGCTGGCTAATTCCCAAGTGGGGTCCTGTAGACTTGTATTCCAGACTGCAGCTGGATGAAGACTGATGGTGGGCTATGGTCCACAGTGCTTCTTATGTAGCCTACCCTACCCACATCCATTGTGGGCCTGGTATTGTTTCTCTGGAGACCATGCATAATCTCCAGTGTCTGCTAACTGTGGGGTCTATTGTGTAGTCTGTGTACTGGTAATTAGCTCCTCCTGTCATCCAGGACAGCCATTCATGACCGTCTAGACAGTTGTCTGAGGGTAGCTTATAAGGTCAATTGATCTCTATAGACTGCTGTGTTGGCATAGCGCGCTCTTTCATGTGGGGATTAGGCTTTAGACACTTCATTGTGTTACCCTTACTCTTCTTAGACTTCATGTCTGCTTTACTTGGGGGGTCCCAGTCTTTGACCCTTTCAGAGGCAATAACCTACTGATATATTTACAAATTTGATTGGCTTTATATACATAGTAATTCATTATCAGTCACACATGTCTTATGTGTGGATGAAGAGAATTTGTAATATATTTTGAAAATCTTATGTTCTTTTGGTATCTCAATCTTGTTTCTAATTTCTTGAAACTGCACCACACCTAGATGTCTTTCTTAGGATGTGGTGTGCAGGCCTAGGCTTGATAGGGCCTATGCCTGTGGTTTCTCTTGTAAGGGTGATATCATTTTTGTTCCTTACAATTTTGCTGTAGTATTTGGCCTCATGTGGAATAAGCCTGTGTGCAAATTCATTGTTTCTGACAGCCACAACCTTTTTTAGTCTGTCTATGTGCACTGGTCTGGCCACCAATAGATTGGTGTCCAAGTTTTTGAGTTTGGCACTTGTCGAACTAGGTCTATCTACTACAACATATGGTCCCATAAAAAGGGGTTGAAGTTTCTTACACTCTGTGTTGGTCAGGATTCTTGGTATGTTTAGGTATACCATGTCGGTGACCTTGATTTCCTGTGGTGTAAGTTTCTTATCATATCTATCCTTCCTTTCCTTTTGTAGCTTGGCGACCCTTTCTATAGCTTTCCTCCTAGAGGTATCTTGATTTGTTATCATGTTGGCTACATGGTCTGCTACTGTGGATATGTCTTCCTGTATTCCCAGCCCTAAGTCCATTGGGGTGGCTGGGTTTCTTCCATGGAGTAGGAAGAAAGGGGTGAATCCTGTGGTTTGGGATTCAGTGTTGTTTAATGCAAAGGTTATGGGTTCAATAAATGAATCCCAATTGTTTTGGTGCTTTGAGCAGAATGCTCTGAGCGCTGTGCCTATGCTAGCATTGAATCTCTCTACAAGCCCATTTGATTGTGGCCTGTATGGTGAGGAGAATTTATGTTTGATCTTGAGGTGTTTAGTTAACTTTGTGAACTTTGCACCTGTATAACATGTTCCATTGTCTGTTTGAAGAGTGGCTGGTGTTCCATGATGACAAATTATATTCTTGTAGAACTCTGCTGCTGTTGTCTCAGCTTTTAAGTCAGTAGTAGCCCAAGCTGTTGCATATCTGGTAGCATAATCTATGCAGACTTGTATATGTTTGTTTCCCCTGGCAGTTGTGGGAAGTGGTCCCACCGCGTCTAGGTTTAGGAACTTCATTGGTGAAGTCATGTACTCTCTCACTGTCATTGGTGTTTTGTGTGAGTGTACTTGCCTTTTTGCTGTGAGGCATGTGTGGCAGGTGGAAACATATTTTGTTGTGTCTGCTAGCATAGACTTCCAGTATACCCTAGGTCGGAGTGCTGACAGCATCCTACTTGAACCAAGATGGCCGCCAGTAGGTGAGTCATGGAAATACTGTAGTGTACTTGTTACCCATTGCTGTGGTATAACAATTTGAAGTGGTACAGTATTGGTTTTTCTCCAATTTATGGGGCATATATGGACTAATGTACCATTTACCAAGGTGTATGTCTGGCCTTGGTTGATGATTCTATTTCCTTGTGCTTTTGGTGCAGGCAAGGTCCCATCCTCAAGATACTGTATGAGGGGCAATAGGTCCTTGTCTTTCCTTTGTTCCAAGCCAAGGTTTGTACCTGAGATGGATGTGTCAGGAATCTGATCCAGTAGTTGATTTATATCTAGCACATGTTGTTTTATTCTGTCTCTTTCTTTTTCTTTTTCATCGACTATTGGCCTATCTTGTGCCTTTTGTTGGGGTGTGTCACTCTTGTTTTGGTGTGTAGGCTCCTTTGGAGGGCCTATTCTCGCCTTGATGGGAGTGGCAACCTTTTTCTTTAAAGGCACAATTTGCTTTTTGTCATTCTTCTTTGTCTCAGAGTTCTTTGACTTAGTAGATGCAGTGTTTTTTGTGACATTTTTCCTGGCAGGTGGGGTTTTGGTAGGTTTGTTTCCTGTGACCTTTTTCTTATTTAGAATAGTTTGTGATTGTGTGGGGGGTTTTGGTGTGCCCTCCTGAATCATTTCTCTAGTCTTTGAGCGTGTGGTCATAGGACACAAATGGTTTGATGTTTCCTCTCCCTGCATTGGTTCAAAGAATCTGACTGATTTAGAAGTTGCTTGAGTAATAGCATATATTGTGTCTTCTGGATCTTCATCATCTGAGTCAGGTGGGGTGAAGGGTGGCTCCTTAGGAGTTGCCTTCAGCATCTGATTGAGTGATGAGAATTCAATAGGCTCGAAGTCATTATCTGGAAAGAGTTGTGAGTATTCTCTCTCACAGTGGCAAAACACATAGTGTGTAGATTGCTTCAAGATACCCCTAATGGGTGTCTCTGGCCTTTCAATGGTGTTGGGTGGATCATCCCTTTTGAATGGTACTTTCTTTGTTACTTTTGCAAACTTGGTTCTACTGGCTGCTCTAACTCTCCTTGGTGGGGGTGGAGGGTTAGTCATGGGTCCAGAGTCTGGGTATTCTCTTCTAGACATAGCATCTGGTGGTGTGTTATCATCACCTTTCACATGTTGGATGGTGAATGAAAATTGTTGTATGTCTAGAGCCCATCTGGCCCATCTATGTGTGAGTCCTGTATTGGTTAATAGTGGGATTAGGGCTGCATGGTCTGTGTATAATTGGAAGTGTCTAGTCTCTAGATAGTGCCTGAAGTGTAATACTCCATACACTACTCCCAGTAGTTCTCTCTCTGTGGTATTGTAATTTCTCTCATGTTTGGAGAGGGTTCTACCTGCAAAGGCTACTGGTCTGAGCACTCCTTCATTATCTCTCTGTGAGAGCACAGCTCCTAAACTCACATTGGAAGCATCAGTTGCCAAACTGAACTCTTTCTCATAGTTTGGATATCTGAGAAGAGCATTGGTACAGAGGGCATGCTTTAATGTTTTGAAAGCATTATCTGCCTCTTCTGTCCAGACAAATGCTTTGAGATGTGTCTGTAGATCATATAATGGTCTAGCAATTTGGGCATAACCTTTGATAAACTTTTTGAAGTATTGGCATAGGCCTGTGAAGGATCGGACATTTTTGACTGATTTTGGTGTTGGGAAGGTTTTGATTGACTCCACCTTTGTGGGAGATGGTTGTAGTCCCATGGGTGTGACTCTCATTCCCAAGAAGTCTATTCTGTCTATGAAGTATTCACATTTTGATTTCTTCAGTTTGAGTTTACCAATTCTTAGGCTGTTAAACACATCTTCCAGGTCATGGAAGTGTTGTTCGATTGATGGTGATAATACCAATATGTCATCTAGGTATGGCAGGGCACATTTGTACTTGAGTTTGTTCAGAATTAATGTGACTAGATGGCAGAATCCCGCCGGTGCCGTCGCTAAACCCATCGGCATCCTTTCATAGACATATTTTTTGTCATTTGCTATGAATGCGGTTTTATGCTGATCCTCCTGTCTTATAGGAATTTGAAAAAATCCCTGTTGGGCATCTAGCTTACTGAATACTCTTGGTCTGAGTGACCCTATCATGTCTAGAGTGTCATCGGCCCGGGGTGTAGATAAGGCTTGATTTATCGTGTTCTGGTTCAAATAACGAAAATCTGTGACGAGCCGATGGCCTCCCGATGATTTCTGTACTAAAAAGGATCTGGAGGCCCAGGGGCCTTCAGCACATTCTCTCAGAATGCCCTGTTGTACTAGCCTTTCACACTCTTCCCCTATTGCGGCCTGTTTTTCTGGTGTTTGTCTATATGGTAGGAAATGACATGGTACTGCCTCAGGTTTTACATGTATTGAGTGTGTATACAGGTGTGTGGCACCAATGTCTCCATCTTTTCCTACAAATACATCATCATACTTGGTCAGCAGTGATCCTAATCTATCATGCTGATCTTTGGATGTGAGCACAGATTTTGGTGGAACATTCTCTTCCAATTCTGGCTCGAGGTCATGTGCCTCACTATGTATAGCAGCTATTTCAGAGAGTCTGATTGAGTTGGGTTCAGGGTCAGCATATGTGGACTCACAGTCTGAGTCTGTGTCACTGAATTGAGTTACATCCTCAGGCCGTATGGCTGAGATGGATTGATCAGTGTGTGGGGTAGTGTCTGACACCTGTTGAGGTTTTTCTAAATCAGATTCCTTGACTTCCTGAAATAGAGCTATGATGGCACCCTTTTTGATTTTATGTGGGCGCCTGCTGGTGTTGAGTAACACTAGGGGATGTTTGTTATTTTCCCTGGGGGTTACTGCTGCCCTTTGAACTAGATATGGGGCATTGTTATTTCTTTGGAGGTTATCTACTACTCCAGTTTTCCCTTGCAGTGATTGAGTAGATGTGACCTTACCCAATACTGCAAGTTCAGAGAATGGAGGGATGGTAAAATCCCTCACTGCCCTAATGGGTTTGAGAATTTGTTCAGGATCAACATTAAATTCAATTTGAGATTTTGTAGTGCTTAAGAAATCTGTGCCGAGGACAACGGGCTGTGTGAGGTTGGGTATTACAGCAAATTGGTATTGGAATCTGACACCTTGGATTCTAAAGTTCAGCAAGGCTGAATGTCTAACGTGACACACCGATCCATCTGCCAAGTGGATGTTGATTTTAGATTTCCTCAGTTGGATATGGAATCTCTTTTGGAGATCCATGAGGAATGATTGTCTGACACAGGTGATAGTAGCACCTGTATCAACCAAACATTGTACATCTGAAACATCATATAGATTTGCATTGATACAGCCATTTTGAAGAAGTACAATAGAAAGCTTGGTACTCTCACCTGTATCCTTTGATGATGAATCTGGTGGGGTGATGTGTATCACTGATGGACGTCTCTGTCTGTTAGATGGTAGATTGGCACTAGCAATTGTCTCTGGTTGGATCTTTGTTAATCCTGATTGATTGTTTGTATTTGGGGTGTCACAGTGCACTGGCCCATCGGCACTGTGACATCCTAGTTTTCCTGGTTCTGTGGGGTGGTTGAGATGGTTGCCACCAGGAGCTTGGAGATTTGATCCATCACATGAGGTGGTATTTGGGGGTTACTTTGTTGGTTCCCCTGGTAACCTCTTGTGTCAGGTTTGTAATCCTCCCGGCGTGAGTTGGAACCCTGGTTATATTGAACAGAGTTGCTGTATTGACCGGAGTTGTTGGATCTCTGATTGTTGTAGGCGCCATTGTTGTTGTAGGATCCACTGTTGTAGTTCCTATGTGGACTCTGGTTCCTACTGTTGGATCCTTGATTATAGGATCCAGAGTTGTTTGAACCCTGGCTGTTGTTGTAGGATCCAGAGTTGTTGTAGGATCCAGAGTTGTAGTTCCTATGTGGACTCTGGCTCCTACTGTTGGATCCTTGATTATTATAGGATCTGCCATTACTTGGGGTTCTGTCTCTCCTATCACTGTATGAAGAGTTACCATTGTTGGAGTTGGAAGAGCTGTTGTCTTTCCTACTGTTGTGACCCCCCCGGTTGTTGTTGTTGTTGCCCCCTCTACCTCTACCTCTATTGGATTGGTAGTTGGGGTCATAGTTATTTCCTCTATATCTACCGGTAGCATAGTTTCACCATAGTGCAGTGGTATAGCAGGTAGCAGGAGATGACTGGAGATGTTACCTCTAGAGCGGTTCTTGGTGATCTGTCTTCCTGGAGGTGCAGACAGGCTATTTGTAGCAAATCTTGGAAAAGCACCTCCAGACTGACTGGAGCCAGCAGCATCTGCCTAACTCTACAATTGTTTGAGGGGACTCTTTCAAGTGTCACAGGGGGACAAAGGCTCCCATGGACGCCGCTATGCCCCCCATTGTCTTGGTCGGTTCTGCATCTTCAAACCCTCATAACTCGGTCGTTTATGCGTGTATAACCGCCATTTTGGGCATGCGCGGAGTTGAATATGCCAAGTTTATAATGCCCGCTGGATAGGTGCGTAACTTGCGCTGGTTCATCTGTAGTGCACTCGGAGCTCCTTTCAGTCTCCATGGCATAACTTCCTTAATAATGGGAGTTCCGCCTTGATCTTGGGCTCATTTTGACCGTCTAATTATGGGCTTTCCATACATGCTTTGATATTTGACCTAGCTTACTCAGGAGCGACGCTAGAGCGACCGGACGGTTATGGTGTCGTGCTTATGTAACCCATTGTTCAGTCATTAGAGTGCTCAGACACTCATGACGGCGTCAGCGGTGCTCAGGCACCCGTGACGGCCGGTTGCATTCACTTACAAGTTATTAATTTGTGCATTGAACCATGAGGTCGCACACTGAGACCCTCATTTTTATTATATTGTGCAGTGAACCATTAGGTCGGAGCCTTTGATGTCATAAACTCAGTCTAACTGACTGTGGCTGGTGTGCAGTGGGGCATGAACGCTCTTATATAAAGTTTGAGCGCTCTTATAGCTCTTAGAACCAACCTATGTATTAATTTCATAGATATTCTTTGATTAATACAATAATATGTTAGAATTTATGGAATAATAGAAACGTTTCATGGTGTTTCAGAAATCTATCACAAGTTTGCAAGACTGCCATACAAAGTATATTAGAGGTAGAGACTAACTCCTGGGTCTCCACGGAGAACCCAACACAAGGTGTGACACTGAAAAAATCTTTTAGTGGAATTTGAGGTAGTTTTAGACTACTCAAGATCGGTTAAAAATCGGCCAAAATAGGCCCAAACTACACATAAAAGCGTGATTGGTAAAGGAAGAGTTAAGAATATGTTTACGTACATGGATGACTAAAGGTTATTACACCAGCCCTATCAAAGCTTAAAACCATCTAAAGCTAAAACGGGGCACTTGCCTGCTCCATATATTATTCTTTCTTTTCTTTCCTTTACACTTTCTATTAGCTTAAGTCATGGCCTTAAGCCCTTCTATATTGGTATTATATTTTTCTTTTTTCATTACTTCATGCTGAGTATATTGCAAACCAGTGAAGTATATATACAATCGACTGGAATAATTGTAACCACAGGCACGCATCTGCCTAAATTATTTCTGTATAAATAAGAGAATTTCAACCAATCAATGAATGGAATAGTGTGCTTCCAGGAGAATCAGTGCACATAACAAGGTTAGCCTACCTGGGGTATTGTACAAAATATACCTGTTTCTAGGCATGGCCGCATCTCAGATACAGGTTTACACGGGTGACAATTGTGCAATATACAGCCATTTCCACCCTGCCAGCGGGTCACACAGAACCTTGAATCAATGCTGGAAAGGGGCCAATTTCAGAACAAACAACGATTTGCTCCCATTTTAGATTCTTAAATGCATTGCATTATGTGCATCCCCACAGGCGTATTTCTTTCATGTTTAATGATAAGTATCTATCAAAATTACCTCTTTAATGAACCAAGGCATGCTATTACAAAGGGGACACACAGGTTAATGACGATAGCACTGTCCTTTCCTTTTACAAATATCTCTACTTTCTGGAGGGATCAATCTAGACATAAATATATATATATATATATATATATATATATATATATATATATATATATATATATATACACACGATATATATATATATATATATATATATATATATATATATATGCATACATGTATAGACCTACATATTCCGAAGCCACAACCTCCACTGAGAATTTCTTAAAAGCACAGGGATGAGTCAATACAAATACAATATAATTATCATGCATTCTCTTCAACAGCCATGATTGACGGAGTGAGTGCCACTGGTTGGAAGGTAGTGAACCTCTTTGAACAAGGCTTCTACCGCGTCCGCTACAGTGACGCCCTCTGGGAGAGCATCCTCCAACAACTCAACAATGATCACACTGTAGGTTTTTCTTTTCTTTCTGATGAGTCATAAGCCTTGTGTCCACAGGGTGATATATTTGGTACTGACAAAATTTCCCAATGATAAAACCACCTTTGTGTCCATTCCCGATGACAAAAACCAAACATATTAGGTATTAATTATTGTTGGAAATAGACAACAAAAGTGTGTTTTTTTTTGGTCGAGAATTTCGTTGGCACCAGATTTTATCATCATGAGGACACACGGCTGTACAGCATTTGAGGAGAAACTGTAAACAGGTTTATGGTACCTATGGAATAGTGTATACAGTGGTTCTTACATAATACCTATAGTCCACTAGGCCTCTTCGGCCGACTTTTGTGTAGGGAATGTATGGCCAGAATTGGCAGAAGAGGACGAGTGGACTATAGGTATTAGGGGAGAAAATAGAAACACATAATACTGCATAGGGCCTGTCTCCATTAGACGAGCATCGTGGCCGATACTCGTATCTGTTACGATTATCTTGACAGATATATGCTCAGGATAAGTTTCTGCATGTGGAAATTAGAATTTATCTTTCAGGGGAAAGATGCTCTGTCCCTACCCCCATATCTGTCACGGTTATCGGTCACAGAAGTACAGACAGTCGTGTACCTTGAAAGACTGACATGTTTGAATTTTTCAGATGATTTGGTACCGATCTATGCAACGACAGCTGTAATAAGGGGTACACGACCCCCACCCACACACCGACAGACACTCACAACATAGCATTCAGCACCGATTTGCTCTAAATGTTATAAATATGGAGCATACTAAGCACAACATATGAGAGAAAGACTATCGTGTACCTCTTTATAAATTCTTACACGATATTCTGTACAGTGCATTGTCTAGTGGAGAAAGGCCCATAGTGTACACTAAACTTATTAGACGCCTTGAACACTTTTACACAAGGTAAACGAAAAATTCATTCAACACTTCTACACATCAAGACATTATATTCAAAATATTAGGTTACCGTAATAGCATGACTCTGAGGTGCGTTATCTAAGAGTGTATGCTGAATGCTAGAATGAACAGATAAAGTTCAACATTTTGTTTAACTACGTCATGATATATTTGTTTTACAGGTATTCCCATCACAGAACAGAGGTAAACTAATCAACGATGCCTTTAACCTCGCCAGGTATGGTCAAGTTATAGCTATCTGATCAGTTTATAGGGGAAATTGGCACGAAATCTATTACAATGGGAGTGTTAACCGAGTCAATACTTTATGATCTTTATTATGATGAGTCAAAATGAAACATAATTTACGTGTGATACCAAGGGAGTGGTCATTATTTATCAACAGGGGGGGGGGCGGTGGTGGGTTTACGCGTGGACAGGCGAAAATTTTTTACCCCCCCCCTCCGGCAGCAGTAAAAAAATTTTGCGCTCCCCGCGCCAGAGGCACGGAGAGTTTTCGCGCCCCCTCTTTGATCTATAGTAGCGCGCAGGCTTTTTTGCTAATAAGAGGGTAAATCTTTTTAGCCCCCCCTCAAGAGGGGTCAAAATTTTTTTTGCCCCCCCTCGAGAGGGGTCAGAATTTTTACGCCCCCCCTCAAACCCACCACCCCCCCTGTTGATAATAAATGACCACTCCCCAAGATTAACCACTGAAGACATTTCAATTTACAAGAATGCTGTTCAGAGTTACATCATGACAACATCTAACAATGTAAATGATAACTATGCCATGGTAATTTGATTAACAAGTATAACTTTTAATGCAATGCCTTTAAGGACTGCATAACGCCTCCAAGTTGATACCCATTATGAGGCTATGCTGCATAAATGCAGTACTAAAGAACGATCTGCCAGCCATGCATCGATACATCACACTCACTCTGTCCCTTCAAGAGTGCACCGACCCACAGCTATTAGCACTAAAGCCGTGTGTCCAGAGGGCGTCAAAATTGGTAGGCGACAGAATTCCCAATGACAAAAGCACAAAGTCCATTTCCAATGATTATATCTAACATGTTTGATTTTTGTCATCAGGAATGGACGATGAAAGGCGGTTTGTTGTCGGGAATGGATGATAAAAGTGCTTTTGTCATTGGGAATTCTGTCGTCTACCAATTTTGTCGCCCTGTGGACACAAGGCTTAAGAATGAATGCAGACATTGCTAGTTATTTACAAGGGCTGTATCTGTACATTATAGTGACCAATAGGCAAAGCCATTAAAGCAACATGTGAACCTTTAATGGTCAAAGCTTCATTTTGCCAATATAACACTAAGTCTGTCCTTCCTCCAGGGCTGGTATGATATCAGAGGTGAACGCCTTGAGGGCTACAGAGTACTTACCCAAGGAGACAGAGTACCTACCTATCTATGCCGGACTTGTCACCCGACTTAGGACCGTGGAGGACTGGCTCTATCCTACAAGCCTCCAGTATGATATGAACGTGAGTACACACAAAAATGTGGAGTTGCTATGGCCTTCTTTTTGAACGACATAGAATGAAACAAGTCAAAACCTATTAGATTTAACTTGTCAAGCCTGTCACAGACTGTTCATCTTGATGCCTTTAGATATGTATGACCCTCTGTGATGACCCTTTGGTGAAAGGCTGTAAAGTTGTTTATATTATATGAAGATAAGTTGTCAACATGAAGAATCTTTGCCAGGTATGACAAGTCAACCCTTTAGCCTTGTGTCCACAGGGCGTCAAAATTGGTAGGCCACAGAATTCCCGATGACAAAAGCACTTTTGACGCCCATTCCTGATGACAAAACGGCTTTTGTCGTCCATTCCTGACGACAAAAATCAAACATGCTAGATATCATCATTGGAAATGGACGACAGAAGTGCTTTTGTCGTCGGTAATTCTGTCGCCCTTCAATTTTGTTGCCCTGTAGACACACGGATTAAGAGGTTTTGCCTCGTTTATTTTATGCTACTCACTTTGAAATCAATTTGTTCTGTTGTTAGCTCATAATGATAGATCAATGCAGTGTTGACAGTTTAAACACTAACCCTAGATCAGTTCATCAGATGAAATAATTTGATAAACATGAAGAACTAAGGGCCATTTTCCATCACCCGATATGGCCCCTCTATCGGCCGCTAGACCCATGGTAGATGCTATTTTCGGCCGACAGAGACCATGCCCCACCATTGAACCCTATGGCAGCCCCGTCGGCCGAGGTGGTTGTGTGGGGCAGCTATCGGCCGATAGAGCACTCATATCGGGTGGTGGAAAATGACGCTAACACACCATGAAAGCATTAAGATCAGTCTATTCGTTCTCTCCCAATATCTAGCAATACGTCTACAACTTGGTACGTGCTAAATACGATACAACATCCTGGGACAATTCAGACCCCAAAGAGCATTTAGAAAAGTAAGTTAAATGATTTCATGTTATCAACTAAGAGGATTCTTCATATCCCTTTTCCATATTACATGTATTATTGTAATCGAAATGCAGATAGCGATTTTCAGCCTTTAAATAAACATTATGGTATTGACACAAAGTACCGAGTAGTCTAGATACTTTTAAGGCATTTCTGTGAGTATTTTGAGTAGATGCATTTACATGTGAGGTAGACGTTGTATATATGCATTTGAAATATGTGAGCTTGAATGTCGTCTGCATCTGAATGTCTCCTGTCCCTATTAAATTGTCGTCTGCTTCTAAATGCGCCCTGTTTCTAAATGTCGTCTGCTACTGAAGATATGTCCGGACAATGATTCTGAGAGAAAACTGTAACAGACGACACAAGCCGTGCTTGGACAAAGCAGCCGAATTATACGCCTCCTTCATGTCAACCCCCGACAATAACCCGTGAGTATATAAATGAAATCATTCAGATATTTCTATTATATTTCTTAATCAATTGAGCATAGGCCTAATAGACGACATTTCACTAGGATAAAAAGCTATTCCATCTGTATTTGTTTTTCTGTATACTTTGGATACCGAACTAGTTAACTTGACAGTTTGCATTTGGATAGAATAGACGACAATGCTTGTTTTCTCTAAGCATAGGATGTTTCTTCTGTCCAGATGTATTTTACGATTGTAATCCAATGTTGATACTAGAGGAAACAATATCAATACATAGCCATTTCCCTCTCTCTCCAGCATCCACCCAGACTTCCGTAGCTTTGTCTACTGTACTGCCATCGACATAGGGGGCGCTGCAGAGTTTGAGCATGCGCGGAATCGACTTGAGCAGGTGAACAGCACCCTCCGTCATGATGAGTATGTAGGGTATGAGATGGACTATCTCCGTAATGGTATGACATGTGTTCGCCAGCCCTACCTCATACAAAGGTAAAAATATATACACTGAGTGTATCATAATATATATGCTATTGATAAAAGTGTTTGGTTCCAAACGCAACAAATCCATTCCAAAATGCCAGCATATACCCATGTTTGAAGGGCTCCCCTGAAGTGAATTTTGATGCTATCAAGTACAATGATGAATTTTTAAAAGTACAGAAAAATATATTTTTGAAAACGGTTTTTAACAACAGGTAACTATCTCTAACCTATAGGCCTTTGAAATATTTGCCTCTTTTTTTTCAAAATGGCGTTTATTGCTTTTTGGAACCAAACTCTTCAGATGTAGACATATCAATTAAAAAAGATTAGTACAAATGAAATGTCTTTGAATTGTTCCTATGGATGCACATAAAATAAAACAGTAAATAACTAAAAACCAATTAAGAGTACATAACTACAACCTACTTGGTCACACTGTGTGTAACGTGACAAACTTGTTTTTCCTGCTAGGTACCTGGATTATGCTGTGGAGAAGAGAGACCTTGCCCTAATGAGGGGTATTGCAGGCCGCTGGCAGGCCCAGGGCCAAGTGTGGGACTTCTTGGTCCAAAACTGGAATAATGCCTCTATAATGTAAGTGTTTGGGTAAAACTATCATTTTGTGTACATTAAAGTTTCATGTACAATATCGTTGCCAATGAACAAAGTTCTGTGTTAAACATAGATTTTAAGAGATTAATTAACACTTGCAAGAACACAGTCTACTACAGAGAACCTCCTATTGGATTGATGTTCTCTTTATATTTGTTTTTTTGGAGTTGCTTGCCGCATAGCGGCCAGGAGTGCAGCGACCTTAGCAACTCCATTATGTTTTGGGTTTGTCAGTGATCTCACGGTCACCTTGTGACGCAATTTGTGACATCATACGTCGGCTGTGACGTCACACGTCGGCCGCAGAGTGGCAACTCCTATCCATGGCCCTTGCCACATTTTTCTTGTTTATTAGGTTTTGGCCCACTAATCATTTCATGGAGTTGGTGTGCCCTCCATTAATCTATTATGAATTTAGTACAGAGTGCCCTATAAGATCCCTTTTCATCTGCTACCAATGTATAAGTGACGTTCTACTGGGTAACGCATGCTGAACCCTGGGAGGGTATCAACATAAATTGCTCACACTTTAGAAGAAAATGAATCATTAGCAAACAAAACTTTGTTGCTCTAGATTTCTCAACATATTGAGGCCCGTTTAAGCATTCTAACCATAGACGCATCACAAAGTTGCGATTCCAGTAACTCTGAAAAAACTACATCTTCTTGAAGCGTTGGTCCATGACTGTTTCAATGTGTGTTTAGATCTATACTGCCTATAGATTAAGTTTATGCCTTTAGTACTGTACTCTATATCAATAGTCTATCCTGTTAGATACACATGTCTGATTTCCTATCCATTACATTCTGTTGCATTTTTTGATGGATGCTGTATTTTAATTCAAATGTTCATTATTTTAGGGATGCCAGAACCACTGTTTTGAATACTATAACCACCTATTGGAGTACTGACATACATATCAAAAAGGTAAACTTAGGTCTAAGGAAAAAAGAGGAATATCACAGTACCATAATGTACATCTATGTATAGGTATAATATTTTATCATGAGGGTGATAAACCGGACATTTTCCAATGTATAGAAAATACAAACCAGATTAAAGCAAACTTTCGCGAATAAGAAACGTTATGAAAAAAAATTTCCAATAAACATACTATGTTGATAGCATAAGCTTGCATTGGCAAAGAGGAGGAAATGTTCGACTTGTATAATAACATGTATTGAGAATTACAAATCGGAGAGGTTCGCCTAAATGTGATCGGCAGATTTTTTTTTTTTTTTTGCAAAACCCACTATTATCCAAGAAACGTTTGATTCCGGTCACTATTCTTTATGATATACAACGTTTGTATAATACATACTATTTTTTCACTACTTTGCTTTTCAGGTCGAGAATTTGGCTAGAGATAACCCCGTACCAAGTTGGGACAAAACTTTTGAGGATGTTCTTGACAAAATCAAGAATAACGCCAAGTGGGTGGAGGAGAACCAGAAGCCTATTGGTGATTGGCTCGCCTCTGTCAATGGCGGAAGCTCTTACAGTCAACCGGAAGTCCAGTCAGCGCCGTCACGTCAGCGACGTGATGTCACAGTTTCACGTCACGAAGGAGCTATTGTCGAAGAGGATAGGTTACAATATGTAAATGCCATTGAGTAGAAAAATTAGACTTTTTTTTGTTAATGTATAGCAAGAACGTATAATCATTATGTGCGATCTCATGCAAAGGGATTTCAATGTCACATGTAGGAATCTTATCAAAAAGAATCATGCTATTACCGTTGCCCTCCTCCAGCGAATGTTATATGTTATGTCCAGATGCCATCGTTACTGTTGAAGGTATACATCATAGCATATCTAGCCATTGTTGCCAATATTACATATCTCTTTTAATTCTTTTTGTAAATCAACTCAGAATCCAAAGCAGCATCCATGTATTTGTATACACATGTTAAAAGTATATGAAATAAATATTTGTAATACAATGTTATCTCATGTTCTTTGTTTATGTATCGTAGGAATTGATAATTTTCCTTGATATCGAAGTCAATACTTTAAAATGATTAACAATAATTGATGGTATCATGATATCACTATGGCTCTAACATTACAGTATACAGGAAGATTAAAACTTGGAATGTAGTTTTGTTATTTTTGTCCCAACAACTATTTCAACAATTTAAAGCTTAGACATTGTTCAGGAAGAGAACGTTGCAAAAGGTGTCACTCTGGGTGAATGGAATAATGTTGAATATATTAACTGAACTCAGGTGAATTTCAAATGTGAGAGTTGAACACTCTCCCAAAGGGAGTAAAGACAAAAATATTCAAGTAAAATGTATCAAATACAAAGGATTAAGAAGCTGCCCTTCTTTAGGTGGCAGAGGCTCTCATTCTGTATACCATTTAGCCTTCTTCAGGGGGTAGATGATGCGTAATTATTACATCATCCCATTTTACATAATATGTATGCATATTGATTATAATGTTTGAGTTATATCCCCTTCAATACTTACACACCTGTTTGTGAAATAAAAGTGAGGAAAATAAATTGGAGACTTTATATTTTGTATAGAAGAGGTCCTAAAACATATAGCCAATCCTTCATAATCGTCTCATATAACCTTCCTGTTCCACTGACCATCTATTTGACACCTGTCATTTGAGTTGAGTGTGGGCGTTTGCAGAGGGGAGGGAACATCTTGTGGTTTTGAAAAAAACACCTCCAGTGAGTCATTTACCAGGAGGGTGATTCTTAAAAACTCACGATATAGAATTACCATATTCGTCAGGACACAGAGGTTATCAAATAAAGGCCTAATCAAGCTTATAACTGACATTTCTGCATGCTATCTGTCTAAAACAGGCATATGGTACACTGGAAATGTATAATCTTTTCAAAGTATGATTATATTCTTTTTCTAAAATGATTCTTACTAAATGCATGACATGACCACAAAAGGATCGTCAGTTTTTTAGAATTGCCCTCCAGAGATGCTATGACACATGAGTGGGCTAGACAAGGGTGTAAGAAGTAGTCCTGCAAATTGATATCCATCTTCTATCCACACATTATTGACTTTGCTGTGTTCTTCCCCTCCAAATCCACTAAAGTGGATAGCCAACATCAATGTTAAAATCTAAACAGCATTTGGTACATAACATTTTACTATTTGAAGGTATATAGATCATGAAGCGAATGCCAAGTTAGGCCTTTGGATATGTGCCAAACACTGAAAAACCTTATATAAGGAACTAGAATGCTATTAGAATGTCACGTCTTGATACATGATGTGAGTCTTCTGATGGGGTGTAGCGTTTTATCTATAGATGTCCCACTCTAGGGAAGCTATATGGTTCATGGCTTAATCCGTTCAGTCTTTATTTTGCCTTTTATATCTGCAAAGTAAAATTAGATATACTTGGGAAGGTCTATCCTATATAAGTGGCTGTCTGGGGACATCAATATGGCAATATTGAGACGATACTCAGTCAAGGGAAGGTTTCTCTGAGCAATGGAAATAAAGGGTCTTATAGCTGAGATGTACAGCAAACTTATTAAGCTATAAGGATTGCAACCCTCTCCCATTCATTATCTATCACCTATAATAAACCATCGACCATCGGTGTATTATACTTGGATGGAGAGATACATTTACAAGGAGGACCGGCATGGTAGCAGGAGGGCACTGCCCACCCCCAGCCAACACTGACACAAGAATATGGGGCCAAATCACTTTGCATTCTAGGTATTGCCTATAGGAATGTTTCTCTCCTAGTTTCTTTTTGTACAATCTTGCCTCAAGCCCCCTCTCTCCAGCAACCCACCCCCTCCCAATTCCCCCTCTCTCTCTAACCTGCCCATCAGGTCCAGAGACATACACACCTTCCCCATCATGCTCTTTTTCCCGCTGCTTTGTTGACTCAGTCTTACCAACATTCCCTTCCCACCCCCTTGCCAACCATTCACTCTCAACACCCCAACACCTCTCCCTCCTTCCCCTTACCCCCAGCCCCACCCCTACCCCCACATGAGTTTACGCTGCAAAAATGGTGTTTAGATACTTAACACAATACTTTATATATTCCTGCAACGTATTCGTAATCACAGTAAGTTCCTAAACATTGTTAAGCTCAGGTGTTTAGGTGCCTGGATGTTTAGGCTTTAAAGTTCTCTGAAATGATATTATTGTTTAGATAGAAATTTACAAACTGCATTGTCTGTTTCCTAATTTACTCTTTTTGGAGGACATCAGCAGGTATAAAGTTTACAAGTGCAAAGTCCCCAAAGATGTTTGCCACATGTATCTGTACTACAGTAGAATGAGAGACTTGAGAAGGTACAGCAGCTTAGCAGGAAGGACATTGCTTTAATCCTTTACAAAATAACACCAAATGGGTGTCTATCATTGAACCTATTGACTCTATTACATTGATGAGGGTGGTTTAGTGGTTAGTCAAGTCAATCCTCTATTACTGTCTCCAGTGGTGGATCCAGGATTGTCTAGAAGGGGGGACCCAAGACTTGGTGAGAGCTGATGAGGTAGTATTTGTGGTCCCAAGCACTGCAAGCCCCCTGTTTGGGGCCCCCTCTACACTTTTCTTTTCCCTTTTCCCCCCCGTTTTCTCCTTTTTCCTTCTCCTTTTTTTCTGGTGGTGGAGGGGGGCAGGCCCCCTGGCCCACCCCCTGGATCCGCCACTGGAGAGTCTCTATTCTCATAACATTATATGGGATGAAACCATGATCAATATTGGGTTTGGGGATATTTGTCAGAAAAATTGTTTGGGATTGTGTGCAAAAAAACTAAAGGTAGTGCTGCTAGCTGGTGTATATCTGACATTCAATCATCTAAGCACATGTATAAATCTAAATACCTACTATCTGTTGTGGTTAAACTCTATACATGTTTAGCAAATTACTTCCTAAGCATGTAGTCATTGGGTCACCTATCTAACATACATGTTAGCGTTGTTCAGACTCCTGCATTTTTAAACCTAAACACCATAATTTGCTAAGTAGGATTCGGCCAACTCATATATCACAGACACCTGTCTCAGACGTGGAGCAGTGTGTGTGCCAGGGTACTGGAGACCAGAGGCTTCATTCCTCTCTATGTTGTATAGGGGTGAGTACCAAACTGTCACCAAAGCCTTCTTGGTACATGTCGTCAGTGGGAACGGTTTGAGTGTGCTTCAAATAGATAACCAGGAAGTCATCCAAAATGTCAAAGAAGGAGACCAAGATTAAGGGTGACCATGGCCCAGGTTGCCATGTGTCCTGCTGTATGGGTTGGACAATAGGAGTTGTAGTCGTTGTGCTAATTGCACTCCTCCTGATACTTGCTATCTTTACCTTCCCCTCCATAAGTAAAGAGGTGTGCGCAATTGAAGGGAAAGGTATGTCTCAAGCTGAGATATTGAAATCCGACCATCTTTGGAGGCAGTGTGGAGATATTGCCAACTATAGGAATGCATGTAAGTATAGTTTCATCATTTTATTTCCTTTCACACGATTTCTTTGAGTGTCCTGGTTTGAGTCTCAAAGATTCATGATTAACCACTTCTTTTGCACAATCTTTAGCCAATGTGATTAAAAAAACCCCTCAAAATTAGAGTGGGTGATTTTAGGTAGGGGTGACTCGCCCCTAACTCAACCACTAGGCATGTTGGTACCTTAAGTCGACCATCCGACCTTATTTCAAGTTATTTTCACGATGAATTGGGATTGGTCGTGTCAAGTGCAGGGTATTCATACTGTAGTTAAGGGTGCAAAGTCAACTGGTAGTTACATGCTATCTGACAGAAGTTAGCCCAGGGTGGTCGACTCAAGGTACCATCATGCCTAGTGGTCGAGTCAGGGGCAAGTTACCTAATGCCCTACGGGACAGCTCTGTACAATCAACACATATACAGCAATTACATAGGGTTTTGTAGGGCATAGCAGTGCTTGCAATCATTACTAAACAGTAGCTGTAAGATCGTGACGGCATTTGAGTGAAGGGCTCCCACGATGATTTGAAGTGTGGCAATTGTAGTTTGTTGAGAAATGCCCTGCAGGTGAATCGTTTGCACGCAAGACGTCCACCACACTGCCGTGCGGTTTTAGACTTCTTTGCTTAAGAGTTTATTTCATTATTAGAAACCCAAAAAAACATCCTCAAAAATGGTATCTGATCTGTTCTTCTACTTGGCATCAGTGAATTCCAACAGTCTGATATCTAATATTGGATTCCCCATATTGATATGCTATGGAAGTTTACGATCCCACATTGGCCTGTGAGATAGGTGAGAGCACCATATTCCATTAATGATATGTAACTACATGTCTGAAGGAGGCATTCAATTTTGAGGAGGTGTGGTGGGGAACTGTTGATGGCATTTGGCAGAATGACTGCAAAAAAAGATATTAAAGTTTTATTGTTTTTTTAGCATTAAACGATGTTGTTATGTGGTCTACAAGGCGTTGAGACACTTGTTAAAAAACATCAATTTCACATTATACATTATGACTCAGACGCTACAGACAAACACCCTTCTTGCCAAATGCGAACAGTCTTTCATTTGATGAGAAAGGGTGTCTTTAAGACATTTACAGGTGTGTTAACCATGTCGTCTGAGGTCTGGATAGCTTTTCCAAAACACATACCGTAAATCCTCCCTCAGATGCAGAACACAATTTGTGATTTGAGGCCAGAATCGGAATACTAAATTCGGCTAGGTTGAATCCTACATGGTAATTCAGGGCTCCAATATCGCGCGATTCTTTCTGTTGCATTCTCAGGGCGTCCTTCAGCCCCTAGACTTCTAGATTAAAAGGATTGTTCAACTCTTACCGAACCTCACAGTAAATTAAAATCCAGTAGCCAGTAGGCCTAATCACATTTCCCAAGGCGACAGAACGCAAAATACCATACTGCAGAGACATTAGGCGAGGCTCCACTACGCGATTTTTTGGCACACTCTCACCTAATTTTATCCCTATAGTGCTTAAGGTATAGGGTGTTGACATTCCTATATTCCCAGCAAATTGTTGCCATCTGTCGCCATGATTGGTCATCAATGGTGACTCCTTTTTGAGTGATAACTCATTCCGTCATCTTTCGCCACTGTGTGTTAGACTCATGTGGCATAGCAATTGCTATTCCTGGTGATCTTGTGCTATAACGACGTCCTGTTCCATCTAGCGACATGTGTGAGCCACTTCACACAGGTTGACAAGGACAACAATTTGCTGGGTTGTAAACATGAGATTCAAAATTGTAAACATGAGATTTCAGGAGTTATTTTATGGGTGATCTCTCTCCTTGTGTGCCATATTTACCAACTAACATGCACCTGCATAGACTCTGTGATCGGGTGGGAGTTCAATATATAAACATCAACACAGCAAAATATAAATAACAACACAGCAGTCACATAGATCGCAGGGTCTTGTACTGTAAAAATCAAACCTGTCTGATATTGAGTTTCAGAGAGTCATCAGTGTGCAATATTTACATTAGGTCAACTTGATTTAGTAAACAAAACATCTTTTGGCAACAAAAATGTGCCTGAGATTGTACACAAAGCCTTCCCCACATAAACAAAAAGCTATCTCAATCTTCTATTTACACCTTGAAATAATAACAAATACCACTCTATAATCTGTGCTGCCCTTCTTGAAAAACCTTTTTGCTGTTTACCAGGAGTCTTCCATTGCACGGTCTACTTGCCACAAAGAATAGCACATGGCCTACTGAGGCTAAAAGCCAATGTGTACAATGATATGTAGATTTTTATACCTAGATTCTTATGTAGTTAGCCATCGTAGGCGTACATGCTGGCCCTCCAACTTGCCCAACTATTCAGGGTGACCCGTTGAAGCATTAGATACCATGATATTTAAGTTAGTCACTGTCTATTATTAATGCCTCAATTAGTATCCGATTATTCCATTGTAGGAGATAGGGGCCATCCATAAATGAAGTCATACCAAATTTGATCCCATCATGCCAGGCTTAATCCCCCCTCCAGCAGGACGTCATTTGTGGATGCCCCATACTTAACTTGACATGATTAAGTCATTGCTGTAGGTCTGTAGATTTGAAAGATCCCATCAAAGAATTATGTAGGACAATGAAATGCTCCTTAAAGGCTAATCAAGTATACCCAGTTGCCACAGAATATTGAACATATGCTGAAAACATAAACATATACATACGTACATACAAGAACGTTTGCCTCTGAAGGCAGGTATTTCCATGGCTTAAATTATATACTTAGGAAGTGATCATTTTTTAACAACGGGGGAGGGGTGGTGGGTTGGGGGTCAGAATTTGTTGCGACCCCTTGAACGGGGGTTAAAAGGGTGCATTTGCACGTGATTTTCCCACCCCACATGGAGGTAAAAATAATTACCCCGTCAAAATCGTTTTCACGCGTCCACCTGCAAAGCCATCAACCCCCCTGTTGTTAATTAATTATGATCACCCCCTGAGATAACTACTTGTATATTATGAGGGAAAAAGAGGAGTTTGTCCCAGTTTTTCTCCGACTGCTGCATCACAATAAAAACGCGGAAGGGCATTTAATGAGAACCGGTCTCCACACAGAGAAAAGAACACTGATCGCTTTGACGCATACTGCACAGGTCACAATTTGTCTCCCACATGACATGCATGAAGGCATGTCGAATGAGGTTGACCCTCTCATATTTGGTTCGTCAACTCAACTTGACATGCGTAATGAAGACACGTCACATATTTCTGAACCATTCACCTGAGTGCTAGGTAATACTGTGAGACAATTATGTAAGGGTCAAGAGCAGTCAATAACTATGTACCAATGGTTCAATCAAGGCAGGCCTATAATAGAAGGCAGGGGATATCATAGTCCCACAGGCCTGCAACACTGAGGCACCTTTTCCTATCTACAGAACTTCTACTTGACTGAGGACCTCTATGCACTCCATAAGACAAGGCATGGAGGTGCATGGCAATGCCATATGACTCCCTGTACTGTAGATACTGAGATTATAGATTGTGGGTTAGAATACAGTCCTTTGGTATTTTCACTGACCCACACAAATGGTGTCTAACCTCTCCAGTTGAAGTATTCAGGATCATATTCAATAACAAATGCAAATTTAACAATGACATAGAATTCACTACCATTCATTGATAGTATTTACAGACCTTAGTGATCTATTTTTCATGAAAACAAAATGACACAGATACATCAAATGTCTCAAGTGTTGGTAGTACTTCTTGGTACTGATTAATCCTGGTACCAAAATGGTTGTTTGCCCCATCTAGTGGAATATCCTAGAACAATTATGTATGTCAAACCATCACATGTCAAGTGCCTTTGACATGGCCGTGACCCTAGTCAACTCACAGATGACATGGCATTTTAAGGCATGTCAAATCATATGAGGATTACTTTGTGCTACAGTTATCATAGTGACATATGTGCACATGTCCCACTGACGTGTGCTATCTGTGTCAAATCAAGTTGACATGGGTATACATGTCACTTTGTCAGGAAGACTTATTTCAGTGCATGCCTTAAATTGACGATTTATTCCTTGTGAAATTCATGTGAACATCAATACAGGGGCACATAGGAAATGCAAATGAAAATGTCTCTACAATTTACATTGGCATTCACATTTTGATCATGATTTATCATTGCTATTCGAACATAATGACACGAAATGACCTTGATGTTTTGAGGTATATGATATTGTAGCGATTATCCGATTCGTCCTTCCTGTAAACACAACACAACTCGGAACATACAATTCATCAGTTTATTAAACCCTGGCACCTGGCCACACCATCTAACTCCGGATCGGCTCTGTCGTGTTATTTCTCTGCCGTGTGTCCGCCTTGCTTTCTACTGGAAAACCGTCTCCTCGAAACTACACGCACACGCGCTTTTATAGCCACCGCAGCTTCTGACGCTGGTGTCACATACCCAGCGTCGGACGCTCCGTCCCTTGGCTCGGACTCCGGGCGCCCGGAGCTCCGCCGGCCCCATCTAGGATGGTTCCGACTCGGCTCTGTGCTCCCTCGGTCTTACCGCCACACTCTCCCCTACTAATATAACACTACGGGGTAAGGTGCAAAACAACAAAAAAACCCCTTGTGAGGGTAGCTAACTTCTACATAACATATTTACAAGCGCAGGATCCCCTGGGCGCTGAATAAATAATAAACAACTTCCTCTGTCTTGGCCTCGTTTCTTTTCCCCGGAACCCGGAGGTGACTCGGTGAGGACTCCGCCTCCGGGCGCTCCGATCGCCCCGATGAATAGCTGCTACCTTTCCACGAAGGCACGTCAACTGGACCTCGGAGATGACTTGGTGAGGACTCCGCCTCTGGGCGCTCCGATCGCCCCGATGAATAGCTGCTGCCTTTCCCCGAAGGCACGTCAAACTGGAACCCGGAGATAACTTGGTGAGGACTCCGCCTCTGGGCGCTCCGATCGCCCCGATGAATAGCTGCTGCCTTTCCCCGAAGGCACGTCAAACTGGAACCCGGAGATAACTTGGTGAGGACTCCGCCTCTGGGCGCTCCGATCGCCCCGATGAATAGCTGCTGCCTTTCCCCGAAGGCACGTCAACTTGAACCCGGAGATAACTGGAACTGGCCCCGGGATACCGTCTCCGACCTCCCAACGCTCCCTACTGCGTCCGCCTGGCCCGGCGTCCCTAGCTCCACGTAACGTATGTACACACGGCTCCTTCCGCCGTCCGCCCGCGACAGCTGCAGCCCTTGTCTGCCTCCGACCCTGCCGCCGCTGCCACCCTCATCGCTTCCGCCCTGCAAGTACCAAACATGAAGCACCCGATGAGCCACTGCTTTCGACCTCTCCGTCCTCGGTAACAGCCACCCCAGTACTCTACTGCTTCCGGACCACTGCCTCTCCGCCCCGTCTACTCGGAGTGGGTTGCCCGCGTCCTTCGTTTCCTTCCCCGCCCTCTGCTGCCGTGTACTCGGGGCTTACCGGGTTTCGACACGTCACTAGGAACAGGATGAATAGAGTCACACTTACCCTGTCCCTCTCCGCTGGTTCCGGGCTCCTCGTCCTCCCCACGCTCGCCTCCCTCCGACTGGGCTGTCGACTGCTCCGTGTTGCTCGGCTCTGGCGGCTGCCGCCGACTCCCACACTCATGGCAGAACTTTCCCGGAGCCGATCCCACTGGCTCCCCGAACCGGGTGCGATATGTCTGTACGACCTCAAACTGTCCCTCCGGCAGCTGCCGTATCTCGGTGCCCATCCCTCCTCCCGGGACCACCACCAGGTCCGGAGTAAGGTCCGGGTTCAGTCCCAGCATCTCCGCGTATGCCCTCAGCGTCGTTGGGCCGTCATATTTTGAAACCCAGAACATTTTCTTCGCCCTTCTCGCCCTCGCTAACTCCTCCTGTGGTATCCTCTGTACTGGTGGCGGAGAGACGACTCGGGGCTGGTCTCCTCCTGGTTTCAGCTTACAGTCCGGTACTACCACAACCCGGCTCCCTGGCTCCCCTTCCAGAGGCAAGCAGGAGTCCCCCGGTCGCCCTATTGCCCACGGGGTCCCTTCAGGTAACATAATCATTGTGATTGTCCCCTCCCCTTCTTTCTCCGAAGCGATGACTTGTACTAAAAACTCGCCCCCTTCTGAATCCAAGCAGATGCCATGATCCGGGACCACCGCCCATATCCTGGTCACTAGACTCCCCCCTCCGATCTCTTCCCCCGAGACCTGTTCCGGCTCGGCCTGCTCCGATCCTCTCTTCGGGGTGCTGGTCCGAGGCCTGCTCGTCCGGGATGAGGTGGAGTGGTCCAGGCCCCAGAGGTTAGCTGATGTCCCCCCTTCCCCTGACTCCCCCAGCTCCCCCCCTTCCACTTCGTCGGCCGCCGGTGCTGGGAACAACCTGGCCTCGGATGGTCTTGGGAACAACTCATTGAACTGCTTCTCCAGCTCCGCTATGCTGAGTCCCATGGGGGCTGGGGACCCCCTCATTCGCATCTGGTTAGGCGTTTCCCCTATCTCTCCATACTCCCGATGCACTTCCCTTATTATCCACTCAACTTTGTGGAACTGCCGGGGCGTCAGGTACGTCGGCATCCCTTCCTCCGATGTTATCAAGCTGCCCCCAAGAGTTGGTTGCTCCCCTCCTTCTGGGTTCACTCCTAGTGCCGCTGACGGCTGGGTTTTCGGAGACGCGCCAAGATTAGGCCCCTTCCTCTGGCCACCGCTCCGCGTATGGGGCTTGCCCTCCGAAGGTGCCTTCTCCGGCGTCCGGTACCCCAGCAGCACCTCCAAGTTGATGGCTGCCAGCTCCGTCTCGTCCCCGCTGATGATGCCCAGACTGCCAGGCGACCTCCACCTACTTCCCTTGGTGGACCCCGAGCCCCCTCCTTCTGGGAGAGCTTTGTTGCGACTGGGCGGAGTTGTCTCTCCGGGGTACCCCCGGGTCGGGCTGCTGACTGGGGTCCTCTCCTTCTCCGAGACCCCCGGCTTGGATTTACTCGGCACTGCGACCACCGACTTGGGTTTCCTCTTCCTCTTATCTGACGATCCCTCGGCCCCTTTTTGCTTCTTCTCCTCCGTACTCTGCTTCCTCTTGCGGCTTGCCCCTGGCTGCACCGCCTCCGGGTCTGGGAGCACCACCTTCTCCGGTTCCCATTCTCCGACCTCCGAGTGCCGGCTGGCAATGTGTGACTTCATATCCGACAGATAGTCCTCCTTTACCTGGTGGCCACAGCCCCCGACCGGGCAGACGTACTCCCTTACATCCTTCTCGTGTGCCTTGAGATGCCTGTCCCTGTTGGAGCGGGAGGAAAACCACCACTTGGGGCCTCCCTCCTTCAATCTGCACCTATCGCACCTCCACTTCGGAAGGGAGTCCGGCCCGGCCTCCAGAGGCGCCGTCTCCGGTCGTCCGCTCGCCATTTCTGTCTCTGATGGTGATAGTCGTCGGTTGTGTCTCTCGTCGAAGTGCTCACTACAGGAGTTCGCTGCAGACTGGTTTTCGGAGCGGCTCCGCTCCTCTTTATACCCACCTCCCCCTCTAGAAGCGTGGGAACGGCTCCTCTCCGTCTGTGCGACCACGTCGCTACGTCCGGTCGAGCCGTGGGAATGACGTCTTTCGGCACGTTCCGTCCCGTGTGCCCTCCGCCTCTTCCTGCCCCTCGACTCCCTTTCCCACGCCTCTGTGCGACTTCCGCGGGAGCTGTCCGACCTACCCCTCTTTTTTCTATGATGACTAGTCGAGTCAGCCCTGGCAGCCTCCACCCTCGTCCGCTCCCTGCTCCGAGTCCTCTCTTTCTCATCGCCTTCCTTGGTCACCACCACCCGCCTGTTTCCATTGCCGACTGCCATGATTACCCTCAGCCCGACCCCCCCTCCTTCTTTTATGGTAGAGTCGCTCTCTCCTGATTGGTCGGTATTGTTGCCGGGGGCCTCGTCCGCTCCCCCCTCTCCGTCTACTGCGCTGTCGGTCGCTAGGGTGCTTACATCCACGTCCGCGCCCTTTCCCGCTCTTTCTGAGAGACCGTCCGATTTCTGGGATTGGCCCCCCGGCTCCTGCCGTGTCGGTGGATCCCATACTTCGGATGACTCCCCTGCCTTCCCCTGTTCTCCAGCTATTGGTCGCTGGGCCTGGATCATCTCCCTTTCTCTCAAGAGATTCAGCCAGTTGTCCTCCCCTGCTTCTTCCATCATCTCGTCATACCGCAGGAAATTGTTCCACATCATCCTCCATCTTTTCACCGCTCTTTGCCTCTCCGGGTCTGCCCTTCTCTCCGCCCTCCTGGCCTCGCTCGCCCTATTTCGAGCTATCCTCCCTCCCTCTCTCTCTTCTTTTTCCGCCTCAGTGCGTCTCCGCCTCCACCTACCCTCCTCGTCAGGAGAAGTACGGTCCACCCACTCCCTGTCCCCTGACAAGGGGGATTCCTCGTCCCAGGAAATGCTGGTCTCATCCTCCACTGGTTTCTCGGGGGGAGTCGGTGGCCACACCATGGCTGCCACTCGCCGAATGATGTCGACCCCCTCCTCTCCCCGAGTCGCCTTGTTCTGGTCCCTCGCCGGCCCCGACTCCATGGCGCCTCTTGCCTCTCCGACGCTGTCCTCCTCCGGCAGGACCTCCTTCAGGGTGTCATAGTGCACCACCTTCCGGCTCCCCCCTTTTCGGATCTCGTAGACCGCCTGCCCTATCCTCCTCTCTACCCTCCATGGTCCCGTCCAATAAGACTGCAGCTTCGGAGACTGACCCATTTTTTTCAGAGAGTGGAAGTAGTACACCATGCTCCCCTCCGGGATGGTTTTGTGGTCCGTCCTCCCATCGTAGTTCCTCCGCTGCCTCTCCACGGCCCACCGAGCTCCGAGCTGTCTCGAACGCCTCCGCCATCTCCCACTGCATTTCCGCCATGTAGTTCCCGTCTGCCTTTTTCGGCCATTGCTCTGGGTAGAGCAACCCCAAGGGCGTGGCCGTCTCCCTTCCCATCATGAGTAGGTTCGGAGACAGGCCCGTGGTAGAGTGAGCCGAGGACCTGTACGCCGCCATCACAAACGGCAGGCGGCGGTCCCAATCTTTCTGGTCCCTCCTGACCACCGTGGCCAAGAGCATCTCTATCGTCCGGTTCGCCCTTTCCACCATTCCATCACTCTGTGGTCTGAAGGCGCAGGTTCTGGTTTGCTTTACCTCCAACAGGGCGACTATTTCCCTAAACAGGGCGGATTGGAAGTTGGTCCCTCGGTCTGTATGCAACTCCACAGGCGGCCCCAACCGGCACACGAACTCCTCCACGAAGACCCTGGCTACCGTACTGGCCTCCTGGTTCGCCATAGGATACGCCTCCGTCCACTTTGTAAAATAGTCGGCTGCTACTAAGATAAACTTATTGCCCCTAGTGGATCGGGGCAGGGGCCCCATCACATCCAGAGCCACCCTCTGTAACGGCAGCCCCGCCCCGACATGCCCCATCTTAGCTCTGTGGATCGGGGCCGCCGACTTCCTCCGGTTGCATGCTTCACATCGAGCGCACCAGCGAGTGGCATCCCGTCGAAAGTCGGGCCAGTAGAACCCCTGCTGCAGCCGGCGTATGGTTCGAGCCCTTCCCAGATGGCCCGCCAGTGAGGTCCCATGTGCTCCCGCCAGCACCTCCGTCCGGCTTCCCTTTGGTACCGCCACCTGGAAGCTTTCCCGGTTCATTGGGCCCACCCATCTCCGGACCAGTACTCCCCCTCGGAGCTCCAGCCTCTCCGTCTGGACCCTCCAGGCTTGCTCCTCATAGCTGAAGTCCCGCGCCTCGTCTGCGGTTGGCGCGTGCTCTGCCTCCACCCAACTCCGGACCCGGTTGAGCAGGTGGTCCTCTTCCTGCAGTTTCCTCCAATCTCGTCGTTCTACCTCCACCGGGCTCTCTGTCCGTGCTCCCAGATCTTCTGCCCGCGACTGGGACCTGGACACCACTTGACAGACCTCCGGCTCCGGGGCCCCTCATCCACACTGCTTACACGGGTCCCTGGATAGTCCATCCGCGTTTCCGTGTTGTTTCCCTGGCCGGTGCACCACTCTTATATCATAGGTGTCGATGATCTGGATCCACCTCGCCAATTGCCCCTCCGGTTCCTTGAAGCTGAGCAGCCATCTCAGGGAGGCGTGGTCGGTCCTCACCTCCACCGGTCGCCCCACCAGGTAGTGCCGGAATTTCCGGAGCCCAAAGACGATAGCCAGGAGCTCCCTCCGGGTAACGCAATAGTTCTGCTCCGGTCGTGACAGCGTCCGGCTAGCGTACGCTAGAACCCTCTCCTGGCCCCCTTGGGACTGACTCATGACCGCTCCCAGCCCTGAGTCGCTCGCATCAGTGTCCAGTGTCAACTTCCCCTCCGGCTCCGGGAACGCCAGGACTGGCGCGGAGGTCAGTCGCCGCTTCAGCTCCCGGAAGGCCACCTCGCACTCCTCCGTCCATCTGAAAGCTCTTCCTTTCTCCGCCAGGGCGCTCAAGGGTTTGGCCACCGTCGCAAATTCCGGAATAAACGCCCGATAGTAGCCTGCGAGTCCTAGGAAGCTCCGGATGTCAGTTACGGTCGCCGGTTGCCCCCACTCCCGAACCGCCTTCACCTTCGCGGGATCCATTGCGACCCCCTCTTCACTGATAACATGCCCCAGGAATTCCACAGTCCACCTGGCCAGCTGGCATTTCGACGGTTTTATCCTCAGGCCGGCAGCCACCAGTCTCCGAAGGACCTCCTCCAGTCTCTCCATATGCTTCGCGAAGGAGTTGGAGAAAACCACCACATCGTCCAGGTACACCAGGCATGTCCGCCACTGGAGTCCTCTCATGACCACCTCCATAACCCGCTCGAAGGTGCCGGGTGCGTTACAGAGGCTGGAGGGCATGCAGCGGAACTGAAAGAGCCCCTTATGTGTGGTGAACGCTGTTTTTTCCTTGTCCTCTGCTCGGATGTCCAACTGCCAGTACCCACTGGCTAAATCCACCGAGGAAAACCAGGAGGCTCCGGCCATGGTGTCCAGGCAATCCTCCACTCTCGGAAGGGGGTATGCATCCTTGACTGTCACCGCGTTCAGCTTCAGATAGTCCACGCAAAATCTGGTGGACCCGTCCTTTTTCCTTACTAGCACTACCGGGGATGCCCAGGGGCTCTGGGACTCCTCTATTACCTCCGCTGCCAGCATCTTATCCACTTCCTTCTCGATCATCTCCCTCCTGTGTGGAGCCAGCCTCCGAGGTGGTTGTTTGATGGGTGTCGCCTCCCCCGTGTCGATTTTATGCTCCGCCACCGTCGTGTGACCCCTGTCCTCCGGACCCAGCTGGAAAGCGGTCCTCCACCTGCATAGCAGCTGCGCCAGCTCCTCCCTCCGGCCCATTTCCGGTCGAAAATCATAGAAAGTTTGCATATGACGAATTTGGAGGTATTCCAGCCCCTACTCTTCGAATTTTAGTTTCCCCCTCTATTTCATTGGGTCAAAGTGTCAGGCTGAATGAGATCTTCATGTTACATATGGGTTTTAATGGTCCCATATGCATATTTTGGGCTCCAGGGGGGTAAAATGTGCCCAAAATGACCAAAATTGTCTGGGCGAAATTGTGTCTGGGAAAATGACATTTGAGTTACAAGCCATCTTGAGGGCTTAATTTCCTACAGAAACAATCTTCATACCTCCATGAAAATCTCAGGTCCAGACTTTTTTTGACCTCTAGATTAAGAAAATCACATTATCATTTATATCAGATGTGTCCTTGCTATTCTAAAAGAAGCATACTTATAAGAATTCTTTTTCTGGGCACATGTCTGGGCGAATGACATGTAAGGCCCCATATGCACACTTTCTATGATTTGTGACCTTCCGTTCCTTCCACCAGCTGGCGTACCCAGTCATCCGGCTCGGCCCCTGTGGATCCCAGCAACCGACACCACTCCCCCGGCGCGTGCTCCGATTCTCCTTCCACCCTCTGTACCGCCCCTAGGGTCATATCTTTGTATATGGTAACTGCCTCCTGGCCTGGATTTAGCACTCGCACCACGGTTATCGGGCCCTCCGGTCTTATCAAGCTCCGGGCTACCAGGAACCTAGGTTCCCCATGGTGTCCAGCGAGGCCTTCCACCAGCCCCTCCTGTCCGTCCTCCCACTCCCCCCGTAGCGTTCCTTCCAGTACCGCCTCCTCCCCAGCTCCGATCACCGCCGTACGTGAGCTCACTATCCGGCAGGAACTCTCGCCCTCCGACCAGACCAGCCGCTCCCGTCCCAGATCCACCACCAAAGCTTGTTGCTGTATGAAGGCCGCTCCTAGTATGGCCTCGTTCGGTACCACTCCGAATGTCAGCCGGACCGACCTGCCTCCTAGCTCCAAAAGGGCGCTCCCTTCTCCCGCCAGTTCCATGGACCGTCCATCCACCGTAAACGCAGTCCTCCCTGACTGCTCCAGTGACCTCAGCTCCCCGTTCTTCTGCCACCAGCTCATCGAGATCAAGTTCATGGAGGCCCCCGTGTCAATCAAGAGCTGTATGGGGGCCCCTCCCAAGCAAGCCTCTACCAACAGGCCACCTCCCCCTCTCTCCCTCCGTCCTTGTACTATATTCTCCGGCCTCTCTACTCCGACCTCCGCGCGGCCCCTGGCGCAGATCGGCGCTAGTTTTCCGCCGGCTTACCGGAGGTGGGTCCCCCACTACCACCTTCCGACGCGCTCCTCCGGCCTTTCCTCTCCGGGCATTCACGCTTAAAGTGCCCCTCTTTTCCGCAGCCGAAGCATGCTGTCCCCGAGGTCCTCCTCCTCCCGTTTTCCTCCGGATCTCTTCTTTCCGCCAGTACCTTCACCAACTCCACGAGGCTTTCCAATTTCTTGTCATTGGACAGCAGTCTCTCCGACACCGTCGCGACCGCTGCCCTCACCCGAGTCCGCTGGTCCCCCTCGCTTTTTAAATAGGCCTCCCCACTGATGGCTGTCATGACCGCCGATTGAAGGCTCTTTGGCGCCGACTGGTAGACCCACTGCCTCAGGGGCAGCGACAGACACAGCAAGAATCTATCCAACACCAGCGTGTCCCGGGTGCGGGCGTCCGCCTCTGGGTATGCCAAACGCGTGTACTTAGCCAGGTCCTCCTGCAACTCCTGCAGATCCTCCCCGGGCTTCCGCTCTCTTGTCCGGAGACATGCTTTATAGGTTTCCTCCTGATTTGCCGGCTCAAACCTAGCTATCAGCGCCGCCCTTAATTCCTCGTATCCTTCCTGAATTCCGGGCTTCCTCCCCGCCAGCAACCTCCTGTCCTGTCTCGACAAACTCAATCCTAGAAACATGCCAGCCTCCTCCGGAGACCATTTGTTCGCCTTCACACAGAGGTCGAAGTGGTTCAAGTAATCCGTCAGGTCGGAGGTCCCATCGTACTTAGTCGGTTTCACCGCCGGTTTGCCACCGGTCCCATCACCCGCCTCCGTAGGCCGACATCCTTTTCTCCCCTTCGCCGCCTCCACCGCCAGCTGAGCTATGGCCTCCGCCAATCTGTCTCCCTCTCTTGCCCACTCCTCTCTCACCTGTTCCCGATCTGCGTTAGCTCTCTCCTTACTCCTACCCCCGGTTTCTTCTCCTTCCCCGTCGCTCGAGTCGCTCTCATCATCCGGGTCCTTGTCTGGCCCCCTCCGGCAGCTCCTAACAGACGTCTGGGTGCCCCTCCTTCAATGCACGACCGCCCGGTACCAGCTTCAGTTCGGGCCCCGCCCTGGCGCTCCGGATTCGGCCCCCGCTGAACCGCCTCTCCCTGCCGTTCTCTCCTTGCAGCCTCTGCCCAATCTTCCTCCGTCCACCACAGCTCCTCTCTCAGGCCCTTCCCCGGCATAGATTCCGATCTAGGATCCTTTCCCGCCACCCTCCAGTGGGGTTTCCTCTCCTGCCCGTTCTCAACCCTCTCCGAGCCCAGCTCCCACGGCCATCTTAGAATCAGCCTGTCACGTCCCTCCTCCTGCCTCTCCGGTCCCGTCTCTCGCCGCGGGGGCCCCTCTCGTCGTAGGGTGATTTCCTCGTCTACCACTTCCAGCAAGCTCGCCTTTCCTGCGGTTTCCATCTTCACAGCTTCCTTGGTGTCATCCGATCCGTCCATGTTTACGTTGAAGCGGGGTTCGTCACTAGCTGTCACCAATGTAGCGATTATCCGATTCGTCCTTCCTGTAAACACAACACAACTCGGAACATACAATTCAACAGTTTATTAAACCCTGGCACCTGGCCACACCATCTAACTCCGGATCGGAGGCTCTGTCGTGTTATTTCTCTGCCGTGTGTCCACCTTGCTTTCTACTGGAAAACCGTCTCCTCGAAACTACACGCACACGCGCTTTTATAGCCACCGCAGCTTCCGACGCTGGTGTCACATACCCAGCGTCAGACGCTCCGTCCCTTGGCTCGGACTCCGGGCGCCCGGAGCTCCGCCGGCCCCATCTAGGATGGTTCCGACTCGGCTCCGTGCTCCCTCGGTCTTACCGCCACAATATGTGATGGTACAGTGTCATAATCAGTTATCACAAATGTTATGTAGTTTTCTGGTGATCCTCACGCACGGCTCCGTACGGTTTCCCCTAATCCTTTAGGCACTACCAAGTTGGAAAAATGATACATACTATAGGCTAAATAGGTTTTTAACATGATGCCCCAATGCGTCACACCCCTCTCAAAGAGTTTCAGTGAACTTTAAGATAACATTATACATGCATGTCACAGGACTGGTATATAAAGATAGGTCCTATCTATGGCATATGTCACCTCTTGTAGGTATAGGACTGTGTCCGACGATGCTCCCAGAAGTGATAGATCCGACAATCAGCATACCCGATCTAGGGGTTCAACCAGGGGGAGGCCAGACCACTCCTGAACCACCAGTTCGCGTTACCAATGCATTCCTGAATGAAACATGGAAACCAAGACACTACAACATCCGGCTCCAGCCAATGGTAAGTTAAAACTGACAATTTCTGGTGTTTCACACAAACTCTATCAGCCCTATGTGCATATTGCCAGAATTTATTATTGATTAATAACGAAAATATCTCTAAACATGCATCACGATAACAACGGCGTCGTAGAGAATTAGAGCACAAGTCATTATATTATCTGGAGTAGGTGCTACAAAATGAAATCACCATAATTATCTTGATTGGTATGCGTTAAGATCAGCAAAACTGTATTTCCTTGTATTTCCTATTGAAGTTTAGACTCTAACATCTAATCACTTTGATGTATATTGTGACTTTTGTTCTGCATCATAACCTGTTGAAACCCAGGAGATGCACACACCATGATGGGCTTTTCTCACAGTTATTGAAGTGATTTGTCACAACCGTACTTTTAGGCTGTAGTGATTTGTGAAAGGAGAGATTCAGAAGCAATATCTATTTCACTTTTGATTAAAACAGATATTCGACGTCAACGATCAAAGTCTTCCTGGGTCAGTAGAGATCTTTATGACCTCACAGGAGTTTACCAATGTCATTGTCCTTCATGCTCTTCAATTGACTGTCGATCAAGCAACAATTGAACTCAGGTATGTACCAGTCTCATCCAGTCAGGATTCTAGGAAATACCCTCTCTTGTTTGGGAATTGTGGGTCTAGATTATCTGGGGAATATTACTACGCATGGTACCTGCCTAGATTTTACCACTTCAGCAACCAGTGGCAAGAACTACTTTTACCCATAAACGCTGGTTGCCAGAGACGACTCATGCTAGTAGTCGAGCTGGGGCCAGATTGGTATGTACCTAGACTGACCAGCTGCCTACATTTGTACACGCCTAGGCTGCAGAACACTAATTATTTTTCCACTGTTGGCCTATATAGCTTTTGGGCAAAAATAAAATACTTGTGCAAGTATCTGGGCTTAGCCATTATCATTTTCTTGTAGATATACATTTTCCACAATAATTTAGAGCCATGGCATGTGGTACAATGTAATTAACTTTTGTGCTATAGGCCTTAGATTTGGGGGTTTTGCAGTGAATGATTTCAATAAATTCTCTAATTAAATAGAGTGCACCCCCTCAACTTACCATCAAATATCAGCCTAAACAACACTCAAATTGATTAATATACACCCTAAGGATTAATTTGATACCTGGTTTGCCTACCCACTGTCAGATTTTAGACCAATAATCATTGTACAACACCCTTCAGTGCAGAGTTACAAAGTGTCTCCTGCTGCCACCTCCCGTCAATTGGTGTCCTGCAACCTAAAGACCTAGGATGGAACCTTGGTGGTCAATCAAATAGCTTGATGAGCTTTTATTCACAGTCCCATTATTGTCTCATCCAGATTCCCTTACTTTCATGCCCTTCTGGACCCTCAAAGAACACTGAGAATCGATTCCCAGAGCGGGTATCAGTCTGGGCGCTCTCCTCAAATTTTACTGATTTCTGATATTCACATGCAGTTATGGTCATTTCCCATAGAAAAAATAAACACAGGGCTAAGACATTTGACATGCTAATTGCCTAGGGACACCACATGAGGCACTGAGTGTCATTTCCTCTCTAGGTGCTATAAAACATAGAAAATTATGAGTAAAATGTACGAAAAACCCTCTGAAATATAATGTTATAAAGGAAAGAAATTGACAAAATACATCTTTACTCCATGTGCAATGGCTTGAACAGCCCCATTTGCATATTATTCAAGTCACTCCATGTGAGGACGAAAAAATAAACCAGATATGGTGAATACAAGGACATTTTATTAAGTGTCAGTAGACATTCATTGGCTGCATAGCTCGGGGAGAGAAAAATGATGTTTTTCTCCGATGCATGTTAAGGCCTCTCATAGAGTGCTGAGGTCAATGGAAATAGATGGAAACAGCTTAGAATGTAAAATTCAGGTCATTTTGACCTTGAAAACTATGATTTTGGTTACCTGGTACCCCCTAGAGAGAAGTATCAGGCTTGTGGATTGACGGCAAAATATTTCTCAGAAAACTCTCCGAGGCCAAAACTCCGCTACTATGATTTTCAGTGATTTCACACTAATTACACTGATTCCCTTGCCCTTTCTCACCATAACATTGTCAAACAGCCTTACCCTAAGCAAAATAAACACATTTTAGTGAGATTTGACAAACTTGGTAGAAGGCCCTATATAGCCTGTGGAGGCTGCAGAACAATAATTATTTTTCCACAGTTGCCTATATAGCTTTTGGGCAAAAATAAAATACTTGTGCAAGTATCTGGGCTTAGCCATTATTATTTTCCTGTAGATATACATTTTCCCCAATAATTTAGGGCCATGGCATGTGGTACAATGTGATTAACTTTTGTGCTATAGGCCTTAGAGTGCGGACATACCCAGATTTAGGGGTTTGCATTGAATGATTTCAATAAATTCTCTAATTAAATAGAGTGCACCCCCCTCAACTTACCATCAAATATCAGCCTAAATAACACTCAAATCGATTAATATACACCCTAAGGATTAATTTAATACCTGGTTTGCCTACCCACTCTCAGTTTTTAGACCAATAATCATTGTACAACACCCTTCAGTGCGGTGTTACAAAGTGTCTCCTGCTGCCACCTCCCGTTAGTTGCTGTCCTGCAACCCCTAGCGCTACGGCCTGGAGAACCAGGTTAGTATGTACCTCACATTGAGTGCCTTCTCACTGCTGCTGGCCTGATTTCAGGCCAAAACAACAATTATTTCTCGGGAACCCTGGGGGTTGCCGGATATCGACAAGAGGTGGATACGCACATAAAATTAAAGTAATGTCTGGGCCATAGCCTGCATAGTCTGCATGGAGAGTTTTTGGGTGAATCTCTCTCATTTTCTCTGCTTCTTGTGGTCAGGCAATGCATTACAAATTATGTCAGTTGATCTTAAATGACCTTGCAAAGAGGTCAAAGGTCACCCAAGGGTCAAATTTACAAATAACCCTGCCAAAACTGAGTTTTGAGTTTGAGTTTTGATACCAAAGTTAACCCTATTTGAGACAAGAGGGGTAGAAGAATAAAGGTGTACTTGTACAACTGCTAAGTGTAACAAAACTGCTAACTGATATAATAACACTTAGCAGTTAACCATCCAACTGCTAACTGTAACAAAACATTGTCAAGTGTACTTTAGGGGCTGTCATCTCTGATCTGCCCCTCTGATCCTGTGATTGAAGCTCTCATTGCCAGTCTAAGGGTCTCACGGTCGTGACCGCTACACTATTGATATAGCCTACCTTATGATATTGTGTGGCCCTTAGTTTACAATATATGTGAAAGTTATACACCTGAATGAGTTTTATTTGATGTTACAGATAACATTTATTGTAACAGATAGCAGTTCCATGTCCCTTTACTTTACAGGATGATCTGGGTTTTGTTACAGTTAGCAGCAATTGTTACACATAGCAGTTGGATGCTAGTAACATTTAGTGATTTTTTGTTACAGTTAGCAGTTGGATGGTCGCCTGCTAAGTGTTATTATAACTGTTAGCAGATGTGTTACACTTAGCAGTACTACAGTTCTGGTTGCTAATTCGTGTAAACACTCCCCCAAACCCATCCTGACCACTCAGGATGGTAGTACACACAATTAGCTTCAATTTTCACTCCCATCCCTCTATATGCGAAAGTTCCTGAGATACACTCAAGACTTGGGCATTCTGACCAATCAGAGAAGTAAAGACAATATGGGTGGGGCCACTTGCTTCGACGCGTGATATCTCAGGAACAGCTGGTCTGTTTGACTCGGGATTTGAAGCATTCAATGGGGGCCCACTGGGCACATCAATGTTGATTCAGCGTTGAAACAACATTTGCAATGTTTGCATATCAACATTGATTTAGGGTTGAAATAGAGTTGAAATTGAAAGTTGAAACAACATACTCAAAATCAACTGTGATTCAACATCTAACCATCAGCGCTGATTCAATGTTTGTGTTTCTATGTTGACTCAACATTGTTTCAACAATGTTGAAACAACGTTGACAGTTGTTTTGTTGACATATCAACGTTGAATCAACATTGTATCAACATTGAAATCAATATTGTTGATTCAACATTGACAAATCAATGTTGAATCAACGTTGAGTTGACAACAATATTTCAACATTGATATGTCAACTGTTGACTGGATGTTGAAATGGTGATGGTTGACAACGTTGAAATACAAATATTGAAAAAGTGTTGAAAACAGGTTGATCAACACCATCAACATAACATCAACTGGTTGTCAATGTTGATGCAACATTGTGTGCCCACTGGGGGGATGTACTTTCTTACTTACAATTGCATACAAAGACCCAATTTGCACCAGCTGCACTTAGAATATGGGGGTACAGGCTAGTAGTGAATATAGGTCAAAATATATATGCTGAAAACCTTGAAAAGAAGGATAACAGATTGATGATTGATGTAGAATGGACAATGTATATCTATTCACTATACCAAACAATCTACATTGTAATAAGTTAGTCATTGCCTTCTACCATTTTCATTGAGGAAACGCCTACATTCGTTTTGATTTGAACATGTGATCAAAAAGTATGCTTCCAAAGCAGCATAAGGTGGTACTGGAGAATTGAACTGGAACCCGCCTAGCTGTGTAATTCCATTTGAAATGTGAATGGAGAAAGAGTAATCAGAACTCTTGCACCAAACAGAGTTTTTAGGAATGGGTATCCTATATGTTGCCGGGATAGTTGTTCTGCCTCTGCTGAACCAGATACTACATTCTACTAGACCTATATATTTATGTGTTCTTTCACTTCAAGGCCATAGAAATACATTACCTTGGTTCATATCCACAGGCAAGGATCACCCTCTGGACCTCGCAAGATGATCAAGGACTTTGTGGTGGACACTCCTCGCCAGTTCATAAAAATTTACACTCAGGACAATCTCCCCCCCTTCATTGAGTATTATCTGAAGCTGAACTATGTAGGTACTCTCAATCACCCATTGATAGGCTTCTTCAAGAGGAGCTATGTCTTTAAGAATAGTCTCAGGTATGTAGTTATATTATTCTTTTAATTATTTCATTATGATTGCTCTTGGTGTTCTCTGTAGACACAATAATAAAGGACATTGCATTGTGCTATGGTAGATCATGACCATGTTAACAGTCTATGACCTTGTCAAAACCACGTTTTTGCAGTTTAATGGTCTACAAGAGAAGGGATTTGTTTTCTTAGATTGTGATTTCACTTTGAAATTGTGACATATAGTTAATAGGAATATTAAATAATATACAGGAGAACTTTCCAAATTCTGATGCTCTATATAGCAAGGTGCACTTTGAATTCCAATCAAAAAGACTTGATGATGTGAATACAGCATCATTCCCTTTTTGTGTTGTAGATATTATGCTGTCTCACAGTTTCAACCTGATGATGCCAGACGTGCCTTCCCCTGCTTTGATGAGCCATCCTTTAAGGCCACTTTTACTGTGACTCTGGGCAGAAAACCTGATTTTGTTGCTCTCAGCAATATGGAGTTGGACCAAACCGTGACCATGTAAGTAAAGGGTTTTAAATACCATAATCCCAATGAAAATGATTATGACATTAATTTTATTGAACATTGTTTAGGGAGAATTTGCACCTTTCTGAGTTTTGACTGACAAGAACTCAAATATAACACCACAATCCAATGTAGCCTACACTTTGCAAAAATTAGCAAAAAAAAGTAGTAGAAAAAATAAACAAAATGATAGTGGGAGTATAGTTGTTGTTTTTACATTTGCAAATTTTGACATTTAAAATTTAAACATCTGAAAAAATATCATTCCTGTGTAAGAGGACAGATTATGTTATTTCACATTGTCTATGGTAATAAGGGAGCTTTTTCCAACCTTACAGGGGAGAATGGCGTTGGGATACCTTCAAGACGAGCCCAGTCATGTCTACATACCTTGTAGCCATGTTTGTTGGAGAGTACACCAGCAGGGAGGCCACAACTGCAAGGGGCACCAGGGTAGGTCATTTATGTATGCACAGTCTATTCCCAAGGAGAAGACTATAATCCCCACTTGAATTGCTGGATTGTATGAGTGCAATGATTCAAACTGCACTCTGAAATGTAAAATAAGGAGAGCAGGATTATGTTAATGTTTTCAATCTTCTCTCTAAGGAGATTAACACTGGCCAGTATACATTACTATTGATATTACTATGGTTAAGCAGTGTATATAGGATTAGCCGAAGCCTCACGATGCAATTCTGGTATCTGCTGAATGAATGCTGCAATCTTTTAAATCCTTTGTTCTGTTTATTTTTGTTTACAATGTATGTAGTACACTAGAAGATCTTTTCTGCTGGCCAGCTTAAAGCAGAATGTAAACTAAAAACAAACAGAACAAAGCATTTAAAGGAACGCAGTGTTTCATGGTTGCCAGCGTCACATAGTGAATGTCTGACAATTGAGGTTGCCACTGCAGTGGCTGTTTCAGGATCTTGTAAGGGTACCAATAGATATTTCTGGAGGGCATTTAATGACAGTGGCATTATCAAGAAATGCCCTCCCAAACTTCTGTCTTACCTCATGGTTTAATGATTGAAATATTAATTTCTGTCAGCCCTGAAAAGGGGTAGCCATGGAAAGGGGTGGGGGAGTGGCCGGCCCAACCTTGAACCAATAGATAGATGGTCTTGCTACAGTCAGGAGCATTATGAATGCTACCAAGATTTCTGGATTTTCAAGACCTATAGAGCTCCAATACAATCCACTTCTCCTACAACTTAAGCTAGTATTATAGAATGCTGGAAGAAAGGGGCGAAGTGTGAAACAGTCAGCTTCATTATCAGCTTCTTAAGCCATTTAACCATGCTTTCTCTGATTTCCTAGGTCAGAGTGTGGACTCAACCAAACCTTGCTGCTTATTCCAGTATTGCACTGGAAGTAACGGGCAAAATAATAGAGGCCTTTGAGGATTACACTGGTATAAAATTACCACTCAATAAAACAGGTAGGAAACACTTGTCTTGCATATTTCTAACTTATTCAGAGAGAAATATGTATGTGATTTATTTCATTCCATATCTGTTGATCAAGCATGTATTTGTGTAAAGTTATGTCACAAAGAGTACATTATATTATGCTAATGTAAAGAAGTACAGTTGTACCCATGTTCAAAATTCAAATATCATAACATCATTGCTAATGTTATAGATCAGGTGGCAGTGTCTGAGTTTGGTGGAAATGCCATGGAAAATTATGGGTTGATTATTTACAAAACGGAATCCCTTCTCATAAGCCCAGCTGAATCTACAACCTCTGATAGAAGATCTGTCATCACCGTAATAGCACAGGAACTAGCCCATCAGGTAGTTTTTAATTTAAATTGTCATGCCTTTTCTTTTTTCATATAATTATACTCCCTGCAAGTAGTTATCAGTGATTTCTTTGACAAAAGAGGGTTTGTAGAATTCCCTTTGACATTTTCTTATCCCTCCTGGGGTGGGGTAAGAAATTATGCATGTCATTTCACATTGTATCCAAATTAACTGGTACAAATTATTCAATCTCTTAATCACTCCCTACAATGTGATAATCACGTATCCATCTTCATTAGTGGTTTGGCAATCTGGTCACCCTGAGATGGTGGGATGATACCTTTTTAAATGAGGCCTTGACTACCTACATGGGCACCTACATTGGTATACCTGCTGTCCGCCCTATGTGGAATGAGGTAGGTTAAAACTATTATTTCTGGGTTTCTTTATCAGTAAATAATAAGAATATGTGTTTTTTAACATCTTACACTTTAAGAAATGCACATGCATTTTAAGCACTGTTATTTCCTAGCCATCGTGATGCATGGATGCGCCATTTCTGGGTCGATGTATCACACATCCAACATAGGCTAGTTTAGTTCTAGCAGACACACATTGTCTACATGCCTGCATACATAGGATCCATGGCCATGGACCCTTCTAGTATAATGCTGTCTTTCAAGGGGCAGATCCTTAGGGCTTTATAATAATTTCCTAAAACTTTGCTGCTACTACCCATTTCCATTCAGCCTCTGAATTTCATCACCAACATCCAGAAGATCATGATTCAGGACACACTTGCAGGTCAACAGCCAGTAAGACTTGCAGGGTTATCAACAGGGGAAGGAATCCAATCAAAAGCTTTTAGTATTGTCACCTATATGAAGGTACAAATGACTATCATTATGTAATATTATGTAATGCTTAGTGGTCTCCATGTAACTGGTAGTTCAACCACATTCCTGAACATAATCATATCTTAGCCTCGGAGTACCCAAGCCTCAAGCATACATGGCTAAAATGCATACACTGCATGTTGTATATTTTGAGAGCCCCTTATATTATAGCATATACAATATTTTAACCACTCTGAGTGCCCTTCCTAATACTTTCTACATTCACAAATGTAACATTTATTTTCAGGGAGCTGCTGTCATCAAGATGTTCCAATACTTCCTGAAGGAGGAGACCTTCAAGAAGGCTATCAGGGTACTATATTTTATTCAAATTCCTTATTATGATCATAGTCAACGTTTGCTTCTAAGAGCATAAATTATTATCATACAATTTTGTAATTGTATAACTTCATATTTAGTTAATATTATTAGCAAAGGTCCACGAGTGGCCGTCTTTGTGAGCGTTATTTCATGCGCAGCTTGAAGGCCGTATTGCACGAAGCCCAAAGACATACTGCCACAAGTGCCCCTTTGCAATCATCCCATGGTCTGAAGGTCTCACACTGTCTTGTTACAACATCTATGGATGGTTATAACATCTAAATCGTTGCACATAGCTTGTTTACAGTGCTATTCTGAATCTGTGACATTATCAAAGAGGTCACGTTAACAGGTTGTGAAATATGCACCCTACGTATTTCACGGCAGTTGTGAAATATGGCACTATGGTGAAAACTCTATGGTCTCTCAATATTTCAGCATAATTTTACCTTGAGATAATAAATTTACCAGGCTCAGTTTATAAAGCATTAACCTCATTCTACTCTGACAAATGCCCATGATATATGTCCTATGTTTGTTGACACATGAACTAACCCAATTATTACTGACACTTTATCATACTTTCCCCTTGTCTAGAGTTACCTCAGTGAATTCAGCTACTCTAATGCAGTTAAGGATGACCTCATTAGGGTAATAGAAACTGTAAGTTCAGTATCCCTAGTCTATTGTTTACTCATCTTATATATTGTGCAATTCTTTAACAACAGGTAGGGGGGTTTGAAATTCTGTGCATGTGCAATGAAAATTTTTCTGAAGATTTTCCGTCCCCTTTTATTCTTAAGGGGCGAGGTATTTTTTTTTTGCTCAAAAGGGCTTAACCCCCCCCCTTTTAAGAGGTCTGACATTTTATTGTCCCCTCAAGCCCCCCCCCCCCGTTGTTAAAGAATTGCCACTTCATTAGATGTTTGATGTTGCTTGTCATTATTGAATCTCTTAATGTGATTACCACCAGAAAAAGTAAGTAAAGAGCCTGTTACAAAGGAAAGTTATCACACTCACATAATTATATACATGTATGTGCCAGCCACGGCATCTTCTCTCCAAGTACATCATTTTACAAAGGTATTTCTTATCTAGTTCTCACTGTTAAATGAAGAGTAGTACATAGTGTATATATTTGATTCATCCTAAAAACTGAAAAGACCAACATCTGTGACTCCAGAACTTCCTCTTCAGGCCAACAATGCTCTTTACACCTGATAGTGCTTTTGTCATATATTCTCCTCATAATGATGAACCTTGACTGTTCACAATACAGCAAGCTAGAGCTGATTCTGAGGTGACCTGGGATGAGGCACGTGCTACCCTATCTGAGATTGCCACCTCATGGCTGGACCAGGCTAATTACCCCCTTCTGGAAGTGACTGACCTCCGGAATGGCCGCCTCAGAGTAAAGCAGTCACGATTTGTAAACTTCGCAGAGGATGAAACAGAATATCCTCCACCATTTAGGTAAGTATATTATAATTCATTAACTCGGAGTTTAATTATTTAAAAACATCTGATTTGACAGAGAGATAGAAGGTTAATGCACTAAGGCAGTACTTCAAAGCAGAATACTTTGATGCCAATGGTATAAACTGATTTTGCCATCCCTCTCGAGGGAGACAATTGTAACTTATTTCAAGATATATTTGAACTTGATATGTCATAGAAATTATATTGAAATAGATGGGTTATGAAGTCCTCTTCTTTGGTTATTTAAATCCATCAATGTCAGTTTGTTGAAGTATGGAGTCATTTCCCAATTGAGTTCAAATTAGTGTTAGGACCTATCTCCACTACACGACTATTGGGACTGATGCAAAGATCTGTCACGATAATCTCCTTGAAAGACTGACATGTTTGACTTTTTCAAACGATTGTCTACCGATCTATGCACCGACAGCTGTAGTATAGAGGTACCCCACCCCCACTCACACACCTACATGCACCCATCATACCATGCTGATCAGTACTGACAGTCGCTGTGCCAAATTATCGCCTAGTGGAGAAAGGCCCTTAAATGGTGTCCTATTAACAGAAGAACATGCCTGTGTTAGTCACCTGCTTCCACTTTTATCCTAATATATCAACTAGACCTTTCTCATCCTATGTAAAGCCTTTTCTACTTCTAGCAACTACTCCTGGTACATTCCATTCACATATGCAAACCGACAAGTACTAAACCGTCAAGGCTGGATGAATAAATGGATGTACAGAGATGATGTTGGTGAGATATTATTCCTTGCTAAATAAAAATCTTTTGGAAGTCAAGGTTTTAATCATTAGATATGTATCAAAGCCTACTTCAACTATCTGGTATAGAAAGATGCAAAGGCAACTTGTCTGAATTAACATATAAATACTTATAGATAATATGTAGGGCTAATGTGAGTAGTATAATATGTATCGGAAGGGGACTATAGTTAAGTACTGTTTATTACTCACTCTACCTGCAGCCAATCAGAGGCCTCCCTTTTGGCGGGAAATTCAAATGTGGGGTCACGTGACCTAGACCCCCGTGGTGTGGCGGAGGCGGGAAATTCAAAAATGGTCATGTGACCCTTACCCCTTGTGTTTTCCCGCCAAAAAATGGTCCCCTCTGATTGGCTGGCTGGCTGTTTAGGTCATGTGACCTCTATTATGCAAATAAGGTCACATGACCCTAATTTGAATGGACCAATCAGAGGTTGGCATTTTGGTTGGAAATTTTAAAATTTGGTCACGTGACCTCATTAGCATAAAGAGGCTTGGTGGTTGGTTTATGATGTAGATGAGATTGTGACTTTTAGTGAGATATTTTTTTTTCATAGATGAAAAAAGGCAAGCTGAAAGCTTGCCAAAAAAAAAGAAAATATTGGCCGGCCCTTTGGGTGGGGGGCCCCTAATAGTATGGGAAGGGGTGGGGGGCCCTTTGGGAGGGAAGGGGAGGGGAGGAGCCCCCTTTAAAAAAAAAAAAAAAATTAACCAAAAGACCCGCCCCTTGAAACAGGGGCAGGTCTATTGGAAAAAAAAAACTAAAAAAAAACTTACATGATAAGGTAAGAAATACAACAGAAACCGCATTACACATTTTCACTTTTTTTTTACTTCTTATAAATGTCATATTTTTATGTACACATTTCACTTTATTTTCATATTTTTCATTTCGTTCGATTACGGTGACGAGTTCCTCCATCCGACTCTACGTGTTCAAAAAGAGATCCGCAACTGGAAGTGGTGGGATAAGAAAGAAGTCTCACGTTGCTTTCCATCGATCTGCTGTGCACCGATTTGATGAACTTCAACTCGTGCTCTATAAGCTTTATTTTCTTCAGGATTTCTGTCAGCAATTTTCCAACCGTCGGAGTTAGGTTCATAGCCTCCATGGCCAATGGATAGTTTAAAAAAAATCTGAAATGTTCCACGGTGATGTGATCGTCTTCTAACCATGTGTGTATGGTGACTCCACATTGGTAGCATTGAACAGCATCCTTACTTCTGATGTAAAAAAATCCGTGCGTAGCAAGTTTCTCTGCCAAATGTCGGTTCTTAGGCCACATGAAATAGTTGAAAGTGCTGAGTCTCTTGGATAAATCGGTGAAAAGTGCGTACTTGGGCACCATTTTCTTGACACACGAGGTACGTAGGTAGTAGACTGTAGGTAGGTAGGTAGGTGACGACGGTGGTGATGCCTGTGTGTCGATTGTGGACGTATACCAGTGCCGGGCAGGTTTATATAGTGCTGTTTAATTTGCTTTCCAGCTGTTTACTCCCTGTTTTTTTGTGTAGTGACTTAGGATTTAGACCCCCTGTGGTGCACACCTCCTTCATGTAAGCTTACCTCAAACTCCACCTTGCCTCCGTCTCCGTCTGTCTTGGTTTTCAAAGTAACGCAATATATATCTGACCACATCACCCCTCCTCATGTCATCCATCAGTACTTGAATGAGTTCATGATGTGTACTGGTGGGTTTAGCTGCCCACTTCTTCAATACTTTGAAGGCGTGGAAAGATAGATCTTGTTCCGGTTGTTGAGCGATGATAGTTAGCTTATCAGAATCTACTTCTAAATACATACCCATATCTCGCCACTCCCTGGATAGAACTTCAGACATGGACATGAAGTACCTCTCCACTAAAAGTGAGTCGGGGTTGTTGTAATCCAGATTGTGCTTCTTGAAAAAGTTCTGCGTCCCATACAGCAGGTCTAGTCGACGAACACTGACGTAGGCATGGTGAAGTTGACCCCATCTGGCATGAGGCAAAGCTTTAGACCACCAAGCTTTGAATATCGCCATACACATGTCCTCCGACGTCTCGATAATGACCATCGAGTCCGGAACTTTAGAGGGAAGCTCCAAATAGATTCCCGATTTTTTCCAAGATCTAACTAACTGCCTTTCTATTTCATGAAGCAAATCATCATCATATCCCAAATTGTCATATCCCAAATTGGTACGGTCCCATGATACAGTGGTCATCCCGTACACTCAAAGGGAGCCAACGGGGAGGGTGGTTCAGTTTCAAGACTCATCTTGTCTGCAAAATCGTCGAAAGGGGTCGGTAGGCAGGTAGGCAGACAGTGGCCAGTGGTAGGTGCGGTAGTCACAGTGGTCAGCAGTGATATGGTCTTTCAAGAGAAATTGAGCTTCTTTATATAGGGTGATTTAATCCTATTTACAGTGGGATACTCCCCCGTCTTTTGGATCTGTTGACATCAAACAGTAAGACACTGTCACAAGTGTATTTAGTCAGATTACTTTTAAAATCTCATTGAACAAGGGAAAAGGTGTTGCGATAATTACCCTAAGTCTATTTTACAGGTGTAAGGCGCGGGCATTTAAGCCTATTTTCAGCTGGATACTCTCACCGTTGTGTAGCGACTTATCAGCGTGAGCCTTTGGATCTGTTGACATCAAACAGAAGGAGAAGACACTGTGACAAGTGTGAAAAAGAAAGGGTTTAGTGATAATTATCTTAATCCGTTTCTTTTTTACAGGTGTAAGGCAAACGGGGGTGGGGCGGTCGCTCATTAAGGTGTTATGAGATTACCCTCCCCGGTGGTGTGTGTGTAAATGAGATAAGACACTCTTTTTTTTTAAAGTTTTCTAATCCTGTTTAGACAAACTTTCATTTGGATCCCCCCTACGGTTTGGTTCACCTGTGGAGGGCAGGTGAAAATTAGATTTAAGGCTCTCTGTGATCATAGGGTTTTAAAGTTATTTTCTTAAAGATATCAAAAAGCTGACTTTGATCTGGACCACCACCCCTTTGACGATCTAAGAGTGGAGTGAAGTTTTAATCCGGATCCTCCTGTTGTTTTATTTTCCCTGTGGAGGGTTCCTTCCTTTGAGTAAGACCCTATGTGACTATAGGATTAGAGACGTTAATTTTACCTTTCATCTATTAAAACTGTAGTTAGAAGCTTATCTCCAGAGGCGTGTATAAGGAAGGGGGGAAATATCACTGACTCACACTTTCTCTACTTCCCTCACCATGAGTAGACGAACACCTTCTAAGCTCCAGCTTTCAACAAGGAAGACGACAAGAAGAACCAAGAGTTCTTTATCTTCTCCTACTGCTGCTGCTGCTGCTGCTGATGTTGCAGGTGCTGCTGCTGCTGCTGCTGTTTCTCCTGCTGCTACGGGTGATACTACCCCTGTTGCTGCTGCTGCTGCTACTGCTGATCACGGTGTTGTGAGACGTGACAGGCAAGCTTCTTACTGGCCACCACCGTTTTATAACCCCGTTCCTACTGTTACTACTACCGATGTAAGTCCTGGTCCTGCTGCTGCTGCTGCTGCTACTGCTGGTGCTGGTGGTGTTGCTGGTGTTGCTGGTGCTGGTGGTGCTGATGGTGCTGGTGGTGCTGATGGTGCTGCTGTTGCCACTAATTGCGCAAAAAACCCTGACGGTGGATAGCGTGACTATTCCTCCCATAATACGCACTATACCGCAGGGTGAGGAAATGTTCACCCAAAATTGCCCTGCTATACAAACTGGAGTCAGGGCGCACGGGGCTCGCGTGAGATTATAACTACGCAAATTATTTGCTAGCTTTCACCAGAGATGAGCACAAAGGTCACCTTCCTTACGAATGGATGACGTCTACCAGGAAACTGGAAAACAGAACTCTTCCACCGAGGTCTGCTTTCGACAGCAAACTGACTGGCACCAAGATGTCTGAATCTGACTATGCCAAATGTGAAAAAGTTTGGTCTGACGAAAAGATGCAAACTTTCAGAGATTACTTGATCTACTACAACAACAAAGACGTGAAACCCTTGATAGAGGGACTGAATAATCATGCTAAATTTTTCAAGGATCGCAACATCGACATGTTCAAAGACGGCATCTCCCTTCCGGGTTTGACTTTACGGTTCCTTTTTCAAAGCACAGAAACTGCGTTCGTAACCTTTCACCAGTTTGACCCTGACCTCCACTCTCTGATAAAACAAAAATCTGGTCGGGGGACCTTCCATAATTTTCCATAGATTTCATGAAAGAGGGTACGACGCTGATAAGGGAACACAAGTACGGCAAAAAAGCGAGAACGTGCGGCTCATACTAGGTGTAGACGCTACCTCTCTGTACTTGCGGTGCATGAGCGAAGCGCACTGCACAGGTTATTACGTGGTGAGACAACCCGACACTGAGTTCAGACCGAAAATCAAAGTCTGAGAGCGCTTTAGAGTGGCTACGCTACATGGAGCATACCCGTGAGCGCAACAAACTTAAGACTACCGACCGGTGAGTTGAGTGACGCTGTAGATACCATGTGTCAGATTCACATTGCGCAAAGATTCAGATACAAAGTGGGCTTGTCAGTAGGGTTAATATTACAACACAGGGAAAACTACGCTACTTTCACGCCTCCCAAAACAATGCGACTCTTTTACAACCCCTCCCCACCATAACTAATTCAGAAACTCTGGAAGACTTCCTCTCTCTCATGAAAAACACTATCACTTCCGAAAAAGTATAGAAACTTTGCGACTCTGACACCAAGTGGAAAGTTCTTTTTCCCACCAATGTGAACGTTTGCATTTACATGGGGCCCAGACCAGCGTCATAAAGAGAAGTAACCAATACTTGGCGATTTACACTCAGCACACTGTTTTCTTGGACGTAGTAAACTATTTGGCACCTAGTTATAACTACGCGAATTATTTGCTAGCTTTCACCAGAGATGAGCACAAAGGTCACCTTCCTTACGAATGGATGACGTCTACCAGGAAACTGGAAAACAGAACTCTTCCACCGAGGTCTGCTTTCGACAGCAAACTGACTGGCACCAAGATGTCTGAATCTGACTATGCCAAACGTGAAAAAGTTTGGTCCGACGAAAAGATGCAAACTTTCAGAGATTACTTGATCTACTACAACAACAAAGACATGAAACCCTTGATAGAGGGACTGAATAATTATGCTAAATTTTTCAAGGATCGCAACATCGACATGTTCAAAGACGGCATCTCCCTTCCGGGTTTGACTTTACGGTTCCTTTTTCAAAGCACAGAAACTGCGTTCGTAACCTTTCACCAGTTTGACCCTGACCTCCACTCTCTGATAAAACAAAAATCTGGTCGGGGGACCTTCCATAATTTTCCATAGATTTCATGAAAGAGGGTACGACGCTGATAAGGGAACACAAGTACGGCAAAAAAGCGAGAACGTGTGGCTCATACTAGGTGTAGACGCTAACTCTCTGTACTTGCGGTGCATGAGCGAAGCGCACTGCACAGGTTATTACGTGGTGAGACAACCCGACACTGAGTTCAGACCGAAAATCAAAGTCTGAGAGCGCTTTAGAGTGGCTACGCTACGTGGAGCATACCCGGTGTTGGAACCACACTCACGAGTGCATACCACCGCGCATATATTTGTGTGCTTCAGACAGGAACGAGAGACGTGAGAAAACAGCTAGAGTAAGCGCTTACTTGAAAGCAATAGGTCACAAGTTGATCGTCGTATGGGAGTGTGAATGGAGGAAAATGAAACGTCAGGATCTGCAGGTTACGACTTCCGAACAACACTGGAGCGTGGACGACTTGAAAAGGCATCGAAACGCCATGACAGAGCGTGACATTATATCCTCTGTGAAAAATGGAAAAATGTTCGATTTGATTCAGATGGACATTACCACCCCGCCTCACCTACGTGAATACTTCGAGGAAATGACTCCTATATTCAAGAACGTGACCATTTCGAAATCCGACATAGGAACTCACATGTCAGACTTTGCGAACAAAGAAAACGTGTTGAATGCTCCTCAGAGATCCTTGATAGGTAGTTACCACGGAAAAAAAATTCTCTTGGGAACACCTCTCCTTAAGTGGTGTCTGGATCACAGTTTGATGGTCACCAAAGTGCACATGTTGATAGAATACTTTCCTAGACCACCCTTCGCCGATTTCACAGACAAAGTAACCGCGGCGCAAAGACGTGGAGATGTAAACACAGAGCAAATTCTCTCAGACTGTTACAAGTTAATGGGAAACAGTGCATATGGTAAAACAATTTGCAAGAAAGAAAAACACACCACAGTTAAATACTCTAGCGGTCGAAACTTCGAATTATTGACCAATTCGTGGTGATTCAAAAAGGGTACCGAGTTGACCCCAGATCTCTTTGAAGTCAAACTGCAACAGAAAACAGTCAACAACAACCTCCCTGTTCAAATAGGGTTTATGGTGTACCAGTACGCCAAGTTGAAAATGTTAGAGTTCACGTTCAACTTTCTGGATAAATTCATTGAGTGGCGCGATTATGCTCTTTGTCAAATGGACACCGACAGTCTTTCCATGGCTCTCAGTGGGAAAACGTTGGACGAACTTGTGAAACCCGGCCTGAGAGAGTCTTACTTCAGCAAGAAGTGAAACTGGATTCCGACAGCGGTGTGCGATGATCACTTAGACGCTTTCGTGAGAACAAAAACCGAAGGTGTGAAACAATGGGTCCCCCTTGCTTGTTGTCAGAGTCGTTATGTTCACGACAAAAGAACTCCCGGTCTTTTCAAATCCGAGTGGGAGGGGACGGAATTCTAAGTCTCAACTAGAAAAGACTTACATTTGCTACGACAAAGACTCGGTAGGTGAAAGAAAATAAAAAAAATGGAGTGCAAAAGGTGTCATGAAAAAACAAAACGTTCAAGAACCCAAAGACTTCTTGGATGTTCTTTTAAATCGAAAAACTATCCATACTCTTAACACAAATTTCAAAGTAATAGAAAACAAAATGCACACTTACACTATAGAGAAAAAGGGTCTGAGTTACTTATTTGTGAAGCGTCGTGTAATTCTGACAGTGTAACGATAGTTCTTTAAGGCACTGTTGTTAAACCAAGGTGTTCATAAAGTGTTCGTTTCTAATCGTGTATTCGATTCATTGAGTGTGTGTTTCAAAGATGTATTTCAAAAAGATGCCAGTACCGCCAGAGACAGAACTATAGCGGTATATCAATGTCATGTCGAGAACACATGTGCTTTTGTGAAAAGACGGTATACGTTAGAGTCGGTCGACGCGTTGTTTTCTGTTCTAGAACAGATCTCAGACTTCTTTAGAAAGTTGTGTCATTGCTCAAAGCAAACATTCGACTCCTTTTGTCAAGAGTGTGTCGACCGAATGTTGTGTAGTGAAGCACCTTTATACCCGGTGTAGAAGCTGCTCAACTGAGAAGTATCATGTCAAGACAAACCAAATGGAGTACATGGTATAGTTCTTCCGTGAATTCCTCTTGTGATATCGATGAGATGTGGATGGGAAATATGGCTTACAACTATCCCTCATTTCAAAAGGACACTTGCTCCAAAGTTGTACACCAAGATTACACCATGTACAGTCTGAATTATGAGAAACAAAGTTGAATGTACACATCTCAATGTGTAAGTTTTGTCGTGTTCCTCTCCGATATTCAACCGTGTTATGTAGAGAGTGTCAACTTGAATTCCCCGACTCATCATCGTAATCGAACGAAATGAAAAATAAAGTAAAATATGTACATAAAAATATGACATTTATAAGAAATAAAAAAAGTGAAAATGTGTAATGTGGCTTCTGTTGTATTCCTTACCTTATCATGTAAGTTTTTAAAAAAAAAAATTTCCAATAGACCCGCCCCTGTTTCAAGGGGCGGGTCTTTTGGTTAAATTTTTTTTTTAAAGGGGGCTCCTCCCCTCCCCTTCCCTCCCAAAGGGCCCCACACCCCTCCCCTCCCCATACTATTAGGGGCCCCCCACCCAAAGGGCCGCCCAATATATTTTTTTTGAAAAAAATATCTCACTATAAGTCACACTCTCATCTACATCATAAACCAACCACCATGCCTAAATGCTAATGAGGTCACATGACCAAATTTCAAATTTCCAACCAAAATGCTAACCTCTGATTGGTCCATTCAAATTAGGGTCATGTGACCTTATTTGCATAATACAGGTCACTCGACCTAAACAGCCAGCCAGCCAATCAGAGGGCACCATTTTCTGGTGGGAAAACACAGGGGGTAAGGGTTAGGTGACCATTTTCGAATTTCCCACCAAAAGGGAGGCCTCTGATTGGCAGGTTTGAATTTCCTGCCAAAAGGGAGCCCTCTGATTGGTCGAGTGAGTAATAAACAGTACTTAACTATAGTCCCGTTCTGATACATACTATACTACTAATGTGATCATAAAGATTGTATCATGCTCCTGGTTAAGGGTTGCAAAATCATTCCTTTTCCTGCAGTGAATTTCCAGAACACTGAGGTGACTGGTTGGAAGTTGGCTAATGTCTTCTTCCAAGGATACTACAGAGTGTGGTATGATGATAACACAACGGCATCCATTATAAATCAACTTAATATGGATCACACTGTAAGTCATGTATCATGTTCTGAAATATCAGGAATTTTCCAACAGTGCGCCACACACACAAAACTAAATTGTAGTACTTGTGGCAGGATTATCAAATGTAGGATATAGTATTGATTAATATTTCTATCATGATAACATTATATAGGCTTTCAAGTTTGGTATAACATAGGAGTGATACCATAATTGTCAGTATAATTTCAGTGGTGAAGTGACCTAAATCATGCTTTATGACTGTTCAAAAATGAATATACTTGACAACAAGGTGACCCCATCACTGCCTTTACAATCAACTTTCCTGTTTCCATCTTCTCTTTAGGTAATTCCAGTTGAAAGCCGATCTGAAATAGTTGATGATGCATTTGCTTTAGCGAGGTAAGAATTCTTTTGAATGTAATATATGGCATAGTCCAATAACTAGGGTAAAAAGAAATCACACAGTTCCTACTTTTGGAGGGCATGCAATGTTTCCATCCACTAGAAATGCATTACAACATCTCTAGGCTTGGGCTAAGGACCCATTTCCTAAGTTTGTATGGATTAAAGATCACATTTACTAGTTCTAAAACACAGAGAAGTTTATATTATGATATAATAAAAATATGATATTAAAACAGCAGGTGATACAATAAATGATAGTGTTTGAATAGCACCTGATAACCTTAACTATGTATTTCCTCCTACAGTCAGGGCTACACAGATGAAGTACGGGCTCTACGGACTACCAGCTTTCTTGTAAATGAAACAGAAAATGTTGTGTTTCAACCCTTTTTCAAAGGCAGACTGAAGGAGTATAGACGACTACTGCGTGGAACACCTTCCCATCTATTGCTCAGTGTAAGTCTAGTGGATTCTTAACACTTTGACAACGGATTTTTACAAAATATGGTTGAAGTTTCCTTACAATTCTATGTCTTTCCCTTTATGAATATATATATATCACATATTATATCTAAATATAAAAATAGCTTTTACTGATAGAACATCAAGGCAATATGAAGAGGGCACGAAGAATATCAACTGATCGTGTGAACTGGCCACCTCTGATACTCTTTTTATTCTTAATAAACCTTACCTACAGCAGCTGAATAGCAGATAGTATCATGATGCTGTACATTTTTTTGTCAGCACATTACTCCCAGCCATCAGGTAATGAAAGTATGAAAAGTGACTCAATTGTGCTCAATACATTATCATAAATGTATCTTTTTTAGTCAATATGTAAATGGACATACGTTTTACTTGGCTAGAATAAGTAGAACAGCAAATAGGAAATGATTAATGTTTCCCCAGGACTTTATTTCAAAGTATGTTATTTTCCTTTTAGAGCTATATTCAGGAACTGATGCTACCAACTTATAACAGACTTGGATGGACTGCCAGATCAACTGATGTGCCTGCTGATAGGTATGCACTTGTTCGTAGAAAATATGAGCAATATAAAATGACAATATGGTTATTTCTGTGAAGTGAATGATGGCTTAATTCTGAACTGTATCACATATATTTGGATAAATCATGATAAACTATATTCACAAATATAGTTTGAGTGGGGTAATCCTCGGTTCTATATTAAAACATAATAATGGCTATTGAACATGCTACCATTACCGTTAATCACTTTGTTGTACTTGTGACTACATTCATGACATTATTTTACAGAGAGCTGCGGGTGCTTGCTTTGACAGAAGCTTGTACTAACCAGTATTCACCATGTGTCCAGGAAGCGCTGAGTCAGTTCCAACAACTGAGGAATGTGGTAGCTCAAAGTCAGGCAGCAGAAACCATGATAGAAAATCCGTATGTAATATTTTTAAAAACAGATTACTATACCTGACAAGTTTTCATTATGGACATGAAATGCATGTATTATATGAAAATAAAAGATTATAAGAGGTGACACTTATTGATTCAAGCACTCCTATACTGATGGAGACTTTACAAGACAAGTGTTTATCTGAGAATATGTGCTTATAACATAATGGAATCATCAGTGCAAGTACAATAGGATACTCCACATGGTGAAGATTCATATTTTCAGTGATTAAAAAAAAATGTCCCTATAAAGCTTTCTTCTCTAGAAGAAGGAGGTCTGTGAAGTAAGATAATTTTGTTTTATGAATATAGGATTGATCCCGATTTACGCCCATTGGTGTACTGCATGGGAATGAAACATGGGAATGAAGAAGTTTTTGATTTCCTACTGAACTGGTCTGCACATGTCAGGAAGGTAGGCGGACTTACATTAAGTGACTTAACTGCTATCACACATGGACTTGTCTGTGCTGAGGAACCTGTTAGTCTTGATAGGTAAGTACAATACCTGGTTTATAGGGTTTAATGTTCAAGATTGAATTAGGAATGGCTGTATCTCGCTAACCGATATGTTACCTTGGTACAAACAAGCAAGGAAAAATTCTTTCAGGGTGTGTTGTGCTTCACTTCAGCCACGGGACACATATTGTCCACATCACATTTTATTCACATTTTGTCCACAAAGGCCCAGTGCAAGGTGTCCATAAAAATGTACTGTCCACACTATTTTTACAGAGTGTCCATAAAATAAATTTTGTCCACAACCAACAACATCATTTTATCCACAAAATACACTCTGTCCACAATCTATCATCACAAAGTATTCACAAAACATGGTTTGTCCACATACCTTTGTCAGAAAATGTCCAAAAACACTATTAGTCCACAGGATTCTACCACAGAGGATCCACAAAAACCACACTCTCCACATTCAACTTCAGCAAGGTGTCCACAAATTACAAATTGTCCACAATCTATCAACCCAAATTATCCACAAAACACATTTTGACTACAAATTTTGATCACAAAGTATCCACAAAACACACTTTGTCCACAGAGCATGGTAACAAAGTGTCCACAATTTACATTTTGTTCACAAGGTACAATTTATCTATATGGACACATTGTGATACTTTGTGTGGAGAATATGTACTCTGTGGATATCTGGTAACACATTCTGTGGACATATTGTGACAGAAAACCTCAATACTTTGTAGAGCTAGACAAAAAGTTGTTTGTATTGTTTTTCTGTGGCAAAGAGGTTATTTTAACATTACACTCTAGTTCCCAATGTGGTATGCAGACAACCTGGCCTTACTATGAAGGAAACGCTGTGTGTTAACTGAAGAATTTGATAAAAATCCCAATAACAAATGCAAATGATGCCGGCATCTATGGGGATTTTATGTAAAATGTGATTTTTGAAAATGGCTACAAGAAAAAGCAAATGATGGATCTGAATGGCTGAAGCTCTAGGCAAGGTCAAAATGAACTAGTCAAATGTCTTGAACAAAGAGATCAGTGGTCTTTTTCACAAGTGGTGGGATATCTTTACTAACAATAGGCACATATGAAGATAAGCTGAATAAAGGTTCATGGATATCTTTAAAATTATATTTCTATATGACCCAGAAGATAACTCGCCTTACATCAATCTTGGTACAAATCAGGATATCTTCAGGCTATAATTTTTCCTTTCTTTTATTCTGCTTCATGTTATCTTTTACAAAAACTGGGGGGCCACTCACCACTTTCATGCCAATGTGAACCTGTCTCCTTACTATAAATTGCTGTGCTAGGGGGTTTCCCATTCTTCAGTGATATCATCATAACCTTTAGGATTGCCTGAAGACTGGTCTGAAGACAGGTCTTCATGCAACTGCAAATGGACACTGAACCAAGGATCTACATCCGCCCTACGCTTGCACTGTGGAGGGCAAAGCCAATTCAGAGCTCCTTAAGACACAAGGCATTGCATATAAACTATATACTAAGGGGGGTTAAACCAAAAAGAATACAAATGTGTACATGTGCAGGGGGAGGGGGGTCTAGGGTGATTTTGGCATACACATTATGGAAGCAGAGAGGTACTCTGAGGCAGAATCTTGGGTATTTTGGGCCATTTTGGACTTTTAGGGGCCTGATCTTTATTTTACCGAGTAACACATCTTACCAATAGTTATATTGTGCTATTTAGTGACTGCCTTTGATAGCTGTATGGTCATTTCTGGCAAGTTTAGCTTGAATTTCCACAGAATTATACCAATACCTTTTATTTGGGGGGGGGGGTCAAGTAACTTGAGTATGTATGCAGGGGGTGGGGGTAGGCCAAATGCATACATGGGGCAACAGGGGGTGGCGGGGGTCAATTTTTGCCAAGAAAGTGCATAATTACATAATTAATGGATGGTCTTTACATGGGGAGGGCCTCTATCACACTATAAATCCACAGAAAATCTGAGCTACGATTGCCAATTGCCAGTGTTTGTTTATTCAAATTCATATCTTGGCCACCAGGAAGTCATTTTTCAGACCCAAAGATTACGGCCCTCCAAAATCGTACTAACTACACCTTGATCGGATGGGAATTTTTGCAGAGGCGTAGGAAGCAAATATTCATTGGGGGGGGGGGCCCAGCGGGGGCCCAACCTCGAACACCTTCAATTGTCGGCTCAAGCACAATAGCCCCTATACATACCTATATAGAATTTGTATAGAAATGTAATTTTCAATGAACTTTGGATCTGATTTGAGGTCCAGGCCTCCCATTTTTCCTATCCCATTGTTATATCAATCTCATTTGAGATGCAAAGGTTTAGATCCTTGTTCAATTTATCATGAATTCTTGGCAAATTTTGGGGGGGCCCAGACATACTCAGGCCCCACCTCCTTTTCCTATGCCCCTGTTTTGGGTTGACAGGATCACTATGGGTTGGTGCATATAATTATAGAGTAAAAGGGCATGCACCTGTATAGGCAATCGTAGGTAATAGAGTGTCACCCACTGCCCCCTCACTATGAATGGACTGGATCGTAGGGTGCGTGCAAAACGTAGCAGGAAGGCTTAGATTGTAGACATAGTGTTTGAGAAATACCTAGTAGGTTTCACTTTGATTTTTGATAGATTTTAGGCTAAAATCCTTATTACTGATCTGATTTGTTTGCTGTTAAGTTCTACATACATGCCAGCATATGCTTTCTTCCCGATTTAAGGCTCTCTTCCTCCGCCACATCAGATTCGACCTTCAGTTCCTCAGTTTTAGATTTTGGAACAGCTTTAAGAGAGGGTTTAACAACAGTAACTTTGGATTTCACCTTGGGGACCGGTACCTTGTCCTTTTTACAAATGGCTTCTCACAAAGAAGACTCCATATTTGCCAGGTTACGGTCGGTGTTTGTTACTTTCACTTTTAAATCCTTGAAACAGTTAAAAGAATTATCCCACTCATCCAAATCTTTATCATGCTCTGAGGAATGAACTGATTCTCTAGTAGGATACTGTTCAGTAGAAGATTTACGATTCCTCTTACTGGACCTACGGCGGGACTTGGATTTACCGGCAGCTCATGTAGGAGATTTAAATGGCTCCTCTGTGAAGTCCAGCATCCAGGCGTCTGCCTCGGGCTCTTCGTCGAACACAACTGTAGATTTTTCCAGGTACTTAGAATCCAGCATCATGCACTTCTTCCCTGTTGGCTTGTAGTGAGAATTCCCACATTTGGAACATTTACGCTTTTGCTTGCCCATAATGATTAAATTCAAAATTCAATTTTGCAGTCTTGGATAGATGTGTGTCCGCTCATAGCAGTCAATGAAGTGTGCCAATAATTGGCACCACACAGAGTCAGTGTAGTGGGGTGAGCTGACCTCTGGTGAGTGCTGAGTTCCTACCACCAGAGTTATATCATGAACACGTGGTGTGCATGCACATAACCGTATCTTTTATGATCAAAAGCATTTGTGAGAGTATCTGAATGACAGACAGATATTCGCCGCCTTAGGACTAGAGCCGATCCCATCTACCCAATATACTGGTCTTCTAAAATGACATATTTGGGGTTAACGACCGGTCTTCAGGCTACCTTTAAAATGCTAATGCAAAAATATCAGTGAAATGACAGGTTAGATATAGGATTTCTCAAGATATCACCAATAATTTAAAGATGTCTTCAGTTCAAATTGGAAAAGACATTCACATATTGTTCCCCTTTGAAGATATCTTCGCCCTTGGTGAAAATATAATAGAGGAGCAGCACAGGGGGCCCTCTGGGGTCATTTAATTCGTAAGATTACTGATAGCTATAAGTTGTTTTTTTATGTTGTCCAATGTCTCTGGGTATGGAAAAGTGATGTTTGACCAATGAAAGCTCGTGCAGTCACTACAAAATCTGCAATTCTTTACAACCATCTTTTGAAATTTTAGCCTCATTTTTTGAGAGCTAAAATACACATTGGTCTACCTGTTCTGGCATTAATATTCATCTTACAACAATTCCAATGGTAGCTAGCCCCCCCCCTAAATTGGACCCAATGATCACATTGCAGCTAACCAATTGTTGCTAGGACAGACAGTTACCTAGCTACAGCTGATTTTAGCTAGCAACGGACCCTTTCTGAGACAAAGGAAGACTTTTCCTAGGAATGACTTACAGAATGGAGATCATGGCTATTGCTTCTCATTTTGGTATTGAGAAGGTCCATGCCATTGTAGAAAATGCAATATTGTACCAAAACACAGTGTGCTAATCAGGGAATGTAGAAAAAAAATGATATAGCAAGTATGATGAAAACATGCAACTTCAGCATTATATTCTATTGGAAAAATATTATATACTGGATAATTGTAGTGTGTCTTATATCCTCAAAAACCTCTGAGGTCTCACTTTACTCCTAGAGTAGCCGATTGACTAGCAACAACAAATTTACTTAGCAACCTATATTGACATGATGCGTAATGCATAATGCATATTGCACGTCCATATGAACTAGCTACAAGTTACCGGATGAATGAATATATTGTTCTTGGATTATAAGTTCTCTTGAGCTTAAGCTTTGTGGTCTTTAATGAATAACTTATTGGGAACAGGGGTCGATGGTGTTAAATTGTTATATCTTATTTTCTCTTTCTTGGGCTGTCTTCTATGTCTGTATATCAATGCCCTTGTGTCAATGCCCTTGTGTCTCATGTGCGTATATAAAATTCTATTGTTTGATGTAATGAATATCAAGTAACAGCTGATGTGATGGTTTATATAGTTAAAATTGGAACTAATTGTAATATTGAGATTTATGCTGCAAGCTGGACTTCGATTATCCACATTGTAATTTTGTGAGAAGTTCAAATAAACACTTTTTCAAACTTAAGAACATTGAGAAGTATTCATAAAAAGACATTTGGATTTGATGAGAACTAAGAATCCATGGACTCAATGTATTTGAAAACAATTATACCTCAAAATACCCCCCAATATAGGAAATAATTATATTTAACAATTGTGCAGTTGGTTATTGTTTAGAAAGTACCGGTACAAGCTTTTGCATAGCAAGTAGCCTACCAACTGACACACAGATGCTCTAGATATGAAAAGATATCCGCCAGGTATTCTAGTGATCACAGTTTTTTTTTACTAAATATGTCTATTGCTGGGCAAGAGACATCATGAGTATGTTGTTTGTAAACCAACCACATTCCAAGGACCATGTGATAGCAAAGTTCATGTACATGTGTATATGTAGATCCAATGAGATGAGATTCAAATATTAGTCAGCTATATTTGCTTGAAATATATGATCCTATCATAAAATGACCCCATAGAAAAAAAAAGAAATCACCCAGCAACTCATTTCCTTTTTCTATTTTGGAAAATAATATAAACCATACCTAGCGGCCTACAAATATTCAGATTACTACTATTCTATAGTATGGTACTTTGAGTAATATACTTTGAGCTGCAGCCAGAGCCTGAAATGACCTATAAGCCACACCTTATACAGGGGCTTCATACAGGTTCTGCAGACTTAAATAAAAAATCAACTGTCACTACTTTGGCTAAAGATAACATCAGCAAAGTATCATTGAAAGCAGTTTATGTATCAGGTTGAGGTGACAGGTCAGTCTGTGATTTATGTACATCTCATGTGAGTCTCAGAACACAGATGACATCCTAATATTTCATTGGGTGTCATTTGGTAACCTGCCATACCTTAGTAATTGCTGTTATAATAAGTGTGACATAAAGCCTATGTGCTTAATTACCCTCTATCAGTGATATCATTCCATTCCTGTCAAGGAGAAGTCAAGGAATGCTACCAACATTTACATGTTAAGTCAAGTCACTATCAAGAGCTATATTAACCATAGATTCAATCAACCACAAGGCATATACCTGACTATACAAAGTCATATCAAATATACAGACTGATTCAAATTACCTACTGATAATGATCAAAGCTCTCCCACCAAAATGGTAAGGTTAAAATTAAATATTGCCCCTGCGTGATGTGACATGCCATCATACAGAACACATAATCACCATCTTGAACTCTCTCATTCTAAAGCATACAAAGGATATTTGGGTAATCCGAGGCTTGGTAAATACCTTGCTTCCAGTATGTATCTACCTATCAATTAATCCTTTTGAGTGATATTCAGCAACATTATTAGAATAAATTAACGACCAAGGATTAGAATTATAGGAACTGTAACAAGAAGGGACTCCTTATGTACCTAATACTACCATAGAATCATGTGTAAATGGCATGGCGTCTACATGAATCCAACCCTTGTCTTGTCATATACAATGTAGGATGCCCCTGTGCCTCGTGGCCTTAGCCTCAAGTCAATTACCTTAGGCCAATGCTTACAGTATTGGTCTGTGACTTTGGGTGTGTGTAGAGGGTGATAAAATTACCTCCTTATGGTCATTCAATGCCTTCATATGTCATTCTTCTCCAATGAAGTGCTGGTCAGTCCTTTAGCAAATGCTGCATTAATGTATCATGCCAACCCTTCCAAGTACCTCAGTACCAACTGAGAAGGTGGAGTGTAAAAATGAATATTCAAATGCTAAAGCATATTATGAATGTACATGTGGCAATGCCCTGAAATATGTAGGCAATAGTAGTTCCATCACTTCACTTTGAACATATCTGGATAGAATGTTAATTGTTATATGGATGTTTCCATCATGTGGATGATGATCATTGGTGACAGACAGATGGTCTATGTCTTTTTAACTCTTTCCAGCCGGCTAGTGCATTAATGCACTACCAGGTCAAATATGGCTAGTATATTAATGCACTATGAGGAGAGCATTTAAAGTATCTAATAACATTATTCTGGGCCCCATCAATAATTATTTTCAATAAGTAATGCCAGGTATCATGGTATCATATGAAAGGAAAGTACATACAGCTTACAAATCAGTCATTTTTGTATACATTTCACAAACATTGGTTCTATTCCTGAGGTCACCCTTACACCATGTATCAATATATATTTGCCTGGGACCTCAATCTGCTGTATTTTAGGGACTTTTAACAATGATAGAGCTGGCTGGAAAGACTTAAGAACATATCTATGGCTTAAAATAAAGTCCTAGCTAATGTCTTGTAACATGACCTTCCAGCAAGGAGAATGGTCACAGGTAGGGTCTTTTGGTTAGTTTGCTAGGCACCTTCTGTGTGTTGGATCATATGGCTTGTACTTATAGCTGAGTCCTACCAGTAAGGCTCTGGAAGGGTCCACTTCTGCCAACTGAAGTGATCTTATTCACCATTGACAGAATGATGATATCAATTGCAAGATCCATGCAATCACAGTTATCTGATGCTGCTAGATTTAGCTAGATTTCCTTAGTAGAACTTCTAGAGAAGGTTTGTGACAGAATAATCATCACACATTATATCTAATTCTGATCAAAATCTATATAATATTATAAATAACATAATTTAGAGTAATGCTGTTTAAAGGCCTTTCAAATATTACGTAACACAATTTTGACCACTTTTTGACCCCCCTTCCCCTTGTAACAATATGGGGCTTCTAATCAATATTCCTAAATTTATTTGATCCTTCTCAATTTAACAAGAATTATAGGATGATCTCTAAAATCACATTAAAATGCTTGTAAATTGTCAAATTTAGCCATGTGATGTATTCCTCATTTTTATCATGTAACACTTGGGCAGACCCCCCCTCTCTCTGTAACAAAGTGTAACAAACTTCATGATCCCCTCCCCTACTGTGTTACGTAATATTTGAATGGCCCCTTAGCAAATATTTAATTGCTAAGATGTAAACAGGTCTAGCAATAAGGCTTTGGCAGCACAATTTCAGATTTATTTTCTTTATAAATCGATGGGTTCCATAATCATGTTTTCATATCTGAGTAGAGCAGTTGTCTGTTGGTGAGCCACTTGCTAAACAAAAGCTAGCAAGGTTTCACCACTTGCTAAACAAAAGCTAGCAAGGTTTAAGCAAGTGCCAACTCTTTGAGTATTGAACAACTATCGGACACATTTCCTATTACATTAGGGATATTTCTAACAAGATCTACTCAGTTCTGAATAAATTGAGTCCAATGATGGTTAACTTTCTTCACAATAATACATATTTGTCTATGAACAAGCTCCTTTGATTAAGTTGCTATGTAAATTTGTTGCTAAGGAATCACTGCCCCACAAGTAGAGTAAAACCTCAGATGTATTCTCGTTTCATCATTTTCAGGATATAAGACACACTACAATTGTCTAGTAAAGAATATTTTGCCAATAGAGGATAATGCTGAAGTCGCATGTTTTCATCATACTTGCTATAGGTCTATCTTTTTTTTCTATATTTTCTGATCAGCACACTGTATTTTGGTACAATATTGCATTTTTTTTTTCAATTGCATGGAGCTTCTGAAAAGCAAAATGAGAAACAGTATCCATGATCTCCATTCTGTAAGTCATTCCTAGGAATGGTCTTTCTTTGTCTCGGAAAGGGTCCGTTGCTAGCTAAAATCAGCTGTTGCTAGGTAACCGCTTGTCCTAGCAACAAATGGTTGGCTCCAATGCGATCGTTAGGTCCAATTTAGGGGGGGTAGGTACCTTTGGAATTGTTGTAAGATGAATATTAGTGCCAGAACAGGGTGATCAATGTGTATTTAGCTCTTAAAAACGAGGCTAAAATTTCAAGAGATGGTTGTATAGAATTGCAGATTTCTCAGTGACTGCACGAGCTTTCATTGGTCAAACATCACTTTTCCATACCCGGAGACATTGGAAAACATAAAAAAACAACTTATAGCTATCAGTAATCTTAAGAATTAAACTCCTAAAATATGGCTCTTTTGAAGGACTTGCTGCTCTACTATATCTTCAGTGTTATCTTCATTTCTACCTATCTTTAGTGAAGGTACCTCACCGTCCGTGCAAAGGACCACTGTGGTCTTTTTCACCAAGGGCGAAGATATCTTTAAAGGGCGGTGATAGGTTAATGACGTTTCCAAATTCTACTGAAGATATCTATGAACTTTTTAAGATATCTTGAGAAATCCTCTATTTAACCTGTCATTTTACTGATATTTTTGCATTTCTAACACATGTCTTCAGCCTTTGAAGGTTACCTGAAGACCTGTCTTTATCCAAAAATATGTGATTTCACAAGACCAGTCTATTGGGAGGATGGGGTCAGCTCTAGACTTAAAAAAGTCTACAAATGCACCATTAGGTAAGCCAGTGAGTATTTGTCTCTTATGTACATATTCTGACAAGTGATTTTAATCATATTACAGAATGCTACACATAGTTTTTGCAGTAAAATCATTGATTCAGAAAAGCAACTTATCTTTCCTTGTCTCTGAAAGTGAAGATAGGGCCAACGGTTGTGATAAGAGGGGGGGGGTGTGGTGGTGGATGGGAGGGATATGTCCAATAAAACCCGGTGACATCAATACTTAGACACGTTGAATGATGACATGATGTTGCCTAGTGATGCAACTAGTGATTGGAATTTTTGCACTACAAATCAGGATAGCAACGTCATTCTCCAAGCAGACTTTCTTGTAGGTACCGTATCAAAAGTTTACACTAATATATATTTATTATTTTAAGAGGACCTGCGTTTCAGCCCTACACCACTCAGATCTCAGGTCTGGTTTATAGCTTTTTTTCCAAAGTTAGGGAAGCAGCTTATACTAGCCATTCATCAGAGGTTCATACGTATAACACCAGCTGGTACACTCCCCATTTCCATTGGTGTCCGTGATTTTGCATGGCATTACATAATAGTAAGCTACGGGATTCCTAACAAATATTGCTGTAAATATCTCAATATTTGTTGTATTGACTAACCAAGCATACCTATGGATTTGTATTAATGATGCCCCATCAAATGGTTATAAAAATTTGACTGTACTATGAATATAAGTCGATTTCCCACCCTTGTTATGGTAAGGTATGGGCAAACTGCCCACCGAAGTCCAGTATGTGGGGTTGGTGCATGATCAAATAATCTGTATTCTCATGATGAGACCCCTGTATACCCTGGTGCGCCTTATACACGGTAGTTTACAGTATATTTTCAGGACAGGTTACCGGTAGCATCAGAGATCGTAGGTTATTACCTATGACTGCTCTGTGCGACTGGCACTTATGCAGCAATATTACACAAGATTTGGTACACTGAAAAAAATGGAAGATCCAAAACTAGTCAGTGGTGACCACTTTAGGTCGTCAAGTTGAAGATACCTAAAACTACAGGTAGTCAAAATGATGACTTTAGGTCGTGAGGATGACAATACTGACAGTACAGAGTCGTCATATTGACAACTCAGGTCATCAGGATGATGACCTTAAGTCATCATTTTAACTACCTAAAGTTGTAGTTTTAGGTATCATCAACTTGAGTACCTAAAGTGGTCACCGCTGACTAGTTTCGGATCTTCCATGTTTCAGTGTAGGGCAGTCTTCATGCTGCAAGTACTACACCCAAACACGATGGATGCGTCGGTGACCCCGTATGCTTCACGAGCATATGCATCAGACCTGGCGGAGGCACTCGTCCTTCAGACTCATGCCTCCGCCGGGTGTGATGCATATGCGAGTGAAGCATGCGGGGAGTTGTGGTTGGGCTTTATTACACCCCCCTACACCAAAAAAACCATTTTGTTTACCTGTAAAAAGTCGAAATGGGCTCCTTGTCCGCCATTTTAGAAGAGAGACGCACTCCACAACGCGTCGTAAGTTTCGTATCATTTTCATACGTTTCATGTATTCATCCGCAGTCTTGTAGTTTCGTATTAGGGACTATGTTTTCTACTTTGGCGAAAAGGCGGGAATTTTGAGATATTAGCATAATATTTTTTTTTCGTTTTTTTTAATCTACGGATTACTTTCTTTAATATATTAGATAATATGTTAAATATGGTTGAAATTTAGAATTATCTATCGAAAAGAGACAGAAATTTTCACAGAAAAAGGCACAGGGCCAAATTTTATTATTACGATTTAACCATTTGCGCATGATTTTGAGCATCCACCTCATAACAGAGTAATCTATGAAGAAAGCAACACATGTTTCTTGGATTACGATAAACAACAATTATAAATATGAATAAAAAGGGTGAGTACCACTTAATACATCTTTTTCAACATGGCAGAAAGTCAATTTTGAGTGTTAGCAATGTCCACTGTGTTTGTTTCAGGGTGGAATGTGATATTAACGGATACATTGCCAGATATATTAGCTCCCGCAAACATCCCCGTAGCAGCTGCAGCCATACCGGCCATGTTCGGAGGTATTGCCGGGGATGAAGTCCAGGGGGCCCGGTCAGCTTCTGCTAAAAAGAGGTGGTCTCTTTTCTGTGGGTAGAGGCTGGGATGAGTGCATCTGTACGGGGCGTCTTCTGGCCGGTGGCTATCATAGACATAGATTTTTGCTGACCTTTAGAATCTATAGCATATTCATTCAGAGAGTCCACCCGTTTATGGCCGGTGAGCTGCACGCATGAGGTTGATGGTATATCAGCTTTAATTTAATTCTGACAGGTGGTTCTACACAGGCTGTGATTTGTCAACTTTCCCTTCGGTCCCCCACGTTCAGCAACCCCGGAGACCACTTTGGACAGCATATTAATCCCCATAGGGCTATTCTTGTACCATACACTATCTTCTGGTTTTGTATCAACATTTGGGGTTAAGTAGAAGGGTGATTCTGGCTTTTTCATTTCCTGTGGCCTCTTCAATTTATAGAGCTCATACAACTGCACTGGGCAACGGGTATCGTCATAATCCGCCCATACCTTTGGGTTACATGGCCGGATATGACCCCTCTCCCCCCCTGACGGGTTTTTGTAAGTCTCTCACACCATAATTCCAAGTACTGGTCCCCTTGCTCATCCTCTCCCTTTACTATATCCCTCCATTTCAGCTGGCGACTCTCATGACATCCTCTGAAACCAAACCCCTGTGTAAAAAAAAAGAAAAAGAGTATCCTGCAATGTACGCCCATCTCTACCTCCTAGAGCACCCGTAGACCACAGTTGTTCCATTTGTACTGGATCAAAAGCCTCAGACTGATTAGGTCTTCCTCCCAGACCTTGTCCCTTAAGCTGTTTCCTACGGCTTGCCAACATGGCATGAGCTCCCTCAAATTTGTCATCTTTATGTAGATCCCAAGCATAATGGTTGTCATAAAAAAAATCAATAAAATTGCTTTAAAATTGTGTGTAAAAATAATAATCAAACGCCCAAAAAATGTGGTTGAAAAGGGGGAAAATTAGAATTTTAAAGGACCTAGTACAGTCAGTATAATGATAATAATAACAATAATGGTAGGCTTAATAATAATCAAATATATAGACTACATTTGTTTTTTTATTTAAAATAAAATAAAATAAATGAACTCACCTATCCAGGCCTCTGTATATAGAAGTTAGGGTATCTGGCTCATAGGGCGTACCATCAATTCTGTATGCCGACAGCAGGTAATTAGATATGTAGTTTGCAAGGACTCCTGCTTCTATGCCCCACATTGGTCTTGTCTCCATAAACTTCACTTTAATGTACTCAGGGGGGCAGGTGATGTAATTCATTCATATTTCTTTTTTTACATTTTTTTGGGACGATTTTATTTCTTTTTTATAATTTTTTTTATATTTCATCTAAAGGATTTATTATTATTACTCACCTGGCGGGTTCTTTTGACAGTGTTGGCACTTTTCTGTGCCTCCACTTACTTCTTTAGTTGCTCGTCATTGAGTACATCTCCTTCAGCTACAGGGGGGCCCGTTGGGGGGCTGTAGAAGTGGGGAGGCCTTCCTTTTCCTGCTTTTGGGTCTACAGTCCTCGTTAGGGATGAGATCTCCTTCTGTACAGTCTTTCCCTTGAAAATCAGTTTGTAGCTTCTGCATTTCCTCCACAGGGGGTAGGACATCGTCTTTTGGGTCGTCTATAGCAATACCACAGTCCACTACTTCGATATGGGGCATATCAACAAACTTACCCAGTCAGGAGCTTGTTACGTCATCAATTACAGGATATTTGCCACTGTCCAATAATTGCCTTATGAAGTTTTCATTTTCCTTCTTGTTTTGCTCATCTATTTTCTTCTGGTAGTCTTCCCTTCTTGCTACAGATGAAACTAAAGCATCTATGTCTGCACTGTAAACAATGTCGTCTTTCTTTTCCTCTTGCCTTTTCTCAAACTCGTCCTCTTCTTTACGTATTTCCAGGACAATCGCAGCGTGAACCATATCCACTACAGTATCTAAATCCCATTCTCCATCCTCCCCGGCTTCAATGTGAAGTTCTTGAAATACTTTTGCAACATTATTGACGACTAACTCGTCTATAATAACGTAAACACCGGCTTCTGCAGATAAAGGTACGTCCGCCATGGTTGCCTCAGTCGCCGCTATTGACGAAAAATTCGTCTGCTACAGCAGTTCATCAATATTCCGCTAGGTGGCAGCAATGTCCTTACCGCGGAAACGCAATAATCCTATTGGCTTGTTTAATTCGTCTATGCGACATTATAGTACGTATGTACGCCACTAGGGGCCGTACAGTACGCAAAAACACTGGAGGAACTACTTTCCCGCTCTAAAAACTGCATGCCCCCTCGTCAATCCGTATGCCCCCTCGTCAATCCGTATGCCCCATGGTATGCATATTTTGCCCGTATGCCCCCCTGTTAGGCATACGCCGACCCTGTACATTTGCTATACAGTATTATATGGGGGGTGTAATAAAATGTGTCCCTACTACAGTAACAAGGCTGGGGTTGATATTAAGGGGACAACCTTGTAAGTCTTTTGTAAGGTTGCTGAAGACCTTTCTTCAGACCTGTCTTCAGGCAAGCCTAAAAATAAATGGTGACATCACTGAAGAATGGGAAACCCTCCTAGGGATTCCATGCATGGCTATTTATAGTATCAAAATAGGTTGAGTTTAGCATGAAAATGATGAGTGACCCCCCTGTTTTCATAAAAGATAACATGACACAGAATAAAGGAAAGAGGAAATGATAGCCTGAAGATATGCTTGTTTGAAGATGACATGTGCTAAGATTGGTGACAGTTTTGTAGGACATGATATTTCCCATTAATTTTGCAGTTACTGATTCACCAACCAGCAGAAATGAGGTTTCATGGCTTTTGCTAAGTTTGTGCTCAACTTGATGCCAATGTTTACTCCATTCAAATTGAATCTCAGAACAACTTTAGGGATATTTCCTATACCTAAGAATGTAATTTGCCTCCCAAAACAGTCAATTTGAAATTAATGTTTCATAGATTACCAAGGTTCCTTTTTTACATTCTTGTTTTGTTCTGGAGATATAGGGTACAGGCACGCAGAAGAGTTTTGAGTTTGAAAATAGTTATTGCTCAATCAATTATAATCACATGTATACATTGTTCATGATGGCCAAAGGTGAATACAACATTAGCAGAAGTAGTATGCAGAAGGGGAGTGGGTGTGCATCTATTACCAAATGAAGACTGGGAGTTACCCCAAGGTCTTTATTTGGGAATAGATTCACACTCCCTCCCCTTCAAAGTGGATTTATTCCTGTTATAACAAGGTGTCAAAAGATACCACTGCCCTGCATTATTAAGTCATATATTCATGGCTACCAAAATAATTGCACAGCAGACCTATTAGAGGAGATGTGCATCCATTGGACTGCCATGCCTATATAACCCAATATATGCACGACAAGAAAACGTCCCCGTCCAACCACATTTCTCAACACTATAATTGGGTTTCAAAAAGTGCAAGTTTCATATTGTATAGACATGATTTCTTTAGTACAACTGCACTGCATAGATAGCCCTACTGTCCAACATGTAGGATGCCTAAGTGACATCATGGGAAGAGGTCTATATCCGCAAGTAAACTTAACAGATATGGAAGTAAATGTTGCATCCTATAGTTCTAGGCCAAAGCCTTCCTGTGGTCTTTTTCATTGGTGGAGGGTTATCATTACTGACGATAGGCACAAATGAAGATATGCTGAAGATAGTTTCGTAGATATCTTCAGAATTCTGTTTCTATATGAGTTGTCTTCACTAGTCATGGGTTTAGATCCAGAGGATAACTCACCTGTCATTGATCTTGGCATATGTCATCTTCAAATAGGCATATCTTCAGGCTATCACTTCCTCTTTCCTTTATTCTGGTTCATGTTATCTTTTACAAAAACTGGGGTCCACTCACCACTTTCATCCCAAAGTGAACCTGTCTCCTTACTATAAATAGCTGTGCTAGGGGGGTGTTCCATTCATCAGTGACATCATCATAACTTTTAGAGTTGCATGAAGACAGGTCTAAAGACAGGTCTTCATGAATGGGCCTGGTAGATCGTGAGTGGGGCTGAGAAGATAGGTATTGTGCAAGAAAGGTCAGAAATGGGCGAGGGGGGGGGGTCGGGAATGGACTAGGTAGTTCGGGAAAAGGCCTACTGTAATACCTCATCATGTATAAGGAACACTCCAAGTATTTATAGGGTTGTTGATGTCTTCAAAATAACACTATATTTTCACAGTTTAAACTGAGTGTCCCTACCAGAAAAAGGGTAAATATTGATGTAATTAGTATGGGACATCCAGAATTGAAGGGAATACTATAAGGTACAGTCTGGTCTTAATTTCGTGCAGTTTAGTACTGTTCTGTGGTGCAATATCACCACCTATAAGGTGTACCCCTAACTTTTGCTGATTCTATAAGGCACAGAAGGGTTCATCCTCACATGTTACCTGTGCCTTGTATGTGAGGTAGTATGGTAATGGTAGTGGGTATTATGGTAGTGGACTGAGAACGTTATTTCTATGCACAGTATCGAGTCATGCACTCTGCCCAAGGCACTCTAGTTTGAGAGTATTTCTATATGATTCTACCACTGGGTGGGCAATCTACCAGATCACCTGCCCAGTGTCTCACTTTGGTTAACACAGGCTTCAATGGGATTACACTGCCCAGCTCCATACTACTATGGTAGAACCAACATTATCAAGCATTTTTTTATGTACTGTAAACCCCTGCATATAAGATATACCTTGTGTATGAGGCCAGAAATGTTCCTAGGATATTTTGTAATGGGACATTGGTGCACTTACAGGAAAAATAAATCACCATATCAAATAGCTATGGGTCATTTTATGCCTCCATTCTCAAAAATAGGGAGATAACGCATAACTCATATCTCTGAACACTGTGCAGGTAAAGGTCCAGAATTTTGTACAGGGCATATTTGGTCATATATTAGTCTATTTATCAATTTAAAGCACTCTATGATAAAAATTGCCACTTTGGGGCTATCTGGGTTAGTGATGACCCTGCATCACTTCTGAGGCAGCTTCTGCTGCCCTCCTACTACTCCCACAAACTCAAGTCTGGGAAATTCATTTCTGTTATTCTCCTCATGTTAACCCGAAAAAGGTCGTAGACGTGTCCTCACGACGATTACACCAAAGGATTTATGCACCCAGTGACTACAAAAGATAATGCATGGACCCCCCATCTGTTACAAAAATATTCTCTACCCCAGGGGGGGTATCCCAGATGAAATAAATAAGGTTTTGGCCCTTTATTTTTTCTTTGGTAGCAAGGGGAAAAAAATAGTTCCTCGTTTTTACCCCAAAAATGACCCTTTTTGGCCCTTTGCATCCCTGTAGCTCACTTATTATGCATAGGAACTAGGCAAAACCATGGTTCCCCTTCAAGCTCCGAGCATTAAAAACCAGAATGCATAAAAAACACAACTAGATATCTTATCTTGAACAATTCATTGAGTGGGAGGCAAAGACAACCCATTTGACGATGATCTGTGACTATCAGTCATATATTAGTCTACTTATCAATTTTAAGCACTCTATGATAAAAATTGCCACTTTAGGGCTATCTGGGTTATTCATTTCTGTTATTCTCCTCACGCTATTGTCATTATTTGCTTAGCAACAGGCATTCTTTTAATTTATCTGCCTGGCATGGCTTAATCCATGGGCTTAGGTCCTATATCAACTACTTGCAGCAGGGCTAAAGGTGAAACCATCTAATTATGAAGAGTGATGTTCCTTGGATACACAGTTAGAGAGTGGGGGGTGAGGTCATTTATCCCATGGAGACAGGGAGAGAGTGGCCAGCAATGAAGAGCATGTCTGAAGTCTGCAGTTTCTTGTGCCTACCTGTTGTGTAATGGTCAACCCTAGGTTGGCAATAATTTGATTATTTTAAGTAATACTTGACTATTCTATACAACATGAACACATATAACTAGAGAGAGAGAAAGTGGAACAGAATACAGTGTGTAATTGAGATGTCCAAAAATAAGTGGACAAGTGGTGTGTCATGTCTTATATCGAGGTGAAAGAAAGTACTTACATCACCTGTTATCTTCATGTTCATACATCGTGTTTACATAAAACTAGAGTGAGAGAAAGAGAAAGTGAAAGAGCAGATAATGTATAAGCAAAGAGTTTGGGTCACAGTCTAGAAACACCCCCCTAACTTCCAGATGTAATGAAGGAAACGTGACAGTCTTTTGACATCAACGAGGGATTTTAACCCTTTAAGGGCTGCTGCTGCCCTCAGGCATTATCTAAAATGCCCCTGAACTGCCGCTGCTGCCTCAGGGCAGCATCAGTGGGCTGCTCATATGAATGACATCCCTTATCTAAACGAATTCGTTCTCTTTTACCAAAATAGTACTTTTACATGAATGCACATGTATCCTTGTCAGAAAAGTTCAAAACCCTAGAGTCCTTAGGTTTTCTACCTCTTAAGGTACTCATTAAGGGCAGCATAACATGCCCATTCTGCTGCCCTAGGTCATTGGGCCGGCAGCTGAGGGTCAAATGACATTTTTCAGGGCCGACATTTAAAGGGTTAAGTTTTTGATTTTTAAGGTTTAACATCAAGATATATGCAAAGTAAAGCAGATAAGTTTCGTGTCACTATGTGCTATTTATAACATGGCATCCCCGAGGAGAAGATCTAAAGGTCCTTCCCTGGAGGCGCGTTTTCCCCAGTTAGCCCACATATTCCTACAGCAGAAACTAAGAATGTGCTTGGTATCTTGAATAATATAAACCCAGTTATGAGCAGGTTGGTGTGCAATTGATTCTGTATTAGAACCTAGGCCCCTCTCATGATTGAGATTATGGGCATTATATATTATATGCAGGCTGATTAATGTAACTCAAAAGCTGCCCTCTCAACTATAATTGATCATTGTCCTCATTGTATCTTGCATTGGTCTCATGAAATCAATTGTAGGATGACGAAATTTGATCTTGGCAGTTTCCAGAATATTGAACAACTAATACCCTATTTATGGTAGTTATGACACAGGTGCCTCATAAAATGACATTACAATGGCTAAGGTTAGGGGTGCCAGTAATACATTCATCTATACCCCTAATGATCAACCAATCAAATATGGGCCAGATTTCCTGGGGACGTACAAATCTCCCTGAGAAGGCCCCAAATATGAAAGTCAGAAAAGGAATTAATCACATCATTACATTGAAAGAACAATGTCTTGGCTCCATGGAACCACCAATTATACACAGTTATCCCTACCGGTTCCATTTTTATAGCTGTGTGATAACAATTTGTCACTTTTTGTGTCTATCCGACAGATTTAATCAGTGATATGATTTTGTTACCAATATATACACCACAGAAACTTCTAATTTTGTTTACCAGCTCTTACAGTATACAAGTTTAGTAAGCTCATGAATAAACATCACTGTTCAAAAAAAAATTTGAGATATAGGCTGATGAATTTCAGCCATCTTGAGAAAAAAATGAAAATCCTTGTCAAAAATGCTATTTTCCCTCTAGTTCTCTAGAAAATGCTTAAATACTCATTAAAATCAATCTATATTAAGTTCAGCATGCCAATTCTAAGAAATAATGATCACTATAACCTAATGGACCACCAACTCAGCACAGCATTAGCTTAAAATGACCCTAAAATTCAGACTTTATCTGTCGGATGGACACTTCTTTTCATATTACAGTGTATAAAACACACTTATGGGGAGACTTATGGTACAAATGTTATTTGATAGTGTTCAAGGGATGACTGTGCTTGATTTAAAACATAAAGGATGCATCCAAATGCATTACTTTGAGATTAAGAAATTTGCCCTTCTGACAGCAAAAGTGCAAAATGTCCATCCGACAGAAAAATGTGTATACGGATGCACTCATTGGTATAAGAGGAAGAAAAATCTTTGCACAGCTTAACCACCATAGTGCCCCTCAATTCTGAGCAGAGTAAGGATAATGTATTAACTGTCTTAGTTTAGAATATGGGAGGGTTTTAGTTTTTCTGTCGGATGGACATTTGAGTGTTATTTTACACTGAATGTTACACGAACAAATACTTATGATCTACAATACCCAAAATCCTTCTGAATTATTAACACAACAGATATATCAATGCGAAAAAGCTATATCTGAGGTTCTGGAACCCCTCTGGAATATATGCCAGGGTTGTAAAAAACCTGCTTTTTTGTCAAATTTGCCTTTTCCCACCATTTTTCAACTTTGGAAGCCAACTAATCCAAATATTATGGTTGGATATGCAAGAGAGTACATGCATTTGAAAGGTTATGGTGTTCCCTTTTAATTGGGATCAAAAAGCAGGATATTGGTTTATAATTATTTATTCTGTAGGTGCATAAGCATACAAGAGTGTGAAAAATACCAATTGTACGTGCCCAGAAAATTTAGCCTATATATTGCTGTCAATTTTCTCTTATACCCCATGGGTAATGTGTAAAAGACCTTCCTTTGTCAAAATGTAAAAAAATATTCATTGTAAAGCCACTCAGGATGAAATGCCCTTAAGGTGCCATGGCTACTCTAGCTTCATAATAAAACTGGTTATAAAGCATATTGTTATATACATCGAGCTTTCAAGCTTTCCCACATCTTCAACTTAAATTTTCAATAGATCTTTCCTCAACATTTCAGACATTCCACAATTGTTCAACAGAGACTTCCGACACAAAGTTCAGTATAAATATTTTAAAATTAGTCCATCAAACTTTGTTGAAAATCTTGGTATATTGAACAATTCTGGCATGATAGTGTCTTCTCACAGCTAACAAAAGTAACATGATGTATAGAATCTGTAGAAGTTAATGAAGGTGTTTCAGGTTAAGGTGAAACTGTCAAGTTTTATAAATTCTAAGTAAAATATCATTCAGTACATAGAATTCTTTTTTTCAATAATTCCTTTTCAGTATAAACACACCTTTTCTAAGACTAATTAGCCAGAATGCTAAGTAATTTTATCCTGATTCTCTACTACATAATTGTGCAAACCCTTGCCTCTTTAGTCATTCTCAGAGGCTGAGAAATTAAATGTGAAAGTTGGTCATTTTGGGATCACTAGCGTATAGTGTGGGTGCTTCCTGAAAGTATTATTTTCTTCAGGGTCCTGAATTACTGGTTCCACTAATGCTGATTGGGCAATTCTTTGCTAATTCAAAAATTTTTATACAGCAAATGTAAAGAAAAGTATCCTTTGGCCACCTATTTATTTATTACACACTTATTTTTCATGAAAAATTGATTTTGTGGAATCTCCCCCTTACGACCCCTTAAAGAAATCATGCTGTATGAAAGTAGCCCAACAATGCTGGCTTGGCAACATTTAGATCCATAATCAGGGTGTTCTCACTGTTAAGAATCACCCACTGTGTGTCCTTGCTGTACCTATAAATATTTGAAATACACCCCTTGTCAACAGCAAACTATCACAAATTGTTCACATCCTTGCCAGGCACCACAGGGTGTTGACATAAAAAAATGTCCACACAATGTGCTACAAAATGTCCACAGAGCACACACTTTGCACACAAACCAGCACATGTGGACATATTTTAGCCTGTGGACAAAATGTAATTTGTGGACACTTTGTGTATATATCCTGTGGATAAGATGAATTTTTGGACACTTTGTGGCCATACGCTGTGGACAGAATGTGTTGTGTGGATGGTCACAAATCATAGAAAGTGTGCATATGGGGCCTCACATGTCATTCGCCCAGACATGTGCCCAGAATCATGAAAAATAATTCTTATAAGTATGCTTCTTTTATGATAGCAAGGACACATCTGACATAAATGATAATGTGATTTTCTTAATCTACAGGTCAAAATAGTCTGGACCTGAGATTTTCATGGAGGTATGATGATTGTTTCTGTAGGAAATAAAGCCCCCAACATGGCTTGTAACTTAGGCCCCTAAATGTCATTCGCCCAGACACAATTTCGCCCAGACAATTTTGGGCCCATTTTACCCCCTGGAGCCCAAAATATTCATATGGGACCATCAAAACCCATATGTAACACAAAGATCTCATCCAGCCTGACACTTTGAGCCAAAAAAATAGAGGGGGAAACTAAAATTCGAAGAGTAGGGGCTGGAATACCTCCAAATTCGTCATATGCAAACCTTCTATGATTTTCGACCGGATACTTTGCAATCAAAACTTGAGGTCTAAATGTGTTTTGTGGACAGTTTGGGATGATAGATTGTGGACAATTTGTAATTTGTGGACACTTTGTTCAAGTTGAGTGTAGACAGTGTGGTTTTTGTGGATACTCTGTGGTAAAATCTTGTGGACTAAAAGTGTTTTTGGACATTTTGTGAAGAAAGTATGTGGACAGAATGTGTTTTGTGAACATTTGTGATGATAGGTTGTGGACAGAGTGTATTGTGTAGATACATTGTCATTGTTGGGTGTGGACAAATTGTATCTTATCTGCTTATGGACACTCTGCGAAAATAGTCTGTGGACAGTACATTTCTTTCGGACACCTTGCGCTGGGCCGTTGTGGATGTATTTTGAAAAAAATGTGATGTGGACAATATGTGTCACATGGCTGAAGTGAAGCATAACAGGGTGCCATAGCAAATTAAGGCAGGCTTCATTTATCAACATCATCATGAAGCAAATAATGAGAATTAATGAATTCTGAGCACTATTCTTAGGGTTTGAAGGTACCACAAATGTAAGTAATGATAGATGTTAGTAGACAATGACTTTTGAAATTTCAGGATGATGCAGTGGGCTTTAGCCGCCTATGATCCAAACTACATGGCACTGATAGTCCATCGATCTGGTGCAGCTGTGGCGGCTTTATGGGAATACATGGACAATCGCTGGGATAGGATACTTTCTGGGTAACTACATAATTATCAACTCTCAATAAATCCCAATTGTATCCCAATCTGTGAAGAAGAAATGCATAACTTCCATAAGTATTGTACTGTCTTTTTCATCCCACCATGCTGGTTTTAGTATCTTTAAATATATAATGGGTTTAAGACACATGTAGGTATAATGTATAGTTATCATAATTATGTGTATGAAAGGCATTACATTACTCTACTTATAAATAATGGGGAATTGTTATAGTAATAAACTACTCTGAATGCTTAAAATACCCATTTAGAGAACCATAATGGCCATTTGCTGTCACAATTTTTGTTCTCTTCAGTCCAATCAAGAACGGCATTTTGTGGACACTGGCAGACACCTTTGGAACTGAAAGTGACCTACAAAAGGTTTGCTGGATTAATAATTACCGTTTTCATAGTTAAATAGTACCATTTTACAGTGAATGCCTATTAGATATATTCCCAAAATAGCACTTGGACAAATCAAATAGATTTCTCTTTTGTAATGACTGTGTACATTACAATCACACCAGAAAAAAAACAGTGTGTGTCATAGGCCTACACAAAGGCACATTATCATTAATAATTTATCGACAAACATTATACTTCTGCGAACAGTCTTACTTAAAGTGGGCATACCTGCTATTGCATTATGGAATTTGGGGTTTCTTTTCAATCAAGATCTAGACAACATTCTAAACCACCTGCTAAGGTATATGATGCTTATATGACATATTTCTGTTCCAAAACGAAGAAAACCTATGCCCTGTATAAATGTATTCTTATTCTAGTAATAAATCAAGTGCATGTCATTTCCTAGAGAGGGAGCCTGTGTGCTGTGGATGAATAGCCAGTCATAATTCTCAAGGTATATTAACTGTTAACACTACTCAAAGCCTGTCAGACTAGCCAACAGGTGGTACCGTGGTGAGCAGTGATTGGAACAATATAGTTCTAGCAAAGAGACGAGCATTTACAAACTATTGAGACATACTTCCACAAATTTTCAAATCTGTCTTTTTAGCAGATATGCCAACTTTAATACACTAATTAATATTTTTACAGATGAGACACTTCATTAATGACCACAGTGACATAGACAAAAACTTTGGGGATGAGTTGATTGCCAAGGTCAAGGAAAATGTACTCTGGGTCAACAGGAACGAGCCTGGTATCCGTGACTGGCTCATGTATGGTCGCTATGGTGTGCAGGCTCCCCCTGGAGGGCGTTCCAAGAGGTCAGTGGATGAGTCCAACAGAGAACAGCTGCGTTCTGGATACAAGTATCCAAAGATGGGCACAGGACGGAAGTCTAAGTATGCAGATGATATGCTGCTGGAGGTTGACATAGATAACCTGAAGTTTGATATTGTCAATGGCAAGGTGATTTCAGAGTCCAGGATGAGACTGTCACGTCAGTCTAAAAAATGAATACCATTGAATGGTTTCTAGCTAAATGGTGCCACTATGCTACAGCACATACAAACTGTTAGAGAATTAATTACAGAGAAGAAGAAAATGTGGACTGTAGCCTGTAGCGACTTGCCCAGTGCATGTATAATCTTAATGGAAAATAAAGAGTTGTAACAATCGTCAATTACCTATAACCGATGGAATATAACAAGCCTACCCATGATTATTCAGCTAGGTTGCACTCATCTTCAAACTACATACAACTGTCTATAAGCTTGTGTTATTCTGTTACATGTGCATAATTATAATATACTCTCATATCCTGGAAGAATAGTAAATGGTACAACCCTTTTTCATCAATAAAGCTGTTTTTCAATACTCTCATATAAGATGGCTCTGTCTATATTTGCAACCCATCGTTACAAAAAATGAATCCACGAATCAACTAAGTAGTTGCTCAGAAACCCATTCACCATACCATTTAATCCAATGTTCCTCTCTATGATGCTGTTGTCAATTGTCTGATGTTTAAACGAGCATAATAATTATTTGCTTCCAATTATCCCTCCTACACATAAATGCATCAGCTAATATCTGTCTTATAGTTCCACTCACATGTGACCACTGTCACCACTCAACACACTCTCATAGTAAAATTTGCAAAAGCTTTTCTTATGCGTGTTTTGAACTTAATTGTGCCGTTTTTGACATATGTTTGCTTGGGTCTAACATCAATATTTCAAGCCACTCTCAGCACAATTTCGGATATACTTAACATAACTATTTACTATAAAAAATACCGAAAATGAATTCAAAATGCCTCAATTCTCCACGAATTTACAACTTTATCAAATCATAAGTGTATAAGGCATTTCTTTGAACAAATATAAGTAGTTCTCAAATATGATGTGAACATACACACGCAATGAAAGTCTAGATAATGATACCTGGTGTTAGATTCACAGCAAGAATTTCTGTCATTGAAAAACATTTTCTTTGCATGTCCTATCCAGGGCTCAGTACGGAGCCCCCAGTAGGACATACCAAAAAGTCTTTTTCATGCAGAAAATATTCCTGTGGTTACAGGAACATTCCTGTGTGTACACAGGTACAGGGGCATGTCTACAGATACAGGGACATTCCTGCAGATGCAGGGATATTCCTGCAGATGCAGGGACATTCATGCAGGTACAGTAAGATTCCTGCGGGAACAGGAAGATTTCTGTGGGCAAAGGAGGATTGTTGCAGGCACATGAGGAGTGTTGTGGATACAGTCCTGAGGATTATTGCAGGCACAGGAGGATTGTTGCGGGGGCCATTACTCATCTTGAATCCATTGGGGGGATGGGCACATTTCACAGTATTATACAGACATGATTTTTACTGTTATTTGTGCACCCAGAGGAATTATCTGTCCATCCTCAAGAATTATTTTATGTATCTACAAGAATTACATTGTGTGCATCCACAAAATTGTTTCTGTATCCCCAGGAAAAGTTTCTCTACCCACAAGAGTGTTTTTGTACTTGCAAGAATTGTTCCAGTGCCTGCAAGAATTTATCAGTACCCACAAGAATTGTTCCTGTACCTGCAAGAATTGTTCAGTACCTGCAGGAATTATTCAGTGCCAGCAAGAATTATTCAGTATCCGCAAGAATTGTTCAGTGCCCACAAGAATTTTTCAGTGCCTGCAAGAATTGTTTGCTGCCGGCAAGAATTGTTCAGTAGCTGCAAGAATTGTTCTTGTACCCACAAGAATGTTTTATCTGGGAAAAGTATCAGTTCTTGTTATAATGGGGCACTCTAAGTTCCTAGAGTGTCCAGGCTGCAGAGGCATAGGAAGCAAATCATTGGGAGGGCCCAACCTTGATGACACCTATACATACCTATGTAGAATTTGTATCGAAAGATAATTTTTGGTGAATTTTATATCTGTTTGAGGCTCAGGCTGTGCTATAAGACTTTGGGTTTCTTTATCTGCTCCATTACAATGTACTACTATTATCAGCACCTTATAGAGGGAGTAGCTCTGGTAGAATGCTAATGCACATGATTAACAATACAAGTCCGAATTACTGGTTACCTTTTATTGAACATTCCATTTTCAGGTGAAGATACAATCCATAATCACATTAACTCCGGCTGTGATCCCTTAGATTCCATTTTAATCCTTTACATGTCCAGACATTTACATACGCTTCAAGTGCATGTTGTTTGCAGGTGTGCATGTGTGTGTGTATGAGACATCTGACAGTGATATTCGAAGTCCTATGTTAACAGCTTATCTAACACTCTTAATCCTACATAGTGCTATTAATGGTACCAGCTGGTGCACTCTCCTATTGGATTTACTCCACGAGTATATTGCCTAGTTGCCGACACTCTAGCTTCATGTGTTATCTTACTCCAATTGATATAACTTTTCCCCCTATCATTCTTTATGTATATTCCTCTGTCCTTTTACTAGTTCATTATTCTTCAGGTAGGGACCCCTTATGCCTCTGATAACTTTGGCCCAGTTTACTACCTAGGGCCACTTATGCTGGCAGTTTCATGTAGGTTAATATTGTTATCTTATTATTATGCTAGTTGTAAATAGGCCTTCTTATTTTCTGTCTGTACTATCTTTTGGACAAGCTCTCTGGTTCATTGGTATAGGTGGGAGGGTGTATGCTGTATCCTGTTTACGTGATCATTTTAACCTTTACCCATCTCTTTTTATGTTGCAGGTGTGGTTCTCCCCAGTCCCCTTCCACTTCTTATGTTAACCCTCTATGGACCATGTTAACCCTTTATGGGTCACAGCTTATATTTATGTACATTGATATATTCAAGACTTATTTACAATAAACCATTTCTAACTGATCTTCTCTTGTACTCCCTTGCACAAGGCCCCTATCTCATTACCATATTAATCTCATTTGAGATGAAAGTTTTAGCTTCTTATCCAAGTTATAATGAGTTCTTTGCAATTTTTTTTGGGGGGGCCCAAACATACTCAGGCCCTACCTCCTTTATAATTGGGGGGCCCAGACCCCCCTGGCCCCCCTTTTCCTATGCCCCTGGGCTGTACTCCTGGATCATGTTAATCATGGTCCTTATATAATCCTAAATGGTGAGCATCGTGCTCAGATGTAGCACTGGTGGATTTGTGCTTGTGCATCATGACAATTGTTCACTATTAGGTTTTTTGTTGTTGTTATAACAGAGGTAAATTGAGATCTCTGTCAAAGGTCTCAATAAAGAATATAGATGTTACTTTATCCATGTTTCTAACCAAGTAATTAATGCCTAGTCATGCCCAGTCATGCCCACTCGTGCCCGTTCATTGCCCAGTCATGCTCACGCATGCCCAGTCATGCAGTTCCCATCCTTGTAGTATGCAGCTAGATATACATAATGAAGTGATTATTACACTTTACTAAAATAAGCCAAAACACCACCATCAAACTACTTTTTCAGGTACAGTTAACCCTAAGGGGGCGATGGATTACAATGCAGAGGTAGGAGTTTACCATATTTGTGTATTCGTGTTGAACATTTATTTTTAGATGCTAAAAATAAAAATAAAAGATTAATTAAGCACTTCCCCTAAACCCTAAAAATTATTGTTTTGTGCCCTAGAAATCTTAATTTTTGCACATTGCCCCTTCAACATTTGTTTTGCCCACCTAGAAAGGCCCACAAGTGGTATACACTCTTTAAATCTGCATATGTGATACCTAGAGGAACTAAATAGGCTTTCAGGGATAAAGATAATATGTAGGTCTGCTTTGTTACCTAAAACCAATATAAAAATATAGGCTTTGACAGATAAAGACATTTTTGTTTTGATATCACACTATGCAGGTTGAGGACGGGACTATCTTGTTTGGACACACCAGGGTCATAGTACAACAGTCTGATTTTACTAGGATTCTGATACCATGCACAGTCTTAGGATGTTCTGGCATCTTAGTACCTTTGTGTGCACTGGACCATGACACTCACCTCCACAGGTGTATGGGCCAATCAGAGCCCTGATCATTGGACCATGACACCTACCTGTGCATACATTATTGGGGTCAAAGGTAGGATGGTGAAACCACTCCATCATTTGGTACTTATATTTAAACTAAATGATACATTTACTCCCTTATCTCAAATGAAAATGTCAATTTGTAGGCATTTGTCTATTCATTAATCTTGTGGGTTCATATTTATCAGCCAATTAAATATAGCCATTTCTCAGAAAATATTCCAACTTTAGTTCTGTAAAAAGGTGTATATGTAAAATATAGACCTTTTCTACCTATGGTGACATCAAAATGATGTACTTTGATAATAAAGTAAGAGAAATTTGAAGATAAACAAGGGTACTTAGTTCTTAGTACACACCATGATCCAGGGACTATCATTCAATCTTAGGGTGTACTAAGAAACAGGTTAGTCCTGAACCTGCTATGTTGTAGTCTTCAATAGACAACTCTGAAATGATAGTATGTCCTGCTCTATGGCACAGGCGCAGCACCTAAACAGTCATAACCCTTCTTTGAAAATGTTATACCTTGAGGGATAAAGACAGTTTTGTCAATCTGTAGGTCTGCCTTGCTACTTAAAACCAATATATAGGCTTTGACGGATATAGACATTTTTGTTTTGATGTCATATTTGGGTCATATGTGATACCTGGATCAGCTATATATAGGCTTTGAGGGATAAAGACATTGGCAGTGTGACGTCATAATTATTTGAGTCATAGGTGATACCTGGAGCTGCTATATAGGCTTTGAGGGATAAAGACTGGTCAATATGTAGGTCTGCTTTGTTACCTAAAACCAATATAATTATTATAGGCTTTGACAGAAAGACATTTTTGTTTTGATGTCATATTTCAGTCAAAGGTGATACCTGGGACAAATATATAGGCTTTGAGAGATAAAGACATTTGTAGTCTGATGAGCCACATGAACCCACTATAATGGGTTTGAAGGATAAAGACCAGTCAGTATGTAAGTCTAATGTGTCAGCTAAAGGCCAATATATAGGTTAGGGATATAGACCAGCTGACTATCCCAGTTTGTGATTTAATGCCATATTTGAGGGTTAAAGACCCATGGATGTCTTTATCCCTCAAATCAGTGCTGATTTGAGGGATAAAGACAATTTGAGGGATAAGGACCCAACACCATGCCTGATCTTTTGAGACTTAAAAGATTACAGATGAGTACATAGCATGGTCCTCAGGAGGGTTTTGCCAAAAAGCAAACGTGAACCAAAAAACAAAACGTGCATCAAGAATATTTTGGAGGTTCTTCCTCGTCAGCTTTTGGCAAGACCCTCCTGGGGTCTTTGTCTATATACTGTGAGTCAGATGCTTGCCTGACATATATCTAAATGCATGCAGTGAGTACATGAAGTTTTCTACATGAATTTTCATGTGGAAATTATTTTGTTGTATTAACGCACTTCTAACATTAGATGTGTTCATGGATTTTGGCATTTCTGAGCCCAGGGGTAAACTCAGCGCATAGGAACAGCTACTGAAATCCATTTGACATACTTACAAACCGGAAGTGACCTAGTTTTGAGACCGGAAGTGACCATATATGGGCATGTGACCTACTTTCTCGAGCTCTGATTGGCTGAGAGCTATAATCATGTGATCACAACAAAAATGTAAACAAATACAGACTGACCATGTGGTCGACCACGTGATTTTACCATGTGGTCGGTGTGCAACACTAAGAACCCTCATTTATCTTTTTATAGACAGCAAAAAAAAAAAGAAATTGATGATTAAAGGGACCTGCTTGCACATACATTTCTACTATGTTGCTAACATAATACCATCATTGTCACAACATTGGTTGTTACACATGTGAAAATCAACTCGAAGACTTTTTTGTGATTTTTTAACTTTTTATTTTCACTACACACTCACACACACACACACATATACAGGTGTAACCAGCAAATTGGGGACACTGTTGCACACTCCTCCAAAGTGGGGACATTCCTACATTCACCCAGCTTTCACTTAATTCAGGTTCAATTTAGAGCACAAGTCCATTTTAGCTCCCAATAAACAGTAAACAGTTATAGTGCAAAATATCAAACTGGCCTCTGGTGCTCCCAAGTAGACCGGTGTCAGGAATGAGAGCCCTGGGGAATATTGGCCCCCTGAAGAGTGGCCACCTGATTTTCAGCCACCATAGCTTAAGCCCTCCAGGAAACCAGCCCGCTGACAATCAGCCACCCTGAATTAAAGCCCTCATGAATGTAGGCCATTTTTCTAACATCCAGCACAACTAATGTGACTGAAAATGTGATTTTTCATTTAACATCCATCACCTGACATGACATCAACCTGAAATGACATCAAAATAACATGACATCAACCTAACATCCAGTCCACCTAACATCCAGTCCACCTAACATCCAATCTACCTAACATCCGATCCACCTAACATCTGATCAACCTAACATCCGATCCACTTAACATCCGATCTACCTAACATCCGATCTACCTAACATCCGATCCACCTAACATCCGATCTACCTAACATCCGATCTACCTAACATCCAATCACCTAACATCCAGTTCACCTAACATCCGATCCACCTAGCATCTGATCATCCTAACATCCAGTCACCTAACATCCAGTCCATCTAACATCCGATTCACCTAACATCAGATCCACCTAACATCCGGACCACCTAACACACGATTCATCTAACATTCACAATGCTGACCCTAACTATTTCTTCAGAGCATTTCCTTCTTATTTTTCAATTCATTGTCAATGGACTATTCTGGGTATTATTCATTATTTTACACATTTATTAAATTCTTCGCCACACATGCTCAGGCCCTGCTCACAAGCTTACAACTCACCCCCCCCCCAGTGTGTAAAGTGAGCTACTCTTACATCATCCATACCAGGATGTTGTGAGAGCCAGACCCATTCCATTTCTTGACACTGACTCACTGGGAGTATCACAACATACCGACATACCTGTGGACGCATTTCTATGATGCAGGGAAATTCCACAATCTCCCTTCACCCTGATTGGTCCACATATAAATAGAATCATTACCAGGTATGACGACGCGTCAGATCTGACCAGATCCAACCAGACCTGACCAGATCTGACCTGCTCCTACCGGTATATTTCATCACCCTGTGAGCTGCTTACCTAGGTATATAAGACCCTATGAGCAGCTCCCAGGCATCTCTTATTCTACACACAACCTCCCTAGTATCTAGAACCTACGACAAGTTGAGCTACAAGCTTAGGGGCAGAGCCTGCACACTGGCGAGTGTATCATTGTTACCACCTATATGTACACTCTGTCATCATGCAATAGTAGTATATACATGCAAAGTCAGCGCAATGCTTCAGCTACTAACTAGGTCATGACCTACTGGTAGACCGGAAGTGACCTAGTTTCAGCCAATCAGAGGGCTGGATTTGACAGGAAGTGACGTCATAAGGTTATGACCTAGTTTTTTCGACCAATCAGAGAGCTGGATTCCATTTGACCTAGTGACCTGACCTAGTTGCATAAATTAAAAGAATTACGCAATACCTAGGGTTGACCTACTTGCAAACCGGAAGTGACCTACTAACCTACTTGCAAAAACGTATGACCTATGTATGAGGGTGCATTGCGCAATGCTTGTAAGAATTTACACAATGTTCTGATGCAATACTTTTATGGATTTACGCAATACTTATGACTCATTTTGTTATGTCTCTTCATTTCATGCATTAAAATAAAACACAACTCATCCATTTCACATAACAGATTATATTTTTATTAGACACAATATTTACAGATGAAGACAGATTTTCCATTTCCGGGGCCTGCACATATACTACAGAAACATTTGTTGTGTGTGAATTTACTTGCTTGATACCAGCTTTGACCAGTGAGACTAGTTTTCCATGTGTTGTGGAAACAATAACTGTTAAGTTTGGCTATGTTAGATATAGCATGCTCGAACAAAGCCTGGGCCAGGAAGTAAGTTTGACTGTTTTTGGGTCCAGGTAAAAGACCAGATAAAAAACCATCCTTAAAGTTTACCTCGAAGGAGAAATGATTTCTCACTCCAGGTATACTTAAGGCGTGAAGTTCCAGTGAGACCTGCAGACATGTGAAACAAATAGTTTTAGCAATAGCAGATACTTCCAGTTTACAATTACACTGACAAAACACTCCTACTATGGGATTACATTCTAACTCTTGGAGAGTAAGAGCAAACTTTCTTACACTTCCTAAAGTGTACCTTGTGTAGTGTCTTGGGCAGCCAGGTTCAGTGTGCAATTGATATACTCCTATACACCAATCATGCAATATCAAGTTAACTTTTTTCACTCGACAATAGTACATGCAGTTTCTATAGGCGTCCCAAAAAGCTGAAGAGAAATATTTGTACATTTTAACACTAGTTATACAGTGGTCAACAGTGTCTGGTTCAGCTCCTCTAAAATAACCAATGTTTTCTGCAGGTATTATTTCCCAAAAGAAATTCTCTGAACATCCACATGCTACAGAACTTATATCATTGTCAGGTGTTATAGAAGAAGCTTGATTATATGAAGCAACACTTTGTAAAACTGGACGCATGTAATAGTCATAAGGTGGAGTTTCTGTGGTTTGCTCCACAAGCATAGCTTCTAAACTTTCCATGTTAAAATGGTTGCTTAAATCTAACCAGATACTAATAATCTGGTGAACGTGACGCTATGAGACAAGAAATCTGGTACCACTTTTTTCTGTTCCAACTTAATTTCTTCAGCGCCGGATTTTTTTTTTATTTTTGTGGTGAACATGTACAGCGTTCACTTTTGTGAAAAGTTTTTTTATTTTTGGGTGATACAGTTCACTTTTTTTTACTTTTTTGTCAGTTTTTTTTCATGATACAGTACACATTTTTTACCTTTGTTGTTTATTTGAAAAATGTTCATTCGCACAAAAAATATTTTCCAGTTTAACACTGTTTTCTATGGAAAAAAATGTTCATTTGAACAAATGTTCGTTTGAACAATTGTTCAAATGAACATTTTCCATTTTAACACTGTTTTCTATGGGGAAAAATGTTCATTTGAACAAATGTTCCTTTGAACAATTGTTCAAATGAACATTTTCCAGTTTAACACTGTTTTCTATGGGGAAAAATGTTCATTTGAACAATTGTTCGTTTGAACAATTGTTCAAATGAACATTTTTCATTTTAACACTGTTTTCTATGGGGAAAAATGTTCATTTAAACAAATGTTCGTTTGAACAATTGTTTGAATGAACATTTTTCATTTTAACACTGTTTTCTATAAAGAAAAATGTTCATTTGAACAATTTGTTTAAAATTTTTTCTTTCAACAAAATGTACAACTGGAAGTGAAACTAGAAAAAGAAACCATTTTTTTTTATATAGAAAGGGGTAAGGTGCTTACACCGTCTTCACATACTTGTCTCTTTATGTACTGATAGGTTAGACCTTGTTTCCTTTGAGAGTAAGTCGTAACGCTGTGGTTAACTACTTTAAATCCTTTGTTGACTACCGTGACAACATTTTCACTGTCCAGTACTTCTTTGTACTTGTCAGTGGTCAGGGGGTTTTGTTTTTGAATTACACCTTTGCAACTCATTTTAACGGGCACATTCACTCCTGTGCCTATGTAACATTTGGAGTTTAAGGCAGTCATTTCATCACCTTCCCACTCCACTTTGAATAACCCGGGGGTTCTCTTGTCAAACGCCAGACGGCTCTTACAGCATGGTTGAGGCAGCCACAGCTCACCCAAAACTTTGGTCTGAACATAGGTCTCTCTGTGGTGACTGTTGTCACATGATTCAGAGGGCAACCATTTGTGACGTTCTCTGAAGAAAGCTTCACGTTTTTCAGGAAAAATTACGTCTTCTATGTTCTCTGCACTTAAAGCAAAGTAAAAACTGTCAGTGTCCATTTGACACATTTCAAAATCTTTCTCGTCTATGTATTCAAGGAGAAAGTCGTAATAGAAAGCCAACATTTTAAGTTTGGCATATTGGTATACCATGAACCCTATTTGAACTGGGAGGTCGTAGGTAATGGAGGTGGGCAAACAGGACAGTTCTACCGTGTTGTCACTTATGTCTTGCACATCTTGCACTGACCAGTGCATGGCCAAACGTCTTGCCTTAGAGGGGTGAAGATACTTTGTTTGAACAAAGTTTTGTTTGTTGCATATGGTTTTTCCGTATGAACCATTTCCCAAAAGTTTGTACAGATCTGACAGAATCTTACAGTCTATGTTTTCATCTCCCTTCCTCCTAGCTTTGGTCACTTCGTCCATGAAGGGTAAAAAAGTCTTTTCTGGTGTGTATTCTATGAGAAGGTGTACTGTTGTAACTACCAAACCTTTCTCCAGGTACCACTTCAAGAGAGGAGTTCCCAACAAAATTCCCTCTGCGTGGTAGCTGCCTATAAGTTGGCGTTGCAGTTGTTTCAGCTTACCTGCTGCTTCCAGGTAACGTTTCATATGTTCACCTACGTCATTTTTTCCTACTAAACAGTTTTTGAAAATAGGTGTCATTTCACTGAATTTTTCTTTCAAAGATTCAGGTGTTTCTATGTCTACCTGGATAAGTCCAAAAGTTGTTCCTCTAGAAACCCCTCTCAGTATTTCATCCTGACTTTTTCTGCCTTGGCACAATGGTCTTTTAATTTCCCATTCACTTTTTGTTGTTCTGCACGAGTTTTCAGTTTTTTCTTTCAGCCACATACACTCATACTTTTCCTCTACTTGGTAACCTAACGACTGAAGATATAGGGTAGTTAAAATGGTATTTTGGTTTTTTTCTTCTAACCATGCCTTTCCATTGGGGTCTCTCAAAACTGATTTAGTGAGGTGACATATGTGACCATGCCAGTAGCACCCGTGAAACTGGTATACTTTTTTTGAAGCTGGATCATAGCCGTCCACTTTTATTTTCCTTGAACCCAATACTACTTCCCCGTAGTTGTATTGGTGTAATATCTTCACTTTGTCTGTCACAGTTTTGTATCGCAACCATTCTGTGGCTGAGTAGCTGATCTGTTGACTGCAGACAGCTTGAAAATCGTTTTCTTTCCTGCGCACCACATAATAACCTGTGCAGTGTTCTTTACCCATGCACTTGAGGTACAAGCTGTTAGCATCTACCCCTACTATGTGTCTGCATACTTTGCTTTGTGGCCCGTATTTTTTTTGTCTTATTCTTGTTTCTCCACTTTTGTGATGTCTGTGAAAAATAATAGAGGGACCCCCTACTAAGTTGCGTCTGAGCAAGGAGTGAACATCCTTTTCTTTCTCACCAAAAAGAATGTAAGGTGTGGCATTAGGTGCAGTGTTGTTGAAAAGAAACTTCAAGGTTAAACCTGGCAAAGTTAAACCGTCTTTGAACATGTCTACCCCACGATCTATAAAAAATTTTGTGTGCTCGTTTATGGCTAAAACAAAGGGTTTAACGTCCAGGTTGTTGTAATATATCAAGTAGTCCTTCATAGTTTTCATTTTGTTTTCTGTCCAAACCTTTTTACATTCAAGATAATCTTCTTTGCTTATTCCACCACCCGACAAAGAACTGTAGAAGCAGTGGCGTGGAGGAAGAGCTTTGTTGTTCAGTTTTCTTATGTTGTCCATCCACTCGTAGGGAAAAAAACCTTTTTCGGCTTTCCCTTTTAGAAAGGCTTTCAGGTAGTTTGCGTAGGAATAACCTGGTGCCAAATAGTTGAACATGTCAAGGAAAAGAAGATGGTCTGTGTAGACTGCTATGTACTTGTTGCATTTTTTTATGGTTTTCATTTCTGTCTTGTCTGTGTCTATAAAAAAAGAATGAAATTCCTTTTTTATCAAATTAATGTCATACTTTCCAGAGTTGAAACCTAGAACAGGGACTCTTTCTATGTAGGTAAGAAGTTTTTCCTTCACTTCAAGAACATGGGAGATTTTCTTTTTTGGATTTTTTTTGTTCTTTGCTGGAAAAACTTTGCTAGCTTTATGTTCTAGTTCCTTTTGTTTTTCTTCTAGAGAGTCTAGTTCGTCTAAAACATCTCTAAAATTCTCTTTCACCTGTTCTCCTATCAACTGCCCCAAGTTGTTTATGTGTTCCAACACATTTTTAACCAAAGGATCGTCGTCCCTGTTGGAATTTCTGACAAAACACACTGGTTCTGTATGCCCAGGAAAATCAGAAGCTACACTGGCAGAAAGGGGTATGTGAGTTTTTTCTATCACAGTGTTAGCATTTTGTGGGGACCAACTTTCAGGTTGGACGAAATAGCTTTCAAAGTCAAAAACAATTTTATAGGGGTATATTTTTTTCTCAGGTGAACAAACTATTCCCAGTTCCTCTAAAACTTGAAAAACTGTTTTGGATGGATTGTAAGCTCCACCTTTGTACCTGAAGCTGACTTTGGTGCAATCTTTTTTCACCCCATTGTGTTGTTTCAAAAGGAAACTACGAGTGAAAACTTTATGACACTTTTCACAGGGGTACATTTTACCATACAGTCCCATGTTAGTTATTAAACTTACATGGTTTCTGTGTAAGTTCAAGTTCATAATTTTTTTGGATGAACACATGTTTGACCTTATAATTTTAGGTCGCCCCTTTCTTTTACCAAAAGAGGGAAGGTAAAAAATTCTTATGTTAACTTCAAACATCTTTTCTAACCTGTCTAATATTTTATGTCAACACCCTCAAAAGTCTCCTTGTTCACCCCTGGATAGGCTTCAAGGAAAAGCTCTTCAGTTTTTTCTAAAGATTCATACAGGAAGAAAGACAGACATCTAAAGAAACACAAGTTGTCCTTGTATGCCCTTTTGGTTTTAGGGTCTCTGTGAAAGTGTTGCATTCCTCTTTGTCTTAAACCTGGTGGAACAGTTTTCATTTTACCTAAAAGATATTCTCCTCCCGTAGCCCTTATGAGGGTGATGTTGGCGTTCACGTTGCCTATTACACTCCATTTAGTAGAGGGTCTTTGAGTGTCTTCTTTAATGTTGTTTTCTATTAAATCTAAACACTCTGCAAAGTCTTTGTCGTCCCTTATAAAAATGTAAGGGTCTCTATGACTTTCACTGTCATAGAACAAAGACGAGTTGTTGGCAGAAGCATGAAAGTACATGACTTTCTCTTCTTCTTCCTCCTTAGAGGAAGACAACAACCTTCCAAAAGAGACAGCCACTTTGTAAGCCATAACTTGATTTCTATGAATAGAGGTAAGCGCCTCTATTACCTGTTTGGCTCCCAAGTCTTTGTTAAAACTTGTCATTCTGACGTTGAAAATGGACTGAAGCTTACCAAGCACAGCCAAACCTGAAGCTATGGACTTGAAGTTGTCACGGTAACTGCTTTTATGCAAAGAATTTATTTCTATTTCTTTTGGAAGTTCTAAGCTGTCGGAAAAAGTTTCTCTTCTACAAGAATCTGAGTTACATAGAGTTTTTCCACTGTTTTCTACTGTAACCAAACGTGGAGGTCTAGGGGTGTTACACATTGGACAGTTGACGGTGTAAAGTTTTTTTACCTTTTTGGGCGGCATTTTTTTTTTAAGGTTTCTTTTTCTTGTTTCACTTTATATTCAATATACAAACTTATAACTAAAACCTAACCTAAGTATACATGGAGTACATTTAGAACTTAAACCTACGCTGGGCTATGTTGACTGAAGATGGAGTACATTTAAATCTAACTACGAATTAGCTGATATACATGATAATGTAAAAGCACTAAACAAGGAGCTGTTGACCAGACACTATACAAAGTTGACCACTTACCCAGAGTAGAAATCGGTCGTCTCGTCTAGGAAGGGACCAACTCGTGATTTTATGTCCTCCAGAATGAAGGGGGACACAGTGTGTCCGCAGTGTGTGGCTGAGGGGGGCATCCTGTAGCTGGAAGACACCGAGGCGTTCATCTCCTCCACGTAGCTGGTTGTTCCTATGTGAACTTTAGTAGTTCCCTTGTACAAGTTTACCAGGATCATAGCCCGGCCTCCACTGGGGTCGGTGCAGTCTTGGTTCAAGGACAACAAAAGATTATCCACCTTCCTCTCTCCAAGGGCAGCTAGGCGGTGTAACTCCTTGTACTTTCCAAGGATGCACTCTATCTGGTCCACTAAGTTCCTGAACTCACGCGCCTCTAGGTTTAAGCACCGCTCGTAAGGTTTGTCCAGGTAGGTCCTCAAGCATACTCCCCTGATGCTAGGTTCCCTGTATATTTCTATGCAGGCGTTGTTATCCCCTTCCGGATAAAAAACTTGGTCGGGGACAGGTGACTTTTCTTGGAAACCAAATCGAGCAGGCCATTTTTTTGCCACCAAAGGCACTGACCTGAAGCCCACAAGCTTGCTGGAAGAACTGGGGGCAGTGCCCTCCCCAAACTTTTGCCTGTGTGACTTGTCTTTAGAAAAAGCAACACCTGGGACAGAACCAATTGGCTCGGCACCATAGGATGAAGTCGCTGAAGAAACTGAAGCAGGGGTAGAGACAGGGGTTTTCTTGTGGTAGGCGCGCTTCTGTCTTTTTTTCTTAGGCTCCCCTTCTCTCTCACCGGAACAGTTTTTTTTTCCGGCGGGCTTTTAAGAAGCAGCTCCTCTACCGGAACCGGGAGAGAGTACAGAGGAGAAGGGCCGGTCAGATCTATAACCTCTACCTGTGAATACCCCCCGCGGTGAGCAGGTGAAGGTGTCCCTTGTGTTAAGTCCACCACTTCTATGGGGTTGACTGCCGGTGATGAGGTTGTGAGGTCTATGACCTCTGTTGGACTGACCTGGGGAGAAGGTTCCTCCGGAGTCACGGGCGAGTAAGAGGCGGACGTAGGTGCTTCAGTGGGGGGTTGGTAGTTCAAAGGTGCCGGGGGATTGATGTATTCCCTGATGTCAAAATCGCCATCGCCAGCTTCCTGAGGAGTGCGATCCCGGACGCGATCCAGGAAATCAGTGATTTCGCCATGAAGAGCTGCAAGAGCGGCTTCCTGTTCTCCTGCATTAGGCACTTCAGTTGGAAGCCGAGCAGGAGTTGCAGGTGGTTTATCAGCTGAGGCTGGAGAGGTAGGAGGAGGGGCGATGCCCGACGTCTTTTCCACTGTCTGTTTAGAAGTAGTAAAAGTTAGTGGAGCCAGTTTTTTAGCTCCTCCTCTCCTGACACTAAGTCCCGTCTTCATGCGACCAGGCATTGTTCTCCTTGAAGATGAAAAGGTGGCAGGGCTGGAAGGTGCAGGAGCAGAACGGCGAACAGCAGACAAATGTCAGAAAAGGTTTGATGAAGATCGAGCAGCTCAAGCCTTCTTTATAGTAACTATCCTGATACGATCCTGGGACGTTCCCTTGTCGTTCAGATAACGTACAACCACGTCCATGAGTCGTAGATAACCGTGCTTTTCCATTCATAGTATGTTTTACACTTAGACAGTGTTGTTTTGGAAAAAAGTAAAAAACTTAACTCAAATAAAAAAACGTGATAACGCTCAGTCAACGTTCAGGGGGAGGCTTGTAAAACGAATCTTGTTGTTACCATTCTGTGATTAACGCAGACCATTCGTCATTTATCAGAACTAGCTTCTCTCAAGCAGACATGGCTAACTTTTGTCCTTTGCCTTTGTCTTTGACCGTAGGTCACAAAAGGCGTCAGGAGGTGTTTATTTCAGACATCAGGAGGGGCGTAGAAGAAGGTAAGGTGTGGGCTGTGTGGAAATTCTGTCCTGAAAATTTGAACAGGGATCTTTACATCCCTCCTAACTGTAACTTCAAACAATGCTTCTTGCACAACCAAACCACTGCATTGGTTCCTAGTGGGCCATCTGTGAAAAAACTTATCTCAGAAAATGGGGAAAGTTTTTTTTCAGGTGTTCTTTTGGGACATGGTGCCATGGTACACTTGATGTCGAGACATTCCATTTCCTCTGGAAGTTCAAAAAAATTCATCTCAGACAGACAAAAACCCTTTTTTCTAAGGGATCAACCTTTGGGGGGAGGGCCTGGTAATTCAGTTTTCATCGATTCTACTATGGTGAAGGCTTTAATTAAAGCCACTTTACTTCACCCAGACAAAATTACACACTCTCTAGGTTCCAAAATTTTCTATGAAAGAGGATTCAGGACAGAGATTGGACACAATTACCATGGGTGCTGTCATGTTGTGAGAGTTATAACTGAAATAACTACCTCCCATGAAAAAGGTCAGCTGAAGGTGGTAACAGCCTACCCCGTATCTAATTTTTGGTCCTCCTAATAAAACTGAACAAAAATAAACGATGATTTTCCGGGTAAGGCCCCTGGGCTAAACCCACCCTTCCACATGTTTTCCCCTCTTTTCAAAATGCTCAGGCACTGACCCTGACGTTTGTTTCGTCCTTGAGCAATAAATCATTTCAGGAAAGTGCAATAAGGAAAGACTGACAGGTTTCCTATAAAGGTTAACCGGGGACTAAACCATCATTATTTGACACAACAACCTTCGCCCTACCATGTCGCGTTACTCCCTGCAGCGTGTATTAGAACAACGTCACCCCGACGACACTCAAGTTCTGACGTACGTGAGGGAAAGAAATGAAATTATATGTTGCTCTTCAATTTGTTTCAGGTACGTGTGCAAATACTTGAAAGAATGTGTTCTTCACCGGAAAAAATTATACTTAGTTTTTTCTTCAGTAGAATCAAGTTTTACATCCAAAGACAGAAAAACCTTGAGGAAAATGGTTTTGAGTCATAACTTGTCGAAATTTTCAGCGGTGGAAACCTTGGGTTATGCCCTGAAGCATGGAAGAAAGGGAAAGGGCCCACTAAAAAACCCCTTCCATTTGGAAGCATTGAAAGCGGCAGAAGAGCATCACGCCAAAGAAAATCCCCGACAACTTAACCAGCGTCTTCATTTCTTCATGTCTATTTTGGAACTTCTAGCTGAGTGCTTAGAAACCAAAACTTTGTTTTCCTCCTGCCCCATATTTCACATCCCATCATCGTCCCTGGATCGTTTCCGTGTAGAGGAGAAAGAAAAAGTTTGGTTTTATCTGGCTATGTGGTGCACCCAGCTTATCTCCCTTACTCACTGTTTTCACCACAATCAGCTCGCTTTACACTCAACATCATAACAAATTTAAACGAACAAAGAACGATGTAACAGGCTTACCTAAACAGGGGGAAGGGAATGGAAGAGATATATAGAATAGGGTAGGATAATATAGGGTAGGGTAGGGTAGGGTAGGGTAGGGTAGGGTAGGAATGGGTTGGGGTGGGTTTAAAAAACTATGGGGTGGGGGGGATGGGGGCACCCCTCAAGTATGGGGGGTTTGGGGCTTGTTGGCCCGGGCTGGCCGCCCAAATAACCCACCTAACCCACCCACCCACCTAAACTACCCACCCACCTACCCTACCCTACCCTACCCTACCCTACCCTACCCTACCCTATATAAGTTAACTGTATGCTTTCTAGCCTGTCATAACCTACCTGCCTACCTACCTGCCTACCTACCTGCCTACCTTACTTGCTGAACACCTTTTTTTTTGTTGCTATGGAGTTTCACCTTTCGGACGAGTTGTTATTCAAGATCAGTGAAAAAATATCGGAAAAGACTACCCTCGATTAGGGGTTTACTTAGGACTTAGACTAAGTTTAATGGATTACATGGAAAAAACACCGTCTCTTCGTTCTATGGGGAGAGAAATGCTTATTTTATGGAGCAGAAAGAACGTGCGTTGCAAGTGGATGGTATTAAGACATGCATTAAGTGACATAGGTCGTTACGATCTGACTGATTATTGTAGATGGTACATGGGATATTATAACGTAGTGGACCATTGTGAAATACCTCCAGAACAGTGGAAAGTTGATACTTTGTTCGTCAACCTGGCAGACAAGTTAAAAATGCTTGACTGGAGGAAACTGGGAACTCAACTTGGATTGACCGACCACGAACTTGACGTCATATCCACCCCTGTTCCAGGGAAAAAAGGTGTGACAAATCCTGTTTTCGAAGTCCTAATGGTTTGGAAACATAGAGAAACATCTCATCCAAGCTGCCTTGTAGCCAGTCTATACAACATGGGACTTTCTGACGTAGCTCTTTACGTGGAAGGTTTGAACGAGGGTTCTACTGATTTAAAAGAGGACGAGGTCGCTCCTTTGGTCACTTTGGTTTAAGATATCGTCCAACATGGATCACAAGGAAAAGGAGATCATTTTTGACCCACGTCTACAAAGCCCCTTCACAATGATCATAGCTGGACCTACTTCTTGTGGAAAAAGTCAACTTGTTTTCAAGTTGATTAAAGGTGTAGACGAGCTTGTAACTCCAAAAATACACGACATATACTACTGCTATAGTCAATGGCAAGATGGATTCGACGAAATGGTAAAGTTGGGGGTTAAGTTCAACAAAGGTCTTCTTTCAGAAGACTTTTTGTTCGAGGATAAAAGAGACGTGACTAAACATGGACTGGTCGTAATAGACGATCTCATGGATCCCGAGTACGTTCCCACCATAATCAAACTTTTCACTGTGGGCTCTCACCATCGCAGTTTAAGTGTAATTTTTATTACTCAAAACTTGTTTTTCAACAATCCTGCCTTCAGAACCTTGAGCTTAAATGCCCACTACCTAGTTGTTTTTAAAAACCCTAGAGACATGAGTCAAATAGGGCACATCAGCAAACAGGCCTTTCCAGGACAGAAATCCTTTTTGACGGAGGTATATAACTCAGAAACCAAAGAGAAACATTCATACATCCTATTGGACTTTAAGCAGAGCACACCTAACGAGCTTAGGGTAAGGAACAGCATAACAACTCCTTGGAACACCTTGGTTTTCATTCCTCAAGCTTCAGCTTCGAAAAGAAAAAGATAGAATGGTGACCAAAAGATCTGCTTCTGGAGGAAAATTTAAAACAATAAGGAAACATTACCACTTGTTGAAACACATATCCAAGTGTTCCTCGGCAGAGTGTTCCCACATTATCAAAGGCCTCAGCGATGAGGTCATTAGGTTGATGAGTCAAATTTGCGTCAACGTAATGAACAAAAACCTGTTGCGTAACGAGTCAGAGGCAGTCAAACGTTTATCACCCTACAAGAAAGAACTCAAGTCAGTCACAAGGCACAAGGCTACCGTTAAGCAGAAGAGGAAAACCTTTGAGCAAAAGGGTGGACTTTTGGGAACCATTTTGGGTCTGGCCTTACCCCTGATAACAGGTCTCATAGGAGCACGTCGATAAAAAATCATGTCTTATTCAAGGATGGCCCTCATAAGGGCTGATCTCGTTCCCCGAGAAAAAAGCCCTTCTTTTGTTAGTCCTTCCTCTCCTCCCCAGCCTGGACCTAGTGTTCAAGACCAGTACTACAGCACTCAACTTTTAAGAGAAGGTTTAACTCCTGATTCCAGCCTGGTTCAAGTCCTGAACCACCTTCAAAGTAAAGCACACAAGGTGCTTAACTCTCCTAACCTCAAACTGAAGGAAAAGTTAAGACAGTACAATCAACTTATGATAAAGTCGGGAATTTTAACTAAAAAAGCCAAGGCCTTAGGACAACGTAGGGAAGGTCCCTATCCTGGTCGAGCAGTAGGAAAAGGCCCTGCAGGAGCAGCAGCAGCTAGGGGTGTGAACAATTCTTTAGAAGACACCGACGACGGCGACGACGATGACGACACTTTCACAGAGACTAGAGACGATCCACCACTTCCTGACGGTTCAGACGGAGAGAGTGTAGACGAATTCAAAGGGGAGGAAGGGTTTAAACCTCGTGCAAGAGACAACACAGAGGGTATGGACGCCGACATAAAAGAAAGAATACCCGCAACTTACAGAACGACTGCTAAAAATCTCTACAGAGAATTATCTCGTCACGGAAGTCAAATTTTGAATTGGAACAGAGACGGAGAAATATATGTTAACGGGGAACGTGTGCCTGGAACTGACATAACAGATTTGTTAGCTTTTGCTGCCCGACCAAAGTCTTTGAAAAAGGACCAACCTAAAGGAAGCCAGGTTTTCATGAGAGCAGTTAAAAGGCTGAACCCCACCTTAAAATTTGTCAAAAACAAGTCGGCTTTTGCAGGGCACAGTCCTTCCTTTGCTGCCAGTCCCTAAAAAGAGCTTCCCCTATTAAGAAGAGGAAAGTAAGTCAAAAAGGAACTGGACGTAAGTTTATATGGCGCACAAGGCTTTGAAAAAAGATGTCCTCAGGTTTTACACAGATCCTGAACAACCTGGAAGTTTCACCAGTGTATCTAAACTTCGACGTCATCACTTCAAGAAAACAAAGAAAAAAAACATAGAACAAGCTTTGGAAGATGTAGACGCTTACACCAGACACAAACCTTACAAGAGAAGATTTCCAAGAAGAAAAACACAAACATGGGGCATAGACAAACAGTGGCAACTTGATCTCATAGACATGCGAGAATTGTCAAAGGAAAACAAAGGATACCAGTACATTCTAGCGGGAATAGATGTTTTTTCAAGGTATGGTTTTGGACAACCTGTGAAAAGTAAGAGAGCTGATGACGTGACAGAGGCTTTAAAAAAAATAAGCAAAGAAAGAAAACCTCAGCAAATTCAAACTGACAAGGGCAAAGAGTTTGTTAACAAAATTTTCAAAAAACACTGTGAAGATCAAAACATCAATTTTTTCACAGGAGAGAACGACGACGTGAAGTGTGCCTTAGCCGAAAGGTTCAACTCTACTTTACAAGGAAAAATGTGGAGATGTTTCTCTCATTTCAATAACTACAAATGGGTTGACTTGCTGCCCGACTTGGTTAATTCCTACAATTTGACTTACCACAAAACCTTAGGAGCTGCCCCTTCAGACATAAATAAAGACAACTCTGAAGTCTTGTTCTACAGGTTGTACGATCAACCTCAAAAGAAAAAAGTTCCTGTCCTTCAGTTGAAGAGAAAAAATCAAGTGCGAATGTTGAAAACAAAGAAAACATTTAACAGAGGGTACGAACCTAACTGGACTGAGGAAATATACACAGTCGACGATATTTCGCCCAAAGGGTACCACCTGAAAGATCTTGGAGAAAAGATAAAAGGAAGCTTCTACGAACCTGAAGTTCAGAAGGTGCAAGTCCGTCAAGGAAGACGCTACAACATAGAAAAAATAGTAAAATACAGAGGAAAAGGCAAGAAAAGAGAAGCCTTGATCAAGTGGAAGGGTTATGGAGACAAGTTTAACTCTTGGGAACCTGTCAAGAACATAAACAAATGGCGTTTACCTTAACTTTACCTAGTAACTCATCTATGAACGTTTTTCCTGACAACACTTTAACTAGTTACAATACAATTTTGGCAGAATACATTAACTCTCCTACTCAGTTAGAGTGTGCTCTTCAAGAAATAACCTGTCCTACCACGTGGTACAACGTCAAAGAAGAACCCATTCTCTTGGCACAGGGAGAAAACGACCTGACAAACAACCTCCGCTCTGTAGTAGCTTTATTAAACAAACGCAGAAGAGAATTTTTTCCTGTGGAAAAACCAGGAGCCCATAGTGTCTTCAGTAGAGCTTCAAGCTCTACATCAAATCTATCAGCCCAATCTGCTTTGAAGAGAGGAGTAAAAATAACAAAAAACCTACGTCATGTCAACCCTGTGGGATCGACTGAAACCATTCCTCCTGCTGGTCCTGAAAGTGAAAGTCCACCAACTCCTGCTGCTGCGACTGAGACGCCATCTGGAGGATTCACTTCTAACCAACCCACGCCAGAGAAGGAGGAGAAGGAAGAGGAGGAGGATGAGGGGGAGGGTGACAAGGCAGGCAGAGAGAAAAGGGAAATATCGTCGGCTGTGGCTGAAGTGATGTCTATGGATGACAGGGAAAAAAGGTCTCTTTCTTTTTTTGAAGAAAAGGCCGTCTTCACAGACTCTGCTAATGTTTCTCCTCTCTCTCCCAGTCAGTTACAGGCTGTGAAAATATGTACACGCTTCAAGGAAATCAGCAGATACCTGTCTAAGTATTACTTCAAGGAAGGTAGTACCTACAATATGTTTGCCTTAGAAGGTGTGAACCTGGAAAGCAACTCAGAGTTGATAGGATACTTGAACAGGACCATAAATAAAATACAGAGCATGTTGGTGAGAAAACTAAGAAACTACAGGAAAAACAACAAAGCCACCGTGTTTCACTACAACAAATACACAATGAAAAGTGTAGTTTCCTTGCCTCCTGGTGTGGTCATGCAACTCCCAGAAAACTTAGGGAAACAATTAGGTTTCGACGGAAGTGTTTTCCTAAGTGGAAAAACACAAAGCCCCTACGTGGTAGACCTTCAGTACAAAAGTCGATGTGCTTTCGTGTACTCTGACATAGTCAAGCACAGTCTTGTGGGTGACTCTAAATCACCCCTTCTGAGGCAAATCAACATAAATCGCTACAACGGTGACATGCAAACCATAAGTTTCCAAAACTTGATATATCTGCCAGTCACTAAAACCACCTTCAGACAGATAGGGATATACTTAAGAGACAAGACTGGGGAACCGATACCATTTGAAAGCGGATCAGTGTCGGTGGTACTTGCCTTCAGACCTCTTCAAGGATAGGAGTATATTACCATGCTTCACTACTATGGAACACCTCCATACCTGGCCCCTAGGGGTCAGTACGCTGAATACTACAGAAAATCACAGTTTGGGAACGGTGCTTTACCAGCGTATGGTGGCAGGGGCAGACAAAGAGGGCACGGACTTGGCTCGTTAATAGGTGGTTTACTGAGAGGAGCTGTTCCCCTCTTAAGTAAAATAGGACGATCAGCTGCCAAATCTGCAGGCAAAGCCTTGCTTACAACAGGAGCTGGAGTCTTGTCCGACGTGGTATCAGGAAAAGGCTTCAAGAAAAGTGTAGTTAGGAGAAGTAAAGCAACAGGGAAGAACTTACTCAAAAGGGCTGCTTCTTCTGCTCAAGGATACATAAAAGGTACATCTGGACCTCCTCCAGTCAAACGACGAGCAACCGGCAAGCGCGGAGGACGTAAGGGGCAACGCGGCAGAGGTAGAGGACAAGCTAGAGGAAGGACCTTGTTCTAGTCATGAGTCTCCTTCATCCCAAGGGTCAGGTATGTGCAGTAGGTGAACTAGACCTACACGCCTTGCCTGTCACTCAAAAGGACATATTAAAGTGTCAAAAAATAACCAAAACTACCAACAATGCCCTGACTCCACACACTGAATCATTTGACTTCACCTTCGAACCAAGCAACCTGTACACAGACCTCTCAGAAACTGAGTTGTACATGGAACTGTAAGCCGTGGCGGCAGACGGAACAACTCACCTTGCCGTCGGCATAGAAGCTGCTCCAGTCAACAACTTGGCACACGCTCTCTTTGCTTCCTGTCAGTTGCTGATAAATGGGGAGAAAGTCACCGGCAACAATGAAGACTATGGTCTCAAGGCCTACATTTTGGACACAATTTGTTGCAACAAAGAAGACAAAGAGACTCGGTTGAAAGGGTGTCAAAAGTACATGAAAGACACCTGTGGTCACATGGAAGCCAGAGCGGGCGAAAATTCTGGATGGACGGCACGGAGAGCAGAGTTCAGTGCCCGCAACAAACATGCCTTAGTAATGAAGCCGCACCTGGATTTAATTAAACAGTGCAAGGTGCTGCCTCCGAACTGTGAAATCAAGTTCATATTCGAAAAAAATCAGCCCAATTACTACATGATGCAAGCAGCCGATCAAAACTACTGGGTCAAAATCACCAAAGCTGAAATGACACTTCTCCAAAAAATGTGTCGACGACGAGGTGGTGAAAACTCACGTCAGCAGTGTCAGGAATCCACATTGGGGCCCTTTCAACTATCACATAGCCAGGTGTAAAGTAACTAAACACACTTTGGACGGCGGCTCACAAGACTACAGTTGGACTCAACCTGACACTACTCAGATCCCCACCAGGATAGTCTTGTGTATGATAAAGGAAACAGCAGCTGCTGGGACTAAGACAGAAAATCCTTTCAACTGCAGACATTTCAACGTGAAGGAAATATGCGTGAGATATGACGATCAAAAGTTTGAGTTGAAGACCGACTTCGAAACAGGCAACTGCATCAGAGCCTACAGTCAAATGTTCATAGACAGTGGGCTGTCGGCTTTGGGGCAAGACTGTGGCATTACTTTGGAAGATTTCAAAGATGGGTATTCCTTCTTTGTTTTCGACCTCACCCCAGACAGAGCACCTGAAGACAGTCGTATAAATCTCATCAAGCAAGGAAAGCTGGGCATTTCCCTTAGGTTTGCCGCCCCGACTACTCATGCCATATCTGCCGTCTTGTGTTCCTTCTACGACAACAACATCAAACTGACGGCTGACTGTCTTCCTGTCACAGACTACCACATGAACTGAGAAAAAAATGAGAACTTCAGACATAACAGGTGCACTGAAAAACCATCCACACACAAGGCGTTTCTACCAATTCCCTCTACATGTTTCGTCAGTAACACAGATCCAAGCTCTAAACCTGGTCAGCACTGGGTGGCATTTTACGTTTCTCATGACGGGAATGTATTCTACTTTGATCCCTATGGCTTACCTCCATTTACTATATATCACCAGAGGTTCATGCAAAAGTCGTCAGATGGTCACGGGTCATTCAGCAGAAAACAAGTGCAAAACTTTTACGCTAAAACGTGTGGAGCCCACTGCATTAACTTCCTCATAGAAACATGTCGGACCAAGGACCCACACCACACTGTGAAAAGGTTTTCTCAGGTCCCCTTCAACTTAATGGACAAAATAGTCAGGCCCTTGCTGAGGAAAAGAGAGAAGAAGAGGCAATGAATTTCGAGATGAGTCCAGAAGAAGTAGCAGTCAAAGAAGACGTGAGCAATCTTTTGGTGAAAGGGAAAGTTAAACGTGAATTGGACGTGATAGACGGGCTTCAGAGCACGGCGGAAGTAATAGACAAGATTCTCATGATCATGGCCGAGTTAATGGACAAAGTGGTAGCCCTGGAGGAGAACGACATAGGAAGAAAGGCCTTGAAGGATTTAATGGAGAGAATGCGGGCCTTAGAGGACCGTAGTCAAAGTCCTACTCCAGCTAAGACCGGGTGCAGTTGGTACTGCAACAAGAATTCATTTTCCATATAATATCCATGTACTCTGCTTGCAAGCATATCTGATTATAATGTTTCATACCTAGCATGTACTCTGATAGGAAGAAATAATAAAAAAATTGAATTGAAAAAACCGAGTTGTGTCTTTGTTGCATTTAATTTAATATCAAAATAATGAGTCATAAGTATTGCGTAAATCCATAGGAACATTGCATCAGAACATGAGTCATGGTAATTGTGTAATTTCTTTCAAGGATTGCACAATACACCCTCATACGTAGGTCATACGTTTTTGCAAGTAGGTTAGTAGGTCACTTCCGGTTTGCAAGTAGGTCAACCCTAGGTATTGCACAATTCTTTTAATTTATGCAACTAGGTCAGGTCACTAGGTCAAATGAAATCCAGCTCTCTGATTGGTCGAAAAAACTAGGTCATGACCTTATGACGTCACTTCCTGTCAAATCCAGCCCTCTGATTGGTTAAAACTAGGTCACTTCTGGTCTACCAGTAGGTCATGACCTAGTTAGTAGCTAATCCATTGCGCTGACTTTGCATGATTATACTACTTGCAATAAACAAGGATCAAAGAACTTCTCTGGATTCAGTGTTCATTACAACATCAACTTGTAACGGTTCGTTGACACCTTAAAGCCTTTGCCCCCATATGTACGTCTATGATCCTATTATCCATCACTGGTCCAACAGTTTGTCACTAGTTCATCACCAGTCTGTCACCTGTCCATCACCAGTCTGTTACCCATCCATCACTAGTTTTTCATTGGTCTGTTACCAGTCTGTCCAGTCCATCACCAGTCCACCACCAGTCCACCACCAGTCTGTCACCAGTCCATTACCAGTCTTTGACTGGTCTGTTACCAGTCTGTCACTAGTCCGTCACCAGTCTGTCACCAGTCCATCACAAGTCTGTCAATAGTCCATATTTCTAAGAACCAAGTGTGGCGCCTTCCACTGTGTCACTTTGGCGAGATTAATGTCTCCGGCTTTGCACCCATATTTCCCATAGAATCCAAGCTTGGCATGTAAATTCATTCAGGTCACAGCAAATATAAGATCCATAGATGATGATCGCATTCTGCTTTTCTCCATAACATTCCAAATATAGAAGAATTTTCAAAGCAAATCGTATCGGCCGCCCGCCATGGAAAGTCTGTGTTGCCACCATGTAAATAGATGGGAAGTCCCTGTGTGACACACTTTCAGCCAGAACTAGGTCAGGAAGGCAAAACCTGCCATGGCAGACTGCAACTCGTCAAATCTTATAGTCCAAATTGGCATGGCATCACTATCTATAGATTCTATATTTGCTGCCCAAAGGCAGCAGTACCAGATTGCTGACATCCCTAAAACACAAAATTATCATATTATTTTACCAACATCAATGTGTTTCTACATGAACACACATGTATACTCATCAGAAAAGTACAAAACCCCACAGTCATGTAATATTTTCATCCTCCTCAGCTGCTAATTTAGGGCAGTATAGTATGCCTATTCTGCTGCCCAAGGGAAAAGGGCATTTTTAAGAGCTGGCAGTTAAAGGGTTAATGATTTAACATGGCAAGCTTGGATTCTATGGAAAATATGGTGTGCAAAGCCGGAGGTATGGCAGACGGTTTAGTTATATTTACATTCACATTGGTTTCTAGTACCCCTCAGCATGGAGCAGCGATCCTGCCTATTGCCACAGCAGCCCGGGTGCGATTCTCTATACAATTGAAATGGTTTTACCATGGACAATATGGCAAGATTGACTATGCATATCCGCCAGCCATTTCAATGTCTAACTTGACCTTGAAAAGGTATATAGCAAAAATCCTAAAAAAGCACTAGTGCATTGATGCTCTCATAATGATGCATGGCTGATATACAAATATCGGCACTGAAATACCCAGAATCTTGGTATAAACACTTTTGACTGCAACATTATGGTTTCTGGTCATCTCTATATGCCGTAAATGAATATTCCTAACCACATTCCATTATGAATTTTTACAAGGATTCTGGAAGCCTCAATTTGGGCTTTATTTTATGTTTTTGGGCCCAAATGCATAGTTTAATGTGGTACTCAAAGAAAAGTAGATTTATCAACTCCTCTGCTACTAAGGTATATCTGACAGGCTACAAACTTCACATTGGGGTTTATACCCTCAGCGCCCCATTGGGCCCATTATGATACTAAGGCTACCCTGTTGCCAGCAGCAGTGTTTGCATCTGACTACCCCAGCCAAAAAGTAAAGAAAGTCAACATCCCTCTAGGTTTAGGTGGTTCGGATGTTACATGGATTGGATGTTAGGTGGATCGGATGTTAGGTGATCTGCTCCAAACCACTTTTCCCTGACCGACCAACCATGGGGAGACCCGTGCTAGGCGCTGCAGAAATCATGAAAAACGGACAGAAAACTGACCCTGAAAAAACTGATGTTAGGTGGATCTTTTGTTAGGTGGACTGGATGTTAGGTGGATTGGATGTTAGGTGGATCGAATGTTAGGTGGACTGGATGTTAGGTGGTCCGGATCTTAGGTGGATCAGATGTTAGGTGGATCGGATGTTAGGTGGACTGGATGTTAGGTGGTCCGGATGTTAGGTGGATCGGATGTTAGGTGGATCGGATGTTAGGTGGACTGGATGTTAGGTGGATCGGATGTTAGGTGGACTGGATGTAAGGTGGATCGGATGTTAGGTGGACTGGATGTTAGGTGGATCGGATGTTTGGTAAACTGGAATTTAATATAGGTTAACTATAGGTAAATGGGCATTGTTCAGGTGGCTTGTATTCAGGTGGCTTATTACCAGGGGGCCTAAATTCTTGGGGGCTTACTCTCAGGGGGCCTATTTTCCTGGGGCTTACCATCAGGGGGCCGTTTTTCAGGGTGGCTCCTGTTCATGTAACCGTTCTTGTTCCCCTTTTGATAAATTCTTCAAACAAAGTTATATATGTGTCTTTATCATTTATTCTGGTCAGGATGTGATAGAGCTACAAGTGGTCTATGGGTTTTGCCTATCTACGATGCATATTTAGAGAGCTGGGGGCCTAAAACTGCCCAAAATGAGGGTTTTTCAATAAGAAAAAATAAAAATCTGTACTGCAAAGTTGCAATTAAAGGTCACTGGGTCCCCTAATTTGTTTTGGTATTTCCCCCATAGCAAATGGAAAATTTTAAGACCATAAAGGTGTATGTAGCCAAATAATGTTTTATACTGGGGCCAGAAATGTATTTTGGCAGTTTCGCGTGGCTCCCGTCAGAGACCCTAACATGGCTCCCTTACTCTATTTTAAATATAGCAGGGGTATGAGAGAGATATACCATGCAAAGCCTTAACATGTCTATATATGCATACAAAAAAAAATTGGGCCTATCTCTAATATCCTACCTTGGGTGCTCCAATGATACATTTGGGGTAGTTTTTTTTTGCGGCACCCGTCAGAGACCCTACGGCTCCCCTCAGAGACCCAACTAGCAGTCCATCTCTCCATAATATATATCACATATTTAACTAATGTGTTATATATGATAAATGACCTTGTTACCAAGGTATTTCACACAGTAAGGATCAACCCCATCCTCCACCATTGGACAGAGCTATGCCAACATCACCTAGTGGCGCTGGCGGCTCCCGTCAGAGACCCGGCACCCGTCAGATACCCTAGCAACTTCGCCGCTCTACCCTGGATCACAAAACGATATTTAACCTACCCAAATATATGGAGCCTAAGCCCCAACACCTATACTATATGTACCCAAAAACTTTTTAGGCTGGTCCTGATTTGATTTTGGACCCCCCTGCCAGCCTACTTCTGGATGATTCATGACAATTGGTCATTAACTCTTGTTAGCACAGGTTTTGGAGCTGTGCACTTATGGGCATAATGCCCCGGGCAGCGGTAGCAACGCAGTCTGGTTCTATCTACTCTTCGTCGTTCGGGTCGAGTATACATCGTTTCCGCGAACGTCTTCGTAAAATCTTCCATAATCTTTTTCATGTCCAAAGGTTCAGGCGGGGAGGGAGCCCTTGCTATGGGTTGCCTCAGAGTCCGGCTTATGGCTGTCTCTGTAACATGAACAGGAGCCACCCTGAAAAACGGCCCCCTGATGGTAAGCCCCAGAAAAATAGGCCCCCTGAGAGTAAGCCCCTAAGAATTTAGGTCCCCTGGTGAATAGCCACCGGAATACAAGCCACCTGAGCAATGCCCATTTACCTAGAGTAAATTCCAGTTTACCAAACATCCGATCCACCTAACATCCAATCCACTTAACATCTGATCCACCTAACATCCAATCCACCTAACATCCAGAACACCTAACATCCGATCCACCTAACACCCGATCGACCTAACACCCAGGCCAGCTAACCTACATCCAGTCCACCTAACATCCAGTCCACCTAACATCTGGATCACCTAACATCTGATCCACCTAACATCCGATCCACCTAACATCCAGACCACCTAACATCCGATCCACCTAACATCCAGTCCACCTAACATCCAGTCCACCTAACATCCAGATCACCTAACATCCAATCCACCTAACATCCAATCCACCTAACATCCGATCCACCTAACATCCGATCCACCTAACATCTGAACCACCTTTATAAATCTATTTTTCTTTGAGTACCACATCAAACTATGCATTTGGGCCCGAAAGCATGGAAACATAAAGCCCACATTGAGGCTCCCAGAATCCTTCTAAAAATCCGTAATGGGATCATGAATGTGGTTAAGAATATTCATTTACGGCATAAAGAGATGACTAGAAACCATAATGATGCAGTCAAAAGTGTTTATACCACGATTCTGGGTGTTTCAGTGCCGAAATTTGTATATCAGCCGTGCACTATGAGAGCATCAATGCACTAGTGCTTTTTTAGCATTTCTGCTATATACTTTTTCAAGGTCAAGTTAGACATTGAAATTTTTGGGAAATGGCTGGCAGATATGTATAGTCAATCTTACCATATTTTCCATGTCAAAACCATTTCAATCATATAGAGAATAGAACCCAGGCCGCTGTGGCAATAGGCAGGATCGCTGTCCATTACTCCATGCTGAGGGGTACTAGAAACCAATGTGAATGTAAATATAACTCAACCGTCTGCTATACCTCTGGCTTTGCATACATATTTTGTTCCATAGAATCCAAGCTTGCCATGTTAAATCATTAACCCTTTAACTGCCGGCTCTCAAAAATGCCCTTTTCCCTTGGGCAGCAGAATGAGCATACTATGCTGCCCTAAATTAGCAGCTTAGGAGGATGAAAATATTACATGACTGTGGGGTTTTGTACTTTTCTGACAAGGATATGTGTGTATTCATGTAGAAACACATTGATGTTGGTAAAATAATATGATAATTTTGTGTTTTAGGGATGTCAGCAATGTGGTACTGCTGCCCTTGGGCAGCTCACTGATGCTGCAGCAGTGGCAGCTCAAGGGCATTTTAGATGCTGCCTAAGAGCATCCGTGGCCCTTAAAGGGTTAAAGTCCCAGCAAATATAGGATCTATAGATGGTGATGCCATGCCGATTTGGTGTATAACATTTGATGTATAGAAGGATTCAATGAATTCTTAAAGCGAACCGAGTTGTAGTCTACCATTGCCAGTTTTGCCTTCCTGACCTAGTTCTGGCCGAAAGAAAGTTACATAGTAGCAACACAGACTTGCCATGGTGGGCGGCCGATATGGTTTGCTTTGAAAATTCATTCAATTCTTCTATATTTGGAATGTTATGGAGAAAAGCAGTATGCAATCATCATCTATGGATCCTATATTTGCTGTGACCTGAATGAATTTACATGCTGGATGTTAGGTGGTCCAGATGTTAGGTGGTTTGGATGTTAGGTGGATGGGATGTTAGGTGGTTTGGATGTTAGGTTGATGTCATGTTAGCTTGACATCATTTCAGGTTAATGTCATGGCAGGTGATGGATGTTAAATGAAAAATTATATTTTCAGTCAGATTATTTGTTGGAGATATTGAAAAGAAGAGGAAGATAGTTGTGCTGGATGTTAGAAAATGGCCTACATTCATGAGGGCTTTAATTCAGGGTGGCTGATTGTCAGGGGGCTAGTTTCCTGGAGGGCTTAAGCTATGGTGGCTGAATCTCAGGTGGCCACTCTTCAGGGGCCAATATTCCCCAGGGCTCTCATTCCTGACACCATTTCGGTAGTCAGAGACAGGTCTTGCCTCCCCTTGAGGTCCATTGCCATTCTGGTTATTCATTCTTCGAGGAATATACTTTCGTTTTACATCCTTTTTCACTTGCACGGCAGAAATGCTTCCATCCTCCTCTTAAATCTCGATGATTTCGAAATCATTGTCCACGACCTCGGGGTGAGTCAGTTGATGTATCCCTGACATGGGGGCAGTACTTGTACTCGCACAGACTTTGGTGGTTGAAGTCTTCATCTCTACCTTCCCTGCCATGAGGGTCTTCTTCACTGTCCAGCACTCGATCCCCTTAAATAGGTCCATTAATGTAGGGTTTCTACCTTTCCAAGCGTCTAATGCTGCTTGCTGTTGGTCCTCATCATGGAGTCCATGCATGAATTGGGACAACAAGTCGTTCAGGAAGTATTTATCAGAAGGATTGGTGCCCGGATGAGCTCTTTGTAGTAGGGATTGCAACTCATACCCATAGGCTCGAAATGAGTCTTGGGGTTTCTAGGTTTGTTTCTTGAAGAGCATGAAAGGGTCTTCACTCACTAGATTGTACAGCAGGATGCTGGCAATCTCGACTAGCTGTTGCAATGACCCCCTCTCGTAGTACACTTCCATTTTTCAACAGCGATCCTACCTGGACCATGTTTCAAACAGTGAATCAGGTGTGGCAGGGCCTCCTCAGGGGTCCATGCATTACATCGCATGTCATCCGTGTAATTAGAGAACCATTCTTTCCAGGTTTTTACCCCTTCGTAGATTATAGGGACGATAGCCTGTCATCTGGCCGCGTTGTTAGTGCGTACCAATTTTTGACATTGGTTGACACTTCATTCCCTAATGGTCTCTTCACTATGCGCCGTGTCTGAAGTATTGGCTGAGTGATTCAGCATGTCTTCCAGCACACTGCTTCGGGATCTACGTCTCGAGGTTCCCCCCGTGGCACCCCTAGCTCCATGTGGGGCAGGTGTTGGTCCTCCAGTAGCACCAGCTGCACCACCCCCAGTCGCCCTCTGGTTCCCCGTACCTAAAGGTTCAGGTTCATGCACCGAATCGTCGTCATATGAGAATTCGAAGTGTCCCTCTTCATCATTTGGGGTACAATTGTGTTCTGTACCGATCATCTTCTCCCATCATTACTCCAGCCACGCTGAATCTTATTTGACGCTTCTCAGATTCACCCCAACCAGATTTATGCGTGGGGTCATGGACCTCTGCTATGTCATTCACGAAAGGGTCGTATCGGTCTGGTTTCCTCAAAGCTTCAGCTGGTGTTGAAGTCACTATAGGTGCTGTACCCTTAATAAAGGTCATATCCAAAGGTATTTCCCTATCCAATATTTCTTGTTGGTATCTCAAGTCCAATTGTACAGGTACTAGCAGGGACCAGGGAATGACATGGACAGGTCGTATAGGGACTGGCAGGGACCAGGGAATGACATTGGGAGGTCATACAGGGACATGTAGAGACCAGGAAATGACATGGGATTTTGTACAGGGAACTTGGAGAGACCAGGGAATGACATGGAGAGGTCGTACATGGACTGACAAAGGCCAGGGAATGACATGGTCAGGTCGTAAAGGGGCCTAGAGAGACCAGGGGATGACATTGAGGGGCTGTACAGGGCTTTAGAGACATCAGTGAATGACATGGAGAGGTGATACATGGACTGGCAGGGGCCAGTGAATGACATGGAGGGGTGATACAACTAGGGACTAGCAAGGACCAGGGAATGACATGAGGTGATACAAGGGCATGTAGAGACCAGGGAATGACATAGGGAGGTCATACAGGGACAGACAGGAGCCAGGAAATAACGTTAAACAATGTCACTAACAACAATTTTCTCACTTTGAAAAAAGAAAGTCTTTAGGGCCGAGTCATTTATTGCCAGCTGGGGGGGGGGGTTTGATGGATTTTGCTGGGTCGGCAGATTTTTTTCCGACCCTCCCACCACTATGTCATGGGTATTTGAATTGCCCATATTTAGTTTTGACCCCCCCCCCAGTGTGAAGATTAATTGGGTTCCCCCCCACCCACCAAAGGACTCCTTTACAAATTGACCCCCCTATATCAAATACCCCCCCCCCCCCCAACCTGGCAACATCGATAGTGTGGGTTGTGTTGACACAGGGGAGACCAGCTACTTTGGTGAGTGTCACACCCTGGGAAGCTATAGAGAGAACAACACTGAGAATGCCTTGCGGACTAGTTTATGGCCCATGCCTGTCAATAAATGACTCGGCCCTTATCACGTTAGAACTATATTGATCACAATAAAAATGTTTTTTTCACAATTTATGATGCAAGGCAGGACCTTGTTCTATAAATATGTTCACTATAAATAAAAACGTTCAATTCAAATCAAGATTCAATTCTTTTTCCCGAGTGGATACACTTTGGCTTAAAGAGGGTCCCAAATTGTTCAATTTTCTTCTCCTGAAAAGGGTACTGAATCTAGTGTGTGTTCAAACATAGAAATTATAAAGAAACATAGGGAGTGCCCCCCCCCAAAAAAAAAAAACAACAACAAATGTTACATGTATAAAATGCAACCTTCTTGAGGAGGTTAGGGGTCAGCTAGGTTCAGTGAAAAGAGTAGATATGCTAGCTGCCTTTTGTTCTCACTTTGTCTCACACGCCTCATAAACCCCCAAGGGGGGACAGTAAGGACCTTAGTGATAGGGTAATGGTTGGAACATATTTCACCAAGAACTATTTAGACATTTGTGACCAGATGGGGGAAAACCTGCTTCCAGGGGGGAAATGGCTTATTAGAGTTGAAGTCATGTGCATTAAATTGAGATATCTTGAGCTAACATATTCCAGCTAGTTCTTCTGTAATTGCTTGCCAAACCTAGGTCGGTGTGAGCAATTGAAGAATGCAAATAAGCTCTAAATACATTATATCCTAGCTTAAATAGTGAAAATGCCAAAACTACAGTTTTGTGGAAAAATAAACCAAAAATGTGATTTTTTTATCATGAACATCTGTTTTAGAGGGAATTTTCTGGGTCTGTTTTCAGTTCTGAGTTCCTTATGTAAATATTCAACACATTTGTGGCAGAAATTCCCATTTAGAATAATGGAGTGGTTTCCATGGCAACCAATGGTTGCTATAATGCCAATTATCTATGTTTCCATGGCAACGGATGTCTCTTTTGCATCACATAAATGGAACGTTTTCAATAGAAATAGAATAATTCTTAGCATACCATTGAATTCCCCATCAGAAATTGATCTAAGCCAACTTTTGGAATATATTTTCAGTATTTTACTCATACACTGCCCCCTGGTGGCCAAATGCAGAACTAAAAATCCCCCCGGATGCATGTTTTCTCCAGATTTTCTTTTTAATCCTTATAGGATGAGGCTAAGGTTGGAGTGCACCTTACATGCAAGATGAATGGAAAAACTAATTAGCAAATCCTGCTGAAATCCGCTTAAAATGGGATACATTCAATACGCTGCCCCTGAATGTTTAGAAGTCTTAAAGGGTTAGCCATAACATCCATGCCGGCTGCTTGTGTTAACCCTATAAGGGTTTTAAACCTCTCAGGGGCACCAAGACTTAATAAAAAAAACTATCAATTTGGACTTAACCCCCAGTTCTTTTACGAGACACACGTGCTCTATCTGGAGGTGTGATAAACGTTTCATAACTTGGTGTTTGTGGAGTACTTAGGGCGAGATTATAGTGGACCAAACAATCCAGCTTCAAGCAATAATATTATATCCAACGGTTCACTCTGGCAAGTAGATTTCTGTATTAGTTTTAGGTTTGGAAGAAAAAAGTTAAAATGTACTATAGAGAGAAGGGCTTTAAACCTTTCAGGGCTGGCAAGACTGTATTTTGTGAAACCGCCTTTGGGAAAGACACAACGAATAACAACACCTTAGAAATTCCTTGAAAATCTTCCAGAAGGTAAAGAGAGGCAGAAAAAAAAGAGAATACGATTTTGAAAATTAAAATGTATGTCTTGGAACAGAAAGTCAAAACTGGGAGCCTTTTACCTCTTCCATGAGGCAAAAGAAATGTTCAAGTGTTCAATGATTTATGAATAGTGTTCAATGATTTATGAATGGCTTAATCAATAGGTCTGTGAATATCTGAATACTGAATCATCTATTAAAGAAAGACTTGACATATGTGTTCTCAATGTGGCAGCAGAGGCGTAAGGTAATATGGGTTCCAACGTGACGACCTTGAATTGTCGGCTGAAGCTTGATGACATCTATACATACATATCTAGAATTTGTATAGAAAAGTAAGTCATCAATCTAATTGGAGGTGCAAAACTTTAGCCTTTTTTCCATTTTGTTCATGAGTTCTTGGCAAATTCTTTTTTGGGGGCCGAGACATACTCAGGCCTCACCTTCTTCATAATTGAGGGGACCCAGGCCCCCCTGGCCCCCCTGCCCCTCCCCCTTTTCCTACGCCCCTGGGCAGTAGCATCAAATATATAAATATCTATGATATATGTGCTTGTCATTAGTGTTGACCTAGGTAAATGTTCACATGGATATGGTGGGTGGAAAGGGGAGGTTGCACATCTTTGTCATGTTCTGTAATAGTAAATGTAAGTGTTGTGGCATACCATCTGGATAAGTTCAGCTGGTTGGTGGGATGCTTGAAGACATTGGGTGGACATATTTTATCTATATAAAATCTATCTATATGCTAGTTATCATAGTGACCATATTGAACTGATTTCATGGTCTTTTTCATTTCATTGAATCTGTTTAAAAGTGCATCAGGTCATTACAGGTGCATTGGGTTTTTTATGGTTTTAGTATGGGCCAGGTTAGGTTCAAAAAGATAATATCGGTGTTATAATATATGCACAGATATGCAAAACAGAGCTCATTGTGGTATATGCTATATTAGTAGGATAAAGAGGTAAAGATGAAATAATGTGTTTAAGTTTTGAGTTTTTAAGGTTTTTTGTCGATTTGATTCCCAATGAACTGTGGCTGCTATGCTTAATGTAAGGTTGACCATCACAAGGTCACCCACTAAATAACTTTTAACTCTAACTATCTGTAATTTTGTCTCAGATATTTGTACATATATCAAATAATCTTGGATCAGAATTTAAAATTCATCATACATATCAATTATCAGTTTTTATGGCTGTAAACTTTCATGCCTTTGAGAGACAAGTATGAGTTGTTTTGATAAGTGCAAAAAAGATTCACTCACAAAATGTTCATATAAAATCAAGGATCAAGGTTACATTTTTTTTGTATCTAGGTAAAATAAGAATTAGGGTAGGTTGCATTGCCCGAGAACAACAATTTGTAGGATCAATGTTAAAAACTAAGTATTCTGGTATAAGGCCAAATAAAAAAAAAAAAAGGTTTGTTTCCAGTCACCCGACTGACCTTAGCAAAACAGGGCCAATCTATATGTTTACCTTGTTCCTGCAAAATGGTTTGGACTAACTGAAAGAATCAGATATGTCCATATATTTCTATACGAAATAAAAAGAAAAAAGAATTGAAAAAAACGAAAAAAAAATCCGAACTAGCCACCCTAGGTCTTTGAGTCATGTTACGGGAAACACATGGAAATTTTGTTTGCCCTAGATACTTGGTCTTTAATGACCATTAAAAATTTGTTTGTGACTTAGGGACCTTGCATACGCCCTATGTAGCAAATGATTTTGTGATATAGGAACTGTTTAGCAGATAGAGACTTTACTAAGGCCCTCTGTCTCAAAACTGACGATTTTGAGGGATAGGGGCTTTTTGAGACTATGGGGCCTCACAAAGACACTCTATAATTATTTGTAGTGCCAATGCATGGGTGGTGCAAAGATAAGTATGGATTTCCACCCTCATCTTTGTGTCACTCGACAGTACTAGTTACTCTCCAGAGGTTCATGCATACACAGCAGTTCTGCCTATTGTCACACACTTCAAATGACCCAGACTATTGTATCCCACCTTTGACATGAAAAATCAATATGTGAACTATTACTAGCATTATTATACTGTCTCAGCCTGTGAATATGACCCTGGTGATAAATATGAAAGATCGATATTCATGCATCATGCCTTCTGAGAGGGTTATTTCGAGCCCTAGGGTAAGGGGGAGCAAAAATATTTTTTTGCTAGATGTACAACTTCAAATCAATGTCTTGACTAGTTCGAAGTTAAGACCAGACAAGGGATCTCGGGTTAGTGCAATTGGCACATATTTATTATGGTATATGGTTTACATCTACCTCGAAGAGTACTGCTTAACTATAGTGTAAGCTCAGGTAAAAGTGGTCCGACTCCATCGACAGCTAGAGCCAGACTAACGCCTTCCCCCGCCCCAGGTAGGACCTGGGACGAGGTGAACAGTGCTGCCACCACCCCGCAGAGACCAGGGGTCGAGGAGACCTCTAGTGACTACCGGTGATGGGCGCACCGCTCGAAACGCCCTCTCGAGGAAGACACTCACACTATATCACAATCTACCGGCCCCTACACTACCCCCACCAGAATAAGGAAAGGGGTGTGTAAAAAAATGTATTTAACATTGTGACAACATCGTTATTCTAAAAAATAAGGGCTCGAAGTAATAAACGAGAGTTTGAAGTAGAACATGATATGCTATTTGTGTGACGTCTTAGTAGTAGGAGTCGACCACATATAATTATATTAGGTGAAGTAAACATATTTATACACTATGAAACAATGTAGAAAAGTGGGTCGAGACAAGTTCGGAAGAACATGTTCGAACCCGTACATAGAGTATTTAAATGTATGTTATTAATGACATACTATGTTTGTAATTATATATGGTAATGTGTTACATAACCTGAAAAGAAAAAATTTTACAGTTCATGTATGAACCCTATATAATAGTTTTTTTTAGCACAGTTTACAGTAACTGTGGGTTTTTTACATTTATAATTATACATATATATATATATATATATATATATATATATATATATATATATATACCACTATTAACCTCGAAGTGTGAACAAAATTGGTATGTACCTGAGGAATATTATTAATATTTAAGGTAACAGATCTCGTAGGTTTATAGCACCAATTAGTTTGTTTACTAGTGATAAATAGACACGTTTTATGAGATCGAACCTAGTGGATGACGTTAGGATCGAACTAATTTTAAATAAAACTAATTTTATGCGTAAGGTGAGAGGAATAGTGATTAATTACATAGTATACACATGAATTTATAGCAGCCCACCAGTGTAGTGGGTCTGCCGCACAATAATAAATGACTTCGGGGTGTGTTCGGGGTTATCCACTGCTTGTCTGCAGATCCAATCGGTGAACGATGGACTTGGCGGTGGCAAGCCGCGTCGCTGTGTGGTGTGCCCTGATCAAGATGGGAAGATGTAGATTCATCCATTGGGTTTCGTGGGTCTGTATCCATCCAGACATCCTTCGAGGTTGGGGCACAGTTCAGGTGTTCGAGGATCCCATATAGAGGATAGGTTTGGCACCTGTAGTTATCTACATCGAGGCTCACAAGTCTGTCTCCATCACTGTCTCACCGGAGTTGGTTTCCGGATCAGAGTCCAGACTTATCAGGTTATGGACCACTGGGGGTTGGTCAGGGGCTGTGGCCGCAGTGGTCGCCTCGGGGATAGAGGTTAGGGTCTCGGTCGGTCTAACCGGGTTGGCAGTCGGGGCAGTGGTGGTGACTTCGGGTTCCCTTCCGGGTCTGGTTGGTGGTGCACCTGTGCTGGCAGAAGGTCTCGGGGTGGACATACTCATGAATCCGAAAGATTCGATGTCCAGACTTATCAGGTTATGGACCACTGGGGGTTGGTCAGGGGCTGTGGCCTCAGTGGTCGCCTCGGGGATAGAGGTTAGGGTCTCGGTCGGTCTAACCGGGTTGGCAGTCGGGGCAGTGGTGGTGACTTCGGGTTCCCTTCCAGGTCTGGTTGGTGGTGCACCTGTGCTGGCAGAAGGTCTCGGGGTGGACATACTCATGAATCCGAAAGATTCGATGTCCGCCTCGAGCTGTCTGGCCTCCTGCAGCTTGCCCTGGAGCTTTTCGAACGCACTCTCTGCAGTGCTGTCCCAATCTTTCATGAAGCAGCCGAATACTGCCATGAATCGAACATCCTGGTGGTCGTATTGGCTTCTCAGCTCCTGAAGCTGCGACTCGTATTTCAGCTTCATGGCCTTAGCCTTGTTTTCACGCTGGAGCAGGGCCCGAAGCTGGTCTCTCGCCTGTCCCTGCATGTCCTGTGAGATCCGGGTTATTTCCCGTCGCTGGATCTCATGCAGACATTCAAACACACCTTCGGTCACGCCTTGAAGGTATCCGGTGGCCTGGCTGATATGCCTCTCTTGCCACGCCTGGAAGATGTCGGGCTGAATATCACAAGATTCCTGTGTCCGGTTTTTTATGTAATCATCGGGATCCTCCAGTTCGAAGTTAGATTTCACCAAATGTAGCACATTGGTGGTCCTCATGTTTCTTACTGGAGGCGTAGGTACAGGGGTCGTGTACGTGTCTGAACCACTCTCGTAAGCGGAGCTCGAGGTGGCAGTAGGTGCTGGTTTGTCGAGACGAACCAACTACCGCCCCACTCTCATCAATTGTTAGGCCTCGCCCCCTTCCAACCTCGGGGAGAGGTTGACTGGGGTCTTTTAGCACCAACTCTCTTTCTGGTCGCTTCAGATCCACAGATCGGATCCGTTCACGAGCAGAGGTGGTGGCAGGAGTAGCTGGGGGACCCATAGACTTCGGTTTCCCTGAAGGCAATAAGGTCTGGGATTCGGGGCCTGGTTTCTGGGTGTCAGACAGAGCGGGGAACTCGTCTGGTTCGGCTGCCTTAAGCCTGGCGAGTAAGGCATCTTCCTCTGGGGTGCCCTGGTATCGTGGAGTAGACTCCGAAACACCCCTTATCCAGTCTGAGTGGGCGAGGGTAGTCCGCCCCTCGAACCAGGTCTGGTGGTTACCAGTCAAGGTGCCTGCTACGGGTCGGTAACCACTCGAGCTTAGGGGCGAGACATGCTCCATGCTCGTGAGGTCTCGAGATGCAGCACCCAGGATCGTGCTAGGATCGGGGGATCTCTTCTTGTGGTCGGGGGTCGGGGCTGGAGATTGTGACTCCGACCTCGGTCGCTTGGCGTTCCGAGTTCGAGGGTCACCACCAGGGTGTGGTCGGGGTTTCCCATGTCGGTCCACTGCGTCAGGGTCCCTTCTATGGACTTTGACATGCCAGTGCACTTCTGCTGACATGTCAAATCGATGGGAACGCACATTCTTGAGGAAGTAGGCATCCTGCTTCCCCTCGACCGAGTGGTCAATTCTCATAGTGATCGCCAGTCTCTCCTCAGAGGTCATTTGGTCCCACTTCGACATAAGTCGCTCGTGGAGCTTCAGGGCCTTAAGTTGGGCGTCACTGGCTTTGAGACCATGAACCTGAGCCAAGTGCTCAGCCATGCGCCCCCGCCTCGTGGTTCTCAGTCCTTGACATTTCTTGTTTTTATTCTTCTCGTTGGAGCACCGATACACCGGAGCGTGGTGCATATGAAGCTCCACGAGGTGTCTAAAGAAAGAGCCTTTGGTGGGCCAGACTCTCTCTGTTTCTGTGTTGTTAACACAGATCTCGAAGGGGCAGGTCGGGTTGGTTGGTGCCCAGTTCGAAGCGGCATACTGCAACTTCGTCCGGTGCTCGAAGCCATAGTAAGAGTTGGGAGTCTTTACTGTGTCTCCGAGCGATGCTACCCACACGTGATTAAATTTTTGCAGGGCCAGAGTCTTTTTTCAGGATTTTCATCCATTCCTCGTCGTCACTCTCGCCGTCGCGATTGGTGGCCGGAGGAATCGAGTAACTGTCAGTATAACGCTGACAGTCCATGAAACATTTCGGGGTGTAATCGGGGAATCCAGAGCGGGCGTTAACCCACCTGTTCAAGCTGGATTCGTCGGGGGCGTCTTTCAACGGTTCCTCCAATGAGTCGATATTTTCCAGCAGCTGCCGGCTCATTTTGGCGACCTGCCGGTCACGGTCCCCATTGCCTTCCTCCTGAAGCTCTTCCTCCTCGACCGCAGTGCTACTAACGGGCTCGAGGGGTAGAGGGGTCGCCTTTCGAGAAGTTCTCGTTCGGGTGGATCTCACTGGAGAGGAGGCATCCTCCTCCTTCGTGGTCTTGCCGCTTTGAGTTCGGCTCCACGAGCTTCGAGACGAAGTCGAGGCTGCAGAGTCATCGCTTTATTAGGCTTTCTCTTCTACCACCTTCTTTTTGCGGCGGCTCGTCTTAGATTTTGCTTCGGGTTTGTCCGTAGACTCCTTCTTAGCTTTCTCCACGTCTCTTTTAAGCTTCGTCTTGCGCTTCATGAGATCCTTGCGCTCTTTGTCGATGGCTTCTTGGCGGGCATCAAGCTCCTCGAGGCTCATCTCTTTTGCGGTGGTTACTTTGGTGGAGTAGCAAGCTCCACCTTCCATACTCGAGGCAGCATCGGGGATTTTGCTAGCAGCATCCCCGTCGCGAGCTGTCTCGTTCACCATTCATCGCTCGTCAGAGACTCCTGTGTCAGTACACCCGCGGCAGATCCTAGATTGTAAATCATAGGGTATCAGCTGCGGAGGTTCACCTTTAAGGCCCAGGTATTTCGGTGGGCAATATCGGTTTTTACCTGTGGCCGTCCGGATAAATCCTTTGGTCACATTCACGTACCCGATGGCTGGTGGTCGGTCGTTGAAAGTCATGGGGACTTCGACGATGACTGAAGGAGTGGTTCCCTCAGTTGTACTCAGGCATGGTGTCCTGGGAGCAATCAGTTCAGCACCTTTAGGGATGCTCAGGGTATCTGGAGTCGAATCGGGAAGAGACTGCTCCATTTCGGTGGTGTCCATCAGCTCAACTGCTGGACTTCAGGGTGCCTCGTCTTGGGCTCGAAGTGGGGTCTGGTGCCCATCAGGATTGGCCATTACGGTCGCCACCACCTCCGACTGAGCCATATTTCGGGCTCAGACGGCTCAGGGGATTGTCCTCCTTTGTTCAAGAACAGAAGGAGTCAATATAAGTCAGTGGAAAAAGGGATTCTGTCACTATAAGTGGCAGAGGAAACAGCGGCACGTCTTACCTCGGTAAGACGGTTCGCGTGCTGTGAGCGATATTGGAGGCACAACACGCGAGGCAGAATCAATGCGCATGCGCCGCTGCACTGCACCACTCTGGTACCCCACTCACTAGCACCCCCCTTCCCGCCTGGGCAGGCGTCAGTACTACCCCGGATAACCAAGGGTTTGGGGTTGGTTTTCTCCATAGGCCATTGGTGGGACTACCCCCTTCACTATTCATATCAACAGGAGTTTGGCAGAAGAACATATAGCATCATGCGTACACGTCAGACAAGCTGTCTGCCACCCACAGGAACCATGAATAGGTTGGTAATACCTGTCATGGTCGTATTTCGAATCATGGCTGAGGTATCTCAACCTCCAAACATATAACAAAACATGCAGTATAAACTAGTCACACAAAACCAGACGACTTCAAATACAGTTGACAGATTTATTGTAGGTAAACAGGTACATTTAACACAACAGTGGATATAAATGTAGAAATAGCAAGTAGCATACAATCAGTGATCAACGTTTCGATACATTAATGTATCTTCATCAGGATCAAAAATAACAAAACATGTAAACAGGACTATACACTCGTTGTGATTTCGGAACATTAAGTAACAGCAGTCCGCCAAGCAAATCTGGGACTGCGCCTCACCTCTCTTTCTTTGTTTTTCAACCGAGAATCTTGAGAAGGTCCGGTGGAAGGTGCCAACGTTTTCCCCCTACCTCGGATTCTCCGTTCCGCCGAGACAATTTTATCACGATTAGGTTTTAAATTCGTGTCAGTGTCAGTGTCAGTGTCTTCTTGGGTCGTCCTCTCTTTGGCTTTTTCTCAACTGCTATTTTGCAAGGTCGGCCTCTTTTCCTCTTCAGGGCCTTTCCCTTCAATTTCCTTGATAGCTCATTAGTTTTCATTAGGATTTCGTCCTTCTGTTCATTCATCTGTTTGGAAATTTCCTCACACTCGGAGTTTGCGGCATCCTGTCCCCTCCATTTCCTTAATCTACACACGTTAGACTTATTCATTCGGCCTGTAGCCAGACTCATTAGCATAACTGTGCTCTCAGATATAATTCGGGTGACCACGTGAGGTCCATCCCAGCTCGAGATTAATTTCTTGCACCCTAAAGATTCATGCATTCTAAACACTCGGTCACCCACACTAAACTGGCATGGCTTCAGGTGGGTATCATACCCAATTTTCTGCCAATTCGCGTTCTTTAATAGCTCATTTCGAACTAGTCTTCATAAGCTCTCTGAAATTGATCTCGTAGGGATTCTACAAACATCACCGTACATGGGGCATCGGGGCTCACCCCTATAACACCATACACGAGATCTGCGGGCATTATAATATCTTCCCCGAATACTAATAGATTGGGGGAACAGTTCGTTGCAGCATGTACAGTGCTATTATAAGCATGTACTACAAAGTCACATTGCTCGTCCCAGTCGTCTTGGCAAGAATTTACCAAGGGTTTGAGGACTTGTATCAATGTTCGATTAAATCTTTCTACTTGACCATCAGACTTGGGTCTGTATGGATTAGTTCCAGTTTTGCAAATGGTCAAATAGTGGCAGATTTCTTGCCATAGGTTGGACTCGTATTCTCATCCTTGGTCATTGTGCATCATTAATGGTGCACCTAAGTGTAGAACCCATCCTTTCACGAAGGCGCTAGCGCAGGTGGCTACCTTGTGGTCAGGTAAAGGATATACTCGAGTGTACTTAGTATAGTAGTCAGTCACTACCATCATACAAGTGTCTCGAACTTCTAGCTCGGTCCATTGGGCTAGAATTTGTCTGAATTTCTCTGTCTTCGAGGGATAATGCCGGCCGTTCGGGCTTGGCATTCTCATTCAGGAAAGAAATCACTCTCTTGATAGCGGGATCGTTTTGTTGGATGGTTTCTTCTAGCCATTCTATAACATTTTCCATGCTGGCGCGAGGTAGCGGTTTGGACTGTCTAGTTCGAACCGTTGCAACTACCGCGTTGTGGGCCCCACGATCATCACAATCGATTTTCTGGCACTTTCTAAAGGGCCTCCGGGATAGGGCGTCCACATTAGTATGCTTCGAACCCGGTCGATGTTGGAACTGGCTATGCTCCAACCCAAATTCTGACAGGTGTGCCAGCCAACGGCCAATCATTCCTTCGGCGTCCTTAAAATTAAGTAGCAACCTCAGGGACGAGTGGTCAGTTCGAAGAGTAAAATCGGTACCCCATAGGAAGTGTCGAAACTTTTTGGTATACACCACCACAGCCAGCAACTCACGTTTAGTGGTGCAATAGTTTCGTTGTGCCCTATTCAAAGTGTTACTAGCAAAGGCAATTGGTACTTCGACCCCGTCCTGGACCTGCGATAGGGCTGCACCAATGCTATCCTTGCTAGCGTCAGTGTCCAGTATGAAATGGTCAACCGCAGTTGGATATTTCAATACTGGCGTGTTAGCAAACAAATGTTTTATTTGCGCAAAGGCTGCTTCTTGTTTATCTCCCCAGGGAAAACGTGCTTTTGCTCGACCTGGGGTCCAATGTGCTAGCATTTGCAAGGGGTAGCTCACTTGAGAATAGTTCGGGAGGAAGTCTCGATAATATGAACAGAACCCGAGGAAGGATCTTACTTCCTTCGCACTTATGGGCTTCTGCCATTCGGACACTGTTTTTCAGGGTCGGCTTTTACGCCGTCAGGAGTTATTATGCGACCAAGATATGTAATAGATGATTTAAATAAATTACATTTCTTAGCTTTTAACTTCAGACCATTTGATAGTATTCTCTTCAAGACTAAATCGAGGTTGTTCATGCAATCCTCGAAAGTCTTTCCAAATACTATAACATCGTCGAGGTACACCAAACAACTCTTCCAAAGAAGGTCGCTTAGCATTTCCTCCATCATAGCTTCGAAAGTGGCTGGTGCATTACACAGCCCAAAAGGTAAAACATTGTATTGGAATAAACCCATATGGCGCGAGAAAGCTGTTTTCTCAATGTAACAAGGGTCCATCCTGATCAGAAGTATTTGTTTCCTCCTAAGGAGTCTAAGGTCTCATCTATCCTTGGTAAGGGATAGGAGTTCTTTTTAGTTAAGCCATTCAGCTTTCCGTAATCGATGCAAAGTCGAATAGACCCATCCTTCTTCGTGGACATACACGGGGCTGGACCAGGGACTGGTCCTAGGCACAATAACCCCTTTTGCCAGCTGTTCGAGGATTTGTTTCTCAGCCTCCACTTTCTTTTTAAATGGTAATCTCCTATAAGGTATTTTAAATGGCTTCGAATCGCCGGTGTCAATCGTGTGCAACACCTTGCTAGTGCGGCCTACCGAGCCCCCAGGTTTCCCGAAGGCATCGTGGAAGGTAGCAAGCAAAGCTCGAAGCCTTTCTTTCTCTGAATTTTTCCTCAGGGAAGAATCATCAACTAATTTTCTTAAATCATCTGGTAATCCTCGGACTGTGTCCTCAGGTAGCTCAGCTTCCGAGACATGTTCGGTCAGGAACATATCACCAATCTTCTCATTTTTTCTCAAGTACACAGGTTTTAGTCCTCTGTTCATGATCGGGACTACCGTCTACGATCCGTTTCCCACCAGAGTGTCAACAGAATCTAGCTGTAAACTAGATAATACTTCAGAATTAGGTTCAAAGACAGCGTTCGAACCTCGAAAAGCATTGTTTGAGGAACACAAAATGTCACAAGTCATTCCAGATGGAATTCTCACAGTCTGTACCATGGTGGCTACCGAGGATACATGTCTCAATATGCATGGGATCTCGCAATTGTATGGTTGCCGGATCTTCAGCATCCCGAACCGGGGATCCAACACAGCACCGTACAAGCTTGCGAAATCCAAACCGATTATTCCATCGTCACTTATGTCGGCTATGGTAGGGCTCATTACGTACTCGTAGCCCCCTATTCCGATCTGTATGAACATCTTACCAAAAGTCTGCATCTGGCTACCATCGGCCGTGCAAGCATTAACACCAACAGGTAGTGTTTCATGGTTGCCGGACACCAGATTGAAGAATTTTCTCGAGACACACGAATGGCTGGGACCTGTGTCAATCAAAAATTCTCCAGTCCGCCCCTTCACCGATACAGCGATGTACCATCGTTTCCCCCCCAAAGGTGAGGAGTTCTGTGCAAATCGGAGTTATTCCTGAGAGTCACCGATCTCCCATCCGAAACCCTTAAGGAAGGTTACACACGGATGGTTCGGAGGGAGGTGTGCTGCACTCACACGCGTCAACTCTTCAACCCAACCTCCCTCTTCTTCGACTTAGGATTGCTCCCTCGGGTTCTGACCTTCCTCTGTTCCTACCCCGTCGAAGTCCCCAGCTCGGACTGGGGTGAGAGGATCCTTCTCACATACCAGTCCCCCGGAGGGTATTGACTCTTGTACTAGGTCGGATTCACCTATGGTGGCATTTTGGCAGATTTTTGAATCACGGATCACATTCTTTGCCACAGATGCGGCCCTCTTTAGTTTTCCTCCTCCTTCTTTTCTTCTACATAATTAACTCGAGATAGCACAGGCTTCGGGGCTGTACACTCATGAGCGTAATGCCCCATTTCTTGACAACGGTAGTCTGCTCCAGTCTACTCTCCGTCGTTCAGGTCTGGCATACATAGTTTCAGCAAAAGTTTTCATAAAATCCTCCATCATTTTCTTCATATCCAGAGGTTCAGGTGGAGCAGGGGCTCTAGATAGAGGTTGTCTTGGGGGCCGACTGACAGCCATTTCAGTAGTTCGACTGTCTGGGGTGGGTCTTGTTTCCCCTCGAGCTTCATTGGCGCTTCGGTTATATATCCGTCGAGGGATATACTTGCGCTTGACGTCTTTCTTTACTTGTACCGCAGAGATACTACCGTCCTCCTCTTCGATCTCAATGATCTCGAAGTCATTGTCTGTTGTTTCAGTGTATGTTGGTTGGTGTATTCCTGAAACCTTGGTATTCGAGGTTTTCATCTCCACTTTTCCTGCCATGAGGGTCTTCTTTACTGTCCACCACTCAATCCCTTGGAAAAGGTCCATCAGGGTAGGATTTCTCCCTTTCCAAGCATCTAAAGCTGCTTGCTGCTGATCTTCATCTCAAAGTCCACTTACGAATTGTGGCAACAAGTCGTTCAGGAAATATTTATCGGAAGGATTGGTTCCTGGCCGCGCCCTCTGTAACAGGGATAGGCTCGAAATGATTCTTGTGGTTTCTGCGTTGGCTTCTTGAAGAGCATAAAAGGGTCTTCACTCACTAAATTGTACAGCAAAATGCTGGCAATCTCGACTAGCTGTTGGAAAGTACCCCTCTCGAAGTATACTTTGTTCCACTTTTCAACGGCTATCCGGCCTGGGCCATGTTTCAGACATCTGATCAGGTGAGGTAATGCCTCTTTGAGAGTCCATGCGTTGCATACCAATTTTTGACATTGGTTGACGCTCCATTCTCGGATGGTCTCCTCACTGTGTGCAGTGTTCGAAGTGTTGGCTGACTGATTCAGCATGTCTTCTAACACACTGCTTTGGGATCTGCGCCTCGAAGTTCCTCCCGTGGCGCCTCCAACCCCTGGAGGGGGTGCAGTCAGTCCTCGGGTAGAACTTGATGCACTACCCTCTACCGCACCTTGGTTCCCTGTGCCCAAAGGTTCGGAATCATCTACAGAATTGTTATCATATGATAACTCGAAGTGGCCCTCCTGTCCACATGCAGTGTTGGGTTCGTTCTTTTTATGTGGTAAGTCAGTGGCGACACTGAATCTTATCCTCCGTTTTTCAGGTTCAGTTTGCCTGGGTTCATGTGTGGGGTCATAGACACCATCTTTCCAAACATGGACGTCGGCATTATCATTTACGAATGGATCGTATCAGTCTGGCTTCTTTAAAGCTTCAGCTGGCGTTGATGTCGCTAAAGGTGTAGTTCCTTTTACAAAAGTAGCGTCGGAAGGTATGTCATTATTGGACATTTCCTGGTGGTAAAGTATATCCAGTTGTGTTACTGATACACTCGTGTCCGTTTCGAAAGATTTATCTTCTTCCTCGGGGCATGTTCTGGCAGTTTGATCACTGTTCTCTATTCCCGACACATATGTATCGAGAGCTGTCTTTCGTTTTGTCAGGTTGGCTATTTCGAGGCATAGCTCTTGTTGCTTCAAGAATAGATCTTGATTGCTATCTTTCATGGACTCCATTACGTCCTCGTTTTTCAAAATGCATTGATCTCGGATCTCTAGCAGCTTATTTGCCTCGTATTTATACTGTTCCATTTCGGCTCTTATTTGCTCGGCCTCTTTCTTTAATTCGAGATTCTTGATGGTGGAAGTAGCTTCCTGTTCCTCTAGATCAACTTCTTGTCTAAGTTTTTCATTTTCCCACTCGGCTTTAGCAAGTTCGAGTTTCCTTTGAATGACATATGTCTGTCGTTCGAGGTCGCGATTGATACGGTCAAAAATCATAGAAAGTTGGCTTTTGCTATTTTTGCACTTCTGCTGGCCCTTATCGTTAGGATTTTGATTTTTTCATTATTTTTTTGGGGTTTATATTATCAGACCTGATGAGTTCTTTGTGTTACACATAGGTTTATGTGGTGGGAAATTGATATTTCATCTTACAGCGCCTCAAAATAGGCCAAATTTGACCCAAACTGGGGGAAAAATGATAAAAAAAATACACAAAAGTGAAAATTTTCAGGATATACTACCAAATATGTGTAGTTTCATTTATATAACATATATTTTGTGGTTATACATTGTATCAGGAACAAAAAACCCTCTCCTGGACATATTTCTTTTATATGCTGGGAGCATTTGAAGTTTGGTGAAGGTCTGTGTCTTCCCGAATCATTTTGCCTAAAATAACACCCCTACAATAAATCAGTAGGGTATATGGGTTCAATATTGTATTTAGAAAATAGAGGGAGGTAAGGTTAATATCTGTTAGAGAAAAAAATTAGAATTCCTTGGTAAACTTCATTCTGAGGATGCTATGAATGGCTTCGGTGGAATATACCCTGTTTTTCTCATCTGACCAAAAAATCAATGATTTTGCCCCTCCTATGTAAAGTTGATATATTTAACTGTTTTAAAAATGGCAGTAATTTTCCCCTGGCACACACCTAAGTATCCAATGTGTAGAGTATTTGATTATTGCACACCCTGTGCAACAGCAGAGCTGGGAAGTGGATTTTTGTCTTCCCGAATCAGTGTCTTCCCGAATCATTTTTGAGTAACATACCATGTTCAGGACTTGATTTTCTACATAAATGCCCATTGTATTATTGTGAAATTCACAGATCTAGACTAGTTTGACCTGTAGATTACGAAAATCAAGGTTTATTGATGTCAGATGTGTGCTCATTATCATGAAATGCACATACTTTTAATAAACGTTTATTGCGATTCTGTTCACTTTTCTTGTCAGAAAAAAAAACACAATGATTTTGCCCCTGCTGTGTAAAGTTTATATATCTAACTGTTCTAAATATGACAGTAATTTTCCCCTGACACACACTTAAGTATCCAATGTGTAAAATATTTGCTTATTGCAAACCCTGTGCAATAGCAGAGCTGGGAAGTGGATTTTTGTCTTCCCGAATCAGTGTCTTCCCGAATCATTTTTGAGTAACATGCCATGTTCGATTGAAATTCTTAGGTTTACACATATTTTTCCCCCATTAAAGCTATATACCATTTGAAAGCACATGTCTTAGGAATTGTCTTCCTCATAACTAATAGTTCCCACCTGACTCTGCCTTCCTTTTATGAAGAATAGCAAATTTTCTTTGCCCTGAAATTTACTTACAATCCAATATCAGCCCTGGAGGATAATGACCCATTGGCAAAGCAAAATCAAAGAATATCGAGCTAAAACTCTATGAACCCGACCTTTAGACCCAGGAGTATAAGAATAATGTCAGAACTGTTGATTAATAATATATTTCTACTCATATAGAGGCCTTAAGGCTAAATACCCCCATGAATGATTCGGGAAGACACCCTTTCAAGGGTATATAGTTTTGGGGTGTTGCCATAGCAACGGTTTTCATATTTAACTCATAATATTTTGTGAGGAGTTACCCCACCACCCATACACTATCCACAAAAAATATCTTTGAGGTACTCATAGATTTGATTTCAGACCCCCTCCAGGGCCCCCCAGGGGCAAAAGCTCCGTTTCTATGACTTTTGACCATTTGCTCTTTCAATTCGGTTCTTTCCTCGAGTTTCTTCATGTCGTTCATCATTCGTTGTTTATCGGTTTCATACTGGTGACATTGTTTCTCCAGATTTCTAAGTCTCAGAACTTTTTGTTCGGAGTCTTCTAGCTTTGGTAAACCTTGGTATAGGCGAACTTTATTCTACGTTGTCTAAGGATCGACGGGGGTTCACTGTTCTCGTTTCTGCTCGAGCCGAGGCTGCTCGTTGAGCATCTAAAGTCATCATCATAATTGGTGTCGATCTCTCTGTGGAATCGGTACTTAATCTGTATGTATAATTTGTGACTGGAGTGGGCATCTCTTCGGATTTGAGGTCTCAAACTGCCCTCTCTACCTTGGGTCCAAATATAGAGGTATACCCTTTCATTTGAATTCGGCTTAAATTGTTGGCATGAGCAGTGTCATTCGATGTGGATCCCGAGATACTCGATCTTTCATCTCGAGATCCATCCTGCTCGTGTTCGGCCTCCAGGGCCGCGCACTAACACCAAGAACTGGTCACGGCACCAGTGTAATGGTTCGAATCAATGTCTTGACTAGTTCGAAGTAAAGACCAGACAAGGGATCTCGGGTTAGTGCAACTGGCACGTATTAATTACTGTATATGGTTTACATCTATCTCGAAGAGTACTGCTTAACTATAGTGTAAGCTCAGGTAAAAGTGGTCCGACTCCGTCGACAGCTAGAGCCAGACTAACGCCTTCCCCGGCCCCAGGTAGGAGCTGGGACGAGGCGAACAGTGCTGCCACCACCCCGCAGAGACCAGGGGTCCAGGAGACCTCTAGTGACTACCGGTGATGGGCGCACCGCTCGAAACGCCCTCTCGAGGAAGACGCTCACACTATATCACGATCTACGAGCCCCTACACTATGATGCATCAGTTCATCATGGTGACAAAATGCATTCGTTTACGAACTGGTGTAGGAACATGTTTTCTTTCTATTTTAGTGTCAGCAGGGATGCTATTTTGTGGGTACTCACAGACAGCTTTGCAACTCAAAGTGACTTACAAAAGGTTTGAAACTTTCAATAATTCTTGAGTGCTGAATGATTTCACTATAATCTTTATTTTTTTTGCCCATTGTACCTCCTTCTACACTATGATGTTTCTATTTGTGTGGTCTGAACACCGGGGCTGGACACCCAACTGTAGACTCCAAACACATTTACTATGATCTGCCATTGGTTTATAGACAGAATAAAAATCTTATTTTTTGAAACTGAATACCTCACATATAAGGCACACCTCACATAACTATAAGGTACATACCCAACTTGAAAAAGTCTTATAGAGTACACCTGTGACTTTATTTGGACTTGTAATAATTCAATGTAAAGTACTCCAACCTCAAAGGCACAACCTCAGTTCAAGAAGGTTATATGAGATGCAACACCTATATGTAAGGTACATTAGCAAGATTGAAATATTTCTGTTCTAGCTAACTCAACTGATAAACTAATAACAATGCTTGGTATTTCACAGCTGAGACACTTCATAAATGACCACAGTGAGATACATCCTCCCTATGCTGATGAGCTGCTTGCCAAAGTCAAGGAAAATGTGCTCTGGGTGAGCAGAAATGAGCCTGGTATCCGTGACTGGCTTATGTATGGCCGGTATGGTCGACAGGCACCGACCATGGCTCCCCCTGGAGGACGTTCTAAGAGGTCCTTGGATGAACCAAGGACAGAGCTTCCCTCTGGCTATAGGTATTCTAAAATGGGTATAGGACGTAAGTCAAAGCATGTCAAGGATGCACTGCTAGACATCGATGGCAAGGTTATTTCAGAGTCCAAGAACAGGCTATCAAGTCGATTTAAGAACTGACCACAATTGTTACAATGTTAACATAGCTAAGGTTTAGTGACGCCACAAAACCACCAAATTACATTGCTTAGAATATGGCATTTAATTTCTGCCAGGAGCTGGAGATGATTATGTATACTGTTTTGTCTGATACATGAATAGTCTGAATGAAAGGTAATAAGCTACACTCTCAGCTACAATTGTAAATGGGCTATAAATACCCCTCTAAGTAGGCAGTAAAACCACCTGTACCTACAGCAGAATGTAACTTTGGCATGTATGTTCATCCCTACAGCAGGTACAACTGTATTGCAGAATAAAAAAGAGTCTACTGTATATCCACATGGTGAGTGGACAGTGTAGGGAACTGTCAACTGACAGATAAAATATAGCAGGCTTGCGTTATAGTGGGAGGTATCAAAAGGAACAGTAAATGATGTGGACAGAAAAAAGCAAGGAAAGATAATCTGCAAAGTTCAGAATAAAGGGAAAAGACAAGAGGGTTTTGTGTATTTAGTTATGGAATAGGTCAAAAGTAGGCACACAGTTATTATGCCCATACTGGGGGTAATTGGCGAGTGATAAGGTATAACGATAACAGCATTGCAGGTAGGCCCTATTCGGTTATATGGGACTTTAATAGCTACTTTTTAAAGTACAAAAATCTGACATCCAACTTTGTTTGCAAAGTGTTGAATATAATCATATATAAGAATATCAAATAGTGTGAATTGTAAAATTCTTTATGTAACAGAATCAAGCAAAAAATAGATTTTGATAAATAAAATCATTTTCAACAGCTTAACACATGGCGGCCCTATCTATTATTGTTATCACAGGGGGCGCATAGCAGGGATCAGAGTTAACAGGGGGTGACCCAGACTGACCCGCTGTGCTATGGTCCAAACTGCATTGACACATCTATGACACATATTGACCAGGTATGACCCCATTTTGCTGGGTATAGGCCTCATAGACAAAAAGCTCGAACTTTATGTCATATAATATTGTTATAATCCTGTTCGATACAGTTCTAATGATTGTAGAATATACATTTTCACCAAGTTATCTCTGTCTCTCATGTCTATTAAATACCTCCTCTGACCACCCCCACCCCACCTAAAAAAAAAAAAGATAAGAATAAATAAATAAGAATTAAAATGAGATTTCAGAATAAAAAAATTGGTCTCATAAGATAAGAGGGGACATTTTTATATAATATAAATACAACCTAAAATATGTCACTACTTTGATATCCAAACATCTTCAAATCATCAGAGTTGCGGTGCAATATTGCATCTCTTGTTTCAGGTCTGAGTTGAGCAAAATGCTGTTGTGTCACCTTCAGACCTGAAGAAGTGATATGAATAGAATTATTGAAATTCAATTGAGCACCTGTTACATTTTGTATCTTAAAGTGATGCTTCACCACATACGCTGCATCTTCTGCAAATGATTCCTGCCTTCCAATAAAATCATAAGGTATATTGCACAGGCCACAAAGTCTCTCATATGTTCTCCAGTGTCTATTGTCAAAGATCTGATCTTTCTCTGTAAGGCCCATTCTCCTTGATTTCCTTGTTAAAAACGAAGCAAACTCCTCAAACGTTATGTTAGGAACACCTTGGGTTTTATGTATCTGATGTCGACGAATGAGCCTTGCAAATATTGGTAGATACTTTCGTTTGAACATGGGATCTGTTTTGAAAATGAATTTCTGTCTATAAGCAGAGACCAATCTTGTAAATGGGTGGCGAACAAAGATGAACTTGAAGTAATTTCTCAGGCGATAGCGCACTTCTTTATGTGTATACTCGCTCATTTGATGTATATTAAATCTGCAAAGAACATAATATGGCTGTACCAATTCCACATGCCTTTGCCACAATATACACAAGCAAATTGTATTCATTACAATCATGAGCAAACATACATTCTATAATCATAACAGTGTAGGGATTGACAATAAGTGCCTTTAAAGTAAGGGGGATTCATCGAGGGCATCTTTATAACAATTCCATGGAAGTTGATCATGGATATTTTCATTTTCATTCAAACAAAACTAATAAACATTTTGAAATCAAGGTTTGAAAACAAATGATGTTGGCAATATATTGTTCAGGGAACGAAACAATATTAAGGCTTTATCTAGATATCAGGATGAGCTTTCTCATTCTATCAAAAATATCTTGATATTCCTTATCAAGATTCACAGTATAGCCCATGATTAATAAAGAGTGGCTTAGTATAAATAGATACACTTGCAGTTGGTGAAAGTATAATACTATTCAAGAATGCAAATAGCTTTTACAGCCTAGATAGCCTACACAGCCTAGACATTGTCTGGACTACCTTTTGTGGGAATGTACCAAAAATTGTGTAGTGGTGACTCACCTTATGACATCAAAATATGTTTGTCTACCAATTGTGATTTGTTTTCCAATTAGAAATTCTAAACTCAAAACAAAATGTGAAATACGAATTCATGACCTCTTGTAATAAAAACGTTAAAATCTGGATGTTGGATTTATATTTGACTGAACCGATGAAATCAAAAGAGGCAATAAAACTAGCATTTACTGCAAGTGAAAATAAAGTACTTACTCATTCAGGTCCCCAGGTTTACGTTCCGATCGACCCAAATCAAAAGACTTGCTAGACAGCTCAATTAGCTTTCGTCTCCACACACTATTTGCAACCTTTGGAATAGAACAATACATGACTTTATGGTTTTCATCAACTAAAATTTGATTATAATTGCAGTATTGTTTGTCATCATTGCACCTCTGCATGCTTTCATTTCGATACAACTTGCAGAAGTTCTGAAGTCGTTTTATTCTAGTATCATTGTCATCGTTTATGCCAGACATGGTTTTCACTAGATTTCGCTGCGCAAAAGGATTCAATTGGCGGATGTATTGAAACTGCTTCCACACAAAGTGTGTCACAAAAAGTGGTATCTGGTGGCTATATCGATGAGTGCCAATGGCAAAGTCATCTGAAATAAAAAGAGAATCAGGATGAGTACTAGACATTGTGGCATATACTGGTCATTTTATGATAGGAAGGTATGTATCGCAATTGTATATAAATTCATATGAAACCAATCAAGTTGCCTATATGCACCATTGACAATAAAAGTTTAGTTCATTAACCTTGCATTCGTTTTACACCCACCAACTTTCTAGTATTTCCTTCACTCCTTATCCCCCATGCCCCTGCCCTCTATTTTCTAGTGACTAAAATTGTTCTATATACATGGTTACTTACTTGATAATGAAATTACTCCCACAATCACAAGACAGAGAAGACTAACTGTGATATACTGGAATGTGGAAATGAAGAAAGGTGGGATATGCATGTAGATATAAATTTTGTCAGATCATTGACGACAGAACCGAATAAAAGAGGACTGAGTGAATATATTGTAGGCTAATGTAAATGGTTCTCTTTATCCCCCCTTCCTCTCCATGGGCGTGGAAAGCAGGGGGACAGGGGGGACATGCCCCCCCCCCACTTTTGGCCAACTCCTCAAAAGGTCAGAACTAAAAGGTCAAGCAAAGGGAGGTCAAAAATTGCAGAAAACCCCCCTGGTCCCACCCACTCTGAAACTGCTTCCCACGCCCCTGGTCTCTCTCTCTCTCTCTCTCTCTCTCTCTCTCTCTCTCTCTCTCTCTCTCTCTCTCTCTCTCCTCGCTCCCCCCTCTTTCTCTTTTAATCATTGGAACTGGCAGTGATAAATTGAGATTTTCATTAATCATCCAACCCTACGGTCTCCTGTTATTGACCGCTTAAAATGGTAATAAAATGTATGATACGTGGCAAGGCCCCCTGCTGTATAGTGACAAACCCCATGACCAAACTGCCAAAATAGCAGTTTTCCTCAATTTACGGTTCTTGACTAGATTTCATGGAAGAAGACTTACTTTTCGTACTAGTCTTTTCTTGGCCTTAGCAAAACTCACATAGTCGAAATAAGCCATTGTATCTGCAAAAGGCAAGAAATTACATTTCCAACACACTGTAATAGATTCAGTTACTAAGCAGTCTATATGAAAATCTTTTGCCCTTGCAGGCCATTCGGTCACACAGATTTTATCATTTTGCAGGCCTGGATTGATCTTAGCAGGACCGAACACCTTTAAGATTGCTATTTTCAGGGAAATACAACAAGAATTAACTCATAATTCAACTCTGTAAGTCTGAAGAAACTGTATTGCCTATTATTTTATGTTGTAAAAACCCCAAATAATGGTCCAATTTGCAAGCCATAAAACCCTAAATGTAGCCCAAGGTACCAGGATTGCAGCAGGATATTTGGTCCTGCGGTGTGGCAATTTCCATGGGCCCAGCAGCTATTTTGCCGGCAAAAGCCAGTGTCCCGCAAGTTTTCGTATTGACTGAGTTGCTGAAGATCAATGCACATCATCCCTGGTGCATGAGTGGTATTAAATTGAGCCGCCATTATCATGAGTTGCGATCTGAATTAAACCAATCTGAATTTATCATAATAACATGTCTACATGTCAGAGATCACCCCACTGAAATAGTTGAATATCTCAAGAACAGCCTTGAGGCTTGCTGGCATTTTGCTTTTAGAAACTGAAAGGGCATACCCTGAGGATTATACGATTATGATAGATATTTGCTGAAATATTTGGAAATTCTGGTCACTACTTACCTTAGCTACATGTCGAGTGGATAGGTAACCTTCACCTTCAGTTAGTTTGGTCCAAATGGGGATGCTGGGGAGTCTATACCATAAAATTCCAATGTCTGACTCTATCCCTAAGGGAAGTTTTGCTGCATACCACCTCCAGCACTTTTCATATCATACCTCACTGTCAGGATATTGGTCTATGCATGAGAGTGAGATGTAATGTTTTGATAATTAGCTCTCATGTTGTGAAATGAAATTATTTCTTGATAAGTTTTTCATACGTTGACTATCAAATAAACGTAAGCTCATGAATGCCTAAGGGAAGATAGCTTGGGAGTGCATAAAACCTAGAGCAATTCATCTTCCAATCGAGGTATTAACACATAAATTTATTTCCCACCAACACTGACTGTCAGGCGCCCAGTGGACACTGCCTGAAAACATGCCATTTCCTTTGTTCCAATGTTATGAAATGGCTGAAATGTAAATATGTGGACTTCACAATTTCAACCTTTTTCAGATTAGATGAGGGTTCATATTTGTGAGAGATTATAGAATATATCATAGGAATACCAGGAATAGACGGCATCTATAGGCCCCTCCCTTCTAATTGCACACCTTATTCTCTGTACATACCTGTATAAGCGCCAGGTATCGTCATCGTTTGGCAAGACCCTCCTGGTGTAGAGTGAATCTGTAGAGACTATTATGTTGTTATGTTACCCGAGCTAGGGATCAATCCAGCTAGTAAGTGATTAGTAACAGAAAGTTATCAAGCACTTAGTAAGTATGCGTCTTATCTAACCTACACTTCAATCATCAGCTATGGTCATATCAACTGCCATAGTCCATAGAACTAATATGTCATATGGGATACATTCAATTTCCAACTCTATTGTTTCTTTTTGCATTTAATGGACGCTGCTACACACCATATAACCACAATTAATACCTATAGCAATTCCGAATATCGTTAGGTTAAACTCCTCTTTAATCTTGGATGCTCCAGATATTTCCTGAAATACAGAGAAAAATGGAATGACCACCAATAAGCTATATGTAGAAAATAGAATGCTAGAATAAATTAATTACAGTAGAAGCCACTGGTTTCATTTTATACTAGAAAACAGTTTATATGAGAAATACGGAGAAATATATGTATTACAGGTACAGGTACATTTGCTATTAATGATTCACATATCATAATAAATGAATCATATATCTATCACATTGGTATAGACATTGGATACTATTAATTGATTGTGAAGGGAAAAAAGTGTATGAGGGGATTTTATGGATCACAAAATGAATATCCAAGCCATTCCCCAGTACCCCTGTCCCCTGTACTCTGAGTGAGGTGAATGGGTGAGTACTTAATGATTGATTGATCGATTCTGACCAACCAATTATGGATGTTGATTTAAAACTCTGTGCTGACTGATTATACCTTATGGCTCAAAGGGCTGCCCCAATGTGTGAAAAAAATCATTTGTAAAAGATTTCCATAAAACATACTTATATTTGGTCAGCATATACTCAAGACCATTTGCGAGTAGTCCACCATTAAAAAAATAATCCATAGAATGCTCGCCTACAAGGGAAGCACGTTCTGAGGTGATGACTTTCTTTGCATAGTTGTCAGTTGCTGTGTATACCTGAACCATAAAATGATTTGGTTAGGCTACCCAAAGAGGCTTGCTTCTCATCACCCCCATCATCAGGAAGAAAATCATTTGAGAATTTTAGCTATTTATTTCTTTTTTTTATTTCATGTAATTCTTCTTCTTTTCATAGAATCTTCTGATAAAAAATGTGCATAGAACATGGAGGAAGGAACTAAATTTTACTGTTTAATTAAAACATATGATTGCAGGGCTGGCTATCAAAAAGAAACATTTCACAGCTTTGAATTGTTATTTCTAACTTTACTAAATACAAAATGCATTCATTACTACCTGTAGCTAGCTACAATACATGCATATGGGACCCTACAAAGTGCTATCAAGTAGCCTACTTACCCTATTTGTTTTAAGATCATAAATGATGACAACCAGCATGGCACAGGACAAATCACTTATGGCATAATTGCCGCTAAGTATCTTGGAGGCAAACTCTTTTACGGCAGCTTTTTCCTGGCCGGAGCTGCCACTGTAGTAGCCCCTCCTGGTGGTGTTAATCTAAGGTACAAGGGCTATCAGGATGATTTGTTGTTTGTGATTTGTTGTTAGACTACACGCATCTCTGTCATCACCTGCGCACAGACAGCTCTTGGAGTGTACAGAAGTGTTTATAAGGTTATCCAATTCCTGTACTGCAAAAAACACAGCTTTAATGAGAAATCTATAGAAATCACTCACTATAGCAGTAGTATATCATATTCATTAGTAGTTATGATGCACTAAAGTGTCAATGGAGGGCTCTCCAATTCCTGGTACTCATTTGTCCGACCCCTAGGGGCGTGTCTCCGGGTAATTACTACCCCCTAGTGTGTATCATACCGTTCCAGGTGTGGATGGAAGGTGGAAATATCAGGCATGGGGTTGTAGCTCAGAGGTAGAGCAGCCGCTTTGAAGTTGGAGGGTCCCGGGTTCGAGTCCCGGTCTCTTCAGAACATTTTCACCGACCTCTACATTGGTGGAGAACCCGAGCATCCTAATGCAATCATGAGATCAAAGATACATGTGCCTGCATGTAACTTACCGTGATCATGACAAATTGAGGACTCGGGACCTGGGCCAGTATGATACAGATGATGCTTCGACCAATCCGGTACTGGTACATCCACTGGAAAGTCAGGAGTGGCCCAAACTGCTTGATAAAGCCTCAATTTCCAAGTAACTGGTTTGAGGGGGAAGGCCAGGTGCTAGTGGATGGTGGTTGAAGCTGATGGGGAGGAGTGTAGGGGCAGCAATTCCCGTACTCAGTTGACTGACCCCCAGGGGCCGGTCTTAGGGTAATCACTACCCCCTAGTGTGTATCATACTGTTCCAGGTGTGGATGGAAGGTGGAAATATCAGGCCAGGGGATGTAGCTCAGAGGTAGAGCAGCCGCTTTGAAGTTGGAGGGTCCCGGGTTCGAGTTCTGGTTTCTCCAGAACATTTTCACTGACCTCTACACTAGCATCATAATGACTCATGATAGACTTGTTGCATTAATGCATTAGTAGCCCTTAACCATTAGACAATCTCACTCATAGACGGTGAGGTAAATCTGCCCTTGACACCTACAATAATAAGACATAGGATCAGCCTAAAGCATGAGTGACACTAATAGGTGGGTATTTAGCAATGTAGAACAATAATAATCCTGCATTTTCAAGTCCTAGGTCCAACCCATTGCTCCCTCCAAAGTTAAGGGTGTGACTGAAATGCAGATGCAGCTTATAATAAAGAAGTTAGGGTACACAAATCACTGTGTGACAAACCAGTGTCTGCTCAGATTAAACACACCCAGTAGGTCTAAGTAGCACTGTTTGATTCCTCAGGTATTGTGCACTTATTAACAATTGGATCCTTGCATCTTACAAGAGTTGGCATCCTTCTGGTAAAGGGGCTGTGTACAAATGATGTCATGCATTTTTGGGCCATTTTTGACCCCCCCCTCCCCCCCTTGTCATGTTTCGTCATACAACACTTGACCCCCCCTCAGCATGATGTCATGCAGAGAGATACCCCCCCCCCCAAAGTGCATGAATAGTGAAGGCCTATAGGCTATAAACAAATTAAAATGGTTCAAAGGGACATATAGTGGGTGTAAATTGGCAATAAAGGATAACATGCATGCAAAGTGAAAAAAGAACTAGCACTGATCAACAAATGAACAGAGAAACATGCCAAACACTGTCAGCTTATATAATGTATGGGTCCCTATATGCAGGATGTACTATTTCCGTGCCTTATAGTTATACACGGAGTACTATGGTAGTGATCATACACAAGTATTTCCTGACAAAAAAGGGCTTAAAAACTATCTAGATCAATAGTCCAATACAGTTAATAGTCTGCCTTCTTTACAGTGAAAGTTGTACACTTGTCAGCGAAGAGAAAATCAAATTATTATTAAGGATCATATAGTTCAAGAGCTTGAATGTATTGATATATTGAATGTATTGATTTATTCTGTAACTTGAAGCATATACAAGTGTACTTGAAATAGGTTTCAGGGAGAACACTCTGAATTTAGTGAGTGGCCTAATAGAAAAAAAAACCTCAGAAAGCATCACAAATTCTCACGAGACCATTGATTGCAATCATAGTTCCAATTTGTGATCTTACAAAGCAATTGAGTCACCTCAGCATTTTACTCTAGAATCTGCAAATAAGTTGAGTCTGATAGAGTTCCATTCAGACAAAGATGTGGAGAGTAAGTTTGGGGGGAGGTCCCATTTACATCTCCCCAAGCATCCCCTCAGTGAAAATAGCAACAGGGTGGTGGAGAGCTTCAGGGGAGTGTTCGTTACTTATCAACAGTGGGACTCCGGGAGGGGGTGGATTGGGGGAGGAGCAAAATAATTTTGACACCTCAAGGAGGGGGGGGATATCACACCTTTTCAAAAAGAAGCCTGTGGATTACTATGGATGCTGCCCTGAGGCAACGAGCAGTTCAGGGGTATTTTAGATGCATCATTTTAGATCCTGAGGGCATCAGTGGCCCTTTTCAAAAAGGGTTAAATTGGTATAGCTAGGATAGAGTAGTAGTGCTCCCTTATAGTGGTCTGGACATCACCTTGATTTTACACTGACATTGATGGCAGTGACACTCATTGAGTGAGATGTCTGAGGAATGCATGCATGTAAGGCCTATAGGTAATAAATTTATGTCAGATGAATGCATTAAACTTCCCTACCTTTAAAAATCTTTTTACAAACATTTTTGTTCTTGCCAAAACCAAAGCATATTGTGATTTCTTGATGACATGATGTCATGCAGCCCATGACCCCCCCTTGTCATGCTTGGTCATGGCAAGTGGGACCCCCCTCCCCCCCTCCTGCATGACGTCATTTGTACACAGCCCCAAAGTGCTGACTAGACTTATGCATTATAGCATCAACTATCATGACAATAATTATGTTATGCACCTATCAAACAGGTATGGCTGGATTTGCTCCTTGTGTAACATCGACCAGTCTATAATGCCTACTCTGGTGCCCCAAGGTATAAACCCTCAGGATACCACCATGCAGGAAACAGTGCAGGAATGTACCTTACAATATCTTCAATTTGAGGCCCTCTATTCATAGGTAATGACCTATGCCTGCTCAGTGTGATTGACCTTTATGCAAGAAGCTTCAATAGATAGGAGGTGAAACTCAGAGCTTTACCTATGGACACAGTGTAACAGCCCCCCCCCCTCTACCCCCCCCTTCAAAGTAGGCTCCCTTTTGTGTTCAGTATTGAGTCCTATGTAGGATAAGGGGGTTTATAGAGATGTCAGGAATCTTTATCAGAGTGATATCAAATGGAAACAAGGGGCCACCTATACCAGAAAATCCTGCTGAATCCAGAATTTGTGATCTTGATTCTCAAAATTTGACCAAAGGTACTTAAAAAGGAGGTTTGATGATGAGAATATTTTAAAAATGTACAAAAGTTATATTGAAAATGATTGGAACTATTTATAGATGCAACATGCTAATCAAAGTCAATACCTGAATCTACATATCCTAATGTGTGCCTATCTCAACCTGACAAGTACTCTACCTGTGTATGGCTCTGCCTCTCCCACATACTGCCTATCCCTTAGTCTACCTATCACTCATACTACCTATCCCTTGAAACATCTAGAGTTTAATTAGGTTTTCTCTCAAATGGCTTAAAGGATTAAAGTTTACCCTTCACCTTTGTACCTAATTTTCTCTGTACATTCTTACCATTAGTCTACCTATCCTCAATCTGCCTATCATTCACTTTACCTATCCCTCATGGTGACTATCCCCCAACTCTTCACATCCCTCATGTTTGACTGGCACATCTGTGATATTACCTAGCACCAATGTATCTTTTGAATATGCTCACCTTACAAGGTACCCTCTGTACCTATCTCTTAAACTGTTTATTACCTAACTCATGTTTACCTTACATATCCCTCAGGCCATTGAATTATCATGCTTTTCTAAAATGCCTCACCATGGCTATCATTAGACTAGCTAACTTCCTATCCTACATGTATTTTGTTTATTCCCCTCTTCCTATCCTTCATGCTGCATATCGTTCATGCTATCCCACTTGACAAGTTAAAAAACTGAGGGCTATATACCATGAAGGATAGGCAGCCTGAAGGATAGGTAACCTCAATGATATATAGCATGAGCGATAGGTAGATGTATGTGTGAGGTAGACTGTTAAATTTGTTCCTTAGGGGATAGGTTGACTAAGAGATCAAAATGAAGGTTAGTTGTGAGCTATCCCAGCTGATCAAGCTGTGATAGGTAGGAAAGCTATAAAGTGAGCTTGAGGGATAGGTATTGAAGAGGATGGGTAGCAAGGAGGATAGGTAATAAACAGTTTAAGAGATAGGTACAGAGGGTACCTTGTAAGGTGAGCATATTCAAAAGATACATTGGTGCTAGGTAATATCACAGATGTGCCAGTCAAACATGAGGGATGTGAAGGGTTGGGGGATAGTCACCATGAGGGATAGGTAAAGTGAATGATAGGCAGATTGAGGATAGGTAGACTAATGGTAAGAATGTACAGAGAAAATTAGGTACAAAGGTGAAGGGTAAACTTTAATCCTTTAAGCCATTTGAGAGAAAACCTAATTAAACTCTAGATGTTTCAAGGGATAGGTAGTATGAGTGATAGGTAGACTAAGGGATAGGCAGTATGTGGGAGAGGCAGAGCCATACACAGGTAGAGTACTTGTCAGGTTGAGATAGGCACACATTAGGATATGTAGATTCAGGTATTGACTTTGATTAGCATGTTGCATCTATAAATAGTTCCAATCATTTTCAATATAACTTTTGTACATTTTTAAAATATTCTCATCATCAAACCTCATTTTTAGGTACCTTTGGCCAAATTTTGAGAATCTAGACCACAAATTTTGGATTCAGCAGGATTTTCTGGTATAGGTGGCCCCTTGTTTCCATTTGATATCACTCTGATAAAGATTCCTGACATCTCTATAAACCCCCTTATCCTACATAGGACTCAATACTGAACACAAAAGGGAGCCTACTTTGAAGGGGGGGGGGGTAGAGGGGGGTGGCTTGCACTATAGGACTCTATGGAGTAACATATCCTAGGGAACCTATACTATTCTTGCTTTATGTACTTGATTGAATAGGTGCCAGGGCCAATTTGGCACTGCAGGGATGGATCAGGGACCACCAATAATGGCCCATCATGAGATCATCATAGGAATGGCCCCCACTGAGATAGGGTCCAGATATCCTTCATTCCCAATATAGTCTTTTCCAATACATTGTAGGGGTAAGTTTGATCCGTTGGTCTGGTTTACTAGACCTTCACATGTGTTCTAATTACTGCTCCCAAGACTGGTGTACAGTAAATGTGTGTAGAATGCTAGGCCCTATGTTGTTATGTTACCTGGCGGAGGGATCAATACAGCTGGCTATCTGCTACCAACAGTTGGTGAACATTATATAACATGGCAAGGCACAATGAATTCAGGAGGGAGGCACTCTTCTAACTTTAGATACCAGCTATTGAAAAAGAAATGATTCTGTTTAGTTGATTGCAAACGGGGCTAGCGTTTCTATTCTGGTTTAGCATGGCCTTCAACATATTGTTCATAGGGGGGGGCTGTCCACAAATGACGTCATGCTGCAGCGGGGGCAGGCCCGGCATGAAGGATTGATTCTCCATTTACTTTCCACTTCGGCCAGTTTGGTCCAAATGGGGATGTTAGGGTGTCTATACCATAGAAATTGACCATATGGACAGAGAGGGAGGTGGATTTGGACAGGGAGGGAGGTGGATAAACAAAACCTATGCCACAACCACAACTCGTACCACCATCTTGCAAATGCTTCAGGCCTGAGCCCGACGTGCTGACCACTGTACTATTGGTACACACGCATTACCTACCATAACAAAAGAATGCTACTTTTGGGTTGGTGCATAGTAAAAGTGCAATAACCAGGGAGGTTACTTGCTAAGAATTAGCGGACACAGAGATGGAGGTGGATGTGGACAGAGTTGGGGGTGGCATAACCAGGGAGGTTACTCACTAAGCATTAGTGGACATAGATGGAGATGGATGTAGACAGAGATGAATGTGAATGTGGATGTAGACATGGAGAGGGGACGGGGGTGGATGTGAACATGGAGGGGGTAGATGTGGACAGAGAGGGAGGTGGATGTGGACAGAGAGTGAGGTGAATATAGACATGGAGGGAGGTGGATGTGGACAGAGATGGAGGTGGATGTGGACAGAGTTGGAGGTGGATGTGGACATGGAGGGGGTGAATGTGGACATGAAGGGGGTAGATGTGGACATAGCGTGAGGTGGATGTAGACTGAGATGAAGGTGGATGTGGACAGAGAGGGAGGTGGATGTGGACAGAGAGTGAGATGAATGTAGGGTGGTGGATGTGGACATGGAGGTAGGTGGATGTGGACAGAGAGAGACGTGGATGTGAAGAGAGGGGGTGGATGTGGACATGAAGGGGTGGATGTGGACAGAGAGGGAGGTGGATGTGGACAGAGAGGGAGGTGGATTTGGACATGGTCGGAGGTGGATGTGGACAGAAAGGGAGTTGGATGTGGATAGATATGGAGGTGGATGTGGACAGAGAGTCAGTTGAATGTGGACATGGAGGGAGGTGGATGCAGACATGGATAGAGGTGAATGTGGACAGAGAGAGGTGGATGTAGACAGAAATGGAGGTGAATGTGGACATGAAGGGAGGTGGATGTGGACATGGAGGGGGTTGATGTGGACATAAAGGGGGTAGGTGTGGACAGAAAGGGAGGTGGATGAAGACAGAGATGGAGGTGGATTTGGACAGAGACAGAGGTGGATGTGGACATGAACGGAGGTGGATGTGGAGGGGGTGGATGTGGACAGAAAGGGAGTTGGATGTGGACAGATATGGAGGTGGATATGGACAGACAGTGAGTTGAATGTGGACATGGAGGGAGGTGAATGTGGACAGATATGGAGGTTGATGTGGACAGACATTGAGTTGAATGTGGACATGGAGGGAGGTGGATGTGGACATGGATTGAGGTGAATGTGGACAGAGAGAGAGGTGGATGTAGACAGATATGGAGGTGGATTTGGACATGGAGGGGGTTGATGTGGACATGGAGGGAAGTGGATGTGGACAGAAAGGGAGGTGGATGCAGACATGGAGGGAGGTGGAAGTGGACATGGATAGAAGTGGATGTGGACAGAGAGGGAGGTGGATGTAGACAGAGAGGGAGGTGGATGTGGACAGAGAGTGAGGTGAATGTGGACAGAGAGTGAGGTGAATGTGGACATGGAGGGGATGGATGTGAACATGATGGGAGGTGGATGTGGACAGAAAGGGAGGTGGATGTGGACATGGAGGGAGGTGGATGTAGACAGCAAAGTGTCACACTGGGCAAGCCAATTTGTGCACAGATCAGTTTTAAAGTGGGCTCATGAATTTAGGCTCAGGTTGAGTTCAACATGGGTTTCTGATGTGGCCCAAACCGGGCTGCCCGATTCAGCCATATTTTTTTTAATGCAAATTAATCAGGTGTAGTCAATTATTGAACATGACCCCCCCCCCCTTACCAAGTATACCAATACCCAGTGGTACTCATCTATTCTATTGCACTGGTGATGGCATCAAAAGAGTACATATATCAGTTTGCACTCAATAAGCCAAGAAACACCACTTTGAATCTAGTGACATCTTCAGTGCCATCTTCAGTGCCCCTCTTCAGAGAAGCACCATGTACGGGCATAGATCAGAGCCTTTAACGATAGTGTGTGTAGGTAGCATGTTTTATCCTTATATCACATTCACTGCAATAGGAATGGTGTAGTCACCTTATGACTACACCATGCATATATTTTAAAGGCAATATATAGTCTCAACAATGTCTAATTTAGTAGTATACGTCAGTTGTTCTATATTATAGAGAATCAATTCTGTATGGGTAATTAATGTGTATGTGAGATAGCTGGGCCATCTGGTGTCAAATCCCGAAAGCCAAAGGTGAGTTTGTCCTATCTAAACCCACTCTCAGCCCAGATTGGGTAACTTGCCTTGAAATTGATCTTCATCCATTTTGGGTAGCCGATTTTTAGCCCTACCTGTGCCTAATGTGGTTGCCCATTTCAAAACTGATCTGTACCTACATGGGGGAACCCAATGTGGCCCACACCTTTGGCTGAGGACAAAAACTGGGAGCCCAATGGGCTCAAGTTGGTCTGCCCGTTTAGGGCTGCCCACTGTGGCCCAGACTGAAAACCCAGTATCTGCCCAAACTGAGCCCATGTACCAAATTCTGCCCACTTTGGCCCCAACCGGGTTTGCAACATGGGGGAGGTGGACACAGTTGGAGGTGGATGTGGACAGAAAGGGAGGTGGATGTGGACAGACAGTGAGTTGATTGCAGACATGGAGGGAGATGGATGTGGACATGGATAGAGGGGAATATGGACAGAGAGGGAGGTGGATGTAGACAGATATGGAGGTGGATGTTGACATGAAGGGAGGTGGATTTGAACATGGAGGGGGTGGATATTGATATGGAGGGAGGTGGATGTGGACATGGAGGGAGGTGGATGTGAACATAGAGGGAAGTGGATGTAGACAGATATGGAGGTGGATGTGGACAGAGAGTGAGGTGAATGTGGACATGGAGGGAGGTGATGTGGACAGAAAGGGAGGTGGATGTGGACATGGAGGGAGGTGGATGTGGACATGGAGGGAGGTGGATGTGGACAGAGAGGGAAGTGGATGTAGACAGATTATGTAGGTGGATGTGGACAGAGAGTGAGGTGAATGTGGACATGGAGGGAGATGGATGTGGACAGAAAGGGATGTGGATGTGGACATGGAGGGAGGTAAATGTGGACATGGATAGAAGTGAATGTGAACAGAGAGTGAGGTGAATGTGGACACAGAGGGAGGTGATGTGGACAGAAAGGGAGTGGGTGTGGACATGGAGGGAGGTGGATGTGGACATGGATAAAGGTGGATGTGGACAGACAGGGAAGTGGATGTAGACAGATATGGAGGTGGTTGTGGACAGAGAGTGAGGTGAATGTGGACATGGAGGGAGGTGGATGTGGACAGAAAGGGAGGTGGATTTGGACATGGAGGGAGGTGGATGTGGGCATGGAGGGAGGTGGATGTGAACATGGAGGGGTGGATGTGGACATGGAGGGAGTTGGATGTGAACAGATATGGAGGTGGATGTGGATATGGAGGGGGTGGATGTGGACAGAGTTGGAGGTGGATATGGACATGGAGGGGGTGGATGTGGACATGAATGGGGTAGATGTGGATAGAGGGGGAGGTGGATGTAGATTAAGATGAAGGTGGATGTTGACATGAAAGGAGGTGGATGTGGACAGAGAGGGAGGTGGATGTGGACAGAGAGGGAGGTGGATGTGGACAGAACAGAAGGTTGATGTGGACAGGGAGGGAGGTGGATGTGAACTGAGAGGAAGGTGGATGTGGACATGGACATGGAGGGGGTTGATGTGGACATGGAGGGATGTGAATGAGGATAGAGAGGGAGATGGATGTGGACATGGACGGGTTGGATGTGGACAGAGATGGAGGTGGATTTAGACATGGAGGGAGGTGGATGTGGACAGATATGGATGTGGATGTTTGGCCATGCTAGGAAATGCACCATGAGTCAAGGAAATCGTGTAATAATCATCAATATTCATTACCACATGGGGGAAATGTGCCAATCAGTGAGGGCACTATGTTATGGAAAAATGATCAAGTATACTGGATCAATTTGAATAAAGCATTGCAGTAATTTGATAAGGATTGGTCCAGTCCGACTGTAGGTACTGGATGATCGAGGCTGGGTCACCAGGCATGACAAGATGTGAGGAGGATGTGCTGCTCCATTGACTACCGCCGTACCTTCCTGTAGTTGGTGTAGGAACATTATTTTTGTCAACAGGGGTCAGTCATTTGGTACGGTATTGATATGAATGATAGTAGGCAATAATGAATAATGTACTTACAAGTTAATACAAATAAGCATCTCTGTAGGCCTTTATAACATAACTCCCAACATCCTGATGAATTTCACCGAAAGTGCCCGAAACGTAGAGATCCTTTCTTTCTAGTTCAAGTTTAATCTTGTATCAACACTGAAAATTTAATCTTTGATGAGCATTTAATCTACTAGTTGGTTATGTTGATTCACTAGCAAACCCAATGTTATGGCTAATTTCTAGGTGTGTATGTCTCAAGGTTAATGCTATTGTCGGCAGACAGAGGGCCATGCCCCACCATTGAAGCCTACGGCAGCCTCGTCGACCAAGGTGGCAGTGTGTCAAGCTGTTGGCCGATAGAGGGACCATATTGGGTGGTGGAAAACTACCTAATACATGTCCTGTGAATAAACCTAGATACATTTTTAGAAAATGACCTAAAAATGAAGGTATGCTCGGTACAAAATGTTTCCTGTATTACCGATGCAGGCCAGGACAATCAATGATTGTCATAATACAAAATCTGCCTAGCATATGTAAATAATGTCTTTCCAATTAGCATGTCTTAACCCCTAGATGCCCAAGCGCGTTTTAAAGCGTGGTTTTGGGCTTTAAATACATGTATTTACAGAACAGACATAACCTCATGATTCCAATGAGACCATCCATATTGCTCTATCTTTATTATTCTTAGAACAGAGAGTCAAAACAGGAAATTTGGTTGTTAGATATGTGGCCCATTAGAGTGTCAGCCTTCCATAGAGCAAGAGACTGGCATGGTACCAAACTACTATTACTTGGTTATATCACACAACAATAAGAAGTTTTCCTTTGTTTTATATTATTCATTGATAGAATTCTTTCATATCCATAAAAATACCTTTCATGATTTGCTACCAAAACAATTCATTTTCATGGTAGTAGGAACAAACTTTGGTTAGTATAGTTACTATAGTATAGCAATATGGAGATATTGAGCAGACACAAATACTGCCAAATGATAACAAAATAGAATGTTTAATTGCTATGGCAACCAAACTGGACCCAAGGACAGACCTGATATCTCATCTGAACTGAAATTCTAAATCAAAGGCATTCAGGAATGTGATAAGAGGCCAATATAAAGAAAGAAGATCGGAATAGTGTATGGTACTTAACAACAGTGATATACCAATGAAATAAATAGAAAATAGTCAAATGGTTCTGGGCACCAAAACGTTAAGTGGTGATTGTTGTCCCAGCCTCTGTATCTGCCTGATGAGCATCAGTATCATGTTTAAGCCTACATCGAGAACACAACCTTTCCAGACACTTCTTCTGTATGCAGTACATGGTAACAAGAGGGTACTTCTTCTCCTCCTTGCACCCCTCACATGTTGAGGGGTCCCCTAGAGAAGCTTTCTGAAGTAGGATAGCTTGTGGTGTGTTTGCCACTGGAGGAACCCTGGGCTCTTGGCATTTTGCCTACCCCAGCTGACAACTCCTGAGCTTTCCCAAGACAAATTGGACATTAACAGCTGGGCTGGGAACAAACTGAATGCCAATCTGGGGGATTGGAGGGATTGCAAATTGTCCCAAGTGCTTCACCTTCCCTGAAAGTTGTTTTGGGAAAAGATGCACTCTAGATCTGTATCAGAGCCATTCAAGACCTGCTCAAGTTCTTCTTTGAGTAACTCAACCTGGACAAGCTGGGACTTGGCACCTTCTTGGTTATACCTGGAGATGATTGCTTGCACCTTCCTTTGTGCTTCTTCCAGTACCCTACCTTCCTCCTTCTGCACTTCCCCGATCAGTGCTGCTGCCTGCTTGCTGATACCCTCCTGGGCTGTTATCGATGTTTCCTCAGGTAGATTTCTTATCTTATCAGCATCTTGCATGTGTTGGCGTATCAACCTACTTCCTGCTTTAACCTTGTCAAGACCTTCTTTAAGTTGCTCTCGGATGACCTTTTGAGCACTTGCAATAGCAATAGGGTCATGGTTGGTGTCATGATCGAGGATGCAAATTGCACACATTGTCTGCCTTGGCTTGCACTCAAGACACACAAATGTCACCAAATGACTTGAGTGTTTTGTACACATTTGAATAGACCTTTTCCCATCCATTGACAATCTAATTACACTGTGACTTTGCAACATAGGATTCTGATTGTGCTTCTGAACACAGTCACTACTTAGAACAGTGGAAATCTGCATAAATTATTTGTTCTCCCTGCCCCTGCAGACATCGCAGAAGCTCCTGGCAGAACAGCTTCCATTCAATATATCCCTCATCTGCTCAATTCTGAAGTCACTAGGGAGGCTCTTGGCTCCTTGAGGGGATAAAGGGGTTCTGACTTTGCACAATGGGTAGGTTATAGCTTGTCTTTATTGCACTCTCTGTAGACATCCTCCGCAGAAGGTGTGTAAGCACCTGAGAGACCTGGGGTCTACAAACTGTTCAAAACAGATGGGACAGGTGAGTAGGAGTTCCGAAGCCATGTGTCTTAGTCCACTATTCGTACCACCAAGGCTGGCTACCATCTTGACTGTGATCCGCCCTACAAAGAGATAATAATTTGAGGATGTATAGAAAGAATGATTTTACATTATCCTGTCTGTCTGTATTCAATTCTGTATCAATTAATCCTGCGACCTGGTGTGATATGGCTGATTTAAATGTGTGAAGGTATGTGTGGTACTCATGTCTTGGAAAAGGTATATATATATATATATATATATATATATATATATATATATATATATATATATATATACATACATATATATATACATACATATATATATATATATATATATATATATATATATATATATATATATACCTTTTGAATCCTTAAGAATGTTTTATTACATCCCTGTGAATATTGTAAGAGAGCATTTCAGATTCACCCTGAATCAATGAGATTGACCTTGAGTCAACTACTGTGTGCCCGGTGCCAATGTAGAATCCCTTCCCTTCATAGGCCCTTTCTGATGCATTGCTACCCTCTTGTGTATGGTGAGTAAACTAAATGCACTGGGAGTATGCTCTCGCTCAGGCCTGTACGCGAGGCCTGTACATTATCCCAAGGACAGGGGTGGGGTCAGATTTAGGGTATAACGTGTGTGGTTGAGGGTAAAATTGTAGCTGGTCATGTAGGTTGGATCAATACTCTTACTTTATTTCATATGAATAAGTACCTACTCAGGACCAGTTATGAATCTTTACAGAGTTCTACTAAATTAGCTAACTATTTTATCCACCCAGAACTCATGTAGTATTCAGTGCGGAGGTCTTCTGTTGGTAAGGATGCACTGAGTGACCCAGGGATTTCCATGTGAGACCTATACTAGATTATGCCTCTTTGTCAATACGGCCTGTCCATTGTAGTTCAGCTATTCCCAACAAGAGGGCCTCGCGCCCTGTGTACTGTCTCTTAAGATGCCTACTACATATACTATTTAAATCAATGCTGCTTTGGGACTCCCAAAGTTGCATGTAATAAAGAGAACACGATATAAGTGTTGTTTCATTTTCATTTTATTTCTGGACGGATGGTGGCGTCCTTTGACGTCAATCCAGTAAACTATTGGTTGGCCTATTGTTTATTTCAAGATACCCCTAACTCACACAACTGAAATGTTTAAGGTGATCTTATTTTACTTTGGCATGTTTCCAATAGATTTTACAATCAGTCATTTCATAGTCTTGCTAGGTACCTTCCTTGGGAGGATTCCTTGGGAGATGTACTATCAGAATTACTTCATTTGCTAGTAATTATTGTATGAAAACTAGACCTAATCACCACCAAACGCTTCCAAACTGATATCCTTAATCATGCACACACGCAGTTATCAAGGAAAATGAAAAACAAAATGAAGAGTGTCTTTCAAAATTAGGTTTTACATTTAAGAATGAAAATGAAGCTTTCCATTTAGCCACGTTTCTGAGTTACAATGGTAATTGAGGTTGAAAATGGCATTTGCTAGACACACATTATAATTTACATCATTTCATTCATTCTAAAGGACATTTACTCATAGGCCACTTCATTATTACATCTTCCATGAAATAACTTTTATAAATATACTAGTTTTATTGTGAAGGCCATTGGTTGCTCAGTGTCCTCAAAATACATTGCATTGAGAAACGGCATTTAAGAGTTTTATAAATAATCCTTAACCTAAATTGCATATCTATATTACCATTTATAAATAAGATATTCATAGTCATGAGATATGTATTATGTACATCGAAACTTCACGCATGGTATAGGGATAAGGTAAGAACACAACAGAGAGAGATAATGCAATTGACCACAATAATGCAATTGACCATTATATTTGTACTACAGTGAATATTGTGTAAAAAGGAATTACCCTATATATTTTAGCAAATATATGAATATATTAAACTGATTACTTAGAGTTCATGCTTAGGCATTATTTTCTATTGATATAAAATCTCCAATGTGAGTAAGGTGGTCCTTCCTGGGGCTAGGCAATATGGCCGACGACAAAGGCCACCAGTGAATGAACCTGTTCCATAACACATACCTGTACATAAGTAATGACATCTGGTGATACAATTGGGAACTGCTCCTGTCAATTTATCACTACTTATATGCGCGCTTTGCAATTATCCAAAATGTAATTACCGTAATCTCCCACGTAGAAGACGCGTTGCGCGTATAAGACGCACCCCAAACTCAGCACATGCATTTTCGCGTATAAGACGCACATTTTAATGCCTAAATTTGTAAGATTAGTACATTTCTATAGTAAAATTACCCCTTGTATAGGACGCACCCCCAACTTGTAGAAATCCTATAAGACGCAGTAGGGATTTGTTTGGCATAGAGGACGCGTCTTATACGTGGGAGTTTATGGTACTATGACTTTCACATTAAAATGACTGTTCTTGAATGATATCTAAAATGGCCGACATAAAAAACTTCCTATGGCACTGAAGTGAATTGGATTTAAGGAAAAGTGCTATCTGTTAAATAAATAAGGGTTTCAGAAAAAAAAATTAACTGTTGAATAATAATACCTTTGCCAGTATGTCATTTGCTGCCCCCTCTTAATTTATTAGGGTACTTTCTCCAACAGAAAATTAAGTAGAGATTTTCGTTTGAGTAAGCTACAATTGCACTCTCAAATACATCACATTCTGAGTTCTTCTCTTAAATGGGAAGACAGTGGACATAAATTCACATAACAGCTAGATCTCCACCCTTGGATAATTGCTTATGACAAAGTATATACACCTTATATTTTGGCTAAAATAAAATAGGAAATGTCACCATACATACATTAAAATCCAATCTTGGTATAGCCATACCCTATGCTAACACACGACTATGTAAACAGAATAATAATTTTGCTGTACCTTAATCTGCTAGGTCGGCTTGTTTTATAATCTCATATAGAATAAATCTTTATACAGAAAAGGTCATCTGTAATTGTAGAAATCATTATGTGAAATACTGGCTCCTCCAGAGGTTACATGGTAGATACTGGCATTATCCCATCCTACACTCTCTCTATAAAAAAAACAACTGAACTAAGAACCTCCACTCAAATGACATGATGATGGATATGAGTTCTGTAAAGACAATATTCATATTCATAAAATCCCAGTTCAATTAAAAAGTACTGAGTGCATGGTGTAATGTACACAACTGTACACCAAGCATAATCTTGCATTTTCAAAAAGACTAAAAGGACCACAGTTCGAATGGGAAGGCCATGTTTTCTCTTCGATATCTCTAATGATAAAATAATTACTATTCAATAACTATTATCCTCGCATATAACCCGCGCCTTATCCACAAGGTATTATGATAGTATCATTTTACAACATTAAAATTTCCACCAAAAGTCATTTGGACATGGTTAAGAGATAGAAAAGAATTTCACAAAAAAATATTGACTAAAACAACTAAGGTAAACAGAGGACAGTACAATATGAATGTATACTAAGAGCAGTGAAATCTGCCTACATTGTGAGAATTTCTATTAAGCACAAAAACCATACCAGCCCATTCTTAATGATTAGAAAGGGCGCCAACTATAACTCTGAGAAACATATCTTGCTTGCAAGTTATGGCAGTCCAATGTTATCTGACAAAGGACGATTTGAGATTCAAAACAGATCAACATTTAACACACAGAAAATTATATTATTTTCTTTTAGGAATATTAATTTGTATCCTGTATTGGCTATGCTATTGAAAAGATGAAACTACTATAACTTTATACATGATTATGTCTGGGAGATCCATTGTTGTTGAATACAATACAAACTGGTTACATGATGTGCCATTTGACTAAAATCAAAGATTTCTTTTCAATATTAGCTCATGCATTTTAAGATCTTTTCTGGGACTCATTACTGGCCTCTTTCATATTCACAATTCATAATAGATAGCCAAATGAATACAACTACCCATAAATAAAATGCATTTTACATCCTCATCAAACTACAAGACAACACTGGCTAAGAGGCATGCTGGTGTAAGGCATATGTAAGGTGATTTCATTTTAAAGTGGCCAATATCTACAATTTTGCCAGAATCCTTTCTTTCTGATTGAGTGTGATTATATACTTAACTGAAACAAATGGAACATGACCTAGCTGTTGCAATAATCTTGTGCTTGTGTAGTCAGAGCATTTTCAAGTTTTTGTCACTTGAGGAATGAATGAGGAAACGTACCTCCAGTTGACAAAAAGGTTTCATGTTTTGCATTTTGAGTAAATGTAGCAAACACCTTTTCGTCGATTTGATCTATAATACACCAATACTTGTGAATCATCGTTTGAAGTCTGCAATTGTTTCTTATTTTTTTCTTTAGAGGGAAACTTAGTTACATCTAATGTATTTGTACTTTTGTTCTTTACACATTTACACTTAATATATCCTATGATTCACTTTTTAAGGCTAAATTGAGAAGAACAATACAACCATGAGTAGCACTCAAAACGTTGCTCATTAATACCCAACCTCTCATTATATCATGTGGTATTCAGATACAAAATACCTTATATAAATAAAAGGGTAATTGTCTTTCTCACATACCCTTCAAGTAGTTGCAGACATGACTAAAATATTCTCCTTACACTATCCATTGCAGCCTTCCTCTCCAATCATATCCACCAGGTATCACTTTTATTCCTCCTTCTTGCACCCAACCATCTTCAACATTTTCTTCTCTTTTTTTTTCTGTCATCTAAAATCACAATTCACTCTTCTTATATGAACTTTCCTTTGGTGAAAGGAAGGAATCTTAAAGTTAATGAGAACTGTAACCTCCATCAACATAAGCCATGAAGAAGGGTTATAGAACATCAAACGCAAAACTCATAAACGAAATTGATGCACACGAGTATAGTATCATACAAAGACACAGTCCCTTTCCTCTCATTTCCATTCATAAAATGATAAATAAAACAACATAAAAGTGCAGTCCTAAGATCCATACTGCTAAAAATCAGCAAAGTGTTCCATATCAGGACCGGTAACAGGGAGCGCCTTTTTCCAAGCATCATCTCCGTATTCATCAAAGCAAGAGGTGTCACCGTCATAGGCTATCGTTGGCACAATTGGGGGCTGTAAGGCAATTATAGTAAAAACATTATGAAGATGTATAATGTTAACATTCCTTTATCTCTTGCTTATGGTATTCAATTGATTAAAGACCTTGATACCTTTCTCACAACTTGAGGGGGGTTCTTATAAAACATTTTGAATATGCCATCTACAGAAGAATAACTCAGTTATTGTTGAATTAAAACTCTAATGAAAAACAAAGTAATCGAGATATCTAGGCAACAAAAATAATATGTGAATTATTTCAAATCATTTATGATACTTTTAGCAGAGAAATCATAAATGTATATAGTTTGAGGTGGAGGAGGAGTGTTACTGTAGCACTGCAATCAGATATGTACAGGTAGGTCACAAGTTTCCCACTAGTGACTATTGTGAATGACCTTCAATAGTCCACTGACATCCCGCTTTAACTAATTTTCCTTATTGGTAGGGGGTCAATTCCTGTTACTGTAATGATGATAAGCATTAGTCTGTAACAACTGAAGTACTTGGATATCTACTCAGTCTCAATCAGTGACAGGGCTGTACAAAAATGCCCATACAGATGGGATTCTTGTTCTAAACATTATGTAGTCTAGCTAACGGCCAATGAAGTTCTTTTCTTTTTGCTTGATCATGGAAAAGGCAATACACCAACGCCAGATAGCCAAAAGCTAAAAGAAATTAACCATGCCTCTCTTAACATTAGACAAGGGAAGCCCATCTGCAGGTACATTTTGAAAATAGGCCTTCAAAGCCTTTTACATTAATATGTACGGGAAAGTCAACCATGCACTTCAAACAGAGAGACAGCTTTGAAGTACAGACAGAGAGACAGAGATATTATATCTACATGGATATATTTACCTGATGGCTTATATCAATGTATCATGCAGAGACAGATAGAGACTAACAAAGCAGGCTAACCTTCCGCCAAAAGCACCAGTGTCTCACCTTCAACTTCCTCAGCATTACTTCATCCCAGTTGATGTGCTTAAACCATTTGTGGCGCTTTACATCTTCCGCTCCGTTCTATTCAAAGAAAACAGCTTAATTTTAAGTAATCAATGTCAACACTGATTCTATATGGATATGCTAAATGCATGTCATTAATCATATTTTATCAGTTTAGCAACTGATGCCAATAACCGGTCCACATATCATAGTACCCAAAAATAGAATTTGGACGGAAAGAATCCTATCATAAAACCTAACACCTTCCCCTGAAATAAGCTGCACCTAAAACTATGGAAAAGGCTATAAGCCACATCTGAGGCATGCGAAGTGCTGATTTCCCATTATCTATAGTGCCATACGCTGAATCTAAGAAGCTAGACTCCCTAAACTGTAGTAGGCTACTGGATTGGTCTATAAACTGGCCTATATTTTACAGCACATACCTAGTTTCAGTAGGAATCCAAACTATCAAGATACAAATTTTAATTTTTGCAGCTCCCCTATCTTAACACTTTTCTACATTCATCAATACCTTCATGCTGCCAAGTCGCTTTGTCCTATCCTGCACCAGTAGCTTCTTGATGAGATCCCTTAAACACAATAAAGAGACATTTCATTGGCATCTACTTCATCGACTCTGTCCTTTGGGTTTGATGTGCAATGGCAGTCATAGCAAGCAACTCAGCAGTGCTGCATTCATGCATTTTGCCAACCATGATGCACCAAAATAGCACTACTGAGTTCGAGTGGATCATGAAAATGCATTAACATGAAAGATGAAGCCTTGAAGCATAATACCACCTTTAATGGCCAGAGATGCCACTCACTGGTCTCTGTAAATTCGGAAATCATCCTAATTTTCCCAATTTCCAATAGGAAAAGCTTATAAGAATTACAAACAAAAATTCGGAATTCCTAAGAAGGTAGGAAAAGTGGCATCTCTGAATGGCATAATAACTATTAGCTTTTGACCAACAGTGCACACTTCAATCCTATAGCTTATGTGATTATAATGTCTGAAGTGAGTGCATTACTATTGCCAGTTTAAAACTATTGAGGCAAGAAAGGTCATGTACATGAAGAGAGGACTTCTGTAGGTATTGGACATGTTAGGACGTTTTGAGAGGGGTTTCAGGAATATGCCAAAACAGTAAAACACACCTCTGAATTTCATGCAGGCGATTGGTAGGACATAGCGTAATACCTCACGTATGAGGCACACTCCACGAACAAGACACACCCAGAGTTTACGAAAATCCTATTAGGCATACCTGGAGCTTGATTCTGAATACTTTTGTATCAACCTAATATTCTGAATACTTTTGTATTAATCTAATATAGCTTTTCTTTCCCTGTTAAGCCTACCCCAAAATTTCAAGCGCACCCCAACTTTTACTGCTCTATAAGGTGCACCAGGAGCTCATACTTGCACTAAGCTGTGCCTCATAGACAGGGTATTACGGTAGTATGCCCATAATTTACATGACAGATATCCACACAGTTTTTACCAGTTAGCATCAGGAAGGCCTAGACTATCCAGGTCATTAACAGTTAATCCTTTAAGGCCACCTGATGTGTTTGTCGTAATGATATATTAAATCAGTGCTGACAGGTTACATGCGGGCAAAGTATCTGAACATAAATTCTTTGTGAGTTTATTATCCCCATAGTCAGCATGATGCATAAATCATGATGCATGAATGCAGTACTGGAAAGTGACTTACAAGAGTTGCATTCATTCATTATGACCCCATAGAGTCAGCATGATACATGAATGCAGTACTGGAAAGTGACTTACAAGAGCTGCATTCATTCATCATGACCCCATAGAGTCAGCATGATACATGAATGCAGTACTGGAAAGTGACTTACAAGAGCTGCATTCATTCATCATGACCCCATAGAGTCAGCATGATGCATGAATGCAGTACTGGAAAGTGACTTACAAGAGCTGCATTCATTCATCATGACCCCATAGTCAGCATGATGCATGAATGCAGTACTGGAAAGTGACTTACAAGAGCTGCGTTCATTCATCATGACCCCATAGAGTCAGCATGATGCATGAATGCAGTACTGGAAAGTGACTTACAAGAGCTGCATTCATTCATCATGACCCCATAGAGTCAGCATGATGCATGAATACAGTACTGGAAAGTGACTTACAAGAGCTGCATTCAATCATCATGACCCCATAGTCAGCATGATGCATGAATGCAGTACTGGAAAGTGACTTACAAGAGCTGCGTTCATTCATCATGACCCCATAGAGTCAGCATGATACATGAATGCAGTACTGGAAAGTGACTTACAAGAGCTGTATTCATTCATCATGACCCCATAGAGTCAGCATGATACATGAATGCAGTACTGGAAAGTGACTTACAAGAGCTGCATTCAATCATCATGACCCCATAGTCAGCATGATACATGAATGCAGTACTGGAAAGTGACTTACAAGAGCTGCATTCAATCATCATGACCCCATAGTCAGCATGATACATGAATGCAGTACTGGAAAGTGACTTACAAGAGCTGTATTCATTCATCATGACCCCATAGAGTCAGCATAATGCATGAATGCAGTACTGGAAAGTGACTTACAAGAGCTGCATTCATTCATCATGACTACAATTATCAGGGAGGTAAGTCAGACTGAAAAATTCTGAAGACACATTTAGAAATCCTGCATTTATTGTAAAACATTAATAAAACGTTGATGCAAGAAAGGAAATTTGGTTAAATCTATTAAACATATCTGGTTCAAAAAATTCTGAAATCAGACAAAATTCTGAAAACTTACATCCCTGAATTATTCAGTTGCCTAAGGACTACCAGCTATTTCTAAGCAAAAAAAAAAAAGGGCAGAAGGCAGTGCATAGGTTATACAACTCAGTCAGACCACAAGTCTATCAATATTGAACATTTTATCCCTATTGATTCATTGGCACCTGTGATGTCATAACTGCCAGTACAATTCGGTCAATTGACTTTGGCCTATTGTTCCCTTTTACTGCAACAGCTAATAAATACCCCAATACAAATTGGTGGCAAAACCTTGAACTATTTCTAAGACCATTCATAGTGGAGCCCTCTGATAAAGTAGACAGAGTCAGCGGCGGATAAAAAAACAAATAATCTAGGTCAGATGAGCCATTTCAAAGGGGCAGCAGGAGCCACCCATGTTAGTTTTCTTTAAGCTTGAAGGGAAAATAGTACTGAAACTAGTGCTGTCATTTTTTGCTATTTACTGGAATTGTCTTTCTATCGAACAAAATGCCGACCTTATTCTTGAATAAGGTAACCTCTTTGGGTTTGTTAAGTTTATCTCCCAATTAGTCAGCAGAAAAGAGAATTTGAATTTTAGAACGGATTTCTTTATACGTTTGTACACACCTTTAGAAAGCCCATACCCTTTAACAAAAATCTAAAAAGCACTCCATTTTACTCTTGGTAAACCTTCCAAATCTAGGAATTTAACTAATCAAATACACCATTACTGAATGTAAGGAATTGTCTTTAAATCTGGTATGGAAGATGAGTTTGGGGAATCTCAATTAGAATTCCATTTTTTCCAAGCACAGCGCACGCTGAGTTAATAAGAGGGTTCACAGCTCGCCACACAACCAGGCGCTTCATTGAGCCTGGCTACTTACTTAGGCGCAATATCGAGGAACCTTGGAAGCTCAAGCTTGCCAATTAAGATCTTCTCATAAATGCCAAAAGGTCTTTCGTCGTAAAATGGTGGGTATCTGCAAGAGGTGAAAACATGCAGAGGTGAGGATGAAATCGTGCAAGAAGTAATAAGCTGGAGGACTTACTTAGCTGCAGGGTCAATGCCCGTGTGTTTCGGCCATTCAAGCTTGCCTGAGAGAATCTTCTTATATATGCCAAATGGCCGCTCACCATAAAATGGTGGATACCTGGAACAGAGTCAATTGTTACTCAAAATATATACTTTAAGTACACAGCCCCTTAATCAACACACTGACGCTGAAATCTATGGTGATACTTTCTCTTTGAAATAAATGGAAATTAGATAATGATTGTGTCTGCCTAATTAGCACTAAATACTGCAATGAAATGTGGTACCAGAAAAAAAGTGAAAAGGTTCATGATAATTTATTTAAACCAAACACCAAATATATTTTAGAGCATAGGAATGTCTCAGATCCTACTATGTATAATATAGATTTCGACAGGGCTAGGTAAGACACAATACTTGCAGATTGGTATTGGCAGCGGAGCCGTGGAGGGTGTGCTGGATTCATTCCCCATACTTTTCAGATTGGGTGTATAGTTTACAGTCATAAAAAACAGACTTTACACAGCTTATCACCCACACTTTCTTTCAAATATTTCACCACTGCGTTTACTGTTTTGTGAAAATAGTACATTATGGAAAACCTGTAATGCCATCTTTCACAGCTGCCTAGATTTGAGATATCTCATTTGACATGATCTGCGAAAATCGATGGGAAAGTGCAGGTATATTCCTTTTTACACAAAGTTCAAACTTGCTGAAGAAATATCATCAGTGTCTATTTTACTTTTACATAAGATACACATGCACCTCTTGTTTTACATCCTGTACATACCCTACAAGCATTTCGTATATGAGGATGCCGAGCGCCCACCAATCGACCGCCTTGTTGTGTCCTTTACTCTGGATGATCTCTGGGGCCAGGTACTCCGGGGTGCCACATAGTGTAAACGTTCTGACAAATACATAGGACAAATTAGGTACATGCTAGATACAAGTAAAGGTGGCACATTTAAAGTCCACACAATGGAAATGCTTTCAATTTCATTCCATGTAAATGAAATAAACATACTAAATCAGATGTGAGTCAAGAAAAGGGGGATTTATACAATGGAAGTCAGTCTTAAGACAGTGAAATGAAAGTAGTTGAAGAGAAATACTAGCACAGTTAGATGGGTAAAAGCAGACTGTTCACTAACATATTCTGGTAAAAAAAACAAAAAACATATATCCACCCAATAAGCAATAACTATTTGGAATCGATGAGATCATGAATGATTATCAGCTGCTTTCTTCAGGATCACTCAATTTGACAAAGCATGGCAATACAGTAGGACTGATTTCACATATTGGAGAACGTAATTATCATACCACCATGTTTTGCACTTATGACACTTCTCTGGGCCAAAGCTCCAAGGAAACTTATACATATGTATATACATGTCCTTCTCTGGGCCAAAATTACAATTGAATACATAGCCGAATTTATATAAACACAGTGCAAAGGGAGAGAGAAATAAAATACCCACCTTACCAAAACTCTGAACTCTAACATCCCATACATGAAAACACCAAAATCCAGCTTACCTGTCCATTAATGTCTTGGCAAACCCAAAGTCGGTGAGTTTTAAATGCCCTTCCCTGTCTAATAATAAGTTCTCTGGTTTCAAGTCTCTGTACACAATGTTCTGTGCATGTAAATAGTCCAGGGCTGAGACAATCTCAGCAGCAAAGAAGTTGCCTGTGGCATTGTTGAAACGTCCCGCGTTCCTTAGGTAGGAGAAGAGTTCGCCGCCCGGTACGTACTCCAACAGCATGTAAAGGTAGGTCCGATCATGATCTGACCACAGCCTGTAAGTGGAAGAAAACAGGTTATTTGGTATCATAGAATACCTCGGAGATGTCAGAACAGGCAGTGGGGCGATGCTCCTTTAAAAAATGTCCTCACCCCCACCCCCATTCTAGAATGTGTTTTGGCAGAACATCAGTCAGTAGTTCTATGGTGGAAATACCGAATTTCATTTTGAAAGTACAAATATTGACTTTCTTTGAATACAAGATCATGAAGCTAGTGGGATAAAAAAACCTTAGACAAAAGTCCACCACGGCCTTTGGAGGATAGTGGAACTATTTTGAAAAATTATAATTTCCTCCTTTTGAAGAACACTAACGACTAAGGGTTCTACCGTAAGTAAGCATTTCACTCGTTTAATGCATAGTCATGAAGAAAGAAAACCGATGAAAAATAATATCATCTCATTATATAGGCAGTGATAAAAATACTTTAAAATACAATCAGCAGACTGACAAAGACAAATAGCTATATAGGCCTGTTGCAATCTTTGGTCCTAATGTTACATCCATGTTTATCTAACTAAGGCCACACCAAACAAATAAGTTGGTCTACGGATCGCCCTCTCCCTCCACATTTTCGGAAATACAATTTTTTTTTCTTTGAAAAAAATCTTGTCTATGGATTTCGCTCGCTTCAGTTCCTACAAGTTTTCTCTTTGTGATGTTTGGCAAAATTTAAAGAAAAAAAATTTGTTCGCTCGCCTCAATTTCCCAGCAAGGAATCCATTGGACGCCAAAAAATTCTTAAAAAAAAAAAAAAAAAAAATCGCTCTCTCCCACCATTTTTTCAAAACCAAAATCCGTAGACCAACTTAATTTTTTGGTGTGGCCTAAAATAGGTTATATACAAGGCCCTAAACATGTGAACAGAACACAAGGGTGTGACGCAGACGGTGTCCCCACTCAGCGGATGATTGGAGAACTGACAGCTATGCCAACAAACACAACCCTGAATATCCCCCGGCACAGCTCAGTGCTGCCTCTGGGGGAACAGGATGGAACCCAGCCTTTGGAACCTAAATCAGACATCCGCTACTCATTCCGCCATAGTGTTAGGGATTTAGGTTCTGTTGCAATGTGCCAAGAGTTGGAAGTTAGCCACACATTGTAGCTTCCAGCGTTACTGTAATCGTTTTAGGTACTTAGTCAGAGGGACTTTTGTGTTGACCTATACAGGACCCCTAACGACCAAGTTCACTGATCAGGGCAGGAAGGGTTTTCAATTATTTGTAGAAGTCAGAATGGCTGTTTAAAGTGCCTATATATCCTGCATGATTAATCAGCTCCTCCATGGATTATAGCTGATGTTTTATCAGCCAGATTTGCTATCCTGATGCCATCTTTTTTACTATAATCCTGATTTTTTTGTTTGCTCATGCACGATGCTGTTCGGTGTTGTCTGATGAGAGGGGATAACAATTGGATTGTTTTTTCTGGGAAATCTAAAATTCTGATTTTTCATCGAATTTAATTGACCTGATATTAGACCGAAAATATCTAGCACAATAGATATTTCTTGTTTGCCATCGGGTCCAATTTTTCATGTTTGATGGTGACCTATGGCACCTGATAAAAGAAAATGGATCTAGCTCTTGCACTATATACTCGGCTCATGCACGATGGCATGCTGCAGGTCCCGATGCGAGCCGATGCTAAATCGGGCAAAATTCGACTTAAGTGGAGGACCCGCTTTACACAACATCTGAACTTTATTACAATCAATTTGACTTGATAAAAGTAAGATTAATGCAATTTAACATCCACATTTTCACATTGTGGACTAATGGCAATAGTAGTATCTGGAACTTGTAGCAAGGCAGCACCTTCATTGCTATTTGCTATTTATCTTCTCCATTATCGTGACTCACAGCTACACATCTGCTTGGAGAGTGATGAGGGTACAGGCAATCCGGGGCACTCCCTTCCAAATATCACCTCTATTTTTAGACATCCTCCTTAAAATAGCCCCATTGACTCATGCTGAGGCTATGACGGTATGTAAGCCTTGACCTGGGTCACAGGGTTCTCTCCCTGAGCAAGACCCTCCCTGAGCAATAACTCATTGGGCAGCTCACATAAGCTGCTCGCCTGTATAGTTATCTCATAGGTGCAGTGAGTGTAGCTCTCCCTCATACACAGGCTTGTTTACTTTTGTTAGAGGTATACTTGTGGCTTCTTTCTGAGTTACCCCAGCCACAATGGTCTGGGTACTTGTCACATGGATGAGAGAGTGAGTGAGTGTGTTTAATGAGTGTGTGTGTAATTGAGTTAGTGAGCGAGTGAGTTAGTGAGCATGGCTGAGGGACAGTCAGTGAGGGACATAAAAATACATGTATGGCATGTTGCTAAATCATCAAGGCTTTATTTGATATCTCAGGTTCATAGGCCTAAAATAAAAACAGTGTATCTCAAGGTATCTACCATACTATCACATAATACAGGAATATTCCTCTGTGGGTCTGTTAAGTACAGTGTAGCCAAATGTCTTTTAACTGCTGAATGCAGGACCATGGTAGCCTAACTCCTGTCTGTCTGAGGCTGACTACGTCACCTGGAGGAGTCCCAGGTGTCCCATACACTGGAGGAGGTATACTAACACACCCATCCTCAGGTGCACTCTTTGAACAAAGGCTGAACACATGGCTGGGGGGAGCCCGAGAATATACGATAGGTAAGGGTAACCAGAGCTGGGTGTCTAATCTATACCCACGTTTAACCCATACCCTGAGTATTACATCAATTTTGTGCAACATATGTAATACTGCATAACCCGTGAAAATAATAATCCTTTAAACAACCTCAGAGCCTAGACAGTTTGTACTTTAAACAAGTCCTTATGTGTTGAAGTCATGGATATTACTATGCTCTGATAAGATAGTGGTGTATTTTTATTCTATCACTTATCCAAATTTAACATGTCTAGTGGGTTGAGATCATGGATACTATCATCCTGTGACATAGACAATGATTCTGCTTATTTAACTTAAATTTACATTGTAATGGTCAGAAGATCCTATGCATCGCGTGTACTACATTTCTGTGGTTGGAGTATGGTGTTTGTAGCTGTAAGAGTGTAGTTATGGAGAGAAGGTGATAGCGATAAGAGGAGGGGTCAGTAGATGAAGTAAAATGCTGGCCCCGGGATGATGGCTCTGTGCCAAGGGCCAGTCCCACATGATCTACAAATCAAGGATCTAAACACCCTGGACTCTCAGTATGTTACAGGGATCCAACTGGAGAATCAATGCCAAGTGGACATGGGGTTAGGGTATAGGTTAACCTAAAGACGTCCACATACCTTGAGACGTCCACCCCAGAAGATAGCCATAAAAATGGGTTTGTTGTTGAAACAGAATTACCAACTGGTTAATCCAATGCCCATCAACGATCTGGCAATGTTGATTCAGGAGTAACCCCATATTTATTATGGCCAATTTGTGGGGTGGACGTCTCTCAGTGAACCTACCCTATAACTGGTAGTAAGGTAACAATTTGTCAATCCTGGATGCGTGTTCCCAATCTTGGACACAGGTTTATAAACTTGGTCCCAATAGATCTTGATCGCTATTCTGACCAATGAGCACGACGCATTAATACGCTAGCTATGGCACTAAAAATCTGGGAAGAGCAAGACAACAGAAATACGGTTGAACTGAAAACTTCTGGGACTGGCAAGATAAGCACTGATAACAGCTATCATAAAGAGTACAGTTGTACCGCAATTCAGCAGTAAATGCAGGGAATTATATCATTGGTCCATTATTAGGGAGAACCAAGGTCCCATTTCTCTATATTAAGGGGCTAATCTTCCTATAGCAGTGACTAACCCATCTCATGTTCATACCCAGGTATTAATACCGCCTGTACATGTATCCATTATTGTTAATGAAGTAGTCATGTACTATTCATGTAATGGTAGGGTACTCAATCAAACATTATGGACAAAATGAAAATGGCGGCATTGTCACTGATACCACACTGATATCACACCCACGCACTTAATCATTTCTGAGTTCAGAAAGGTAGCTCTACCAACAAGTGCATGCGGGTATAGCAGCGTCAGAAAAATAGGAAAAAGAAAGAAGATAAACACCTCAGTCTCACCAGAAAGGGATGTAAAAACAAGAAATGCGGTTGTGACCACGTAAAAAAACGCCTCCCGCCGTTAATGTCGGTATTCAGTAATTTTGTATGTTGAGACCTCATCACACAGGGCAAATGCAATCATCATAGCGCACTCCCGTACCGCTTCGCGGTACCGCCGCTACGCGCCGTGGGAGGCGCTAAATAAGCATGTGATCTCATCTAAAGGCCTTTCAGCTGGGTTGACAGTGACCTTAGGTCAATTCGAAAATTTTGATTTCAGGCATTTTTTCCCTAAACAATCTCCTTTCTTTTAATATTACACTACCGGTATTAACATTGGGTAGCAATACGAAACCCTACCCTCCTTTTAAATTCTGGCCCATCTCATTTATGGTCAGTTGTTGGCCGTCATGAAAGACAGCGGCTGATACTATATGGATCTAGGGATTGTGATCTCTCAATAATGTATAATACATTGACCACTGGAACAGCAACTCATCATTATCATAACTGATACGCTCTATCACACTGAATATGGGCAATATGGAATTACACATCAATATAATACGGCTTATCTTATAAGCACAGCTTGCTCAGTGACAGGGTGATCGTGATGTGAAGTTTCCCAGAACATTATGGAAATGGGATTTGTATTGAACCACTGGTATGAGATCAACGGTACCACAGTATTTGTATACCATAGGATCCATCTGTACCCCTTTATTTTATGCTACAAACATGCAGTCTCAAAACCTCCATGACTTTTTTCAAGAAACTATTTTCTCTCTCTCTGGATTATCTCGCTGCATGATGAAATATGCATCTCTTCAAGATTCGAATATAGATGTGTAGGTTTGCTGTTATGGTACTTGGCCACACGACAGTAAATTCATATACCGAGTACATGACATTGTCAGAGATGCCACTCGATGGCCCACAAAAACCAGGAAAACAGGATTTTGGACACAATCATTTTTCCAGGAATTTAACATAATTTAATACAGAAATGTTGGAATTAAAACCAGGAATTCCTGGAAAACCAGGAAAAGTGGCATCTCTGCATTGTACCGGGGGTCGGTGTATGCATGGAGCGTGTGGGCACACTGCAATACTGCACTGCCAACTACATTATTGACAACCTATTCCAGGGTGGCCAATTTACTGGATGCTTAACCTGGTGTTACAGGGGGACGGCTGGGTCCTATAATACTCATCTCCAGTATCCTGATAAGACGGTTTTACTGATTGTCCTGTGTGAGAGGATCACAGAGTGATGGGAGATCAACAAAATACCCCATCAGAAATTGCAACAATATTGTGGAGAATTTGGTGGTAGATCAAGATTGAATTGGGGTCCTGCCTACAAGTGGTGAATATGACCGATGAAGAGCACATCATTTTATAAAGTCCCACCCATTACGAACCTCTCAGATGGACTATTTGCTATCAAAATAGAGATGCCACACTAGAGAATCAATAATATACGGGGAATTCTGCAATTCTTCGACAGAGAAGCAATTTAATGAATTAGATACTCGAAATTCCAACAAAAAAAAGGAAGGAATTCGTAAGATTTTCTTTACAAGGAATTAACTAGTTTTTACAAAAATAATAGAAAAGAAATAAGAAACAGCAAAAAGATGTCCAAGTCTACACTGCATACAAATCAAATGCAGCCACTCCCAAATACCTCCAGGAGTCGTTGTCACTCGATCTGCCAAGGACAACGTACGATTGTCCTCAGAGTACCAATCTCAACTAGCACTAGTGCACCTTTTCAGGTACCACATATAGATTTCGCAGAAGATAACGGAGAACTTAGCCAGAGAAATTAAGACTATTGTGGTAGCTACCAGGTCACGACCCTGTATTGACGGTCCGGTAACCACTGACGGAACTTTCCCACATGGTAATTAACTATACTACAAAATAGGCATTCTCCTGTGAGTCTCTCGTGCTTTAAAATAGGGATGGATTCCAGGAAAGATAGAAAATATTTAATTTTCTCTTCCCACAGGAAACACACACTGGGGGACAATTCCCCAGTAGTATGGGGTTTGTAGAAGTACAATATACTTGCTTGGTTTACCCGACTTAGCGACTAGTTCGAGTCAGTCCATGGACGTATATAATGCACGGATCATCTGGACTATTATCTCTCTTTTTTTTTTGCTGAATGGCTTTGATATAGCTGCACTTGTCCAAAATTGCATTATCTTCACAATTATCATTCGCAGTTATTATTGCCATTACCTCGTTGGCTTGTGTCTTCTAGCTAGGGAACTAAACTTTGAGAGTTTAGCCTTTATATACCGGTATTCCTCTTTTAATATAGCCATAGTTACTGAAATTCAAAGTGGACCTCATCTCAGTGGCACCTTTCTTGTACACAATTAATGATATTTTTCATAATACAATGTTCTGCTATTTTTTTTTTCATGCTAAAAATGTATATGCTAACTGTACTCCTACTCCTAAATGCCTACTGGAGTGTGGGGGTCTACTGGTAGTTTGGGTGGGGTTCAGCCGTGGGAATCATGCTGTGAATATGATATGTGTTTAACCCCACACTGACTATACTGAATTACCCCACCTAGTGAACGCCCCTGCTGTATAGGCCGCCATACAAGAATCAGACTGCCATTGAACACCTGTCTGAAATTATGACTCAAGATTCTACCAGGTTTTGGTAATTTAGCATAATTCCTTCTTAAAATACAGATAGGGGCGAACATATATTTTACTGCTCATACTGCTTATCGTTAGGCTTGTTGTTGTTTTCATTATCACTAAGTCTTATCTTTCTCTAGATTTCCACTAGGACCCTGATCCAGGAGGCTTGGGATATGATATGGTAAAAACCCTTTTCAACCCCTGAATAATAATTATTCCCACCTCAAAAGAAAGTAAAGTATTAAAGAACTTGGTTGATAAGACTGATGTGTTCATTGAATGTGCTGGGTTCTCAAATCACACTCACTATTGGTGAAGATCAATTTTCTTCTGATTACCCCAACAATCTAGCTTGATTATCATGATTATCTTTTCCTAACCCCCTGCCTCCTCCGGAGTTATCGCGGCATATTGCTGATGGCGCGCCAGTTGCCTGCATGGTACCTGTCCAAGCGTCCAAGGTTGGATCCAGTTACGAGTCAAGGAGTACAGGTGTTTATGACCCCCATGTTCCACTACCGGGCCACTGAGTGCAAATCTACTATTGGCGTTAATCCATACAGTGCTGGAGTATACTAGGACTTATTAGGTTAAGCAAAACAAACTGTGCTTTAGGTAACAGATCGAAGGGCCCATCATACTTTTTTTTTTTTTGTTTTTGAAAACATTTTTTGGACCAACATTTGTAAGAACATTAACGTTTTCACATAAAATGGGTTATGGGTGAAGTTCCTCAGCTAGGTAGACTCAGGCTATGAGGACCATTCAATCTAGGGTTAGTTTGAGAGGCATAAATTAAAGATGTAAATGGTTACCACCTCTCCTTTCATATTTTCTTTGCCTTTTCTGGGTCTATATTGAAAGTATAATATTATTAAAAAAAAAAACTTCTCTTTTTTTTTTACTTATTCCTGAACTGACATTTTCTATTCATAGCAATGAACACTGGTCATATTGGGCGTAGCAGATAGAAAAGCTAGAATTTTCCTGGAACTAGATCATGGTCTGCCCCGTTGATTATACCTCATCCAAATCTCTTGATACTTTCAGGCTTTCGCTAAGGGACAACCCCTTGGAGCTAGCTAGGGAACACAATGGAGACATTAACAGTGTGTAATTCTTTCAACAACGCTGGGGGGATCCCGTGTCCAGCGGCAAAGTGCCTCATTTTGAAACAGGAAGTAGTTTCTGGGGAAGGCTCCGCCTGAAGAGTACCCAGGTGACCCTGCATTAACTGAGTATGTGCTGCATGGCTATTTAGTTCACTGTATTCTTTTGTCGTGAAGTATGAATGCAGCTCCTGAGTTGCCTCCCAAGGCTGCATCCATGCATCATACCGGTCAGATAGGGTTGATGCACTCCCAAAGGTTTGCCATGATGCACCAATTTTGCCATGATGCACCAATCAATCTAACTAATGACCCTTCATCATGATGCAAGTGAACATGAGCTTTGGGGGTTTAGGGATCACCATGGGACCCTTAAATGGTTAAGCGTGTGGTGACTAGCTAAACGCTACACATATCTAGATCGCTGTATCTAATAGTAGCAGATCAAGAACTTCTAGACCTGCACTTGAAGCAAACTTTTCTCTGAACACTATTTATATGTGGCCTTGGTTTCCTTGAATCCCTAGGGGATCAGCAGATCAGTGGTCTCTGATTGGAACAGCTGGGGACTAAACGAAAGTGGGATTCATGCTCTCACTTCCGCCCATTTGGGCGTTTCCGGATCCGTTTTGTAATCAGTTTGATGTTAAGATATGGAGACTTCCTGTACCTTTACTAGTGAAAAAAAGAAATGTGAATCACTTCTTGTTCAATATATCCTTTTGGTATATTCATGTGAGAAAAAAAAAATCACATCTAATATTCTATGGGATTTGATTACATGCTCTCACCTCATCAAAATATGATTTTGCCTTTCGGCTAGCATGACTGTAGCGTTATATAAAGGGGTGAATCATGGAATAACATCACAGTAATAAACATGAGACCCCATCTCTAAAATTATCTTTGGACACAATCATACTGTCAAAATCTAACATTCTCCCCTTTATGTATAAATAAGTGTCACCTGTGAACACTTAACCTTAAGGGGCCACATGGTTATCTAATGCGAGTTACTCGCCAGTGCATTATTCACGCATCATGCTGGTTGATACACTCTTAGAGAGTCGGTATATGATGCATTTATGCATGGTGTGAGTTTATGGCTGCCACTCTGTTAATTGATGCATTTGGTGACAGGTTAGAATGAGGCCTCGATGTATCATGCTAACACTAAAGGGTTATAGAGGATTTCCTACTATACTATAATGGTGATCTCGGGAGACGTGATTATTGCCCAAGGCTACCGGGCCCTTCGTCAGTTTCTATCCCTGCAGGTTTTTTTCTATCTCGGTTTTTGTTTGTTTTGCGAATGGGGGAATTCGTGAGTCGCCCACGATTCTAGGTTAGTGGATTCGAGGAAAGTAAAAATAGTAATCGCAAGTCCACCAAGAAGGAAGGGGAGCGTATACGTAACTGTCCAGAGGAAATCCTATTTGTATTTGTGAAAAAAAAAGAAGACTACCAGATAGCTACATGAATAGATCTACAAATCCCCTATTTGTGACCGAAGCAGAGTTGCACACTTTAAATATATCATTTATCATCTGTTATTATAAATTATTTTTACAACAGTTTGAAAATAAAAGAAGAATTTTCTGATAAATGCAAGGGTTATCAAGTTCAGAAACATTTAAGTGAATCTTCATATAAACGGTAAATCATCTTGCAGTGAGGTTTAAAGTGTGTCTTTTTTTTATTCTAGCTCAACATTTCCATTTCTATGAAGGAAACCGAGAATTCTATCCAATTCTATGAAGGAACCCAAGAGGGAACGTATGCACCAACTCACGTTAACTCATGACCAGAGGCAATTCCCAGGTCTTTAAACGTATACATAGAAAAAGTTGAAGCCTTCAGGTGGGACTACAGTCACAAATATCGAAAAGAATAGCTCGAGGTCCAGTAGAATTTCTAAAGAACGTACAATATATAAGAAAGCCCCCAAGTGACAAATATATCCACGCTCCTTGCCCAAGTTCACAGAGTACCAACATACTAGTACGTACGGTCTCCACCCCTCCTCCAGTCCTGCCCTATATCCATAGTTCTACAGGGTGGGTGGATGCAGGGATGGGGCTACTGATGGGTGTCTACAGGTGTTTACAGACTATCATAAAATATATGGCAAGACTTAAGCACCTTCCCCTCCTCCTCACATTACTTACTCATGGTATATAGCCGCTACATGAACTAATAATCATTCTTTTCTTTTGAATAGCGATATACTTCATAATGTCACCCCATGCACTTTAAGGCTTGTAATTGTCATCAATTCTCTTAGATACATATTCATAAAATAAACAAACACATAATTACAGATACATACCTGTAGGCTCTTAATATTAACATGTATCTTCCAGAAGTCATTATATTTCTTATAGGAATTAGCGAGGGCCGAATGTACAGACACTATTATAACTGTATTTCTGTGTTGCACACAACCAAAAACTGATACAGTTAAGACCTAGCTGTCATACTTACTTATGATATACCTTTCTATTAACAAATAGCTCTCCAACTGGATAAAACACACACTCTTCAGTCACAGGTGGCTTTCATCTTGGTGGTAAGAGCTCATTTATATTAAATGGTCGCCCTGATAACTGGTTAACATAACATAGGTACGAGGGAAATACAAGATTCAATTTCCCAAATGTGATTTGCCTTACTTGTGCTAAGCGATGGGTGGAATTTACGTCCTTTGTAATTTTCACTTGACTGGTGAAATATAATAAAATTATATATTTTTCTATAATTATATACATGTCAAAAATAGATTTCGCCTCTGAATGTATAGTGCACCGGTTCAGTTCATCTATTATCTATCTTTTGCCCTGTCTCAAGTAGCAGATTGCTTCCTTTGTGTAACCCTGCTTATTATAGTGTACTGATCAGTACTTCAGGAGCTCATGCCCTGTGACCTCTCCTGCTTTGGTCTTAGGCCGATTAACTTGGCCTAAGGCCACCCTTAAAAATATGTTCTTTTCCTGTCCAGAGGCCTGGTAATTTTTTTTGTGAGAATTCTGAAAAAAAAGATTTTTTTTTTTCATCCATCTGCATAAGAATCTAGGTTTTCAATCACTAAATCTTAAACGTGATGGCAAATTCATGCCGTCCCTGCTTACGATGTTCATGACAAATAAGAATATTTTCCCAAAAATAAACTTTTCCCTCCCTCCCTAATGGGTCTGAAAAATCCCACCCTCTGGACAGGAAACAATTATTTTTAAGGGTGGCCTAACTGCCTCTACCACATCAGGACCTCTCAGAGACCTTTTTTTTCTTTTTTTACCTCTGAAGTCTTAGAGGACTATATGGTGTACTGTGGCCTTTTGGTTTTTATAACGTGACGCATGAATTCATAATCAGTGAGTATAATTCGATTGCTCAATTAAGGCATCACGGGTTGGCATGAGCTATTTCTTTTATCATTTCTTCTGGTGCATAGAGTTTCTAACAAGCCTGTAAATTCCAGACCAGAATGAGCCCCTCAAATTATTTTAGCCCCCCCCCCCCACATATTATAGGTGATAGAATGGATCTGCACGAATCAATCTCGAATCTTGGATCTTGAAAAAGGGTTAGCCTGAAAGGTGGTATGGCAGTGGCGGATTTAGAGGGGGTGTGGAGGCACGTGCACCCTCCTTTTCCTCAGTACTTAAGAGTTTAATAACAAATTTTGGACCCCAAAATTTGCTCAAAAATAGGGGGTGCACCCTCTCCTTTTCGGTTGCGCCCCCTCCTTTTCTAGATCCCAGATCCACCACTGGACCAGTATGTTAAGGTAGGAGAGACAAATTAAAATAATGAGATTGCATTTTATAATATTATTTAGAAAAAAAAATCCCTTACATGTTAACAATGAAGGGGTGTCTAACGGTGTTGAGGATGGCTTTTTCACTCCGGACGTGGTCCACTTGTTTCAACCGGATCACTTCTGATATCGTCATGATTTTGAGAGCGAAGTACTTTTTTGTTGGTCGATGTTGTGCTAGGACGACTCGTCCGAAGGTGCCTGTGCCTGGAGGGAGAAAAAAAAAGAGAACTATGAGTACAAAATGTATCTGAAATAAAGAGTCTAAACAGCTGGGACATGGTTAGTTAAAAAGGGGGACTATTTATATTGTTCGTTGCCTATATACCATAATCTCCCGCGTATAAGGCGCGTCTTATAGGCCAAACAAAAGGCTGCGGGGTCTTATACGTGGGAGGAAAATTGCCTTGAGTTTGGGGTGCGCCTTATAGGGGGGGGGGTATTTTTACTATAGAACAGTACTAAATTAACAAAAATCTGCTCTTAGAGGTGCGCCTTATATGTGGACTTGCATTCTCTGAGTTGGGAGTGCGCCTTATACGTGAGCTGCGCCTTATACGCGGGAGATTACGGTACAGATGATTTTAATTTATTATGCCATCATTTTTAAGGACAGATCATGAATATTCCCGGTATATTATCACATACCAGTGCCCCGATTATCATTTCACCTAAATCTGTTAGGATTAAGGAAAGCATACAAGTGAGTGAGTGAGTAATAGATGTTTAACGCCATTTCGACAGCTAAGGTCATATTCATGGCGAGAACTACATTACACAATTTCACAGAGGAATGTGTCAGTGCCCGCACATATGTGCACCACACATATCCTGAGGGGATAGTAAAGAGGAGATATAGACCCTTTTCAGTGGGCTAGGGAAGCCCGAAAAAAGCATACAAGCCCAGTACCTATTCGTCAAAGAAATGCTTCACAGAACTACCTGATAAATAAGGTAATAATCCTAAAGGGGTGGGGGGGGGGCGGTTAAACTGATTTAACCCTCGATTAGATGGGCTAATTACACCAGTTTTCTCTTGTTACCAGGAGTTATCATGGGTTAAGCCCATTCATTCATTTAGTACTACATGATCTCTGAAATCAAATATTTTGCATTGGACAGTCTTGAGTTTGTGTCAAGTCACCTTTATTTTGGACAAAGCATATCAATATATAGACACGTGTAGCTCTTATAGGCGTGTATGCTAATTACACTGATCTTGGCTCAATTCTCCATTCCCTACTGCGTCATGGCTAAATGTAGTTTCTCATTTAAGGTAAATCTCATATGAAAGCTGCTTAAAATAACTCAGAACTACTGGAATTAGTTCAGGTAGGCCCCAAAGAGCTTGGTCACTCAGTGCTGCTTGACCTCTGACCAGGGGTCGGCAGAGGTGCCAGTGTTGGAGATTAGTCTGCAAGAGTTACGGTGGAAGTTATATGGTTAATCCTTTAAGGGACATACAGTGCATTAATGCATCACTTTCACTTGCCGTCATGATACAATAAAGTAACATTGGAGCGTCTACTTGCCAAAGCTGCATCCATGCATCATACAGACCCTATCGTCATGATGCACCAATGCATATAGACTCGCCAGTGCTGTATTGGTGCATCACTGGTTCATCATAGCGACAAAGGAACATGCACCTGGAGGTATCATGTTGCGGGTTAAGAAAGCAGTTGAGGAGGCCGGGAGGCGAAATCTTAGCCCCTGGATATACGATTTCACAAGTGACAGAACACTTATTATCATTGGCAACTTTGATAAATGCATTTTTATAGCTGGTCAGATATTGTCAAGTTCCTCAAAGCTAGTATGACTCATACGTCCCATAGGCAAAGAGTTAAACCCTCATATAAGGTTTCATTTTATGTTTGTATATAATCAGCACTTTTATCTCCAGTTCTAGGCATTAGTACCCATCAAAAGTTGAAAATATACAGGTAACGCTTGGGGGAAATCAGACAACGCGAATTTAACAATTATACAAGAATCTTCCTAATGTCAGGAAGAAAATGGTAAAATGGTTTCTGGATAAGGAACTTGTTCAAAGACATATATTTTCAAAGAATGGAAAATCGAAAAGCAGAATATGGCCTAAAAACATGTACTTGTAGATCTTTGTTGAGAATGCATCTAGCATATCTAACAGTATCAGGGTTGTAGGCCTATAATGGTGTGGCTACATAAAGCTCACACATGTGTAATATCTAAGTTCAGACACCCTCCCACCTGTTGGCAATGGGGTCGATGTATAGCCCACTGGTACATGAAGGGTGTTCCAAACATCCTCATCTACCTTTTTATATCAAACGTGAGATAATAGGGATCTACATCGCCATGAATTACCTCAGTCACAAGACTGCCACTGTTTAGGTTGTTTTCTTGAAGCCAGTATCGTGGATCACAATACTGTTATCATAATACTCCAGGTCCCATGTTCTCATATGGAGAGCACAGATGATATGTCATTAATATCAACACCAATTTTTATCATAAAAGACCTTGTGATATATATTAGGACAGTTTTACTGTGCAAATAAATTTCATTTTAAGTTCTAACGGTGATAATATGTAAGCAGTCATGAGGATGAACAGGGTACTGCATTCTATGTCTATCCTGCATGTCTTATCTTATACAAGGCTCCTTATCTGCTATCCTTATCACATTCACCTTTATTTATAGCATCCTGCAAAAAGCTGTAGCTATGATTATCATGAAAAGACCTCATCAACTAATTTGAATTCAGGAATGTCAAAAAACCTCAAAGGACCATCGGCACACTCTAAAAACAGTGTTTAGGGATTTAAACACTAGTGTTTAGAGCTTAAACACTTGTTTAAACACTTATTTGTCCCACTTTTCTAAACGCTTCTTTAGTGCTAAACGCGTGCACAATCTGCAAAAGTATAGTTCCTAGAGGACGAGCCTGTTTTCAATTCCTATACAAATCCTATTTAATGGGCATCGACTATAGTTGACGCTAGGCCTACCATGGTCTCGACTATAGTTGACGCTAGGCCTGTCATGGTGTCGACTATAGTCGATGCTAGCCCTCAATGGGTTTTAAGTGTTATGTTGTAATATCAGGTCAGCTAATGCATCTTTTGAACACCTTTCACTTATATATACCACTGGGGAATGGTCTAGTGCAAAACCCTCGGCTCATGTATAAATGTCATTGGTTGACATGCCTATAGGAAAAGCTTCAAAATTGTCATGGTCAACATTATTTTAAATCTGATTTTTACAACTTTTACAGCAAGTTCGTAGCTTTTATTTTTGTACATCCACACATACACTAGACAAATCCTCTGGATATGACACTTTTATTGTATAGTGAACGCCATTTAAAATTAAGTCAACAAAATAGAACATAATATACTCGGACTTCTCCAAGCAGTTCTTACATACATCGACTTGGACAGCAATCGGAATCAAAGGTTAAGGTCGTCAAAATAGATCATGACAAATAGCTTTTGGCTCGGTCACCCTACTAGGTGTGAAACTTTCTTTAGAGCTGCCTTCAAACAAGAACTCTAAGTACTGACATTTGTGATTTATCATCCATGTTGCCGGGAAAGAGTGTGTATAACCTGGGCCCGAGGTACGGGTTATGAAGCAACCCTGGCCCTAAGCCAGGTGGTGTGTGGTAAGCTGTGGATGTGGACAGGGCCTGGAGAAGGGGAAAGTAAACATTAACTCCTGGTTCCTCCTGTAACTTGTGATAGGTATCACTCCCCACTTGGTAAAAAAACGTGTTTATAACGTTTGCAAACGTTTTTATTTGGTTTGGGTAAAAAACTTTTTAAAAAATGTTATTTTGACATTAAAAACGTTTTTAAACGTTTTTTCAACCAATTTTCAACCAAATGAAAACATTTGCTTTTTCAACCAATTTTCAACCAAATAAAAACGTTTTTTATTTACGTTTCTTTTACGTTAATAAAACGTTTTTTTTTTACCTGATATAAAAAACGTTTTTTTATAAAAACGTCAAAATAATGTTTTTTTGAGTACATGTAAAAACGTTATTTTGACGTTGAAAAAAAAAATGTTTTGCAAACTTAGGAACCAAAATAAAACTTTTTTGACGTCAAAAAACCGTTTTTCTGCCAAGTGGGTCTACTAGTGACTTGGGTTGATCATCTTGATCCGGCCCCATGCAGAGGTCCATAGATCATCCTACAGTGGCACTAATGGAGTTGCAGGTTAAGATTTATTTTCTTCTCCAAAAGTTAGAGTGAGGCATGGAGATAAACCAATTCCTTATTTTTTTTCTCTAAATACCACTTGGATCTTCTGAAATCGTGAAACCGCCTCTAATTTTAGTCATAATTATTTGAAACACCACTTGGTCATCCGCTGCCTACCGGAAGGTATAGTATAACTATGCCAAAGATGTGACAGACCACTGTATATATGTTACATTTAATTCATCAATTTCTGATGACTTGTAAATAGTACCATCATTTCTTTGTCGAATTATTGGAATGCATTGTCAATAGAGTTCTTTGGTCATTAGACCATTACTTTTCATATCGATACTGAATGGCTTTTTTTAAGACACTGATGTTAGGCTCCAATTTCATGAATTCACAGCGATCAGAGAAGCCTTGCTCACATCAGACGTATACATTCAATTCCAAAGCTCAGTACTGCAAATATGTGTTGAAGAAGGAATCATTACCAAAGCTTAAGAATGACCTCAGTGATCAAAAGAGAATACACCCCAGTCCGTTCACAATAGCCTTCTGCAGTGAGACCCCAGATAATGACCCTTGGCCTTAGCATGAACCTAAACCATATGGAAACATAGCTCTGATCACAGCTAGTATAGAGTGATATATATCATAGCAGTAGCAACTGTCTCAATGTCCCACTTACACTCATAGTAAATGATCTTATCCACTCACAACTACGTACCAGCCCATTGGCCAGCTTACAGCAGTCTACAACTTTCACCCAGCCCCCAAATATCAACATAAACGCCAAGACAGCCTTTGTTTCTGCTCACTAGGTCCCACCTCCTCAGTCCTGCTTTGTATTATATGTGGGCCCACCTGTAGAAGAGTGTTGGGTGACAATTAGGGGGCCACTGGGCACAAGGGAGACGGAAAGACCAATGTGGGGGTGGTGTGGTAGTTCTTTTTCCCTAATGAAAGAGAGAAGACATGTTCTGACCTCTGCAAGGTTTAATATTTCGTCGCCTTAGTGCAAGAAGGTTGTAACTGACATTTTGTCAAAATTGGGATTTCTTCTATTTCAACATTTATTGACTGCTATCTACCTACCATGAAAGTGCTGAAGCTCTGTCTATGATATGTGTGCCTACAGACCCCATTGAAATATTGCTGTATCCCCTTTGTGCTATATTAACTGGAACACTTCTCTTGCCTCTCCTGCAAATCTTGAAAAATGCAGATACAAATTCTTGCACTAAGGCGACGATTTATTGGGAGGGCTTAGCAAATTGGACATTGCAGAAACTCAGATTTGATATACATCTTTTTATATGATTATAAAACCCTGATATCTTTATGCTGTTGCATATTAATTGCTCTATTCCATTGCATAGAGGTCTGTGTATTTTCTTCTGTGTAGGATCCCATATAAGCAGTAGCTCTAGGGTATGAGAGATGGATCAATGTCAGTTAATTGCGCAAGCACCCCCTTCTTTCCCAGTACTTAAGAGTCTAACTACATATTTTGGACCCCAAAATTTGCCCAAAAATAGGGGGTGTGCCCCCTCTTTTTCCAAATCCTGGATCCGCCACTGTTTAAATCTTATACGCACACATACCCAGCTTCTGGAGCATGATGATAGACAAATATAGGACAGCATTTTGCAATGCAAGAAACTCGAAAGGGCACTTAATCTCTTCTTTTAGGCCCCTTCTGATACTAACCTCATGTTTTCTTCGAGCATTATCACTGTCAATGGTTAACCCGGACCAGAAGGCAGTATCTACTTCTCTCATCAGTAGCTACTGAGAATATGCTGATCAACAACTGCATTTTGCAGTAGGTACTGCTGAAATACTTCCAAAACAGCTGACTGTACACTGCATTATCAGTATAGACTCAGTATAGTGTACTGACTATCAACTGAGTATGCACTGCATTTTCAGGCTAGAATCAGTAGTCTACTGACTCTCAACTGAATCTAAATAGATACCAAAAATGTCACACTCTGGACAGCAGCATAGATACAGTAGTCTACTGACTATCTACTGGTATCGCTTCCATTCATTGATTATTTATTGGGCTACTGACCTGATGCTTCTGAGACAGTCCATAGTGTGAATGTCAGTATGATTGTGAACAAAAGATTCAGTTATGAAATTCTGAAACTATCCAGTGTTTGTTAAGAAAAGCATAATTATACCTTTGCATATGTTATGTTATTGAGTGCCAGTAATGGATATACATGGATGTTGGGGTGTGTGAAAGCGAGGAATTGGTCACTGACTTTATGTAGGGCATAAATGTACTGAATCATCAAGTATTATTTTGGTCACCATCATGCCACTTTTGTTTTCCTACATAGTATACATGTATCATTGATAATTACAAAGCTGCTGTCTTATCAACTTAACATCAATAAAATGCAAGGCATTCTACTATAGCAGTACTTTATCAGACATGCCTACTCTTACCTTCTTCTATGATAGAAGTTACCCAGTACTACTGAATCAATACTGTCCCCCTCCTATATGAGTTACATGCACTACTAGGGAGTAATGACAGCTCCACATAGCTGATGGGTGGTGGCTCAGGGGGCTAATGCGTTGGTACAGTAATCAGAAGATCCCAAGTTCAAATCCAGCAAGGACCACCTAGAAAGGCATTGGTAGTGCCAGTACTAAAGCAGCGGCTGCTCCTTTTATGCTTCTACCTGCCCCCAGCAGTAGTTTTCAGTATGATCTAGGGTAAAATTGGGCAGTATCGCGCACCAAGTCACGATACAACCAAAATGAACATCCCCACTTGAAGCACAGGGGGACGTCAGTTGTTCACATGTTATCTAACAATAGCGGACGGGTGCCTCTATCCATTTTTGGCAATGGAACTAAGATATGAATCCCTCCTGGTGAGAGAGGGTTGTACTAAATACTACAAGAACCATTGGGTTATATCGTGTCCCTTTGGGTTATATCGCGCAATACACGATACAACCAAAATGTAATGTGTCATCCCATAGGCCTTGTATCGTGCACATGTGTCCACACATTTAGCTCTGATTTAGGTGTGAAGCAACAAGGGTTAGCATGAATGCTGTCACACCTCTCAGGTTAGCAGCAGCATCTAGACTTTTATAGGAGTGAGGCATGACATTAAGGGCTACAATATTGCTTATTTACTGTACCTAGATTATATACCTGCCATCTCATTTACATAATTGGGACAACTGATTCAATACTGCTTGCATGCTGCTAATACTACTGTTCTGCTACTGAACACTGCTGCAATGTTCTGTGTGCTGAGCAGTAGAATGCCAGTAGATGCTGATATGGTACTGTTTCTGATGCTGCTTTCACACTGAATGACTACTGTCACACCACACTGTTTTTCTACTGTTTAAATACTGATTTTCTACTGCATTTTGGCCCGGGAAGCCAATGGAGAATGCATCCATTATCGCTCGTATGTTTCATTGGCGAATAACTCCTCTCTTGGCGAGTTAAGCATTACACAATACCAGCAGGTCTTGAATAACGATCCATATTAACGCATGAGACAGTGTAATTCTCCTCCATTTTGTTATAACCCAGCAGTTTGCATGGCACCGTGAGTCGATGGTCTCGTCCGCCATTTTGGATTTTGATGTTCTGTGCGCATGCGCGACCCCTCCTTGCCGGAAGTAGCATAGGAGAAATGATATTATCTATTGATTTTTACTTGAAATTACTTCATTACTTCGAATTGAATGGAATATACCCTATCTTTTTACTGTTATAGCCCCACAAGTCGATCGTCTCGCTGTCCGCCATGTTGGATTTTGGTTCTATCTGTGCATGCCCGACCCAATTTCCATGGTTATTTGGGTCAATTTGCACGATCACGGCTTTGTGATGCGAATTAACGACAGGGCGAACACGTAGTTATTTTATCTTTTTAATAATACATATCGATTCAAATCATATCCTTTGTCCATTCTTTATCATATTTCTATATTATAACACTGAATAATTGAAAAAAAAATTAGTAACGACAAACTTTACGACAATAGAGACGCGCGGACAGATCGAATGATGGTAAATTCATCAACGTCTGATCATTTTTTTTACCCAAAATGCAATGGTCCACACCACGTCAGTCCAAAAACGCGGGAAAGTTGATTATTCGCACCTCCTATGGGCCTTAAGCATTGGTGACACAACCGTCTTAACTGCAATGGAGGATTATGCACCCCTACCCTTACCTGTTTCGATAAAGATTCTAGCTAATCTGCTGCACAATCTAAGTATCAAGGTAAGCCTAACATATTTAGCTATCATTGTATTAGCAAGATTAGAAAAAAAAGTGTGATATGACCCTTCTTTTGCAAAAAACAAATTCGTTTTTCTCATCTGTTTTCCAACCGGAAGTAGGCACTGAAAATGACCTAGTTTTTACCCGGCTCTAATAACTCTTTCGAGTTAATTAAGACATTCACTACGGCATCGCTCTGTGTACACAGCTGTGTGCCTATTGATTTAAAGAGATTTCAGGGAATATCTCTCAGAGTTAGGACATGTATCTATACAAGGGACCTTTACTAATCCACCATTGTTACATGGTTTTTACACCCTGCTGAATTGAAAAAAAAATTTCTTTTGCTGGTAAAAGCAATCTTGTCCACTTTGTGGACAGCCGTGGTCCAAAAAGCCTAGAGTAACACATTGGAAAATTATTAATGGGAGACCAGGCTCTAAACTAGGCCAGCACACAGTAGCACACATGCACGACCTCACACTCAAGGGGCGAAACCGAAAACGCAAAGTTCATTTCAGCCATTAACGCTATATTATATTGTTTGTATAGGAAGTGCTGTGTGTGTCTTGGATTGCTATTCTGAAATTATGTTGCAGGTTACTTGGGTGGTATTGTAAATTTGGTATGTAAATATAGTGCATGATGTTGGACCTAACTGTACACAAATAATTTGGTGACCAACCAGCTATTTCATCTTGTAATATTCATTTTAACAAAGTTTATTTTCCTGAATTTAGTTCATTAGTATGACAGATACCAAGAAACTTTATGGCAGTAATTCCCTCACCACCCCACATACTAGTCATATATTATTCTAACGTTATACAACATTTGGCGATTGGTCAGCAGACAATATTACTGGCAGTTAACCAAACATGTGATTAATATACTCACGCCACATAGTAATCTTATACTAAAGTAATCATCTATCTACCTCCATAGACAAATCACTTACTATATATCTTCCAATTGACTTCCTATATACCTGATTAATCGTTCTATGAGAGGAATCTTAACCCTCTGCGGGCAGCATAGCGCTTAACAACACAATACATGTTTGAGTGCGATGCATAAATGTTTCAGCAGCAAATTATAATTCGACAATACTGCATCCATGTACAATGCTGCCCCTATGAGGCAAATACACTTAATGATGCATCATCACAGGGTCAAAGATCCAATCGCAAGCACTTCATTAGAGCATCATGCCAATGGAGGGACAATATAAAATCTTGAGGCTAAAAGGTTTAGGTTCTAAGAAATACCTGAGTAGAAGAAGGGCTCCCAATATTGCCTTACCCACGTGATAGTCATTCATTCAGCTTGGTATAAACACGTGATAGCGATCCGTTCAGTAAGGGAGCAGTGGTGTTCTATCGTTTTCTTCCTTTTCTTTTAAGGTCTGTTCTATATTCTCGACTCCCTCATCTTCTAGGGAATTCCCTTGTATAATAAAATGTCGACTGATTATACACTGTACAACGGCCGAAAAAAACCGGAGACCAAACATACCAATTATAGCCTATTGGCTCTCTATTTTGAGATATCCATAGGGTGCCATATATGCTGAAAATCACCTCCGAGGGCAATGATTTCACTATGTTCACCTATATAGTGTAGTCCAAACATGAACAAGAACTGGCATTTGTCTGGGTAATATCAATAGCTTTGAGACATGTGGAAATCATCTTTCACCCAAAAGTGGCTCCTAGGCCTCTATCATTCTAAGCATCGGAACCAGTTTTATGGAATAGTATGTGTTTGGTGGTAGTAGCAGTTTTGGTAGTTCAGAAGCAAGAGTCCATCTCGGATAATGCCAAAAGAGGTCAAGATGTAAATATATCCACACCAAATAGGTTCGATTTCATGTACATTGCATTATAACCACTTGTTTCAGGGATTTATTGCTTCAATTTGGTACAAGGGTAGTCATATTAAAAAGACAGTCATATTTCCATGGTTACTTCCTTGAAACATTGATTTCTGGATCATTTAGAGCATCCAACCATGATTTATGGTGAGTAAGGCTGCATCTAAACATCAGGATTGTCCATAATCATGAGATTAAAGTGAGGGTAATTTGATATTATAACCAATAGTAAAATGGGAAGTCATGGCTTGCCCTCAGTGCAGTCATAACATGATTTCTGGGAAACAAGAGGGCTGACGACTTTGTAGAGTGTGTAGATACTCTGCTGCCACATATCAGAAACTAAAATGCAAGATGTCCTTGAAAATCCACTTTCTGCATCTGACCCCCTATCCTTTAAAAAAATCTGTGGCTCGGTAAGTGACATACATAAGGAGAGATTCTAATGGGACCTCTCAGAGATGGAAAAATGCTACCAAAGATACAGGTTACCTTTTCTTCTAGCAGGCTAGTAGTGGAGTCTGATGTGGGATGAGCCCAAACATTGTGTACAAGAGACAGGCAAGGCAGTCCCGAACAAGTGTAGTCTAGCTAACATTTCGAGCATATTTACTTTTACTGCATATTACTGAGTCAAAGGATGAATAATTCTTTATAAATGGGTTTATAAATGGTAATCAAAAATAAATAAACCAGATTTGATGTGAAAGCTGGTGTTTGTACAGTTTGCACTAATATCCATTTCGCTACCGAGGATGAAAATGCGCAATTCTAGGTATTATGGGTATCTCAAAATTGAGAGCCGCCAGCAAAAAATGGATGTTATTTTTGAATTTCTCAGGTCAAAATACAGAGAAATTAGTGGGTTTCAAAAAGTTTTCAAAAAGTGAAATTCTGTTGTGCAGTGTTACTTCAATGCCTTGAATTGGGGAAGTCATAACTAGAGCCCATACGAGCAATTTCAAGTATTTTCTATAAGTTCTAAACAATGTGTGACAACTACCACTAGTATCCAAATTCGATTCCACCACATTTCTTTCTCCTAACTACCTGCTGACTACTTAGATTTACATTTCGGTTATTCATGTAACATGATCATATGGTTTCATACACCCATTAAGAACATAAACTTTGCCATCATTTCAATTGTGGCCACACGAAGAAGGAGTATGTAAAGGGGTATACTTAAACTGCCACCCATGATTTGATAATAGGGACATTATAAAGGTAACCCAGGGGCAGCTCATCAGGAACCTCTCTTATAGCACATATTGAGACGAGCAGCTCCCAAACAGCCATACCCCCCCCCCAGGAGCTACTCACAGGTGGCGCCCCTAGTGGCTGCCCTAAGAACCATGGTGCTGATTGAGCTTGAAGCCCCAGGAACTCGGAACACGTCGGTTATATTCCGGGAATTACCGAACACTACATGGGCCTACTCACTGGGGAATTAGATCTGCAAAACAGTTGTGGTCTTATACGGACTTAGCAGGATCATTTATTAGCCAATGAGATAACCCCAACGATTCACTGCGGTCCTCTCGGGGGCCGACTGGTACCCATCTGATAGGTCTTATCAGTAGAACTTGCTGGTAACAAGCTCCAGTAATGGCGACGCCCATGGGGCGACCTGCTAAGTCGGCTATGGTACACATGGCGACTTTCAGATTAGGATCCGATGAGGGGAAATATCCAGTTTATTTCGTTGTTTGTTTTGATTTCATTGTTTCTATTATCTGAAAAGTACCGAGAGTTGGGCTAATTTAAGTTTTCCCCTCTTGCAAGTTACTCGCAGGAGGTGCATTTATGCTTATACGCGGGTGCGGCCAATACAAGGGACTTTACAGTAGTACAGTATCAGGTCAATGCCCGGATGTGCTTTACAAGAGGAATTCCCCATAGTCAGTGCACACTGGGCTGAACAGTTGTAAACCTAAATTTATGATGTGTCAAAATGGTTACAATAGGGCCTTCCGGTAGATCTACCTTCTGCCATAATTTGATTTATATTCCATAGTCATGATATCTAGATCAACACACACAGGAAGTGATCAACCACTGTCTGGGTAGTTTATAACCCGTAGGAGCAATTTATATCTTTGGATTCCAACCACAGAACTACACCCTATCTAATCTGCTGTCAGAACCAGTAATGGCAATACAATGGAATACAATGCCATTTAGACTGTCTTCATGGAACTTGCATGCAGTCTTCGTCTGGTCAGTTTGGACTTATCAGGGGTGGGCAGCTGTCGCAATGTCGCATGAAATGTGAGACAGGGGGCTTTAGAAGTGCGATGGTGACATGGAGGATGATATGAGCTTTCTAAATCTGCAAGAATTTTGTAAATATTCCAAATAGAACCAAAGTTATGAGCTTTTCAATATATACCCAATATACCCTAAAATATCATATAGAACACTGTCCAAAACTATTCAAAGGAAGACTTTCTATACTTCCTCACACTATTTAATCATCAATACAATTAAGGATGGAATTCCTATTTTTCATAGGGGCATAGTATTCCAAATTCTTTTAAAACACAAATTGAGTTAGAATCTAAATATTCCTGTGATTTGACCTTGAGGTCTAAATAGCTAATGATTGAACTCTCATTGTTATCTTGGAGCAATATATCCTCATTTGCTCCAAAATCTTCTGGAATGGATACCTGCTTAGATTTTGAAGGAAGACTGAAAATTTTCTTGGAGCAATATGCCTCCAAAAATATCAAGATCATAATCAATTTTATAGGCAGAATCTGGGGATTCACTTGGAGCAATAAGCCTCCAATAACCTTAAGATCACATTGATTTTAAAGGCAGAATCTGGAATTTTCTTGTAGCAGTTTGCCACCCAAATCCCTAGAACACACAATGCTTTAAGGTAGAATCGAGTAATTTGGACATATTTGTCTATAAACAGTTAGAACACACCAATTTTCATTTACATCAACTTATAACATATGCAATGGGGAGGAGTTTTCCACAAAGATGTTGCAAACCCATTCATTTTAAAAGTAAAACATCTGACAGCGATTTGCCACCTGTTCCTCTAAAACACCGTTAAATGTTTTGAGACTGAATCTTAAAATTTCCTCAAAGTAATCTGCCCATTAAATTCTCTAGGACACAACCTTTAGAGGAAAAAGTTTTTTTTCTTGTTTTTTTTTCAGGGGGGGAGGGGGATTATGCCTCCCAAAACCCCCAAATTTTGACAAGTAGAAGCTGAAAATTTTCTCAAAGCAATTTGCCCACTAATCTCATTGAATACGCATTGCTACACTGATGTGTATGTTTGCTCCAGAACTTCGCAATATGCCCACCCCTGCTTATACTTGGACTTATAACTGATTTTCTTGCAGATACTCAACTGACTATGAATGGAACCAATTATAAGCTAAACTATACGGCAGACGCTCATCTGACGCATAATTACATATAAGCTTTAAAAAGAAGGACCAGCGTCATCTGAATCATAGACAATTGTCTGCTTTGATATAACAAAACCTAACTGATAACAATTGGTGTCCACCTTAAAACAGTTGGACATAATATCATATATAGTCAGTAGACATAATTCATGCCCACTGTCTACATGATATAAACTATATTAACTAAATGTTAATTATATACCCACGGGTAGCTAGAGTGCTATAACATTAAATGGCAGCTTCTTCATGAGAATGATCCCAATGACAAATCCCTCTCTCTGTCCTGGTGTTGGGTAAGAGGTGAAGGCCAGTGTCCATCCCTCACCTGCCAGGTAATCAATTGAGTGTCACCTGGAGGAGCACCTGGAGGACTGTGGAGGGTGACAGCAGCCAAAGCTGTATGTATACTGACCCTGGAGTAGAATGGAGGTGTCAAGTCAATATGTGCACATGTGTTCGCTGGAGGTGTCAGCATGACTTAACACTCATTTTTATGTAGCTATTTCATAAGACCATCGTTTTTTTTGTGTTTTTATTTTTGGTCTTGTGGTAATCACCTAGAGCTTGAGTATATTATAATCTCACGGTGGAGTTACACCCAGGTCCATGGGACACTTACTTTGAAAGTTTGATACTTGTTAATTGCAAATTGGATTAAAGTACAAATAGTACTTAGACAGTAGTTCTGGCATCAAAGAATGTCGAGGTATACATACTTCTATCATTACGGTGTTTATATGAGATGACACACATTCTTAATCTAAGTCTAGATTATCACTTTATGATTTTTTGGTAATGCTTCTATATAAGATTATAGATATGATGTCCCCATTTTCTCGGTTTGGTCTCAGGGTAGATTGCACAGATATAACCTTCTATGATAACCCACTCTCATACTCTCTACTAGTCAATAACTGACCCACTCCTGGCTCCTTCATGCCATTAATTTGCCTCAGACCCCAGTAACCTGCATGAATCATGAGTATAAATGCCTCCAGGGGGAACCTAATTTCCAATGTAGGTTAGCACGCAGTGTTCACAACCCACATTATAGACCTGTATTTATACATGAAGAGATGTGTGTGTCATGGAATTTTAGAATCATAATGCTGTGTATACATAGTGATTGAATGACAGTCATCGATACAGCACCATAAGTATGAAATTTTAGAACTACCCCCCCCCCGGTAAAATAGCAAAGGGGTTTGTGTTACATACTTCAAGGTATAGTGTGTCAAAGTGATTTTAAACATATAAGTTCAATAACTTTGATGAATCCTAGTTTTATCATAATCAAGCTAAAGCGATATTGCCCATATTGTTGCTGGGACAACTCACAGTTCACACGTTACTACTCGTAACTTGTAATCCGACAGATTTTCAAAAGTAAGATTTGAGATGAAAAAGAAATACAGAGCTGTTTCAAATATGGCAGTGAGAAAATCGAGGATATATGAGGAGAATTTTACATATGATCGTGTATACATCGCAGGGGCAAGGTGACCTTGTAAAAATGTTCCTAACAATCTATAAGGTGCGTGCTTTTTTTTTTTTATCTACTATTACAGCGTATAGGTTGGGCCATCTGAAACATACCTTTCTGATAGCCTGATAACCAAAGCATATCTTTTTCTAGTCTTGAGTGCGTTTTAAGGCGCTCTGAATCGAGGAACTATGTCCGCCGACGTTGGCGTAGCCGATTCAGAGCTCCTTTAAGTACAGGTCAAAATGACATGCCTATTAAAGCTGTTATAAATGTATAACACAGTAAATACTGGTGGAATGTATAGCTTCTTTGCACATTAGAACCCACCCTAAGTCACTTAATGTAAATAAAAGTAAATGGAGTTGAGCCAAGGCCAGGAGCGAATACCTCAAGCTTTAAGATAAATAAACCATTTGATACCATATGATAAGAGCATTCACATAGGGGGGGGGGGGGCAGTAAAATATATCCAAGCACTGCATTAACATATTCACTTCCAAGATCGGGTTCCTTAAACTTAAAGAGAAATACAAGCGAAGTCCCATATACAGAGGTATACATCTCCCTTTGGAACAGAATTAAAGCGGACATCCAAACTGCAGCAGATCTTACTGAATTTAAATCCAAATTCAACTCAACAGCCCTTGATCCCCCCAGTTATTTAGTTTATTTTAAACTAGTTTAGACTCCCTCTCCTTTATAACTACAAAAGCTCGCTTCCTTATGAATGTATATTAAGCATCCTGTCCTCTTACATCCTATCTCTGTGCCGATATAAAGTGGATACCACTTCTCTCCCGAGGGAATGTTCTCTCTTCTTTCCCTCCTCAGGCAACCTAGGCGAATTGTATTGTCCCTCATCCTTCACCTCAATGTAACTTCATCTTACCATGAAGCAAAACCTACCCTTGGCAAGGTATGGTCTTAACCATAACAACACCGTCCTTAAACCTTTTGATTTTTCCTTATTTTTTCTCTAATCTGATACAACCGCATAACATGGTTTCTAACCTTGTTTTCCTAGTGTTTATTCCAAGCGATATAGCTGACAATATACAGAATTGTATGCAGTCATAGAAAATCACTCACATGACAATAAATGACGAAATTTAATAAAAAACAAAAAAAGAGCCCATAGTAGTTCACATTGCTAACTTAGGTAATAGAAGAAGTTCTTCAATGTACAGTTGAGTTCACAAAAAAAAAGCTTCACGGTCTACACCTTTTTACCTACAGTGTTTTCATGATATTAAATGAATATGGCCCTTTTGGATGTCTTAATTTGGAATATGTAAATTGTTGGTCGAGCCCAATGATTTAGAAATGGTAATGAAGCCAGGTGAATATGTACAATATAGGGATGGCATTGAGAGGGAAATTGACCTAAAAGTGAGTGAGTAATAGATGTTTAATGCCATTTCGACAGCTAAGGTCATATTCATGGCGAGAACGACATTACACAATTTCACAGAGGAATGTGTCAGTGCCCATGCATATGTGCACCACACACATCCTGAGGGGATAGGAAAGAAGAGATATAGACCCTTTTAAGTGGGCTAGGGAAGCCTGAATTGACCTAAAAGCCAATAGTTATGATTCACCTGGCGACCACTATATAATTACAGGAGTTCTGGCTAGATCGCTGTGTACAGGGGTCCCGGGACAGGGGTATTCTTTAGGAAATGTGAATGACCTAATGTTTCAGCATATTGGCGGGGTTATATGCAAGGGCACGGACAAGAGATCGGTATAATGGCCAATGATGTGCATTTGTAAAGTTTGGTTACAGTGTCAAGTCTAATCCAAGAGACAAAAAAATGCTCTTATCAATGAAATTTGTGCATCTTGTAAGGTACTGTGACAAGTCTACACTGCATATTGAAACAACGCTATGTTCCAGGAGAGAGTACCGGTACCTCTGCTGTGGGTTGGTATGGCAAGTCTGTATCTCTCATAGACAAATCTATAGGTGATGCATGAACGGTAAGTTAACCTTAAAACAATTTCTTTTAAAGACATGACACTGCATGGGAACTCCAGCAAGTCTTACTATGGGTAGCCCTGTCATCTTTGGGTAAGAGTGGGTCTTACTGCAGGGATGAAAGTGACTGATTACAAAAATCCCTGAAATCTTCCAATAGGATCCCCTAGATATAGGTTTTGTATAGGAATATACAGGACTTTGGAAGTTAAAAATCCCTGAAATCAGGAAAAACCCTGAAAACTTCCAACTCTTTAAAAATACTGACAAAAGCTTCATTTAGAGACAATGCATATAAATGAGGCACTGTGGCAATCAAGGATCCGTGATATTAGGTGGCAAATCTCTCCTGATTTCTGAATCTCTAAGACATTACACTATTGTACATTGCAATGAGTCGGTGTGGGTTATGTAGTAATACGTAGGTTGACAGCTCTCAGATAGTGTGTTATATGTGTGTGACATTGTGGCCAATGTGGCAAGTCTACAACTCTCTCAATAGTGTTCTATTTATGTATTATTGTGGTTAAGGTAGCAAATCTACAGGTTTCCGATAGTGTGTCCAGATCATTTTGTGTGTTATTATGATCAATGTGGCCAAGTCTATAAATCAGATACTTGTGTTCTAGTTGTGTGTTATTGTGGTTAATGTGGTAAGTCTACATGGATAGTGTGTTCTAGTTGTGTGTTATTGTGGTTAATGTGGCAAGTCTACAGCTCTCAGATAGTGTGTTCTACTTGTGTGTTATTGTGGTTAATGTGGCAAGTCTAAAGCTCTCAGATAGTGTGTTCTACTTGTGTGTTATTGTGGTTAATGTGGCAAGTCTACAGCTCTCAGATAGTGTGTTCTACTTGTGTGTGAGCACCTGGAGCTGACCTCGGTGCTGCCATCTGGTGAGACAACATCTGCTGCTGTATGCGGCCTCCTGCTCTGAGCATATCCCTGTGAGTATATCTCTGTGAGTTGCTCTATGAGTGTGAGCTGCTCTCTATGTTATATATGCAGTGCTTGAAGCACTGAGTTGCAACTTATACTACATGTATTTGACCTACTTTCAGAGCAATAGCTTTCATCATGCTAGCATTTTAAATGAGCTAAACCAATGAACTAAAAGCTAGTAGTAATCTAAAGATGCCGCTCCCTAGTAAGAGGTCCTACCGGTATATGTAGCCTACCATTCGCCAATATATGACTGAATGATGTATCTAGTAATTTAATACATAAACTCTAGAGGTACAAGGTGCTCATACAAGAGTATGAGAACTGACATATTTGCAACATGCACATCATAAATGGAGAAAAGATCCTGTCAACTGACACTTACCACCCCATACTTAGTGAACTGCTCAGAGCAGCTTATACCCCTATATTATACACCCTGAGGATCTGCTCCACCCCTCCCAGTCTGTGAGGCTGTGTTTAATGCTCAGTTGGTATAGTACACAAATGCCTGGCTAAGAAGAGGGAACGATATATGCTGATCTTATCAACCGAGTCTCAACCTGTGGCCCATCCCTACCTTATACCTGAACCAACTACTGACTCATGAGTCATGCCACAAACTTAATTTCACCATTTCCTAATTCTACTTCCAACCTCTCACCTCTCCTCCCACCTCCCCTTCCAACCAAAGCACCCCCCCCCTCCCCACACCCCAACCATTTTCCACCAACTATACCTGTATGTATACATTGGTCCATGTACTGCCCCTGTCTGCACCATTGCAGCGTATTAAAGTTTATTTGCCTCCAGTGAGTGACCTTTAGACACACATTCATACTGATATAGACTACCTGGTTCTGGTGTGATACTAATGTTAGTCCGACCACTTAGCTTGCAACTGAAGGGCTTTTAGGTTTTCTCAGAGTACATAATTTTTAAATTCTGTTATACAACACCTACCGTAATACCTCGCGTACATGTATAAGGTGCACCCCAAGTATTTTAAGGCGCGCCTCAACCTCAAGGGAATGCCACAAGACGCAGCTGTGACTGTTCTACGTAATCATATCCTCACCTATAAGACGCAACCACAAATTTGCCCAATACCATAAACTGCACTGGGGGGTTCATCCCTGTGTAATAGCCGTGCCTTATAAGCAAGGTATTATGGTATAAGGGGCACTGGGCTCTGTGTGGACGTTCACTATTTGATTAAGATAAACACAAACTTCACTAATTCTTGTTAGAAGCATTTAAGTATATGGGGTATCAACACTTTGATCAACATGGCATTATGATACAATTCTGATTTGATACTGCCCTAGTCCCCTCTATATGGGTTATACACACAACTATGAAGTAAATGCAGCTGCACAATTATATGTGATGGGGAGAAAGCTCAGTGGGCTAATACGTCGGAAAGTAATCAGAAGGATGCAAGTTCAAGCCCCCCCCCCCAGCGGAGCAGAAAAAATTCTTCAGTGGGTAGATGGAGCAATGAATACAAGAAGGACAGTACATGTAGTGATACAGTGGACACACTTCCGGTACTTCTTCCTGCCCCCAGCAGTAACTCTGTAGTGGTCTACTGCACTGATTTTACACTGCTTGAATATGGATATCACACTGCTCTACTCCTGAACCACTACTGCTCTAATCTGTGAGGTTTGATAGAAGAAGAGCAGTGGTTACCGAAATATTCCACATATCGATTTGGTACTGAAAGACTACTGCTATACTATTCACATAATGCTTGTGTACTGTTTTTCCACTCCATTCTGGCTCTGGAAAGATTATTTCAAGATATCGGCCTTTTCCATGCAAATAAGCACATGCTTCCATAACATTAAGGATTGTGGTTCAAAGTAGTTTAATACCATAATATCTATACCCTCGCCCTGACCCTCATGTGCAACAAGCGACCATAGAAAGGGATATGAAGGTACATTTTTTTCACCCAGATCATGCTCTCCAATCCCACACCATAATATTTTCAGTGACAACCTGAGGACCTGTAGAATCTATTAATACCCTGTTTCTTTCACCTCTGTATGAATAAGTGCAGGCAGTAACATGCCTCTCCTTGTATTCTGTTATTGTTAGTTTCTATTTAGGCCTTTTCTGTGTATCCAGCAAAGCAAACGTACACATCACTTTATCACGATAGCTTCTCCCCTTGTCATGCCCCTCCACATACTCCCCTCCTACACATTTTGCAACCTACATCTTCAGAAATATTCCAATTTATTTTATAAGAGAGATCTACTTGCTGAGACTGATGATGACTCAAAATCAGTAGAAAGGAGGAAATCTGAGGGCAAATTTTCAACTAGGTCTATATAGGTATATCTTTCTGTACTATATGTATGACAAGTATTCTGTATTATATTAATTTGTATAATTATTGTGTCCTTAATGGTCATTTTATCTAGCCATGTCACAATTCTGGTGGCACAATTTATTCTTGAAAATAAATCCTGTGGAAATGTTAAGGCTATAATCGTAAGAGTGCCAAAAGGTTCCATGCAGAATATGGAATGGTTGAAGTCAGGATCATGGCATAAAGGACAAGTAGTCGAACTCTGGATCATGGTATTTCTGGACATGAGTGAACTCGTCGTCTAGACTATATACTAGTCATCAATGGGGTCCAACAACAACATGAAGAAGTGGTATGAATGGTGTATACACAGTGCACATTGTGCACCAATCACAATAGTGCTACACACAGAGCCACCAACATGGAGGCATGACTGATGTGCGTGTGGGTATATTATGTAGTAGGCTTTCCATATCCTCAGACACTGGGATAAAATGTATATATTGCATAGTTGACACAACAACCACAGAATGTACATAATAGTGTAAAGCAGAGGTAAAACATGTGCCTCACATTTCATGGTCTGAAAAATTAAGGTACAGTTTACTTTTCATTTATTTGGGCCATATATGACAGTACCATATGGGACAGGTAGCCGCTCACAAAATCGACTCAATAAGGCCTATATTTTCTCTCATGTCTTTTTTTCTTCTTTTTGGTCGAAATTTGCAAAAAGATTCCTAGGTCTACACCTTTTTTGAACCGGTATGAAAATGTGACTCGCCCGGACGATAAGGCAGTGGTGGCTCCAGGTTGAAGTGGAGACTGCCAGCATGGCTGCATTGCCCCTGCATATGGAGTTATCACTGGGGTATCACTGTCTTTTACCTGTATTTATGCAGTTATTCCTCAGTGTCTCACTGCAATCTCACTGAAGATTACCTGAACCACTGCTACATAACTCCATCTGTCACTGTGGATTCAGTGATCCACTGTACACTTACTGCTGTATGTCTGACATTCTGCCACCAGAGTGAGCAGACAGTGACAGAAATCCCCCCCCCCTCCTCCATTCTAGTCTTTTCCTTATTAAAATGTAAATTTTCTTTTCATTTGTCAGCAAACTTTATTCTGGCTAGTTTGCCTTAGTGATCTCTCAGTCCATTTATCCTATACTGTATAGCTTCACATTGTAGGATTAAATAAATAGATGAAGATAAATTGGTTTTTATTCAACATTTTGGTATCTGCTGTAGTTATGTGTTAAACTCAGAGGTTTGGTATCAGCAAAATGATTAGTGCACTGCCATAGTGTGTTTGATAACTGTAAAGGTGTAACTGACCATGCCTCAACATCAAGATAGCCTGTTTCCACATTTGTAGGATGTAAAGGCAACTCTCTGATAGGCAGGGGATTTAGCTGAGAGGTCTAAGGCACCAGGGCAGTAATCAGGAGGTACCAAGTTCAAGTCCCCCACAGGGGAAGGGAAAATAGCCTACTCCTAGTAGTAGCACCATGCCCTAGTAACATGGACAACTGTTTTGCCACTCCCCCAGGGCTTCCCTAGCCCACTTAAAAGGGTCTATTTCTCCTCTTTCCTATCCCCTCAGGATGTGTGTGGTGCACATATGTGTGGGCACTGACACATTCCTCTGTGAAATTGTGTAATGCAGTTCTCGCCATGAATATGACCTCAGCTGTCGAAATGGCGTTAAACATCTATTACTCACTCACTCCACTCCCCCTGCATTCACCAGTCCCTCTGATAGTGACCCCCCACTCCCTACACACTGCAGCAGAAGGCTGCTTTGTCACTGCTACCTCATTTACATATTTCGGACAGGCTGTTTCATGACTTCACCCTCACTGCCCTTCCAATGTTAAATGACTGCACCATAACTCCAAAGAACCCTTGGTTAGGGGGCAGTGAGGGTGGAGTTACCACTGTAAATTGACTTGGTACCCACTGTACTATAGCTGTTACCTCCACTCCTGATGCACACTTCTCCTTGACTGCTGACACCCTGCTTTTACACTGCATCCCATGCCGGGGATCCCTTTTGCCTGCATAGATATTACTAACAGCAAGAAGTCAATAGTTTAGATTATCACAAATAACAAACATTTTGAGTGTGTTTTTTTTATCTAAGTATAAGAATATTTGGCTAATTTGAACCTGGGTGGAGAAAAACATTCAAAGACAATATGATTCTTTTGTGGTTTTTGTTTTCGAAATATATGATTCATTCCTGTGATAAGCACATTTCATACGTGACTTCGATCACCCCATTTTTAGTAACAAGAAAATGCTAAGCTTCAATAACAGACTGGCCTCATTATGCAATGATCCTAATATTATATAATATTCATACACATGGCCTCCCAATCATAATACTAATATCATTGCTGTGGTACAAGGACTAAGCGTATTGAGGTGTATGTTCATCGACACTGCTACAGAGTAAAGTAGCTCAGACAAGTGAAAGGAGATTCCATTAGGTGCAGGGTACCTGCTCTACCTGCAGTCACACTATCAGGGCATAAGTATGTAATAGGCCTCCAAGTGACCCCTATAATATCATACCTTAACCACTGAGGCATATAGTTTTATGTCAGATATGCAACCTGTTGACATGTAGAAATTGAGAAAGATCAAAATGATTCCGGCCAGGTTCTGTTGGTTCATATAGGTGTATTATAATGAGCGAGATTTTCTTAAAAGCAGGGAATTGGCATCTTTACAATATTATATAGACCTACACTCAGCAGAACAGAATCAAAATGTTTTAAATAGCAAACAGAAATATAAGTTCATGGACAAAAGGGAATAAATACTTCGTACAGTAGCTGTTAATTTAAAAAAACAAACAAACATACATTTAGGATAAGGGCCATAAAAGTTAAGACACACTGCTTCTGAAATGACCATGCAGCAGTGTGTGCAACTAGTCTGCATTGGACGTGGAGCATTTCACAATCTATCATTGGACGTAAAGACTAGTACTCAATTTACTCTCCTCCCCTTTCTTTAGAGTCCTTTTGTATTCGTACACTAGGGGACATAACAGCACAGGGTGAAGGAGGAATTTAAAAGAAAAACATGTTTCATGGTAGGGAGGGACATTAGATATCGCTCTGGAGGCCTTGGAGGGCATTTCAAAATGATAGCTATAGATTTCATTTTGAGGTGCCCTGCTTTTGAAGCTGGAAGTTACAGAATATCAAGCTTTTTTTTCAAAACTATGATCAAACACACACTGTATTATATACCGAATTTAGAAGATCCTAGAAGTACTTGTACAAACACAAGTACGAAATATATTTATCCACTCGTTGAGATCTCGAAGTATGGTCTCATACACCAAGACTATTTGATCTATCCCCGAACCCACTGTACATTTATCTTTAGGAGGCCTTATATGTTGGATAATTTAAACATCATTACATGGCTATATAGTTAGAACCGTTTTAAATGAAAGATGACTCAAAAACCAAGATCAGGCTGGAGGCATACAACTTTGGAAGTTCATTCATTTCAAGGCCTTAATGATTTATATCTGACTTGCAATGAACACAAGCCTTCCTAGAATGGCCTCCATTATCTCTCAGTCCCTCCGGTGCATACTCCTGTAAGGCCCACACAGTACTTTTAAACTGTATGCCCATTTGTTGTGATGCATCACAGATGCATCCCTGGCAAGTCAACTCGCCAGGGCTGCATTGTATGCATCATGCTGAACCATACCTTTTGACACCCATGTCTAAAGGGTCGGCATGATGCCCCAGAAGTAGACTTACAAATAGGGTGAAAGTGACTGAGCAGAGAAATCCCTGAAAACCGGTAAACAAACCCTCCTAAAATCCCTTTTATCTGACAGGAGAAACCCTGACTATTTCCATCCCTGAATTAAAAATCTATCTGTGCATTATGAGAACAAAGGAACTTAAGATATGAAGCCACCATGCACCCTTAGAGGGTTTATTGCATAACACAGTTTATTGTTTTATAGCTTAATACTGTCTGCGTCTGGGCCAAATCGTTACTCATTGAAAAATAAAATTGACCAACGTGCATTGGCACAGAGGGCTCAGGGTGACTTTTCCCGCATTTTTTGAAAGGCGTCCAAAACATCTCACTTTTAGACACTGTTTTTGAATCAAATAGAAACAAAGAGAGAAAAGTCCAGCCCGGAGGTAAACCTATGGAGGACTGGATTGGCGAAAAAGAAAAAATCAGCACTCTTTTTATTTATAAAAAATCACTATAAATATCAAACTTCATTTTTAAGTGTGATATTTGCATACATAGGTAGACAAATATGTAAACTATAAAACATAGCAGTTTTATTCTTTTGTAACTATTATTTCTTACAGAAAATTTAAAATGCAAAATGTAACATGAATGACTTTTATCATACACCACCTACCCGGTGGTATAGACTCACGGTGGTCCCTGAGCCAATAAATGACGAGCCAATTGTCGGTGGGCCCCCAAATGAGACTATTGTATCCCTTTTGACTTTTCCTGGCCAGGAAATAATATTTGTGCCGAAGGCATTTACCTTTGGGTGTATTATTTTTCCATTACACCTGGGACTGGTAACCTCGCACAACAATTGGAAGGTACCTGGTACCAAATGAATACGACTATCTTAGAGTAACATACGTATACGTATTGTTCTTATGACATTCATACACTTGTCTCCAAAGAAGTTTAAAACAGGGCCTGGGTTTCAAGGCCGGAGCTAATAGGCTACAAACTGGCCCTCAATTCTCGAATGCCTAAAAACCTAGAGCAATATGAGTTGATAGACAAAATATAACATTCTGAAATTAGGGTAGCAGGAAAAGTGATATCCATGAGGCCAATAATTCAGCAGAAGTACCATACCGTATGTCACTAAGGAATGGCAAAGGCATGCTTCTTTAATTCATGCAGCCTGTGGTTTGAATGAGGTATACCAAGTGTGGGCCCTGATGTCAACTGAACTAGACAGCATTGTTGTATAGGAAGAAAGGCCACTAAATAATCAATCATTCACAGAAGCCATAACCATGGTCTAAGTACAGTAGCTATTCCATGATGGAAATGAAGAAAAAAAAGAAGACTAGGAAAGAACCTACTGTAATTACCCACTTTTCCAGGTGATGTGGAATAAAAACTAATAACAGTGAGTTTTTAAACAAGAATATTTTTTATCTGCTACTTTCATGTACTGAGAATCATCTTTGCTACAAAGAAACACCCACGGAAGTATACCTTTTGCTACTTCCCCAAAAATTATCCTTTGCTCATCACATCGTACTGTAACCTCATAATGCAATGGTTTTCTTTTATTGAAAAAAAAAAGTTTTCTCTTGAAAAAGAAAATGTTTTCTCTAGAATAAGAAAATGTTTTCTCTTTTCTTCTACTCTAGAACACCCACAAAAACTGTTGCTACCGGTATATTGCATTTCCAATGTGTTGTCAGCGTTGATAGAACAACTTAGTAACATGAAATGAACATCGACTCAACATTTTGAATTTTGCTGAATCAGCAATGATTAGATAATTTTCTATTTCACTATCACTATCATGGTGACACATATCATAATCTCTAGGAACTCCTGCTTTGCCAGGTACCTAAATATATCTGCCATGGGGAGCAAGGCATTAGAGCATTTTCCACAAATAAGGTCAGACTTCTAAGATATCCTCTTTGAAACTAAAGCTAACATTTAATATCATAACCCAAAAGAAAACATGCAGCAGTATTTTCAGGTTTTCATCTTACAAACGACATGGAAAATCTGTCTTTCTAAACCAGACTCCCTGGAGAGACTGGAGCTCAGACACGTCAACTTTAACTTTCAGACGGATCAAATTGTTGGAAAAGTCTCTTCTTTTAGAGGTTTTAATACCAAAATTCACTTGTCACCTACTCCAGAACAGATAGCCATGGACACACCCAGCTAAGAGTAGAGAGCCTGGAGAGCTGCCAAGTTAAGTGGGTGTGAGACAATGTCTACACCTGGCTACTCGTCTAGGTGTGATTTGATGTGGGTGGAGTTTTGGGATACGAAGCTAGAAGTTAACCCTTTCTGGGCAGGATGATGTACTCATATATACATTTGTCATAAAAATATATCATAGGAGCATAACTCGACAGCGCTGCATTGATGCACTATGACAACCCTTTGGGAGTTCAAGCGTGTCAATCGGGACTAGAGTTGGTGCCCATGAATATACACATGTATATTCAGTCACATAGAAATCATGCTGCCTGGCAACCAGCTAACAATGACTCAGATAAGTTATGTAGTTATGAAATTATAATAGTTTCACATTGTGATAGCCATATTTATCTAGTTCTTTATTCCAGTAAGTTTCTGGTATGTATACAGTGCTGGCCCACTGTTAATTAATCAAACCCTTTAAGGGCAGATTAGTGCATTTTAAGAAGCATGCCTTTTTTGTGTATCATGAATTTAGTTCTATTTAATCATTAAGCTGATCGACCCAACAGGGGCAAATAAACTCATGAAGGGTCACATTGCGGCGAATTACTCGCCAGCACAGACTGGTGCAGCATGAACACGATCTGTAAGGAATCACGTTGCCTTTAAAGAGCTAGTTTTATAGTTATGGGGATGGAGGTGGGGAAGTGGTAGCAATGCAAAAAAAAAAATTGAATGCACGCAGGGACTCACGTACCAACCACAACCCATCTAGGACAGGGTTAGTCTGTAATGCAGCATATTGTTAGAGCAGACAAAATGTGTCAAAATACTTTTACTTTCAAGATGGCTACATTAAAAGCTACATTATGATTTCAGAATCACCCCTCACCCCCACTTGATTTTTTCTTTTACTGTATAACCCTAACAATACTACCTTTGTTATTACCCTAGGTTGTGGAAGACTTATAACAAGCTCATTTTGCTTTTGTTTGCTGACCTTGCCATACCTGTGTGCAGGGTCTGAATATTAGATGGCTCTGGGGCAGTCAGGGTAATTTGTGGTTTGAGGCCTGGGAGTTGTCTCACTCTCTCTGAACTCTGCACTGATTAATCATACCCAGTGACCCCTGGACAGAGGTCTGTACTGAAGGGCAGTTGGGATGAGGTTAATGGAGGTACTGTTTAGTGTAGTTTTGAAGGTCTTTGTTATGCAAAGTCTGAGAAAGTATACTGCAGGTATCTTACTATCAATCCTATAGAATGTAATATTAAAGTAGGGACATAAATCGGTGGAAATGAGGTTCTTATGGCCCCAGGTAAGGCCTAGTTTACTGGGTACGTTTATTAACTGAAGACATCTGTCATATAACCAAACTTACCCTCTTCCCCAAATATAGTGGTGTAAGGCCACCCTTAAAAATATGTCCGTTTCCTGTCCAGAGGGTGGGATTTTTCAAACCCATGAGGGAGAGAAGGAACAATTTTTCTTAGGAAAATATTTTTATTTGTCATGAACATCATAAGGCCACACCAAATAAAAAAGTTGGTCTATGGATTTTCATTTTTAGAAAATGGAGCGGGAGGACGAAATTTTTATTTTATTTTTTTTTAAGAAAATGTATAGATCTGTCTATGGATTCTGCATATAAAAAATGTGGAAAGGCCTTTTTTTTTGGTTGGGGGTGGGGTTTGTAATTTGTCATTACGTTTAAAGATTTTGTGATTGGAAACCAAGATACTTGTGCTGATGGACGAAAAAGATAAATTTCTTTTCAGAACTCAGGAATTTTTTTCCCCATTTTCACAAAAAAAAAATCCATCAGGCCTCTGGACAGGAAACAAACATATTTTTAAGGGTGGCCTAATGGTATCAAGCAATAGCTGATTTCTTTGTCTTCTCTACCTCTAGATGACACTTTCATTAGTTTTTTCCATGCCTGAGGAACCCTGTTTGAAATTAGTATTTTCGTTGACCAACAGGAACATCTCTGTTCGCTCTATGTTTCAGGGTGGTACGGGTGATCTGAACCCATGAGGTTAATACCCTGACGTTATCTCACTCACAGAGATAAGCTGAGACATATCTCCTTTTAGACAGAATTCAGGGTTCCAGGGTTCCCTGGTCCTTATCTCACCAGAGTGATAACCTTAGACAGATCTACTGTTAGACAGGGTTCAGGGCTACTTGTAATGGAAGTATGTTACTTCTCTTCACAAACTGATAGCACTCTTCTATTAAAACCTGACTGTTGGAGATATGGAGGTACATATGTCTGATCTAAGCGAATTAGACCATACTGGACTATTCTCTGTGTTTGATATAGTAGGTCTGTAGTTAAATCTTACCAATGAGCCAAATCTCTTCACCAGCCTTTTAATAAAGTCTCACTTGTATATCATCCATACAGCAAATGTTCAATATAAGTATAATAACTCAACGTGTACACCCTTAATACTGCTACCCTCTCAGGATAAGTACAACTTACCGTATCGTCGTGTTTAAATCAAAGACCGCCGGGGTGCTTGAACACAACGGTACGGTAACTTATACACCATCTGTAGATCAGCTACTGCAGTATAACCATTATCACAAAACTTGTACACCGTCTATACATCTCTCTCTTCAGTTTAAGTATCATAGCACAACTTGTACACCATCTATACATCTCTCTCTTCAGTTTAAGTATCATTAGACAACTTGTACACCATCTATACATCTCTCTCTTCGGTTTAAGTATCATAAGACAACTTGTACACCATCTCTACATCTCTCTCTTCAGTTTAAGTATCATTAGACAACTTGTACACCATCTATACATCTCTCTCTTCGGTTTAAGTATCATAAGACAACTTGTACACCATCTATACATGTCTCTCTTCAGTTTTTGTATCATAGCACAACTTGTACACCATCTCTACATCTCTCTCTTCAGTTTAAGTATCATAGCACAACTTGTACACCATCTCTACATCTCTCTCTTCAGTTTAAGTATCATAAGACACCTTGTACACCATCTATACATCTCGCTCTTCAGTTTAAGTATCATAGCACAACTTGTACACCATCTCTACATCTCTCTCTTCAGTTTAAGTATCATAGCACAACTTGTACACCATCTCTACATCTCTCTCTTCAGTTTAAGTATCATAAGACAACTTGTACACCATCTATACATCTCTCTCTTCAGTTTAAGTATCATAAGACACCTTGTACACCATCTATACATCTCGCTCTTCAGTTTAAGTATCATAGCACAACTTGTACACCATCTCTACATCTCTCTCTTCAGTTTAAGTATCATAGCACAACTTGTACACCATCTCTACATCTCTCTCTTCAGTTTAAGTATCATAAGACAACTTGTACACCATCTATACATCTCTCTTCGGTTTAAGTATCATAGCACAACTTGTACACCATCTCTACATCTCTCTCTTCAGTTTAAGTATCATAAGACAACTTGTACACCATCTCTACATCTCTCTCTTCAGTTTAAGTATCATAAGACAACTTGTACACCATCTATACATGTCTCTCTTCAGTTTTTGTATCATAGCACAACTTGTACACCATCTCTACATCTCTCTCTTCAGTTTAAGTATCATAGCACAACTTGTACACCATCTCTACATCTCTCTCTTCAGTTTAAGTATCATAAGACACCTTGTACACCATCTATACATCTCGCTCTTCAGTTTAAGTATCATAGCACAACTTGTACACCATCTCTACATCTCTCTCTTCAGTTTAAGTATCATAGCACAACTTGTACACCATCTCTACATCTCTCTCTTCAGTTTAAGTATCATAAGACAACTTGTACACCATCTATACATCTCTCTCTTCAGTTTAAGTATCATAAGACACCTTGTACACCATCTATACATCTCGCTCTTCAGTTTAAGTATCATAGCACAACTTGTACACCATCTCTACATCTCTCTCTTCAGTTTAAGTATCATAGCACAACTTGTACACCATCTCTACATCTCTCTCTTCAGTTTAAGTATCATAAGACAACTTGTACACCATCTATACATCTCTCTTCGGTTTAAGTATCATAGCACAACTTGTACACCATCTCTACATCTCTCTCTTCAGTTTAAGTATCATAAGACAACTTGTACACCATCTCTACATCTCTATCTTCAGTTTAAGTATCATAAGACAACTTGTACACCATCTATACATCTCTCTCTTCAGTTTAAGTATCATAAGACACCTTGTACACCATCTATACATCTCGCTCTTCAGTTTAAGTATCATAGCACAACTTGTACACCATCTCTACATCTCTCTCTTCAGTTTAAGTATCATAAGACAACTTGTACACCATCTTTACATCTCTCTTCGGTTTAAGTATCATAGCACAACTTGTACACCATCTCTACATCTCTCTCTTCAGTTTAAGTATCATAAGACAACTTGTACACCATCTATACATCTCTCTTCAGTTTAAGTATCATAGCTCAACTTGTACACCATCTCTACATCTTTGTCTTCAGTTTAAGTATCATAGCTCAACTTGTACACCATCTCTACATCTTTGTCTTCAGTTTAAGTATCATAGCACAACTTGTACACCATCTATACATCTCTCTCTTCGGTTTAAGTATCATAAGACAACTTGTACACCATCTATACATCTCTCTCTTCAGTTTTTGTATCATAGCACAACTTGTACACCATCTATACATCTCTCTCTTCAGTTTAAGTATCATAACACCACTTGTACATTATCTATACTTCTCCCTCTTCAGTATAATTATTATAACACCACTTGTACACCATCTATCCATCTCTGCCTTCGGTATAAGTATTATAACACCACTTGTACACCATCTATCCATCTCTGCCTTCAGTATAAGTATTATAACACAACTTGTACACCATCTATCTATCTATCTCTGCCTTCAGTATAAGTATTATAACACCACTTATACACCATCTATCCATCTCTGCCTTCAGTATAAGTATTATAACACAACTTGTACACCATCTATCCATCTCTGCCTTCAGTATAAGTATTATAACACAACTTGTACACCATCTATCCATCTCTGCCTTCAGTATAAGTATTATAACACAACTTGTACACCATCTATCCATCTCTGCCTTCAGTATAAGTATTATAACACAACTTGTATGCAGACTATACACCAGCATACATACTGAGGTAAACTCTCACACACTATGTGTCTGTTGTGGCTAGTATACTCTGGGGCCCTTGTCTAAACCTGCCTCCATAGACCATAGGTATATATTAGTCGACCTCCACCTCACCCTACACCTGAATATAGGCCAGCACAGTATATTTGTTCCTAGAAATAGACCCACACGGTAGCACTACTGTTATGTGGAGTTTGCTGCCTCTAACTTCTAGCTGATGGGGCAAAACAGAAAATTAAAAAAGGTACATATTAAGTCACTTAGAAAACAAAACAAAAAAAACAACATTTACACATCTCTGACACCAATGGTATAGAAGAGAAAAGTGGGGTAACTGATATCCTAATCCAAAGCTCTCATAAGCTCTATTCCATACAGTACATGCAATTAGCATCAACCCCTTGGGTAATAATATATCATGGATTTGATGCACAATTGCACCCCTGTCAGGCCGCTCATCACTTCTACATTAGGCCACACCAAATAAAATAATTGGTCTATGGATTTTCATTTGTGAAAACTGGAGCGGGAGGGCGAAATTTTTATTTTATTTTTCTAAAAAAATTTATTTGTCTATGGATTTTCAATATCAAAGATGTGAAGAGGGCGATTGTTTTTTTTTTTGCTCCTTTTCTCAAATTTATGTCTACTAGTATTTTGGTTGCTAAATGCAGAATAGACACTGAAATGTTCAAATCTAGAGACCTCTACCTATCCAATGAGTGGTCTGCTGTTGCTATATCTTTATTGGTTGACACTGTAATCAATTTTCCAGAAAAAGATGCGGGCGGAATCCATAGACAAAGTTTTTTTCAATTAAAAATAAAATTTCCATATAGGAAAATCAGGAGCGGGAAATCCATAGACCAATGTTTTAATTTGGTTTGGCCTTATGTGCATTGGCATTCTACGCATCCTGCAGTCTGCAGGATTGATTCATTACAAAAGGGCCGACATGATGACCAATGTGTGCCCTTATTCATCAGCAGTGCATTGGTGCCTCAAGTACACATTGAGCATTGATACCTCCTGCTTCCCTTAAATGGTTAAGTTGACCTTGTGCTAGTAGATGTAGTGTGCATTATCTATCATGTAGAGGGTGTGATGAGCAGCTAACAGTGTCAGATGAGTGGCTCCTCTAGGTTGGAGACTGAGAGGACGATCAGGCTGCACCAGTGTCAGGTGTATGAGAGTTGTGTCTGTGTTAGAGGAGATAGTGTGTTTAGTGTATAGAGGGTGTTCATAGCCAGTCTCACTGTTATATAGAGGTAGGGGAGAAGGGGTCCCAGAAGTATGATGATTATACATTTCCCGGACATACAGTAGTTGCAGACCTGGAGATTGTACTATACTGAGCAGTGTATCTGGTGAGGCAAAACACAGCAAATGTGCCATGGATGACTTCTTTGTAAGTTGGCCTCCTTCTAGGATATACTATAGGTCCCGGCTATAGGTACTTGACTAACCCTCCCTCCCCTCATTTTTTTCTGTCCTAATTGTATATAAGAGGGATACAGCAAGGAGGACGTCGTCCCATATGTTGGCCTTTTGGAGGGGCAAGAGTTAAATTAAATCTGTATTTGATACAGAGCAGATACGGAAAGGTTCTATGGGAAATATTTATATGGCTGAGGCGAGACAGATTCTGCCGATTCTGAGATGCCAGTAGACTGCATGTGAATGTATCTTATATGAATCCACCATTCATGCACTGATACAGGTCCAGGGACCCTGTATGGATCCAGGCTCTGCTTTGGAGGCTGCACTGGGCATGGGGTGCAATCAATATCATACCATGCTACTAGTAGGCCACTAGACCCAGACCTAAAAATCAATATCTAAAAATTAAATCTGACCTTCCAGAATACAGGTTGGTACAAAGTTGCATACCAGGAATGTCACTGTTCTATGGTACTCTAAGCTATAGCCTAATCTAAGAATTATTAGAAACCACATACAATGTACCAGTACACATGTATACACAGGTTAGTAGAAAAGGGTGAGTTTAGACTGATACTATTTCAATGATGTTAATCAATGGCTATTGTGAATCTTTATTTGATAACTCAATTAATCTCTAATAAACATTCTGATTGACTGGAGATGAGCAATTCCCCGTAACAAGCGTTACAAGGCACGAGAATGTGGGGGTCTAGATGGGGAAAAGGCATGTTTCATGTCACTAACCTTTCATTTCACAATGTCCTTGCCACTAAAAGCCTTAAAAAGGGGGACAAGACCACTTCCTCCAATGTATCAAGACAAATTGCCATATATACATCCCATATCTCATATTGATTTTAAGAGAAGGCCATGTCACCCTGTCAATTTTAAGGATTTAGGCCTAGACCTATTATAATAGATATACATGTCCCACATGTCTATTATCAGAATAATAACATTGCCATTGGTACCATTACTATTAGAATGGAAAATACAAAGTCTGCACACGCCCCCTTGCCTTTCTATAGCTAACCTTTCTATACCTTTCCATGAGTTAAGGGAGTGGTCATTATCTATCAACAGGGGGGGGGGGTTTGAGGGGGCCAGGGGGCGTAAAATTTTCAGACCCCTCCCGAGGGGGGGGCTAAAACAATTTTGACCCCTCTTGAGGGGGGGGGGCTAAAAAAATTCACCCTCTTTTTAGCAAAAAAAAAAGCCCGCGCGCATCTATAGATGAAAGAGGAGCGCGAAAACTCTCCGCGCCTCCGGTGCGGGGGGGGGCGCAGAAAAATTTTGACTGCCGTTAAGGGAGGGGGTAAAAAATTTTCACGCGTCCGCATGCAAACCAACCACCCCCCTGTTGATAAATAATGACCACTCCCTAAAGACAATAGCTTCCTCGCACAATAAATCCCAATAAATATTGCCATTGCTGTCTTCCAATGAACATAATAACACAATAACATGAACTGCATATTAAGCTATTAATGTATTGATATTCGAGGACAAGATGAGGTTTGCTGGAAATAATCGCCCGACCACGTAGCGGGAGGGCGATTATTTCCAGCTAACCTCACCGAGTCCTCGAATATCAATGCATCAATGCGTTTATCGCACTTATTCATCCATTATATATTAATTTCTTACCCTATAACCCAAGAATTAATCCATGAGAAGACATTTTGTAAGTGCATGCGATCCGCTCGCTTTGCCAAGCCGCCGTGGCCATGTTGTCACTCTGCCCGACATACCTCCACCTTTACACACATTTTTCGGGTATAATCCAAGCATGTCAAGTCCTGTACTTCTAGCACCGCCAAATATACGATCTCTAGTTGGTGTTCGCATACATTTTGTCTCCATTTTCTTCGAAATAAATAAGAATCCATTGATTTTCCATACCGATCTAACGCACACGGCCCGGTACATGGCCATTTCGTCTTGTTGACGAAGCGGGTAGGTGCCCGAATGTAAAAACTAGGTCAGCCACACGTCGAGCAAGGAATGGCCGGACTGCACCTTGCACCATTGAAATCTATGCTAACGAGGTGTGTAAACATCAGGTATGTCGGATAATTTTTTGAAATACTCCACAGGCATTGGCTTCTATCACCGGTCGCCTTGGTATAGTGGACAGCGAGCTCGCCTCCTGCCCCAGCGCCCGGGGATCGATTCCCCGTTGAACCTTAATGGTTTTAACTAGAAAACTATAGCGAGGGTGGCTTCATATCCTTCTCATGTCCAGGTTCTAACCAAGATGGTCTTAGAAAAAAAAATGGACTCTGAGAATGCGGTTATACCCCGATAACCGAACGGGGTTATGACCAAAAAAGGCACTGTAAGGGCCAGAATCGTGAGATAATGCCGAATACCCGCGGGCCTGTTACAGTACCTGTGGCAAATCTATAGTAGAGCAAGGCGCCTAAATGCAGTAGACATGACGGGTACAAGACCCAAAACCAAGTCATTCTTTGTTCTGGCTGGTGACTATTTTTTTTATCATGTGTGTGTGTTGAAGGAAGAGAGTGTCTCATCCAATACACAAATCGCTGAATAAGTTGTGAAGCTGATCTGAGTCTGACAATATGAGTAAGAGTTAGATCATAGATGAGAAGGTTATATACACTCACCAAGAGTGGAGCGGAGGTCAAGGTCTGGTAGTTGATACTTGACTCTAGGATCCCCTTCCTCAGCCTCCCCATTGGCCATGGGTGCAGGCTCACTGGCCGCATCTTTCTGTCTCCTTGTCCGTCGTGTTGCTAGCCGGGACGTTGCCATTTTCCCGTCCACTCCTCCAAAGGCAAAGCCAAAGTCCTCTAGTACCATCCAGTCGCTCCCTGTTGTCTTGGCCCTCTCCTAAAATCCTCGCTAGAGAAATACAACTCCCCTGGCCGGTGGAGAAAGGGAAAGATGAAAAGAGGCCGTGGCGAGACACCCCAATTCTAAACTGAACTTCGAGTTAGGAACCGCTGATGTTATTGTTCTTGTCCCGGCCGGCCGGTCTGTTGTCCCCGGCACAACGGCTTGGGCCTCCCGGCACTTTTCTCTGTTGGTCGGCGGGGGAACGTCGACCCCCGAGTTCGATAGGTGCAGTCGTTTCACTTGGCAGCAGTTGAGAATTTATCCATGGCGAGAGTTCAGAGGGAATTGGAGGACGGGGCCGCGAGAGAGAAAGAGGGCCTCAGTGGGTGGATGACTTGGTGGTTATATTTATCTCACTGAGTGAAGGGAGGCAGAGTGAGTGCGCTGAGTCGATGGAGGAGCCGGCCCGTTGTCCTCTCTCTCAGTCAGCATCCAAACACAACACAAACTCAGCCCAAACTCGCTCCACAACTTGGCTGTTCCATCCATCTCCCTCTCCCCAGATGCGTGCACTGAGCTCCCTTGTTAGTTCATTCGTTCATCTACTGAAAACAACTAAAGCTCATATCATTTAGAATCTCATTGAGATAAGTGAATATAGTTAAGAGAAATCGATTGACTTAATCTGGTTATTTTACCACTTTATTTTTGCGATGAAATGCACACCACACAGGGCGTTGTGTAGATAATGGAACAGCCAATAAATTGATTGGTGTATCCGCGAAGTAGCAGAACATTATCTATAGTACTTTAGGTTGACGCCAGATGGCAATACCTCTCGGTTTCGCGCGCTCTGTCTTTGTCCTAGGTTCTAGTATCACACACTAGGGGTCAGGAATGGGCCAATTTGGGGATTTTTTATGAAAGTCCCTCATGTTCACGGCCTGTGTTATGTGAAGTGATTTGTGACCCATCCTAACAAAATGGTACGGAAGTCGCAAATAGAAAAAGTTTAGATATTGCAATAATCATGTACAGCTCATCAAGAGCTTTCATTTGGTATATAACACTTGCATATTTGAACCAGGTTGCCCTCTGTGGGCCGTCTGGTATAGTAAATGTAGTCGTATCAATTAATAAAAGATTAAACTGAGATAATTAACATATTAAAAATATAATAATTCATGAATCCTATATAATTCCTATGTAATTCTATATAACCACAAAAGTTATAGCCATGTCTATTGGGCATTTGGGGCTTAAAGTAAGTTTTAATAGTAAGCAAGGTTTCTAAAAGACATGTACCCATATTTTACAAAAATGCTAAAATATCAATTTTGAAAGTTTTGATATTTTTGACACTATGCAACTTGAAAAGGCTATAGCTAGGCTTCTAGGTGTCACGGTAGTAATAGGCCCAAGAAATTGTGATATTTTACCAGTCTTCCACCATAAAATTGGCATAGATCGGGTTCTAATTTGATGGCATTCATAAATAAAGGCTTAAATTAAAGCTGAAGTCATTCTGGTTTTTTTTATCATGGTCCATAATAACGAAGTCAGATCCGTTTTTGCGCTAGTTGCCATGGAAACCGCCATGTTGAATAAATTAAATGACACAGGTGCCCCTGACAGGTCACAAATGTGACCTTTGACCCCTTTGTGACACAATAGGTTTCCATGGTTACCAAATATTTTTTGCCACTTTTTTTCCCTAAAGCTTTAGCTTTCTTCTGGTACCAAAATTATTAATCTGCGATAAAAATAAGGTGCCCTAGCACTGATTTCATCAACCCAAACACTGTTTTTAGTTGGGACTATTTAGCTGTCCTAGGCTTACCAGGGCGGATTACTACCGTGACACCTTAACAGGACCACTTTTTCCAAAAAAATACCTAAATATTCAATTAAAATGATTATTACCAGTGTTATATAGTAAATCAAAAGCTTTTTGTAAAAGAAATTAACCAAAAGGGCCTTACATAGCGACTAAGGTGTGTCAGGTGTTATTGAATAGTGCTGAAATCACAGAAATAATCTTTCACATTTTAGAGCAATTTTTGCCATCAAGTAGCAAAAAATTGAATCTGACTTCAATATGTCAAACAAACATCAATCAAACGTTTTTTACATGCTTAATCCAATTAAATAGGTTTTATAAGGTCCATCTAATTATAAAAGGCCATTCTAGGCCCCTGAACTGTGCATGTGTGCAGTCTAAAGTACCTCAGACCACCCCTGGATGCCCTGGAGGAGGCTGATCCAAGATGGCCGACACCTCTCCAGCTGATGATGTCACTTCCTGTCATATCCAAGATGGCCACTCCATTGTTAAAGGTCACCTGACCCCTGTGCCCATGCCAACCCAAACTCTTAGCAACTCAGACACCTTAGCAACCAATGTGCAGAACTCAGTTTCCACAATGCCACGCACAGGGAAAGGTGCCTTTAGGAAGCATTCCTTTCAAAAAGGCAATAGATTGAGTTTGAAGAGGAAGATTACACAAAAAGAGGACTTTGAAGAAGAAAATTCATCAAAACCTTGTAAGATTTATAAGAGAATTTCAGAAAATATTGCTAAAAATGCACCAAAATTGGTCGGAACGCTCAGGACCATCAAAACACCACCCAAAATAATTGAGAGACAGTCCAGGGATGATACATTACAGGGAAATCGTCTGTTTAACCTAGAGAAACTGGGGGAATTACTCAATTTAATGGTTATTAACCACCCAAATGAGTGTAAAGATCCTGACTTTGTCTTTTGTGATGAGATTCTCCAAGGTTTGGGAACCGCACTAAAGGTAAGTTATGGCCATAGCTAAAGCTGGTGTATTTAAGGTTTAATTAACTATTCTGCTACATTACTTGAGAATTTTTTTCACTTTTAAACACAATTCTGTCAATTATTTATGAATTTATTTCCTATTTACTAGTAAAAAGATTAGATTTAATTGATAATCTCACTTATCATTGACAGGTGAAATGCCGCAGATGTCGTTGGAGCTGCGAACGCCAAAAGCTATATCAGCTGCTGAAGACTGGTGTGGTGGGGCGTCCTCCGGCGGATGTTAACATGAAGCTGGGCACTGCCATGTGCAAGATGTCTATAAGTTTTCAAGACCTTCGAGTCCTCTTTGCTGGTATCGACACTCCACCACCCTCGGAAAAGGCACTAGCGCGGGTACACAAGTTGGCATGCGACACATTTGAGGCTGTTAATAAAGAAAAAATGAAGGAAAATTGTACAGAGGTAAAAGCTATTAATGAAATCACTGGCCAAAAAGATGTTGTTGTGGCTACTGACACATGTTATAACAATCCCCCAAAGGGCCGCAGCTTTTATCAGCCTGGCACTCAAAGTTTTTCGCCCATGATTCATGTTGAGACTGGGTTGGTGTTATCATGTGCATCTTTTAACAAACTGTGTAGCCGCGGATGCAATGGGGGCCCATGCAAGGACTGTTCTGCTAATTTTGAAGAACACCTCGCTATGGATAAGAGTGAGAAGAAGGCAGCTGCTCAGAACTTCCAAGCAGTACAAGACTGCAAGTTGACAATCAGTCATGTTGTTTGCGATGGAACTGAAAAAGTCCTAGATGGAATGGAAAATGGCGAAGGTTCAATCCCAGACAAACTAGAGTGTACTGTTCATCGTAGTCGTGCTGTGCGACGCAAATTTTATAGCACCAGTTTTAGCTATGAACTAGTTGGCAAGGCATCAGAAAACCACCATACAGCCACCAAATCAACCCTTGTAGAGGCTCTTGTGAATCGGGCATCTAATGAACTCTTGCGGGCCATAGCCAAGTACAAAGGAGACTTCAAGGTATTTTTGTTGCATATGGAGACAGTGCGAGACTGCATAATCCCATGTTTTATGGGCAAACATGATCTTTGTGAAACTGCATCATTGGTATGCTCAAAAAAAGAAGATCATTCCCACCTACACCTACCAAATCAGAGATATATTACCCCAACGGCTAGTGACATTGACAAACTGAATGCATGTCTTGACATGATGCTAGATGAACATTACCTGTGGGCATGCCGGTTTGGTTTGAATACTAATCGTGTGGAGGCAATGCATCTGCGGACTCTGAAGCTATTGCCCAAGTCAAAATTGTACAAGCGAAATTACCTTGGACGGAACCATTCAGCAATGCACAATGCATCCGTCGGGGTCGGTGGGTCACTGACTGCCGCCAACTCTAGTCTAGGATTAGGTCACCGATCTCGGAAAGCAGAGATGTTCTTTGTTAACCTGGAGAGAAGGAATAACTACATTAGATTATACAAGAGGACCCAGAAGTTCAAAATATCTCGTAAGCTAGCTAGAAGGAAACAGAATAACCTGAAGAAAATGTCAAAATTAAAGGGGATTGTCAGGGGGCCTTCTGTTCCTGATCATTTGTATTAATTCTCTGATTGTACATGTTGTTAGTTTAATTATTTTGTTACAAGGCTGCTTTGAAATGGATACAGTACATGCATAATAAATGATTTTTGAATGAAAATGTTGGTTTTTGCTTGTTTTTCTCTGATTATTTTAACACATGAGTATCATAATATTGACAAAGTAGTTACATGATATGAACAGTCACTCCTTATATTTCAGCAGAAAATTATTTACTAGGCCTACGGATGGAAGATGCAGTGAGGATAGTCGTAGTGATTTTTGAAACAGACTCCTTTCTCTGCACATGCCTCTCGTTGACTGTTTACTGCTGGTGGCTCATATGATAGATGATTCAAAGTTAAACACCTTTTAGTGTGGCAAATATGGCTTATGTGTACTTCCCGTGTTAATTCTGTTCTATGAGACAACAGGTAAAGCAGGCGGTGCACAGGGACTGTCTTGCTGCCCCAGCCCTTCACTGTCACCCACATCTGGGGGTAGCCACTACCACTGGTGCTTCTAGCCCATATAAGGCAGCCAGATTCTGTGACTGGATCACATCTTTCTCTTATTTTATTCAGAATTTCTTCAATTTTTGGTTCTGTCAAGTTTTCTAACAAGCTATCCAAGGCATCCATCTCATGAAAAGAAATTAGTACCTGTATGGACCAAATATAGAGTAGTTGATGCAGTTGGCCTGGCATGGTGACTCTACTATCAAGCTGGTGTTGGAACTGATGTGGACCAATCTGAGACCTTAAATAGGGCCAAATTCAGCAATAAATTACTCCTAAAATATGAAATCGACTATTTTAGTACCCCAAATACTAGATTAGACTGCCTTTCTATGATGACAATTGAATTAATTCACAAAAACTAAATAAATGTAAGTGGGAGACCAAATTTCTTGTCTGCTACTCACCTCAGGCCAGAAGCTATTAAGGTGTCACGGTAGTAATAGGCCCAAGAAATTGTGATATTTTACCAGTCTTCCACCATAAAATTGGCATAGATCGGGTTCTAATTTGATGGCATTCATAAATAAAGGCTTAAATTAAAGCTGAAGTCATTCTGGTTTTTTTTATCATGGTCCATAATAACGAAGTCAGATCCGTTTTTGCGCTAGTTGCCATGGAAACCGCCATGTTGAATAAATTAAATGACACAGGTGCCCCTGACAGGTCACAAATGTGACCTTTGACCCCTTTGTGACACAATAGGTTTCCATGGTTACCAAATATTTTTTGCCACTTTTTTTCCCTAAAGCTTTAGCTTTCTTCTGGTACCAAAATTATTAATCTGCGATAAAAATAAGGTGCCCTAGCACTGATTTCATCAACCCAAACACTGTTTTTAGTTGGGACTATTTAGCTGTCCTAGGCTTACCAGGGCGGATTACTACCGTGACACCTTAACAGGACCACTTTTTCCAAAAAAATACCTAAATATTCAATTAAAATGATTATTACCAGTGTTATATAGTAAATCAAAAGCTTTTTGTAAAAGAAATTAACCAAAAGGGCCTTACATAGCGACTAAGGTGTGTCAGGTGTTATTGAATAGTGCTGAAATCACAGAAATAATCTTTCACATTTTAGAGCAATTTTTGCCATCAAGTAGCAAAAAATTGAATCTGACTTCAATATGTCAAACAAACATCAATCAAACGTTTTTTACATGCTTAATCCAATTAAATAGGTTTTATAAGGTCCATCTAATTATAAAAGGCCATTCTAGGCCCCTGAACTGTGCATGTGTGCAGTCTAAAGTACCTCAGACCACCCCTGGATGCCCTGGAGGAGGCTGATCCAAGATGGCCGACACCTCTCCAGCTGATGATGTCACTTCCTGTCATATCCAAGATGGCCACTCCATTGTTAAAGGTCACCTGACCCCTGTGCCCATGCCAACCCAAACTCTTAGCAACTCAGACACCTTAGCAACCAATGTGCAGAACTCAGTTTCCACAATGCCACGCACAGGGAAAGGTGCCTTTAGGAAGCATTCCTTTCAAAAAGGCAATAGATTGAGTTTGAAGAGGAAGATTACACAAAAAGAGGACTTTGAAGAAGAAAATTCATCAAAACCTTGTAAGATTTATAAGAGAATTTCAGAAAATATTGCTAAAAATGCACCAAAATTGGTCGGAACGCTCAGGACCATCAAAACACCACCCAAAATAATTGAGAGACAGTCCAGGGATGATACATTACAGGGAAATCGTCTGTTTAACCTAGAGAAACTGGGGGAATTACTCAATTTAATGGTTATTAACCACCCAAATGAGTGTAAAGATCCTGACTTTGTCTTTTGTGATGAGATTCTCCAAGGTTTGGGAACCGCACTAAAGGTAAGTTATGGCCATAGCTAAAGCTGGTGTATTTAAGGTTTAATTAACTATTCTGCTACATTACTTGAGAATTTTTTTCACTTTTAAACACAATTCTGTCAATTATTTATGAATTTATTTCCTATTTACTAGTAAAAAGATTAGATTTAATTGATAATCTCACTTATCATTGACAGGTGAAATGCCGCAGATGTCGTTGGAGCTGCGAACGCCAAAAGCTATATCAGCTGCTGAAGACTGGTGTGGTGGGGCGTCCTCCGGCGGATGTTAACATGAAGCTGGGCACTGCCATGTGCAAGATGTCTATAAGTTTTCAAGACCTTCGAGTCCTCTTTGCTGGTATCGACACTCCACCACCCTCGGAAAAGGCACTAGCGCGGGTACACAAGTTGGCATGCGACACATTTGAGGCTGTTAATAAAGAAAAAATGAAGGAAAATTGTACAGAGGTAAAAGCTATTAATGAAATCACTGGCCAAAAAGATGTTGTTGTGGCTACTGACACATGTTATAACAATCCCCCAAAGGGCCGCAGCTTTTATCAGCCTGGCACTCAAAGTTTTTCGCCCATGATTCATGTTGAGACTGGGTTGGTGTTATCATGTGCATCTTTTAACAAACTGTGTAGCCGCGGATGCAATGGGGGCCCATGCAAGGACTGTTCTGCTAATTTTGAAGAACACCTCGCTATGGATAAGAGTGAGAAGAAGGCAGCTGCTCAGAACTTCCAAGCAGTACAAGACTGCAAGTTGACAATCAGTCATGTTGTTTGCGATGGAACTGAAAAAGTCCTAGATGGAATGGAAAATGGCGAAGGTTCAATCCCAGACAAACTAGAGTGTACTGTTCATCGTAGTCGTGCTGTGCGACGCAAATTTTATAGCACCAGTTTTAGCTATGAACTAGTTGGCAAGGCATCAGAAAACCACCATACAGCCACCAAATCAACCCTTGTAGAGGCTCTTGTGAATCGGGCATCTAATGAACTCTTGCGGGCCATAGCCAAGTACAAAGGAGACTTCAAGGTATTTTTGTTGCATATGGAGACAGTGCGAGACTGCATAATCCCATGTTTTATGGGCAAACATGATCTTTGTGAAACTGCATCATTGGTATGCTCAAAAAAAGAAGATCATTCCCACCTACACCTACCAAATCAGAGATATATTACCCCAACGGCTAGTGACATTGACAAACTGAATGCATGTCTTGACATGATGCTAGATGAACATTACCTGTGGGCATGCCGGTTTGGTTTGAATACTAATCGTGTGGAGGCAATGCATCTGCGGACTCTGAAGCTATTGCCCAAGTCAAAATTGTACAAGCGAAATTACCTTGGACGGAACCATTCAGCAATGCACAATGCATCCGTCGGGGTCGGTGGGTCACTGACTGCCGCCAACTCTAGTCTAGGATTAGGTCACCGATCTCGGAAAGCAGAGATGTTCTTTGTTAACCTGGAGAGAAGGAATAACTACATTAGATTATACAAGAGGACCCAGAAGTTCAAAATATCTCGTAAGCTAGCTAGAAGGAAACAGAATAACCTGAAGAAAATGTCAAAATTAAAGGGGATTGTCAGGGGGCCTTCTGTTCCTGATCATTTGTATTAATTCTCTGATTGTACATGTTGTTAGTTTAATTATTTTGTTACAAGGCTGCTTTGAAATGGATACAGTACATGCATAATAAATGATTTTTGAATGAAAATGTTGGTTTTTGCTTGTTTTTCTCTGATTATTTTAACACATGAGTATCATAATATTGACAAAGTAGTTACATGATATGAACAGTCACTCCTTATATTTCAGCAGAAAATTATTTACTAGGCCTACGGATGGAAGATGCAGTGAGGATAGTCGTAGTGATTTTTGAAACAGACTCCTTTCTCTGCACATGCCTCTCGTTGACTGTTTACTGCTGGTGGCTCATATGATAGATGATTCAAAGTTAAACACCTTTTAGTGTGGCAAATATGGCTTATGTGTACTTCCCGTGTTAATTCTGTTCTATGAGACAACAGGTAAAGCAGGCGGTGCACAGGGACTGTCTTGCTGCCCCAGCCCTTCACTGTCACCCACATCTGGGGGTAGCCACTACCACTGGTGCTTCTAGCCCATATAAGGCAGCCAGATTCTGTGACTGGATCACATCTTTCTCTTATTTTATTCAGAATTTCTTCAATTTTTGGTTCTGTCAAGTTTTCTAACAAGCTATCCAAGGCATCCATCTCATGAAAAGAAATTAGTACCTGTATGGACCAAATATAGAGTAGTTGATGCAGTTGGCCTGGCATGGTGACTCTACTATCAAGCTGGTGTTGGAACTGATGTGGACCAATCTGAGACCTTAAATAGGGCCAAATTCAGCAATAAATTACTCCTAAAATATGAAATCGACTATTTTAGTACCCCAAATACTAGATTAGACTGCCTTTCTATGATGACAATTGAATTAATTCACAAAAACTAAATAAATGTAAGTGGGAGACCAAATTTCTTGTCTGCTACTCACCTCAGGCCAGAAGCTATTAAGGTGTCACGGTAGTAATAGGCCCAAGAAATTGTGATATTTTACCAGTCTTCCACCATAAAATTGGCATAGATCGGGTTCTAATTTGATGGCATTCATAAATAAAGGCTTAAATTAAAGCTGAAGTCATTCTGGTTTTTTTTATCATGGTCCATAATAACGAAGTCAGATCCGTTTTTGCGCTAGTTGCCATGGAAACCGCCATGTTGAATAAATTAAATGACACAGGTGCCCCTGACAGGTCACAAATGTGACCTTTGACCCCTTTGTGACACAATAGGTTTCCATGGTTACCAAATATTTTTTGCCACTTTTTTTCCCTAAAGCTTTAGCTTTCTTCTGGTACCAAAATTATTAATCTGCGATAAAAATAAGGTGCCCTAGCACTGATTTCATCAACCCAAACACTGTTTTTAGTTGGGACTATTTAGCTGTCCTAGGCTTACCAGGGCGGATTACTACCGTGACACCTTAACAGGACCACTTTTTCCAAAAAAATACCTAAATATTCAATTAAAATGATTATTACCAGTGTTATATAGTAAATCAAAAGCTTTTTGTAAAAGAAATTAACCAAAAGGGCCTTACATAGCGACTAAGGTGTGTCAGGTGTTATTGAATAGTGCTGAAATCACAGAAATAATCTTTCACATTTTAGAGCAATTTTTGCCATCAAGTAGCAAAAAATTGAATCTGACTTCAATATGTCAAACAAACATCAATCAAACGTTTTTTACATGCTTAATCCAATTAAATAGGTTTTATAAGGTCCATCTAATTATAAAAGGCCATTCTAGGCCCCTGAACTGTGCATGTGTGCAGTCTAAAGTACCTCAGACCACCCCTGGATGCCCTGGAGGAGGCTGATCCAAGATGGCCGACACCTCTCCAGCTGATGATGTCACTTCCTGTCATATCCAAGATGGCCACTCCATTGTTAAAGGTCACCTGACCCCTGTGCCCATGCCAACCCAAACTCTTAGCAACTCAGACACCTTAGCAACCAATGTGCAGAACTCAGTTTCCACAATGCCACGCACAGGGAAAGGTGCCTTTAGGAAGCATTCCTTTCAAAAAGGCAATAGATTGAGTTTGAAGAGGAAGATTACACAAAAAGAGGACTTTGAAGAAGAAAATTCATCAAAACCTTGTAAGATTTATAAGAGAATTTCAGAAAATATTGCTAAAAATGCACCAAAATTGGTCGGAACGCTCAGGACCATCAAAACACCACCCAAAATAATTGAGAGACAGTCCAGGGATGATACATTACAGGGAAATCGTCTGTTTAACCTAGAGAAACTGGGGGAATTACTCAATTTAATGGTTATTAACCACCCAAATGAGTGTAAAGATCCTGACTTTGTCTTTTGTGATGAGATTCTCCAAGGTTTGGGAACCGCACTAAAGGTAAGTTATGGCCATAGCTAAAGCTGGTGTATTTAAGGTTTAATTAACTATTCTGCTACATTACTTGAGAATTTTTTTCACTTTTAAACACAATTCTGTCAATTATTTATGAATTTATTTCCTATTTACTAGTAAAAAGATTAGATTTAATTGATAATCTCACTTATCATTGACAGGTGAAATGCCGCAGATGTCGTTGGAGCTGCGAACGCCAAAAGCTATATCAGCTGCTGAAGACTGGTGTGGTGGGGCGTCCTCCGGCGGATGTTAACATGAAGCTGGGCACTGCCATGTGCAAGATGTCTATAAGTTTTCAAGACCTTCGAGTCCTCTTTGCTGGTATCGACACTCCACCACCCTCGGAAAAGGCACTAGCGCGGGTACACAAGTTGGCATGCGACACATTTGAGGCTGTTAATAAAGAAAAAATGAAGGAAAATTGTACAGAGGTAAAAGCTATTAATGAAATCACTGGCCAAAAAGATGTTGTTGTGGCTACTGACACATGTTATAACAATCCCCCAAAGGGCCGCAGCTTTTATCAGCCTGGCACTCAAAGTTTTTCGCCCATGATTCATGTTGAGACTGGGTTGGTGTTATCATGTGCATCTTTTAACAAACTGTGTAGCCGCGGATGCAATGGGGGCCCATGCAAGGACTGTTCTGCTAATTTTGAAGAACACCTCGCTATGGATAAGAGTGAGAAGAAGGCAGCTGCTCAGAACTTCCAAGCAGTACAAGACTGCAAGTTGACAATCAGTCATGTTGTTTGCGATGGAACTGAAAAAGTCCTAGATGGAATGGAAAATGGCGAAGGTTCAATCCCAGACAAACTAGAGTGTACTGTTCATCGTAGTCGTGCTGTGCGACGCAAATTTTATAGCACCAGTTTTAGCTATGAACTAGTTGGCAAGGCATCAGAAAACCACCATACAGCCACCAAATCAACCCTTGTAGAGGCTCTTGTGAATCGGGCATCTAATGAACTCTTGCGGGCCATAGCCAAGTACAAAGGAGACTTCAAGGTATTTTTGTTGCATATGGAGACAGTGCGAGACTGCATAATCCCATGTTTTATGGGCAAACATGATCTTTGTGAAACTGCATCATTGGTATGCTCAAAAAAAGAAGATCATTCCCACCTACACCTACCAAATCAGAGATATATTACCCCAACGGCTAGTGACATTGACAAACTGAATGCATGTCTTGACATGATGCTAGATGAACATTACCTGTGGGCATGCCGGTTTGGTTTGAATACTAATCGTGTGGAGGCAATGCATCTGCGGACTCTGAAGCTATTGCCCAAGTCAAAATTGTACAAGCGAAATTACCTTGGACGGAACCATTCAGCAATGCACAATGCATCCGTCGGGGTCGGTGGGTCACTGACTGCCGCCAACTCTAGTCTAGGATTAGGTCACCGATCTCGGAAAGCAGAGATGTTCTTTGTTAACCTGGAGAGAAGGAATAACTACATTAGATTATACAAGAGGACCCAGAAGTTCAAAATATCTCGTAAGCTAGCTAGAAGGAAACAGAATAACCTGAAGAAAATGTCAAAATTAAAGGGGATTGTCAGGGGGCCTTCTGTTCCTGATCATTTGTATTAATTCTCTGATTGTACATGTTGTTAGTTTAATTATTTTGTTACAAGGCTGCTTTGAAATGGATACAGTACATGCATAATAAATGATTTTTGAATGAAAATGTTGGTTTTTGCTTGTTTTTCTCTGATTATTTTAACACATGAGTATCATAATATTGACAAAGTAGTTACATGATATGAACAGTCACTCCTTATATTTCAGCAGAAAATTATTTACTAGGCCTACGGATGGAAGATGCAGTGAGGATAGTCGTAGTGATTTTTGAAACAGACTCCTTTCTCTGCACATGCCTCTCGTTGACTGTTTACTGCTGGTGGCTCATATGATAGATGATTCAAAGTTAAACACCTTTTAGTGTGGCAAATATGGCTTATGTGTACTTCCCGTGTTAATTCTGTTCTATGAGACAACAGGTAAAGCAGGCGGTGCACAGGGACTGTCTTGCTGCCCCAGCCCTTCACTGTCACCCACATCTGGGGGTAGCCACTACCACTGGTGCTTCTAGCCCATATAAGGCAGCCAGATTCTGTGACTGGATCACATCTTTCTCTTATTTTATTCAGAATTTCTTCAATTTTTGGTTCTGTCAAGTTTTCTAACAAGCTATCCAAGGCATCCATCTCATGAAAAGAAATTAGTACCTGTATGGACCAAATATAGAGTAGTTGATGCAGTTGGCCTGGCATGGTGACTCTACTATCAAGCTGGTGTTGGAACTGATGTGGACCAATCTGAGACCTTAAATAGGGCCAAATTCAGCAATAAATTACTCCTAAAATATGAAATCGACTATTTTAGTACCCCAAATACTAGATTAGACTGCCTTTCTATGATGACAATTGAATTAATTCACAAAAACTAAATAAATGTAAGTGGGAGACCAAATTTCTTGTCTGCTACTCACCTCAGGCCAGAAGCTATTAAGGTGTCACGGTAGTAATAGGCCCAAGAAATTGTGATATTTTACCAGTCTTCCACCATAAAATTGGCATAGATCGGGTTCTAATTTGATGGCATTCATAAATAAAGGCTTAAATTAAAGCTGAAGTCATTCTGGTTTTTTTTATCATGGTCCATAATAACGAAGTCAGATCCGTTTTTGCGCTAGTTGCCATGGAAACCGCCATGTTGAATAAATTAAATGACACAGGTGCCCCTGACAGGTCACAAATGTGACCTTTGACCCCTTTGTGACACAATAGGTTTCCATGGTTACCAAATATTTTTTGCCACTTTTTTTCCCTAAAGCTTTAGCTTTCTTCTGGTACCAAAATTATTAATCTGCGATAAAAATAAGGTGCCCTAGCACTGATTTCATCAACCCAAACACTGTTTTTAGTTGGGACTATTTAGCTGTCCTAGGCTTACCAGGGCGGATTACTACCGTGACACCTCTACATGTGCGACTTCAGTACCAATTTGTAAGGATGGGTCACATTTATTCTTCTGCCATATCCCCACCAAAATGATAGTATCCCTTTCTTCCATAGGCATAGGCACAAATAAAGATATCCCGGTCATATTCTCTTCAGTTTCACATTACCTTGAAATGTTATCACATACATTCCTATGATCCAAATGGCATATGGTATCCTAGGGTGGGCCTGCGTGTAGGGGGTGTGGGTGGGGGGTCCCCCATGTCACATGTCGATTTTAAAAAATGGCCATCTCCCCATGTTAATTTTAATAGTACCATAAGCCTTGGCTTGTGGTCAGATAAATGTAAGTACAGTGACGCCACCTGGTAGGGATTCATATAAACATGGATTGTTGGGTTACACTTGGAAGTGCGCTGCTTGAAGTGCACTGCCCTATGACGTAACTATGGCAACAGCACCGTGCAGCACCATTCCCACACTCCACAGAAGCAGACAGCATACTGTATCCGGCCCAGGGGCGGCGGAACGGGTGGGGGGCAGTGGGGGGGGGCATGTGCCCCCTCCCCCAACTTCCATGTTGGGGGGGGGGGGCAAGACTATGTAGTGACATTTTAAGATGACATTTCTGAGCCATACCAAGGCTTTCAATTTAGATCCAATGGGACCATCATTCATACTCTTAATTAAACAAACCACTTTTAAAATCCAGGAAGGGTTATGTACACAGAGATGACATTAGATGAATACCTCTCTGAGTAGGGCCCATTAGTAGGCCTATATCTAGTTTACTATTGTGTTGGTATATGGTCAGGGTCAGTGGGACACCATTACTATACGGCACATGGCTATTGTATTATTGACCAATGGGAAGCATCCCTGGCATTTACTGCGGAGACGGGGGCTGAAGGTGTTAGTCATAGTGCAGTCGGGGTCTAATGGCGGCCTCCATAGCCTAATGTGCTAATGCCCTTATAGGTGGGGGGGGGTCTTAGAAAAATTTGGATACACCAACAGTTGCTGGCACCTTGGCCAGACTGCGTCAGTGTTACCGGGCCGCGAGGGATGAGAAAGGGTGGGGAGACAGAGCGCGGTGCACGCCCAAGAAAGACGGGATTGTTGGACATACCCTGCTGCCATGTACCAGGTTAATTGGATACTGACTGTTGCTGTTTACAGGTGTGTCATAGGTTACCTGACCACCGCAGCATGAACACTGTTTGAAATTTTTGGCGGTTGTAGTCAACATAAAGAGTCTTCAAAATTGTTCAGAGTGTGGCCACCCTCATGCACTAAAAGGTGGTAATAATTAAGCCCTGTATTTATGTTAACCTGGCAAAAGCAGCTGCACAAAAGGTTGGGTCGAAAGAGGAGGATTTCAAGTTGTTCATCGACCAGAGTCTGATCTCCAGTGACAATGCCGAGTACCTTGGCCAGAATGGTGTGGAGAAAAAGTATCACGAAAGGAACCTGTGGATGCTAAGCTACTGGGTGCATTAATACAAGAATCCAGGGAATGTAGGAAAATTATGCAGCAGCAAATGTCCATGATAAATACTCTTGTTCAGGGTTTGGCGGTGTCAGGTAAAGGCGGGAAGCAGAACAAAGGGGCCGCCATGACAGGCAGACGGTTGAACAATAATAGTCAGGTAGCTGGGGCCAGAAAGCAGCTTATAAACCATTTTTGCTAAACATCCTGAGTAGAAGCAGGAAACAAGTTTCATGCATTAAAGTGATGTGTGGGCCTTCAGGCAAAACCTGTCTCCGGACCGGTGTCTCACTTGGGTGGTGGCCATCTTGGATTACAGGGTCGAAACCTGTAAAACAGGCTTTTGACCAAATTTTGTACTTCCTATGCAGATATTAACATTATTTTAGTGTCTATACCCATAGATTCTAAGGCCAGGGATCCAATAAACTTATTTCTGGACTTGTTGGACCAATACATTATCATTTGACAAAATGGCGGTAGTCAAAATCTCAATTTATGGGTAAATTTTCATCGAATCAAGGTCAAAAACATATGAAATGGTCATATAAATAGTCTCAGATGAACTAGATAACACTTTTAAAAACTTGATAAATGTCTTAGCAATGATAAAGTCCATACAGAACATTGCTGAAGTCATGTTTTACCACCTATGACCTTCAACAGCTGCGGAAGTTGATAAAAACGATTTTTCCTAAATTTCAGTTATCTGACTGAAATCAAGGCTTACACTAATGATAGAGCAGTTACATTTGATAACACAATCTACCTGGTCCAAACTACATTAGTGTAGGTCTTGAATAATACATTCCATCTAAAATTGCCCTATGATTGGTGGCCATCTTGGACTTATTAGGTGACAATGGCTAAATGTTTTATGGATATATAAGTGCGGACTTACAAAGTGTCTCCTGCTGGTTGCAGAACACCAATTGACGGGAGGTGGCAGTAGGAGACACTTTGTAGCTCCACACTGAAGGGTGTTGGACAATGATTATTGGTCTAAAACCTGACAGTGGGTAGGCAAACCAGGCATCAAATTAATCCTTAGGATGTATATTAATCGATTTGAGTGTTATTTAGGCTGATATTTGAGGGTAAGTTGAGGGGGGTGCACTCTTTTCAATTACAGAATTTATTGTAATCATTCACTGCAAAACCCCCAAATCTGGGTATGTCAGCACTCTAAGGCCTATAGCACAAAAGTTAATCACATTGTACCACATGCCATGGCCCTAAATTATTGGGAAAAATGTAAAATATCTACAAGAAAATAATAGTGGCTAAACCCAGATACTTGCACAAGTATTTTATTTTCGCCGAAAGCTATATAGGCCAACAGTGGAAAAATAATTAGTGTTCTGCAGCCTCTAGCCACCTCCCTTCAATTGGTGTTCTGCAACCTCATGGTTTCTCCTCTCACCACCGGGGGCTCGCCAGGTGGTTCAGGAGGTCTCAGTGAGGGAAATCCCACAGAAAACCGGAAGTCATATACAATTTTGGTCAGAAGTGAATACTACAGGCACAGTGAATGGTAAATAACCATGTTGAAAATAATGCCAATAAATATAAAACCAGTACACATGTTGGTGAATGTTTGCTGCTCTAGATAAAATACCAGGAGGGCATTTGTCAGAGTGCTTACCCATTTTTTCAAGGGCTTTTTTGGAAATAGTGAATCTACATTTTATTCAGTACAAAGTTAGGCAGAATCATGGTGTTTTTACGCAATAGTCCAGTACTCAAAATTTCCGTGGTCAATTCTAGGATGATTTTTAGAAAATGAACATGTTCCAATGGATGCTATCATGTTTTGCGCTATATTAAATTGTAGTGAGGGACCAATTCCTTCTATGAGACCAGGATGTTTGTCACAACACGTGTACAACAGTGTTGCAACAATTACCAATGATTCTCTGATTGGGCACCAGATGACAGCATGTGCACAGTGGTATCTTTAGGTCACGGGGAACTAAATCCATTTCCTCTATGTTTTTATATAGCGCAACACACAAAAAGAGCTGCCAAAAATGTTCATTGGTAACAATTTCAACTGTATCATGATTAAACCATCCCTCATACACAATGTGACAGAATGTTGTATAGGCATACCCCTGAAAAGCTTAAATAATGGAATGATATGTGCAGTGAGTGCCATTCCACCCTATTAGGGGCTTGAAAATGTCCATTGGCCAGATTAACTTTTGCATGCTAAAATCCCCAAACCCCTCGCATAATATAATAACACACCTACTATTCCATTTATTAATTATTTAGGAACACCTGTGATTTTTTTTTTTCATAATTCAATCAATATTCTTCTATTCCAATTATAAACTAATCAGCAGCCAGCACACTTCAGTGAAGGCCTGATTACCATATGACTCACTAGAGGGCAGCATTCATGTGACCTTAAGTAGGAAGGGGGTCTTCAGATTAAACCAAAACTTGTTTTCTATCAAACCTCAGTCTCTGTCCTATCATATCCTGAAGTGCGCCTTTCTCAATGTTATGATATGAGAGGGTACATATGTGGAGCTCACAATAAAATTCCCACTGAGCTGCCAAACTGCATACATGTATTGAATACAGTCACCTGATGATGAAGAGGGAATTGTTTTTGCAGGATATGGTTTGGCATTCCCTGGAAAAAATCACAAAATCATGGAAAATAAAATAAAATTGCCGAAAAAATGTTCAAAATTAGGCCTATGATTATTCCCACTTTATGAGATGATAATATCTTATCAGGGGAGCATTTCTGTAGCTGTGCCTTTTCTGGCACATGCATTAAAATATTTATCATCAGTTTTGTACCAATATCTGCACTCTGGGAGAAATTACCACTTGTTAATTGGATAGTTTCTTGAAGGGTGAAATTTTGACTGAACACTGCAAACCCAACCGAATAGTTTACTGTCACTATGGTAGGGCCTTAATGGACATCTGTGAATAAAACGCCCTAAAGAGATTAAAATAAGACTAAAAGCTAATTTTCAGCTGAAAATTTCATTCTGTTGGTGGAATATGTCCAAAAAAAGCGGTGTTCATGACAATTTATAAAAAAAAAAAGCTATTTTGGGTTTGAAAATGTCCATTGGCCAGATTAACTTTTGCATGCCTCATAAAATCCCCAAACCCACATCTACTATTCCATTTATTAAATATTTGGGAACACCACCAATATTCTTCTATTCCAGTTCTAAACCAGCAAGCACACTCTTCAGTGCAGGCCTGAATACCATATGACTCAGCATTTACGTCCATGTGACCTTTAAGAGGCCTATCTGAGAATTAACAATGGTCACTACTCTATTGTAAAAGTCAACAGAATTTCTTCATTTTTTGTCTCTAAGTACCTTGAATCATATATTGAAATCTTTTATCTTCATATACTTGATAACCCTACATATATTTCTATCGCTATACATTGAATATCATTGTACTATGTGTACATGGCTATCATCTGTTAGACACAGCTTGGTCTCAGCATATTGCATTTCTGAGATGCACAGATAGTACAATAAAAACAGGTGTCACCTACTGCCCTTGCCCCAATCACTCAGAGTGGATGTATTATTGTTAGTGCTAACTACCACTTGTTGCTGTAATGTCAATAAAGTCCAAATACCTTTGATATTGAACTTTTCCTTTCTGAGGTGAAGACCTGCATGGATCCATTAAACCCTTGCTGATTTATGACCTAATTACTCCTGGTCACCTGAGGTCCATTAAGGGAGCAACCCTTGTTTCAAAGGCCCTTATTTTCCCTCCACACCCAGGGTCACTATACAGCCTGTCTCTGCTAGTGAGTCAGTAAACCTTGGGGTGTACTGTAGTTGACATAGCTATACCTATAAATAATAAGTGCTATTAGATGTATAGTCCACATAGCAAACAGTGAAGGTACATGTAGTACCTGTATTATAGACAGGTATATTCAGTTATGGCCAGTGTGCACAGTGATTGACCAGTGTCCTCTGCAATTGTCATGGATGAATGAACACCCCTGAAACTCCTTATTACCTACAACCACTGCAGGAGTGTCTGACATTCTGGAAACATTGGATTTGGTGTCCTATTGGGGATAGAAACACACTGCATGGGAGTGCAAGGCTTTTGAAAATGAGTCACCTGTTCTTAATATAAGTTACTCTCCGGCTGTGAACAAAGTATCAGAGCTGGATACTCATCTGTACACTCAACACTCCCCTTAGTTATACATACCACTGCTAGGGGTCACCCCAGTCGCTATGTTGGGTGCACGCTGCATCCTACCTGTAACTTCAGACCAGCATGAGCCGCCCAGCCATTCACTACTATTACTAAGACTCTGTACAATATGCTGGTATAAACACCTGCATTATACCTGACACAAGGTCTTGCCTATTTGATCATGCATACTTGACAGCATTCATGTCATATCAAGATATGACAATATATGGAAATAAAAAGTGGAGGCTCCAAACTACTTTTCGAAATGTAGAATTTCTCTTTAATAAAAAAAAATCTGATTTTATGCTTTCGGACCCTTGAAATAAATATGCGCAAACTTCAAAGTCTCAATAAATGCTCAATTTTCATCAAAATGATCTGAAGTCTTTTGTGATTAGTGAGGGACAATAATGAGTATGTGACTACCAAAAATGGTGTTATTACGATGAATATAACCTCTGTGCACAGAGACCTGCCCAGTGGGTTCATTTTTAACAAGTAGCACAAGTAGCAACCAACCTTAAGCTATGTGTGTAACATTATAGGGAAGCAGAGTTGTCTGTTTGTCCAAACACGATTATAGATGGCTGGCTAATTCTAAATTGTTTCTCTTTAAAGCCTAATCTAATGGAGAAGTTCTGTTCAATAATTAAAACGATTCTGAGACATGTGAGATCCCATCAAGATTCAATAAACATCAATAAAAAATTAATAAAAATCAAGTTGAATAGAAAACGTTTACCTTTACTGGGACTCGAAAGACATACTGCAAAAGCCATTCTGGATGTAAGCCCTAAACCCCATCAATGTGGCCACTGCCTCCGACCTTTGAATGTCTATGACTAATAGTCATGAATCGTCGTTATTTGGGCTGCCAGGGGGTCCAAAATCAGCCTAAAGGTTTTAGGGTACATATACTACAGACTGTGTTGGGGCTTACAGTCCATAGCTGGGGGTAGGTGAAAAACCGTTTTTAAATGCACAGCACAGGGCCAAAGTTGACTAACACAAATATGCAGGCCCTAGAGAGATCCTGTGAGAAAGTGTGCTTTAATCAATTTGAAATATACACTATAATAACCCAGCTCTTGATTCTATAATCATGCTCTCAGTATCACAAACTTACTCTACATACTACTAGTAGAAGGATTGCAGTAAAGTTTGAAATGTGTGTATTAGAACATCACCCAGGGAAATTTTGTATCTGACTGTTCTAAATATGAATCTTTGGATGTAATGCTATATTATAAATGTTATCTATTCAATGAAATGCATAAATAACTCAGTAAGGGGTGGTCTGCTGAAGGTGAAATTGTGGTCATCTCAAGGTGAAATTGGTATGTTCTAGGAAAAAAGTCCTAATAGAAAGTATTTAACATTTCTCCACTTTTCCTTATGTAATCATTTAGCAAAGATATTTATCTATGCCTAGAGTCAAAATGTTGTATATGTGAGCAATTGTCATCTTCAAATTATGGAACCAAAGTTGGAGAATTCTGATGAAATGACCAGCTAGTCATGATAAAAACCATTCAAACATGGGAACTTCAGTGTATTACCATACAATGACAATTACTTCATATATTCCAGGACATCATTCTATGGGGTATTACAACACCTCTATTTCAATAATATTAGGGTTTAAGACCAATGCACTACATGTGAAAGTGAGAAAAACAAGCTGACAGGTGGTCAACTCTAGGTATGTGGTCGTCTTTAGGTTAATCTACCCTAGTTGTCATCTATGAAAAGGTAGACAAGGGTATAACTGGGCCAACAGAACTATAGGGTGTGACCAACCTCAGAAGGATACAAGACTGCATGGATATGAAGGTACAACAACAATTTTCTAAGTTAAGACTTCAGGAGATTCCAGGGCGAGGGTTTAAATAATGAAATAAAATATTTGAATAAGGCAGTAAATAAATTACAATTTATCAGGCAGATGGCAGCACATCAACATTCAATATGCTGCACTGTCCAACAAAGTCTTACAGTTGTCTCACTCTCACTCCCCGTACTACGGACCCCCTAATAGGACATACTAAAATGATTTTTTTTTTCATGCAAAAATCTGAGGGTACAGGAACATTCATGCGGAAACAGGGACATTCCTGCGGAAACAGGAACATTCCTGCGGAAACAGGAACGTTCCTGTGAAACAGGAACATTCCTGTGAAACAGGAACATTCCTGCGAAACAGGAACATTCTTGTGGAAACAGGAACATTCCTGCGCAAACAGGAACATACTAAAACGACTTTTTTTCATGCAAAATATATTCCTGCATGTACTGGAATATTCCTGCGGGTACTGGAATATTCCTGTGGGTACTGGAAGATTCCTGTGGCTACAGGAAGATTTTTGTGGATACAAGAATGTGCCTGCAGACAAAGTAGCATTCTTAAATTTTGAGAGTTTTAAACATGTAAAAAATATTTCTTTCTCAACAACAACTATTCTTGTGGGTACAGAATATTTTTGTGGGTACAGAAAATATTCCCTCAGGTACAGAAATGATTCCTGCGGGTACAGAAACATTCATGTTGGGGCTTGAGGAGTTTATCATCATTCAGTTTCCACAAGAACAGTTCAGTTTCCACAAGAATTGCTCAGTTTCCTCAAGAATTGTTCAGTATCCGCAAGAATTGTTCAGTTTCTGTAAGAATTGGTCAGTTTCCGCAAGAATTGGTCAGTTTCCGCAAGAATTGTTCAGTATCCGCAAGAATATTTTTTTGTGGAAATTTTTTTTTGGTATGTCCTATTTGGGGCTCCATACCATCCTTTATCCCAGCTGACACCTGTACAATTTTGGTCTCGTAATTATGGATCCTTACAACTTACAATTCTAGCAATTCTTATCGCGTATATGGCTAGTTTGGCAAACTTGAACTATTGTCTTTTATATCAGACATGATCATCATCGGACATTCGGATGAAATAAGATCATTAGAATGAAAACATCTGAAAGGTTGAACGACCTGTTCTCTATAAGAAAATACGATGTATGTTTATCTTCACCAGCTGATGCCAGTCTAAAGTAATCATATAGTGTGGATAGAGAGGAGGAGACAGCTTATGAAATATAGGACAGCTAATCATTAAAATGGTAGATGTACCATAAGGGGCATTAATTTCTCTACCTACATCCAAGCATGGGCCTAAAGCCACATGTTATGGTGCACTGGACAAAGTTTAAAATCACACATTTACGTTATTATGAAAGGTGATCTGACAGACAAATAGACGCAAGGCAAAAGGAAACAATCTTTGCTTCAGTTATTTTTTTCACATTTTTTTTTTCTTTTTCTTTTGTGGAAAGGCATAATCAGTCAAGCCAGAGTAAGACCAACAAGTATCGTTCACCACGTCCATTGGGAGCGGTCTACCATAGTTCTGCTTTGAAGAGGTAACAAGGTTTAATACTCCATAGCAAGAAGGTCCGATCTTAATATAATATTGGTTCCATGCCACTGTCTCATGGAGTGTATAAGTGAAATTGTATTTCATAAAATGCTTAAATTTCTAAATTCTCGTTTAAAAGCCCAGGTTTGCCAGGGACTGCTGTTGCATAAGAAGAAGAGGATATATCATATTTAGGCATGCACGGGGGGGAGGGGGCAATTTTTACATGTTGCAATGGTGGGGGATTCAGATTCTGGCTAGGAAATGGTTGCATAATCACTGGATTGTCCCACAGCATGCAACGGATGTAATCTTCCCCAGAAAATGGGGACCATCATCCTCATACACGAGATAGGTATTCCCTAGAATCCCGACCGGGCGAGACTGGTTTGGGTGCAGAGAGACCATACAGCAAAGGGTGATCACACTGCCTGCAGCCACAGGGCCAGATCAAATAAACTCCTTCATTTAGGGTTATACCACTATCCTGGCACTTCCGGTGGTTTTATATATGATATATCCGTGCTATATTCTGCATATACCAGCCATGTGCATTTTTGAAATTTTTGGTATATACTTTTTCGGGGTCAAGTTGGACTTAGAATATTTTGGGAAATGCTGGCGGACATACAAAGTCAGTCTAGCCATTGTTTCAATGTGAAAAATCGTCCCAACTCATAGGAGAATTGAACCCCAGCCGCAGTGGAGGTAGGCGAAGGCCTTAGCCATAGCGCCACACTGAACGGTGATGAAATCCAATGCGAAAATAAATAAGTTCTAACCTGAGGTCCTAGTCCTATGTTTGCACCCAGTTTTCGTCTTGATTCCAACCTTGACATATTATAATATCAAAATCCCAAGAAGTTTTCGATCCATAGAAGAGGAATGTGTGCTAATTTTTTCCATTTTCTTCAATATAAATAAGAATCCATTGATTTTCCCAACATACGTGAGTCGCGGTGCGGCCATTCCCACCTGCCTCCTTGTCTGACAAAAGTGTGTTAGTTCCCCGGATGTAGATATAGGTCAACTGCTCGTCGTACGAGGAAGACGCCGAAAATTTCAGACCGTTTTGGAAAATCAATGGATTCTTATTTATTTTGAATATATCGGACATATCAAGCATGGAGTACTCATCTAGAATGTCTAAGGATATGTATGTTTTAATATCTGGACTTGTCATGGATGGATTATATACTAAAAGTGTGTGTAAACACGGCGGTACCTCTCCCGGCAAGGAACAAAAACAATGGCTTCGCGCAGAGCAGACCCGGGCCGTATCGCTTGCTTTTACAAAATGTCTTCTCATGGCTATATTCTGTGGATATCAGGTAAGAAATTAATACAAAATGGAGGAAATCATGGTATAAACCTATTAGGTCATGGATATTGGAGCCCTAGGGCCTATACATGCTGGATATACCCGAGCCGCGTAGCCCCTAATATAGTATATATGTATAGTACTTCTGTTAGTGTTATTTCCCTTATGTATCTGCTAATTCATTCCAGTTATTTAATCCTGGTTTGCCAAGGTATAGAAAAGAAGGGATGATATAGGCCTAGTTCTGCCTCCAGGATGCAAGAGTTGTGCAGAGCTATGATAATGGGTATAGGTGCATTCTTTTGCTTATTGTGTGTAGTTCAATAGCGCAAGCACACACTTTCTAAATTATCGTTTTTCTTTGGTCTTTTTATCCTAAAACCATGTTTTTACCTAAAACATGACACAGAATTGTGACTATTAGTAAAGAAAAAAGTGTGCACCTAAGGCAATGTGTGCAAATATGTGTAGAAAAATCCTGCACCTTTCATTTCGGTAGATTTCAATAGATTCTTGCATATTTGACATTATCTGAGGACATGTATTTTTCCCCTACAGCAAATATAGGTGCCATATGCTATACCTACTCACACTATGCCAAAAGTGACATTTACTTGCTGCGTGAGTGTGTACCACTGCCATCAACTCTCACACAAAATGGCGACTTATCATCACCATTGCCAACATTGGTCTCACTGAATGCGTGAATTTGTGTCACTCCAAGTCAATGCTCTCTGAGAATGGCAGCTTATCACCACTTTCATCAACATGGATCTCACTCAGAGCATCATGATCTGTCACTCACTGTGAATGCACCCCAGTCATCTGTATTCTACGGGAGAGTACTCATATGAAAAGCTTTCTGTTCTTAGGGCCTGGGCCGATGATAAGTCTGATCTCATCTGCACCATGCCTAGTTTTCTATGATCTACACTCGTACGAAAATTTTCATTGTATGCTACCCGAAGAAAATGTCATTTCTCCTCTGCTCCTTGCCATGCAGTCCTGTCTCCCCTCCTTCTCTCTCCTTTCTTCCCCTTCTCCTCCCTCCTTAGCTTTACCCTCTACTCCTGCCCCTTTAATTCCTCCTTCTCCCTCCTTCCCCGTTTCCTCCCTTCCCTTCTCCATCTTTCCCATGTCTCCTTATTCCTCCTCTGCCTACTCCATCCCCTTCCCTCCCACCTCTAGCTTCCTCCCCTTTTCTCCCCCTCCTTTACACCCTTCTCTCCCGTCTCTCTAAAATATAAGTACCTCCCTTCCGGTTCTCAGCCGTACCCACTTTTCTCCCTTCCTGTCCTTTTTCCTGCCTCTCCCCCTTTTCTCCCTCTGTTCTTTCAGAAGACCAGACTACATACCTGGATGTATATATACATGTGTGTATGTATATATATATATATATATATATATATATATATATATATATATTCTTGAGCTCAAACTCATGAAGTTGTAACAAATAAAATTTCTTCACTGGGCTAGTTATTCTCTCTCTTCACTGCAGGGAGAATATTATATGAAAGAATTCTCTGAGCTGCATTGATCACTGATTTTTCACAGAGTAGACCCAATGAAAACAATTTTCACCAGCCCTATATATATATATATATATATATATATATATATATATATATATATATATATATATACACAGTACAAATATATTTTATGTTTTCATACACTTACACATTGTCAGTTAGGGCTCATTTGAAAATCCACCCTCCGCCATGAAAATATTTTCAGCGACTCCTGTATGAAAATCTACCCAGAGAATATTTCGTTGTGTGGTCTCGTATGAAAATAATTTCATGGGCCCTTCCGATGAAAATATTTTCATAGAGTTCCATTCATAAAAATATTTTCAGCGATTACTCATATGAAAATCTTCTCTCCACCATGAAAATATTTTCAGCGATTCCTCCCATATGAAAACTTTAATCTACCCAGTGAATATTTCATCGTGTGGTCTCATATGAAAAAATTTTCACAGGTCCTTTCAAAGAAAATGTTTTCATAGAGTTCCATTCATGAAAATCCACTATGAAAATAAAATTCATTGTATCGGAGGTGCTATTCCCAAATGGGAACTGACTACCATCAGGCAATGACTTGTCCCCTGTTATACAGCAAGGAAATTGGTTATAGAGGTGGTTCTGAAGTGGTCTTGAATTGAGGAATGCACTAAGAAGATTGATTCTGAGTGTAAGGTGAGAAGCTGGTTCTGATCAGCAGAACAGCCAGGAACTAGAAGGTGAGTTATGGCAGTGAGATTGCAATTCGATTCTTTTTGCAACAGCCTCCAGTTCTCCTGTATGAAGGTATTCTCTCCTGCTTAGACATGAGAAACCTTTCTTGAGCTCAAACTCATGAATTTGTAACAAATAAAATTTCTTCACTGGGCTAGTTATTCTCTCTCTTCACTGCAGGGAGAATATTATATGAAAGAATTCTCTGAGCTGCATTGATCACTGATTTTTCACAGAGTAGACCCAATGAAAACAATTTTCACCAGCCCTTCCCGGTGAAAATATGCTATCCATTCTTGATTCATCAGCTACTCACTAGATGGCATCACACACCAAAACAGTCCAGATTACTCCTCAGAGCATGGTGTTTAACCCCCTACCCTATTTTCAAACTTATCTGTACCTCTAGAGTAATGCTCATTAAATCCCTGACCCTGATCCTGACATTAACCTAAACTCTAATCCTAATCTTTATACTAATGCTATGTGTAACGCTAGAATCTATGAGTGACTGTCTTGCGACGGCCACTGAGCACTGCATTGGGATTTCTGGAGTAAAGTGTGAGTGCACCCACCAAGAAAGAATTAACTCCCACAATTACAATTGCGACTGATATTCAGTAATGCTTAACCCTGACCCTAAACCTAATCTTAGTCCTAATCTAAAATTTGAGCCTTAGCCCAATTATAACCCTACTACCACACTTCATCCTAATCATAATCCTGACCCTTCTACTAACCCTGTTTATAGTCAAGCATCGCAAATATGCCAAACCCTTTGGTAGGCATGTCGGCTAATGCACTAGCAGACAGACAATGATAGACACTTTTTAGCTTTAGCTGTGCAGGGAATTGAAACTCTTAGCCTAAAATCAACCCTAGACCTAACATTAACCCATATCCTGAATCCAAGTCTAACACTAATTTTTACAACCGAAACTATCACATCCTCATAACAACTCCTAAAATCCTATAACCTGAGCCCAAAACTTCCACTAATACTAAAGCTAAACCTAACTCCAATTCAACTCCAGTTCAACCCAAGTCTAGGGTTAGGGTGAGGGGAAGGGTTAGTATTTGGGTCAATGTTAGGATAGATAAGGTGAGCAACACTGATCAACTGAATAGTTTATTTGTCCAGCAAGAAGGATCGACCATCTCAAACTAACGCCATATGCTGTGTATAGTGAGCTATCCCTCAGCATTATAAGTGATATCTAGGAAGAGAGGAAGGGATAGATACAAACTGTGAAAACCATATCCCAGTAGTATACCATATTGTACTGTCTGCACAATAGCAAATTGCTGTATGTTCTGTAACAAGTTTGATTTATATATTTTTATTCTTATCTTTATTGTCAAAAACACAATACATTTTTTGGTGGGTGTTTTACCACAGAGATATAGTACCACATAATTATGCCACATATGGCTGTCTGTATGCCTGTTTCTGTTTCAGCTCACATTTTCATAAGTTAAAAGAAAACATATGGTAGATGTGAATACATACAGAAATTTACCTGTTTCAGCTCAACATATGGAATCAAGAAATCCCACATAAATGCTGCAATATATAACTCTAAATACAAGGGGCTCCATTCCCCTGCCTTCCGATTCAATTTCCACATGTCCCCATTATATTGCCCCCTATCATTTCCAGATTTCTTTGCTTCCCATTATATAACAAAAAAAACTTTCAGAACTTTTCCCTATGACTCCTTATTATGGCTTCATGTTTTAAAATGTTAAAAAACATTTTTTTCACATTGTATAACATTTTTTTTTATTACTGGGAGGTTATAATGCCGCATGTTATATGATGCATACATATATTGTGTATAACATACGGAGAGGACACTGCCACCAATATGAAACAAGAAATAAGAAATTTGATAATAAATGATTTGCTTTAGCTCACAGTGCCATCTACTGAGGAACTCATGAGTGTAAAGAGAGATTTTCACTGGGACAGACCACTGAAAATAATTGGTTATATATGGTCTGTGCTGCCATCTACTGAGAAGCTTATTCATGAATGGATTAGATATTATCACTGGGAAGGGCTGGTGAAAATTGTTTTCATCCAGGTTTCCTGGTGAAAATCAGTGATATGTAGTGACTTTTCACAGTGCCATCTACTGAGAAACTCGTAAGTGTAAAGAGAGATTTTCACTGGGACAGGCCACTGAAAATAATTGGTTATATCTGCTCTGTGCTGCCATCTACTGAAAAGCTTATTCATAAAGTGTGTATAAGAGTTTCATATGGCACGACTGGTTAAAACATTTTGGAGTGGAGGGGCATGACAGGGACCCTTTGAAAACATTCTCATCAAAAATAAGTCAATGAAAATGTTTTCATACAAGATCGCACAATGAAATATTCTCTAGGTAGATCAAAGTTCTGCATATGGTCGGAGTTCCTAAAAATATTTTCATATGACACAACTTAATGAAAAGGCTGATGTTTTTCATAGGATGAGGGTCGATAAAAATATTTTCATATAAGACAGATCAATAAAAAAGGATAAGAGTTTATGGAAATGGTCACTGAAAATATTTTCATACAAGACAGTCCAATGAAAAAGTGGATAGGTTTATGATTGTTTTTCATATGGGAAAGATCACTGAAAATATATTTATATGAAAGCCCTCAATGAAAGGTTTTTGGATGTATGAAACATTTTCATACAGAAGAGCAGTTGAAAATATTTTTCATATGAGACAGTTTAATGAAAAGTTGATTGTTGTATATGAAAGTTTTTCATATGGAAAGGGTCGATGAAAATGTTTTTGTATGAGTCATCTGGATGAAAATATTTCGTATGAGCCAGCTTGATGAATGGTTTTTGGCTCTTTGAAAGATTTTCATATGGGAATGACCATAGAAAATATTTCTCAATGTGAAGACCCGCTGAAAATTGTTATCATGAAATGAATGCTAAGTATCCACTTTCATCATAACATGAATTAAAAATTATTTAATGGTGGAGATGTGAAAACATAGTGAACACATAGTTTCGTACTGTCATTTAAAGGAGGTCTCAATCAGTGAAGTCATATACATGGAAAATTCAGGTTAGGTCCTTGACTGAGTGGTTCTTTATTGTATGACATATCGTTGCCTATAAAGTGGACCCCCAAATTTTGCTGATGATATTTAAAACAGGAAGGCAGGTAGAAACTTGAGTTAGAAGGGAGGGATTATACAGATAAGGCAGAAGATGGAGAAAAAACAGTAAGTGGGAGCAATTAAAAACATGTGAATGAGAGGGAAAAGCTAAAGCGGAAGAGAGGAGAGTGGGGAGAGAAGGGAATGGAGGAGAAATGACATTTTCTTTGGGTAGCATACAATGAAAATTTTCATACGGGTGTAGATCATAGAAAACTAGGCATGGTGCAGATGAGATCAGACTTATCATCGACCCTGGCCCTAAGAACAGAAAGCTTTTCATATGAGTCCTCTCCCGTAGAATAGAGGGGTTGGGGCTGGTGAACTCTCACTCAGAATGGCAACCATTGCCAAAGTTGTTGAGACAGCAGCACTGTTCAACATATGGCCTAGCTAGGAAGTGTGGGCATGAATTATAAGTCCCATATCAAATGTGCTTTGTTTCACACTGATTTCCATGTAATACTTCAGAGTTTAATAAAGCAAGATAATATAGAGAAAATATCAATTGAATTTAGATAGAGGTATCTCTAAAATGAAAACAACTTTCCATAAACACCTTTTCTCTGGTTACAGGAAAAAGTACATAGGGAAATATCTACATGAACACCTTGTCTGTGGTTGGAGGGAATATACATATGGCATTACCTTCTCTGGCAAAACATACTTTGAACTAGCAGATGCGAGGCTGCATGATTACCAATGTTGATGATGTGTCTGTGATCATGAGCTTTTCACCAGCGTCGCCATCACTGGTGAGTCTGAGTGATCACCACACTCGCCATCCATGGTGAACCTGCACTATGACAAGGTGCGAATTTTATCTAGCAAGGCGAGTGATCACCCATGTCACCATCCCTGGTGAGTGTGAGTGATCACCATCCTAGTCATCCATGGTGAATGTGCGCTATGATGAGGTGCGCGTTTCATCTAGCGAGGTGAGTGATCCCTCGTGTCACCATCCCTTGTGAGTGCGGGTGATCACAATCCTCACCATCTGTGGTGAACATGCGTTATAATGTGGTGTGTGTCTCATCTAGTGAAGTGAGTGATCACCCATGTCGCCATCCCTGGTGAGGATCAGTGATCACAATCCTCGCTAACCCTGGTGAACATGTGCTATGACGAGGTGGGTGTTTCACCTAGCGAGGTGAGTGATCACCCATGTCGTCATCCCTGGTGAGGCCATGTGATCACCACCATTGCTATTCCTGGTGATCTTGTGCTATAGCGACGTCGTGTTCCATCTAGCAACATGTGTGAGCCACTTCACACAGGTTGATGAGGAGTCACGACAATTTGCTGGGTAACCAGGTAACTCTGTTTTTGACTCAAAGCATCTTGACCCTTTTGAGAATCTGAGTCCAAGTAACTGAGTTATCTGGATGAGTCAACAGCTTTTGAATCAGTAGGCTTCTAATTTTAAGAGATGGGATGTACTTCTTTATTCATCAATGTGCTGTGCATTATACATCATAATAATATTGTCTCTATGAGGATGCACATGTGCTATTTGAGGTTCTGTTCAAGTTGAAGTTCTTTTATAGTGTGCATGATGCTACAAGGCTTGAAGAATTGGCATCCTTTTGGTTTAAACGTCTACCATGTTCTGTATTAGTATTGAAGAAATGGTGCTAAGAAGACATCCACATTGTCTACAAGAGTCAGTATGCCCATGGCTTAAATTCGCGGACACATTTTGCTGTGAGTAGTTTAATTCAAAATTAATGTTAAGATAATGGCCTCGTTAGAAGAATTCCTCAACTCTCCACACTAATTTCACTTCAGCTGAAGACAGGTGGATCTTCAAACCCAGTTTCCTAGTTTGGGATCTGAGAACTGTATGTAGGGATCGTTAGCTAAAGACAAGATCTTTGGTACCACAGGGGTCTATAGGTATTATTATATTAGCTGAAACCTTTTGTGACCTAAAACTGTTGTCAGCTAGAAACCTAGCTTTAAAGCGACCTCTGACGGCTAAAGCGAGGCAATTATCTTAACATTCAGCTTGATACCAATTTAGCTGAAGAAAGGTATTGGATACCTTTATCCAGCTTTAAAACGTTTTTCTCAGCTAAAGACAGACCGCACTTTAAAGGCTCAGGGGAGAACCTGAGCCAAAAGCAAATATCATTATCGTATTATCCGATAATGGTGTATGTCCGATTGATGGTAAACCTACCCTAACCGCTCCTCTCCACCCCTCTCACCCGGTCAGGGATATAACAATACCCTCTAATGCTTCACCTGCCATAAGGTGAAGGTGTGCACACCGCTCATGTAGCCAGAAGTATACCAGTTCATGTGAGTACACTAGATATCTTAATGCTTTGTGCTCCAGATATTCTCTTGAGTAATTTCCAATACACAACATTCTGGAGTTGTCAACTTGAACATTACCAGAATTAATAGAAGTCAAAGCGGTAGTGTAGCCAATACCACTTGTTTTAGACATCTGCTCATCACATTATACGGGGTTCCACATGGCTCTATTTTCAGTCTGTTGCTTTTCTATTCATAATCCTTTTATGTGTTTTTTTTTTATGAATTCTATTGATCAGATGTGCACATTAAAAATATTGCTCTTTTTAATAGGAACATTAAATATCAATATAAAATCATGCACATTGGATTTGGTAAAGTAGTTGTGGCACTGCAATACTGATATATGTATACCATTAGCCGCAGATAGTGACTTTATTGACAATCCGATATATTGAAACATGCCATATAGAGAGACTAAAAATCATTTTTGAAGGTCAGGAGAGATGGGGCTCTCCTCGCCTTTGAAGTTCAGGGGAGATGAGATGGTCATCCTGTAGGCTGTTGCTCCTATTGTAAAAAGAGCTGTGAGTATGTGCCCTCTTTTCTAAACAAGTCGTGCACTGCTTCACCTAAGTACTTGCACTCACCACATTAGTCTGAAAAGTCACCTGCCTTGTTTAAAATAGATAGAGCTGCACTACCAGGTACCTACTCATGTCACACGCTCTATAGTTTATTTATAGTTTATAGTACTGACTGACTTCTCCCAACTAGGTACCTACTCAAATCCCCCTTTTTTAGCACCGTACTTGAATGACCACTTGTGAGCAACAAAAGGGACAAGTTATAGCTACATGAAAAGAAAGGAATGGAAATGAGGGCATTTTTAGCCAGCTCTTCCTTTTACTATAGGAGCAACACCCTCCTGGCTCCATAGCTAAGTAGGTGTTCTCCAGTAATGCAGCATTTATCTTGTTCAAAATTCGAGTGCAGTAAGTTGATATTGGGGGTACTATATATAGCGCAGACTAGATCTACTTTCACAAGACCAATTCTCATTATCCCACTCCTACTGCGGAAACCATGCACACACCCATAGTTTGGTGGTAAATGATACAGACAGGTGGAAAGCAATGTTTTTGTTGTTACAATAAATATAGAAGTAAAATTAATACCCTTTACATTTGGAGCTCTTCACTGTAGGTGTTCGATTCCTAGTGTTCTGAAAATGGATAGGTCTATTCTATTTCTCCCCTCAGAGATAATGTATTTTAGGTTTATCTGGAATGCCAAATAATATAAAACCTTTCCAAACATTAGTGAAGGCATTCAACAAAAACACTTATGAATTAATTCACCTGTAATGTCTAATGTAGTCGCTACTCAGAGATCAAATGAACGATGGCTATCTATCATCTAGAAATCTAGGTGCATTACATAGTACCAGAGCAATCATTGAGACGCCCTTATTCATGTGATAATCCTAAAAAATGTGATAATCCTCAAAAATCTAAATAAATGCTTTCAGTCCCATTCGATATATTTTGTCTCTGTCATCTAACAGCGTTATATGATCAACTAAAACAAATACTGGGATCTGAACTTGAGTGTGTATTGGTTCAAGGTAGATTAAACATGAAATTTAGGTGTGACATCAAGAATAGTATAGGTTCCCTAGGATGTGTTACTCCATAGAGAACTATGGTGCAAGCCTGCCTATCCTTCATGGTATATAGCCCTCAGTCTACCTAACCAGCTATCTATGTATCTATCACCTTGTATTCTATTCTTTCGTTGGCATCGCTGGAAAAAAGAAACCTGCTGTACTTACAGGTTTTTACACATTTTCCGATATACCTAGCTGGACATAAGTCTGAACTATCATCCCTCTTGAGGTACACCACATAGGAATCCTTACCAAATTGGTCTGTTTTTGATGAGCTTACTTTAATTTCTATACAATCCATTGAAACCTTAATGTTTTTACGCAGAAAGTTATGAGGAGATTGAACCACATGTCCTACCCTGAACACACCTCAGTAACATAACAATATTGCAGACCAAAATATTACATCTTCAATGGATTCCAAATTAAGCCTAGACTATAATTATTTCAACCATGTCTCTAGGACTTAGAGGGTAGGTTGTACTACCAGACCCTTTACACACTCTCTCTATACCATCAAGAGTCTTCTTCTCCACAAAGCTATTACTATAATCCACATAACCTTTTAATTTTTGGTAATACCATACAGCAGACAAATAATTCCTGACTGAAATAGATTTCATCTTGTCAGACAAATACACTCAATATAACGAAGCCTGAGAAGGAGAACAAGGAAGAGGGGTAAAACTAATTTTTTTACAAAATTTCCCATACCTTTTAAACTTCTGTCTACAAGTTTTACGAGTAGCTTCAGCCACACCCACATATAAGAATTTCTTCCTTCTCCTCTCCAACTTCCTCAGATCTGCAACCATTACAACACAAGTTATATTCACTCAAAACCTTCCTACATTTTTAGGGACACCTTTGTAATTTAGCTTAGACAAATGGTCAGCTAAAATATTTTCCTCTGATTTAATATATGTAGAGTATATTCCAATATTATGAATGAAATATAACCAAAAAATCTCATGTAACCATTCCATGCATAACTTATTCTTGGACCTACCGGTATTTAACATAGCCAAGACTTGCATGTTTTCTGTGATACAATGAACTCTGGTATTACTGAAATTTCTTAACCAGCGCTTCAAACCCACCATGACAGGATATAACTCATATACATTTCCTGTGATGAAATTTGAGATTGTCCAACTTAGGAGACGAGGTAAAATGACCACAACCATCCTGCATCGGATCCGTGTCATTCCAGGTACCATATAAATAATCTTTACCGAACCAAGCCCCAAAACCTTGTATTGAGGAATCTGAATACATAGGTGTTCACTCATTGTCATTCAGGATGATATTCCTACAATTGAACACTTTACAAAAATTCTTGCACCACCTCAAATCTTTTTTGGTTTCATTATCCAACTTTACCACACCTCTATTCCTAGCCTTGACACAAAGATCAAATATTCTTCTACTAAATGTTCTACCACCCCGAACCACCTGTGAGCAAAAAGACATTAGCCCACCAATCTTTTGTAGGTTTTTCTTTGAGACAAACTTTTTAGACTCATCTTTCTTCTGTGGTAAGGATAATACCATTTTAGTAGAATCGATGGTTATACCCAAGAAAATACATGTTCGACTTGGTTCAGTTACTTTTTCTTTGGACACAACAAAACCCATGTACTCCATACACTCAATAAGAATATTTCTCTTACACAGACATTCACCTTCAGTTTTAGCAATGATAATAAAATCATCTAAATAATTAACTATCCTATCACACCATAAAATCTGGCTACAATAGTTAAAAATTCAGAAATTCAATTAAATATATACGGAGCACACTTCAATCCAAAGGTTAAGCAATTTTCACCAAAATTCCATCTGAAACCCTGGTAACCAACAAGTGGAGCATAAACATTGATACTCCTATAAGCAGATTTTAAATCCACAACGCTCATATAGTCATTCCTGTCTTGACATGTAACCGTATTTATAGAATTATATGAGAAACTTCTAGAAGTTGTATTCATGTAGTTATTAAAAGAAATATCTGCTGGCATACTACAATCAGTGATAGGTCTTAATTTACCGTTAGACTTCTCTACGCCACCCAAGGAATGAATACACTTAGGTTTATATGCAGTTTCAGTTAACAAACCCTGGAACAACTCGTCTAGAATTTACACAACTGTCATAGACCCTGATGCTAGGCTTATTTACACACTCCACTGTACAAAGTACATGATCCTAATCTATCTTATTCTTCTGACACTTGTCCTTACCATGGCTTGACAATCCACATACCTCACAAATGTGACAATATCTACACGGACCCTCCCGGCAACCTTCAGCCCTATTGAACGCATACCAAGTGTGAGTCAACTGTTTCGACTTGAAACTTTAAGGCTCGGTAGAACCCGTTTTCTGGGCCTGTACTGTCCCATCATAGGAGAAATGCCTTAAGATATCCTCACTCCTAACATCACTGAAAGCTTCAACTCCATCAGAGTTTGCTCTAGTCTTTACAGAACAATCATATGCTACCAATGCCTTGAGGGTGTATATTTTCATAGACGATTTCTCTACCACTACTTCTATATGTTTTACCACAGTGAACACATCTTCTTCCTCCTCAATGAGCTGTTTCATCATTCTAACATTTACGAGCAACAATTTCTGGATACTATCAACTTTTTCCCCCTTCTTTAGAAAATTCTTCTGGTCAAACATACCTCTATCTTTATGGTTATGTCGACGACTTGCCCTAGAGGTGGTTGAATCCATAGATGACGAGGAGTTTGATGAAACACTATGGTGAGAAGTGGACTTGGAACAACTTGCTCGGCTCGATCCAACATGACGTCGTGTCTTCTGGTTGCTATGCAGCCCGCGGTAGTCAGGTGACCTCTGCCTGCCATGCCCCCTTCGCCTGGATACAGCATCAATAGAAGATTGTTGATAAACATCGCCATGTGCATGGTCCCTCTTCGACTCGCTGCTCGCCAATGTCGTAGCCCCTTGGTTAATAACCTGCCTCTCCAATAAACTCTTAATATCAGCTAACTGCTGCTCTATACGGGTAGTACGGTCTTCAAGGTTCAATATGTTCTGGTCAACGGGTGACTGTAGCAAATCCTCAGTAGCTTTCAAGGTAGATGGCTCCAGTCCAACCAAAGTAGCACTCACACCACTCAAAATCCTAGAATTGGCTTTGTTTTTTTCCTTTTTTAGGAGATTTTTTGGTCTTGGATTTGGATCCACTACCAGATGTCCCTTTCCTACCCATATTGTAGGTATGGGCACCATGGGCGTGGACTGGTTACCAGATTTAGTCTGTGTAGGTATTATCCATATGCTATAGTAAGGGTGAGAAGGTAAAGGGAACAGTGCTGCCCTCTGGTGCCTTTATTTGCTATGCACAGACCTTGATTACGGAGGTGAGGGGTTACTTTGGCAAAGTCACCACTCACCTCCGTAATCAAGGTCTGTGCATAGCAAATAAAGGCACCAGAGGGCAGCACTGTTCCCTTTACTTTCTCACCCTTACTATAGCATATGGATAATACCTACACAGACTAAATCTGGTAACCAGTCCACGCCCGTGATGGGCACCGTATTAACTCGACTAAACCGAAAATGTTTAAAATTTTCCAACACCACCTAAGGGTAGGGGAGGTCTGGGTGGTGTTAGGGTGTGTGATAGGGCTTCTGTCTCCGCAACCCTTGTGCTCTAGACGTGGGAAAGGGTAGGAGAGGTCTGGGTGGTGTTAGGGCATCTGTAGCCGCAACATTTTTGCTCTGTCCATGGCAAGGGCAGGGGAGGTGTGAAAGCGCAAGGTTAGGGGAGTTCAGGGTGGTGTAAGGGTGTGTGATAGGGCTTCTATCTGACTGGTGGCAGTCCATATTCTCTGCTCCCCATTCATGTCAATCCCTCCCCTTTTTCTGCTGTGCTATTGATTCACTAGGAATATTTTCAATTTTTGTATTCTAACTTTATTTCAATTCCCCTATATCAAATTCAATAGACTTGAGCAAGTCAAGGCTTCTGTATACGCCTACCTAATGATATGGCCATGGGTAAGGGTAGGGGGAGGCCTGAATGGTGTAAGGTTACCTTTAAAGCTAACTTAAAAACATGATTTGGATACAACGAAATTCATTTATAACAAATTTCTTTGCCTGTATATATATATATATATATATATATATATATATATATATATATATATATATATATATATATTTATATATATATATAAAGCAGTGTAATACTTCATCCTCGAATATACATCAGTCAGGTCTTCTCCTCTTTTCCAGTGTCTACGCTATAGCTGGAAGTCACACCCAGGATCTGAATATGGCAGAGTCCCGGTCAGAGGTAGAGCAGGATATACAGCAGTTTGCATACATCAGGTTCACGTTCTTGGATATGAATGGTGTACCACGAGGATGTATCCTTCCTACTGCCTCTGCCATGGGCTTTCTAAAGTCTGGCATAGGCTGCTTCTCAGGTAAGTTTCTCAGCACCTGGAAGATAGGGAAAAATTCCTCCACAAGGAGTAGTAAAGATTTGATGGGTGCTATATATGCATCTATGGCCCAGGGACGGATAGCCTGAGAAGGAGGTCCTAAAGTGAACAGTCCTACATGAACGGTCCTACATGAATAGTCCTATATAAACAGTCTCACATTACATAACAGGGCACAGAATGATGGATTGTTGTGGCTATCACGTTCTGTATGAACGGTCCTATATGACCCTCTCTATATGAACCTACCTATATGAACGGTCTCACATATAAAAGGGTGCAGAATGATGGATTGTTGTGCTGGTCCTATATGAACCTTCCTATATGAACCTTCCTATATGAATGGTCTCACAGTAATTATATTGGTGTGGCTATTGCATCACAGCCAGGATTCTAACCTTACCTACTGAAAAAAAGCATCTTAATTTGCCAATTCCCATAGGAGCCCATTTGTTATGTCTATCGCCAAAATCCATCCCACAGTACTAATCTAATATGCTCAGTTTTCCTGAGGAAAAGCTCCAAAACTCTAAGGTTTGTTCTTCAGCCTTTTTCATAGGTAGAACATTTTTTTTTTGGAATCGCTACACTCTAAAGAAAGACAAGGACTGAAGGAACATGCATAAACTTTTTCATAATTTCTAGCCCCATATTTTTTAGAATAAATTCCCACTTAAGGTCACACCAAAATAATAAGTTGGTCTACGGATCGCCCAGCCTCGATAATCCAGGCCCATACTTAGGGCCTGGACCGGTCTTTACTTGTGACTTTTGATGCTATGAAATGGGCAGCCATGGATGCCCATTTTCAGCAGAGTGAGGCCAAGTGCCAAGTCAGGGTTCTTGGGTTATTGGGCACCCCCTCAGCAATAAACATCTCCCATGTACAGTGCTGAATAGAGGCAAGTTATTTAGCCAAAATGAGAAATAAAATCATATAATACAAGGAAATGTTACAATTACATCACTGCTAAGAGGGTGGGGGAGGGGCTCTTTTGGTACCAGTGACAAACAGTGACATCGGGGTGGGGGTCCTAACAAATGCCAAAAAACAGTGACATAATTGTTGAACGTTCCCTATGATTTTAGCTTATAAACTACTGAAAGAAGCTATAGCCTACTAAAAGTCTGATCTATGCATAGGCCTTGTGTATGTGTCATCTACAAGGTTATGCATGAGATATACTTCATGGGGTCAGAAGGCAATATCATATATAAGAGCCAAGGGCAATACATTATGCTATTACTTCCTGCAGGTGTCTTAGCAAAGTCATATATAGGCCCTAGGTGTCAGAGTGACATAATAAATTGCCTTTGGTGGTACACAGCACAGTCCCTTTCATTTGGCTCTTGGAGTATTGTGCACTCAGCTGTGACCAGGCCCTTGACTGCAAAGCAGAGGTAGTTAGCAGGGTGGGAGCAGTGGGGGCATGGTGATCAAAAGTACAGGGCCAGCCCAGGTGGTATATTCCAATACCACCTGGGGGTCAGAGGCTGTGGATTGCCCTCTCCATATTTTTGGAAATACCAATTTTTTTCTTTGAAAAAAATCCTGTCTACGGATTTTGCTCGCTTCACTTTCTCGCGTTTTCTCTTTGTGATGTTTGGCAATTTTTTTTATACTTTATATTTTTTCACTCGCCTCAATTTTCCAGCAAGGTATCCATTGGACACCAACAAATTCTTTAAGATGCTTTTTTTCTTTTTCGCTCACTCGCACCATTTTTTTCAAAAACTAAATCCGTAGACCAACTTATTTTTTTGGTGTGGCCTAGTCTTCCATTCTGATCAACCATGGTTGAAAAGGTGCCGCCGATGACCAAGAGACCCTGAGCCAAAATCGTGTAATACTGAGAAAATCTGAGTGGCTCAGATGAGGATTGAGGGAGTTACACCATTCTATCCATTCCTCTATATGCATATGCATATTTGATAACATATTGATCAGTGAGTAACTATATTTCCCCGCTTTATTCCTGATCTGAACTGACTGGGTCATACAATGACACATCATACTCTCACTCAATGATTCATTATGTGTCGGCCTTATGTCGATTTGACAAATTTGTCACAAATCATTTAGGTTTTGCTTACCACCTACCTACTAAGTATCAAGTCGTTATGATATATCTACTTTTTCATACTGATATTTGTATGATACTTAAGTCTTTTTGATATTTTCTATTCATTTTTGTTGGCTATCAATGAAGAAATTTCTGTAATGATTGTTTGGCCAAATAAAATATTTTCAAACTCAAGCTCATAGCACCATTCAAGATACATCACTGACACGTATAATTATAGGAATACAATTATCAGCAATAGACATTTATGTTACATGTATACAAAATGTGATATAGTTTCTCAAAATTCATAAATCCAAGCTCAAGAAAATATGCTTATTGCTTATTGTTAACTTTCTTCCTAATTTTTTTCTGAAGGATTGCAGGCATACGGTCCTAACAACGAGGTGATCTACCCAAAGGAGGTACAAGAATGCAAGTGGGGAGATGTCAGCATAATTCCTGACTTGGGAAGTCTCCATGCAGTTCCATGGCTGCCACGACCTGAGTAAGTATTTTTAATGATTGTTGATAGTGTTATAGACAGTGATAAGACAATTAGTACACATACATTTATGTAGTGCCCTATAGATATCTTACCACAATGATCATAGACTCTTGATTTATTCATAGAAAGCACTGAAAATTCTAAGAGATTATATCAATAGCAGGAGAAAACTATTTCTAAACCTTTCACTATTTCAGGTATAGAATAGGCCAGTTACTGTGTGGGACATTCTGGGATAAATCTAATCCACAGGAGGCCTGCTCAAGGGGCATCCTGAAACGAGTCCTATGTGACCTGGATAAAGCAAATCTGAAGATATTAACTGGCATAGAGCTTGAATTCAGTTTGTTAGACAAGAAAACCAAGGAACCTGCCTTCTCTCAGCCAGATTACATGTCTGTACTCACACTAAGTGATTTCCATGCTTTTATTGTAGATGTAGATCAGAATGTAAGTAAGGCTGGCATCTCCTTGGAGCGTATTCACTGTGAATATGCTCCAGGTCAATTAGAGTTCAGTACTTCACCCAGATTTGGCATCAAGGGTGTTGATGCTTGTGTGATAGCCAAACAGGCTATCATGGAAATGGCAAGTCAGAGGGGGTTTCAAGCTACATTTATGTCTAAACGCTCCCTGGAAAATGATGGCAATAGCCTGAATCTGAATTTTTCCCTGTGGCAGGAGGAAGAAGGAAATGTATTTTGGGATGCATCAAGTCCAGATAATCTAAGTGAGATTGCAAAACATTGGATTGCAGGCCTATTTCATCATGCAGCAGCACTCACTGCAATTTGTTGCCCAACAACTAATTGCTACCTGCACATCCACAACCCATGGTTTCCTGATCGTGCAAATTGGGGTATCCAGGATCGCAATTCAATGATTAGGGTAAAGAATGATGGCCCTGAACATACATATTTTGAGAACCGCTTGCCAACTGCACTTGCCAATCCCTATCTTGCTCTCTCTGCCACTATATTGGCTGGCCTTGATGGAGTACAGAGAGAGCTCACTTGTCCTGAGCCTCATGATTCTGCAGCTCCTCCTCTCCCTTATAGTCTGCAGGAGGCTCTGGAAGCTCTCCAAGCTGATGAGATAATGGTTAAAAGTCTGGGCAAAACCTTTGTGGAGTGGTTTGTAATGAGCAAGACACAGTCTGAAATCAAACCAGTCGAGGGGATCGCTGATAAAGATGAGCTACTGGCAATTCAAACTGGGATGTATGGGAGACTGCTCTAAAAAATCTATACGCTTTTATACACAGCCAAAACTTAGATCATGTGCATTAGCTTATAAAAAGTGTTTTGCAATATGTTACAAGAAGATGTTAAAAACTAAAAACTTTTCTAGTGTATAACAGGGTTAATGTAGCCACTACAATGTAATCTATCCACACACATACGCAAGTGTGTATCGTCCTGCATTTTATTTCATGGTGAATACGACAGTCCCATAGGTTTAACAAGAAGCTCAACAAAGACTTTCTTCAAGATGCTTTGAAGCAAGCAGTCATACTAAATGTGAGGAATTAAGTGAGAAGATTGTTGTAGCCTATATGACACTAGTGAACTCACAATATATATATATATATATATATATATATATATATATATATATATATATATTATATTATATTGGTAATAGGGTAAAGAGGTACGTGGCAACAACTCACATTTGTATAGGATACTTATCTTTGGTATCATTGTTTATGCCGGCAAAAAATAAAAACAATAGTTCAGCAACAGCAACATGCCGAGTCCTATATTTAATTTTGTAGACAAGAGCATCATTATCATGTTGTTTAAAATATCAATAAAAACAAGGGATTAGTATACTTAATCACAATTTTAACTCTCTGAATTATATTATATTGGTAATAGGGTAAAGAGGTATGTGGCAACAACTCACATTTGTATAGGATACTTATCTTTGGTATCATTGTTTATGCCGGCAAAAAATAAAAACAATAGTTCAGCAACAGCAACATGCCGAGTTCTATATTTAATTTTGTAGACCAGAGCATCATTATCATGTTGTTTAAAATATCAATAAAAACAAGGGATTAGTATACTTAATCACAATTTTAACTCTCTGAATTAAGCAAAATTATAATAGTCATGTCTAACTCGTGGTGAATTTACCCTTGTCCCAGCCTCGCAACCCATATGCCCCTTATCTCCTATTATGAATACATCAGATGCCATGGCACATGCAGTGGAGAGAAATGCTCCAGTTACAGGTATTCATAAGTATGTCTACCAATTAAACCTCAACCTCTCAACTAACAATATTGTAGCGGTCAAGGCTGCAGAGATCTTGGACCACTGGCACGAGCTACGGAGGTAGCTCTGCGTCGGTACGGACTCAGGTATTAATAGTTCTGAGAAAGCCAGCGGTAGCCTTCGGAGGACGCTTGCGATGGGGATTCTATATAAGACAGAGTGGTGCCTCAGAGAGTCAGTCTGGTCCAAAGGCCACCCCGGCTTTGCAGTTAGCTAAAGATTAATAACAGAGTAACCAGGCATCGACACAAGAACTTAGATTGTGTGGCCCGTGCAGGTTGCTAGGCAATAAAACTTCAGTTGTACTTCTGCTGATCAGGAGAAGGACCCAGAGGAAATAGATGAAGCCCTAGATGGCGCGAAGACGAAAAGAAAAGGGCGGGAACAGGATTGGGACAAATGTCGTCTGCTCGCGGGGTGGGACCCCCGGAGCCCGAAGTTCCGGAGGGAAAGCAACCGGAGGGGGCACCGGAAGAATAGAAGGACTGAAAACCACTGCTGAAGAAGGTGGAGAGGCTAGCGGGTGGGAGACTGGTAGGAGGCGACCGTGGCGGAGAGGGAGGAAAGGGTGGCCAAGAGTTGGTTGCAAGAGGAGGGGATGATATGCCGACGGAAGGAAGGGGGCTAGTAATCAAACCCACCAGGTTTGATGGGACGGGGGACCTTACAGATTACTTTAACCACTTCGCTCTATTTGTAAAGGTAAACAGGTGGAGCCCGGAGGAGGTTGTTGACAGGTATCAGGCCAGCGACGAGGGACGGGTACCAGCAGCTGCGGGAGGCCCTGGAAGTATGCTTTGAACCCCCAACCAGATGGAGACATATAAGGCACTGCTGAGGACGAGAGAACAGCAGCCAGGAACAGATAAAGGCCTACAGGGAAAGGATGGATGAAATGACGGCCCTGATAAAAGGGTTAACCTTAAAAATAGAGGTTCTGCCAAAGGTGCAGCCGGAGGGGGCCAAAAGGAAGATGGGGTGCTACCTGTGTGAGCAGTAGGGACACTTCAAGAGGGAATGCCTGCAATTACCCCAGAAGACGATACCTCTGGGGGAAAAGGAGTAGGCTAGTTCCACTCCTGTGAACGCTAAAGCCCCAGCAGGAAACTAGACTCGGCACCTGCGGGAGGCCCACTGGAGGTTGAGTCAAGAGGGCCAAATGATATGGTGAATGGTAGAAAAGAGAGGGGGGGGAATGGAGGGGTCCCTGGGAGGGTATGCCCTGCAGTTGCTGGTCGATACAGGGGCCTTGGTGAACCTGCTATCAGACAGATGGTTCCAGGCCGGGGAAGTACTCCGGAAGTCAACTGTCAACATCTACTCTGCAGACGGCAGCCTAATAAAGGTGGTAGGAGAAGTGTAGGTAGATTTGCAATTGGGACGGAGGAAGGTACAGGCGGAGTTTGTCGTGGCAGAGCTGGGGAGTGAAACCATCATGGGGGTGAACTTCATGAGGGAAACCCAGCTAATAGTGAATGTGGCGAAAGTGCGGCTGGTGTGGCCACCAGGGGACTGGCTACCACCGGAGGAACAGGTGTGCCGGGTGACGTGTGCAAGACCAGCGGTTATCGGCGGGGGCCATGAAGCATTGGTGGAAGGAGTAGTGGAAGGATATTGGCCGGAGGGAGCAGAAGGGCTGATATCTAGAGTTACCCAAGGCATGGGGATAGCCACCATTTTCTGATAGGAGAGGACAAGTCAAACCCCGGGAAGGAAGGGCGGTCGTGAGAGTGCTGAATCCAGGCCGGGAACCGGTGGTGCTGTTCCGGGCAATGACCCTGGCCTCCATCCAAAGGCTGGAGGGGGTAGAGGAGGGGACGGCACCGGCCGGAGGAACAGAAGAGAGGGGGTGCCAGGTGGTGACGGACAAGGAACCGGATGAGGTGACCTCAACTGTAACAAACCTGGTGGAGGGGACAGAATCACAGCGGAGGAAGGAGTTAGTCGAGCTGATTCGGGGGAGGATACAAGCTTTTCAGGTGGGGAGGGAGGATTGGGGACACACTGATGTCAGCAGGACCCATAAAACAACCCTCCCCCCCCAGAGGCTGGCTCTGCACAGGAGGCAGTTGGTTAAAGAGGAGGTGGAGAAGATGCTGGAGGCGGGAGTCATAGAGCTGTTCCAAGGGCCATGGGCCTCACAGGTAGTATTGGTTAAGAAGAAAGATGGCTTCATGCGCTTCTGTGTGGACTACAGGAAGTTAAACGCTGTCACAATCATGATGTATACCCCTTACCCCGAGTAGAGGACTGCCATGACACTATGGCTAGAGCAGCCTGATTCTCTTCACTGGATTTGGCAAACGGCTATTGGCAGCTGGAGAATGCAGAGGAGGATAGAGCCAAGATGGTGTTTACAACACATAAGGGGCTGTATCAGTTCAGGAGGATGCCATTTAGCCTCTGTAACGCCCCCGAAACCTTCGAGAGAGTTATGGAGGTGGTCATGAGGGAAACCTGCCTAGTGTATCTAGATGACATTATTGTCTTCGCTGATACCTTTGACGAACATCTCCAGAGGTTGGGGGAGGTGTTGGACCGATTGATAGGAGCGGGGTTGAAGGTGAAGCCATCTAAATGCCAGCTTGCTTGCCAGAGGGTGATATTCTTAGGCCATGCTGTCTCGGAGGAGGGAGTTGGGACAGATCTGGCGAAAGTAGAGGCAGTACAGGAGTGGCCTACACCTACTAGTGTTACGGAAGCGAGGAGCTTCCTGGGATTGGTCGGCTTTTATAGAACCTTTGTGAAAGACTTCTCTATGTTAGCACGTCCTCTCTTGGCATTGGCGGAAAAGGGGAGGAAGTTTGAGTGGACCTCGGAGTGTGAGAGGGCTTTCCAAGCCATTAACCTTTTTGTGCCTAGAATTATTTGAAGATTTTGCATTTTTTTCACTTTGTTGATAAGACCATGTTTTATTTTCATCTTCTCGTGGGCTCTGCATTGCATTTTCTGAATACTTATATCTCAATGATAAATTTCAGTCAAGGATGTGCCATTACCAGTCAGGTCTGGTAAACATAGTTACCAAAACATTCCATATTTTGTCATTTGTTAGTGTTTGGTCTCTCTTAGGCTATATATCTATGTCCATATTCCCTGCAATCCTGAGCCTTATAATCTATCTTTCATAGCCGATTCTGCCTGCATGTGTACTGCACTCAGGAAACATAATGTGTTAGTAGCAATTAGTGCATGGATTGTCTATATGGATATGAGCAGTTCTTGTAAAATCTAATTTGAGTATGGGGACTTGGGTGTATATGATCCAGCATCATTTTGTATTATTTCAGATATTAGCTCCCTGAAGGGGTTGCCCTCTACTGAATCACATAAAATGACAGCTCATTTTCAAGCTTTGACTCCCTGTGCTTGATATAGTGGAGATAAAGCAAAGTGGATGGTTGTATCGTAAAGGGGATGTCAGAACCATTTTAAAGAGGGTCTAACTTTGTGGATTGGATCAATAGAAGTTTGATAATGACAATTTCTTACAATATACATGCATTTAAGCCCAAAACCGCGCTTAAATGTGCGCTTGGGCACCTAGGGGTTAAGAGCAGACTGATGTCGGCATCCATCCTGTCGTTCCCTACACCGGAGGGAGCACTGGTGTTGGATACAGATGCAAGTGATTGTGGCCAGGGGGCGGTGTTGTCACAGGAGCAAAGGGGGCGAGAGAGGGTACTAGCCTATGCCAGCAGGATCCTGAATAAACCTGAGAAGAACAACTGTGTTACCAGGAAGGAGTTGTTGGCAATTGTGTTCGGATTACGCAAGGTGGGGCGACCAGTAAAGGATCATGCGGCCCTCAATGGAATTCAACGACCTGGAGGGACAGGTGGCTCGGTGGTTGCAGATTATAGATTCGCATGATATCCAGATAGAGCACTGACTGGGGAAGGTGCATGAAATACTGAAGGACTCTCAAGAAGGCCTTGCCAACAGTGTGGCCAGGAGGCAGGGGAAATAGGAGTATGCAGAGTGGTGACGCGTTCCGGAGGGCAGGCCCCCCCCCTCCGCAGGAAGAGGAAAGGAAAGGCCCCCCTACCCTGGGTCGGAGGGAGAAGAAGGAGCAGGGGGACTGGTGGATTGGCAGCAGTCTCAGAAGGAAGACGCAGTTCTCGGTAAATCTGGGCTGGGTAGAGGGAGAGGACCCCTGGAGGAAAGGATTGCAGGGGAAGGGTATGAATTGAAGGCTTCGGTAGCACAACTGGGGAGGCTTACATTCCGAGCGGAGTGATAGGTCGGTGGTGGACGAATCCAGGTGGTCAAGATAGGTTCCAGGCAGCAGTCCCGGAGAAATGGAGAGAGGAGGTGCAGTATCAGGCACATAGGTCAGCCCTAGGCGGGCATTTGGGCGCCAAGAGGACGATCAGACGAATACAGGAGTTATACTACTGGCCAGATTTCTTGAGGGACGCTGCCACATAGTGTGCGAGGTGCGAGCCGTGTGTCAAAAGGAAGACGGCGAGACCGCCGCAATGAGCACCCATGGGATATGTGGCTGTCGGCTTACTCCTCGAAAGAGTGGCCATGGACATCATGGGCCCTCTGCCTATAGCTGTGGTGGGTAACAAATACATCCTAGTGGTCGCCGACTACTTTACCAAATGGACGGAGGCATATAGCCTCCCAGATCAGAGTGCGGTGACAGTGGCCCAGCAGTTTGTAGAAGAATTTGTCTGCAGGCTGGGTCCCCTGGGAGTGGTACACACCAACCAAGGGAAGAACTTCCAGAGCGACATGTTCAAGGAGGTATTAAAGCTACTGGAGGTAAGGCAGCTGCAGACCTGTGCCTTCAAACCCCAGAGTGACGGGATGGTGGAGAGGGCCAACAGAACAATAGAGATGCTGCTAGCCACCACAGTGGCTAGGGACCAGAGGGATTGGGACCGGCGGTTACCATATGTGATGACGGCCTACAGAGCATCAGCCCACTCCTCCACTAACGTGTCTCCCAACATGCTGATGCTGGGGAGGGAGACAACCAAGCCATTGGCACTGTCGTACCTGGTGGGTCCCCTTCCGGAGGACCTAGGCAGTTAGTCTGCGGAGATGCAGGTGCAGGCCCAGGCATTCCACTATGCCTGGGAAACGTTGGGCAAGGCAGTGGAGAGACAGAGGAGGAACTATGACGTGAGCCATCTACACCATAAGGCGAGGCAGGGCGAAGAAGATAGTACACTTCGACTCCCTCAAGAAGGTCCTCCGGGAGGACTCTGAGGGGGAAACAGAGAAGGGAGCCGGGGGCAGTGTCTGTTGGGTGCATCAGGTGGAGGAAGATGCCATGTTTCAACTGCGCTATGAACAGGCTGTGGAGGGAGGAGAGGTGGTTGAGCTGGACGAGTTGGACCATGAATATAGGGAGAAGGCCCATAGGGCACTGAACATGCACCCACAGGCACACTGGACGGGAGGAGAAGCCTACAAACCACCCACTCTGATACAAAATCCAACTCTGAGGACCATCGAGGTATGGGAGAAGGCACGGCTACCAGCAGAGGGGACGAGGGGTTATGCTACGGCGAAGGGGCTGTGAGTGCAGGCTAGGAGAGAGACGCAAGAGGAGGCTGGTGGAGCCCAGGTGAGGAGCGAGGTGATTAGGGTGGTAGATAAGGAACCCAGGGGTCAACACCGAAAAAAAGACGAGAGCAGCCGGAAGAGGGGAGGCAGCCACGGCCACCATTAGGACGGTGAGAAACGGAGGAGGAAGAGGAGTGAAGGTCAGGAGAGGTGTGTAATCGACGGGCGATGGCCGGGTTACCGACCAATCCAAGCTGCTGCACGGGGAGGGACACCGAACAATCAATGAGAGAGGAGCAGTGCTCACACCACCCGAAACTGACAGCTGCCTCTGCACACGGCCTGGGGTTGGAACAAGTGGACCAGCCAATCAGCGTCTGCTGGGAAGGTAAGGAACGCTCCTCGCTTCCACGGCGTGACCACAGAACAGTACACAAAGCCAAGAATTGCCGGAGAAGGACAGAGATGAACAAAAAATGACGCAGAGACGTGGCAAGAAATCCAAAGAGGCCAAGCAGGCAGGGAGGAGAAGGAGACGAAGCCCAAGGCAGCCAAAAAGAAGGAGTTGGCGGCGGCATCAGCGCAGAGACCACGACCGAGTTTGTGTGCCTGTTGTGTCAGGGGCAGGGGAAAGCCAAATACTGGTTTGCCAGGAAAGACCTCCTGCAGAGACATCTAAAGGGTCATGCCCCGGTACTTAATGGTCACCAGTGCCCTTACTGCGAACATCGGGTGGAAAAAGGAAGGGAAGAAGATCTCCGAGGGGCACGTCAAAGCCAAGCATAAGGACTTTTCCATGGAAGAATGGGAGTTGGGAGAAGCTTCCCCCATTGAGCAATCCATTGTTGGGGCCTGGAGACCCAGGATAGGGAAGGCCAGTGGCAGCAAAGATAACAAAACCCCTCGCACACCAGGCTCGGATAGGTCGGAGTCGCTGGGGATAAGGCTGGGCCCAGAGAGCGATGAGGAAACAACACTGAGTGCACAGAACCTGGAGTTACTGCTCCAACAAGAGAAGGAGGCTACAACGCCCTTATCCTCTACGAAAATACCAGGGAAGCGGAGCAGTACGGAGGAGGAGGGGGGAAAAGCATTGAAAAAGGCAAAAGGGGTGACCTTTAAAGGTGGCACTGGCATGTGAGGCTCCTGCAAGGGACCAGGAGAAACCCGAGGCCGGAACTAGCACCGGAGGAGGGACATTACCAGGAACAGGAACCGCTGCCATGCCCTAAACTACCCCGAGAACCAGAGAAGTACTGAGGAAAATAACTGAGACGAAAAGACAAGTGGCGGAGTTGTGCCGGTTATACAGATTCCGCAGGGAGGAGCCTAACCACATGATGCTGAGGCTGCAGCGAATGTATCCCCAGTTCCGGATTGACTTAGACCTAGTAGATGAAAATTGGGGAGAGGATATGAAGAGGTTTAGGGAGGAAATGGCACAAGAAGTGGGGGAGGCAGCTGGTCCGGAGGAGGACAAGGTAGATGGGCTGGAGGAGGAGTAGCAAGGGGAAGGTGACCCAGGAGAGGGGGAAGCAGAAGCGGGTTGGACACTAGTGGGGGGTCGGCAAGTGAGCCTGTCCAAAAGTGTGGAATCCATGAAATTGTCTGGCAATAGCGTATCAGTGGAGGACGCGATAAAGCTTGTGTTGGGGCAAGGATTTAGGGAAGGTGGCATCATGAGACTGTGGGGGAATCAACTCCGGGGGGGAAGGAGGAGGTTAGCTGGAAACAGGGGGCGGAGACAGTGCATGCCCCAATGGTGGTCAAATCCAGAGGTAGCTGGAGAAGGATCAGGGGACAGCTCAGAGAGGATCTGGTGGCGATTGCAACTTGTTGATTGTAAACAGTTATGTTATTGTTATTGTTGGTGCTATGTATCACTACTTAAATGTAAGGGCCCTTAGGAGGGCACTGGCCCAAGTTAGTTAGACACTCTGTGGACACAAGGACAGAGGTTAAGGGATTGTCACAGGTTAAAAGTTCATTCATAAAAGTTATACTAGCTATCGTATGAGCCTTTAGGAGGGCACTGGCTCAGGAAAGTTCTGTACTCCATATACATAAAGAGAGAGATAGGGCCTCATGCCAGGGATATAGTACCTTTGTTACAATATTATTCTATTCTAAAGTACACCCCTGAAGTTTATTGTTAGTTGGGGAGAGTGTAGTGGTCAAGGCCACGGAGATCTTGGACCGGTAGCATGAGCTATGGAGGTAGCTCTGCATTGGTACGGACGCGGGTAGTAATATTTCAGAGAGAGCCAGTGAGCGGCTTCGGAGAGTGCTGGCGTTTTGATGGGGATTCTATATAAGACGGAGTGGTGCCTCCGAGAGTCAGTCTGGTCCAAAGGGTCGGAGCAGCACCACCACCCCGGCTTAGCAGTTAACTAAAGATTAATAACAGAGTAACCAGGCATTGACACAAGGACTTAGATGGTGTGGCCCATGCAGGTGGCTAGGCAATAAAACTTCACTTTATTTGTACTTCTGCTGTTACGTCTTCTTCCTCCGGAGCTAAGCGCTTCAATATTTATAGTTAGATGGTGAGGTAGAATCTCTCTGTCCTTAATAGAGAACAATCTAGCTCTCTTCAAATGACTCAAGCGACTTCAAGTGACTCAGACTCTAAAAAAGAATCTCATGCAAAGTCGGCCTGACCCTCTTTGCAGCTTCAGGCAATATAGGGCTTTAAACTCCTTCATTATTATGCTACAGGCTAATTAACTCGAAATGTAAGAGTATACGGTACTTATTCACAAGTTGATAAGCAATTTAATCTAGAACAAATGCCGAAACTGTCCCCAAAGCACTTGGAAAGTATCACAGGTTTATTTCTTTTGCCAATTTATATATCTCCCTAAAATATTTGGGGACTTCAGTACCTATACAAATAAGCTGCATCAAAATGACAATAGAGGAAGCTATAAGAATCTGTCAGTTCGTGTGATCCCGTTATAGGCCTTGGTATGAAGGCCTAGTGGGTCAACCATTGCTTGAACTGGCACCTGGTGAGATAAGCACTTATAATAACAAGCATGATGGGTACCAGGTGTTACATAATGAACCCAAAACATTCTGCAATGAATACAGAGAATTATCTGATTGCTTGAAAATGCATCCTAGGTTCCCCTTATAACAATATTACCAGAGAGCTTAGCAAAGTAAGGTAGGTGATGCTCACTTGGTACTTATGAATTATAACTATTTTTTTTTATCGTAAACACTTCAACTAGCTACCAAGACACTCTTTAGTGCAAGTAGATGAAAATCAATTTAAATTGGGTACTTGAATTGACATCATATCTATAGGCCAGAAAACGTGGGTGGAGGAGGAGTCCTTAACAGAGCATTTCAAATACGTGTTGAATTTCATAACATTTTAATTTCAGAATAAGTCTGAAAATTAACAATTCGGACATAGACGGACACATAGAAGCTTCCCCCCCCCTCGACTTCCTTTACATTGGAGAAAATCCACCTCTATTTGCATATACTAAACTGGAGATTTTTTACGTCAAGATGGGAGCAAAGCATGCAATGAAGATGTCCTAGTAGATGATAAATATTACCACAAGGAAGTACAGCAAATAGACAGCTATTGAATCATTCTCCACATAAAAGTAACGCAGTAACCCATCAAGGGAGAACACCCCTCCGCGGGGGATTTTTGATTCGCCATTTGGCCACCAGGGGCAATTGGAGGGCAAAATTACTCTAAAATTGTTATAAAAATACATTGAGGTAATTTTTGATGCAGAATTCAATGGTTTCATTTAAAATGCACCATTTTCAGTAGAAATGGCCCATATTTTGATGGTAAAATGAACATTTTTCATGAGAAATCAACCTATATGCCTGTTCCTGGTTGCCATGGCAACCATTCCAATATTTGAAATTTTCAGATTTTTATGCCAGTTTTTGAGGATACTCACCAAAAACCCAAAGAAAACAGAAATGGAAAATTCCTTCTAGATAAAATTCTGTGATAAAAAACACCATATTATTATGATTTTTTTTTTTAAAAAGGCTGATTTGTTGTCTTTTTAGACATTATTATAGTTTATAATGTACTTAGAGCTTAATTATCGATTTCAGATATGAATAAGGACCTATGTTTAAGGAGGGGTTTTGGCATAACTACTAGGAATATTTAACCCAGTGATGTCTCATTTTAAAGATCTTGAGATGAACTTTGATAATGAATTTCCCTCCTGAGGGGTGTTTTGGCTTGACTGGTCACCTATCATTTACATCTACATATTGAATTCATCATGTTGATAAATACAAGATGTGCTTAACATGATTTTTTTGTAACCTTTCTGACTTTGGCTGGTTTTGATATGGCTGTAAAAGTCATAATTGCCATGTTAAAGTTGAAAGAGAAACCTGGGCTACATTTCAGGAAAGAAGAAAAATGGTAGATCAATATTACACGATACTGTGTTTTTTATGAGGACTCATATTATACAACACAGAACACATGTACCGATGAAAAATAGATTAAACAAGGTATCAACTGTTATTTCTACCTGGTGGGCCTAATTTGTAGTGCTGAAAACACTGTGGAGCTAGGATGTAAGTGTCATATATCATTTTGCTTCTTTTTTCTTTGTAGGGGGGCAGGTGAAAATTAACATTGACTAATTGCTGACAAACAGTGAGTAAGTACTGACATACATTGACTAATTACTGACAAATAGCGGGTTAGTACTGACATATAATAACTAACTGCTGACAAATACTGAGTATATAAGTACTGATATATATATTGACTTCTTGCTGATAAATAGTAGATATTGTCAAAGAATTACCCATCATTGGCGTGGAAAACAGGGGGGACAGGGGGGACATATCCCCCCCCCCCACTTTTGGCCAACTCCTCAAAAGGTCAAAACTAAAAGGTCAAGCAAAGGGAGGTCAACAATTGCAGAAAAACCCCTGGTCCCACCCACTCTGAAACTGCTTCCCACGCCCCTGCTCATTTACTTTTACTTGTTTTGGCATAATAGCCGCCCCCCCCCTCACTGAGTTGAATCCAAAATGATCATACTGAACATTCTTTATTGGCTGAGGCTTGAGCATGGATTGAAAACCCCTATTCTAAATGAGGCCTTCTCTACCATGAAGAATGAAAATCACAAATGGCTTTAAGATATCCAATACCTCTTGTTTAAAATCGGTTGTAAGAATGTCTGGCTTGATCCTTATGTTTGGTCAAAGTCCTCACTCAAAAACAATATAAAGAGAAGACTAAATGATGCACATATTCAGAAATACAACCAATATATTGATAACCCAGAGAATACTGGCAAGTATAGAATTATTAAGATGTGTAAAGATGATCTCAATGACATTTATTAAGAGCGTGAATACCTAAAGCATACAGAATTACCAAAAATTAGAAGCATTATTGCTAAACTGCGAACGGACAATAATCATACACTAAGTCTTGACAGCCTGTCAAGAAGATATAAAGGAAAGAAACCTGTCAACTCTATGTGTCCATACTGTAATACTGTACAAGATGTCTAGGCTAGCGCTAGTAAATATTTTCAGGTAGCCAGTCTGGCGAATTTGTATCAATTCTGATTAGCCAGATACAAAATCAATTAGCCAAAAGAACCAATGGACAATGCAATAAAAGACACTTAATTTCCATGTGATCAAAGGACGTGTACACTTTCATCTTCTAGCTAAGATTTGAGGTGGAGTAGGAGTTGGCTTTGAATATAAAAGGACAGTTTTAATTCCCCTTCTTATATCTGTTGAAAATAAGGTCTTAATCAGTGGACTATAGACCTATGCAGTAGTTTGGTAAAGGGGTTGACAAATGTGTTGGCATTTCCCCCCACTATTCCAATTCTTTTCCATATTTCTGAGAAATGACAGGACCAGCTACTCATAGGAACATATAAAGGAGAAGCTCAATCTCCAGAGGCAGAGAGTAATTGTAATACACTAGATTTGTAAAGTTGAATGCCTAAAACGATATAACAAACAATATGGAAGATGTTGGGATTTCATAATTTCTTCTATTTTTTAAATTTTTCTTTTAAAGTCTGAAAATTTCAGATTCATTGCATATGAATAGAGACAGTGTGCTTATTTTTTGTCATGTTATGAGCTCTCCAACGATATGCTACACTCCATATATCATATTCCCAGTTGGGACTTCTGGAAGGAGGATTAGCCAGTCTGGCTAATCAAATGAGAAAAGTGTTAGCCAGATTGTGATTAGATTCGCCACTGGCGATCTGGCGAATGGCTAGCGCGAGCCTAGGATGTCTATCATGTCTTTTTACATTGTAACATGCCTGAGATGATAAATACGCGGTCAGTCTTTGAAAAAAATACCTCAAATTCATTGATTAATGCAAAAGACACAATGACACTAGAAAACTCTCTCAAACACTAGCAGTGGCCCCATATTGTAAGTTATCTAAAAGGCCAGGAGCTGTGAACTGTATATACTCGTATATAAAATCTGTCTACAACAATGTAAATGAAAACCTGGTGCTGACATAAGTGTACCTGTACATTAGTCAATAAAGCCATCTTGAATCGGAATCTTGAATACCCATGACAGCAAACATCTAAATTTTGTAAGTGAGACCCCCCCCCCCCTACATAAAATCATCGAAGGAACTCCCAACAAAGCTCAAAATGATCAGAAAGAATAGGCGAAGCCATATTCCTCTGTTTCCTGTCTCTATTCTCAATGTTTACATTTCTCACTTGCGGTGAGCGATAATAGGGAAATAACACTATTCTCAATCGAATTCATTTTATTCTCACTTACCATACTCAATCGGTGGGTTTACATAATCTCTTATCCTAATACATGTTAGTTTGATATAATATTATGGTAAGGCTCCATATTTGATATTATTCAAGAAAAATGACATTTACTCCTGCTGCAATTCACACACTTGTCTGTTTGCCGCCATATTGGATTTCGCCAAGCATGCCGGAAGTAGATCTATGACCTCATTATTTTGTTTTTAAAAGTTAAACTGCAGCAGGAAATAAAAGAGTAAGACAGAATCGGTAAATTATGATGAATTCTTAAGACATTACCATCATATTTAGAACAAATTGCTGGATCCATCCATTGTTTACCAAAGAAAATGTGGGAATGACAGCTTGATTGAGGCTAGCTCTCTATGTGTATGTGCAGTGTCATGGCAACACTGAGAACTTATGGTTTTCGTATTTCTCAAATGGATTACAGTTAATTCTTTGATTTCAATGAATAAAAGGTGTTCTGGTGTTGATTCATGCACACAAATCCAGGTTTAATTATCAGGTATAATATCAGTTATAATCTTATTTATGCTGAAATAGATGAATACTGGCATTATTTGCCAGCGCCATACTGACTTCCACATTCTAAGATGGCCAACAGGCGTCTTGCTTTTTCAACATTCAACTTTGAAGGCTTATAGCACTTTAAATATTGCAGCTACAATATTGAAATTAAATGTGTAATAATTACCTCATCTTGGCTTTAGGCACATATCTTAAATATGGACTTATTCTAATTTGTTCTTATTGGAAAATAGATTTTGCTCACATACTTCAAACTCGAGGTAGCACCATTTTTTAGTGTCACAACACATTTTCGCTCATAAAATTTTTGTTATTGATTACATTGATTTCCTATCATACACAACGATAGATCTATCAAAGGGCTTTCGTATGGTGTCTATAAAATTTATGTACAATAAGGGGGGGGGTTGCTTTTTTGTTACTTTTAAATTTTTGAAAATTCCAGAACCCCCCAACTGCAAAAGCTATGGGTGTACGATTTTTCTATTTTTCTAACATGGTAAAATTCACGTCCTAGCTAATGATGATATTGAAAACTATTGTTTATATTCAAAAGCATCAAGATGAGAAGTTGTTTGGAGAACAAATCACCATTTATAGATACGGTGACAATCAAATACATTGACAAAAGGTAGATCCCAGGCAGTGAGGCATGACTAAGAACTAAGGCTCATCCAGAAGGTTTCAGGACAATACCCCTTGCATGGACAATGACCCCCCCCCCGGTTAACCCCTGTCATTAACCCCCCCCCCCCCCCCCACAGACATTAATCCCGTAGGACGTAATTGCATTAGGACATTACCCTCTCCTAGGTGTAAGGGTAGTGTTTGGGTTAGGGTATGGTGAGGTAAGGTTAATAGGCCAGGAATATTAGACTTTGAGGGTAAAGAAATTCGGAACAAGCTGATTTTTCAGTAAAGATGCCCAGAAGAGTCATGACATATATACTAAAACTCCCCGCAAATGCTCCTTGTGCTCGCTCAGAAATTCAAGATGGCGTCTAGACTGGCATTTAACTTCAAATACTGTTATTCTTCATTTTTATACTTGAGTTACCATGATAAAAATATTAACCCCCTTTAGATAGTTAGATACTTAGAACATTTTAGTTTTTGAAAGAACTCATTATATTGTTAGATACAGAACTCCTTTTCAACATTTGTTTAAGATCTTATACATTATTTATTTGATTTTAAATGGAAAAAAACTGTACATCATTATTGCTGTCAAGTAATTCAATCAACTAATTGAATAACCTGTTTTTATACATGTGTGTGTTGAATTACATTGGAACTAGGATAGATTGCAAACGATATGACTTATGTTTTTTGCGGCTGTTGTATGATTTCATTCTTTTGAACAATGAGTCACTGAAAACATATTGCCCAATGCACAACCTGCCAATTATTATATTAATAGCATGTACACACATAATGCTCAACCTCAGAGGAGTCCCTCTTTACATCTGTTATCACCATCAAGCATTGGTACCTTTCAGCTGCAACTTACTAGTTTCAGCAGCTTGTACAGTGCTGGTTGCTTGTCCATTCCTATTGGTACCAGAACTCCCTCATCAACTCTCCATCCCCATTTTGTTGGAGGTAAGGAGTTGCCCAGCCATTCCTGCACTGTATCATTGTGTATGGTATGCTCTGTGAGAACATTGCTTGCTTGCAGCACAAGTTAGGAGGTAGGCTGGACAATTGAAATGAGGAGCTCAGTGACCCTTTTGCAATTGCCCTCTTATAAGCAAAGTGACGATATTCTTGAGAAGAAACTTCTCTCTGGTGATCTCAACTTAAGTGTGTGTAAATGTACTTCTCATAAATGTGTCCATAAGTTCATAGTCTTGATTTTTTTTTATGGATCATATTCAAAGCCTTTTGTTTATCTTGGCAGTGCAAGACAGACATGGCATCACATCCTGTTATGGCGTGATTAAAAAGTTAATGATACCAAGTCTCTCCAGCCGCATTTTGCATTTTAGAAATGTACAGAATACATGGGTTAGTGGCACACATCATATAGATTTCTGATGACGTTGAGGCCCCCCCCCCCTTCACGGCTCCTCATGAACTAAAATATCCAGGCGCACTACCGCCACCTAGAGAGAAACAGTAAAGACTACTACACATGTTTAATCATGTGATACACACGTTTCGGTTTCAGCGACGGGCAAGGTTTCCCACCCACCCTTATTCCCACAAACTCTATGAGTAACGTCGTATATCCTACATATCCCAAAAATACAAGGGAGCACATACCTTACATTATTCACATGCACCATGTTATTTCACCATTACATAATACCTAAAACAGGTATCACTAAACTTTCATTTACTGCATAAAATGCAAGTTATTGTTCTACTCAAGTGTTTAAAACATGTTTGTATAAAAGAACACCAAACTTATATATAACTACTGACTCTACTTGTCCTTGATCATTATGGTAGATGACCTGAAGCATGGACATAAGGGGTTATCTCCCTCACAGTAAACAGGTGCATCTCCCAAATATCTGTCCTCTTGGCATGTAGAAAGTGTAAAACAAGTTCCACCTGCCTGACATATTGGACCCATAACTTCCTAGTTCTGCTTTGGATAGCAGCAGCCTCTAGAAGCTTAGAAATGACCTGCTTGAGCTCAGTTATGCATACTTCCTCTGGAATTTCTCTGCTACTCTGCTCTTGATATTGAAGAGATTGGTGAATAACTTTCAATCCCTCTTGTCTATGTTATCCATGCATTCTGGTGTCTTCATTGAGATAATTGCTGTGAATGTAAGAATGTGAGAATAACTCTAGAGCATGGCCTACAACCCACAGGCAATCAAGTGCACTGGCTATCTGCAAACACTTGTGATCTTCATGCATTGTAAGAGGCTGAACTAGAACTGACTTCAAGCCTGGGGCAGGAGGCTTGCCGTAAGTCTGAATCGGAATTTGTCCAAATTTGCCAACTGTTTGAGCAGATGGCAGCTTAACTAAGGTTTAATCAAGGTTTACAGTGGTGAATAATGTATAAGATGTTTAATGAATATTGATAAGGATTTCAGTATATAACAATATGAGTTCTTTTAAATGATTGAATGTTCTTAATATCTAATTATCTAAAGGGGCAACAGATTTTATCATGGTAACTCAAGTATAAATTGAAGAACAACATAACTTAAAGAAAAATGCCAGTCCAGACACTTGATCTTGAATTTCCAAGCGAGAACAAGGAGGAGTTGCAGGGAGTTTTAGCATGTGTTTAATGACCCTTCTGGACATCTTTCCTGAAAAAAAAATCAGCTTGTTTCGAATTTCTTTAACCTTTTGGCCTTTTTTGTGCTAGAATTCCTGGCCTATAACAGCAGGGTTTGGTTAGGGTAAGGTTGAGGGTGTTGTACCTAACATTCCTTCCCATTAATGGAGGGGATAATGTCCGATGGGTAATGCCCTCGAAATTATATATCGTATGGACCTAAACCCCTACTTGATTAAAAGTAGATGTTAAAGTACCACTTGGAGTTGGTTCAGTTGATATTTGAAGCAGTGGTCATTGCATGATAAAGTCTGCAAATGCCCATGTATGGCTTGTTTTCTGGGTGACCAACTAGCCATTTTGCCAGAAATCAAATCTTGTGTTGCATATTGCAAATGCTTTTCACGGCCCTCATAATTATAGCAAACTTTATTTTTGACTATATAGATGGCTGATATTTGTAAAAGCTCCATTATGATATGATATTATTGGCCAATAAACACTTTTGAAACTAAAGAAGATTAATAGATAGCATCAAGAAGTGACAGAAAATACTCAGTATGTGCTATCAATTGTTGGGAGAAAGTGATTTCAGCCAACCACCTTTTCATATTGAGCCAACCACCTCATACCTAAAGTCACTGTCTCAGAGCTATTAGCTACTGTAGGGGGGCAGTAAGGTTGCCCTGCACCTCTTGGTGTCTGGTCTGTACAAGGTTCCCAAGTATGGAAAGTGGATGAGCCAGATTAGTGTAGTGGTTAGCACTCTGGACTCCGGATGAAGGTAGCACGGGTTCAAGTCCCGCATCTGGTGAAACACTTTTCACTTGGTACCCTTTACATTGTTCATGCGTGGATCTACCAGGGGTAGTGTCTGGGTATCCAGGATTGCAATGCATTGATTAGGGTAAAGAATGAAGGCACTAAAGGTACATATTTTGAGAACCATTTGCCAACTGCACTTGCTAATCCCTATCTTGCTCTCTCTGCCACTATATGTGGTAGACCCGCGAAAACGTCTACACCGCATAGATGCTACCCTAGTGAGTAGTATTTGAACTAATATGTAAAGTTGTTGCACAACACTTCTGGTAATCACTGTAGCTGATGTGAGGTCGACCTCCTCAATACAAGGCTTAAAATGAGTTGAATCTCTATTAATATAAAAGCCCCAGAAGCTTTACAAAATGGTGTCAGAAGTGAAGATTTCTTCATCCATGCTGTGGTCTTGATGTAGTACAGAGAGAGCTCAATTGTCCTGAGCCTGGTGACGCTGCAGCTGCACCTCTCCCTTACAGTCTGCAGGAGGCTCTGGAAGCCTTTCAGGCTGATGAGACGATGGGTAAAGGTCTTAGCAAAACCTTTGTGGAGTGGTTTGTCCTGTGCAAAACATAGTTTGACCTCAAACCTGTTGAAGGAATCACTGATAAAGATGAGCTACTGATATCCAAAGTTCAAAAGTATGGGAGACTACTGTAGAGACTAAAATGCCATTTATACACTGACTCAAATAGAATAATTAATATTGTTTCTCAGTACCAGTGTACACTTATGCTCAAAATTGTTCACTCCAAGTAGCTGTAAAAGTAGTACCATATTCGTTCTAATAAGCGCACATGTGAAGAAAATTAATTGTTAGATGCTTAATTCCTTTAATCAAAAAATTAATTCTAATAAGAGCACGCCCTGAAGGCTAAAAATCATTGTTTTTACCATAAAACCTCCTTAATTTTACCCATCTTTTGTATTAATTGACACCAGGGGGGTGCGCCCATGGCTCAAAAAGAGTGGGGTGCGCTTATTAGAGCATGTGCCCTTATTAGAATGAATACGGTATTCATCCTCCTCGAATACAGATGAATGTATAATAATTATATTTTTACACCACATGAATGAGATATGTATTATGCTAACTAATCAACAAAGCCACCCTATACTTAACATCTGTAGCCATAGTACTTACTTTACATATTTACAAACTGGCTTTAGTGGGTTGTAGGCTGTACTATTCATAGTTGGAAACAAAGAAATGCCTTGAATAATGACAAGACGACCAATTTTAAGGGAATCTCAAACCAGCTGTTTTATCTGTCAGGTAGGATTAAATCTAATAACATTGCAGTACGTATCCACACACCCCTGCAACAACTTGTCTTGATCCAGACCCCTTTACCTACTAAATTCATCGTCTTTAAGCATTTTTTTTTATATAAAAAATAACAAAAGATAAATATAAAGATGATCTCTAAGGGATACATTGTCATTAATCCACCCCTCGGGGGCCGAGGACCTGCCTTGGGGGGATTCACCTTATATCTATGAATTTAATTGACTCGGGAACAAGCCTATTATTGCTGCTCCATGAGGGCATTTTACCTTCATATTTCAGATCACATTTTAAAGTCATTTTTCTGTTATAGCAGGGCTTGTTTTGTAGGAATATGACCAAATTAGACACATAAATGGTGTATAAATGAGTAAAACCGTAGAAAACATTACTTGCGGAGATAGGGTAATTTCCAAAATATTGCAGTTTCTACAGATTGCCCCGAACACCAGTTTTTCTGGACATAACCCACCAACAGAATGAAATTTCAGCTGAAAATTAATTTTTAGTCTTATTTCAATCTGTAAAGGGCTTCTTATGCACAGATGGCCATTAAGGGCCTACCATAGCAACCACTAGCAATTTGGTCAGGTTTGTAGTGTTAAGTCAAAATTTCAATGACCGAGCAACTATCCAATTAACAAGTAGTAATTTGTCCCTGAGTGCAGATATTGGTACAATAGATATTTATAAATCTGGATCAACACGGTAAAAGGTACGCCCGCGAGGGTGTGTGCGGGCGCACCTTTTTAATGGTTGATCCACAAATGCATACAGCAGAAAAGGCATAGCTAAAGAAATGATCCCCTGATAGGATATCATCTCAAAGAAGTTGGATTAATCATTGGCCTAATTTTCATCATTTTTCAGCAATTATATATATTTTCCATGATTTTGTGATTTTCTTTGGGGAATGCCACACCATATTTTGAAAAAGCAATGCCCTCTTCATCACCATGTGACTGTATTCAATACATAAAATTATGCAGTTTGGCAGCTCTAGAGCTTTCATTTGTCTAGTGCATGAGTCTTTGCTGATAAAAGTCGCTGCTCGGAAACAGCACTGAAAACCAGTAGGAATTACAGTGTGATCTACACATATGGACCTGCTCATATCTTGACATTGAGAAAGGCTGTTACCACCTCACTTCAGGATATGATAGGACAGAGTCTGAGGTTTCATGGAAAAACGTTTTAGTTTAATCTGAAGACCCCTGCCTAATTAAGGTTACATGGACGTAAATGCTGCCCTCTCGTGAGTCATATGGTATTCAGGCCTGCACTGAAGGGTGTTCTGACTGCTGATTGGTTTAGAATTAGACAGAAGAAATATTGGTAAAATTATGAAAAAAAATCACAGGTGTTCCATTTAGTAAATACATGGAATAGTAGGTGTGTTTTTATATTATGCCAGCCCTTGGGGATTTTATGAGGCATGCAAAAGTTAATCTGGCCAATGTAGATTTTTAGACCCAGAATAGGGTAGAATGGCACTAACTGCACATATCATTCCCTTATTTAAGATTTTCAGGGTTAAGCCTATCCAACATTCTGTCACATTGTGTATGAGGGATGAGTTAATTGCACTATGGTTGAAATTTTTACCAACGAACATTTTAGGCGGCTGTTTTTGTGTGTTACACTATATAGAAACATAGAGGAAATGGATTTAGTTCCCCGTGACCTCCATGTCAGAAGTACATGGTAACCGGTTACGTCTTTCGAGGAGAAGCGCTAACGTGGCGCCAATTTCGCTTGTAAAATATGAGCAGTAAACTTTCACATATTCACCGGTACCAGGGACACACTTCCGATCATACCGTTTCTCCCCGAAAGGGTTCACGATGGTAACCTTGCTATACTACAGCCATCTGGTGGATTGTTGTAGAAGTATACCACAATCTTTCTGACGTTACCTTCATCACACTGCTCCATACTCCACTGTGTAGATGTAAATCGAATGTAAAATCATATTATATATTATCATCACTAAATAAATTTGAATGAAAAATGGCTCTCCTGAATAGCTGAAACCATACCATTGATCTAAGCTTCTTTTTCTACGACTTTCTAAAAACAAATTTGACTGTATTCTACAAAACGCTAACAACGATCTTAGAAGAGGGCCAGAAAAGGTAGCGTTACTTTTCAATGCAACACTTTTCTAATACCTACCATCCCATAAACAGGCTAGCATGAAATACTATTGGACTTACCTATTCTATCTAGCATCTCGTAGCTCTGATAAAGTCCTTGCTTCTGCTATTTATGGTTCCCACGCATAACATGATCCATCTCTGACGTAGTGACGTCATATTGGCGTCATATGACGTCAAACTTAGCACGGGTCCCATGACGGGAGGACCTTGTAAGTGGGACCATAAAAGGGTCACTGTGAGATCACGAGAGTAACTCAGGCAGACACGGACATGGGTGAAAAATATGTGGTGTGATTTCCACAAACCAGGAGGGGGGACCATGAGGTCGGGGGGGGGGGAGGTAGGGGACGGATATGCAAGGCCCGGGATGCAGGCTATCCATAATCCAGGCACTATCCATATCCAGGATATCCAAAATCATTTCCAATTTCACTCAGTGTGCCGTCGTGATTCCCAGAGTGATTTATTTGATATTAGGTACCTAAAACACTTTGCATGAGATCACATTACATATTACATTTGTGATCTACTGTTATTTTTCCTTCAGTAAATGCAAATAAATATTTCTGTCTTGACTACAGTGTCAATAATTTCCACATGTTATAAAAGTTACAAAAAGCAACTCAGCATGGGTCCACGTGTTCTAATTGGTACAATTCACGATATTTATATAAAAAAAAAAACCGTTCAAGAACCCGAAAATGTGTTAGCTTTCTAACTTTTTCTGTTCTTACTACTCAGTTTACCATAAAAAAAATTATAATGATGAATAATACCAAATGAAATTAAATGATGCATATTACAACCTGCACAAATGTGTAAGTCTGAGTGTGCCTAGTTTTTACAAAACACCTCACCTCTTATTATTAGAGGCCAATGTCAGCCTCTCCAGCTGAGCGTGGCAAGCAGGAGCATCCCCCAGCTAGATCCTTCAAGATAGAATCGAGCTTGTACCAAAAATGTCATGTTAGACCATCCAAATTACCTGTTCGTCTCCACTTCACGCACAATGTATCTCTCCCAGTGAATGGGCCTTGTAGAGATAGCTCTAGAGGTCTTTATAACTTGAGTTACCGAGATCGTCAAGATCGAGCAGCATTGGTGCCTTCTTTAAAGCATGACCTGCCATAACGGTCAAACGCTGTCCCCTGACCTACCATTAGGCGCATCCATTAATTGATACGGCTTCTGCCGAGCTAATGATCTATGTTAGGAGTTGGGTCTACAAGAACAGATAGGGTGGGCAATGCTTGAATGATGGCAAAAGACAACTGTACAAATTACAATATTTTTTTTGTGTTCTTTTTGAAGTGTATCTATATGACTGCTAGATAAAATAGCCTTCCAATTAAGCCCACACCAAATAGGGCCACACTTGCACACATTTTTAGAATTCTAGTAGTCAATCCAAGGGTACCCGAGGGAACTTTCCTTTCTGAGAGCCCCCCCCTCTCTTACTCTGTTCTCTAAATCCTGTATCTGCCAGCTATGGTAACTACATGGGACCCAACAAGGTAAAACACCCCTCCGCGGTGGATTTTTAATTCCCCATTTGGCCACCAGGGGGCATTGGAGGGGCAAAATTACTCTAAAATGATTATAAAAATATGTTAAGCTATGCAGAAATCAATGGTCTCATTTAAATTGCACCATTTCCATTAGAAATGGCCCATATTTGCATGGTGAAATGAACATTTTTCATGAAAATTCAACCTATATGCCTGCAAAAATCAAAATTTGCAGATTTTTATGCCAATTTTTGGGGATACTCACCAAAAACCCAATACTGACAACAGAAATGGAAAAATTCCTTCTAGATCAAAATCTATAATAAAATTCACCATAATATTATGTATTTTTTTATGAAAAAGGCTGATTTATTGGGTTTTTAGACATTATTATGGTTTATTATGTATTTAGAGCTTAGTCATCGATTTCAGATATGAATAACGATCTATGTTCAAGGAGGGGTTCTGACATAACTACTACAAATATTTAAGCCAGTGATGTCTCATTTTAAAGATCTTGAGATGAACTTTTATAATGAATTTCCCTGCAGAGGGGTGTTTTTGCTTGCCTGGTTACACATTTCTAGATAATATTTGTATAGAATAGACGCTTACCCGGTGCTATGGTCTCCTATCACATAACCCCTCTGTCTACCTAAAATGTAATATTCATGCAATTCACAATAGCATTAGATCTCGTAGGTCCATATGTTTCACAGTCCTGTTCAAAAGTATGATTTGACATAGGGGATATCCCTATCTGAACCTGATATGTGCAGTGACAGCCGTCGACAGAAATACATTTTTCTTTCTTTATGACAACAAGGGCACACTATAGTACCCACTTTAGACAGATTGCCACCTGTCACGCCTCCTGACAAGAAAGTTGACAGGCTACTTAGATAGGGGAAGTAGTCGCCATATTGCTCATGCGACATTACTGTAAAGAAATGAGAAAAGTAGGTAGATAACAGGGTCAAATTTCTCATACATCACCAATATGGCAGGACCTCGTACATATAGTTGAAAGAATAACAGGGGGAGGGGCGATATCATATTTCTGACATCAGTATTTGTTGGTAAGGACATTCACTGGAATGTCTGCAGAGTGTTCCAGCGCTAGTAGTAGTATAGTATATGAGACCCTCATGGGGTCTGTTTCATAAAGTTTAAGAACCAGTTCTTGTCAAAATCGTGTTTCAGAACTAGGTTTCATAAAAATCAGAACAACATTAATGAAAACATGAAGTAGTTCTTGAGACTTCATGAAGTGGTTCTTGAACCTTCCTGAAGTCCTTCTTGTTTTCAAACTTGTCAGATTTACAAGATTAAGGACAACTTGTTCTTGAATTCTTCTATATTAAAGGAAAACCATACTATACCTTCTTTAGTGATTTATTTTAGTCATATAAACCATGAATGATACATAATAGTTGGGATTGTCTTCCTAGGCATATGTTAACAGAGGTTTTTTGTGTTAGTACATAAAATGTCATACCAAACATGAAACATGAAGTGCTTCTTGAAAACATGAAGTGCTTCTTGAAAACATGAAGCACTTCAGGTTTTAGGCAATATGGACTTATAAATAGGCCCATATATATCTGTGCTGTACTTAGACCTAGGCCTACAAACAGGAAGTAGTTACTGCACATGTGCAGTGGATCTTTGTGGAAGCCATATTGAGGGTAAGTTAAATATATCTAACTAAACATTATCTACCTGTAACATTAAACTATGGCATGGGAGGCATATAGGTAGGCACAAGTCATAGGAGGGTTTCTCAGAGATCAAGGGGATGTACAATTTCTGCAGGTTTTTGCTAAATTTCCAAAACAAATGGACAGTTATTGGTCAGTTTTCATAAACAGATGTTATCTATCTCATTGTGGGGATAGCGATGACCATAAAGCACTTTACAGCTCTCAATTTGGTTGAGTGACTTTGGGGGCCTCCTTTCGTGCCCAGAATTATTTGAAGATTTTACATTATCTTACAAAAGTATCAATTTGTTGATGAGACCATGTGTTATTCCTTTGATATGGGCTTTGCATTTTATTTTATCAATACTCATAACTCAGTGAAGACTTTCAGTTAAGGCTATGGTATTTCTGATTAGGTCTGGTAACCATAGTTACCAAAACATTCCATTTGTTGTCATTTAGTCATATTTAGTCTGTAATGTGCTATATAATTATAAAAGCCATAATCCCTGCAATCCTAAGACATAGCTTACAGAACTTTCAATACTGATTCTGCCTGCATGTGTAGTGCCACTTAGGAAACATAATGTGCTAGTAAAACTACATAGTCTCTATTTATGGATATGTACAGTTGTTGTAAAATCTAATGATAAACTGTGTGTATGATCCATTATCATTTTGATACCATGTCAGACTAAGACTGCATGGAGGGATCCCCTTTAATGCACCACTTAAAATGACAGGTTTTGACTCCCTGTGTCTGGTACATTGTGTATAGAGCCACATGAATGATTGTATCGTAATTGGGAAGTAATGAGCATTCCATAGAGGGTCTAACTTCGCAGATTGGACCAGTAGAAGTATCTGGATGGAATTTTTATTCAAGATAGATGCATTCAAGCCCAAAACCACGCATTTAAGCGCGCTTTGGCACCTAAGGGTTAACAATGCAACTGATGTACCCCAAAGCAATTTGCCAGAATTGGACAGGATCTCCATAAAGCATTTAAAAGATCTCTGTAACAGAAGTGATAAACTTCCTATAAACTCAAGGGCCGTAAAGCACCTTACGGCCATCGCTATCCCCACTGTGTATCCGCAGATTTTGTTGGAAAGGTGCTCAAAGAAATTGAATTCCCTCCCTGGCTTATGACTATGCCCTGCAGTGTGCAGACCATGGGGATTTAGAAACACTATGGCTTGACCCATCATTCTTTAAGGGGATGTTTGAGGGGCTTCCTACAGCAAAATGGGGTGACAAGTAATAGGAATATGCTCACCACATATAAGCTAATGTTCAGTGAAAAAACTGTGAAGATCAATTATCAATTCTAGAGCATTTTATGTGCCATGTACACATGAAATAGTAAACGTCCTAAGGGTGAAACATTTAATGCTCATTTCCTCTGGATCCAAATTATATCTCTAGAGAGTCACCTACACTCATATATCCTGTGTGAAATCAGCAATGGTGCTAATGATTTTTTTTTTCTTGATTCTAATTTTAACACTGTTTTACATTCAGGGTAATCACGATGCCCCGTACAACTGCTATCAAGTTCAAGAGCCGTAAAGCGCCTTACGGCCATCGCTATCCCCACTGTGTATCCGCAGATTTTGGTGGAAAGGTGCTCAAAGAAATTGAATTCCCTCCCTGGCTTATGACTATGCCCTGCAGTGTGCAGACCATGGGGATTTAGAAACACTATGGCTTGACCCATCATTCTTTGAGGGGATGTTTGAGGGGCTTCCTACAGCAAAATGGGGTGACAAGTAATAGGAATATGCTCACTACATATCAGCTAATGTTCAGTGAAAAAACTGTGAAGATCAATTATCAATTCTAGAGCATTTTATGTGCCATGTACACATGAAATAGTAAACATCCTAAGGGTGAAACATTTAATGCTCATTTCCTCTGGATCCAAATTATATCTCTAGAGAGTCACCTACACTCATATATCCTGTGTGAAATCAGCAATGGTGCTAATGATTTTTTTCCTTGATTCTAATTTTATCACTGTTTTACATTCAGGGTAATCACGATGCTCCGTACAACTGCTATCAAGTTCAAAAAGAAATTTATGCGACGGGAACTTGCCGCTGCAAGAAGGAATCAGCAGCCACTCAAGCGAGTTAGGAAAAGACGCCCAAAAAAGTGCACGAAGTGTATTGACCCTTTTGTCGAATGGCCTGATAGAGAAGATTTTGAATCATAGTTCAGATTGCCCCATGCGGCTGTGCAGAAGCTTAGCGACCAATTTGCAAGAAGTGGGTTTTGTTCCACGAAGGGTGACACTCGCAGAGGTGGAATCAAAATCCGTAGCAGGGTATGTATGCCACTAGGCGAACAAACCTCAAAAATCCTTCTTTCAATGTTCTTTCTAAGATCTCAAACGTTTCTCTGAATGTTATGAAAAATATTTAAACTACATTGAAAAACATTTTTTTAATGGTGCACAGAGATAACTCCTTATAAATCTCCCACTTGGGATTCTCCCATGTGAAATTCTCCCCCCCCCTTCGAAATCTCCCCTCCAGGAAATTTCCCAGCAAGAAATTACCCCCCCCCCTTAGTTTTGGGAAAGTACTGGGAAAAAAGTTCAGGAAAGTTTTAGGGCTATATAGGGGAATAGAACTAGGGATAGGCATACAATTAAATTTACGAGTTAGAGATGGGGTAAGTGTTGGGAATACAACCATTGCCAAACATTCTACATGTGTGTCTCATTCCCAGTGATTAACACAAGTTTGAAAGTGTTTTAAAAACGTTTCTATAAAGTTTGGATACAAACATTTCTATCTCAAAGGTTAAAAAAAGGTTTCTGCATACTTTGGATGCAAACTACACTCATTTTTGTCAATTTCAGGTGTGTCTTGCTTTGCGCTACATAGATACTGGTGCTAATTATAATGTTATTTGTGACTCTCAAGGCTTTTTGTCTAGAATAACAGTTTCAAGATGTGTGAATGAACTCGTTGGATTTCTCAATGCAATTTACAGTGAACACATTTCCTTCCCAGAAGTGAGTAGTTCCAGGGAGTTTTGTGTTGTAAGATATTCATATTCATGAGGACTATCAAAAATACTAGACCTACTAAAATCCTTTCATTGGTGTAGATATCACAAATGATGAGGGAAAACAAACATTTCAAAAGTGACATTTTATTCAATCTTAATAATGTTGAATCTCAATGACAGACTTCATTTAATGGGTACTCAATGGGGGTTTTGATAACATATATGTTGCTTGTTTATGTTTCTACAGAATAAAGCACTGTACGAGACTGGGGCAAAGTTCAATAGTGCACACAAGCTACCTGGATGTGTTGGAGTCATAGATGGGACGTAAGTAGATAATCACACGTTTCAAACAATCATGCATCTTGCACTGCTGCAAACCATATTCATAGAATTAATGTACTAAGATACAATTGTATTTCATTGTAATACTACTTCAAATTTGCCTCATCTTTCGTTTTTTAGTTATATCCCAATTCTTAGGCCCTACTACAATGAAGGTGCATACATAACAAAGCACAACCATCATGGACTTAATGTTCTGGTAAGTAACATGAAAAAGTCATCAAGTTAAACTTATCTTTTTCAAAATATACTTAGATACTAGATTTTTAACATCTCACAACATAGGAGTTGATTTTGGATATATGGAACATCCGTTATGACAAAATAAAAAAGCCCTGGCACTGTGTGTCCTGGAATAAAGTACGGCTTAACCATGTCAGCTGTTGACCAATTTGCTGAGAAGTGCAGCTTGTAGCAACTGTTACTATCAACTGTTGATAGGTTCTGTAAATAATTAAGAGAAAAAATATATGTATAAGCATTTTTTTTCAAGTGATAATGCAGAGGAGTTAACATGAGTAGGTTAGTCTCCAGGGAAATCCTAGTATGGCAGTAATACATCAGGATCAGTTCTAGGCCCTTTGCTTTTCTTGGTGTATATAAACTCCATAAACAAATGTGATAGAAGAGTGCAAGTATATCCTTTACGCCGACGATCTAGTAATGTACCTGAATGGCTCTGACCTTGAGTCCATGGCGGAGCAGTTGCAATTGGATCTCAATCAGGTGTCTCACCGGTGCGATGCCTATAAGCTCACTATAAATGTAGAAAAAACCAAGATAATGTGGTCCTGCATTGATAATGCAGTATGGATACCTCAGAATGCAGAGTATTCCTTCATGGCAACGAATTAGAGAAAGTGAGTGACATCTCATATCTAGGTGTGGATATTGACGAGTCACTAAAGTTCTGCGAACTACTGATATGTCTAGAGTAGATTTGCACCAAAATACCTCTTGTAAATGGTTGTTTGAGTGTAGAACCCGAAGTTTACTGAGCTTGATGTTCAAACTGTCAAAGAATCCTGAGATACTGGTAGTACCAGCCAGGAACCTGAGAAGTAATTATAAAATCATCTTTTCAGTACGGAGAGCTAGATTGACACTGTATGATAAGAGCCCCCTTTCTAGGGGTGTTTAATTATGGGATCAGTTACCTGGCGATGTACAAAGAAATGATACTAGGGAAGGTAAGCTTGATAATGTAAATCTAGTCTATAGGTGGTAGAATAATGAGTTAGATAATAATATGTCTGGATGGCCTGTGGATGAATGAATAATGAGACGTGAGCAACAATAACAGTTAATAGTAGCATCTTCAGATGTGTTATCTGTGACATTGCCATACAATAAAAGGTTTTTAAACTGTCTATTAATCATATAAATATCTGTCTATAAGCAAGCATCTGTTTACCAGCTATATTTTCTCCTTTGTGTACCATTTCTGTTTATTTTTGGTTGAGATGAATATCGTATGTAACTATGATCCTTTGACCAATAAAATATTTCAACAACAACAACATTGAATTTAAGGGATTAAGGTCTTCATCGGTTCATACTTTTATAGCATTTGGGAGAAGCTGGAATACAAGGCATCAGTGGTTACAATTATGACTGTAGCGATAATATTCACCCAGGGGAAAATGATCACCAATCAGAACAGTTGAGTAGCTGAAATATAGAAAAAAGCTTAATACCTTAGTCTATATAGACCACATTCATCAATGCACATATTTGTTCAAAGTGTCCTTACAAATACAATGTATATTATTTCATTGTAGATATGTTGTAATGCAGAATCAAGAATCACATACATGAATGCAGGTTGTGCTGGTGCTATGCATGATACTATGCATCATGTGTGGGAGATATCTGATCTTTGTATCAGTGCAGCACACGACAATCTCTTTGGTGAATTTTACATCACCGGTGACAACGGGTGAGTTTCTAGCATTAATAACATTGAAATGGCTTAGTGGTTATTCTTTAATTCTATGCATTATTCAACCAAACCTACTAAAGAAAAAGATGTTCTTATATGTCAATCTTTTAGCTACCCACTCTCTCGCTGGTGCCAGATCCCCTTGGAGGCTGATGAAATTGCTATTGCTTCTGTAAGAGAAAGGAAATGGCATGATCGCTTGGTCTCCTGCCGTTCCTTAGTTGAAAGGTGCATTTCACAGCTGAAAGGGCGATGGAGGTGAGCTCAACAGCCAAAATAATTATCTGAAAGATCTACCAAACAGTCCGCAAGATGTGCAAATCTGCAAAGTGTACAATACCATAATGTATATATACTCAATCTTGACAATCAACCTTCTGATACAAAGCTATTTTCATAGCACTCATCATGGAAGGAATATCGGTTATTTTTTGTCATTTGGTCCTCACAGAATTTTAATATATTCTTCTGATAAATGTTGTTTCACTGAAGACATGGTATCTAAATACATTGGTCTTCTTTCTTATATCAATCTCATGCCAGGGCAGTGGCATTGTGAAACAGCAACCACTTCAAGTAGCTGAATTGGTGCAGGCCTGTGGAGTCCTCCACAACCTTGCCTTGGATTCAGGATGCTCTGAGCTATCACCTGAAAACTTTGTTGATCCAGTATATGAGGATGCAATCAAGCACCAGGCTCGGGTGCGCTTTCGTGAAGCACAACGCTGCATCCCTGCTGCTCGTGTCCCAAGGGGAGGCCCTGCAAAAAACCCTGCAGCTCGCCTTAAAGGTGGTCGAGAAAAAAGAGCTGAACTCATGGATAACAGCACTGGGTGCATGTTATCCATGGATAACAGCACACATTACAAAGGTCATTATGCATGCATCATGGCATGCAATATTGACAGGTATCAGAATGGGAATATCCAGAAAAAGCACCCAAAATCACAGAAGTCATGTAATAACGGCAAGTAGTGCTGTCTGGGGCGCTTGCAATACTCTGTACGGAATTAGAGGCCTTCCACAGGGAGAGGTACAGTCGTACGTGCTTTCTCCCTATGAAACGCTTATCTACATCAGATCAAGAACCACTTGTCTACCTAAGGTAGATAACTGCTTCTCTACCTCCGGTAGACTACGAACTGCTAGCCTACCTCAGGTAGACAAGGAACCGCTTGTCTACCTCAGGTAAACAACTGCCTGTCTATCTCAGGTAGACTATGAACTCCTTTTCTACCTCAGGTAGATTAGGGACTGCTTCTCTACCTCAGGTATACTTGTGCCCTGCAGGTATTGTGGGCATATACCCACAGGCCATGCCTGGTGCCTTTTCCCCCAGATTCTGGGGAGAGGTTCACTTAAAGTCCACTAGTTTTAGATCTCCAATCATAGCAGCCTCGCGCAGGCCAGTCGACTCTCATGGCAGCAGGCGTGTAAGAGCGTCTGGCAAAACTCATATCTCAGACCGGTCACTAGGGGTTCGCCAGCCACCAGCAGTCACCAGCGGATCTTCAAGATCCCCTCTTTCCCAAAGGCAGAGGGTAAAATTGGGTAATATCGCGCATGCTGAAGTATCGTGCATATGTACTTCATTATGTATATTAACAAAGATATTTTAGATATTTCAAAATTTTCAAGGTCGAGTGTAATTGGAATTTGATCAATGTACAGTCCCTTGATTCTTGTCTCCAAGGATCAAGTGTATTTGGAATTTCATGCATATACAAATTAGAGGATTGCAGTGTTTGTGTGGTTATGATGCTAGGAGAGTAATCATGGTATCTGGAAATCTGTGCAATTTTAACATTTTTCCGATCAATTATAGTGAAAAAATGGAATTGAGCAGTCCTGTTTGTTCTTTCGTCAGTATGCTAATTATTGATATGTGAGAAACACATTGGAATCTAACCCTCCATCTATGCTGTATTTTGAGGCAATAAAATCAATTATTAGAATGTCGTACATGTATTTTTCTTTCTGTTGATCACATTTATTATGAGGTTTACATTATGGCTGTGGAGACTATTATGGCAAATGGTCAGAAATGTCCTCATAATTATGGCCTATCAGGCCTATTATTGTAAACATATGGTAATCATATGGGCCTGTATCTCTCATTGAAACTGTACATCATGATTAAGAGCTTTTCGTTAGAAATATCAATTTTGCATTTTGTCAATACTTAGATCTATGCATATCTAGTATTCTGACGAACTGCATTACAAACATGCCACCCTGGGAGCCCTGAGAAACACTCCTGCTGCAAGGGAATTAGCATGAGGAAAACACAACTCCCAATACTTCCTACCCAATGCATCAATCTGCACTGCCCCCAAGTGGTCAAAGTGGCTGGAATGAGTACTCCCAGACTGTACTATTGATACAGTTGGGCGCCAGAGACTGCAATCATAGTCTATATGCCAGTTTCACTAGTCACAATCACAAGGTGGAGCCCCTGTAGGATAGCCAGCTAGGAGGGCATGGTAGTCACCCAGCCCAGGAAATCTATGTAATCCCCATGGAGAAGGAGACACCTCTCAGAGATGAGGTTTAATCTGGTGGAAGAAATGTCCCCTCACCTTAAAATTACAGGTACATAGAGAGAAAATGTAAATCTTCCTATCCCTGCAACATTAGGGAATTATCTTTAGCCAAAATCGTTTTAGACTTAGATAAATATGAGTGACCTTACAATTTTGAGAGCTAAGAAAAGTGGTAGAAGGGGATGGTGTTGGTGGTCATAACACACCACAAGACAGGTACCATGGGCCCTTAAGCCAATTAAATGTAGATTATCTCACCATGGAGGAGTGTGTTAATGGTCATCACAGGCCTGGGTTGGGGGTGTTAATGGTGTTTATTATCTTTCCTCCAGTGTCCACCACAGTAATGGCAGGTGACAACCCTGGTCTCACCACCCCCTTTTCTTTGAGAATCATCCCTCCAGTAGTGCCCCTGTAGCAGGGCCAAACTGGTCAGGTCAACACTAGCACCACCTAGTGTATTATGGTTGATGAAACCAGTGTATATATCCAAACTTTTGTATAGGAGAGATATGTGTACCTTTGGGGTGAAAAGGTGCCCCTTGTGAGTAAATGTGAAAACAGGGGATGATTGACTGGCAACCTTTTAGACATGGCCTGCCTGTATACATGTACCCAATATACAGGCAGGTAGCCAAACTATACCTCAGGTAGACTTCTGCTTATCTACCCCAGATAGACTAGGAACTGAATATTTGAAAATGAGGTCCAATTCTCATGAGTTTACATGGGGTTCTAAAGTATGAAACAAGCCCCAGACTCAGCACCAGTGATAAGGTGTCTTAGCTTTGATCGGTCGATTCTGATGTCTACCTGAGGTAGATTACTAATAAGCCACTGCTTGTCTACCTGGGTAAAGTACCCTAAAGGCAACCCCCTGGAGTTGTATAAGTATAAAGTATAAGTTGCCCCTCCACTCTCAGTGTTTAGTTTGACTATCAGAATTTGGGGTCCCCTTCCCTTGTGTACCGCAATTATAAACTGTAAGTGAAATACCAGGGGCTGGGGGGCACTCCCTATATGTTCTATAGTTTCTATGTGTGAACATGCCCCTGGCTTTAGTACCCTAATCAAGGGTACCAACATATTAAATTTGGAATCCTTTTCGAGGGGGGATGTCAAAACGCACCCCCAAATAAAGGGGGAAATCTGAAAAATGCCCCCCTATCCCCAAGATTGGTCCGAAATTGACCTCAATAAAAAGCAACTATAAGAAAAGTGTAACTGAAAACGCTCATTTTTTGGCTTAAAAAGCACCCCTTTTCAGGCATCATACCGCCTTCCGGAAAAAAAATAGTATCTTTTTCCAATGAAAAAAATAGGAATTTCAGCGCTTTTTGGGCGAGAAAATAGGATAAAAATAGGAATTTTGACGCTTTTTGGGCATGAATATAGAAAAAAAAAGGGTTCAAACAATACTTTTGGGCATCTTATGATGTTTGATACTGTATGACAACAAGCTGCAAAAAGGGAGGTTCCAGGATTTTGAGAAAAGAGGGTAAGGTGTGTGCATAGCCATGGGAAGACACTAAATGGGCTAGAGGCTGTTCACAAGCGAAGCTCCACTAATTTGTAAGTGAAACAAAGCCAAGCAAAATGACTGTGGTAGGCGGTATGGGGGCATGCCCCCAGGAAAGATTTGAACTCAAATGGGCATTTGGTGCATTATTAGACCTCAATTATAAAGTATTGATGCATGGCCCCCCCCCTAGGAAAATTTTCAATTTTGGATGGTGTTTGGTGCATCTTTAGTTTACTGACAAATTTTCCAGCTACTGCTTAGGGGCTGGTTTTATTTATTGGACAACAGAAGGTTTTCGCTTGACACTCTCGCTTGCCAAGTCTAACGCAATTTTGAAATCTAGATATTCTTGACTACAGATGAGATGCAGTTCTAATCTCTAATGATATACTGCAATGGCGGCGTTAGGCTGCTGCAGGACTCTGTGGGGCAAACAGGTTCATCCTCTCGCTGCAAGGGTGTGCTGTACACAGCAAGTATATTACATCGCTGTCCAGCATTGCCTCCTCTGTCATTTCTTAGACAATTTTCACGGTGCGAACCAGTCTCCCCTGAGCAGTACCACAGCTTTAGGAAAGACATAGATAACTTTTTATAACATATAATGAGTCTTGTACTCTGTTGATGCTTTACAATACATGAAGCCTATCCTCCTTGTAACTGTAAGGGTAGCAATCATGTTTTCTCTATCCCCAGAACTTGTATATTACAATACAATATCATATATTCTGACTTGGGTTAAAGGCCAGGGTAGGAAAATTCAATTGGTTTAAGGGTGGATGAATGGTGAGATTAGACTGAGGGCAGACTGGTTGGAATATCAGTTGGGCTCAAGACAAGGGGAAGATGAGAGATGGGGTGATGGAATGGTGAAATCTCTGCCCACTCCTCCCAATCATCAAGCCATTACTAGCAAGCCATGTAAATTAAGGGGCTTAGTGCAGGGGCTTTCAAGACACCTTCTCCTAGTACATGTTACTTGTGTTTTGTAATGTGTATGCTCAAAATAGGAGTGGATACAGGGGGTAACCTTAGAGCAAATGTATTTTCCCTCCCCTAAACTGTGAATGACAGGAGAGGGAGACCACAGATAGAACGAAAGGGAGGGAGGGCATGGGGAAGGGGAATGCCAGGGAATGATGAGAGGGACGAATAAAAACATACAAGGGATGAATAAAGGCAAACACATTACAGAATGCCCCCCCCCTTAAAAAAACCTGAAAACTCCCAGCAGGTTTGCTGTGGGAATACAGACGTTGAGTTGTTCCTGAGCAAACTTTGAAAATATCACTGTCAAAACATGCATTTTGGCCTTATCGTAAGCGGTGTTTCAGTGCAGGGCATTCTATTGACTTCTGGGAACCACTTCATAACTTCGATCTATTTGGGATATTAGGGGAAATGAAAACACATATTTGTGGTAAGGAGACCTCTCCAGAGGGTAGTGACACCCCCCCCCCCCCAATCCATGCCCGTGGTTTTTTTTTACAGCGAACATCCCTGATTCAGAGTTCGATTAAATGTCATCTTGAGTGACAAGGTCACTGACAGAATCGTCAAAACTGACATGAAAATTATTGTGTTTCCAGGCACACACAACTTAAAATGAGAAAAAAGTTCTCATCTCTCTGAAAATAGGAAAATAGGATTTTTTTGCTAAAAAATAGGAAAAGAATAGGAAAATTTGCCAAAAAAATAGGAAAAAAATAGGAAAATAGGAAAAAGTATGATGCCTGCCTTTTTCTTCAAAATAGCCTAAAAAGCACCCCTAATCAAGGGCCCTCGAATAGCAGCTGTAGCCAACACTTTGGAGGGTCTTGTAGGGTAATTTATTGTTCAAAGAGTAGTGAAGAAAACGTGTATTGCCTAACTTGTTTTCATAGTAGCAAGGATAGTATAGGGAACCTATACTATCCTTGATAGTAGGCTGACTGAAAAGAAATTACAGCAGACTGCACTTTTCACATAAACGAGTTTGTGAAAAATTATAATTTACGAATACATTGTACAAAAACAGTTTAATTTTTGTTTACGTTTGCCTTTTGGCAAGACACTCCAGGTAGTGTTTGGAACAACCAGCTCTGACAAAATCTCCTGTAGGTGCAAGGTCAACCAGAGCAATTCCGGAAAGGAGTCCGAGACTGGCCATTTTGACTTTCTTTTCTATTGGAAATGGTCGGTGTCAAGGGATGACTCTAAATCTTAATGTAAGGGGAGAATGTCTTGCTCTAGGTCTTGTAAAGTGCTGGTTAGATCAGGATCAGTATTCGAGAATATTGATCCTGGAATTTTTATATTTCATTGATACAGCGAGAGGGGAATTGTATAAACTGATTATGAAATGGGGGGGGGGCTCTGGGAAGAAATGTATCAAAATATAAGAGGAAAGGAATAAAAAAAGGAAAGGAGGGGAATATGGGCGAAAGGTCACGTCAATCTTAGGCAGTGGTCATTATTTATCAACAGGGGGTGGTGGGTTTTCGTGCGGATGCACAAAAATCTTTTATGCCTCCCCTCTCAACGCAAAAAAAAAGATTTCCGGCCCCTCTCAGCATCAGTCAAAAAGTTTTGCTCCCCCTGTGCCGGAGAATTTATGCGCCCTTCTTTAATCTATAGTAGCGCACAGGCTTTTTTGCTAAAAAGAGGGTAAATTGTTTACACCCCCCTCAAACCCACCACCCCCTCCCTGTAAATAATGACCACTCCCTTAATGATTCATTTTGCTCTAAAGTGAACTGTTTTAAGGCAAGGCCCCAACAGTCATAGGACACCCTGGAGCAAGTAGACCAGCAATATGGCTGACCTTCTAATACAGCTTGAGTTATGTACGATTTGAGTACCTCTATCATGCCAGTCATTATGCCTGTCAGTATACATGTTTTACATCGACCTTCCAGATACTACGACCTTGAGGTCAACAATACCTCGTACCCGGATGTCAACAGCCCTCCAACACAACCCTGGATTTCACCCATGTACTATATTCCCTTTCCCCAATAGAGGAATCTGCTTGGAGAGGCAAGGGATGATACCCACCTTCCTGACCTCAATCAGTGCTATCTTCTCCTCATGTGGCGCCATCTTGTGGTGTTCATGCGACCTCTTCTACCTCTACCCCTCACATCACAGTCAAAGAGCCTACTTCAGAGTCCAGGCACGAACTATGCTATTTATTTCTCGAAATATCACAAAGTTAATCTCTCAATATGTGGAGAGCTCATGGCCATTTCTCAAGTGGAATGCAGGGCAACCTGTTTCAACCATATTAATCTATATACATGTTGAATATTATTCATACTTCTAGACATTTTATACCTCTCGGGTACAATCCATCAGGCATCACTCATACAATTCCTGTGCACAGAGGTTGGGTGATTTAGCCCAGTCAGCCATACACTCTCAGCCCCAATTGTAAATAGGCTATAAAGACCACTGTACTTGGTACAGGGCTACCCACTGTTGGGTCTTTGGATTTGTACTAACAGCAACTACCACTGTTTTTCCAAAATAGAAGCTATCTACTGTAAACCCCTTCCCGCGGTCTAACAGTGTAGGTATGAATCAGATTGTTGATAATCATCAAAGCAATACTTACTGTAGTATGGATCTACACAATTTTTCTTCATCAATATTGTTAATTTGTAACAAGATGGTGTGTTATGTTATTATAGCTGTATATACAGTCTATGGTTATCAATTGTATTTGTGCAGAGGAAGTTTGCAGAGAACAGACATATAAGAATGAAAAGAGATTGGTAATTAGGATGAAGGGATAAAGGCAAAGACAGGCATATACATAGGAAGAGTCAGACAGGCAGGTACAGTGGCCCAGGAGGGCCAAAATTTAGAAATGAAAAACAAAATAAAAAATTAAATGAAAATCAAAAATCAAATTTCCTTCACAAAGTCAATGAAGAATGAAAATCAAAAATTCAAAAATGCAAAGTCAATAGTCAATGTAAAATGAAAACTCAGTCATCATCTGGTTGCTGTCAACTGTCAACTGTCAATCAAAATGGTCCAACTTGTGACAGGTATCTTTTAACATTGAGGAGTGTGTGAGGAGGGATGGAGAGTGTGAGTAGGGGAATGGGAGGTGTGGGTGAGTAGGGGAATGGGGAAGGGGTGAGTATGGGGATGAGGGGACTTTGTATTTGATAATGTGAGTTGACAGTTGACAGCAAGCAGATGGTGATTGAGTTTTCATTTTTCATTGACTATTGACTTTGTGTTTGACAATGTTAATTGACTTTGTGAATGGAATATGATTTCTAATTTAATTTCATTTTTGATTTTTTGTTTTTCATACTTCATTGACTTTGTGAATGGTATTTGATTTTTTATTTTCATTGCATATTTAAATAATTGTTTTTCATTCTTCAATAAGTTTGCAATTTGATTATTTTTTCATTGCATTTTCATTTTGTTTTTCATTTCTAAATCTTGGCCCTCCTGGGCCACTGTAGGCAGGGCTTGAGGCCATTTCTTGATATCATACGACTAGAGACAGCCAGGAGGTTAATTCAAAAGTCTCTGCCATCGCTACCTATGAGATGTTAGTGATATCCTTCCCTTATTCTTTACTGCTATGGTAAGGTAGGCCTGCCTTCCTTTCTGATAGACAGCTACTTTTTAGTGAGCACTGTTAGCCTCAGCCCTGCTGTCACTATTCCATGCAGCTAACAACTGTGCAGAGTGGCAACAGGTCCACAGAGAAAAAAAAAGCAGTGGAAGGTAAAAAATAGCAGTGGAAAAACTTGTTCTCTCAAGACTGGCTACACTGGGGTTCTGCTGTTTATAAATATATACCCTGTCGGGTGCACTTGATTCTGAGTGTCTTTAAGTGCATCACCCATGTGTATATTTAGAAGGGCCCTTTTCAAGGAGGGCTGAAGGGAGAACAAGAGGTGCATGAGAGCTTTTGGTCAGTCACATTGGGCCTAGGAACTAGTAAGTCACCTGTTTCTGAACGATCAAATTATACAAATGTAACTGGTATTTTAGAAGTACAGTGCCCCCCCTGCACCAACTAAGAGAGAGAGAAGGGAAGCATGAAGTTACTATGGCCTTAACGCATGAATAGACTCAAGAGCCCACAAGGACTCTCAGCAGGTGCATTCACTTTTGTGACAAGGAATGTCCCCCACACAGGTGCTCTTGAACTCAGGGGAAACCACTATCATTTCTCAGTATAAAATAAGGGGTGGCGTTAGTACTGGAAGTGGAATAGTGAAGAACTGTATAGTACTTCCTATTAGTGACTGGCCTAACACCACTAGCTATTTTATTGTAGTAACACTATGTCTTATGAGATGGTAAGAGATGTGCCTACGCTTACATTGCATAGGTAGCAATGGCAGAGCCTTTTGAATTAACCTCCAGTATGACTTAGCATAGCCTACCTTGGAGAAAACAAGGGGAATGGATGAGGCAGAGGCATACAGAGGCATACAGAACACCTGGAAGTAAAATGAGATGATGGTAAAAAAGAGGTCTTAACGATAGTACGATAAACCTTAGCAGACTCAAGCAGTAAACCCACTCAACATTACCCATGACATTCACAGTTATGAAGCTATTTGTCAAGGCATTTCAAGCTATGCCTCAGAGCAATGTTATCCTACAGAGCCTGAATAAAACAGTACATTCATTACAGTCATACATCAATCCATAAAGAATTCCTATCGGAATATGCCAAACAATTTAGACTACTTAGTCATAGGTTGAAAGTAACACATGCCATGTGTAGAAGAGATCTATTACAACAAAAGGTAATAACAGTTGGATGAGAGTTATGTAAAAGCATTTTAATGCTCTTGGCACAGACATCTTTCCAACCTGGGAACCACCACCAGGAAAATGCTGGCAGAAGGCTCCAAATACCGACTTTGCATGTTGACCAGTGGGTGCTAGTACCATGCTGGTAGTGCATTCAGGTGTGACTACACTGCAGCTACCAGCTCAGGACCTTGTTTCAATAGATTCTATGACAGGTTCAGCCTGCTACGACTTACGATGGGTCAAATCTTACCAGGCGATATTAGGATTTTGGTCATAGTGACCAAATAGCTGGCTACATTACTGGGTGATCATACTGCCTGCTGGCTAAATAGCCATCACAGCTGTGATTCAAAAAGGGACCCTGGTATGACAGCCCTCTGTGTGAATAATTAGTGGCTACTCTTAGCTGCTACCCCCTGCACTCCTTTGCTCAAATGTACCCAATCTGGGCTCTTTACACTACTACCTGTAACCCTGTGACCAGTGCCTTTGGCCCTGGGATTATGGGTACCGAGGCGGGGGTAGGGGGGGGGGCTGGATTTGGTAAAGAGGATAAGGTATTTCTACACTGCCCTCTCCCACTCCTTCATGCTCTGCCCACCCTGCGTCTCACTCCTAAATCATCGGTACCCATACACCCTGCGTCTCATTCCTGTGGTGAGATGGGGGGGGGGGGGCAAATCTTTTTCAACCCCAGGGGTGATTATCTACCTGTTTTCAGACAAAGGCCCTTGTGTTACTGTAGGTCAAAATGGCAAACTCACCACTCCAACCCATTGTATTGTTTTTCCCCCGTTTTTGCCCCTTTTTTGCCTTTTGCAGCCATGTTTTTCCCACAATATACAATGGGAAACCATATCCTGATTACAAACATGGTGCCACCATGCCTACATGTCAATCTTCGTTTCGGCCTGTAATAACATTGTGAGTTGATCCAGCAGCTAGGGCAGTGATGTAAGAGATTTATAAGTGGGGATAACCAAGTGGGGATAACCAAGTGGGATCACCTATATATCATTATATAGTTACTGCAGCCCTATGCTCATTTGAAAACAGGAGTGCAAACTAGACCATGAGGGAGGTATGACTGGTCACTATTTAGCCAATAGTGGCTCCTACGACTGGGAGCTATGACTTCCTAGTGGTGGGTATTGAGTCAGGAGTTGAATAAATAGCAGCTCTTATTTTGAGGCCTGTACTGTAGCTTACTATGTAGTCACTAGTATGGAGTCATTTCTTATACCTTCCACTAAGATTTGGGGGCATCCTGTCATAGAGACTATTGAAACACAAACCAGGCCTAATTAACATGCATTCTCACAAGATTTGCAGCTTCAGGGGTCAAGAAGCCCCTCTATATATTTTCCACACCTGGAGGTGTGAAAACTCCACACCTGGAGGTGTGATGAGTGATAACCCACACTAACCATACCTTTGAAGTTGTATTCATATTATTATGCCACTCTGTGTTAATTAATGAGTATTAATAGTACTTCTGTGTGTAGGGTGAGACAGAGTGGATTCCCACCAGGTATTACATAACTGTACAACCAGTGTAAGGTACATGCTGGTGGCCAGCTTCAGCTAGACACTATGGTGCCAACCCTATTCCGCTAGGTCGGAATAGGGCATGGGGGAGTTCATTCATTGCACTCATATCCACAATGGCCTGCCTATGGATCAACCCCACATGATCCATGCCAAGCTATATAGATGTGCAGACTCTAATATGGCATATTGACGTATGAGGAAGGAAAGACAAGACCTATAATTGCCAATATGGGTCTGTCACAAAGATGACCACCCTTTATTAATAAAGAGGGAAAAACCATAAATGAATAAAACATTGTCTCTTTTAATTAGGTTCCTTCTGCCATAGCAGATAACAGATACTCCTATGAGCATGCCTCTGAGTAGTCTCATCAAAGTTTTACATTTGCATTAAAATGTTCTTCTTAGACAGCATTCTAATCAAATTAGTATGAACAATTTCAGGTTCTGCCAGACATTGTGATGACAAGATTATGACAGGGGGATTTAATTGCCATATCTTGCGAAACAGCTGCACCATTGCTTGTCCTATGTGTTTCTAGGGGACTGAAAAATTATGCTCTAATAGAATTATGCTTATTAACGTGCTCTTGCAAAATAGATTGGGGAACAAGAACAGAATAATGTGATATCACTATTCGAAAATAAATTGTTAAAAAAGCTTGAAATACATCGTTTTCAACTTACTTAGGTACCTATCATCTACTCATGTTCAACAACAAAAATAGAGTGAATCTATTTTCTTTCTAAAATCGGGACAGGCTTCTTCTTTCTCTCTTTTTCTAGAATTGCTGATAGTTCAACTAAATGACTTGGGCTCTAGGATATGATAAAGACATTGGTCACTGAACTCGTGCATGGTACCGGTTAAGAGTCATACAGCTCTGGCAAGAGGTTCATCTGGAATGTGTAACTAGGCTAGCAGTTGTAAGTACACAGGGACATGCGAGCCGTCTGGAGGCCATTTCTCAATGTACTACGACTACACACAGCCACTACGATTTAAAAATGCCAAGAATAAGCCAGGCTATCGTAGGAACTGCCCTATGACTGCTCACTACGATTAGCAGCTATGCAGTTATTGCATAAGGTTTAGTAGGGCAGTCGTACTGGTGCAGACATTAGGGACTACTAGTGCATGGTACTGTTAGGGCCAAATTATTAGTCTCTCACTACAATTTAAAGGGCAGCAGTCGTAGTGTGTTAAGAAATGGCCTCCTGTTCTCATACTTAAACACTGGTCCTCCTGCTGGGCAAGCATCTCTAGATGTCTTAAGTTGGCTTTGCTGACACAGAAAGTAGTGTCCAGGCTTTATTACGTGAACAGTACATAGCTAACTCTAAACCAATTTACATCCTAATGAGAGAGGATAGTGCTCTATAGTCGTGAGGATTCGAGCATGAATGAAGGTGATCTGCTGTTTGTTAAGATGTTACGCCACATCAGGAATTGTATTGCTCTTTTCAGATAAGGGATGGCAGGATAGGGGGAGGAGTGACAGGGTGGGGTGAAAAGCATGTGAGGCCTAGACAGAGAAAACCAAACATCTAAATTCAGGTTTGATACATGTCGGATCTAGACAGAGAGGTTCGTTGGAAATGGGGGATGTATTAGAAATGAATGGGTGCAGAGAGGGAACGCAGATGGGACAGAGAGTGAGCGTAAGAGAGACAGAAACAGACAAACAGAAACAGGGGGAGAAAGGGACAGACAGACTCAGAGACAGACAGCCCGACAGAAACAGGCTCAGAGAGACAGGCAAACAGGCAGAGGAGAATGAGAGAGAAAACAAGGGAGTTCTTGAACATCAACTTTAAGTGGGCACCTGAGTATGTCAAAACATAGTGGCAGCTGAAGTGAAAGTGAGATTAATTATAGGTATAGGCAAGTCAAGAAAGTGGATACATTCACACCTGTGAGTAGGGCAATATATCATACACATCCACCACACAGACTCTCTACGCTGCTAGTGTCAGCACTATTTAAATGTAGTAACATAGAATGATATATATCCGCACTGCCTATAACAACTTGAGAGAAATTGGGTATAAAAATTAACATTAAGCACTGTAAAAAAAATGTCTTCAAGATAACAGTGGAATCCTTGTTCCAAAATTGCTAGAGATATGTTATTATTTTTACAGAGATTCCTGGAACCACCATACTGCCACCTGGGGCTTCTTGTAAAAACTACACTGGTTCACTGCAATATGAATATGGTGGTTCACTCTACATGTTTAAGGGGCTCTCTGCTAGATTCAACAGTTACTTTTTACAGTGTAAGAAGTAGCAGTGAAGGGTCAACTGCTACTTAGTACCTCAATCACTGCCTTTGTCTATAGATATTACCTGCTCCAGGGGCTGCCTGCCTGTCATCAATCCCCCGCCTTCCCTCCCATCCCCACTATCTCAAGGACTTGGAGCCATTACACCAACCAATAAGAGAGCGGCGTATAAGCTGTCTATAGGTACTGTGGGGGTAAGCCTGTGGAGGAGCTTCAAGGTACTTCTTCCAGTGAGGCTGTGTGTGGTATGGGAGGAGGGCGTGGGTCGAGGGAGTGTCAGACAGTCGGACAGTTTGGGTAACATTACAGATAGAGGAGGAGGGTATTGGTGGAATCAGAAGGTACATGGGCTATACTGACAGCCTTCTACAGGATTTCCCATGGAGGAGAGATCCTACTACAAGGCCCCATACAGGGTTGGGGTTGGCAGAGGCCGCTGTGATCTTCGACCAGAGGTGAGGGGGAGGCAACATAATGGAGGAACTGATATGTATAAACGCTTAAATGATGAGGAGTCTGTGGCCATGGGGTATAGGACCCTGGAGGTACCAATGTATGCTGGGACAGGTGAGGAGACAGGTAACAAGAAAGGTCATAGGAATGGCACTTTCCCAGGGTATGATGAGAGGCATAATCTATCATATGGAGAAGTGGACCCTGATAATCACACTAGTTGTAAACATTATCACCTTCACCTGCATCATCATCACATTCATACTGACCCAATCCCATCATATTCAGAACAAAGCCCACTGGAGGAAAAACAACCATTTAACCATTGTCACCAACACTACTACGCTGCAGACCACCACAAGCCCCTGCCTCACGGGGAATCCTACCCTTACCACTCCAAGCAACACCAACAGTACTCCAGTAGTACCGTGCCACCTCAGCACACAGGCCCTAACACCGTGGAGGAGGCTTTAACCCACCCCCACAGCTCACCTCCAGGAGGTGGCAGAAAGCCATCAAGTGGCGACAGAGCAAGGCTGTCAGCATGTAGGAGAGAGAAGTTGAAGAAGATTGGCCTTAGACGGGTGGGCTCCACTGAGGACGACAGGAGGCCACACAGACAGGGTGGGGACTCACTGGAGGACCAGAGCGTGGAGAAAGGGTCGCCAGTAGAGTTTGGTAGTAGGTTGGAGGCAGAAAACAGTGCTGTATGGCCAAAGGTGACAGTGGTAGGAGGGCTGGAGGAGACTAATAAGTGTTCTACTTCCCCATACTCCTCCTCCAGGGAGCGGCAGCACAGCAGTAGACAGGTGATAGACACTGCTCCAGGGTCCTGCTGCTCCTCGCGTCAGCCGTGTTCTACAGGTGTGCTTAACCTACAGGAGGAGGTGGGGGCGCCTGGAGAGGTTGGAGGTGCCTGTAGAGGAACTACTCCAGGCACTGCCAGTGGAAACACTTCACCTGTTTTCCATCCACGGTTACAACAGGAGGAAGCTACCTGGGGATCTTCAGGCACTCGAGGAGGGACTCCTATTTCACCTGGAGTACCTGGGCCCTTCAGGGATTACCCTCTGTCATTTACACCACCCCCATCCCATTCAAGGTATTCACCTGGTGAGGCCTCTTCCTGTCGTACTTCTGGTCGCGCCGCCCTGGAGGAGGATGCGGCTCCACACTCGGCGGTGCCTCACTCCAGCCAGCTCCGACCGTCTCTATCGGCGGACACCAGTAGTGCTTCTGGAGGAGCAAAGGACCACCACGGCCAACACCTAAGAGGGGGTAGAGGCTGTATCCATAGCAACAACGGTGGTAACTCTGGCAACAATGGTGGTCACCATGGTCACTATGTAAACACTGGGGACGTCGGCCTTAGTGCTGAAGTAGAGAGACGGATAACAACAGGTTCACTAATGGAGGTGTCACCAGGAGAACAATCACCTCCAGGGGGTCTGTGTACATTGGGGGGAGGCGGCCGTGGTGGTAGCGGCAATTGTCACTACTCCAGGGTGGAGGATATGAGTGGTGTTGGGGAGGTGGATGGTGTAGGCTGTAGGCGGGGGCGGCTACTGAGCGCTCCATCAGTGGGTGGGGAGGATGACACTGACCATTATGATGACCACCACCCTCCCCCCTCACCCAGGCGTTACCGTACTGACCGATCTCATTCAGCGCCTGGGGGTGGACTCCTCCTGACCACAGGACTCCCAAGCGGCACTGGAATTAATAAGCCCACTACTCTAAAGCCTCCGAAGTATCACCACCTGGAGCAACATCCCACTCCTCCTATATCCCCACTCACTCTGTCACCCCCACCCCATCAGGACCACTACCCACCTTCAACAGGCTCCAGCAGCCAGAACCACATCAACCACTCCTCCAGGGGCGCCTACTCAAGCATCCCCGTCGTTCGCGTCCAGTTAGCCGACGACGGAAGCGGCGGTGGCGACACCGCGAACGACGGCTTCCGGTGCGCAACGTCGGCGGCCAACACCAACACTGTCGTGGAGGACGACGACGACCGGCGCAGTACACGGAGCTACATGGAGGAGGACGGGGAGAGCGGCGTGGGCGGCCTCCAGGCTATCGACCTGGAGGAGCTGCATCGACGACGAAAGCAGCGGAGGAAGAGGAAGTGGAAGTTCGCCAAAAACACGCTCATCCTCAGCATTGCCTTTGTCTTTCTCTTCTCCTGCACCTCCGGGCTGACCCTGCTTCAGAGCAGCTTAAACCGACAGATGGGGGTGTTTAGCCTCTGTGCTAACTTTACAGCCATAGCAGTGTCCTGCCTCCTCTTACCTAAAGCCTTAATCCAACTCCTGGGTTGTAAATGGACTATAGTTGCCAGCATGGCATGCTTCATGCTATGGATCATGTCCAATCTTCACCCTACCTGGGCCACCCTCATCCCCAGCGCCGTAGTCATGGGGACGGGCTGGGCGCCCCTGTGGACGGCACAGTGTACGTATTTTACTGTTACCGGGATTGAGTATGCCAAGTGGGGAGACGACATGCCAGATGTGGTCATAGCCAGGATGTTTGGTATCTTCTTCATGATATTCATGACAGGTGAGTGCTAATGTCATATTTGAAAAAAAAATGTATACACACTAATGTAAGTCAAAGAAATGCAATTTAGTCCTTGTAGGTTCAAAGACTCTCAGGGAACACAGGTTATATGCAATATCAATATGCGAACACCTATGTCCCTGTAATACTAAAATAGCCAAACTAGGACTGCGCCTCCCCCTTCACAAGCTGCACATAATGCCTTGATTAATGAACCCGATTCACATCCCGACTTATATACTACTTACAAGGACTCATTTCTATTCCCACGCCAATCTACGAGCTGTCTCCATAGTCTGGATTAAATTTCTACAGACGTAGGGGAATCCCAATCTTTGTTTGGTTGTTCAATAGGAATCTCTAATTCATGTATGAATAAGAAGCCAACATGTTTAAACTACATGAATGAGAAACACTAGTGTATAGATATTGGACTGCTGGCTCTAGTTAAGGTTTCATGTATATCAATAAGCATCCAATAAGGTTGTGTACATAGTACCAGGTTGTTGTGTATACACGTGAGTGTGTGACACCAGGCTCATGTTGTGATGACTGCATATGATATGCTATGGATTACAAAATTCTCACATTTAGGCCATATGCTTAAAAACAGCCCCTAATTGTGTCTGTTAGAGGTAATAATTCTAAACACAGACCTATAAAATATCACGAAGTAGCATTTATCAACAAATTTGTACTTTGCAGTGGTGGTACTTTTTCATTTATTGTACTAATAGCGCACATTCAAGAAGGAAAAAAAACCTATACATAAAATATGTAAATATATTGGCATCAGATGGATGCTTCTCATTTTTTTGTATACCTATATAAAGGTATTGATGCATTAAGATGTGGGTCAATTAGCTATTAAACATAACCGAACCAAACAGCTTTTAACCTTTTAAGGGCTGTCTTGTTATGTAATATGCTTGTTGCCCTACCGTTATGGGACATGCCTGCAGTGGTAAGTAACTCAGTACCGGTGCTGCATTAATGCTTCATGCCAACCCTTCAGAATTGATACATACCCGATAGGTTGGTGGCATGACACACATGATAGAGTAGTTGTGGGTAGCACTGTATTATGTGACACATAATGAGTTGAATGTAGGAATAAGTCACATCCTATTATTTGGGTCAGACTAGTAGCTGGGTACGTTAGAAAGTGGCTCCGTTAGCTCAAGAAAACTTCTCCCAGGAACACCTGCCTTCCTAGATTCAGGTCCTCTAGGTTCATAGTCCTCCATGGCTGCCATGATACACCAATGCAGTGCTGTACAAAAGTCTACAGGTATTTTGGTGCATCATTCGGTGTGCATCAACCCACTGTGGTCGGCATGATGCACGAATGCATGCATGGTGAGCACAATCGCCAGGGCTGCATTTACCCATCATGAAAAAAATGGGCATAATGCATTAATGGATAGATCTATGCGACCCTTAAAGAGCTCCACGTAGATCTCTGGACACAGCAGGATGAGTCCACCTGTGTGAGTGGTCTCGTTAAAAGGCACTGAAAGGCCACTCACAGGAGCAGCTCGGCTTGGGGACCAAGTTAGTTACTCACTATTCTAAAAATAGACATTTCTTGTGCCTAGCCTAGTCACGTGACGTGTGATTGTCTCTGCTGATCGGGCCACGGATCGACGGAGATCTATAAAGGTCACCCCTCTTTCTTTCTTGAAACAACCGTTATATTTTTTACCTTCCAAAGTTATTCTCCACCTTACAGAGATCAAAGAGGTAGTTTTGACTCAAAAAGGGCAATTAACCATAAACACACATTAAATGATACCTTAAAAAAGAAATCATATCTATGGCACTGCTTATTTCTCTAACACTTGATGAATCTTAGATGATTATTTGAACAAAATGTAAAAGAATGAACTGTCCATTATCCCTTGAAAATACGTTCCCTTTACTATAAGTTGTATACATAGAGTTCACGAGTAGTGGGTCTGCCTCAGGGTTATCTTACAAGGCGAGTCAGAAATGTTCGTTTTGGAATCCTTTGGGTTGCTGTTACTGGGCGTGAGATAACGGAAAGGGTTGTCTCATAGGGGTGTGAGATAAGGTGCCCATAGGTTAAACCTATGGGGTGTTTGTATTCCACTACTTTCAACATGAAATATTTATAGTTCAACTCCACTCCCATAATGGTGCTCATGATTAAAACATTTCATACCTTCAGTGAGAGACATTATGACCCAATGCTTGGTATAAAATGATGATATATTGACTGCACAAACCTGCACATGTGGATCCGAAAACTTACCCAAACAACCCTACACTCATAAAGAAGGGGAAACTTAATGCATTGGTATGAACGCAGTATAAACATGACATTTATAAGGGACACCGTACATGTACTTAGGCTAGAAAGTGCTAAAAAGGTGTGTAAGGCTCTCTAATGCAGGAGTACATCATGCCTATTGGTCGTAATGATGCACCAACGTGATGGCGAGTCTGCTTACCAACACTTCATTGGTGCATCATGCCAAGCCCTGTCAACCTCAGGGTCGGCATGATGCATGAATGCATCTGGGGCCCTTTTTTCTCTTATAATTATTATAATTATTTTTAAAGAAATATACGGTTAAATTGATGTGCAATATTCAAAGTTTCAAGCCTGCTGTGCCAACTAATGGACGAGGAATGCTTCAATAAAACTACTGTGAACACGTATCTTAAAGGCTTAAGGCAATCATTTTTTTTCTGCTGGATAATCATGATAAATCTTTATTCATTGAAATGACCGTACACCACGTTTGAGCTTTCAAATACAAGCAGTTACTCACAATGCAGGCAAACATAATTATTAAGAAAGTGATTTGATAAAACGGACGGACAAGCATGAAGTTTCTGTGAGAAACTAAAATTTTGAAAACTAGCCATTTTGTTCACCACGTAGGATTATTTCTTTTGAAATTCTTTCCACATGCCTACTTTTATGTAACCATGTCGGGCACGAGGAAGCCAGAAAGTCAAGAACAGACATTTGTGGCATGTCTTCGTCTTTATTTGCAATTAACATCCACTTTCTGACAGGACCCAGGTGTTTATTCCTGCAAGTCTTGTGTCGTATTTTGATAATGATGTCCTTTTAACCAATTAGAGTGATCAGGCTAATGGAAAGTCTTGTCAGCAGGACCTGTGGTCTGCAGGGACCTGGTAGTGGTCAGGAGGCTGTTGCACATAAGCTAAAGAGAACACTAATTAGATATCTTCTCTTGGCAATAAGTCACACTCTGCTTCATCATTCCACTTGTACTCACCACATTAGACTCAAAAGCCACCTGCCTAGTTCAGAAATAGTGTGTATTTCAGAAACAGGTACCTTATTGTGGTGCTTTTGTGTAACTACCATCTTCCTTGAAAGGTACTTGCATCTGACTGACATAAACATGAGCATTTCTGTGCAACATGAAAAAAAAAATCAGGACAAAAAAAGTCAGGACTTCTATGGTAAAACTACCTTTTCCCCTATGTGCAACCTCCAGGCTTACCAGGTCTAGGACTTAGTCAGTGCTAGGCTTACCAGGTCTAGGACTTAGTCAGTGCTAGCCGATGTAACTCACTAAGTGACTAGCACTGGGGTGGACATTGGGAGTTTTAGAGATGACCCCTTCTGAAAATTGATATCTATTTTATAGAGGATCTCTTGTCACACATTAGTGCCAGATTTTGCAAGGGGGACTCTTGGCATGTGTTAATTTGCGGGGAGGGTGCTGAAGGCTGGTCAATGTATACTATTGGTGCTAGATAACCATGGGTTGAAGGGTAGGAAATAACACCCATGTTACACGGCGTGTTTTTAAGCAGACTACTACCCACAAGACTAAAGCATACATGTCTGCAGCAGTCTAATGGGCTGAAAATGTAACTTGTATCATACTTCAAGACGAAATTGAATGTCTTCATGTATCAAATTTGTTTGAAGGTTTCTGTCTGCTGTTTGCTCAAATCTGGTCTTGTCTGCTCAAAATGCGCCCTGTATCAGGAACAGCAGACTAGGGAACAGTATAGAAGCCATACTTTGGCTAAACTATGGCTCTTGATGTGATGTGATAAAAGTTGGCGTGCCTACCTTAATGTGTTCATTCATATTACCTTAACGCATGTCAGTAAGTGACATCAAAGCCCTGCAGCAGACACAAGGAAGGCTTATACATTCTGGCCCTGTTTTTTGCCCTACCCCTTAGGGCCGTTTTCCACCATCCGACAGGGTACCTCTTTCGGCCGACAGCTGCCCCATACAACCACCTCGGCCGACGGGGCTGCCATAGGGTTCAATGGTGGGGCATGGTCTCTGTCGGCCGAAAATAGCATCTACTATGGGTCTAGCGGCCGACAGAGGGGACATATCGGGTGGTGGAAAATGGCCCTTACTGTTTGCTATCTCCCACTTACCACATTATTTCTCCTTATCATTGTATTTCTCCACATGAAGAACATGTTAGATACCATATATGGGGGTGTACTAGTTTGGTTATGTGGTGTTATAACTTCTGACCTTATAGTTGAAGCAGTAGCCACTAGCATCGATATACATGCCGCAGTTTAGATACATTTCCTGTATATCTTTGCATACATGTATAGAGTATGTATAATCCAGAGTATACAGTGTACATACATACATGTATCTTTACCAAGACAACACCCGCCCTAGCACACTAAATTCATTGCTAGACGACACCGACCCTGACCATTATCCTGATATGCTACCTGCATGACAAAGACAGCACAGGAGAGGTCAAGAATGAAACTATTCCCGGATGCTCATCATGATATAACCTATTCCCTCGTGTCAGGGAATTGGACTGTCGACCAGGGCGTTCCCTATCGACCTTGGGCAATGCAGGGCTGATGGGTGGTAGGATGGGGAGCGGCTCATTGATGACGGTGATGGGAAACTGCTCCTATCAGACTCCTTAGCCTTATTGCTTGTCACAGATATATGTACATGTGGGTTGGAAGGTCAGATTAATGATGTATTTCAGAGTGAGAAGGAGTAGGAGGCATGGGTTACAGACTTTACATGGAGAGTGGGTCGGGAGAGGGGGAAGGGGTGAATGGGCATGGAGGGATGAAGCGCTATTGGAAGTAGAGTGAGCAGAGGTTAGTGGGGAGTGATTGCATAAGAGATGCTTTATGGATGTGATCGTGGAAGTAAAAGCTGGGTAAATGTATTGTTAAGTGCAGCCCAAGCCTGAAGGTATAAAGCTATCGTATAAAGTCAAACAGTGCATAGGCAAACCATAATATTATTTTGTGAATGAGGCAAGTAGGCAAAGCAGCCATTTCTTTCAGCAACACCTCATATACATATAACACACACACACACACACACACACACACACATATATATATATATATATATATATATATATATATATATATATATATATATATATATATATATACAATGAGATGACCATCTAAACAGCATATCCAGCATTGATCAGCAGATTGTCACTTAGCTAAAATCCAGGCGTGTATACACTAAGAACGTGGCCAGAATGTACTGCTGAAAGAGCCTCCGGAAATAGAGATAATTGTGGACGGGCGATGACCCCCGTGAGCATAGTGCTGGTGCCTTGTAGGCCTTCTGTCCAATAACAGGGTTTGGCAATGTCTGCTTCCTTCTATCCAAACACCAGGTTCTGTGTTAATAACCTCTTACCCATGCTCTTAGTGTCCATTTTGTCCGTGTAGAATTGGCCCTAGAGCAGTAACCATCGCTTTATACAAATGTGAGCAGCTGCACAGAAAGGGAGCTTTACGTTTAGGAATTTGGATAATCCTTTCTGGATGCTCATACTGGATACAAGGGAGACACCAATGTTGAATCCAATACACATTGGATCACTTGGGTGGCCATGCAGAAAGAATATTTCCTTCACCCCCGTTTGGGACATCCTTTGGCGTGGCTACACTTACAATCAATACCTACCTAGATGCTTAATTCTCACGAGTTTTGCTTCACTGCTCGGCCTTATTCCATTACTCTAGAGCATCACCCTATGGAGAGGTCCAAATCAGGGAGCTACTAGCATCTCCAACTTTGTCCAGAAGTAACGGTAATAAAAACATATAATTTGTCTTAAATCTTAGGCCTACTCTTTTCAAAGCCGCAGAGGGCCTATAGGCCCCTACCAGAGACACGGGAAACCAATCCTAATGGGGGGGGGGCCTCATTTCACCCTATGTGAATCACTGGTATGCGTGTGCTGACACATTGATATGCATGCATATCAGATTTATATATTAAAGTAGTATTTTGTGAATGTTGCCTCTGATTGTAATCCTAAGCTCTCATCCCAGTCCCATTTCACTACAACGGTGGTCGAATATGAGGGGCCAATTGTGGAGGACGTATGCATTTTCATCATGGGTCTTGGCAAATATTGTCGTCCGGAGGGGACAGACATACTTAGCCACCCACCCCTCACCTCTGTGGGGTGTTTCAGAAGCAGGTAATGTTTACAACCGGTCATAAGGAGATATGATAGCAGTTTTAATAGTGATTGTAGGCTTATACCTGCATGTGTTTCTAAAGCATTACCATTACCTTACCGTGTCTATAATTATATGACTGGTGAGAGATAATAATGGTTGCAGTTGTAACTTTAGAATCTAACAGTTTTAGAAACAGATATTTAATGTTCATTATCATGTCAGGCTTCTGAAACACCCTGAGGTTGTGAGGAGGGGACTGCGCCCCCCCTCCCCTTCCAACGCCCCAGGCCTGGCCTGAACAAGAGTCCCGATTGACATTCCCGGTCTAATTTTGGCCAAATCCGTGAGGATCTTCCATATAGCAACCTTACCACTCCTCCCTACTCTTATACTTAGCACGAGCCACCTGCTTTACAAGCTTCCTTCCCACCATCTGCCATCCCACCACACTAGTATCTATACTGATCGAGCTACTCCCACTTGCTCACACAACCATAGGAAAGAGCTAATGAGGTGTCAGAGGTGCACCTATTCTTAGACATCATCAGGAAATCACCACCAAATAGATATGTCATTAGCCTCCTTTTGCACATATCAGAATATAATTGGATCGCTTGTCATACAATGACTGCATCTAATATTCAATTATACAATTATTATGCTATTGTCAGAGAATGTTATTTCTATTAATGAATTGTCAATTATGCTGTCTTAGAAATCCTTTCATATTTTTTTTCTTCATTTGTAGTAATTGTTCCTTGTCTGAGAAGCAATGGCACAAAGTGATGTGTCATCACTTTCTATTTCCTGCAAATCACATGTACACTGCAATCGCGCTATTTACCTACCATTCACACCCTTTTCCATTACCTCCATCCATGCCAATAGCCAATGATGAAAACACTATTCTAGGCTCCCCAAATGAACTTCAGTATATACAACTACCCTGGGCAGCATGCCTTCACTTCTGAGTGAGTTATGCCTAGAGTAAACAAGTAGAAATGGGTTCTCAGTCACACGAATATATCATTCTAGATAAGACCCACCCTTTTCAGCCTCTTCCTCCGCCCACCTTATTGCTATCATCCCAGTGTGTGCTATCAGTGTGGTTGATGTCTGATAGGCAGACTATGATTGTGGTATTGGCAAGTACTGCTGACTGTGGGCTGCTTATGACTGTTCATCTTCCTCTTATCACACTGAATAGAAATCACTATTAAGGTAATCGTTTTTCTGTGTTCATTTCACAAGAGGTGTCAACTCCTGAGATCAATTCTGATGTATTTTAATTAATATATGTTGTTATCAGCAGCCACATATAATATAATTACTGTTATCAGCCGTCTATATAATCGGTAGTATCACTTTTTAGTAGGGACTGGAAGTACTTTGTATGATTGCTTATGGCAATTATATGCTTGAGTACGACTGGTGGTAGACGGCATATTATAGGTTTTATTTCTGTACAAGAAAATTCAAATCTAAGTCTGCAATGGCCAAATCAGACATGTGGGGCCTGGATTGAGAAGCATCTGTTCACCAATCTAAATCATTGATGGAATTCATATTTCCTAACGTCAAGTTAACGCTATCCGAACTTTTGGCCCTAGAGCAGTTCCCACTGGAGCAATACAATAAAAACACATGCTCTGTGTCAATGTGTGTTGTGATGATTATTAATAACTTAGTCCTCTTTATATGTTCGTATGGGTGTTCCCCTGTCTCCTGTATACATATTGTGACATGTACGTAAAGCTAACCGTAAACTCCACAGTGCTACCCTGAGGTTAGCACAGTAGCTAATAGATAACACTTGGTTGACAAGGGGTGTGGAAGTCTCACCTATGAGGTGCTTTCTGCTTTAATTAAACACCTACTTCTCAGGCACTTCAGGCAGCTAGTGATGGAAATACTCCAGCGCTACCACACGAGTAGCACACAACGACATTATTGCAGTGTTTTCTTTATATACTAACCATATTCTCGGTTGATTTTCTAGCTTTGAACAGATGACAAAAACACTACAATATAATAGCATGACGACTTGGCATATTACCACCAGGTAGCATAGCAGTTAAATCTATGAATGTATTATTATTGAGAACAAAGCCAAATCTGCTCTACAAATCACCTTCCATAATACCAAGGCCCCGCTCAAAATATTATTCTTATACTCAGGCCTAGGCAAAATAGGGGATTCTCTATCATGCATAAAATAAATAGAATAAGCCACCATTAAAGCCAGCCATGAAAGAACTTCTTAAAACAAAGACCGCTAAGTATAGGAGTGTATAGTATGGCACTAAGGGACAAGAGTGTTAATCTTCTTAGGATTTTCTGTATATTGAACCCATTATACAAATAACATAATATGGAACAAAAACAAGTTTACATAACTATCCCACCCATACTCATATTCTTTTTGCTTTTTTTTCGTATTGACAAGTGTGAAAGACAATAGACGATGCTCCACTAGGCGATTTTCTGGTACATTCTCACGAAATGTTACCCAGTCAGTGACTAAGGTACTTAATATTACTAAATAGTAAACATTAGATTCAAAATTGTAAACATGAGATTTCACCTGCACAGGCTCTGTTAGAACAGAGTGTAAATAATATCATAATGACCAAGTAGGGGTGGCTAGACTGTTCTGGTATGTAAAAAATCAACACAGCAAGATGTAAATAACGACACAGCAATCTATCAACAACTCACCTTAAATTGCAGGGTTCTGTAAAAATCAAACCTGCCTGATATTGAGACGCATCAGAGTGAAGGTCTGCAATATTTACATTAGATCAAATTGATCTTTTAACAACAAAAACGTGCCTGTGATTGCACACAAAGGCATCACCACATAAACAAAGAGCTCCCTCAACATTCGAGTTTTTCCTTGGAATAATAACAAATAGTACTTTGTAGTTTGTGTTTGTACCAGCTTTTGTGAGAATAGCTCCGATTCTCTGCAAAACCATGCAGTGGAGTCTCCACTTTTTAGATAATGACCCGCCTAGGTTAAATTTCATTTATTTGAAAAATAAAAGATAAATGAATAATCACCCATTAAGTCATTTTCGATTTTCGATGATAGATACAGTAGGGGGCGGTATAGAAGCGATATGAGTCTTCAAATGGGCACCGGTCTTGAATATAAGGGCCGGGGTTAAGGCCATGTTGAAATTTATACACGCGCCTATCGTCCCTGGGATAATGGAATAAATGATAATCATATCTTATGATATATTTGCAACGTAAAGGAACAAGAAATAAGAGAACTCCCTAAAGATAGCACTCATAAACATGTCTAAACTGAAGGAAACGGAAAACATTGCTGGGGGTACTTGTGAAGTGCCATTCCGCCTCCTGATAAGATGTCACTTCATCTTGCCTCACAACATCGCCCCATAACACGCCCAAATGGGACTCCTGCTTACAAGCTGGACAGAAGAACATAAAGAGTTACCCCAAAGGCCGTTTTATCCCAACATCAGCCCCTGAACTAGTGTACACGTGCAATGTGTTGGCATTGATAGGTGGCGACTGCCATGTTTGCTGTGCACCCGTTACATGTGATGGTGCCGCGATTTTCTGAGCAAATTGGGGACTGGATTCCCATTAACTGGAGGCCGTTTTTCCTCATACATACGGGGGTCCATATGTCACATCCTCCATTATGTGTCATTTTATAGGTCCATATGTGGTTTATAGGATCAGCTGATGTGAGGGTGCACCTTATATACAAGGTAAATAGATAAATAAATGGATAAATACTGCTGAGAACAGCTTAATATCGGATTGACCATTTAAAAATGCTGCCCTTGGGTGGTTAGAGCCCCTAAGGGTTAGCAATAAGCCAGGCGCCTGGTTGATGTACATTACACTGTGGCAACAACTGTCTCACACCTTTATTCTAACCCCTTAAGGGCTCTAACCACTAAAGGGCAGTATCTTTTAATGGCGGATCCGATATTAAGCTGTTCTCAGCAGTATTTATCCATTTATTCATCCATTTACCTTGTATATAAGGTGCACTGCTAGTAGCCCGTATTGGGGTTATTTTTTCTATCTACTTTGCATATAAGGTGCAATCACAGTCCCTCTGCCTTTGGTTGAATACCTACATATAAGCTACCCCCATACTGCCTCAGTCACCTGTACATAAGATATTATAGGCCATACCTATTTTCTATTAGGTCTATCAGTTCCTTTCGTATATTTTGTGTATAAGATGAGCACTTAATATCTATTCTATGATAAAACATCTTTGTTAATTCAGCTATCTGGTTTTGGTTCACAGAGTCCCCAGAGATGAAATATACATCCATCCCGCTGCTTGTCATATAAGGTCTGTAAGGAATGTAGACAATTTTCATAATTAAGCCTTGAATCCACCTGAAAAAAAATCCATTTATATCAATTAATTTCCGTATATTAAGTTTTTATATACGGACACAACACGGAGGCCCTTTAAAAGCAACTTTTTTATTTTCAAATATTTTCTCCACATAGGTCCCGCATTTGGCACTCCCCATGTGCATATATAACACCTATGTGGAAAAACAGCCCCCTGGAGACGGCTGAGAGTGGGGCCAGAATAATCTGAATGTGGAAAACGGCAAGGATTATGAGAAAGGGTGGGATGAGGGACCTAAATGAGGCATTGGTAATAGCGGTGAAATAAGAAAGGGAAAGGATGAGGGAAATGGACAAGACATTCTGGAGGCTGATAAGCAGAATGAGGGAATTAGCTAAGCAAGAGGATGATGAGCCAAGCAATCTGGGAGAAACCCAGAAAGAAATTGGACGAGGCATTCTGGAGGGTGTCGAGAATAATCTAAGGAAAGGCGGGGGGACGAGCAATTTGGAGGAGATGTGAAACTGAAGGCTGTCCAAATGCTGTCCAATTTGCTATTGGAATGAACTGAAGTTGTGGGAATTAACAAAAAAAAACACGATTAAAGTGACCTGAAATGAAATACTTACGATGATGTCTGATAAGAAAATGGGAAATTGGGCAACAGTAGCTGACAAGAGTTGCATGGTCTAGGAAAGGATGAAATATTCCGTGTGCCAGGCACTTAGTCCTTTGATTAGACCATGATAAAATTGACTCAAGGGAGAAGCTGTCCAAGTATAATGTGAAAATGAGATTTTACAGCGTGTAAATGTTTTCACGAATTTGTACAGAAGTCAACTCTATATGCCAGTACCATTTGGGCTGAAAGCAGATTACGTGAGGGAAGGTCTCTAGAATCTAGAAAGCAACCACATGGGTCTAAAAGGCTTAAACTGAAGACAGCATCACAGGCAAGTCCGACTTCCATCTATAAAGCCTAGAGAGTATAAAGTTGGTTCATGGGGGCAATGCGTCTCTTGACATACTTAAGAAATACATACGTTTGTACCAGACGATTGCACAAGAATTAAAACACGAGCCCTTAGAAACAACACCAAGAAGGGATTTTCCAAGCTACACACTGCTACCTATATAGTATAACATCTGTATATAATTTTTCAAAACTTTTGATAAGGACTCTTTGGCCTTTAGGATTGATTCAAAAATCCTCATGCCGATGCTGCAGGTCTAAGCATTCGTTAAAACAATAAATCTAGTATACAGATTTTAGACCTTGTGGAGTGAAGCACGCCTTCCTTGTCCCAAGCAGTTTCAATGATTATTTCCTAGAGCGTACTGCGATTTCCCACTCTTCTACGAGTCAATCGACCTTTATATTTGGATAGGATGTCTGAGAAACTGTCTTTATCTGAAATATGATACAAAACAGATAGCCTGAGGTCTGTGACCTTGAGGTCTATGGTCGTCTCATTTTGGTCGGATTAGGCTCGTTAGATGCAAGGCCGACATATGATAGGCATTCGTGGGATAGACCTCGATTGATCTGCCATTCGACCGTTTTTTTAATCCCATTAACAGACATGTTTAACCTGAGGTCAGCGCATAAAACAGTTGTAGTTTTTAGGGGTGGCGGTGCATGGGGGCCAGGAGGCAGTTTCTTAACATACTAAGATTGCAATCATACTAAAATCCTCATAAGAGTAGCAAGGGCGATTGTAGTCGTATTTAGTTTTGAGCAATTGTTACACCTGAGAAATGACCTCCAGACCAAGGATCTAGTTGGGGACCTACTACCATTAGTGTCAGACTAGGTCTTACATTAAATCCCCTTTTTGTATACGCCAGTCTGGTAGCGCAGATAAATTTATTCATAACAAGGTTAAGATTGCTTACAGGATCATATGGATTGTTGCACATCCATGTCACTCAGGCTTTAATCAGAGAGTTTTGTTTAGCCTGACATATTCATGCTTCCATTTAGAAATACAGCTTTATTGGACATTTTGAAGCATTTAGAATACAACTGAATTACCATACACATGTGGGTCTCATAGGCGGTGAGTTAGAGAACTCCAATGCGATGGATCACATAAAACCTTGAGGAGGCCCACGATTAAGCTAATTGACAATGTAAAAAGCAGAGTAAACAATGAGAGACAAATGGGAATTGAATTTTCATTCTGAAACGCTGCCAACTGAATAAATAAAACCACAGGGAAATGAGACTGAATCGAAGCTGAACTCAAATAGGTTTACGGCCACTGTGCAGAGTAGGCCCTGCAGGCATTGGACCCTTGATACCTCCTCAGAGAACTTCACCTTAAACTTCATCTCCCCCTTCTCCTACACCATTTGCATCAGTTAACAGAGGGGAAGTAGGGGATTCACATTGCTTTTCAAAAGGAGGGAGTAGGGCAATACTGGACTCTCTACAACTAACTCAGGAGGTTATTTCATAACACACAGAGCCCCGCGACTGCATGGGAAAGTTAATTAATGCTCTTCCTATCAGGAATTTGGTAAGGCTTTGATCATGTAGTCGCAGTCTGTTAAGAAATGATTTACTGAAAATTAGGCCACCTTGGATATCTCTGTAATCCCTGGAAGGAATCATCAGATTCACTTAAGTTTTCTGTGTTTCTATCCCCTCTTTCCTCCTCCTCTACTTTATTTCAATCCAGCGTCACTCCTTCCTCTGTCCTAGGTCAACTTTATATGTTGATAAGTGTTATTATACCAGAATTTGCCTAACTTTGTCTGCTGATCAATTCTGCTATACCCAAAAATCCCAATTTATTCCCAAAGTGCATCTAATATCATTTACCCTTCACATCTCTGGAGGGTGTTGCTCCTATTGTAAAAAGAGCTGTGAGTATGTGCCCTCTTTTCTAAACAAGTCGTGCACTGCTTCACCTAAGTACTTGCACTCACCACATTAGTCTGAAAAGTCACCTGCCTTGTTTAAAATAGAGAGAGCTGCACTACCATGTACCTACTCATGTCACACCCTCAATAGTTTATTATACTGACTGACTTCTCCCAACTAGGTCCCTACTCAAATCCCCTTTTTTAGCACCATACTTGAATGACCACTTGTGAGCAACAAAAGGGACAAGTTATAGCTACATGAAAAGAAAGGACTGGAAATGAGGGCATTTTTAGCCAGCTCTTCCTTTTACTATAGGAGCAACACGCTCCTGAATATACCCCCAACGTGATACTTTTAACAACTCACTGATCGTGCTGCCTTCCTGTAATAAGTACCGTTTTCAAATTCACGATTTCTTCTAATCTCATCTCATATTCCATATTCTTCCCATGTTGAACTTCACATCAGATAACCTAGACTTTGCCTCTGCTGCCATCACTGCACTTTCTGACCTTTGCCAACCCTGTTCTTAACAGCCAAACCCCCTTCTTGGTGAAAGCGGATAATAATGCGGTAAATAGACCCTGGGGGTCTGACTGATCCTGGGCAACTAAGAATAGGCCAAAGATCCATCTATCAAGAGTCGTTGAAGCAGGCTTCAAACCCATGGGTTTTAATTGAGCCGAATTCTGGAACAAGATGACTTTAGAGTTTTCTGTTATATCCGTGGAGATAATTTCTCGGTGTCCATAGGGTAGATTAACCTAAAGACGACCATTCCTTTGCAGGTTTTCAATCAGGTGTTTGTAGTAGCTAATATCACTGGAAGTTTTGGGTCTTCAGACTTCCAAAATACACTGAATAAAAGATAATAGTTGGGCTTTTGTACCTGTTATATTTCGAAAATCCATTTATATATGTTATTTCTAGTTTATCAACCTTACTACAAACATTCCATTTAGTTCAATTTCACCTTGAGATGAGCACTTTGCACCTAGAGTTGACCACTTAATATCCACCCTTTTTATAAAGCCCTTTTGATTAAAACATCAAATTAAGGATTAAACAAGTTCCTTTCATATATATGAAATAAAATAGCATCTTTAAAGATAGTACCCCAAAAGGAAAATATATAATTTAGAGTGGCTAAAATAAAATGAAAATAGGAACAATGGCATCCTCATTGATATCGAAAATCTCATCAAAACAGAGGTGATAAAGGCTAACCCTGCATTAAGAAAGCTTTATTTTAACTGTGCTTTAATCAATTTGAAATATGCACTATAATAACCTAGCTCTTGATTTTATAATCATGCTCTCAGTATCACAAACTTACTCTACATACTACTATAGTAGTAGGATTCCAGTAAAGGTTGAAATGTGTCTATTAGAATATCATCCAGGGAAATTTTGTATCCGAAACTGTTCTAAATATGAATCTTTGGATATAATGCTATATTATAAATGGTATCTATTCAATGAAATGCATAAATAACTCAGTAAGGGGTGATCTGCTGAAGGTGAAATTGTGGTCATCTCAAGGTGAAATTGGTATGTTCTAGGAAATAAGTCCTAATAGAAAGTATTTAACATTTCTCCACTTTTCCTTATGTAATCATTTAGCAAAGATATTTATCTTTGCCAAGAGTCAAAATGTTGTATATGTAAGCAGTTGTCATCTTCAAATTATCGAACCAAAGTTGGAGAATTCTGATGAAATGACCAGCTGGTCATGATAAAAACCATTCAAACATGGGAACTTCAGTGTATTACCATACAATGACAATTACTTCATATATTGCAGGACATCATTCTATGGGGTATTATAACACCTCTTGTTATGTCCAATATATTTCCTGCTAGCAACTCCAATGGTTGGTGTATATAGAGGTTTTATTGATACAATCGTCAAGCCCCCAACTGGGTATTGGCAGTGCAGCCACCGCCTATATACCTGAGCATGCATGATTATAATACAGGACCAGCAATGGTGGGGTGTACCCAGACAGTCCTCCAGTGCTGCTCCCATATCAAAACCCTCCATGTGTGACCACTGACCAGCACCCAAAAGGGGAGGGGGTCACCACTCACAGCATGGTATAGTGCATATACAGAGTATGGCAGTCACAACATAGACACATACATGACATACATTTTTGTGTCATAACACCACCGTCCCTCCGGGGAACAGTTTGAACAAGGTGAAAACTCTTTACAATTTTTGAAAACATATAAACATTGGAGTCGACAGAATTTTCGTTTTTGTCTCAAAATAACAGTTCCTCTAGTACACCTTTTTCTGATTTGCAGCTATATCTATTCCTTGGGTAAATAGTTAAATGTTTCCCTTGGGTTAGCACACATGGCACAATAGCCAATCCTAGATGTTGATTTTATAAAAATGGGGATGGGTTTTCTTGCTTCTCCCACGGCTGGGAAGTGGGTAATGGCCTAATTAGGTAATAGGCTAGGAGTATAAACCTTGCCTGTATAGAAGTTGTGCCCTGTGCTGTAACACAGGGGAAACATGGGTAATTAAACTTAACTTGTGCTTCTAAGTTTGAGCACTGGTTCTCATGACTCTTGGTGGGGGCTGTAAAGTCCCTTTTATCTGTTCTTGGTACATTCGATGTTTAATTGAGCCATTTATTCAAAGTCTTTGGTACCGCAATGCATATCGGTGTTTGTGGTCAGAAACTCTTAGTCCTTTGGCTGGGAAACAGGTGTAAAACATAGGCATGAAGCCCAGTGGATCTTACCATGACCCACCTGTATGAGGCATACCAGGCACTGCTAGTGGATGGGCAGCAATCGGTTTGTCTCCATAGTCCTGATGGTCACTATCCATTGTGGATTGAAAGTGTGTTTTATGGACAGAGCAGCTACAGGCTGGTAGTAGGTGAATCTAGAATAATTATTTATTTCATCAGGGACATTGGCCAGCATATCTGGACTGTTTTGAACAGGACCCAGTTCCAGTGGTGTTATAATATCATCAGCAGTTTTATTAGGCACCAAAGGGGAGATATCCCCTCTTTTTTTTCTGAGGCTCCTGCCTTGATAGCCTGGTTTTCGGCTGATGTATGCCGTGCCATGTATGAGCAGCATGACAATATCCTTGAAATTTTGCTTTAATAAGGTAAGTGTCATTTATTTGTTACCAGTGCTCTTGTGCTCCCTCTAGGTATAGTGAATAAAACATGTTTAAATATTGAGGTAGCTTCCTAAATGTTTCCTAGCTATCATAACATAATTGTTAGTAGTTAAAAACTCACACTTATCTACGGTGGTATAAAGGTGCTACTTCAATGCAAAGGTCATCATCAATGATGCATGTCGTCATAAAAACACTGTAAAATAGGGTTCAAACTACACTATAGGATATATATGTATATATATAGTGTCACTAGTGACTACAGCTCATGGTATATGGTAATCCCAATGATCAGTCTGTTGGATAATGTCTATAAGCAGTATAACAGTTCATTGATGTTGTGTCACTGTACCATATCCCATGGCGCCTTCTTGTAGGTTTTTCGTCTCTGTCTCACTCTCCGACCTTTGGTCAAGGCCTGGATCAGTGGCCTTGGGCATGCTGTATACCGTCCATTTGGTCCATGAAAGGAGAAGGAATATGTGTTTTAGTAGCATGGCATGCTGAATATGGTGTCACTGTTGTGAGAGGTAATTATTATGAATTATACATTGGTAAGTATCAGGATAGCAAACTAATGCTTGGGTCATTTACATAATCTTCCATAAGCTAATTTTTCAATATGAAAAACGTCACATTTTGCAAGTATCACAACACAATGGCATGATTGCATTAACTCTAATTATGTAACATATATTGCTTAAATGTTAAGACATGTTGAATTTTATAACTATATAATGGTGTTATTTTCGGGGTTATTGTACCTATTATCTATCTGCATATCTCTTTATGCATGTAATAATGATGCTAAATAATTAGTGAGGAAAGAATGAATTAGTATGTAAAAATGGGTATTTGTAGGTGGGTCTTTCCTAAATGATGGGTAATTTATGATTTATTCCCACCTGTGTATCTATACAACGAGTGGCATTTCTTCCAGGGGAACCTCACCTGGCAGGAGAGGGTTTGACAGTCTCGCATCTGGTGAGATTTGCTTCTGGCCACCGTAGATGTCGGATAGGAAGAGACTTGCTGTGAAGCGGTCCTTCCTTATGACTCTCCGTAGGTCCCCGGAGGCTTCGTCTTTCAACGAGAGCGCCGCAGGAAAGGTGAGTTGGAACACCTGATCATCTGACTTATATTTCAGAGTTCCCTGCCAGTTGACAACAAGGACCGTCTTGCCACAAAGTCCATTTCCAGCATTCACTGATACTATCAGGGGGGCCGTAAGGATGGTGATTGAGTTGAGGATATGGGGCACAATCGTTACCATGAAATCAAAGGCGATTCGTTTGTGATGGCAAAACAGCCGCAACCAGACATGGGTACCATTTGTTGCCATGTGATGGGTTGTCAGGCGGTTTCTGCACATTGTTAGCGCCTTCTTTCTGCAGCAACAGAGGAAAATGGCTAGGACAATGGCCAAAATGAGATAAGTCCACGGGTCCTTGATGAGCAGTAGCACGGTGTCTCCTGCTGTGCTGGGTTCAGGTGCCGGTGGACGGGTCGGGAAGTGGATAGGTGGTAGGGCGTGCGACGAGATGTTGAAAGCTGAAGCCACAGATGAGGAAATGTGCAGCACAGACATAATTCTGTGCACCCTATAACAAAGCATGAGAGAGCACAGGAAAGAGATAGTTGCAATTAACGCAGCTATGGTGTTAAGGCTATTGTAGGTTAGATCCTTAAATCCTGTTATGAACACGTGCGAGGGTGACTTTTTGTCATTATCAAGGATGGTTCTAGCTGCTAATTTCATATCAATACCTTTAGTTAGGTCCTGTTTTGTTAGTCTGGACAAGGTGTGCTTTAGGTTTCGATGGTCAGGGATGTGCAGGGCTATAGGATTAGTATGCAGTGTTCCACCTAAAAATGAGCGAACATCATGTTCAAAGAGTATTGCTAGAGGTAAGTTAAGTCCCATTCTTATTACCATTTCTGGGAGGATGTTTTCATCACAGCTCTGCTCAGTTGTAGTAATATAAAATGAGTCCGCCATGAGGGTACATTGGCATGGTATGGCAATTGCTGTAAGGGGGACTAGTTGTATTTCTGTCGTGGAGTCAGCACATTTTATGTGGGCTTTTGAAATGGGTCCGATAATCAGGTGGTGATTTACATCAATCGGAATATGGGTGAATGGAGGGTGATCATCTAAATACATTAGATATTTACATTGCTGCATGATCTCATCTCGATTATCATTAAATAGTGCCCAAGCACATGAAGGGTGTGACCCAGGGTGAAAGGCCAGGGGAAATTTATTGTAGGCCTGATCATCATTATCATATCTGTCACCAGGTATAGTAGAATAATAGTGTTGGTTTGTGACCAACACTTGTGCATTTTCATTCAATTTTGTATATCCTTTTTCCGAGTGGTTGTGGGAATGTATTGGGATCGCAAAGGTAACTAGCTTATAGTGGTCAAATTGCTGCTGAAGGTTTACAATTGGCACAGAAATTTTGACTGTAATTGTGTTATTTACGAAACCCTGAAAAACTGGTTTTATGTGTCGATATGCCTGGCTTGGATTCCTAACTACTGGTCGAAAAGGGGGATTTTCCATGGCAAGGTCTGCTGTCAGAATGCTAAGTATCATGTTCATGCTTTGGGGGTTCAGCAACTCGGGGGTTAAAGTTCCTGATTGTAAGGCTGTGATTCCAACCAAAACTTTCTGCAGGTACCCATTCATTGTATGCAACATTTGCGAGTAGGATAGAGCCTTAATAAGGTAGTTCTGGGCCTCAAGGGTTGATGCCCAAGCATCATTCATGGCCGTCTGGATTATCTCGAAATTGGATGCAGTTTCAGCAATATAATCCTCCATTTCCATCGTGTGGGTGTTAATGAATGTGAGTAGCGAATTATGCGATGCCACAATTCTAATCATCAGATAGTCCCTGTCAATATTGTACATCTTATTATCTTCTATGGTTCCGCCCACAATACCTAGGTCTTTAGACAATTTCTCTACGTCTGATTCGACAGCTACACCACAAATGGCTTTCAAAATCGATCCCAAAATAGCTATTGCTGCTCTTCTGTGTCTGGGGCTGTCATTAGGGTTAAAATATTGGAGATTTTGGTTAATCAATTCTATAAACGACTGGGTCCTGTTATGCATAGTAAGCAAAATGTTAAAGGTGTCATACAGAGTGTCTGAGGCGTTAGTAGGTGGCTTGGGCGGGATCTGTGGGGTGGACAAAGAGACTGGGATGTTTACTTCAAATGTACGTGCATCATGCCATGGGGCATGAGTTTTTAATTTATAAAAAATGGCCCCGTAGTTATGCCTCAGGATTGGCTCTTGGGTTGAGGCTGCTACGGATATGATGGTAAGCATGCAGTAAACTGTCATGCAGCAGGCATGTTCTGACATTCCAGGATGGTGCCTAAAAATGAAAACAATAATTCACTATTGAATATGTGATGCAGATTGCATTGCAGGGTATCTCGCAATGTGTAGTACTTTGTAGTTGCATACAGTATTTTATGTCTAATGCATCTCTCCTTGCAATCAGTGGTACTGTCATTTTATATTGATCTATATGTGTTAAGTGTGGTGGTCATGATTGCGCTTTTTAAATGTATATGTACTGTGCATTGTCTAAGGGCAGGTATATAAAATGGATTTATATGTTATAATTTCAGGTATGGAATATCAGGAGGATGAGTTCGCCGGAATGGCAATATTTCCGGTGGTCATAACTCAGACCCAAAGGACGGCAGGGATTATTGATTCTGTGCATAGTTACCCTCTCTCTATGAGAGTTAGCGTGGAAATAGTGAAAATGATTTGCCAGGATGTTACCACACACCAGGAGGTGAGGTGGTCTGTCAATAGAGATGATGGTGTCATTCATTATGACATCCCACTGCCTACCTTATATGAGATCATGGCAGAGCGCATGCGTCTCTCATTTTTGACCTCAAAAAGTGGCGGAACTCAACTTGATTTGAACTGTAACTGGGTAGCAGAAAGTGTGGGGAACAATGTGTGGATATCCCTATCAAACACTGTAACCCATGAGCAGTTCAGGCTCTCAAGGGATGAGATCCAGCAATTGGTTGGACATCTAAACCCTATTTATAATCTTTTAGGGTAATAATGCCAGGTTACATCTGCATTACATATGATATTACGGTCATTGCTATGTGCATACCCTTCAAGTACCATGTGGATTTTAAATGGGATGCTAATCCTACCTAAAGGAGGGTGCTATCTTTTGGTAATCATGTCATTTCAAAGGAGAGCAGTGGACTAGAGCATGCACATTAGTCATGCACACATATGGATAATCACCTTTTAATCATCATGTTGGTATAATATGCAAATGACAGGACTATCGTAATGTATTTGCTGTATTGTTATACAGATAAACAGAATGTGACTAGTATATTTACCTGTTTAGAGCCATTTCTGTGGGGATAATCCTTCAATGTTTTGTGAAGGATGAATCTGTGATAGTAATGTAGGTGAGAATATGTCCAAGATGTGTATGGTTGCAATTCCAGTGACTAAGTGAAAGTGTGGAGAGCTGAAGGTCTTATTCAGCTTTAATCTGCTAGTTTGGTTGAGATATAAATTGAAATCTGTCTGACCCTATGAACTCTTTATCAAAGGGTTCCCTGTATTGGTAGTGTACCATTAGAATCTAATACAGTCTATAAGGCAATGTGTAGTTTTAGATAGGTTTCATGAAGTGTATTTAAGACAGAGATGAAAGCCTTTATTGGCAATTAAAAGGTCGTCAGACAAGGAGAGTGGCTGTATCTGTGTGACGGTTTCAGATGTCTGTGGGTCCGTGGTGAGGGGGGGGGGGCATAGAGTGGGGTATCAGGCTACATGAATAGGCTTACTATCTTGCTCATCTTCAGCAAGTGTAACGGTTAAAATCTGGCCTGTATGTCCATACTGAGAGATTGGGCACTTTATGGTAGTGGGGAGCTGGTTGAAACATAATGCATTAGATGACCAGTATACTAGTAAACAGTGGTTGTAAGGCTGTGGACACATGTGCACACTGCATTAATTCATGGCAGTGCTTGCCTCTTTGTGGGAAATGCCCAATCTTGGGAGAGAATAAAACAAAACAAAAGTTTGAAAAACGGCCGAGTATCATTATCGTTAGAAAAAACATTTGCAGAGCTCTGAAGAAGTGTCATCTTTCCGTATTAAATGATTAATCTATATCTCCAAACTCTGGGGTGTATGTCAGTTTTTACGGAATTCCAATCGGACAATTTTGAAGGGTTCTACAGCCTAAAGTTTATGACATTGCACTTTATAACTATTTCCCCAAACACATTCTCGTTTTCCAGTGCTTTCAAATGGTTATGACAGGAGGCTACATTGGTTTTATTATCTCATTGTTTTGGGCCATCATGACAGTTGGTAGGGGTGGGGCTGTTTGTAAACATACCTAGAAATGTCTGAGGTCATGCCTGTCACGTCAGGGCTCAGCTGACTGTGCTATATCAATAGGTGAGTGCTACAAAAGTCTACTGAGAAAAGTTCCTTCAGAAACGCTGCAAGTTGATATCATTGGCGATTCGTTTTAGAGCCACCAGCCATTGTCAATCTGGCCAACTGAATATCCTATGTTAATATTGAAATCGTACACTACATGTCAGTTTTTACGGAATTAAAATCTGAGCATTATTAATGGTTTTGCAAGGCAAAACATATAGTATCAATATTTGGAAATGTTTCCTGAAAACGTCTTCATTTTATTAAGATGGGAGGTTGTTTCTTTTTCTGTTTTAAGATTTCCCTATAAATTTCTTGTTGAATAGATTAAGGTAGTAACATACTGGCATAATATATTACTGTTGTAATATAGCACTATGTAGTGGTCTAGTCTAAACTGAATCGTGTGTGCATAATGTGACATTTGGAGCTCCTGTTGTGTAATGTATTATTGGCATGCTTGGGGGTCTTTAGACTGTAACCGGTAATACTCAGGTATTTAATTAGAGGCAGCAAAGTAAAGGGCTAGACATTGTATAATCCGGGCTGTGTGGGATTGTATACATGTACTTTGTTGTGAGGTCCAGTCAGCTGTTTAGTGTGTGTGGGATTTGAATGTTGGCAATGTGTTGCAGTAGTTAGAAATGTGATGTAGTTGACTGTAAATTTTATTTGTGAGTCTTGCTGTGCCTTGTGAATTGCAAATCAATGTGATAATAGTATATTATTACTTAAACATGGATAAGATTGTGAAATTATTATCAAGTTATGAACAAATTCTGAACATATCAATTGTGTCATGGGATACCTTATTTGCTCTGAGACACGGTATTGATTTCTGACGGAATACATGCGTCTGAGTGTTGATGGTATAATGACGTCTGGAGAATAATGCCCATAATGCTTTCCAACTTGTCACTTAAATTATACAATATGGTTTTAGAAGATGGCCTTAGTACTACTTACCAAGACATGGCTATGCCGGGGTTACCCAGTAAATTAATCCAAGGTAAGGTGACTCTCTATGAGGTATATGTGATATTCTAGAAGGCCAAAAGTATTACCCTGGTGACCCAAGGGTGCAGCTCAAAATGGTCAACTTGTGAGAGGACCACTTCTTATGAGGGAGGGAGGCAGACCCTAGAGTGCTGGCGCTAAATTTTCCCACAAAAAGCAACTCCAGCGGCATGCCCTATGACATAACGACACCAAAACTTGTAGCTACATGAGACAGAGAGGGTGAGACATGTAAATGGTCCCTCTGTCTGGTGCCGCCGTCTCCCCGCTGTTCCCAGGGTGCAAATCCAGCAAAGGCATGGCCCGGCAGCAGTAGCTGGTGGTCAGCGTGGGTACCTTTGTATAATTACAGAATTATATGTGGGAGAACCGTCTGGCCAGAATTCCCAGACGACATATATGAGAGCAAGCAACTATTACTCAGTACTTCTGGGAGGTATTCTTGTAAGGCAGAAAGGTGCTTAAATGTTTATTGTATATTGATGTGTGGGAATAGTATGGCCAATGCCTCCAGACATGTGTGTATGATAATGCAGCCCATTGCATTATGTGGCTCAGAGGTATGTTCACAAGGGTCAGGTGAGGTATGGCAATGGTTATAATTTGTCAATGGTTATTTCCCATGGCTGTTCCTGTTATTACAACATTGGGGGCATGTTATTGGTTAAATAATGTAGGATTGATGGAAATGTGCTGTGGGAAAGGAGAGCAGTGTATAGGTTGTTTAGGGGTCACAGAATTCGAAATATTATAACCAATGGTCCTTTCCTATGGGAAACCTTTTATTCCCCAAATAGCAGATTGAGATATCCTTTTGAATGTTCTTGATTAAGCCTTGAAAGTCTTTTTATAAATTGATCTGTTCTATTGAAAGTAATTGGCTTCAATCTTTCAATATGTATGTTTCTTTTCAGTACTGTGTTGTCTCTCAATCGTTTGAGTTTGACTGTATGGTTTGATGGGAAATCAATTATCATGTAGGGCCCTGAAAAGAGTGGCTGGAGCTTCTGGGAAAGATTTTTATCAGGAATTGTTTTGTATCTTACATAGACAATTTGGGTGAGAGCGAGTTTTTCAGGTCTTGCCTTGCGATCATATCTAGATTTCATGTTGGCATTGTAGAGAGAACGTGTAGCATGTGCTTTAGTATGTGCCCTAATTTGATTGTTTATTAGAGAGAGAAGGTGTGTTCCTCTAATTTGTTGTATGTCTTTATGCTCTGCTTTGAAATTGCCCTCTGTTGGGGTTGTGGCTGTTCGGCCATACACAAGGAAATATGGGGAAAAACCTGTGCTTTGATTGGTAGTTACATTGAGGCCAAAATTGACTGCTGGAAGAATGTCATCCCAATTTGATTGTTTTTTATTCATGTACGGTCTCATGGCTATCTGTAATGATCTGTTAGTTCTTTCAACTGCACCATTGGACCTACTTAAATATGGTGTCGAATGGATTAGTTTTATCCCAAATATTCGGCACATTTCTGAGAAATCATGGCTCGAATAATCTGGGCCATTATCTGTGAATAGTTTATGGGGAATTCCCACCTTGGTAAGGACATGATTGAAAAGGCCAAGCATGGTGCTTCTTGCAGTCAGTGACCTTGTTGCCCATGCTATAATATACTTAGAGTAATAGCATGTAGCTACCTGGATGTATTTCATGCCTCTAGATGACACTTGAAGGGGCCCAATCGCATCCAAGAACATGTTTTCAAAGGGTGCAGGGCTGGGATCTCTGAGGGTCATTGGCATTTTAATGGGATGAGATACAGTTTTAGTGGACAGACAGGCATGACATGTTCCCACATAGTTATGGACATCCTGTACTAGTGTAACCCACCAAAATCTCTGCTTTACAAAACTTATCATTTTGGCAATACCAATATGGCCAAGGAGTGGGTTATCATGGGCATGGTGCAGTACTATTTCTGTGCACGAGAGAGGAATGACTAGTTGTGGTGCATCATACTCTGGAGATTTTGTCTTGAGCGGTTGTGACAGTCTGAATAATATGTTATTATACAGAATAAACATGTCATGGGAGAGAAGGATTTGCCTGGCTAAGGAATCAGATTCCGGGAGGATTCCATGCTTAATGAATGTTATCATGTTACTTGCAAATAGATCAGTGAGTTGCTCAGATGCAACTTGCCTCAAATCCAAAGGCGGCTTGATATGCATTCTTAGATCTTTATACACTCTATTGGCATGTAGATCAGCAGCTTTTGCGGTTACTTCTGCTCTACGCCGGTCAATGAATGCCTTACTCCCTATGTATGTTTTTGTCATACCCCGATTTTTGTCTGCCAGACGTGCGAGGGCTCTCGGTGTCTTAGGAGGAAGCTTGTGAATTGTGTCCTCTTGGTGCTTTTGGGGGGGTCCAGATCTAGCCTCTTTAGTCATGGATCTTGTTGTTATGACATTGAGGACAGTTTCTTTTTTCATGATACTTTTAGGCTTATAGACAAGAATAGGATGGTTTTCTAGATAGTCATCCTCATTGAATTCTTTGAATGAGTGGACTGAATTAAAGGAGACTGACTTGCGTGGCTTTCTCTGACATTGCAATTCTATGGGGTCAGATGGATATGGAATTCTAGATAGGGCATCTGGTACCACATTTAATTTCCCCTTTAGGTGGTGAATAGTGAAATCGAATTTTGAAAAGTCATTGACCCATCTTGCCATTTTACCTGTGAGTTTGATTTTTGAATTAAGTGCTGTGAGTGCAGCATGATCCGTTAAAATAGTAAATGGGCGTCCTATCACAAAATGCTCGAATTTGTGCAGTGCATGCTTTATGGCTAAGAGTTCTTTATCTGTTGCAGAATAATTTCTCTCAGATGGTGTGAGTTTGCGGCCTGCAAAAGCTACTGGGCGGAGATTTCCGTACTCATCGAGTTGTGAGATGCAAGAGCCAATGCCCGTGTCACTGGCGTCTGTTGCGATGGTGAAAGGGCGAGAATGGTTTGGATATTTAAGGAGCACATCATGCGTTATTGAGTGTTTTACCTGTTCAAAAGCTTGTTCATGTTTGCTTGTCCACTGAAACTTAACTTTTGCCCTGATTAGGCCATACAGTACTTTCATTTTGGCAGAGAAATTAGGGATGAAATTTTTATAATAGTTCGCCAGACCATTGAACGATCGCATTTCTTTCTTCGACGTCGGTCGTGGGAAATTCTGTATCGCTTCTACTTTTTCAGGGCTGGGTGCTATTCCCTCGGATGACACAATGAACCCTAAAAATGGTATGGATTGATAGCCGAATGCACACTTCTGTTTTTTGAACTTTATATTGGCTGTGCGGAAGGCCTCAAACACCTGTTGTAAATCATGGAGGTGGGCATCCCATGTGGGTGAGGCTACTACAAGATCATCAACATAGGGAAGACATGCCTTTACCGATGACACTATTGTGTGTATGACATGATGGAAGGATCTGGGTGAGCTAGCTAGTCCCATTGGGAGGACCCTATAACAGTATCTCTTAGAAGGGGAATTAATTCCTGGTATGGTAAATGTTGTTAAATGTCTGTCCTGGGGCCTTATTTTCACTTGGAAGAAACCTGAGTGCGCATCCATCTTGCTGAAATATTTACCATTCAGGGCACCAATTGCAGCCACAGTGTCATCAACCCGTGGAAAATCCAGGGCTTGTGGTCTAATATTTTGATTAAGCCAACGATAATCGACTACCATACGGTAATGGGATGGGTCTAAATCTCGTCTGGGTCCTCTGACTTGTTCTACTAGGTACTGAAAGGAATTCCCTGCTGTTGGTGTAGGTGTCCGTTTTGTCTCTGCTTTTGGGACAAGAAATGCAGGGCTAGACCATTCAGTGGGAGCATAGACACGCTGTACTATACCAAGCTTTTCCTGCTCTTCTAGCATTTTGTTCATTATCACAATCCTCTCAGGGGTTGTTCTATATGGGAGTATGTTAACAGGCCTGTAATTGTCTTTAAGATCTATTCTATGAGTATATATATCAGTTGTCCCTATAGGGTTGTCTTTACTTACACACACATCCCTGTATAGATGCATTAAATCACATACTTGGGCCTTTTGTGGGTTAGATAAATCCTTATTCACATCACAACCCATATCATCTAAATCTTTTTCTTCTTCTAAGGGTGCAGGGTTTGATTGGCATGACAGATTATTAATATGATGATACTGATAGCCCTTATCAGTGCTTTCCCCTATAAAGTCAGTAGGTATGCGTTTTGATAAAATGCCCAAAATATGTCCTCTGTGTATGCGAAAAGGTGTTCTTTCTGCATTGAAGAGAGTAATGGGGATCAGGTTAGTAGGGCCTCTAGGTATTACTAAAGCTCTTTTTACAGCATATGGGACAGAGGCATAGTCAGATCTATATAAGTTTTCTGTGACACCCATGAAGTCATGTAATTTGCTGGGGGCAGCAACGAGAGCATTAACCGTTGTTTCTGCCATCGGTTTTAGGTCAAAGGTTAGAGGGGACCTAATGGTAAAATGGTTGCTATTCTGGTTCTTAAAGGAGACTGTAGCCTCATAAGCTCGAAGGAAGTCACATCCAAGTATCATTTCTCTATCAAGTTTTGGCACAATGGCAAAGGACTGTATAAAGGTGTTTCCTTCAATAGATACAGGGAGTCTTACCATGCGTCGAATAGGCTGTGAAGTGCCATCCGCTGCATATATTTTCATATGTACATTGTATGTGTTAATAGGATTAGTAGCATTTAGTTTTTGAAACAACCTAACAGCTACACAGGAGACAGTTGCCCCTGTATCAATAAGTGGATGTACCGGTGTGTTATATACATGTACCTTAATTGAGCCATTGTGTATAGATACCGTGAAATGTGACTTACTACTTTTTGGAGCGCTGGGAGCATCTTGCACCATCCTGTCTCCCATCGGAGGGTGCCATCATAGTTTAACTGAGCAGGGTGGTCATCATGTTCCTGCCATGGGTTCTGGCCATCGCAGTCTTCCCAATCATCATTCTCTGATGGTACATCATCGTAAGGTCCAGGTGTCTGGCTCCTTGCATGAATAGCATTTACTGTGTGGTCCGTCTGCCCAATTTGCTGCTGCCTCGGCTGTCGTCTAGGAGGTGATGGCAGGCGATCTGGCACACGCGTCGGTGGGAAAGGTGAAGGATACGGTGGTTGTTGCTGTGGGCGATACTCATAAGGGTAGCCATCAGGCGCTTCTTCCTGTCTGTTAGGACGGTACACAAAGGGCTGGTTGAATGCTGGATGTTTAGGATGTTCCCTGTCGTATCTGGAGGTGCGTTGCTGCTGCTGCTCATAGGATGGGTTGCGAGGTTGGTATGCATCCGGTCTTCCGTAACGGCTCTCCCGTTGAGATGTACCATATCTCCTGTTGTTCTGGAAATCAGATGAATAGTTGAATCTGCTTGGTGATGGGCTTCTCTGTGGGGAGCGCTGTGGGCGACTGTCGTATTGTCGTCCCTGTCTGTATCCCTGGTTTCCATAATCAGAGTAATTGTAAGGTGCCTGTCCATGTAGATCAGAGCGACTGACATCACGGGATGGGTAGGGTTGCTGCCTCAGGTTCTGCTGGCGCATTACATCAACCGATCCCTGTAACTGGGACACTGTATGCTTCAGTAAGGTGGCCTCCTTTCTGGTGGTTTCAACTGCCTTAAGGGTGGTCTCCGAGTGTTTGGCCTCATCTATAGCAAGATCCAGTGTCTGAGGGTTTTTAGACAATACCATGTCCTGGAGTTGGGGCCTCAGATTGTTTATGAAAATGTCAATTCTAAGACGCTCATGCATCGGTATTTCCGCCATTGCCATTAAGAGTGTAATATCACGTGCATATTCCGCTACTGACTCACTCTCTCCCTGCTTGCGGTGAGCATAGGTTTTTGCTCTTTCCTCATGGGAAAGTGTTGCCAAGCGACGGAGCAGTTCCTTGGTAACCCCATCGTATGTTGCAGCGGTACCATATGTAACCTTGTAGGTGTTATAGATAGCTAAAGCTTCATTCTCCAAGAAGGCTTCCAATCCCATGAAGTGCTTATTGACATCATCAGTAACACTGCCTGCGTATCTGACGTACTCATTTAGGAATCGCTGAGTAGATCTAGTTGCTGTTGGCTTGGAGAAAGGCTTTGGCTTAGGATTCAAGAGCTTGTTAGCTTCCCTCTCCTTAGCATAATTAGTATCTGCTCTTCTTGCTTGTTCAGTGTGTAGATGATGCAGATCATCTGCTATAAGATCCACTTCATATCGCCGATCACGCATAAGTTGTCGGTTCTCAACGCGTAACTGTCTTATCTCATCCATCATGAATCTCAGGCCATCATTAATATCAGGATATGGCTGTTGGGGCTGCTGAGCTGGCAGTTGAGGTGCAGGTTGTAGAGGCTGAGCAGGAGGCTGAGGTGCAGGATGTGGAGGCTGAGCAGGAGGCTGAGGTGCAGGATGTGGAGGCTGAGCAGGAGGCTGAGGTGCAGGCTGTGGAGGCTGAGCAGGAGGCTGAGGTGCAGGATGTGGAGGCTGAGCAGGAGGCTGAGGTGCAGGATGTGGAGGCTGAGCAGGAGGCTGAGGTGCAGGCTGTGGAGGCAGAGCAGGAGGCTGAGGTGCAGGATGTGGAGGCTGAGCAGGAGGCTGAGGTGCAGGATGTGGAGGCTGAGCAGGAAGCTGAGGTGCAGGCTGTGGAGGCTGATGATTCATGGCTGGTTGAGCCTGCCTCCTAAGGTGCTGGGCTCCTTGAGCTAGTCTTTGTAATTGAGTAGTCTTTCTGAGATTATACTCAGGCTTCTTTGGAGGCATGTGGTGGTAGGTATAGGTACAAGGAAGGGCCCGGGTTAAACTCCACCAGTGTTATGTCCAATATATTTCCTGCTAGCAACTCCAATGGTTGGTGTATATAGAGGTTTTATTGATACAATCGTCAAGCCCCCAACTGGGTATTGGCAGTGCAGCCACCGCCTATATACCTGAGCATGCATGATTATAATACAGGACCAGCAATGGTGGGGTGTACCCAGACAGTCCTCCAGTGCTGCTCCCATATCAAAACCCTCCATGTGTGACCACTGACCAGCACCCAAAAGGGGAGGGGGTCACCACTCACAGCATGGTATAGTGCATATACAGAGTATGGCAGTCACAACATGGACACATACATGACATACATTTTTGTGTCATAACACTCTATTTCAATAATATTAGGGTTTAAAACCAATACACTACATGTGAAAGTGAGACAATAAAGCTGACAGGTGGTCAACTCTAGGTATGTGTTCGTCTTTAGGTTAATCTACCGTATTATCATGAGGACGAAAATCTAAGAATGATGGAAATTTTGTAATTCTATGTAATTCAAAGGAGGTTAGAGAAGAATGCTATAAAACACCCATCCACGATATCATGCATAGGGAGGTGATTTCTCAAGGTACAGGGTACAATGTAGTTCATCAAAATATCAACACCCCCCCCCCCGATAGATAGGAAGAATCACAAGGGTCAACCTTTTGATCCCAAAGTGTATGCAATCCAACAGTGGTAGGAGAAATCACATCCCTGAAGGTACTACGATCGCACACAACCCTGCAAACCCTTCAAATGTTAATACAATTGCTATGGGAATTTTGGCCATCAGGCACGACTTGACGGACATAGTTTTTAGTAAGAAATGACCTCCATTTCTACATCCTGTTCAAGGTCGTATATAAACTATTACCCCCCCCCCCATATACCATGATACCGCCCATAGCTGTTTTACAAGGTGATCCATGACACAGATAGCTGAAAACTAAAGTACATGGAACTTTGGTAAGAGCCGCGTGCCTCCACAACTTAAAACTACCTCCAGACCGTCTACAGTCACCTTTAAGTACAATAGCCAAAATTGCTCTTAGCCTCACTATACCTATAGAGGCTCACAAACCTAATCACAAGACGTGCATGGAAAGGCCCATACTAGAGTGAATAAACCAGAGGGGCCCATCATTGTAGAAAAGCCCTCACCATGCGAGCAGCACAGTGTCCGAGGCAGCAGCCTTGGGGAGCAGCTCATGGCCTATCGCCGATTCAGCTCCAGTCGCCTCAATTGCTCCCTTTTGTGCACCCTTAATCTAGTTAGGGCAGCCAACGCTGATCTAGTCAAAAGTCCAAACACGCGAGCGAGCTGAGGGAAAATAGGGACAGTCAATAGGCATAACACGTCGTCGGAGTGGAGTAAAATGGGTACGGTCTGTCATCCATGCACGTTAGGGGACGCTATGGGGACTGGCAAAGGAATAGTCAATAGATAATTATACTTCACAAGTGGTTGACACTTGGAGTAAAATGGTGGAAAAAAGGTGATTTGGTCAATGAGTGTAATATATCATTAGGGAAGGTAGAAAATATTTACATTTAGGTCATTAGATATACCTACTTTAACACAAGATTTCTGAGTGAGAGTCAAACTGATAGTGATAGGTTACTTTGGTTTATTATGAAGTGGTCTACAAAATTTTATCAATTATTATTATATCATTGTTTGTAGTAGCCTAACTATAATCAATGCCCAGGGGTAGTTAACATTAGTGCAAGAGTATCTAGACTGTAATTTCTCCCCACTGAGCTCATAATGGAAATTAAGAAAAAAAAATACAATTATCTTAGAAAGAGTGCTATTTTGGCACACTCGAGTGCTCAATCAATATTTTCTTAATTACGTAATCTGCTCTCTTTTTTCATACCTCACGAACATTAAGGTGCATTACATTTTGTTCTTTCATTACGATGCTACTCCATCAAACATATCCACTTTCCAAAGCCCCACTCTCGGATTACTTGAAACTTTGGCACAGTTTCAGACATAACAGCAAAGTTTTGGCTTCAACATTGACCTGGTTAACGGAATCGGGGTGGGGGGGTGAAAGCTGGAGAACAAAACTAATTCAGATCACATCCAATCAAAGCTTACCAACAGAACGCACGTTAGGAAACATGATTGAAGATTCCCTGGGTCTCAACTCCCAATCATCCATGTTTGACCAGGCGAGTAGTTTCCACCAACTTGTTAGTTTCGATTGGCGGCGTGACATGTTTGCCAAATCAAACTTATCACCATGGCATACTGATATCCTGGTGTTTGCTATGCTCTACTCCTAGCACATGAATTCTGGGGAGGTAGGTTTTAGCGTGCCTAGAGTAAGTAAAATTATGATTCTCTCAGTAAAAATTGATTTTTCATAGATATGAAGAGTAAAATGTGCTTATTAGACAGAGAATGATGTTTGATGCCAAACCGCTCTAGATCAGCTTGAACTGAGCGGGTTAAGTACGCAATGTAGGGTAGATTAACCTAAAGACGACCGTTCCTGTGCAGTATCTTTAACGATGCTATTTTATTTCATATATTATATTTAAGGAACTTGTTTAATCCTTAATTTGATGTCTTAATCAAAAGGGCTTTATCAAAAGGGTGGATATTAATGGTAAACTCTAGGTGCAAAGTGGTCGTCTCAAGGTAAAATTGAACTAAATGGAATGTTTGTAGTAAACATAAAATATTCTCCTAAACAATGTTACCATAAAATGACAATTACTTCATATATTCCAGGACATCATTCTATGGGGTATTATAACACTTCTATTTCAATAATATTAGTGTTTAAGACCAATGCACTACAGGTGAAAGTGAGAAAAACAAGCTGACAGGTGGTCAACTCTAGGTATGTGGTCGTCTTTAGGTTAATCTACCCTATAGTGGGTCCACACTATTAGTGGTAATGGGAGAGTAGATTGATTATACTTAAATACTGGGCTGATCCTATTTAAGTCGTGGGTGTGTAATGATGAATCAATCAATGTAATCAGGTTGCTGATCTAGTGCTGTATACTAGGGTGCTCCCCTTTTCTGTTGAGACGCTTTAGTTGTTCCAATTTATATTCCAAAATTGTTTAGGAGAATATTTTATCTTATGATGCAACCCCACCCCCGCTGTGGCACGCCACTCGCGCTCACCTGTTAGCAGCATCCTATACTGCATGAATATTGAGCAGAATGTGTGAGGTAGGGAAGGCCTACTACTCCAGTGGTCTACCTGTCTCTTTGGTACTTGTAGGGTTTTCTATATAAACTGTCATTGGAGATTTAAAAAAGAGAAGAAATCTAGTGGAGTTTAAGTTAACTGGCCAGTAGAATCTAGTAAGAAAGTCCATCAGACATGGCCTCCCAGTAATTTACAGGGGACCAGGAAGGCTATTCACAATGTTGAAGAGAGTTAAAATTCATGAAATGTGAAAATTGTAATTCTCACCAACTTTCATCACTTAGGCCTACTATGAGGCAAGATGCACATGCCTAAGAATACACTTTTGAAATTATCTCTTCAGTTATTTTGGCGTAATCCATAAAACACATTTAGGACACCATATATAATCAATAAAATTGTGACACGATCTGTGAAAAAGGCCCTTAGTGCAGGGTGCTTTAAGGTCCCTTTTCCCAGTACATGTCACCAATGCTTATCAAAGAAGCCTTATAAAGCCATGTTGGCTGACCTATCTCTATTCCCACACCATGGAGGAGAGGCCTAATTTGTAGATCAGTATAGATGGTAGTGAAAGTACATTAAGGGGACCTCCTGTAGGTACATGGTAGTATATTAAAGGGATTTGACCTTTGCAGTAGTGACGGGCTGCAGAGTGTGGGGACTGTAGGATGCTACTGGGAGCCTGTAGTGCCGCAGGAACACAGAGGCAGAGAATGAAGGACACAGCCTATATGATAGGCCATGGAATAATGGCTTATTGAGAAGAATTAACAGACGTAGCCATCTCTGTCTATTTGATAGATAAAGGGTATAATATTCTTTCATTATAAGCTGTTATTGGGACCATACATATTATTTATACTCATTTAACACAGGCATTTTTGGAGATGATGGAAGGATTTGAATTATTATTCTAATAGTAATATTAATATATTTTGGTTATTGCCCTCGAGGCACTAACTCCACCATCATCCGGTGATGCTAGTCCTCATTACCCTGTCAAAAGGACATAACCCACATATAAGGGGCAAGTTACAAATAGTTAATTGTTGACAGGTCAAATGCATATATTACTTTTTGGGTGATTTTTATAGATTCAGAAAGAAAAAGAGGGAGAATAATGGGGTGCATTGTATATGGATACCCATAAAGAGTGCAGTTACCATCTTCATGTAAAATGTGTAATAATGAACTCATCATTCACACAGCCCTTTGGACTGATAATATGGATTAAGTGGAAACTACACTGTTAGACTGCGCCAAGGGTCTTGCAGTAGATTGCTTCAATTTTTGGAAAAGAGTGTAAGTTGCGGTCAATACAAATCCTATGGTCTGATGTTGTTTGTTCTGTAGCAACCACGTTGGTCTTTATAGCCCATTTACAATTGGGGCAAAGAGTTTAGAAAATGTCAAAAAAAGAAGCTTGCTAATCTTATCAAAAATGGGCATACGCCTTTCAGGGTATATGATTGTATTCACCTTTGAATGCATAGCTCATGCACTGTCACTCAGGGAGCAAAGTAAAAAAAACAAAAAAACAATCCTGATCAACATGATAACAACACGTTGAATCTACCAGGGATCCTCGTAAAACTGAACAGTGGTCCACAGTTATTGTGTTGCAGTGAACCGGTGTAGTTTTTACATGAAGCCCCAGGTGGCAGTATAGTGGTACACAATTGTACAAGGAATCTCTGAAAATAATGACGGACTCTGGCAACTTTGGGACAAGGATTCTGCTGTTATTTCAACATTTCTTTTACAGTTTAGGTTAGTGCAAGCCATTACTATGATTGTAAATATGTATACATGTACTTCGCCTATTGGCTTGAAGCGGGTCTGGAGCTGGTTTCTGGTGACATGCACTGATAAGAACTGATAACATCGGACCAGCATGTCCCTGGAAGTGGGTGTTACCCAGGGACAAGGTACCCATCATAGTATGTCTTATCAGTGGGGTTTACCTCAACCAGCAAAATTCAAAATGGTGGACCCACAGGACGTCAATACTAAGCCCTATAGGGAATCATGCGGCATCCTGCATGCTGAGCTGTCTCAAATCTTCAAACTATGGAGAAGTAGGCCTACTCTGCAGTTCAATATGGAGAGCAGTGATTAAGAAGACCACGCTATAGTAATGTGTAGTAGACTAAAGGTCATTGCCCTTACCTTTTTGTGCCCAGAATTATTTGAAGATTTTCCGTTATTTCACATTATTCCATGATTGTATCATTTTGTTGATAAGACCATGTGTAATTTTGATCTTCTTCCTTGATAAGGGCTCGGCATTACATTTTCTTAATTCTCATAACTCAGTGAAGACTTTCAGTTAAGGATGTGACACTACTGGTCAGGTCTGGTAACCATAGTTACCAAAACCTTCCATTTGTTGTCATTTACTGGTATTTGGTCTCATTTGTGCTATACATGAGACCTTTCAAAGCTGATTTGCCTGCATGCATCTACATGTACTGGCACACAGGAAACATGTTGTAATAGAAACAATGCATGGCTTATCTTAAGGATAGGAGCAGTTGTTGTAAAATATAATAGGAATATTGGAAACTATGTGTATATGATCCATCATCATTTTGGTACCATGTCAGATTTTAGCTCCTTGGAGGGTTTCCTGTTAATGAATCACATAAAATGACAACTCCTGTTCAGGTTTTGACTCACTGTGCCTGATATAAAGCAGATAAAGCCAAATAGATGGTTGTAGCATTATTGGCAGGTCATAAGCATTCCAAAGAGGGTCCGACTTTGAAGATTGGACCAGTAGAAGTATCTGGATGAAAATTTCTTTCAATATACATGCATTTAAGCACAAAACCGCGCTTAAATGCGCGCTTGGGCACCTAGGGGTTAAGACAGTAGTATGCTGCAGACTGTGAGCACCAGATTATAGCCGGGTGCAAAAATATAGACTAGGTAGATGTGATGGTGATATAGATAGTCGGATGGGACCCATCCTGAAATAAGGATTTGGAATAATGGCTGATGGGATATAGTAGATTGAGGCCTACACATCTTCAGTCTGACCACACCTGTAGACTTTGTAATTTAGCTGACATGACTGCTAAACCAGTTGGTCTGCCATGGTACACAATGAGAATGACTTTGAGTATTTAGTGACATACGAATTCCACCTTGGCAGAGTGTGTTCATTGTCACGGTAGGGCTGATCCATAAAATATATGTCACACGAATTCTACCCATTTCAACACCCCATCCCCTAGCCTGTCTTGCTTTTTGCCATACCTTCACACTATGGTCAACACCTCGTCCCCCATCCACTCTTTTATTCCATAATTCTATTAGACTATTCAAGGTCATCGACCCCTAGCAGAATCTAACCTAATTTGACGCTTCCTGGAAAAGATCTGTTGTGAGACACACAGGGGTCCTATATAAAAAGAATATTAAATCATATGCACAGAGTGAGTTTTTAAATAGCACAAGTATTTGTGAATAGGTCTTGCTCTACGGCGTTTGCTGCTTGAACAGCTCAGAGAACCCCCATAGAGCTCTTTTCAATTCTTACCCACCTTTAGAATTATAAGTATCTCAATACATTGGGTTGGGTGCCTGGTGGTTGCTATTGGAGGCATTAACCTTCAATACAACCTCTGCTTACCAGCCTCCCAAAAGAAGCACCTAAACGTGTAAGTGACAAGTCGCAAAAAGGTTAATTGCAATCTGGCTAATTGCCCCTAGGATAAAACGTTTTTTACGATTACCATAGATTATGGTAGACCGCTAGGGAAGAAATGATTTGATATTGAATCGATATAAATGATTATCTGGAGGGGCCACCATTTTTACATGTAACATGGACTGGGGGTATAGGGGTCCTAATGCACCCTGGACTAAAGGCCCTTTTCACACATTGTATTCCACATTCATGGTAGGAAATGTCGATGTAAACAACGGCATAGAATGTCCATTCATTACAGTTGATATCAAATGACTAGACCTAACCAGAAACTAGACCCAAGGGACACACTTGCTCATGGTAACCGCTAGATGAAGTTTGATTTCTTCTCCCACGTACCTCTTCCCAGCCCCTCCATTCTCCTTTTACCCACTCCTCGGTGCACCGATTTCTCTATCTCGTAGCGTGCCCCATTTACTTTATCCCCTTTCAACAAAATCTACGGGTTGGAAGTATACCCTTCCTGCCCTTCACCCTTTTACGTGATTCAGCCATTCAATCATAACTCTATAGATGGACACCATCTACAATGTTTAGGGTAGGTTCACTTGGAGTCGGACACAAATTATAAGTAAAACACATAGTTGTGTTGAATTGATTGAATCTAGATAATAATACTTATGTGAACGTATTCATCTTATTTGATTATCAGTAATAATATGAAAAAATATGGTGTGGAAAAATACCGCAACCCCCACACATGAATATACCCTGCACATTATATGCTGTGGCCTAATAAAGACCATTTCAGACACTTGGTGAGCCTTATAGGTCCACTGACGATGCGGCTTATATGCGGGGTCTCAACTCAAAACATGTGTCCAACTTACAGATAATGTACCCTTAGCTCTGGTCATGCTGTGGGGAAATGGTGTGTGTTCAATGTTCCCCTATTTCCTTCTTGTTTAAATCTACCCCTTGCGTGAAGTTCCTCAATAAAAACACAAGGGTCCCCTCGAAATAGCCATTAGAAATCTGTAGGGCGCATGCATCCAATACAAGCACGCGGGTAAGGTTAAGCATTTTTGCAACCCTAAGGCAGGGATTTTAAGACTACATACTTTGCACAATATATGGCCTTATAGCTCAGGATAGTTCTGCCCTACCGTCCTTTGCTTTTAGACATGAACAAATAAATCATTGATATTTAAGAAAAAACACTGGCAGAAAAACTGTCAAAAGGAAGGGTAAATTAAAACAGCCGAGACAAGTTCGTTGGCTGCACTTGATCCTAGTGCCTCCTAGTACCCCGTGTATAAGGCGCACCCAGACTTTTAGTATCATCTAGGAAAAAAATCAACTTCCTTTCTAATCAATGGGTTTCCGAAATTCGAAAACCTATGGCTAACTGAGACGTCCATCGATGGCCTAAAATCACTTTTGAATTTATGGGAAGATTTTCCTCACAGCCTTTTCTCATCCTATAAGGCACACCAGGGACTTATCCTTGTGTATAAGACGCGCCTAATACACGAGGTATTACGGCTGTATGGGATAGCTATGCGTGCTGCAGGGTCATTATCTGTCTTCATGTTCAGATAGGGAAATATCTAGTTCAAGATGACATAGAGGTGATTTTAATAGAGGATCCAAGATTCGGTTTTTTGTTAGTTGAGAATGTGAAAGCAAGTCCTTATCCACAAGCCTAAAACATGCCATTATCTTCCATATTCCTCTTTGTTAAAAGCTGGGCAAAATGGTTGGAATGCCCTTCGGGACCCTTCATGAGACAAAATGCAGGAAATAAGCTAGCTAAAAGTGTCCATGAGAGATCAATTCATCCCTGACTCTTAAAGACATGCATTCAGTCCAAACTCAATCATGTTTTGAGCTGCACTCCCTTTGACTTTTGACTACGAGAACAATCCTTTATAACATCGATGCGTTGTTCAACATGTTAACTTGATCCATATATGACTGAGAGAGAGACTAAAGTGTAAATTCATTCATTTTAAATGTTCACTCATCTATCTAGTAATGTTTTCTGTTGCTTATAATATAGGCCAGTATTTCGATAATTGAGTGTGGTAAATACGGCCGGTGTCCTTCATGTAGTGGTTGTTTTCCTGAAAAGAACATCCGTCATTTCTATTTACCAGGCTTGTCCATTTCCTTTTGACACAAGTCATCTGTTAGGCTCAGTATTTGGCCTATCACTCTCTACCCATTCATTACCTCTTATACAACAAAATAGGAAAATGTCCATCTTAGTTCTTCTAGTGTTGAGCTTCTGGTATCCCCCAAAGACTCATTCATCGTTAAAAGTCTCACACCAGTCTCACCTAAACAAATCTTTTAATAGCTTTATCTCCGGGGGTGCACGCCGATCGACACGTCTCATGCCACGTGACATAACGGTGCTCTGTGATTGGCTGCTGGTCAGGGAGACGGATGGCTGGTCGCGAGCCCGTAAGGATCTATGGAATCACTGGGGGATGTGTTTGGCGGTTTGGGAGTGGGAAGGAGGTGAAGGAGTATGTAAAAATGTGTAGGAGTGATGGGTTTGGAGGGGTAGGAGTAATGTTGCATTACTTTCCTGTTTCCTGGCACCCAACCTCCTGCCTCCTCCACCGCCCCCAGGGGAGCTGCTTACTAGACAACTATGGAAGCAAGATAAGACGTATCTACACACCAATTCACTTTCCAACTCTCCTTGGTATGAAAAAGGAGATTTTAGCTAAAGGGTGATCAAGGTCATCTGTGTTTCCCTCAATTTAAAATGGGCCCCTTAATAATGACAATGAGCGAATTGAAGCTATTAATCCCACTGAGGGTAATGAAATGAAACAGCGAGTTGCAAATAATCCTGTATCCTGTGAATTTTCTCGCAAATCCCATTACTGTAAGATATATTGAAAAAATAAACATACTCGGGCATATTTCAATGTATGGCAGGGGGAAGCATTCCTTTACCCGCTTTTGAATAATGTTGGATTGTAGAAGTTAAATGAGCCCCGGAGCGTGTTGCTCCTATGGTAAAAAGAGCTGTCAGTAGGTACCCTCTTTTCAAAAGAAGTCACGCTCTGCTTCACCATTCAACTTGCACTCACCACATTAGTCTGAAAAGTCACCTGCCTTGTTTAAAACAGAGAGAGCTGCACTATCAGGTACCTACTCATGTCACACACTCTATAGTATATTATACTGACTGACTTCTCCCAACTAGGTACCTACTCAAATCCCCTTTTTGAGCACCGTACTTGAATGTCCACTTGTGAGCAACAAAAGGGACAAGTTATAGCTACATAAAAAGAAAGGACTGGAAACAAGGGCATTTTAGCCAGCTCTTTCATTTACTATAGGAGCAACACCCTCCCGGAATATCAGGGAATGCCTGTGACTAGGTTCTTCCATTGGCACATGGAGGTCTATCACCTGGCAGATAAAGTGAAAATAATTATCATGCCATATTGTCCTTTTCTGCCATCCTTCACCTTTCACTAAATATTATCATTATATTATATCCAAACCTTACCAAATTGGTATCTAACACAAAAGTAGTGTATAGATATATGGTGGGAGGTTTAGTATATATACATCCAAGAGCTCTAATATTCATCACAATACAAGTGTCATGGTTTGTCTCTTTGCAAATTACAGTAGCTTTCAGAATGACATTTCCCAACAAGGAGAGTCTGCTTAGAATGAGAACGAAGAGGTTTTATTGACTCGTGACCTTCCCCTATCAATACTTTATGAGGGATGGGATACACTGTTCTTCATCTGGTGGTCTATAGGCATATATGTCACAGTACTGTAGGGGACCTTTCCAGGATACTTTTACTGTCCAATCCATAGAAAACCCTACACAGTCCTATCTATCAGACGTCTCAAGTCCATACAAGCGTGATGGATGCAGTCTGATATCTTCTTTTAGACATTCTAGTCTCAGACCTTTGTTGATTAACGGTTGAATGGGCATGTCACAAGGGGGGGGGGGGACCTTCAGAGTAGGCCTTTTGCCCGCACCGTTTGTAGAAGCTCAAGTCTGAGAGATAAATCTCTGGCCTTTGGTGTGCTTTCTCATAGTGTTTCTTTGCAATATATAAAACATAAAAAGGCACTCCTTTATCAATGTGTTTTTTTTGTGTGTTTTTTGCATGACAGACAAAAGAAATAGTATAGGCTATGCATGTTGTCGCTCAGAGGCAGCATTGTCTATATACTCAACATCTGACTCGGCGCTAACAACATCAGTCGATACATGTGTAGAGGCAAGGAAAAGGGTGCTCCATGCAAAAATGCCTATTTTGGCCGAAAAACATTCTTTTTAATGCCAAATATGGACGCTTTCCCCCAAAAATAGAATGTTTTATCAAAAATCATTGGATTGTCCATAAAAAGAGTAGCCTATAGCAGTTTTAGGCATAATTTTCATATTCTAGCCCATAGTAGTGCCCCCTGGTGGCTAAAACAGTTATTAAATCCCGCAGGAACCCCCATTTCTGCTTGCTGGCTCACACATAAGTATAAATCATTTTTTACATTGTTGTGATATAATATCCAATGAACAGATTTCCTCAGCTGGACTCCTCTGCATCTTTCTGTACACGTATGGTGGATGTACATGCTGAGAAGACGTTGAAATTGAAATATCAATGCTGCTGACAGTATCTGATTTATCAATCTCTTCTAACCCGTCATAGGCCCTATGTATATATATATATATATATATATATATATATATATATATATATATATATATATATATATACCAAAAAGTCCTATTCTGTATTCTATAACTGTGAGGCTATGACTGGTGCCATTGTACACCACAATAAGTGCCAGGAGACAAGTACCACATAGTGTGCTGGTACAGGGTCAATACCCACTGCCCCTTGTGGTTAGCCGTCCTCCAGTGATGAGATGGAGAAACAACAGGAGCCTGTAGGCTCTACTCTTGCTGCTGTTTATTGACATTGCCAGCCCTAGATTACACAGTAAATACATCAGCTTTGGGTTCTGTTGTCTCTTTGCTACATTGGAGTATATAAAGATAGGTGAGGTAAGAGCAGTTGGCTTTGTCTATCAGTAATACCAAAAGTCCACTAGGCCTCTATCGCCAGCTTTTATATATGTTTTGTATGGCTTATTCCCGTGATAGAGGCCAAGTGGACAATTGGTTAAAGAAGAACAAGGCTTTCAGGGGAAGATCAGGCACCAACAATAGGGGTTTGATAATCAAGTGTTACTATGATTGATATACACACTGCAGTTGAATATACTTCCGTTATTCATATTGCACACCTAATTCAATGCTTAATTATCCATCATCAACATTTTGCTGCTAGCTCAAAGAAATTATCCAGTCTCCTTTATAAAGCGACACTTAAGCCACAAGTTAAGTCCATAAAATTGTTGTCACCAATCAGTGAGAGGAAGGATAGGCATAATAAAATGCCAGTTTTGTGTATGTCGCTGGTAAATAATTCAGATTGTTCACCTTTTGCCTCAGAATTACCAAATTAGTGGCGCTAGCATAGATTTTCTTTCCACAAATGACCCTTAGGTATTTTGTCTTTTTATGTTGTAGCTAGAAAATTACATTTCAAATACAAGTGTGAAGGATACAGTCTTATATCTTCTTTTATGCATTCTAGTCTCAGACCTTTGGTGGAGAACTTTTTGCCTGCACCGTTTATAGAAGCTTGTGTCAGAGAGATAAATCTATGCCCTTTAGTGTGCCTTCTTGTGATGACTCCTTGCAATATATAAGAACATAGAAAGGCACTCCTTTGATATGATTTTTTGCACGACAGGCAAGGGAAATATAGGATATGTATTTTGCCATGTAGAGATGCCATGGTTCAAATTTCCTCAGTTGGATTCCGACATATCTTTCTCTACATTTAGGGACATGTTGGGAAGACATCTAACATTGAAATATCAATGCTGACAGTATCTGATTAATGAATCTCCTCTAATCCGACATAGGACATATATATGTGTGTGTGTGTGTGTGTGTGTGTGTGTGTGTGTGTGTATAATATAAATGTATTTTAAAAGTCCCATTTAAGCCTAAAACCGCGCTTTAAAGCGCGCTTGGGCACCTAGGGGTTAAAGAGACACTTAAGCCACAGGTTAAGTCCATAAAATTGTTGTCACCATACAGTGAGAGGAAGGATAGGCATCATGAAATATCAGTTTTCTGTAGGTGGCTGGTAAATAATTCAGCTTGTTCACCTTTTGCTTCAGAACTACCAAATTAGTGGCGCTATAGCATAATATTATATTTTCTTTCGACAAATGGCCCTTAGGTATTTCCTCTTTTTATCTTGCACCTAGAGAATTACATTTCAAAGGAATCGTGTAACAGAATCTTTTATAATAAAGGGTTATAAAAGTGTATAGCACCTATGATAAATCCTTATTTAGTCTGCAGTACCTGTTTGTCTCCCCAGGGTCACTGGAAGGCATTTCTCATGATGGTACGACTAAACCCCCTTCAAGTCGTAGTGTTATCTCACTCTAATTCCATTACAGTCCTGCATGTACTGGAGGGTATCTCAAAAAGATTGGGAAACCAGTTCTCACCGTAACTATTTGATCCTGCAGTTCTCCTACATTTCTCACCCTAAGAACAGACTTCCCTGCTTGACTTCTGCTACAAGTGAACTGCACAGAAATAGGTCGAGTTGCAAAATAAGAGACTGGACCCCTCCTATACCACTCCTATAACTGACTCCCTCTTTACAATACAAGAGGGAATCCACTCCAGAGGGTCAGTGAGTTCAATTTTGGAATTATCACCTCCGACAGGATCAATTCCAAATCTTTTTGAGATACCCTCCTGGTCACTAATGATTGCACTGGTATGACTGCCCTATCAACCCCTTTGTAATTACTACATTAAGTGCTGATCATACAGAGCAGTCGTAGGGCGTTTCCTACGATCACCCACTCTAACTTTGAGGGCATCAAATCGTAGTGGCTGTGTGCAGTCATACCATCTTGAGAAATGCCTTCCTGGTCTAACTCGTTGTCCACCGTGAAGAAGGAATGAACCAGTCATGAGTCTTTTCCCTCGTAACATTAACGGATGATAGTAAACTTTGAGAATTCCCTTTTTGCCTAGAGACGCCTACGAATTAGAGCTTAGATTTAGTGGTGCCCTCTATTATGTTTAAAATTTCGGTAAATGAAGAGATTGATCACGTACAAAATGCTACAGTGTTGGATGAAATTAGTTCATGCGAGAGTGCATACACCCTATAGTTTAATTATAATTATAACCCATGCATGAAGAGCCAACTAGGCATTCTCTTGGCAGTCAATAAACATCAGGACACATTAAAATTTCAGCACCATTATATACATTATGAAGCAACTACTGCAATTCTGATCCACGGATTCAGATGAACTATATATAAACATTTGAAAAGGGTGGTCAATAAATCGATTTTGAATCAATGTCAGATTTACTCAAAGTTGTGTCATAATGCACCACTGCCCGGATTTCGATTCAATGTAACTGTGCATACTAGGCTAAAGATACTTAGGAAATGATGTGTACAATAGTCATACAGGCTGATTGAACACATACATGGACTTCCCAGACCGAATTACTGCAGTATACCTTCCCAAACCCCATGCATAAGCTGCATTTTCTAGTTCATGACTAGATTTTGAAAATCTCATGTCAAATGGACATTGCCAGGGCGCACCTAACATATAAGGCATATCCCCTACTTAGGCCAATCATACAAGACAAACATATCCAGTACAACGGGGCATTTATCAAAAAGTTAATTAGCATCATTAGGAAACACGTTCCTGACTATACTACTGAAGGTTAATTCAAAAGGTCCTGGGATTTCTACCCCTGCGATCTTAGCGTAGGCACATATCATAAGACATAGCCAGTCTACCCTATCTAATGCAGTGGTTGCAGGCCAGTCAGGCACAGCAAGTCCTGAGATCCCTTCACAATTCATTTTCCAGCCGTAAGATCACTGCAATCTTAGTGAAATAATTGCATAGTGGTTTCACCTGAATACAAGAGCACTCACAGGGAACACACCTGCTCCCAAGAGTGAATGTCCCTGCTGTATACATATAGAGGGGAGGGAGGACTTCTGCTGAGAGTCCTTGAGGGCTCTTCAGGCTACTCAGGCATGAAGTGCACTTGAATACTGTACAAGGTCAACTGCACCCTCTATTCTATAAGTAGCTCATATTGGGAAGGGGGACGCTTGTGTAATCACTCTTGTGAGAAGGAGTGTTTCCACTGATATTCCTTCACTATGGGCCTCTTGCGCCTGTGCACAGTGTGTTCTACTTGGAATGGTGTAGGAGGGTTGAGGCTAAGATTACTGCGATCTTAGTGCTGGCTGTAAAAAGGCAAGACAGTCTAATCTTAAGATCGCTTTATTGGATAAGGCAGAATAATTCCCAAGATTGCTGAGGTAGCGATCCCAGGACCTTTTGAATTAACCTCCAGATATTGTAAGCATCAAGTGACAGTCATGCCCCTAAGAAATGTGGATCAACACTGTAAAAGGTACGCCCGCGCACCCCCTCGCGGGCGTACCTTTTACCGTGTTGATCCACAAATATTTTTCAATGGATTAATGCATGAGTAATATGTTGACTACATGGCTAACCTAAGGTACTCACAGGTTGCTGTGGTTTGGACACTTTAATATTTGCACCTTAATAATAAAAGAACAAAACACATCGTAAATGGTTCAGCCTAATGGGGGTCATAACAGTGTTTGAGTAAAAAGCCTTGAACATGACAGGAATGTTGATAAAAAGATTTGTGATAAGAAGAAAACAAATTAAAACATGCCAATAAAAGTGATCACGGCAAAGTGGCAAAGACAGACCGGCAAAGAAAAAGGAAACTACAAATATCAGTGACAGCTTTGGATAAATTAACGAACACAGACTGCCATTTTGTGATATGTAAATGGAGGAGGGCGAGTGAGGGAGAGAAAGGGAGATTGAGACAATCATCGAGATAGAGATAGAGAGAGAGAGGAAGAGAGAGAGAGAGAGAGAGAGAGAGAGAGAGAGAGAGAGAGAGAGAGAGAGAGAATATTTTACTGCTGTTTCCCACTGCTAATGCATCTCAATACGATGCATCTCCATAAAAGGCCAATGCAAATGGCTCCATCGTATAAAGTGCAGAGAAATTAACTCAGTTAGGAAACTCCTCAGCACTGAGCCCTTTTTCAGCCGAATCGTTGATGTCATAGATTTGTTTCATTTTAAGAATATCCATAAGTTCTGTAGAAGGGACTTGAGCTTCTTATATGGAAGCATACCTTGTGTAGTAAAAAGTACATTTCTCATGATTTAGGAGGACATTGTTATCTATGCCTCCTGATTGTGAGAGTCAACAAGTCCCCCAGCAAATTGTCGTTATCTGTCGCCATGATTGGTCATCAATGGTGACTCCTTTTTGAGTGATAACTCACTGCGTCATCTTTCGCCACTGTGTGTCAGTCTCACATGGCATGGCGATTTATTACAACAGTCACCAACATAATCTCACTCACTGTGTGAGTATGTACCACCCCTTGTCATCCCTCACAAAGCATGGTGACTTATCGCCAACATGGATCTAACACACTGTGTGAGTATGTGCCACTGCCTGTCAACTCTCACTCAGAATAGCAGCTTATCACAAGCATCACCAACATGGATCTGACTCACTGTGTGATTATGTACCACTCCCGGTCAACTCTCACTCAGAATGGCAGCTTATCACCACCATTTCCAACATGGATCTCACTCACTCCATCAATATGTGCCACTGTCTGTCAACTCACACTTAGAATGGCGACTTTTCACCTGCATTGCCACATGGCTCTCACTCACTGCGTGAGTTTGTGTCACTCCTAGTTAATCTTCTCACAAAAGGGCGACTTATCACCACCATCGCTGACATGGATGTCACTCGCTGTGTGAGTGTGTGCCAGCATCATCAACTCTCACACAAAATGGCGACTTATCACTACCATTGCCAACATTGGGCTCACTCAATGCGTGAATTTGTGTCACTCCATGTAAATGCTCCCTGAGGATTGTATCATCTGTCACTCACTCTCACTCAGAATGGCAATTTATCACCACCATTGCCAGCATTGGTCTCACTCAATGCGTTAATTTGTGTCATTCCAAGTCAATGCTCTCTGAGGATTGCATCATCTGTCACTCACTCTCACTCAGAATGGCAACTTATCACCACCATTGCCAAAGTTGTTGAGACAGCACCACTGTTCAACATGTAGCCTATCTAGGAAGTATGGGCATGGAGTATAAGTCCCATATGTATCAAATGTGCTTTGTTTCACACTGATTTCCATGTAATACTTCAGAGTTGAATCAAACAAGATTATATAAAGAAAATATCAATTGAATTTAGATAGAGGTATCTCTAAAATGAAAGCAACTATCCATAAACACCTTTTCTCTGGTTACAGGAAAAATACATAGGAAAATATCTACATGAACACCTTGTCTGTGGTTAGAGGGAAGATACATATGGCAATACTTTCTCTGGCAAAACATACATTGATCTGGCAGATGTGAGGCTGCATGATTACCAATGTCGATGATCATGAGCTTTTCATCTAACAAGATGAGTGATCACCAGCATCGCTATCACTGGTGAGTCTGAGTGATCACCACTCTCACCATCCCTGGTGAACCTGCGCTATGACGTGGTGTGCGTTTCATCTAGCGAGGTGAGTGATCAACCACCTTGCCATCCCTGGTGATTGTGAGTCATCACGATCCTCGCCAACGGTGGTGAACGAGCGCTATGGCATGGTGTGCGTTTCATCTAGCAAGGTGAGTGATCACTTGTGTCGCCATCCCTGGTAAGTGTGGGTGATCAAGATCCTCACCATCTGTGGTGAACCTGTGCTATCACAAGGTACGCGTTTTCATCTAGCGAGGTGAGTGATCACCTGAGTGACCATCCCCCGTGAGTGTGAGTGATCACGATCCTTGCCATCCATGGTGAATGTGCGTTATGACGTGGTGTGCATCTCATCTAGTGAAGTGAGTGATCACTCATGTCGCCATCCCTGTTGAGGATGAGTGATCATGATCCTCGCCATCCCTGGTGAACATGCGCTATGACGAGGTGCGTGTTTCATCTAGCGAGGTGAGTGATCACCTGCGTCGCCATCCCTGGTGAGTCTGAGTGATCACCATCCTCGCCATCTGAGTTGAGGCCATGTGATCACCACCATTGCTATTCCTGGTGATCTTGTGCTATAGCGATGTCGTGTTCCATGTAGCGACATGTGTGAGCCACTTCACAGGTTGATGAGGAATCACGACAATTTGCTGGGCCTTGTCCCAAAGACTCGTTTCTTACACACTCTTTAGTTCTCCAAAGTTCCTCTATGGGACAAACTCAAGAATTGTGCTCATTAAAAATGTCCAACACGGTTGAATTCAACCCTAAATCCAAATGACATTTTGGGAGAGAGCATTGTTTGCCACAGCACGTCCATCTGAATCATTCATGTTTTTGACTGGACTCCTCTATAAACGTTGGCACTATGAGCAACCTCTCACAGCATGGCTGTTTTGTGTGGCATGACAACTTGATTTTCAGACAAATAAAGAGGACTGAAATGTGAACTAATTCGTTTTAAGAATGGCTTGTTTAAAGTTTCACACCCCTTTTTGTTCATTAGTGCTTATAATGGCAGGGAAGTCATGATTAAGTGGGTCAAGCCTGATTACCTTCTTTGCATTGCTCAGGCACCTTGGAATAATTCAATGACATGCTTGTGAAATGTGATATAGGTTCTTGAGGAAATGAGACAGCTAGGGAGCCTATGAGCCGGACGGTCCAGTGGGGGGGGGGTAGCAGCCCTGAAAAGTTTGGGGCTGGGGGTGTAAATTCTGGTCTTTTTTTAAGTGTTGGGGATGCATTCCCCTTCCCCACTCCCACAGCTCCGCCGCCACTGTGGATGAAGCATGCCATAAGAAATTTGTACAAAATTTGGGACATCCCCTGGGTCGCCCCATGACACAAACACAGAAGTTATTGAGTTGCATGTGTCTGTTAAGATACAATCAAATTCTTAATGACACCCTGGACAGGCACAGGGCCGCTCATTGGGATTCTGTGCGATAATTCAGGCCCATAATGACTCATTGGTAGTTTGGACTGTATTCCCCTTAAGTTAAACCCTTTCCCAGCTGGATACCCCACACTCTCCCCCGAGCTAGCCCCTATAGGGGCTTGTGGGGGGAGAAGGTTAACTTCTGGGATGTACACCACCCTTCAAATTATGTTTTCCCTTTCGTGAGTATTACTCTTCATTGGTATTAGGATTGATTAAACTGATAAATGATTGGATCTAATTACTAGCAGTATTTGATTGTTTTCCCCATGTCATTGAGATGTACCTCCTTTTATCATTCTTATGATGTTTTGGGGGGCAATACTTCCACTATCGACGATAATAAGTTGGCTTATTTTCCATTTGAATCAAATATGGAAGATATAAGTAACCAAGAAATCAAATGGCCAAATGGAAAGAAAATGTAAGCGGTGTCTGGGCATCTGACACTCTACACATGAATTCATCACTATATGGGATTGAAAAAAGGAGACTAGTGCAGGGGAAATGTACATCTTGATTCTTCTATTTGATATCAGCCATCCCCCAGGACTTATACATTGTTAATGTCTCGGCTCTATGACACCTTCAATAGTGTTCTTCCCAAGCGGTGCTATAAATGACAGGTCTACTGCCATGTGACATTATGGCGAGATGTGATTGGATGGATCTATACTCTCCCTGTGGGAAGAGATGCAGGGTGGTAATATTTTATCTTCCTATTTCCTCTCTGATTATTCCTGTGATCAGGTAATCTTAAGGATATCTATATGGAAGGAAATTAGAAATACCAATCGGAATATGAACAGGAGGGTATTTCTCAATAACGGCAATGTATATCACAGAAATTCCCTATTATATTCCAATTTCCCACCATCAAATGATATCCACTCCCATTCTATAGATATATTCTACACTCATACAGCCAATTGATGGCATCCCCTATGCTGTGATAGGTGCGTAGAAACAAGAGTCCTATACAATTCTTTCTGTAATTACCCCCTTGTGGTTAAGCCTTCCTATGGTCATGAGATGGAGGAACAATAGGAGTCTGTAGGTTGCATTTCTCGGAACTAGCCTTAGCCATGTAAGCTTGTCTGCAAAGCACAGATTGGATAATCTTTTTCTTGACCTCATCCTGTAAATACTCATCTTTATTTCATTCTTAATGGATTTCACTGTTATTACAATATAATTGTATCTACCGGAGAAACCTGATCCCAAATGAATTAGCTACATTATTATCACCTCCTCGAGTAGTGGAGTAGTTAATAAACACTTCTTTAAAGTAAAAAAAAAAGGAATTTCAACTGTCGTTTGTTGGTCATGCTAGCAGTGAATTACTCAGGCCTTGTGCTCCATTCCTGTGGTACCACTGAACAAAATAGTAAGAATTGTTGGTGGAAAGCTGTTTTTTGCCACATAACATAGCCACTGCCAGAAATCTCTGGCGTGATTAGAAAGGAAATGATGATCATAATAGAGGGAATAGGACTTATATCATGTTTGAGATGCTACATGAGAAACACAATGGCACATATTACACTCCACCTTACCTATCATCATGCAAATCATCACTGATCATGTCTGCCAAACGAATGATTTAAACATGATACCTCCTGATCATGTCTACCAAACGAATACCCCCGGTGTGTTTAAAGTTATGATCATGAATCCACCTAAGTGATTAATCCAATTATATTTTGTAGTGTAATATATATGAGAGATTGCATTGATAAACATGAGTATATATTCTCACAAATATCGAACAACATATAAAATATTGTGTTACTAATATCAATCCAGAACTACCCACTTAATATTGTTCTAATATCACCCGCAGAAATACTTTCAACTGTATTTCTAAATAAGCACTGTTCTACATCGAAAGCACAGTGGCTAGGGCACCATTGACATCAGTTTCACTCTAGTACAAATGGACTTCACAGTAAATAATGAAAGCTTGAGATGTTACCTGCCACCTAATGGAGGTCATATCGATTAGCGATCGCAAGCAATGAGCCTGAGGCAAAATCTAATAAGGAGATCTGTCCTGATGAAAGAAACCCTTCAAAACACCAATGTGTGCAACCAGAATCAATTGACAATGACTGGCAAAGAAAGGCACATGGCTTGTGGACAAAAAAGAGGACCTTGCAAACATTTGGGTTAATCAAAATGAAATCATTACACACCGGTACCTTTATGGCTAAAGTTGATTTATGCGGAATGGGATGTAATTAATGAACATGGTTGTGGGAGACCTGTGTACTTTTAGAAGGAGACTAAGGTTCAAAAGCCTGATGACCAGTTACAAAAAGCAAAAATGTCACTTGAGGTTCCTGATGGGATGAAACCAGCAATTAAGCCCAATAAAGTGTGAATGAGAGTAGGATAAGTCTCTACTGACAGCCTGAAAGGGAGGGCTGTTCAGGATCAGTGCAACGACTCGACTCAGTGCCATTTGAATCATTCATGTTTACTATTCTATTAATCCTCCGACACTGTGTGCATCAAAGCCCTTTTTGAGTGGTATGATAACTTGCTTTTAAAACAGACTGACATGTTGACTAATTTGGCTCATGCTTTGAATTGTTTATCACTTCCTACTTTATTTTGTCATTGTCTCTTTTTTTCTAAAGTTCCTCTCATGGCACTGCAATGTAATCATAAAGATGTGCCATAACAAGGAACTTACAACAATTCTTACCCTTTTGATTATGATGGACCTTTCAAGGGCCCTTGGCAATTATGCATACGGGTACTGTTTCTGAAAAAAATTCATGCCTTGGGCATAAGCCATTTGTAGTTACTTTCTATAAATAAAATGATTCATTACTTTTTTTTAGTTGGTTGCTGGTCGGGTAGAAAGGCAAACTGAGGGTTGGTTTACCTTAATCTTTACTAGTATATCTGGAGGGTCTTGCCAAAAAATGGAAACATGAACTCAAAAAGAAAACGGGCACGTATTGCTAAAAGATTGTTTGGATAATCTCAAAAAGAATTTGCCATGCATTCTTCTGTAATTCTTTTGTCAATACTATGAAAACATGTTAGGCCATATACATTATCCTCAGTACTCTCTGAAATTTTTTTTATGGATGTTCTTCCTCGTCTTCTTTTGGCAAGACCCTCCTGGAGTCGCGATGACTACTATAGTAATGTGTAAGATACGCTGTATCAGTTCAACTTCGTGTGTGCGTGCAAAAACCCTAAATGAGAGCATTTCTGATAGTAGATGTAGCCTGCATTCCCTTAACTACCTTGCAAATCAGGGTTACTTATGATAAAAATATCCAGCAATAAAAGAACAACTCAGAACACCTACACTGTAAAAAAATGAATGTTAAATCTACGAGGGATCCTTGTAAAACTGAACATTGAACCACCGTAATTAGCTAACAGGGGCAGTGTAGTTTTTACAAGAAACTCCAGGTGGCAGTGCAGTGATACAAGGAAATTTCACTAATATAACGACATCTCTGTGAAAATAGCGATGGATCTCTGGCAACTTTGGGACGAGGAATCCTTTGTTATTTCAACAACATTTTTTTTACAGTGTAAGGCCTTTGATATTGACAATAACTTTCTACAGGACAATACTCACTACTCCCTTGTGGTTAAGCTCTCATATGGTTATGAGATGGAGGAACGCCAGGAGTCTGTAGCGTGTATTCGAACTGCAGTGCCACAGAGCAGTACGGTAAGAATTGTTGGTTGACGGCAATAGGTATGTATTTTTTAGCACATTCTATTGCCCTCTACCAAGTCCCTACACATTTAAAGTTGTGTTGTAAAATGCTGTAAATGAATTCAATTAGGAAGTAAGTTATAAAGCTACTATTTTTTACACTCTAACTATTGAGATTCCAGTATAGAATGAATAAACATTATTATTGGGTATCCCTCTAAAATATGTTTTTTTTTTATCTACAAAGCGGACCCCATACTCTAGGGGCAAAACCCTTTCATCAGTCAATGAATTCGAATTAAAGGAGAAAAGGTGAATGGCATTTCAATGTAGTGTGCTCAAGGGGGCCATATAAAGCAATATATGGACCGTGTCTCAAATTATCATTTGACATTCCTATACACCTCAGCAGGTCTCTGTTCTCCCAGCAGCAGTAATTGGCAACAAATGAGATTTCCCTGTTTGGCCTAGGGACCCACATGACCTGGGCGTCGATTTAGTGGCACCCTCTGCTGAGTGAAAAATCAGAGCCTTTACCTAGTGGTAAACTACGGAGCCCCTAATAGGACATACCAAAAATAATTCTTTCACCAGAAAAAAAATATTCTTGCGGGTACTGAACAATTCTTGCGGGTACAGAAACAATTCTTGCGGGTACTCAACAATTCTTGCGGGTACAGAAACAATTCTTGCTGGTACTGAACAATTCTTGCGAGTAAAGAAATAATTCTTGCGGGTACTGAACAATTCTTGCGGGCACAGAAACAATTCTTGCGGGTACAGAAACAATTCTTGCGTGTACTGAACAATTCTTGCGTGTACTGAACAATTCTTGCGGGTACAGAAATAATTCTTGCGGATACTGAACAATTCTTGCGGAAACTGAGCATTTCTTGTAGAAACTGAACAATTCTTGCGGGTACAGAAACAATTCTTGCGGATACTGAACAATTCTTGCGGAAACTGAGCATTTCTTGTGGAAACTGAACAATTCTTGCGGATACTGAACAATTCTTGCGGAAACTGAGCAATTCTTGCAGAAACTGAACAATTCTTGCAGATACTGAACAATTCTTGCGGATACTGAAAAATTCTTGCGGGTACAGAAATAATTCTTGCGGATACTGAACAATTCTTGCGGAAATTGAGCATTTCTTGTGGAAACTGAACAATTCTTGCAGAAACTGAGCAATTCTTGCGGAAACTGAACAATTCTTGCAGATACCCAGGTAGCAAAAATGGTGTGGCCCGAGTCTGGGCCAGAGCGGGCTCCTGATGTGGGCCACACTGGGTTAACACAGTGGGCGCCGGATGGGTTTTGTCCTCAGCAAAGGGTCTGGGCCACACTGGGCTAACCGATTCGGGCACAGATCTGTTTGAAATTGGGCTCACCGATTTGGGCTCAAAGTGAGTTTAACATGGGTTTTTGGTGTGGCCTAAAGTGGGCTGCCCGATTTGATGAAAAATTAGTGGTGACATGTTAAAAATTCTTTTTGAGAAATTTATCCAAAATCTTTTCTTTTTTTTAAAAGTCAATAAGCAACAAATCCTTGAGCTAATCTAACCCCCCCCCCCCATCACCAAAGCAGTAAATGCAATATCTACCCAAGTGGAAAGGCAGAGCAGTACCATTCATTTGAATCAAACTCATTCAGCCAACACAAGGCACTTTGATTCATTAAAGTGACATTCTGGCCTCAATCTTCCCCCACTAATTCCCTATGTAGGAGTAGAGAAGAGAGCCTTCAAGTTCATAATGACTGTACCTCTGCATATCTGCTCTTGTTCCAAGTTCAGTGCAATAGAAATGGTGTTGCCATTCCACTACTACTCAGATGACCTTGATTTGCACTTTTGACTAGAAACATCTAAGTATTTCCAGACTATGAGAAAGTCTGCACATTATTACTTCATATCTGATTTAGTAGTCTATTCCAGTTGTCCTATGTCTAAAAGAAATAAGTTTGGTATGGGTAGTAGAATTCTGCCTGGAGTGCTGTGAAACCACTTTGTAGTGAGTCTGCCATGGACTGACCTACAGGGGCAGGGGGTATTTTTGGTTTCTCAATTGCCTCTATATATAGTCCTCTTATACCTGGCCAAGTGTGGGACCTGTTTGCCCCCACACCACAAATACACCTTGCAAGCCTACTAGTACAAAGAAAGACATGAAGCTGTTCTTTCCAGGACTAGTCAGTGTTGCCTTTTACATGAAATATCTGGATCCCTACTATGAACCTACCTGTGTATTAATGGTATAGGGAAAGTGTCCTACAGCAGTGTTGGAGGGAAGGGAGGGGGGAGGGCAGGGCAGGGTGAGAGCAGGGCAGGGCAGGGTGAGAAGAGGGCAAGGCAGGGTGAGATGAGGGCAGGGCAGGGCAGGGTGAGAGCAGGGCAGGGCATGTGAGCAAAGGAGATGCCAGGGCAGTGCAGGGTGAGAGTAGGACAGGGCAGGGTGAGAGGCCAGGGCAGGGTGAGAGCAGGGCAGGGCAGGGCATGTGAGCGAAGGAGATGCCAGAGCAGTGCAGGGTGAGAGTAGGGCATGGCAGGGTGAGAGCTGGGCATGGCAGGGCGAGAGCAGGTCAGGGCAGGGTGAGAGCAGTGCAGGGCAAGGGTGAGAGCAGGGCAGGGCAGGGTGAGAGGAGGGCAGGGCAGGATGAGAGTAGGGCAGGGCAGGGCGAGAGCAGGGCAGGGCAGGACGAGAGCAGGGCAGGGCAGTGTGAGAGCAGGGCAGGGCAGGGCAAGGCAGGGTGAGGGCTGGGAGTGAGAGTGAGTGAGTAATAGATGTTTAACGCCATTTCGACAGCTAAGGTCATATTCATGGCAAGATCCTCATTACACAAATTCACAGAGGAATGTGTCAGTGCCTGCGCATATGTGCACCACACACATCCTGAGGGGATAGGAAAGAGGAGAAATAGACCCTTTTAAGTGGGCTAGGGAGGCCCAGGGAGGGCAGGGTGACAGAAGGGCAGCGCAGAGCGGGGTGAGAGGGGGAAAGGGCAGGGCAGGTTGAGTGGAATGAGGAGGAGATGGAAGGGGTAGGGGATGAATAGTGGAGGGACGAACAAAAAAGAGAGAGGGAGGGGGAACACTCATCACAGAGTTTAGAACAGTTCAGAAGATGAGGCTGCCCTGTCCAAACCCACTCTCACCCCTGACTGGGAAGACTTTATGCAGCTAAGTACCCATCTTGGGATGCCCATTTTGAAACCATCCTGGGCCCAATGTGGTTGCCCATTTTAAAGCTGACCAGTGCCCAGATCGGGCGGCCCAATGTGGCCCAGACCGTATGCTGAGGACAAAACCCGTTGGGAGCCCAACGGACTCAAGTGGGTTTGCCCGATTTGGGCTGCCCTGTGTGGCCCTGACTGGAAACCCAGCATCTGCCGAACCTAAAACCCATGTACTGAATACTGCCCGCTTTGAACCACCTTATCCCGGGTAAAACCAATTTGGCCCCGAGCGGGCTTGCTACATGGGTACTGAACAATTCTTGCGGATACTGAACAATTCTTGTGGGTACAGAAACAATTCTTGCAGGTACTGAACAATTCTTGCGGGTACAGAAACAATTCTTGCGGGTACTGAACAATTCTTGCGGGTACAGAAACAATTCTTGCATGTACTGAACATTTCTTGTGGGTACAGAAATAATTCTTGCGGATACTATACAATTCTTGTGGAAACTGAGCATTTCTTGTGGAAACTGAACAATTCTTGTAGATACTGAACAATTCTTGCGGAAACTGAGCAATTCTTGTGGAAACTGAACAATTCTTGCAGATACTGAACAATTCTTGCGGATACTGAACAATTCTTGCGGATACTAAACTGTTCTTGTGGAAACTGAATGATGATAAACTCCTCAAGCCCCAACATTAATGTTTCTGTACCCGCAAGAATGGTTTCTGTACCTGCAGGAATAGTTTCTGTACCTGCAAAAATATTTCTCTACCCATAAGAATAATTGTTACTGAGAAAAATTTTTTTTACATGTTTTAAACTCTCAAAATTGAAGAATGCTACTGTTTCCAAAGAATTCTCCTGTACATGCAGGGATATATTTTGCATGAAAAAAAGTCTTTTTAGTATGTTCCTCTACCCCAAAAGAAAATGATTCCTGTGCCTGCAAGAATTGTTCAGTACCCGCAAGAATTGTTCAGTACCCACAAGAATTGTTAAGTACCCGCAAGAATTGTTCAGTACCCGCAAGAATTCTTCAGTATCCGCAAGAATTCTTCAGTATCCGCAAGAATTCTTCAGTATCCGCAAGAATTCTTTAGTACCCGCAAGAATTCTTTAGTATCCGGAGGAATTATTCAGTACCCGCAAGAATATTTTTTCAGGGGAAAAATTATTTGTGGTATGTCCTTTTAGGGGCTCCGTAGTAAATGCTGTCACATTTTAACCTTGTGGAGACCCAATCTTGTGATTGCTGACCAAGATATTTCTTCAATTTTAGCAGCCTTTTTGGAGGTGCAGGCTCTGATCAACAGTTCCTGCACACATTTTATATAACAGAAACTGCAGGACGAAAGTAACCCTGAGCACATGGACATATTTGATGACCAATTCTTTCCAGATAATCAGAGACAAAGCTCTGTTTTTGAAACATAACATAGCTACTGCCATGATTCCCTGGCTTAATTTTGAAGGAAAGGGTGATCACAATAGAGAGAATAGGACTAATCATGTTTGATATGCTACATGAGAAACACAATCTCATATATTACACTACAGTGAAGACACCTTACCTATATAATGCAAATAATGTTTACCAAAAGAATAATTCAAACATGATACCCCACCAGTTTTTAAATGTAATTATTATCATGAATCATAATACGTAATTAACCCATCTCTATTTTGTATTGTATAAGAGACTGCATTGATAAAAACGAGTTTGATATTCTCACAAACATCCAACAACATATGAAATTCTTGTGTGAGTGATATTGCCACCCCAACAAATTGGCTAAATTATCGTCATCATCATCATCATCATTTGTGACACGATCTGCGAAAATGGGGCTTAGTGCAGGGGGTTCTAAGACCCCTTCTCCCAGTGCATGCCACATTTTTTGTTGTTCTAATACCTCATGATTTTCTATATCAAACACCCAGTGGGTAGGGCACCATTGACATCAGCTTCACTGTAGTACAGGTGAACTTCACAGTAAATACTGAGAGCTTGAGATGTTGCCTGACACCTAATGGAGGTCATATTGATTAGAGTTGGAAAGCAATGTACCTGAGGCAAAATCTAATAAAAAAGAACAGCCCTGATGAAAGAAACTCTGCGGAACACCAGTTCATGCAACAAGAATCAAGTGACTGGCAAAGAAGGGAAAAATGGCTTGTCGACCGAACGGGGAACTGGCAAACATTATTTGGGGGAATTAAAATGAAATCATGAGGCAGTGGTTATGGCTAAAGTTGACTTATGCGAAATGGGATGGAATTCATGTACATGATTGTGGGAGACCAGTGTACTTTCTCTCTGGACACTCTGGTAGATATGCCTGATGACCTGTAACAAAAAAGAAAAATGTCACTTGAGATTCCTGATGGGATGAATTCAGATACTCAGCTCGTTAAAAGTGTGGATGAGAGTAAAATTAATCTCTACCGTCATCCTGAGGGGAGGCCTGTTTAGGTTCAGTGCAACAGGTCAGTGCCATCTAAATCATTTATGTTAACTACTCCATTAAAAGAAAAGACCACCCTTTTTCATGATGACCTTTTTTGGGAGTAATCATATTGATTAAGGATATTCTGACATGATTAGTACCACATCTGCTGATATAAAGTCAGGGAGCAGGCTGCTCTGGTGCATTTATGACATTACAATTTGTCAAATGCATAGCAGTATTGATTGCACAGCACTGTTCATTTACAAACAAATGCCATACATGCTTGTATTTTCAAAACTATTTGCATATTTCCTTTGATAGTATAGCATCAAATAATTAAACTGTCACGGGCGTGTACTGGTTACCAGGTTGACTAGAGCTATGTAGGTGTTATCCATATAGAAGGGTGAGACAGTAAAGGAGCGGTGCTGCCATCTGCCAGCTCTATTTGCTATGTATAGACCTTGATTACGGAGGTGAGGGGTGATTTGCCAAGGTCACCCCTCACCTCCATAATCAAGGTCTACTCTTGTCAGGAATTAATTTGAAATGGTCATTTCATATAAAGATATTATCGTTGATCCCTTTCATCCAGCATTATAGACGTACATTCAAACTGATTAAATGAATAGTATAGATATACATATTTTGATCAGTGCTTCTAGTCTGAAACAATGTTTATCCATACTGTCTTCAGTTTTCCTAGCTTATGATAATGGAGTTTTAATGTGTATGTTGAGTCTAACCCACTGGAAAGTGTCTATATGGAAAAGTATTATGTGCAGGCACGTCTGGCATTACCTCCAGCCTTCCATAGAAGTAGGGTGGGGTCTGGAGGCCAGTGTGACTTGTATAGACGTGTATTACTAACAGACAGAAACTGCCCTAGTAACACCACATGGGTATCAAGCAGCCACAGTGCAGAAGGTACTAGGGTAACTGGCAGCTACCCCATACAGCATTGGAGATGCTAAATATGTAGTTTAGAGAACTAAAAGGCGAGATTACATAGTATTTCTACTGAATTGAGAAACTGCTAAGTTGTTTAGATGTGTTGTAAAGCATGCACAATCATTTGAAATAATAACTGTAGGTGGAGATTGTCTAGAACAGTAGTAGGCCTATACACAGGGAGGTTTCAGGTTTGTCAGTACTAGGGTAACTCAGTTGGTTTACAATAAGAAGTACTAGGGTAACCTCTTGCCCTAGTACCCAACTTTCAGTTTTGGCTGATTTCTAAGTAATCCAATGTAGTACCTCTGGGTCGTATCTTCTCAAGTATCCAAGACCTAAAGTTATGATTCTGTACTACTATTATGAAGTAGAATAGTGTATCAACAGCATAGAATAAGGAAAAGGTTACTGCTAGTTACACTACTACCTTCTGCACTGTGAAGTAGGACCTCCTACATAGTCAGGAGCATGTTGCTCCTATGGTAAAAAGAGCTGTCAGTAGGTACCCTCTTTTCAAAAGAAGTCATGCTCTGCTTCACCATGCAACTTACACTCACCACATTAGTCTGAAAAGTCACCTGCCTTGTTTAAAACAGAGAGAGCTGCACTACCAGGTACCTACTCATGTCACACACTCTATAGTATATTATACTGACTGACTTCTCCCAACTAGGTACCTACTCAAATCCCCTTTTTGAGCACCGTACTTGAATGTCCACTTGTGAGCAACAAAAGGGGGACAAGTCATAGCTACATGAAAAGAAAGGGCTGGAAATGAGGGCATTTTTAGCCAGCTCTTCCTTTTACTATAGGAGCAACACCCTCCAGACCACCAATCATCGGCACTGGGAGGGTCACAGGCCAGAGTTTTATTGAAGAGTTGCACGGGAAGGGAGTCTTGCTGGTAGCCACCTGCAGATTTTCTCATCTTGGTTCATCATTTTTATTTCATACTGTCTGTCTGCCTAGCTATTCTGTCTCTGTCTCTTTCCCCCGCCACTGTCTAAAGGCCAAATCCCACTACGTGGAAAATGGGTCTAAAACAGCTGTGATTCTGGCTATCGGCAGTCTTGGAGTCTTGTCAAAAACAAAATTCACAAGGGTTCCCATGCCACCCCTACCTTTATCAAACCCCACTACTAGCCAATATTGGAAGGGAAATGTCTGTGAAATTCATTACTGTACTGAATAGTTGTTACTTTTAGTCACAAGTACAACATTCTTATGACTATAGTGTGTGGAACTTGGGTCCTGATTTATGAAAAGATAACACACCTCTTGTGATTTACTAGAGATTTTTGTTTTCCTCTAAATCACAGGGAATTTCCGTATATGTGACCCATCCTAACAAAGTGGTACTGAAGTCGCACATTTAGAAGCCAAGATAAGACCCTTTCAAGTGATATAGTGTCAAAAATATCAGATTTTTTGAAATTGATATTTTAGCATTTTTCTAACATATGGGTAGATATCTTTCAGAATCCTTGCATACTAAACTGAATTTAAGCCCCAAATGTCAAAAAGACATAGCTCTAGTTTTCATGTTTATTTAGAAATACATATAAATTATATAGGATTCATAAATTATTATATGATTAACATGTCAATTATCTCAGTTTAATCAATTTTTAATCGGTCTGACTAAAATTACCAGCAGAAGATTTGCAGAAGACCACCTGGTTCAAATATGCAAGTGTTATATACCAAATGAAAGCTCTCGATGAGCTGTAAATGAATATGCCAATAACTAAACATTTTGTATGTGCGACTTCCGAACCGTTTTGTAAGGATTGGTCACATATTACACAGATTTCTGGCCTCTTGTGAGGAAAATATCAAAAGCTTTTGATGTATTCCACTCCTGAAATAACAACACTTTGGCAAGGATTCTTAGCCATTATAGGACTTCCTTAGATGATATTACCACCCCAATATCGGCTAAGTAACCACATATCCTATATCAAAAGGATTTTCTGGCTATTTTTGCGTTCTGGGATTTGGCCTTAAGGCTGTGCCTTTCCTTCCATCTCTATATCAAAGAAGGATGGTCATTTTGTTGAAAATGACACTGTACATGCCCTCCCTTGCCTTTTCACGCTAATTCTCCAATACATCTGTATGTTATGTGCTTTATACCTAAGTAACCCGCCACTTAATCTACACTTCATAAATCTTACATAAAAATCTCTCTCCCCACGTCTACCTCCATTCTGACGTTGAACACTGAATTGCCCGATAGCCTGATGTGGACCCCATACCTGTCTCACCTGCTCACCTGTCTAATCCAACCCAGAGAGTGCTATATATCAGTATCTAACTTTATACTGGGTCTCATGAGAGGAGAATGGCCGCATCTCTTTTATATGCTAGGCTAACCAAAATAAAATCGTAGTTTTTTTTGGTTAAATACCCTAGAATTCTAGTGTGAGTACGTATAATCATTGTTTTTATAATTGAGTAGGTTTTGATACGGACTCATAATGCAGCACGGTGTACAATGCATCTGCAATTCTCCGCTCCACACCAGTGAGGCTAGGAAAAGCTGTGTTTCAGGTAACATGCTGAGAAATATCAGGTAGGGTGGGTCAGATTTCTGAATGCCATAAAGAGGCAAGGTGGGGCGTGCCACCAGGACCCACAGGTCACTAAAATGACTCCAAAAGATACAAACTCTCTTCAAAACTGAAGAAAGAATACTCTAGAGTCGGCCCTGTTTTACTATATAACGGCGGGGTACCCGAAAAAATCATATTATTTTTTTAGTAATCAACTTGAAGATCAGTCCAGCATGGCCTATGAATAATCCGTTCTTTGCATATTTGAATAAAAAGTCCCAGGGAAGGTCTTGCTTTGCCAGAAGGTCGGGTTACTTGACGCAAACCTTTTTAAAACTTACAAGCAGATGGAAAGAATGTTAAGTGGAGTATACATGCTTGTACCTGGCTGTACTGTTGAAAGGTTCTAGTGAAAAGTGAATGGCTATTACTCAGCCCCAGTGGTGCAAACGACAGGTGCCCATTTATTATTTGGCTTAGAGAAAGAAGGTCATGGAATGATGGGCAGGTAAAAGAGGTGGGTAGGAGGTCTACAAGACAAGCATGGCCACCACACACCTTTCTTCTCCCTTTGATTCGTTCAGTATACTCAACATTTGATACTTAAATCGTTATCATACCTGCGTTCCAAGGCCCAAATGATAGGGAAATGACTTCTAGGCCGGATGTGTACAGTTTTTGCAGTGATTCCCACTCCCTGATGATGGAATAAGTCTTTGAGTACAACCTCTTTTGCTACCGTAGATTTACTCAGTGCTTGAGCTGTTTTCATATTGGGGTCGAGAAAAATAAGCTGACCCATAAAATCAGATACTAAAAATAGAATCCAGGTAAGATACTAAACTGAAAGGACCCAGGTACTGTGTTATAAGCAGTGGCACCATATGATAACACCCCGACTGTCTGCAGTGCTATCTTAGGGGAAACATAAACAAACAAGTTTAAAAACATATACTTGACTCTGCACCAGACGCACCTGTCTTTCTTATAGCTGCACGGCTCAATTTCTATCCACCCAGGTCTACCTTGAAATCCTGTTAAAGTTTCTGTGTAATGGTTTAAAAAAAAAGCTTTTTTTCTTTATGTAGTAGAAAGCTGTTATCAGCTGCATGATAAGCTTAGATTTAATGCAATACATTGCTAGATTCCCTCCCCTACACTTACTTTTCAACTGCTAACTATGCTATTATCGCTCCTTCCCTGGTAGTCACTAAACAAGCACATTAAGGAGAACATCATACCATACATGCTGGGGTGAGCTGTGTGAAGGCTATGCCTGTACTACATGGGTGCTTAAAATCCTTAGGATGTCACCCCTTTTCTTTTTACCAATAAGGGAGACTCACTCAGTCATTTTTATGCATACATGCAAATGTACTGGGAACTTTTGAAATTGTCTCCGTCCGTCAACTTTTAAAACGGCGGCATCACAAGTGTTCCTGTGTCGAGAGGGTCACTTTTTACCTGCGTATAGGCACAAAGTTAATTTCAGCTTCACCTTACAAGTAATATGATGGTGTCAACGGACATCAACGAGCAAATCGTGTAGGTGTCTGTCATTCTTTCTTCTCCTCATCCATACTACACGTACAGACGCCACCCTGGCCTAACAGTAACAACATTCCTCAGTCTGCTTCCAAGGAGCCCCCATGGCAATAAACCTCAAAGGAGAGACGAATTTATGTTCCTCCAAACCTAGAGCCAGGCCTATCATATTTTATGGATGCCCAATATCCAACTCTCTCCCAGACTGATTGCTCTGGCCCTCACTCACAGGACCATTCCTCAGATCTCAGGGATCAAAACTGGACGCTTTGGATCCTTGCAATGCCTCAGGTTGGAGGCTGAGACGCCCTGCCTATACTCTGTATTGACTCAGAGTTTTAGCATTGGTCCCAGCTTTGGTAGTGTTGGCAGCGATGGGGGATTGCTGTAACTTGGTTGACAATCTACCAGGCAGCTTTTGCTCATCCCCTTTGGATGTCCAGCGTTATGGTGAGACGCCGCCACTATCTCAATGCCTTGAGTAACCTAGCCTTTGGACCTTAACTGAGGCAGTAATTTTTGATTTGCTGTGCAGATTCGATTGATGAATGGAACCTTTAGGCCTACTGGTTTGGCTTTGCATTTATTTCTCTTGATGTAGAAGCATAGACAGAGTACACTTTGTAGCTGTCCCTGACACTTTGAATTTCTGATTTGTAAATGGTGTCTCTTTACTCCGAGATGTCCAGAAGTTACAAACTAGGCAATGGTAGGGAGTATAGCTCCTCTGCACGACCAGGCCTTATGTCATCTATTCATTAGGATTTGGCAGAGAGGGCATAGCACTGAAACGATTATAATTTTGGTATGTAGAGGCATATGAGCTGGTCCATCGGTCTGGTTGGATGCTGCTGGGGCTCAATTCGAAATCAAAGAGGGCAAGTTAATGACTATATTGAGTCCATGTTGTTAGGGATGAATTGAATTGAATTATTGACCAACAATCATATCAATACATCAAGTGTTTCAAGCTACTCAGTGAAATAATGAAAAAACTAAGGAAGTCCGACCGGGTACACTGAAAACGGAAACTCATCCAAAACTTATTGGAAACTAATCAAAAACTAATCAGTAGTGATGAGTTTTGCCTCATCATTTTGATGGTGCACCATGGCCTCATCAAATTGATGAGAACTCATCACAGACTAATCAAAATAATGAGGCTAAGCTCATCACTTCAATTACACTTGGTGATTAGTTTCACCTCATCAGAATGATGAGGACATCATCATAGACTAATCAATGTGACGAGCCTAGGATCCTCATTTCTACCACACTGGGTGAGTAGTTCTGTCTCATCAGAATAATGAGGATGTCATCACTTGCTAATCAAAATTATGACTCTATCATGAGGCATATGGCATAAACAGTTTTGCTCTTTGAACCCTCCTTTTACCATTTGAAGGCCTGCTAATGTATATGCATGGTGCCTATTGGTTATCAATATGCATAAATGTAGCCCTAGTGAGTAACTCATGAGGCCTATATTTGTGCATTATGCTTTCCATAAGGCTTATTAAACTCGCAGAGGATCGACATGATGTTCAAATGAAGTGCAGGTGAGCAGACTCACCAGCTCTTCATTGGTGCATCATGCTGACCTAAAGGCATGATGCACTCCTGCATTAGTAGCCTTTAAAGGGTTAAGGTGGCTCATATAGCCTTACTAAACTGATTTATTGTAAGAAGCATGGTAAAATCAATGCTTGCAGTGTGGTGGGATTTAAACAGACAACCCTCCTCCAGAGATTAAGACCTTACAGAGGACCCTCGATCATATGTTAATATCTACTTAGGACCATAGCTTCAATACACATAACAGGTATCGATAATTTCATATATACGACTGTAGCAGAATTATTAAGACATCTGTTTTTAGGCTGATTTCATGAAAATCTTATATGCATATCACCCAATACAGTGTGCCTCACAACAAGGCATATATGTCACAATGCAACAGATTATGATGTAATAAGACCCTCACATGACATGACAGCTCTAGGCATATTCATGGCAAAAGGTAATGCATCAGTATAGTCAGCCCCAACAAAATATGGCAACTCACCACATAAGAAGAAACACTCTACATGTACAATCTTATGACATGACACAAATTACATATATATATATATATATATATATATATATATATATATATATATATATATATATATATATATAAGTTAATGTGTTGATCGAGTGTACCGGTAATATTAATAATGAACATTATAATAATTATAACAATAAATATGGAATAACTAAGAAGACATCTCATCAGATGACAAATAACACAACACAGCATGACACATTATAAGGATCACCTCAAATCCATTGACAAACAAAACACATTATACTCAGAGATCTCACAAGTGGGCACAACATAACAGAGCATAGCACAACAAACTAAAAGATAACATGACCCAATGCAAAACATTGTAAGATACATAAAGTATAACACATCCTATGGCATGACACAAGATCCAACATATATATTCCTCACAAAATATGATATGACATAATGCAACATGATATGGTATGCAACATCTAACAACATGACATGGTATATGCAATTCAATATAGTAAATTGAGACGAAGAACACTTCACACAAAATTGCATAATAACAGAATGATATAATGTAAGGTAACATGACATATTAATAATACACATCACACAGAATAGAACATCAAATATGGCATGTGTGAGACAAAAACACATCACCTAGCCTATGACATAGCATGACTAGATCTATAGATGTATAGATTAATACAACAGACAAATTCCCACATCATAAATATCACCTCAAATGCACAGTTTACTTGTATATTGCAATGTACACACACTAGCTGGCTTCCCTAGCCTACTTAAAAGGGTCTTATTTCTCCTCTTTCCTATCCCCTCGGATGTATGTGGTGCACATATGCGCGGGCACCAATACATTCCTCTGAAATTGTGTAATGTAGTTCTCGCCATGAATATGACCTTAGCTGTCGAAATGGCGTTAAACATCTATTACTCACTCACTCACTCACACACACTAGCCTCACACTGCCTCTAACCCTACAAAGCACCCACACTAGAACATGATGTCACTGTGTGCCCCCTTTCAAACCCTTCTGTGGTGGCCCACTGCCTGCCTGCAACTCATGTATACACTCTGGTCATAGGCCTACAACACACATAAACACACATAAACACAGAAACTCACCTGTACGCCTCCTGTCCCCTTGAAAACACATCTCAATACCAATATTATCTCTGTGCTGAGTGACTGTAGTGTCTTTTGTTTTGTTTATGTGAAAAAGGTGATACGCAACTCCCACTGAACCCTACCTGTTACTATCAACTCTGGTTTACCTACTCATTGTGATAAGTTTCGCTCATCAGTTTGGTGAGTCTGGATGCTCATTACTGATTAGTTTGGCTCATTGTGTGCAAGATGAGACAAAACTTATCACAAACTAATCACTAGCGATGAGGCATCAATGAGTTTCCGTTTTGAGTGTAGCCTATATATACATAGCATGATCAGTCAATACAAGCCCCTGGTGTTATATAAGATAGAAGATTCACTTGCTTTGACTGTAGCTCCTTTATAGAGCCTTGGTGCTTCACTCTTTTGTCACCACCTTCAGTAATCTCTATCTTTGGCTGGTGATCAACGAACGGTATTGCAATGCATAGGAAGGTGGTTTGGACAGACTCCCCTGACAAGAGGTGGACCCGTTGCTTATGGTGGGGATAACCAGAGCGCTCACCTTAGGGGGGTTTGGAAAGCAGTGTATTCACCATATCAATTGAAAAAGAATGAGAACAAACTTTTGGAGACCGACTGACCTGAGTGAGTGAGAGTGAGTAATAGATGTTTAACGCCATTTCGACAACTAAGGTCATATTCATGGCGAGAACTACATTACTATTTCACAGAAGAATGTGTCAGTGCCCACGCATATGTGCACCACACACATCCCGAGGGGATAGGACAGAGGAGAAATAGACCCTTTTTGGTGGGCTAGGGAAGCCCCAACTGAGCTGAAGCCTCCCCATCTGAATAGTAGTCACAAGGGAATGGTAGGCCTCACTCTGTCCCAAAGCTGGTTTGAGGGCAACCAGTCCCCAGACTACCACAGTCAATAGTGTCACTGGTGATAAGGGTTATCGATGTTATTTTTAGGAGACACACTGGAATATAATACCATTCTTAGTGCTTCTTAAAACGAATGTTTATCTCTGATATGTATCATTGCGCTATCAGTTTGTCACATTAAGATATTCTGTAACATTCTTGATATCCACACTCTGATATCCGATAGTCTCTTCTCTCTTTCACCTTTCAATTTAATATGCTTGTAGCCTTATGTTTTGAAGTGATGAACCTCATGCAGTAAGACCTAATTTTCAATTAACATGAGCCCTCCTGTTCCTATCATTGCAGCTCCAATATGGGGGAACCTGCTCTCGTCCAGTGTGTTAAGTACGGGTGTTTATAATAGGACGAGAGCCCTGCCCCTACCAGGAGACCCAGAGTCTATATACAGATTCTGTGGGGCGGCTGACTGCCCTGGCATCTACGAAAATAGCACAGATAGAAATGAGAACTATAACCGCCCAGAAAACTCTTTGGTAAGTCAATTTAATTGTACATTGTACAGGAGGCTATGTCTTAACAGGATATGACTGCACCCTCCTAGTCGTACAAAAAAAATCCCATAGGAATAACATTGGCATTTTGTAGTCGTAGTGCTGTGTGTGATCGTAGTGCTTAAGAAATGACCTCCTGATACTGTGACAATGCGTTTTTAGTGTCTGTTCTTTTGCATATTTCTGATTAACATTCTTTCTTAAATGTAGAACAGTAAAGGATAATGGCGTATGATTTCTTTTCCGCCCATTTGGGAAAGCAAAGAGTAACAGCAGATGAAAAGAAACGTGATTTCCCAAAAGTTATTCTAAAGAAAGGATTGGGTTGCAGCACCGTGACTAAGAATGTAAGCAATGGCATAAAAAAAGACGTTATTGCATGGTCATGTCGCCTGTCTCGTAGATAGCAACAAACAGATTTACGTTACGATATTCTTAGATTATTTTCTATTTTCTGAGAAGATACAAACTGATTCCATAGAGTTGCATTGCAGTTATGCCCACCAATATCCTGTGACATTCCTGCGCTGAGGTGGTAAGAGCATCTCATATCGTGGCATAAAAAAGGCTCATAATTATGGTCCCATGATAGTGATGTATTCAGAGGGGAAATTCAATAGATTGTGCTAGCCCGGTTCCACGGCAAAGGAGACGGTATAAAAGAGAGATAGTAACAGCAAGGGGTATGGTGATTGTGGCCAAGTACGTGACATTACAGTAGGGCCACAACCCACCCCCTCTCTCTAGCCCTCTAACTTCTATGGGCTGCTTGGTGCCTCGATAGGTGCCTTGTTTCTTCGTCTGTGTAACTCGCCAGTGTTTTATTCATGCATTATATGTTGCCTCTTCAGGGGTGCATCAACCCAGTATTGATATGTGCAGTACGGCGAATAACTCACCACTGTATACATCCATGCATCATGCTGATAAAGAGGGTATAGTGTATAAAAACACTATGCTACCTATGAAGGGGTTTTGCCCCCCCTCCCCCCCCCACCCAACTCCTAGAATGTAATCCCCGGCTGGCCTGCTAAATGGCTTTACTTGTTACTCGTCGCTGGTATTCTGCATGTCTGGGAGGGCATACATAACTGCAGCATATTTATGTATGGACGCATACTGAATAATTTTTCAGACAGCTGCAGTCTTACAATATCTAGCCTATTTGTAGCAGTGGTCATCCAGCATGCAATAGACTATGTATGAAACATAGAAAAATAGAGTCAATTAGGCCTACTTAATTCGACTAGGCCTACTTAATTCCACTAGGCCTTATTCCTATACCACTGAAGTGGACAATATTCATCCATTAAGGTAGTTCTTGCGTAATAGACACTGTGAATCTAGCTGAGTTGAATATTATGATGCTCTATCAAAACCTTTCCAAGCAGCTCTTCCTTTACCAATCATGCATTTTTGCGAGTTTACTGTCCTTTACCGGACGCGCATTTTTGCGAGTTACTCGCCGATTTTGACCGATTTTTGACCCTCTATAACTTCCTTAACAATGGGTAGAATCTCACGATTTTTTGTGACTGTGCTCTATGGCATATTCTCTCGGGGCAGACCAAACCAGTTGGCTGTATTCTTATTTTCCTCTTGGTGGTAGGATGGTGAACACGGATGAGTTTTACTTTTGAATGGCATGATTTTGAGCAATATTAAGGGGGAAATGTGAAAAATATAAGGAATATGATCATTTTTGGGGTGAAAAGTGAGTTAGGGTAATTTTTCATGAGGAAAACGTTGGTGATGAAATCAAGAACATATTTTGATGCATTATGGGTGAAATCCCAGTTGCCATGGCAAAAAAGCAGCTAGATATCACCATTTCTGTTTATCATGGTTGCCATGGCAACAGGAAAGAAAGTTTTTATTAAATACCATTTTAGTGAAAAATCTGATCATTCTTAAAAATAATTTAACAAATGTAATTTATTTCATCTTAAAATATCCATTTTTAACTGAGATATTTCAATTTGAAAATTGATAGCATTGCATGATTTGCTCATCTTCAAGACTTACAAAGTATAAAATATCTCTTCAAATAGGGCCTCTATAGCCTAAAAGAGGTGTCTCAATTTTTTATTATCATGGACAGCTAAATCCATCATAAGTTCACTTATAATTGGAACATCCAGAAAATTCTTTCAGTTTCTGAAAGCAGGCATCATATTATATTATGAAAATTTCTACCTAAATAAGGTCTAAAATTATTTGGTTTTGAAAGACCTATCTTTATGTAGAATGTGGTAGAAGAAGAGCCAATGCCTTTATGCGTCATCTCCATTTGCTGTTCCATGTGTTGTACCAGTATGACATTGGCATTGTGTGTGAACACAGCACATTGGCTGGCCACCTGCCAGTATATTGGGGACATGATACAGGCAGGCTATGCGTAAGAAGTTACCAGTCAATCATCCCCTATTTTCACACTCACAAGAGGGCACCCTATCACCCTAGTGGTTTAGCTGTCTCTCCAGTACAGATGTTTGAAATAATTTTAAAACTGTAATTTCAGACTCCCATCTATAGTGGAGTTTATGTGATCTGTTTCCACAGAATATGGGGGAAAATATATCATCAGACATGGCCTGTGGGTATATGCCCTCAATACCTGCAGGGTGCCAGCGAACGCTTATTGGTGTTGCATTTGTATCAACAGTGGATTATGTCAAGGAAAAGGAATAATAGTCCCTACGCCAAACAAGACAACAATCATTCGTCATGCAATGCAATTTTGCAGACACGCATAAATTCTAGAGGGTGTTCTTCTTTCCAACAGCTTGTAATCAAATTGTAGTATTTGGCAGAAGCACATCTAGTCAAATCCCGATTTGTGGGTAGAATTGGAATTTGGGCTATCGACGAGTCTTGCATTCTGGAATCAGGACCATGGCGGATAAAATGCACAAATTGTTTTCCGAACCAACCTGCTATCCAAAGGTAGTTTTACTCTGGCTTGCAGGGTGGTAAGTGCAGGTTGTCTTGTTATACCACAATCATTTGAACAAGAATAATGGGCCCACCCCGGCACTGAACCATTGTGACCTGCAGGCTGTTGCAAAAACATTTGGAAATGATTTTGTCGGAGGTGGTATTCCCAAAATGAAACTGACTGACCTCAGGGAATCAATTCCCTGTTGGGTTGCCAAAAGATAATTGGTCATAGAAGTAGTTTAGGAGTGGTCAGGAACTGGTGAATGCTTCCTAATCGAGAACCAATTCCCAGCCAGTTCCTTTCGCTAATTCCCTGGCCTTTCGACTATGGGAAGCATTCAGGTGGAATTAATCATGGAACCAGTTCCTCAACTTTTTGCAATGCAGTCTAATTCAGAGTAAGTCAATTCCATTACAGTATAAGGTGGGAATTGGTCTCCCTGGGTGGAGAATCGGGATGAACTGGAAGATGCATTAGTTACAGTGAGAATTGAATTCCAAATCTTTTTGCAACAGCCTCCTGATGTCAGCAGCATCCGAACAAAGAGAAATAATGGGAGAAGATTGTATATAATAGTCTTGTCACTTTTGATCTACAGGTATTCAACCTTTTTTTCATTCTTAGAGCAAAATCTATATTCTAACATTGTTCTACAGATTATGGCTCCTGATTCTTTTATGGCTCCTTTCCATGAGTTTTACTGTTGGTAGACAGAGGGGTCATTGAGGGGCACTATCTTGGACAATCTGTGATCCAAATATAGACAAATCAATGATATAGTGCACAAGAGCAATGGTGTGGTTATGGGTCTTTACAGTGTCAAGAACAAAGCAGAATCTTTTTATAGCCACCTACCTAGAAGATAGGGCTGGTCTCCTTGTGGAGTTCTCCCCAGTCTACTTTCCCCCTACACTTAACTACCAACCTCCTTTATGCACTTCCTCCTATCTCCGCTACTCAGATTTCCTTGAAGGTTTAGGAGTGATCATTTTTAACAACAGGCGGGCTGGTGGGTGTGCATGCAGATGCATGAAAAGAGTTTCGAGGGGAATTTTTTTACCTCCCCATCAGGGACGAAAAGCGTGTGTGAACATGCCCTTTTATCCTATAGTAACGCGCAGGGTTTCCGACTGAAAACAGGTGAAATTATTTTGGACTCCCCCATCAGAGGGGTTGAAAAACTTCTGAACCCTCCCCATTCAAGGGGTTGAAAAACTTCTGACGCCCCCCCCCTCAAACCCACCAGCCTCCCCCCCCTTTTGTTAAAAAATGATGGCCCCCTTAGTCTCGGGAGAAAATACTTACGGAAAACTGAGTTTTATCCAATTTATATTTATCAGCAAACTAAAAACTGTATGTAAACACAAGTGCCATTGATGATAATTTTGTTCGATAATCTATTTGGACATAACCATGAACCGATAAACTCTAATCTATACAGTATTTTGATAGCAATGTAACATGCCTAATCCTGCAGCAGATCGGCATGTTTCAAGTTAACTAAGCAACATATTTACAAACTTTAAGCTGGTCTAATAATCGGCTGACAACCTGTTACAAATAGTAAATACTACAAAAGTATATCTGAACAGACGTATTCCCACCAAGACTATAAAAGTCTGTATCTGCATTTTAAGATCCCAGTGATATCCTATGTTGACGATAAATAGGTATCAATAGGATAGTGATGATATTATAAACATAACACTGCATTACAAGGACTCTAAGGCAGGGATTTGACAGTATTTTCCCTCCTGATCCAGGATTAGTCGGCCAAGGGAACATAACTTTGGAAGTAACTCTGACAAATGGTTAACCTATCACTTTCTGATCCAATGAATCTAGTCGCACCACTATACTGCCTAACTGCCATTTTATGGGGTGAGGTTATTGAAGATTACTGCTTTATAAATCAGGATGCCCCTGTATGCTTCTGCTAAGCAGAATGGGTAATACATCAGTCCTATAATGGACTGGCTTAGATGGATGATCGGTGTGCTTGTATAGGTTCCCGTGTGGATTAACGCAGGCTTAGGTCTGAAGCCTTTGTAATTATTATCTATCATTGAATCAATTAGGAGTAAGTACGGTGTCATAGACGTGACACTGACCCAAATCTAGGGCAAATATGTGGGTCTCTATAATAAAACTGTCATTATAAAAGGGGAGTATTAGACGCATTGAAAGGGGTGTTTGGAATGAAACAACGTGTTATGCTGAATGAGGATCCTGGTCTTGAGTAGAAAGGCTGTTTATCTATGCGCTTAATATCTTTGGCCTCTTTATCTTTTAAGGGCAACGTAATCATCCAGGTTCATACTCCTTTTCAATGCAGGGCTGGCAAATTTATGCCAAAAATTTGCGATGGAAACAGACCCGCATAAGATCGGCATACAACCAAGGGGAATTTTGCAGCATGTTCTGGCAGCTAAAGGTTGATAAAAAAAGTACCACTGTAATGGCCTGCTCAAGCGGACCTATACTAATAAATCCCAGTCTTTGAGTAGCCCTGCGTTTATATGAAACCTGCACTTGTTTGAAGTATAGACACAAGTAGACATTTCCATTTTAAAATCCCAATCAGTGCTGTGCTAAAGCGTGACCTGTGTTAATCTGAAAGCCTGCGCTAAAACAGGCTACATACATGTACTTATATACATGCATTTATGAGGATCGATGCAGGAGCTGTGTAGGGTAACTCGCCCTTGACTCGACCACTAGGCATGTTGGTACCTTAAGCCGACCATCCTGCCTTATTTTAAGTTATTTTCACAATAGATCAGGCTTGCTGATATCCATAGTGTAGTTGATGCTGCAAAGTCAACTGGGGGCCATATGAAATCTGAAAGACATTAACCTAGGGTGGTCGACTTAAGGTACCAACATGCCTAGTGGTCGAGTCAGGGGCAAGTTACCCATGTGTTTGAAAAGGCAGTCCTCTCAAAGGGTGATAAACCTTGCAGTATTTAAGCAAAGCTGGCCGCTGTAAACTTTCCATCCAGAGTGCAGTTGGGAATCGAGCAATGTTGTGGTTCTGCCTTCTGTTTGGGCTAGATTAGATGGGTTGCTGCAGCTTCCACCAAGAGCCCCACAAGGAACCACTCTCAACAGGGGATGCCGGGTCCACCACAAACCCTTTTGCAGGTTGATTGCAGTCAACTTTTAAAGGGGCTCTGCCATTAGAGTCCCTAGTGAAAGTCCTATAGTACGGAAGCCGTGGAGGGCCACACCTTGAAAAAAATTCAACTTGAATATTTTTATCTCCAATGTGGAAACAACATAAAATGGAACATAAAAAAACTACTGTCGAACCTGAAATTTCACCTGTCAACTGTCAAAGTAGAAAAAGAAATCTGGTGTGAATATGATATTTTCCCCTGTCAACTGTCAACTTGATTTTTCCCTAACTTGACAGTTGACAGTGGAAAATTCATGTTTTCTTATCTGGTGTCAACATGATTTTTTCGCTGTCAACTGTCAACTTGACAGTTGATGGCAGATTTTTTTCTAACTTGACAGTTGACAGGGGAAAATTTATGTTTTCTTATCAGGTGTCAACATGATTTTTTTGCTGTCAACTGTCAACTTGACAGTTGACGGCAGACTTTTTTCTAACTTGACAGTTGACAGGGGAAAATTCATGTTTTCTTATCAGCTGTCAACATAATTTTTTTGCTGTCAACTGTCAACTTGACAGTTGACAGCAACTTTTTTTCTAACTTGACAGTTGACAGGGGAAAATATCATGTTGACAGCAATACTTTTTTTAAACTTCATCTTGGTGGTTGTAAGAAAATCGTGCTGATTTTGAAGTGCATGTTTTTTTTGGTGTGGCCCTTCACGGCTTCCGAACTACGGTGCTTCCAATCTAGGCATCCTCCCATATCTTCATCTCTGCCCCTTCTCTTTTAGCTTCTCAGCCCCTAAAGGCACCACGTGCCAGTTGGGAAGTGCAATAAATGGGTGGGAGGAAAATGCACCTGTTTTATGTTCCCTAATGGAGGTGCTGACAGCTTTCTGACTTTGGAGATTTACATTCACACAATTGTTTTGACACGCGTATCATAATAATGATTTAATTCGCAAGATTAGAATAGCATAAATTAGGTAGTGATTGTTTTCTGTTACTCATACCATACAGTGCATTATTAAATGAGGACACGACCACTATCTGAAGTACTACTCACTGAGGCTCACCACCAACAACTATCTGTGTAAAAATGAACAATATCTGTAGTAACCATCCAACCACTATCTGTCTAAGTGAATGCTATCTGTAGAAACTTTTCCACCAACATATTAAGTCACATGTATACGATGTTGATACAATTAAATTAAGGGGGAATATGATGTGTCTTTAATACTGATATCAGCTGTTTGACACACTAAATTTGAAACAGATAGCGTTACGTTTACACATTTAGTGGTTAGATGATTAGATTCTAACTGTAGTACTGCAGATAGTGGCTCTTTACACAGATAGTGATTGGACAGGAGGGTGTTGCTCTATATTGTAAAAAGAGCTGTGAGTATGTGCCCTCTTTTCTAAACAAGTTGTGCACTGCTTCACCTAAGTACTTGCACTCACCACATTAATCTGAAAAGTCACCTGCCTTGTTTAAAATAGAGAGAGCTACACTACCAGGTACCTACTCATGTCACACGCTCTATAGTTTATTAAACTGACTGACTTCTCCCAACTAGGTACCTACTCAAATCCCCCTTTTTCAGCACCGTACTTGATTGACCACTTGTGAGCAACAAAATGGACAAGTTATAGCTACATGAAAAGAAAGGACTGGAAACAAGGGCACTTTTAGCCAGCTCTTCCTTTTACTATAGGAGCAACACCCTCCATTGCCTCTCTTTTGACACTTTATGTAGACAGTGGCTAGGAATTGGTACATGCCATGGTCTGTGTTGGCTTCAACGGCCCAAGTTGACAACTGCATAATATATAGTCTTGGGATGATTATGAATTCACGTTGTTGTAATGGCAGTATCTGGAATAAGTCAACTATTGATAAAGCAATTTTTAAAGAGTTTTTGCAGAGTTTGGTTCCACAATCTTGACTATATTGACTCTGAACAGCCGAAAAATATTTTTTTTCAAATAAAATAACTTCTTTAATACATTCAAATATCAACATGCAGGCCTTTGAAATAGTTGCCTCGCTTTTTCAAATGGCGTTTATTGCGTTGTGGAACCAAACTCTTCAACTGTACTGTATGCACAAATGACATTTTATGCAAGTTACTCGCCTGAAGCTAGTATCTTTTAACCAGCGAGGATAGTACGCACTCTAGGTTGTAATATAAGCAGGGTTTCCTTTGTCCCATGAAGCAGCCATAATTCTAGGGGCAATACAACAGATATCAAGCGATGTAGCTCAAATTAGGGTTGGCAGCAATGATTCTGCAGTCCATCAGAACACATTTTAGGCGTTAGTATGTTAGAACTATACGCTTGAAGAGGTCCACATGAGAGTAACCATAACAGACTATTTATAAATAAAGTTTCATGTTTTAATGAGGACATTGCCCAGCTAGCAAGGAGACGTTGGGCCAACGTTGTCATTGATCGGCACTGTCATGAGCAATATCACAATGGTGACAAACGCCATATTGCCAACTTTTGTACAATGTTGGTAATCGATATTGTAAAAACGTTGGCAGTGCTCTCAATAATCTGTAGTGCCTTTATCGGTAAAACGTCACATATTTTATATTGTAATAACTTTGGCAAATCCATGCTGTACCGATGCATGTTGGCAGTCCTGTAAAAGCGGGAAAGTAATGAATGTCGGCAAAACTCTAAATTCCCAACCTCCAACAGAGGGCGATGAGCTATATGAAGATATTTAGCCCAGGAAATCCCTCATAAAATTAATCCTCATCACGAGCTTTTGATTTAGTCACTGGTGTGCTCATTTAATTTTATAACTAGAGGTATTCCATTCACATGACAGAGGTAGGCATATTTCATTCAGATTTGCTAAATAACCTTTATTTCTCTCTGTTATTATAAATACTACTATTGACGTTTCTGTAAGGACACCATTTTGTTGGCAATGGTAGATTATAAGCTCTAAAGGGTGAGATGACTTCGTATCACTAAAGATGAAAATGTATATACAGAGATTATGATTGTCTCTGAAATTGATGCTTGACAGCCATGTCTTCAATAGAAAAATGACGTCATGCCAGCTCCCCACAACGTTGTACCAACGTTGAGTTTCCAACTGAGTGGGTTCATGTCTCCCTCATAATAGGTTACTGAAAAACATGACTATGGGGACACCTAATACCCCAAACCCCCCCTCCCCTCCAAGGGCTGCAGCAAGATATAGTTAATGCACCACTAGGAAAGTAATGGTAACCATATAAATCTATGATCTAATCTATTTGCAAAGAGTGATAGGCAGCCTAATGAAAGTATGGAGTTAAGACAACTCATCACCTCTGGAAGGTGTTGACAATGACTATTGTTGATATAGAGTGTTAAGGCTGATGGACAGTGTGATTCTTGATGAGAGAGATTTGAGTTTATGCAAAGTATACTTTAAGTCATTGGTGTAGGAAAGGGGGGGGGTGCTCCGGAAGGTCCCCTATAATCCTACTTAAGATGCTAACAATGGTATAAGCATTATTTTACACGTCAATACAAGTAAACGTTTTCCACGATCAAGAAAACAGAACATATAGTTGGAAGGTGACAACAGCTAAGTAAAGGATTAGTGATGGCTATATACCTAAAGATACAAGGTCATTTATCCATTCATGACAAGCGACGTTTCTTCATGCCTCTAGCTGCCTTTCCAACCTGTAAAAAAATGAAATCGCGGTACACCTGGAGCATGATCCATGCAGGGGGTCATTTCTCAAACACTACAAATGAGAGGGGCTGTAGAATTTGTATGGGGCTTGCAGTATGGTTTTGTGAGGGTCCATAATGTTTACGAAATACCAGGCTGACCAGTATCACCCACTTCTGGCGTCTTAATTATTCCTGCCAGTGGGCACTCTAACCGGAGACCCATATCACCCATGGAAGGCTACAGAAAGTCTCCTTTTCTGTTTTATTGCACACTTCAGGAAGCACAAAATAGCACAGCCTCCGTTCCGCAAAAAGTTGATGAATAGATTGTTACACAAAGGACCTGTTTCAAGCATCTGAACTCTCTCCTTGAGGATCGTTTCCAGCGTTGTATGTATTTGAAGCAGTCGAATGCTGATACTATAAACTTTCCTGGTTGAGTGTTGAGGATTCCCTGGATGGGCTAGATTAGATTTGCTGGTTTTAGCTCGTCTCACAGGAAGCCCCTAGAGGAAGCAAGTTATCACAAGCAGCACTGTCCCCTGTGGACCAAATTTATAGGGTGATTGAGGACTACTTTTAAAGTAGCTCTTTCATTTGGTGTCTACGTTCTATCAGTAGTGCCCCCTTACTAAAGGACTCATCTGTTTTTGTCAGCTTAAATGCCTTCAAATGTTGTGGCTCTTCTGCCTACAACGGCTCATAAATGTCAAAAAGAAACCTGTTTAGGGTTAAGTGCGATATGGGAAACTTATCCTGCAAACATGGCACTAAAGCACACTTACTACACTGTAAAAATAAGTGTTGAATCTACCTGGGATCTTTGTGAAACTGAAGAGTGTATAACAGTGAATCAGTGTAGATTTTTCAAGAAGCCCCAGATGGCAACATGTTCTTACAAGGAATCTCTGAGAAAATAACAATGGATATCTGGCAACTTTGGCATGAAGATTCTGTCGTTCTTTTGACGACACGTTTCTAACAGAGTAGGGATAAGAGCATTTGACTGAGGGATGTACGAGTGTTTGAAGGATAAGAGCATTTGACGGATAAGGAAGTGCCAGGTTTGAGGGATGAGATCCTTTAGTTCCTCTTAACCTTTAACAGAAACCTATTTGAGGGTTATGATGCAACAAAGAGATAAGAGCCCCACAGGGCACACCTCGACATTTCTTTATTATTGGCATATCATTTGCAAGAGGCAGCTCTTCGACATGAGTCGAATGCTGATACTATAAACTTTCCTGGTTGAGTGTTGAGGATTCCCTGGATGGGCTAGATTAGATTTGCTGGTTTTAGCTCGTCTCACAGGAAGCCCCTAGAGGAAGCAAGTTATCACAAGCAGCACTGTCCCCTGTGGACCAAATTTATAGGGTGATTGAGGACTACTTTTAAAGTAGCTCTTTCATTTGGTGTCTACGTTCTATCAGTAGTGTCCCCTTACTAAAGGGCTCATCTGTTTTTGTCAGCTTAAATGCCTTCAAATGTTGTGGCTCTTCTGCCTACAACGGCTCATAAATGTCAAAAAGAAACCTGTTTAGGGTTAAGTGCGATATGGGAAACTTATCCTGCAAACATGGCACTAAAGCACACTTACTACACTGTAAAAATAAGTGTTGAATCTACCTGGGATCTTTGTGAAACTGAACAGTGTATAACAGTGAATTAGTGTAGATTTTTCAAGAAGCCCCAGATGGCAACATGTTCTTACAAGGAATCTCTGAGAAAATAACAATGGATGTCTGGCAACTTTGGCATGAAGATTCTGTCGTTCTTTTGACGACACGTTTCTAACAGAGTAGGGATAAGAGCATTTGACTGAGGGATGTACGAGTGTTTGAAGGATAAGAGCATTTGAGGGATAAGGGAGTGCCAGGTTTGAGGGATGAGATCCTTTAGTTCCTCTTAACCTTCAACAGAAACCTATTTGAGGGTTATGATGCAACAAAGAGATAAGAGCCCCACAGGGCACACCTCGACATTTCTTTATTATTGGCATATCATTTGCAAGAGGCAGCTCTTTGACATGAGTGAAGTGATGCAAAGGGGAAAATATTATAAGCGAATGGTGTGTTTTCCATAGAGAGTGCAGATCCTCACCTTGTGGATTTACATCACATATTTACTAAGGGGTCCTTCCCCAGAAGATAGTATGTAACTGTTGATTGTGGCCAGCAAATGCACTAGTTTAATTGTTTATTTTCTCGGCTTCATTGGGTGTTTTTGATACTGATAATTGTGGCATTTCCTGCCCCGTGGAGGTTTCCCAGATCCCTTACATTGCCTTTGCTGGTTCAGGAAATGCTTTCACTAAAAAGTGATATAAGGCTAGAGGCAAGACAAAAGACACCAACCAGACAAGCTTGAATTACTAATTAGACTAATATGGTTGACAATGCAGGGTCTGGTGTCCATCAAAGCACATTTGAGGCTTTATTTACAACCTTGTGTAAGTAACCATACCAGCATGATTATTACAAAGAATGTTCAAATCTAATCAAAGGACACGTGAAATGTCTTCTTCAAAATGTGTAAAATTAACTTTTGAAAATAATACGGGGAACCCTGATTAGTGCCTCAAGGTCAGCAGCAGAGTTGGATGAACACTCTTCTAACAGAACAGAATGCTCATGTTCAATATCATTATCTTCATTTTATGTATACCAAGTACGGTTGGGTGCATGGAGGCCACTTTATCCAAAGCTTAATGCATGTAAACATCTAGCGATAACTGAATAACAGTGACTAGATTTTGTCAGCCTATTTTCCTTTTAGGTGCATCTTTTATCCCTTAGTTAGTGCTTTAGAAATCCAAACTTCGCTTATCCCTCTGCTAAGGAAAAAACGGCAGCCTTCTGGTTAACGCCTTCCTGACAATCATCTATCACCTAATCAATTAACCAGGATTAAAGGATCAAAGATAGGGCATTGGCCTGGATTGTAGAGACCCTGATTAAAGGGCTTATGCCACGATTTTTACGTTTGTCACACGTATACCTCACCTTGGATGAAGCACAGTCCCGATAGCTCAGCGGTAGAGCAGCGGTCTTGAGATCTGTGGGTCCCGGGTTCGATCCTCGGTTGGGATATGGACTTTTCCAATGGTGACGGTTACATTGGTATCCCAACCGGGCAATCCTGTAGGAACCCAGTTAAAGTGTGTGGATCAGTTTGGGAACGCTTCAAACCTAGTGCTGGGGGCCTTGGAAACAGGGGCACCTCCAGGGGATACTGGGATCAGGACCCTAAAGGCCCTGGATGTGACTCAGTACTAGGGAGTATGGTTGAAGCTGGTAGGGAGGAGTGTAGCAGGGTAGGTTCGTCTGGTAAAACAGGTGGAACCACTGTACTCTGAATCTCTCCTACCCTGCCATGATCCACACGTATACCTCACCTTGGATGAAGCACAGTCCCGATAGCTCAGTGGTAGAGCAACGGTCTCAAGATCTGTTGGTCCCGGGTTCGATCCCCAGTTGGGATATGGACTTTTCCAATGGTGACGGTTACACATGTACAGCTTGTCAACTTGGCATATCTTACATTAGGCACATCCTCACCATTACCACACAGTGTGCCTGCCGCCTACTAAACCTGCCTCCATGCACCCTACTCAGCTATCACCCTTATCTAGCTATGTTGTGATGTCACCGGAGTCTATGATAACCCTCATTGGAGGAAAGAACCTATGCTTATTGCCTATGTTATTAATGCAATATTGTCAATATACAAACCGTGGGCTGTCATATTTATGCCATATTGCGTTTATACCACCTTTTTCCCCATTTTGTATTAATTTCTTACCTGATATCCACAGAATATAGGCATGAGAAGACATTTTGTAAGTGTCACCGATCCTCCCAGCTTCGCTCTGTGAGAAGCCATTGTTTTTGTTCCTTGCCGGGACCTGTACTGCTGTGTTTACACACTATTTTCGTAGTGAATCCAACCATGACAAGTCTCCATATTAATACATACACATCCTTAGATAGTCTAGATGATCCCTCCATACTTATTATGTCCAATATATTCAAAATAAAGAAGAATACATTGATTTTTCCATTGTAAGCGAGTCGCGGTCTGACATTCTCAGCGTCTTTTTTAACTGCAGCGTGTTGACCTATATCTACATCCGGGCCACTGACACACTTTCGTCGGACAACGAGGGAGACGCGCATGGCGGACCGCAACTCGCTTACGGTGGAAAAATTAATCGATTCATCTTTATTTTGAATATATTGTACTTAATAAGTATGGAGGGATCATCTTGACTATCTAAGGATGTACACATATTAATATGGACACTTGTCATGGTTGGATTCACTACGAAAAGTGTGTGTAAACACAGCAGTACCGCTAGCGGGTAGGTGCTACAGGCTTCTTAGATAGATGCCTGCCCTCAGTATCTTAACCAGGATCAAAACTCACTTTGTAAAATAGAGTGTTTTAGCCTGGAAGTTGTAATATGTGTTCAATCAATGATGCATCTTTGGCCATAGCCGGGGCCATAGCTCCACTTCTAGATGGTGTAATTGGACATTTTTTTCACTGATTTAATCTATATCTGTCTCCATACTTCTGGAAATAATATAAGATTGAAGAGTGCTTTTACAGGTACTGAAATAGATATCTGCTTCATACATGGCCCACGGGATCTATTTGCCACTTCCTGCCTATAATTTTAAGGCAGAAAGGTCTGGTTTCTGGTTACTTGTCCGACCTCAGCCAAATAGCGACCATTTCATTTTTTTCATATAGTCTAAATGGGCTTTAATTAACGTTTTCATTATGTACCCCCATTTAGCATTAGGCTCTTGTTTCTGCTTGGCAATTGAGTTACATGTTTATTAAGGCCCAAAAAAAACATGGCAAAAAATGTTGAGGTTGGTAGGTCGGATCTTTTTTTTAATTTGTTCTCTCAAGGCCTCATACATACCGTATTCATTCTGATAAGCGCACCTTTTCCGATAAATATACCCCCCTCTTTTTGGGCCACTCCCTGCTGTCAAATAAAGTGTAAAAATCAAGATTTTTAGGGCAAAAACAACGGTTTTGGGTTTTTTATAGGGATATGCTTATTATAATCAATTGTGGCCGAACAGGGGAAAATGCGCCTCTGGAGGGATTTTTAGAACTGGTTTTGGCCACCAGGGGGAAATATATGGGTAAAACACTGAAAATATGTTAAAAAAGTCTTTAGACCAATTTTTGATAAGGAATCCAGTGGTATGCTTAAAATCATTCCATCTCCACTGAAAATATTCCACTTTTGGAACGTTGGTTGCTATGGAAACAGAAAACTGATAGATAATACAATTTCTGGTTGCTATGGAAACCACTCCCCTATTCTGATTGGGACTTTATTCGGAACTCCTTCAGGAACCCAGAACCGAAAACATAGCTAAAAATTCGCTTCAAACCTATTTTATGACAACAAAACTGCATTTTTTTCCATTATTAGTGTTTATGATAGGATATAATGCATTTAGAGCTTATTTCCCATTTTCAGTTGTTCACACCAACCTATGTTTGACAAGCAATTACAGAAAAACTACCGGGGATATTTTAGCTCAAGATATCTCATTTTAAAGCCCATGACTTAAACCTTAATAAGCCATTTCCCCCCAGGAGGCATGTTTCCCTCAACCGGCCACAATTCTTCTAATAAGGTTTTGAGCATCTAACAGTTAATTTTCCGCACATGTGCACTTATTAGAATGAATACGGTGGTCATACTTTGCTGGAAAAAATCAGCAAATTCTGAGGTTGACCCTCTTTTTTCCTTCTTTTAGGAGCTGTTGGTGTTATTGAAACTGAAAATCACGATAATACTGGAAAAATCCAGGTCATAATTAACCGATTTTACCTTGGGAACTTTATACCAAATTTGTCTAAAAGAGGATCGTGACATTTTCCCAGTCTCTTTTCGAGGAAAGCACATAAATTTTAGTCATTACAGGTTATACCAGACAAATGTAGGCCTTTGATATAAGATATCCAACTTTTTTCATATGAGATGATTTTCACTTCAGTGAATTTAAAGGGATATAGTCATCCTAAAAATCCAATGGTAAGGTCTAGAGGAGGAGGTGAGCTGGGAATGCAAGGTTACATAACACCAGATGTCCTGATCTGAGGGCCTGGAGGGCTGACCAAGACTCCACCCTGGAGTAGTGTCAATCTCCAAGCACCCTTCCCCAACATTCCTTATGTATTAGAAGCACAGTATATGATTTGAGGGTGGAGAGTGTTTTGTATACAAACAAAAAGTAGGAGGGGCAGGAAATCCACAGGCTCAATACTGTGTAGCTATTCTTCAGGCACTCTGCCTATCCCTCCTTACTCATCACCCCCTTTATATCCCTTACTCTTTCCTTCCACCTGCCTATCCCTGGCAGGGACCAGATAGAGAGGGGGAGGGACCAGATAGGGAGGGACAGGGACCAGAGAGGGAGGGGCAGGGACCAGATAGGGAGGGGCAGGGACCAGATAGGGAGGGGGCAGGGACCAGATAGGGAGGGGCAGGGACTAGATAGGGAGGGGAAGGGACCAGATAGGGAGGGGCAGGGACTAGATACTGAGGGGTAGGGACCAGGCAAGGACCAGATAGGGAGGGGCAGGGACTGGATAGGGAGGGGCAAAGACCAGTTAGGGAGGGGCAGGGACCAGATAGGAAGGGGCAGGGACCAGAAAGGGAGGGGCAGGGACCAGATATAGAGGGGCAGGGACCAGACAGGGAGGGACAGGACCAGATAGGGAGGGGCAGGGACCAGATACGGAGGGGCAGGGACTGGATAGGGAGGGGCAGGGACCAGATAGGGAGGGGCAGGGACTAGATAGGGAGGGGAAGGGACCAGATAGGGAGGGGCAGGGACTAGATACTGAGGGGTAGGGACCAGGCAAGGACCAGATAGGGAGGGGCAGGGACTGGATAGGGAGGGGCAAAGACCAGTTAAGGAGGGGCAGGGACCAGATAGAAAGGGGCAGGGACCAGAAAGGGAGGGGCAGGGACCAGATATAGAGGGGCAGGGACCAGACAGGGAGGGACAGGACCAGATACGGAGGGGCAGGGACCAGATACGGAGGGGCAGGGACTGGATAGGGAGGGGCAGGGACCAGATACGGAGGGGCAGGGACCGGATAGGGAGGGGCAGGGACTAGATAGGGAGGGGCAAGGACCAGTTAGGGAGGGGCAGGAACCAGGTAGGGAGGGCCAGGTACCAGATATAGAGGGGCAGGGACCAGAGAGGGAGGGACAGGACCAGATAGGGAGGGGCAGGGACCAGATACGGAGGGGCAGGGACCGGGTAGGGAGGGGCAGGGACCGGATAGGGAGGGAAAGGGACTGGATAGGGAGGGGTGAGGGCCAGGTAGGGAGGGGCAGGGACTAGATAGGGAAGGAAAGGGACCAGATAGGGAGGGGCAGGCACCAGATAGGGAGGGGCAGGCACCAGATAGGGAGGGCAGGGACCATGCATATAGGGAGGGCCAGAAACCAGATAGGGAGGGGCAGGAACCAGGTAGGGAGGGCCAGGGACCAGATATAGAGGGGCAGGGACCAGATAGGGAGGGCCAGGACCAGATAGGGAGGGGCAGGGACCGGGTAGGGAGGGGCAGGGACCGGATAGGGAGGGGCAGGGACTGGATAGGGACGGGCAGGGACTAGATAGGGAGGGGGAGGGACCAGGTAGGGAGGGGCAGGGACCGGATAGGGACGGGCAGGGACTATATAGGGAGGGGGAGGGACCAGATCGGGAGGGGCAGGGACCATGCATATAGGGAGGGGCAGGAACCAGATACGGAGGGGCATGGACCAGGTAGGGAGGGCTAGGGACCAGATATAGAGGGGCAGGGACCAGATATGGAGGGGCAGGGACCAGGTAGGGAGGGGCAGGGACCGGATAGGGAGGGGCAGGGACTGGATAGGGAGGGGCAAGGGCCATGTAGGGAGGGGCAGGGACTAGATAGGGAAGGAAAGGGACCAGATAGGGAGGGGCAGGCACCAGATAGGGAGGGGCAGGCACCAGATAGGGAGGGGCAGGGACCAGATAGGGAGGGGCAGGGACCAGATAGGGCGGGGCAGGGACCAGATAGGAAGGGGCAGGGTGGATCTGCCACCTTGTACACCACAGTCGTTTAGTTCTCTCTATTTCTGCCTATCCCCCTCCCCTCTTCTGCCCACCCATCCCATTCCTCATTTGCATACTGCTCATTCCCTTTCATTCCACCTGTCTATCCCTCCTATGTGCCTCTCCCCTCTTCTGCCTATCCCCTCCCCTCTTCTGCAAACCCCCAAACAGACTGTCAGTCAGAGTTAGTAAGCATGGCAGGTATAGGTAGAGCATGGAGGAGATTGATTGATTGATTGATATATTTAATGTCCTAAGGTTCATACACCTAATGGGACTTCCTCATTAGTTGCGGGCTTCCCTAGCCCACTTAAAAGGGTCTATTTCTCCTCTTTCCTATCCCCTCAGGATGTGTGTGGTGCACATATGCGCAGGCACTGACACATTCCTTTGTGAAATTATGTAATGTTGTTCTCGCCATGAATATGACCTTAGCTGTCGAAATGGCGTTAAACATCTATTACTCACTCACTCTCCTCATTAGTTTATGGACATTGAGTCCTTTCTTTCTCAGTTTTGGACAGGTTTTTAAAAGCTGCTTGTCTATACAGCTAGACAAGTATTTATACGCTGCTTATCCTCACAGTGGTGACCGCATCAATGGGTGACCCAATCTATGAGATGAATGACTGCATCTATGAGGAGGGTTGAGGGGGAAAACCACTACTGGGGCTTCATTCCCCTACCCTTTTCGAAGGATAGCAAGTGTTCTTTTATTTGCCTGGTCCCATAGGCAGGGCCAGACATACCACGGTCTTTGAGCACTCAGACGTGGTTCACTGAGAGGGAAGCCCATGAAAAAAGGGCAAGCATGTAGGCCCAGGCCCGCTCATATGGACACCAGCTGCCCACATGCTCACCTCATGTCACAAGGATCCCAAAGTTTGTCGCCTTTTACAAATCTGGTATGCCAACTGTTAGAATGAAAGGAGAATTTCTCCTTTGTGAACTCTCAATGAAGTTATTCTGCTCCTCCATGCCCTCACATGAAGGTCCCCACTCCACAGGGGGACGCATGGAGAAGAGATATGCATTGGGAGGGGTAGGTAGGGGAAGGGACAAACAGAGGATAGGAAGGGATAGGATGGGTACAAAGATTATGTTGATGAGGGATAGGTCAAGGATAGGCAGGGGAAGGATTGGAAGGAGGATAGGTAGAGAAAGGAAATGGATAGACAGATGGATAGACAGGCATAGTACAGGAGAGAAGAGGGGAGAGGGTAGGCAGAAGAGGGAAAGGCACATAGAAGACCCGATGACACCTTCTCTATACAGTAGAGCACTGTGCAGACAAGGGCTTGGCTGCATAGTAGGCACTGTGTTGCCAAGGCATGCACTAAGTGTGGCTACACAGTGCCTCTTGGCTGCAGAATGCTGTTTTGCCAAGGCATTTACTCAGTGTGGCCACACAGTGCTCCTTGGCTGTACAGTGCCTTACTGGTCATAGGGACATGGTTCCTGCCTCCCCGCTATCCCGGCCCTGCCCCTCCCTATCCGGTCCCTTCCCCTCCATATCCCCTCTTGCCCCTCTGTATCTGGTCCTTACCCCTCCTTATCTGGTTGCTGCCCCTCCCTATCCGGTTGCTGCCCCTGCCTATCCGGTCGCCGCCCCTCCCTATCTGGTCCCTGCCCCTCCCTATATGCATGGTCCCTGCCCCTCCCTATCTGGTCCCTCCCCCCTATCTAGTCCCTGCCCCTCCCTATCCAGTCCCTGCCCCTCCCTATCTGGTCCCTGCCCTTACCTATCTGGTTCTTGCCCCCTCCCTATCTGGTCCCTGCCCCCTTCCTATCTGGTCCCTGCCCCTCTGTATCTGGTCCCTGCCCCTCCCTATCTGGTCCTGTCCCTCCCTGTCTGGTCCCTGCCCCTCTATATCTGGTCCCTGCCCCTCCCTATCTGGTCTCTGCCCCTTCCTATCTGGGCCCTGCCCCTCCCTAACTGGTCCTTGCCCCTCCCTATCCAGTCCCTGCCCCTCCCTATCTGGTCCTTGCCTGGTCCCTACCCCTCAGTATCTAGTCCCTGCCCCTCCCTATCTGGTCCCTGCCCATCCCTATCCGGTCCCTTCCCCTCCCTATCTAGTCCTTGCCCCTCCCTATCTGGTCCCTGCCCCTCCCTATCTGGTCCCTGCCCCTCCCTATCTGGTCCCTGCCCCTCCCTATCCGGTCCCTGGCCCTCCCTACCTGGTCCCTCCCCCCCTATCTGGTCCCTGGCCCTCCCTATATGGTCCCTCCCCCTCCCTATCTAGTCCCTGCCCTCCCGTTCAGGTCCCTGCCCCTCCCTATCTGGTCCCTGCCCCTCCCTATCTGGTCCCTGCCCCCTTCCTATCTGGTCCCTCCCCTCCCTATCTAGTCCCTCCCCCTCTCTAACTGGTCCCTGTCCCTCCCTATCTGGTTCCTGCCCCTCCCTATCTGGTCCCTGCCCCTCCCTACATGGTCCCTGCCCCTCCCTATCCGGTCCCTGCCCCTCCCTATCTGGTCCTCTCCTGGTCCCTACCCCTCCATATCTAGTCCCTGCCCCTCCCTATCTGGTCCCTCCCTATCTGGTCCCTGCCCCTCCCTATCTGGTCCCTGTCCCTCCCTATCTGGTCCCTCCCCCTCTCTATCTGGTCCCTGCCAGGGATAGGCAGGTGGAAGGAAAGAGTAAAGGATATAAAGGGGGTGATGAGTAAGGAGGGATAGGCAGAGTGCCTGAAGAATAGCTACACAGTATTGAGCCTGTGGATTTCCTGCCCCTCCTACTTTTTGTTTGTATACAAAACACTCTCCACCCTCAAATCATATACTGTGCTTCTAATACATAAGGAATGTTGGGGAAGGGTGCTTGGAGATTGACACTACTCCAGGGTGGAGTCTTGGTCAGCCCTCCAGGCCCTCACATCAGGACATCTGGTGTTATGTAACCTTGCATTCCCAGCTCTCCTTCTCCTCTATAAGTCCCTAGACCTTACCATTGGATTTTTAGGATGACTATATCCCTTTAATATTGTCCCATGCAGAACTCAGAACTAATATTGATGTGATGGAGGGACAAGGCGAGTAGTTGGACTTGGGCCTTGTCAGCCTGAGACTGCCAGCCTATTTATCTAAACAAAAAGTTAATAAAGAACAAAGAAAAAGAAAAAAACAACAGTCTGTTCTGCCTGCCTGCCTGCCTGCTCAGATATGTACACCTGTGTGACCTAGTTCAGGTAGGTGTCTCAGTCAGGTGGTGGAGAGTGGTGCCCTCTGACAATCAATACAGGAGTCAATCCATATAACTCATTGACTCTTGATGTGATGGAGGGACAAGGCGAGTAGTTGGACTTGGGCCTTGTCAGCCTGAGACTGCCAGCAACCTTTCAGAGTAAATATTAGTATAAGTAAGTCATAAGTCAAAGAAAGGCAGAAAAACTGCGAACACACCACAAATTAAACTTCCCATCCACACCTGAGACCCTTTGATACAATTAAGTCAGTGTCCACTCGCGACTGGAAGGGTTTTGTAAGGTATACGACGGTGGCCATACTGGCCCAGTCCCCGGCCTGATGAATGTCCTCAATCGTCAGCCATAAGTTATACATGTAGATAGCTCCTGATCTGCATAGTGAATGCATCCCGGCTCAATCTGGATTAAGACCAGCTGCTTTCATAAGGCGTTTGAGAAACGCCAGCAGGACAGAGTATGACAGTGGTACCACTTTGATCCCCTTCCTGATCATAAAGGCTGGAGACATGGGGTCAGATGATGGAAAGCTGCGCATAGCGGTGAGCCTGGTGCTAGGGTTACTGGAACCTTGAACACTTTTTGACCATACTGGATTGTTTTGGAAGATGAGATGAGTTCCAATCCCCATGAACTGAATTGTAAGGCGCCCCTTCATAAGTAATGACCTGTAGGGTTGGTGGGAAAGTCTGGCACCAAATTACTTTTGCGTAGAAGAGAGCAAAAGCTGAGGGCAAGGCATGCCCAAATTGTTCGCTCAGAAAGGGAGTCCATGTTCACAAAGGAATACATCTTCAAGAGGTCAGAAAGTGTAAAAGAAGGCCTCACTGGGGTAGGGTCCCCGAGCACCCGTCTAATACCAGCTATGGTAGTGATGAAACCAAAATCTTGTCTAATATTGCAGACATCATGTCCAAAGTACTTGTTAAGTGACAACACTCCACTGACATAATTCTGAATAGTCTTGTACTTGACAGAGCCACAAAGATTGGTGATGTATCTGCACATTAGATTGGTACTAGTAGGAAGCGTAGCCACATGTATAGAGCTGCAGAAAGTAATGTATTGCTTCCACTGCGAGGTTTTTGTCTTCCAAGTGTTAACTGACCATGCCTGAGACCTCAACTCTGCCATTTTGAGGTCTAACTGCCTGCGTTTTGCTAGTGCCCCTGCAACATAAGAACACTGGGAGGTCAGACTCAGAGGTGAGTCTGGATATTGTGTCCGCCACTACATTTTCCTTCCCAGGAAGGTATATTCCTACGAGATGACAGTTATAGAGCACTGATTGCCAGAATATCTTCCTGAGTATGGCCATACTATGATCATTTGCTACCCTGCCCGAATTCAGTGCTACCACCACCTGTGTGTTGTCTGTCATACATAAGACCTTGTGGTCCCACCACAGGTGGCCCCATCGCTTGACGCTTTCATAGATGGGGTATAACTCCCTGACATTTATGTCACATGGAATGTCAGAAGGGGAAGGTAGACAGTGCTTGTGACTCGTGATCTCCAAGTACAGATCGTTGTTCCATTGACCGGCTATCCAGTCCACACCATAGAAAGCACCGTAACCACTACCAGATGCATCAGAAGTTACTACCGAAGTATGCAGAGGTGGTTGAACAACCTTGGCCGAACCATTGAACCACTGGGCAAAGCACTGCCACCATTCTATGTCCTTGTGAAAGCTGCGTGTCAGGGTTATATATCTGCGGATTTTGTGAAGCACTTCAACATACCAATGACTCTTTGCGTGAATGCATGGCCGCTGCGGACCAAGGTGGCACAGTGAGCCAAAATTCCACATAATTTCTGAAGCTGCTTCTTGGTCGCCCGGCGGTGACCTGCAAAAAAGGCTAGCTCCACATGTAATTTTGCCAAGTTGCCTTCAGCTAACCTTAGCTGTATTAGCTTAGAATCTAGTTCAATCCCCAGATAGGTTTGGACCTGACTTGGAGAATGCATCTTTTCATATGATATGTAGAAACCTAACTTCCGTAGTGTCCTATGTAGGAACAATTGTGCCGATCTACATTCCTCATAAGTAGGTGCCATGACAAGAAAGTCATCTAAATAGTTGACACAGAAGTAACCACTCGCATTCACAAAGTGAGCAATACAGTCAGTGATAGAGTTAAATACATAAGGGGCAACTCTTGTGCCGAAACTTAGAAAGTTATCCTGGATGAATTCATCTGCGCCATCCAAGTACCATACCAAGCCCTGAAGTGTCCTGTCACATGGGCGAATTAATACAGTGTGATAGGCTGCCGTAATATCTGTCACCCCAAAATAACACAACTCCGACATGTTGTCGAAAAACTACATCAATGAAGTTATAAACAAAACTCTTAAGTGTCTGATGCCTGAAATCATTGATTGAGTTCCCATCTGGCAAACTTGCATCAGTTATAGGTCTATATTTGCCAGATGCAGATGCCTTTGGAACCACACCTAATGAGTGAATGCATTGGGGTTGCCTATCAATCCTGGTTAGCTTTCCACTGGATAGTTTGCCCTTGATAATATTATCAATTTCACTGAAGGCACTGATGGTCGCAGAATTGTAATTAACATTGTAGTACCCATCAATATGTGCCCCTGGATCCACTAATTTGAAACCATGACAGATTCCATCTAATATGAAATGAGAAGTCCAGTCCCAATTACCCTTGCCATAAACATTATCTGGGCCACCGGCTTACATTTCTCTCCAAGTGCACAGTTTGAACTGTGATCTAATACCACATACATAATGAACTCCCCGGGAGTCCCACAATGGAAAATATTCCTCATATGTTTTTAACAAATCGCTCATACTAGCTGTACACGTGACATCATTATGACTAATTGGAAAGAAATTATCCAAAGACTGATAATATTCCTCCTCTATGAACAATAGTAGACTAACATTTGGGTGAGGAATAACAATATTGCCTGCTTGTCAGGCTTTACCATCAACATGCTGGTCTCTGTCAAATTTACAAATTTTGCCTTTATGGGCACCTTTGCAATGTATACAAATTTGTTTCCGTTTACAGTCATCGTAATCACATGTTGTAAAATTCCATTTGAGGCATTCGTTAGTATAATCCCCCTTGCTAAAGTCCACCCCTTCCCCTGCAGCCCTGTTCTTGTGAAGTCTGCTCTTACCAGGATTACTGGTAGAAGAGGTGGATCCCTGACTGCTATTAGCACTACGCATAGACATGTGTTCTGCACTCAAGTGGGCTTCTACAGCACCATTTTCACCCACAATAAAATCAACCAGGCGACCATTAATTACTTTATCTACTACTAAGTGGTCATATTTTGCTAACTGAGTCGCTTCAAAAGCACCTGATTGACCTTTGAGAGTGATGAAACTCATGTGTTCTGCATAGCCTTCGATAGTAATATTTTCGAAACCCTTGGCTCCTACTGCTTTAGCTCTCTCAATACACTTGTTGACTTCATGCATACCATGCATTAACTCATTGAAAGACATTTCAATAAATTTCTTATCATGGTACCTTGCTATGTACCAACAGCAGAATAAAGGCAATCAAAATCCCTTGCTACTCCCATTGCAGTAGGTGACAAGCCCGTGCGGTCTAGGCCAGCCTGGAGAGTGTGGTGGGAGTACATGGGGATCGGGCCGACGCCCGGCCTGCCTGCTGCCTGCGAAGATAGGGTGGGTGTATATGGAGTGCCATCCTGGTAGTACAGCTGTGGTGTCCCTGGCTGTGGTGGGGGTGGTTGCGGTGTGCCCCTCCCCCCGTCCAAGGTGGACTGGGGGATGGACCAAGCTGCAGCTTTTGTAGCTGCTGCTGCATTGATAATAGCTGCTATTCTTGTGCTGCAATCAGCTTTTGCATTGACTGCAAGTTAACTGCCTGCAGAAGTTGTTGTGCTGGTTGCGCTGGTGGATGATGAGGGTTTTGCTATCCTACCCACCTTAAATAAGCTGTATATGAAATATCCACAAGTGGTTGAGAGATTGAACCTGGGGGTGCACTCCCTGCTAGCACTACTCATCCAAATGATGTCTTTTTTACGTAAATAACATGAGTTTTCACGTAAGAATGACGTAAATCGCACAAGTTGTGCTAGCTGGGCTGACACTACCTTGGTTGGTGTTGGTAGGCCCTGCTACCTCCCCCTGGCCCATGACAGAGTTCATATTACCACCATGAATATCAACAACACTTGAGGGTGCACTGACACTACCTTGAGATGAGTGAGTAGGCCCTGCTACCTCCCTCAAATGATTGTACCTGGGTACCCGACTGGTCCGCGTGGGAGAGTGACTTGTTTATTTGGTCTTTCCTTCCCCCAGGAGGAGGGACTACGATAGGGCTTGATTGGGATGAGTCATATTTAGTTGAATTAAGGCCAGAATGGCCTGCGGATGGTCTGAAAACATCATAATTTGTAGGATGACAGTCTACTGGTGCCTCCTTGCTCTCTCCAATTCGATTTGAAGTAATAAATCACCGCTGCTCCCGAAAAAGTCACCTTGCATATCAGAACCAGTGTTGTAGGCCGGGAGGCCGCCTTCCGGGTCACTCTCCCCGGCCACCCGGTCTGTAGTCCCCGATCCCTTGTGAGCCTTCCGGAGCCTTATGTCCCAGCATTTGATAGCCTGCCTTCCAACGTGAGTTAGGACAAGTGCACTCCGGGCATGCCTTCTTGTTCCCATGGTACTCATGATTACACGAGTCGCAAACCACCATGACTCCAGAGAAAAACAACAGGAGAAAAACAACAGAAAAAACAACAGTCTGTTCTGCCTGCCTGCCTGCTCAGGTATGTACACCTGTGTGACCTAGTTCAGGTGTCTCAGTCAGGTGTCTCAGTCAGGTGGTGGAGAGTGGTGCCCTCTGACAATCAATACAGGAGTCAATCCGTATAACTCATTGACTCCACCCATATAATGATATCTGATATAATGATATGGGGAAACTAATAATATAGCACTTTCTTTGGCCAGTCAATTTCTAAAAGTACCATGAGCATATCATATCATATCCCACCAAACTTTACTAATGAACTGTGCAGTGGTAAGAGTATATATTAGTGCACTGGAGGCTCACACCTTTAGGTGCTGAGTGATAGCTGCTATAGCTCACAGTACTGGCCCACTGCCTCTCAACTTACAGCCACTGACCCCGGTGACATAACATACGAGCATTTACACCTGCAGGCTCCACACGGCCTCTGTAGCCAGTGGACAGTCTGTGCTATGGGGTTTCCACCTGTTACTCCCATACACTGTAGCAGGTAGCAGTAAAATGGTAGGAACAGGACATAATATGCCTCACTAAAAACGATGGTACAAAAATGGCTGGAAAAATAAGCGTAGTATCAAGCGGTCCTTGTATAAAGCTGTCTACAAGTGAAAGTGTGCTACTCTCAACAGGGGCATGTGCCCCCCCCCCAAGACACCCTGAAATTGAGCCTAAGTTGTTAAACTCTTAACTATAGGAAATGTGGTGCCGTACCCTAGTTGTAGCCCCCATAGACCATTTTTTTTTTGGGCTGTGCTATGAATTAGATTTTTTTTTTACACAGCCTATTGGTGATGATAAGTGATAGGACTTGTTTCTGTGAAGAGTTACTATTGCTAAGCAATAGTTGCTAAGGAAAAGTTGCTACAGCAAAAACCTTAAGGCTTAGATTGATTCCCTATTCCTATGTGAGGTGGCATGGATGTCATCAGATTGATTTTTTAAGAGAAACCTCTTTTATCGAATAGGTTCTATGAATGTTTTTGGTATTCTGTAAATGTAACTGATAATGAAAAAATAGCAAGTTTCATATTATATGGACGTTAATATATCAGTACAACATTACTTTCCTTGACCCTCAGGTATCCCCAAAGATGGAATGACCCTGCATTAAACTCCTTAAAAATGCCTCTTTTGGAGGGTCTATACTGCCGTCCTATCACTTCAGATCAAGCAATTGCCGTGAATGTCTGTTACAATGTTTCTCGCTCAAATCAACAAATGCAACCTACCTACTCTACTATCCCCAACACCATCCACTGATATATCCCTACACAGATTTATGATTACTGTGATAACCATAGCTCTGAACCCAGTGGTCCCTATCCGAATTGCCAAACCTATTGTTTAGAGCAAACAGCTACTAGTATCACAAAAGTCTCACGAAGAATGATAAGAAATTCCAGTTGGGATGAATTAGATGAATCCATCGTAACTCTCACTCAGGCCACCTTATCGCAGGTGGCATGGGCCCATTGAATGACAATGGGGGCTGCTTTCAAAGGGGCTCCATCATTGGTATCCATAGTGAAAAGACCTGTTTTTCTGTGCACCTCGATCAAGAAATGGATAATTTGCATCCTCACCACCATTTCCTTTGTCTCTCTGCAATCCTGAATAGCACTCCATCACATGGGTCCATGTATAAAGGGGAAAAGAGTGGGAAAAAGATGAATGCTTTAACGTTCCCTTCTGGAAGAGCTGCATGACTTTTCCATCCACTTCATGACATAGCTTGTCTCTCCTAAAGGTCGAGTCCCACAAGGCAATTTGTGGTCTAACATCTCTGCAATTTGGTCTGTTATGTTCTAGGGCCGGTCCCAGCTCTTACAATGCAAGGATAAATACAAACAGAACCATAGCTGACTGTGGGATTTGGTATAAGTTGAACGATCCTTGCAAGCTTGGAAGGGCCATTAGAATGCAATAGATCAAATTGCGGAGATGTTGGAGCCCTACATTTCCATATAGGATACGACCTTAAAATAATTATCTTATTAATCTACAAACATTGAATCCCTGATTGAATCATTGTTCATCATAGTGGTAAAACAAATGGTGGGGGGTTTATATAAATGGTTTATAGAAGGTTTTCATTCCCTGGCCACCTTGAACATCGTCAGGGTTTACGATAACTATATTCATGCAATGTAATAGTTTCCCTTGGAGATTACTGTCCACTGTCGACACAATGGAAACTATGTAATATGGGCATTCAGGCACTGACTGGCATGTAGACATTAGACCAACAACGATTTGTAACATCAGTTTTATATCTGCAACGGGTCAAGTGCTACAGATAAAATAATAAAACACCGGATGCAAACCAACTCTAGGTAATTCTAAGTCCTGCACACAGAGGAATTCATCATGCTACCATTCATCTCCATTTGCAGGAGACACTCAGTATATTCATTCACTAGTAATGTTAATATTCACATAATGATATAATAATATTCACACTCTCTCAGAACACCAGACATTGGTTTTGCTTGGGAAGTCAGAAATTGCTTCTCTAGCTGGACTCTTCTCATATCCTGAGAAACCTTCAATCCCTGATTTACGCCTGGACTAAATTAAATAATGGAAAAGAGGATGGATTTAGATGCCGGACTCCCAAAAGATTTGACAAGCATTGAAAGAAGTGATTTCATGCCGGCAGTCTTCTTCTACAATATTTCTCTCTTCTTTTGAAGGTGCACAGATACTAATAGACTCCTATTGATACTATTGCTCATAACGTATTTATAATATTGTGAGGTATTAAACACGTCTTCAGTTCAAGATGAGCAAATGGTCTCATCGAAGGTTGATTCTGACATAACTGATCCGGGCAATTCCAATTTACTAATAAGGCTAGGGACAACACTAAATACACCGATCAGAGAGGCTTATATTCAGTCTGACAACAGGATACTACAAGTCCATCAAACTGCACTAAAGGCCTTACGCCTTTCTATATAACCTTCAGGAGGGAGAGTTGGAGACTAACCATGCTGGCATATAAAAGAAATTTCAGTTCAATTGAGGACACAAGACATGTTCGCTTTTCGGAATGTGCATAAAGGTGGCTATAAAACATGGCTAAATGTAGGTCCGAACTGACCCAGATCAGGGGTAGGGTAAATAGCTCTCGAACAGGATGGAGAGCTTATGTCCAATACTCATCGTGTTAAGTTGTCTGGATGAAAGTCCTATTCTGCTCAGTTAATCATTTACCTAACGTAGTTGAGTATGCACTGCTATGTGCATTGATACGTGCATTGTCAATGGACAAAGTTTGTATGCCATCGATTCATTTGGAATCATTTCCATTTGGAAATCTTCACCTCAAATGCCGATGATAGCCATAGACACATTCTAAAATGAATTAGAAGAGGATCCAATTTAACATTCCTAACTGGCCAAATCCATTCGGCAGGGCTATCATGTGAAATAAACACATTGTATAATCTTTGCTATCCCAGTACACATTCATTATGCTTGGAAAAAGAACTGTGAAATATAATAGTGTTGACAGGTGCAATTTATATTACAATCAAAGCACAATGTTTAACTCACCCACATCCAACCTTGCCTTTGATCTGCTGAGGATGTCAGATCAGGCAGTACAGGCTAGAATTTCTAATGAGGGTTGTTGCCAGCACCATGTTCTTTGTAGTCTTGGCTCTGAGCAGCTCGTTATGTCATCTTATCTATATAAAGGGCGACAACAAAATATCTGAGCAGCCCAACAGGGTGTGACTGCTGTTTACTGCATAAGACAGTCCACAATTAGTGCCATTTGACAAAGCACACGTTATAGACATGGCAAATGGAAGTAGGGTAAATTTGTATTTCACGGGGAGAGGCAACAAAACCCATTATAGTATAATAATGCAACTTACTAGTCGCTTCTCTGCGTGTAGTGACCTTGCCATCCTTGTTTGGCATTAGGGCAGTATCCAGGAGCTGGTCAAACTCAAACTGGCATCTATAGATTTTCTGCTATGAAGAAACAAAATAATCAAAAGTCTGGGTCAAAGGTACATCTAAATGCTTCAAAAATGGTGGCAATAGCCATCAGTGTGAACAGTAAGCCAATACTCCTGTGTATTCCAATAGGTAAAGGGGCTACCATATCTAGTGGACTATAGGGACAGCACCTCAAGGGTAAATAGGAAAAGAGAAAAAAAACAATAACTCACCTCCACGGTCATTCCCCTTCTACTATATATGTAATTAAGCACATGAAGAATGTGTCCTATCCCAATTTCTTGGATTTATCTCATCTAGACCAGGGTCTATAGACATTGGCCAATCCCCAACCCGTGGGGAGACATTTACAGTGATTGAGTGAATGAAATTCACCACCTTTGCCCTCTTGTCCAAACAACAGTCACATTAATGTGAGAACACATCTTCTCCTGACTAATAGAAGAAAAGACGAATCTCGCTATCATAACCTCCCAGTGAAGATGAGAGTCAGGCATGACGAGTAATCTAATTGATGTTTTCTTGAGATTATAAAACATTCTGGTGGATATTTCTGTCCATGACGAGTCACAAGACTTTGTATATGTAACGTTTAATCAAGGTTATGAGACAGCACGAGTGGGTGTATGGTTCCACAGGTGCTGCGCGGGTCATGGAATATTGAACCATAAACCCACGAGTGCTGTCTCATAACATTGATTAATGCTTTTATCTAACATTTAACTCCATTTTGTATCAATTTCTTACCTGATATCCCCAGAATTAATCAAGGAGAAGATATTTTGTAAGTGCATGCAAGGTTTGCCAAGCCATTGTGGCTATTGTTTTTACTCCACCCGTCATACCCTCGTCTTTCCAAAGACTTTTCGGGTAGAATCCAAGCATGTCAAGTCCTGTACTTCTAGCACTGCCAAATATACGATCTCTAGTTGATGTTCGCCTACATTTTGTATCCATTTTCTTTGAAATAAACGAGAATCCAATGATTTTACATAGCGATCCAACGCACACGGCCATTTCGTCTTGTTTAGCGAAGAGGGGAGGTGCCCGGATGTACCTAACCTACTTTTGGCTGAAGAACTGGGTCAGCAAGCCACAATGGCGGGAGCCGAGATGCATCACTATGGAAAATCATTGGATTCTTATTTATTTCGAAGAAAATCGAGAAATTAGGCATGGCATGTTCATCTAGGATATCTAAGGATGTTTCCCTGTTAACAACTCCACCTTCCACCATTGGATTCTATGCTAATGAGGTGTGTAAACTTCAGGTATGTCGGAAAAAATTTTCAAATCCTTCATGTACATTGGTTTCTAGCACCGGTCGGCTTGGTATAGTGGACAGCGAGCCCGTCTCCTGCCACAGCGGCCGGGGATCGATTCCCCGTTGAACCCTAAATGGTTTTAATAGGAAATCAATGGCATAATTGACTTTGTATGCTTCGCCAATTTATTAACATGTCCATGTTGAAACCAGCACCTTCTTGAAGATGAAGAAAAGGTCTCAGAGTGCGGTTATGGCTGGATAATGCACCTGATTGCACTTGTCGGTGTTTGCCCGATTTATTCTGTAATCCTGTCTATTGAAACATGCTGTTCCAGCAAATATTGGAGCACAAGCTTCCCCTATCTCACTCCCCCTCTCCTGAAAGCCTCCTCATATACTCTATGGTACCTTAGTTCTTCAATATAGTGAAGCATAGTTATTGAATACCCGTGCCTTGCGTATAAAACCATTTTTGGTATGTGTACTGCAAACTATTCTAAACTGATGGCCTTCCTACATGGAATATTGAAAAAAAGTAGATGTCAGACCTTAGGTCTGCTTATATATAAATATGAAAAGACTGCTTTGATTTAGAACCAAATCAATCTCGATCTAGTGGCCCACGACCACGAAAATCATTCAAGGCGGACCTCTTTAGCCTATATAGTACCAAACGTACCACATTGAGCTTGAATAATGAAACAAATACTACTGCTATCTTTGTTGATGCCAATTCCCTCCCCACATCCACAAGTCAGATGGACTAGGGACCAGCAGTCGATTGTCCCTGGGGCAAATTAGACTGTGCTAAAGCTGGTTAAATCTCTGGATCCCTAGGCCCTGAAGGATACAACAGACAGATCAATGTGGACCGCTACATTTGCATTTTGTATCCAAACCCTCGCCTTAGGGATTGACAGTGTACTTAACTCAGACCGGTACTCACTTGGAGGGGGGGGGTAGAGGTAAATGTAGAGCAATGTCTGGAAATGTGAATAAAAAGTGAGAATTCCTATTCACATTGTCATATTGGTTTATCTAAGTGGTAACTCTATTTGCAGTCTTGTGCCCGACCAATAGTCAGAATAATTTAAGCTTTCCTTATCACATTGGTTTATAAATTACATTTGTTTAAAGAGAGCTCATTCACCTATTATGATGAACGTATAGAATAAAGTGAGGTTGGAAGTCCTTAATAAACACGCTAATGGACGCTGCCTTATTATACATTTAACTTTGAATCACGTTGCATGGATAAGCTTCCATGCACAAGTGCCCGCGGATTAACTATGGTTGCCCATTCTTGTTAAATATAACTTGAACATTATAGGTGAGAACCGAATTAGTACAACATTCACAGCATAACAGCAAGTAACCAATAGTATAGGAAGTCATTGAGTGTAACAGTAAGCATGGGACTTCCAGTCAACCTACAATAAACCATTGATCTTTGTAATTTGCTTAGGACAACACCTAACAATATTAAAGGTTTGCAGTCTCCTCCACAGCTCAGAAAGGTGAGAATTGATTTTACTTAGAGCCAAGATCAGCCACTTTGCTGTAACCCATTTTGTCTGGGAGGCTGCCTTTGAGCTATCTAATGTTGTCAGTGGGATAAAGTCCTTAAGTACTTTCCTATGTAGAGCAGCTGGTAACCTAAGGCATTTTATAGCCGAGGATGGGAAATACCCTTTGCACAGTGAAAAGTAGATCAAGTTAGGTCTGTGAACGAATGATGTAAGGAGGCACAGGTTGAACCAAGGCAAAGCTACCACTAAAATAACTGAGAGAATGACATTTTAAAACTCCGACACTCTGGGACCGCTTTTGTCTCCGAAGAGTGTTTTTTCTTAAATGGAAAAAATGCCTTCAAAAAGTGCTATCCTTTGTAGTAAGCTTGGTCGATGCCAGTTTTACCTTGGACTGGCTGTTCAGACTAGACATAATTTACATGGTGTCAAGTCAAAGCTTGGTGTAGGTCGAATCCCGCATGGTGATTTAAGATTCTAAAATCTCTGCGATCTACAACCTGTTTCAAACTAAGGTAAGCCAACTACCTCATAATCTCTATAGATATGACTAAGAAGGGAGAAGGGTACAAAAGGGCACTGACATTGCGTTTTCTTATTTGAGATATTCTACCTTGATTATTGGAGAGCTCTAGGTGGATGGCATCACACTGGCCCTACTACACTGTGACGACACCTATTACCGTAATGCGAATTACGGCTACAAAATCTGAGTGACTTTGAGAAACGTATTGGCCATACCATATTATACTCAACAGACTTTTCCCATTAATGACAGATCCAGATTTATGAAAAGCAGATGGACATTACCTGAAAGCCGCTGAGTGACTCTTGGGCTGAAATTCACATCAGTAAAAATCACATTATACCCCATATCTGGAGAGATGGCTCAACTCAATGTGATACGGTCACAGGCTCAATCTAGTTACGCTGAATTCTATACAACATTCTATGGGAATGCTACTACCCCACACCTGGTATGCGTAGGTATCTATGTCCCCAAGCTGGGACTGAAGTCATTTTAAGTAAGAAATATTCTGTCAAGCTGTAGGCCTAAAGTCATTTTAAGAAAGAAATATTCTGTCAAGCTCTAGGCCTACTAAACGAGGTAAGATGCCCAACTCCTATCCTCAAGATGTGACCAAATAGGAGTTAACGCCTACTTTCTCCTATTTCTACCTACTAAACAAGTGAATTCGTGAGAGTGTTTCTCTAACACATACTTTCTTCCATTCCCCTTAGTCTGACAAGCTCAGGTTGGTGTCGCAGCGTCCCTTGGGCATTGGCGCCACTGTGTCGACACCCAGAGGCAGTCTTGGGTGTCACTCTCACTCCATTAACACAAAGTCGTCTGCTTGAGTTGGAGTCCTGGGTTTTCCCGCCTTTTCTTCTTTTTGCCAGGCTGAGTTTTATTGATCATGGCCCTGATACTTAGAGCACTTCTAGTAAATGGATCTAGGGAGGTCGTCCTGTAAAATGAGGTAACAGATATTGAAACTCTGGAAGCCGAAGGAAACGTTCCAGGAGGATGGGATTTCATTAAAGCTTGTGGAGAACATACATTGGCGACAATGAATGATTTACGAAGCCACAAAATAAGTTATGTACAACTAGTATAGATTAGAAATGACCTAAACAGTTGTTTTTTTCTTATCAAGACTATGGAGACTTAAGTAAACACTCTATGGTATCTCATTAAAGAGGAACACTATCTTAGATCGTTTGTAGCAGTTGCATAACTGTCTCATTTCAAAAGTCATAGGTTAGAGATAGATGTAAAACATAGGCCTATCAGTTTTCTGTGAAATCTTTTTCAGTAGTAAGTCTAGAGTCTATAGAGCAAATGTTTTAGCATGAAAATAAGAAAGTCGCATCTGGGGAGAGCATTACAAAAGTGCCTAAAGATAGTATTATGCTGAAATTCGAAAATGGATTAATTGCGGTTTGGAACCAAACTCGTCCCACATATAGGGAAGGCAGAAGGAATGAAAACATATTGGTATTTACGGTTATCGTTTGGTAAAAACATAAAAAAAACACATGTCAGTCAAATGCAATGACTTGCAATAGGGCGCTACATACTGCCTAGTAAGGACACAATCGAATAAGAAAACAAGAAAAATATGGCAAGGACCATGGATAGGAGTTGCGCTCATAGATCATGGCAACATCGCTATAGCGACTGCAGGTGACATCACTGAGGCAGCATGATGTCACCAATGACATCATAGGTGACAGGGAGAAAACCAAAAACATTATAGAGTTGCTACGGTCGCTACGCTCCCGGCCGCTGACGCGGCTTGCAACTCCAAAAAAACCTGTGGCCTATAGTACACTACTATCAACTACACAGTATATCTATGTTATCAAGTGTCTCCTCGTATAGATGATGCATTGGAATTGAGTACATTTGTAACAAAGCGTCTGAATCCCTGTGGGATAGTCTAGCCATGATTATATTGGTACCATACTGCCTTACTGCACATTGTATGATTTTTGCCAAATAAAACTTGTTAAAACTCAACTCTATATGTGCATCAGATACGATGTTTGTTTCATACTTGTTAGCTGTCTTGTGAATGGCTGGTTTATACAATACTAATTTAGACACCAATCAATTCAGCCTGTTGCCTGTGGGATTATCCCAGACATTTTCGGTGAAGAATATCAAAATATTTATCTGCCCCTCCTCGCAGCTGTTGGCAGAATTAACATAGACAAAGATGATAAATCAGTGTAATGAATCCTTATGTAGTTTCAGATGCTCGCCATTGTATGAGCTGTGTACTTTTACTTCCCGAGGCCTCCTGTATAGTGTACCCAATGGCGGTAAGAATCGCTTGGCTGAAGAATGAGGATTACATTAAAAGCATTTTATCATAGGAAGGTACACTAATAATATGCCTGAATGAGGTAATACGTCTTTGTCTGATAATTGAGACAATTACTATGTTGCCCATAGGGTAGGTATAATCACATAATAACATAGACTGTAAATTGCAACGCAGCTGAAATCACTCTTTCTGAGCTCTGAATAATTGAAAAAGCTAAAGTCATTTGTAAAGCTCAAGACATAGACAAAGAAGACCACAATCTCTTTCTCTCTTTGTGTTCTCTATAATTAAGTATACTTGACGTTTGTTTGTCTCTCTCCCTCCCTCCCTCCCTCCCTCCCTTTCCCTCATCTATTTGTTCTATCTCTCCAGTCCCCTTGTTAAATATGTATTGATAATTATAAGTTTCTCCATTTAGGCCTAACTATATAGCTGCTACTAAGAAATTTAGCCTTACTGTCCAGTCTCCCCTGTTTGCTAGCCACTTTTAGGATACATCCCCCCCTCCTGAATGGTGCGATTAGCATCATCTTAAATCTCCTGCCTTGCACGTGTTTTGAATGAGAATGGCCAAGATGGCTGAATCATTGAGACCTGCTCATTCATTGCCCCTAGTAGAACTGCGATAACTATGAGGTATGCTGGAACGTGGCTTACAAGAACACCTATAGGCATTTACTTATATCTGGTGTTAATGGCCAGCAATTTACCACCGTGTATTCATATAAATACCTCCACCACCTGCTGCCGGCAACTGCTTAACACAATTTTCAATGTATATAGTATATGACTACTGACCTCATTCCACAGTATTTTGCCGGAAATTAGCAGGGTTGGTGAGCTTTAGGTGTGTGGGTGGAAAGTGAAATACATAAACAATGTAAACGTAAACAATTCCTGAGTTGAGCTACTTGGTCGATCGTGACAACAGGTAATGTAACAGTATCTTTACATTGTAAAAGGCAATTACGGGCAGAGGTATGATATATGTGTTCTCGCAGCCAACATACCGAAAGTTGGGAGTCATTCATATAACTATGGAAGTATGTGGATCTGGAGGTCATTTCCAAAGATGGTCACATGCAGTGCTATGGCTGCAAATGTCAATGGTATTGTTGTGGAAATTTTAGTATGGCTGGAAAGTAGAAGGGAGGGTGCAGTTGTAGTATGTGGCCTGCAGGAGAGGTTTCCACAATGTGCATTTAGAGTATGGTGAAATGTCACCTTGAATTGATTCTTCTCTACATTTATGCCATGATAACACTTCCCATGCCAATTGTTTGACTATTACAGAGTAGCACCATTATATTGCCTTGCAAAGTTTAACAGGATTCCATTTATGAAAAGCCAATATTATATATGTGCCATTATTGTGTATAGGACAATATCTCTGCCTAAAGGGTGTGTTAAATCATTGTTTTGATCTTTCCCTCTCCTCTTGTTCATTGCAGGTATACACGTTGATAAGTATATACCTAGGTCTCTCACTGATAGGCCTTACATTAGTCGCATTTTTCCTGGACAGTTTAGAGTTGGACAGGGAGGCAGGGAAACCACGATGTGTCCCTGTATCTTTAGCTGCATCCTTTAAACAGGTGAGTATGAGCATCGTAAATTTCCTCTTCATATATTTTATTCGCCATTTTGGATCCCTAATGTGCCTCCAGAATATCCGAAAGAAACTCCCATACTGGTACCCAACCCATCAGACATGTCCCTCCCCTAAGGGCTACAAATTGCTTTCAGGTTCACCTTCTCTGTTTGCTACAATGCACCAATGAAGTATTAGCACTTCAATGCCGACTGCCGCATCATGCCGACCTTTATAAATATTGGCGGATTTAGATGTGGGAAGCCGGGGCGCTCCCCTTCCTTTTTTGCCAGTAGTTAAGGGTTTCATTGCCTCCTTTTTACCTTAAAGGTAAGCCAAAAATATGGCATTAACATGTACGCCCCCTCATTTTCAAAATTCTGGATCCGCTACTGCTTTAGGCCTCATCAAGTCTACATTATATTCATCCAACATGACCACCAATGGGCATTTATGCACCATACAACCCTTTATGGGTATATACCTATAGCTAGATCTGCCTTGTATCTACATGTCTCAACAGATGTTCCAGTAGCTCCTGTAGGTGTCAGAGGAGGGTTAGGCACTTTGGGGATTAAGTCCTCCTGTACTCAGACACTGTATGGTGTGGGGATTAGTGAAGGACTAATGCCACAAGACCATATCTCCCCCTTCCTCTGTGACTGAACGTCCTTGTAAAGGGGTCCTTGGCCTAAAGATTGTGTGTAAGAGTGGTTTGTAAGTAATCTTGATAGTTTGACTATTATCTGTGATGCTGCAGTGATGTACAGACTATTTGGTACCAGAGCCATCTTCTATTTTCTCTATAATATAATGTCCTACAATTTAATGGATTTCTATCTATTCAGATAACAAGGTAAGCTTGTTTATAAGTGACCCAGATTGTAATAGACCATACACATTATACCAGCTTCTCCTTGAGAAAAAAATCATCGGATACTTTCCCACAGTCCGTTCCCTAATCAGTATTATTTTCCACAAGCTGCTCTTGTTTCAAAGGAAGATGGTGAAAGACACATCTGTTGCTGGTCACAGGACCTATTCCTTAGCGACGGTTGGGTTAAAACAGGACTATGCACATTGAGAGGATGTGTTGGTCCTACAGACCAACCATAGTGCACGTTAGTGCACGTAAGGGCGAGCAATAGATGGTGCCAATATTACATAGTGCTATTCTGGCTTGACGGAATATAGCATTCTGTGTCGGCTGGGTCTGCCCTTCAGAGATGGCATCTGAACATCGACTACTTTCGATATCATATGAGCCACGCTTAGCATATTTTAATGCAAGGTAGCTCCTGCTACCTCCACAGCCAACATAGTTATATGAATAAATACATGCAGCCTTATACAATATGGCAATTTTACACAGGAGAGAACAGAGTTCCTCCAGATGATATGCCATAAGAGCAACACCCCATGTTTTTCTACCAAAACCCGCCACACCTTGGGTAAATTTATCAGCTATGCTTTGTACCTGTATAACGTAAAGGGTCTAATAATTGTATATTTTGAGCATTAGCAATGAGAGGGGCGGCCATCGTTTCAAGAGAGGAGGGGGGGGGCGCCAGTAGCACCACTCCCTTTTACAAATGTACAAGGGAGTGGTGCTACACTGTTGGTTCTTCCATCTAGATATGTAGAATCTATTAAGTCATAGTGATTGCCCCCTGCATGCACATAACAATAGATACCCCGGTAGGTAACATTCCATGTGTCATTATGTAACAGACTAAGTGTAGATAAGAGGAATTACCTCGGCTGCCACTTGATGACCTACCTAAATTCTCTGTACAAATCAGCTTCTGAATCACCTTGTTGCTGTATTGCTAGGTAGATAGTGGTAACTAATTAGAGGGCACTAGTAGCAGTGACCCCATCTTTGTTACATATAGCATATTCTTGGTTATCTAGGTACTGCTTTCAACGTATGTTGAGCATCATGCCCCACCTGTGCATATTCATATATCACATACATATATGGCAGAATAAAGGTCTTTGTGTTCAATTCCGACTGGCTAATACTGATCTGAAGATATTTCATATTATAGCAGACCGTTCATATTAGTGCAATACAAGTCCCCCTTTATATAAGAATAAAGGTACAAACAGGCACCAGTGTTCATTTTGAGTACAACCTTAATTAAGAATACAAGGCGAAAACAAGAAGACAACAACTTAAATGAGGTGATTATGTTTTATGTTCTCTTTCAGATGGCCAATCCGTACCAAGTGTTTATCATTCCACTCACAGTATACACGGGGATGGAGCAAGTATTTCTAATGGTAGAGTATACCCGGGTATGTATAAAGTTATCAATATTTCAATATACAAAATTTAGTTTTAACAGTAGTCTGTGTCAGAGGAGGGGGGGCACACCGCTTAGTTATGATGTGTTATGTTTTACTATAGGAAAAGTTGATGGATAAGCACCGGATGGGGGTCTATTAGACATAATGAATTGTGGGCGATGGAATGCCTGCCTCATCCATCATGTTGACTGTCCCATAGAACTGTTTGCTACTAATTGTTACAATATAAGTCTTTTTGTCCTATAGATTGTATGCAGAATTTTACCAAGTTTTAAACCATAATATCTCATTATTTCACATCAAATAGGCTATTATTTATAGAGTATTTGACATGCGGTAGATTAGACACCCTTTTAACACTTCAATCAAGCCGGCCCTTTACCAAATGTCTTCTGATTAGTACCTTGGTCCTTTGTAACTACCTTGCCCCAAAGGTCCATAGATGCCTTATCTGATTCAGGAGGCATGTGATCAAAGGATGGCTAAATTGAGGATCAAACAAAGGTGAAGGCATGTCAGCATCAACCAACTTTGCCAACTTAATTTGATACTAGATGAACCTCTCTAGAAGAAGGGTTCACTCGGTGTAAAATAGCCTGATACAAAGTGTCAGATTCTGCACTACTTACCCATATATACTACTTAGTCCACTGCAGGGTCGAGATCTCTGGTATGACACGAAGGGGGCTTGGCGAGGATGCTCGCCCTTTCTAAAACACCACAGTTACTTTAGGATTTGACATGCAGATTCAGAATATTGTTTTAATAGAACATTGTGGTAAGCCCACTTAAAGCGGGCCACATTTGGCTGTCTAAGTGTTCAGTCTGAGGGCAGAGGAGAAGGGTTCCAGGGTGTAAACTGTTCACATGGTCAGCTAAGTGAGTGTGACAGCAGTGACAGGGTCTGTCATCGTGCATCGATCTCCAATATAGCCTCATGGCCATGTGCTATACTACATACATGTACATGTTCTAATGAAACCTATACATTTCCTGAGGGATAAATCCGAATCATTTTAAGTGCTTTCTCAATTATCACCATTTATGTTTATGTTGCTATATTTTTTGTCTATGAGATGGGGTGATTCCCTGTTTCAGTCTGTCTGTCTTCCACTTTCAGCTCTTTCACTCTTCTTGCATTTCCAGACCTTTCCCCCTTCCTGCCTATTACTTCTCTCCTCCACATATATGTACACTTCTCCCTCGATGAATCCATAACCATTCCTCCCTCTCAATCCTCGTCCCCACTTCCCTGCCCCAGGCCTACTCCTGAAAGCTGCCTAGACCATGTCAAGCCTTTAAGTGCTGTGTAGTGTTTTATAAACTCTTCCCAACTGTTGTTGGGATGAATAAATGCAACTTGACAGTTCTGCACTCATTCATCATACCGCTACTATGAGGATGATACTCTCTTCCAAGGTCTACATAAGGCGCTAATTAGCTGCGGGAGCCCAAAGCAATTGGTGCATCATAAACCTGAAATAATGCGGTCTTTAGGGGGTTAAACTAGAACGAAACATATTGATAAAATAAAGGCTGTTAGATCGATGCTGTCTCGGTAGCTCTGAGTGAAGTCTTCTGGGGTAGGGGGCAGGGATCGACTTGGCGAGGAGGCGAGGATCTATTGGGATTCAAATTATCTCGGATCCAAATTGGGTCAGCTGGACAAGAAGGAAAAATGAAACGTGGAATGTGTACATCATACTACGTCAGGAGGTTAATTCAAAAGATCCTGGGATCGCAACCTCAGCGATCTTAGGAATTATTTCGCCTTATCCTATTAAGCTATCTTAAGATTAGACTGTGTTCACTTTTCCTAGCCAGCACTAAGATCGCATCGATCTTAGCCTCAGCCCTCCTACACTATTCCAAGAAGTACTGACTGGGCACAGGGGTAAGAGTCCCAAAATAAAGGAATAGCTGTGGAGTCACTCTTCTTTACAACAGTGTTTATACCATCATTTCCCATCCCCATATGGGCTAACAAAAGAGCACAGAGTGCAGTTGACCGCTGTATACATATAGAGAGGTTTGCTGAGTGTCCTTGATGGCTCTTAGGGCTACTCATGCGTAAAGTGCACTGTAAGGTAATTCTTCTCCTCTCTCTCTTTGTCCTGGGGAGGGGCACAATGCTTCTAATAGGCAAGCATATATCATACATTCATGGGAACAACTCTTGAATACTGTACGGAGGCTATTCACTCTTTCGATCAGGAGTGTTCCCTGTAAGTGCTCTTGTACTCAGGTTAAACCACTATGCAATTCTTTCACTAAAATCGCAGTGATCTTAGCGTTGGAAAAGGAATAGTGAAGTGATCTCAGGACTTGCTATTCCTGACAGGCCTGCAACCACTGCATTAGATAGGGTAGACTGGCCAGGTCTTATGATATGTGCCTTCACTAAGATCGCAGGGGTAGAAATCCCAGGATCTTTTGAATTAACCTCCAGATTCTGGACAGGAAATTACAGGGGAAATCATTGGGAAAAGCCCAGTCATACATTCGAATTATTCATAGTACAAAAAGGGAATATTTTGACATATCCTTAAAGGAGAACAAACCATCACCTATACATCACGTAGATGCCATTTTGGTCAGCTGCAGATCAATTCTTGTTATGAAACCAAAATGAAATATTGCCACAAGCTATGTCTTTAGTTATTCCTAACTTATTTAGATACATATAAAATATTTAACATGTAACATAACACAATTTATTTAGCATGTAATACAACACAACAATTATTGATTTAATATGTAACACAATTAACTTTAGCTGTATTCCAATAAAGAATGCTAGGTGATGCTACTCTAAAGAAATTCCAGCCACGGGTACTGTTGCTTCCTGCCCAATTGGGGACAAAAACCTTTGAAATTAAAATGCAGAAGGTTTTGTTTTCAATTCAGGACAGCTATATTGAAATTTTGGGTTCTGCTTTCAGAAAAAAAATCCCCCATGAACACTTTTGTAACAGCCTTGAAGCCTGCAGCACTGACGAAATCCCTTGGCTAAAGCTATGTGGAATTTTGTCAGTTGACAGCATACAAGTGAGAATGGTCGCGTGAAATATAAAAACAAAATAAACTTACGTCACTGCATGATAGACGACGTAAGGACAGTATCCTTAGGGTCCTCGGCTTTCTAGGATTCCTAATTCGGCCCAAATCTTTTAAAATTCCATTATCACTGCAGATCGGCCGCCATCATTGCATGTTCACGGGGCGACTTTTACCAAGATGATTGTCAGGACAGCCCTTTACTCTAGTGAAACAAAATAAACCAAAAATATGTGGCAGATGTTTATTATGTTGATTCTGTTTCAGATGGCATTGTTGAGAATCATTTTCAGGATAATGTCTTTTCATCTTTTCATCTATTCCACTTTCAGGCTTATGCGACATGTGCATTGGGAATGGAGAAGATAGGTTACGTGGTCAGCTCATATGCTGCTCTTGCCGCTCTCATGTCTCTCGCCTGCTCCCAGCTTGTCAACGTTGTTGGCCGTATGCCACTCTTTCTTATTGGTAAGTTACCATTAAAGGGCTTGTACGTGCACAGTCATCTAAGGTGTGAAATGTTACATAAACTCTGCTTAGTTTCACAGCCAGCTCTTGCCTGAACAGAAAGGTAAATCAGAATTCAGTCAAATAAAGAAATAATGTCTAGCCAAGCAGTAGACAAAATACATGGGTTTACGTTTTATATTGAAGATTATTAAAGGTTTCATCTTACAATAAGCACCTTCATGCTATGCAAGATACCTTGAGTTGTCATAGATGACTCTATAATCCAGATATTTGGAATCGCGAGTTTGCATTTCTTATGAGGGTTCTAATCCCTTGGCCTGCCAGGCTAACGTCTACTGAGCTGCTCTCTGACTGCAATTGGTTAATTGCTCCCCTGGAGCTGCTCCTGTCTGCCAATCAAAGCCCTGAAACTGCATCAAGCTCTGCGAAGTTTTCGAGGAAATTTTGTTAACCATTTACCTTTTATTAGAAGTCAATCATGTATATTCGGTGTGTGTTTTTCCGTCCAATGATTCTTTAAAAATCATGAAGCTTTACCAATAACTTTGCCTAATTTTGGGGGAAATTGTAAACCGTTTAATGTTATCAGAATCAATTGTTGATATTCTGTGTGAGCTTTTCCATTCAAGGATCCTTTGCAAATCATGGAGATTCCCCCCTCACTTCACCTAACTTTCCAGAAAAGCCAGTTGCCTTTCAGAAGTTCCAGTTACGCCTCATAATGCTGCCTTCGTCCCATGAATTCCTCAGCCACGAAACTAGATTTGAGATATGCCGCTGTAGGTCAGAGGCAAAACCATTCATGAATACTAAAATAAATTTATAGGAAATCCACCGAGAGGATTAGATAGTGATATCAGTGTGCCTAGGTAGTCAAGGGGACAGTGATTGCTGAGGGATTGGAATAGCATTACGGCTGATGGTCAAATGTTGAGTCAGGGATTCTTGATCGATGAGGAGCTATGTCATTGCTATGAGCTGCTCTTTCCCGTCAATGTATCCCCATGGGTTTTACTGAAAATTGACCAAGAAGATGATGAATAGGTTATTCATATAGGACTGAATCTTCCTCATTATTATATTTTCCCAATCTCTAACACCGTATACAGATGATAAATATTTAGCAGAGGCCATTAGACCAGTATAAAGTCTCTGCATTTCTCTCAACTATGCCTGTCTAACCTCGAAGGTCTCCTGTCATATGTAGTAGCATAAAAATGAAAAAATAAAAACTCATATAGTTTTAGGTTATGCAAAATATATTTGAATTAACTATCCAACCTACCTGCTTCCAGGGAAGAATCCTGCCCGATCAGTCTAAATACAGATATGATACAGTTAAACTATTGGAAAAAAAAAAACAGGCCGGCTGCCCCACTATCCCCAGAAATATTTCTAAGCATGGTCCAACTTAGTTTCATCAGAACTTCTGAATTTACCCAAATACTCAGAGCTCTGGGTTAATACCATATACGTCTTTATCCCAATGGACATGAAAGGCCTAAGTCTTTGCACTAGAGATGTCCTCTATCTAGCACCCCCAGTACTTGACCTTCCAGAGTTCTACCTCTTGAACCAGGCATCTTCTAACATGAGCCACAGCAGAGCTGGTAATGAAATTACCAGCACCCTCTCTCCCTAGGTGACCCCTGAGCTGAGCTGGCCCCTGACCCAAGTCAGGTCCTCTCTGTGATCAAGGTGTATAGAGCATTCTGCACGCACTTCTGCTGCCAGAGGGCGGCACTGGAGGAGCAGGTGGGCATACACAGCAGGGGAAGGGCCTTCTTACTAGTCATCACAGAAATCTTTTTTTTATTTTGTTCACTGGAGCCCTTTTTGTCGAACCTCCCCTTCTATGGACGTCACATCCTCCTTTCTTCATTGATTCTTTTTTCAACTATGATTGTTTTGAAGATTACTAGTATGAGAAGTTCCTTAATTCACCATCAATAAGCAATGGCATATGCAGAGAGACTGCGTGAAGGGAGTGCCGACAGGTGGAAAGTGGCGCCACCAGTCTTGTGCGAAAACAGTGCCCTCACCGGGAGTGAGAGCAACCTTAGCTTAGCCCTACGGAGGTGCGAATATCTCCCCCCCCCCCCCAAACAACTTAGAAACTTGATTAAACGACCAGACTATGTCACATTTGTAAATAGGTAACTAATTGTTAAAGATGTGATGAGTAGACAGCATTTCTTTGCCATCTGGATAACCGCTTGAAGCATCAAAACATCAGTATAGTACATTGGCCGTGTACTGGAAAGCACAGGCATCACAGTACCCAGTGTCACACTGGGAAATTGTGCCTCGATTGTCGAGCTTTTCAATGCCCAATCTTTTGAATAATTTGGTTGAAAGTCTCAAATTTATGATGCACTTTTGTCAATTCGGGTGCAAACTTTGACCTCGTCATGGTCGTTTTCTTGTAAATTGGCTCGAAATATGTAAAATGAGTGTGTTTAAGGAACGCTGCCTCGAACAGTCATAGCGCAAGTTAGCACGGCAAAACAAGTAGCCAGGCTGTGCAGGCCTCCTGTAGTGACGTTTCTAGCTTTTCAGACACTTGAGACCAGGCAGGCAAAAACACCTCTCTGCAGGGAAATTCATTATCAAAGTTCATGCCAAGATCTTCAAAATGAGACATCATTGGGTTGAATATTCCTAGTAGTTATGTCAGAACCCCTCATTGAACATAGGTCGTTAATCTTATCTGAAATCAATGATCAAGCTCTAAATACATTACAAGCTGTAATAATGTCTAAAAACATAATAAATCAGCCTTTTTCATAAAAAATACATAATGATATGGTGATTTTTGTCATAGATTTTGATCTAGAAGGATTTTTCATTTCTGTTTTCAGTTTTGGGTTTTGGGTGAGTATCCCCAAAAACTGGCATAAAAATCTGCAAATTTTAATTATTGGGATGGTTGCCATGGCAACCAGGAACAGGCATATAGGTTGATTTCTCATGAAAAATGATCATTTTACCATCCAAATATGGGCAATTTCTACCGAAAATGGTGCATTTTAAATGAGACCATTGAATTCTGCATCAAAAATTAGCTTAACATATTTTTATAATGATTTTAGAGTAATTTTGCCCTCCAATGCCCCCCTGGTGGCCAAATGGGGAATTAAAAATCCCCGAGGAGGGGTGTTCTCCCTTGATGGGTCACACTTATTTTTCACCGGATTTTTTCTGGAATGCTCTACAGGAATCACTTTTGAATAGTTTTGACAACATTTAGTATTTTCATCGGGGATCGGAGAAACCACCCAGCAAATTGTCGTTAACTGTCGCCATGATTGGTCATCAATGGTGACTCCTTTCTAAGTGATAACTCACTGAATCATCTTTCGCCATTGTGTGTTAGTCTCACATGGCATGGCGATTTATCAGAACAGTTGCTAACATGATCTCACTCACTGCGTGAGTATGTGCCACCCCTTGTCATCTCTCACAAAGCATGGTGACTTATCACCACCATCGCCAACATGGATCTAACTCACTGCGTGAGTATGTGCCACTGCCTGTCAACTCTCACTCAGAATGGTGGCTTATCACAACCATCGCCAACATGGATCTGACTCACTGTGTAATAATGTGCCACTCCAAGTCAGTTCTCACTCAGAATGGCGACTTATCACCAACATTGCTAATATGGATCTCACTCCCTGCGTGAGTATGTGCCACTCCCAGTCAACTCTCTCTCAGAATGGCAGCTTATCACCACCATCGCTGACATGGATGTCACTGGCTGTGTGAGTGTGCGCCACTGTCATCACCTCTCACACAAAATGGCGACTTATCACCACCATTGCCAACATTGGTTGCACTCAATGCATGAATTTGTGTAACTCCAAGTCAATGCTCTCTGAGGATTGCATCATCTGTCACTCACTCTCACTCAGAATGGCAACTTATCACCACCATTGCCAAAGTTGTTGAGACAGCACCACTGTTCAACATGTAGCCTATCTAGGAAGTGTGGGCATGAAGTATAAGTCCCATATGTATCAAATGTGCTTTTTTCACACTGATTTCCATGTAATACTTCAGAGTTGAATCAAACAAGATTATATGTAGAAAATATCAATTGAATTTAGATAGAGGTATCTCTAAAATGAAAGCAACTTTCCATAAACACCTTTTCTCTGGTTACAGGAAAAATACATAGGGAAATATCTACATGAACACCTTGTCTGTGGTTAGAGGGAAGCTACATATGGCAATACCTTCTCTGGCAAAACATACTTTGATCTGGCAGATGTGAGGCTGCATGATTACCAATGTCGATGATCATGAGCTTTTCATCTAACAAGGTGAGTGATCACCAGCGATGCCATCACTGGTGAGTCTGAGTGATCACCACTCTTGCCATCCATGGTCAACCTGCGCTATGACGTGGTGCGCGTTTCATCTAGTGAGGTGAGTGATCAACGGCCTTGCCATCCCTGGTGAGTGTGAGTCATCACGATCCTCGCCAACCATGGTGAACGTGCGCTATGGCATGGTGTATGTTTCATCTAGCGAGGTGAGTGATCACCCGCGTCGCCATCCCTGGTGAGTCTGAGTGATCACCATCCTCGCCATCTGAGGTGAGGCCATGTGATCACCACCATTGCTATTCCTGGCGATCTTGTGCTATAGCGACGTTGTGTTCCATCTAGCGACATGTGTGAGCCACTTCACACAGGTTGACGAGCAGTCACGACAATTTGCTGGGCACAGGCGGCAGTTAGCTCTCCCTTCGCGTAAGTCTCTCTGGCATATGTTATCCACTGAGTATTTAGATATTTCCTATACTTATGTTTATGTAAGCGTACCTCAGTAGCAAAAAAGATACGATTATTGGGAGCCGGCAGCAAATGTTTTATTACAAACCCTGAGGAATTCCCTTGAAGTAGAAATCAGATTTGGGCAGAATAAATCAAGGATTGAGTAGTAAAAAGAGCCAGTTGAAGATACAAGCACCTTAGAATTATAGCACTTACAGAACCAATACAATGCTGTATAAGTGGTAGGCTATTCACAGTGACCGAGGGCATATAATGGAGCAATTTTATGCCAAGTATGTGTACATTTTACCCATCATGCAGTGCTTTGAATATGGATTTTTGTCAGTTTTTCCAATACTTTTTTATTTCAAATGGCCAAAACCCCAAAACTATGCACGGGACCTAATATCAAAAGTACCTTTATCTAGAGGCAAATAATCTGAACAATATTTTTAAAAAGTTTAAGAAAATATTAATTTTATTTGTTTTAGTAGAACATTTGGCCTTCTCTCTTCCAAAAAATGAGAAATTTACCCAGAATGCCATGTTATGGAGTTAAAATAAAAAGTTCGTAATAAATAAGGATATCAGACCGTTTACTATGTGAGGTTTCATATCTCTGTATCAAATAGTTATGACAGAAAAAAATTCTCAAATCTGATATCCATTTTCTCTAATTTCTAGGTGAAGAATAAAATATTTTCATTTTTCAAAAATCTGTAGAAAAAAAAGTAGCTTGGGACCCCCTACTTTTCTTTTCATATTCTTATTCTAGATGATTTGTTATACCGCACCAGCACACTGTTAGTACTGAGAAAATCGGCTAGCTCATGTAGCCGGGGGCTAGATCAACATTTGGCGTCTTTCTATAGTTTAATTTGATGGTCTCTTCCTCAATTACTACCTGTATTGTAGCTATTTCATAAAATTTATATGCTTGTATAACAAATCCTATTAGGGACTATCTTTAGTAATCTATAGATACGATATTGTGGTAATCTGATGTACGCTCTGTCTTACTTGCAGCGTGCTACTTGTACAAGGGCAAATCACACATGGTGTTCTATAGCTCTAAGATCTATGTTTTGTTTGTCGCACACTAGGGGCCTTCCTCAGCCCATAGAACTCAAAGGCTATTGCAAATTGGATTCAAACCCACCGTAGCATTCAGTATAAGTTGATGAAGACAAACCTTGCTCCAGAAGGCCCATAGAACTGAAATGACCAAAATGCAGAGGACCTTCAAGGAGGCCACTGGCTAGGCAATAGAAAAAATGAATAAGATACGGGCAGTGGAGCCATGGAGGATGTGGGAGATGCATCACTCACACTTTTTGAGATTTCGCTATAGATTATATTGAAATATAGTAGAATTTACACAGCTCATATCCTATTTTTTTCAGCCGCTCTGCCCCCGCTGTGAGATAAAACAGGAATATTCACAATCACATACACCTTTCTGCCAGGAAAATCACATGATTCAATTTAGTCTAATATGAAACAGGAGTCATGAAAGAAATCTTCTTTATATTACAACCGCCAGAACTGATCCACTGCCTCCAGTACATGTCTGATTCTCAGAGGTGTGGCTACATGTTTATACATTCTGATAAGTGTTCAATTTGTGACATAACTCTGTTGGGAAAAGAAAAATCAAGTAGGCTAGTTTAAGTTACTCAGACTATTCATGATTTAGACATACCTTACATAGCCCAAAGCTTTAAGGCATACACCAGTTTCTCGCCAATCATGGTTAGACTCGACCATATCATCATAGGGTTATCTTTACCGCAGATTAGCCAGATAACACACAGCACCAGCACGAGATGCCTACCATTTGATGAACACTAATACTGTGTTGCCGACCATCTCCCCTGCCAAATCTCATTCCCATGCAGCTGCTCTGAAGACAGCATTTACTTACGGTATAGTTATGTGTGGGGCCCATTATACTAGAAGCCAACACTTTTACCTTACTGGCCCTGGAGGCCTTTTCTAACAGGCTACGACTGCCCACCTTCAAGTCGTAGTGGGAAGCCTTAACTTAGTGACAACACAGCCCAATAGTAATGGTCATGTAGTACCTGCAGCACTACGACAGCCCTACCAAAAGCTATGTGATTGCTACATAAGGCCTGATCGTACAGAGCAGTCATAGGGGCTTACCTACGTTCACTGGCACTAACTTTTAGGTTGTGAAGTCGTAGTGGCTGTAAACAGTCGTAGTGCCTTAAGAAATGGCCTCATGAGACATTTTACGCCACACTATCTGTATTTGTTGGGGAGATTTGCTTGCCCCTGTACATGGTGTAGGCCCAGCTGGTAATCAGGCTCAGTGCCTAAGGTTTCCCATCCTCGCCTTTCTATGGCTAATTTGATCGGATTCCTCCTTTTAGTGGAATATGGGTAGAAAATGAAAGCCCCTGCTGGTGGAGTGCTTCCTTAGTGACAGGTTTCCACGTGTAGGTGGTGTTACTGGTGTGGTGTGGCACTTATACCTTACTAGAGGGCATGATGCTGTATTGCAGATTCATCTCTATTTGTGGTCATGATGCAGCAAGGCAGGCGATGACCTCATTGTTTCCAAATAGTTGTATCAATATTCCAACTGAGAACGCGCTAAATCATAGGGTTACCATAATGCACAAATGCAGGATTAGAGAGTGACTCGCCATCGCTGAGGAATGTGACATGCAGAAATAAGGGCAAGTAGTGGAGGTAAAATGTGGTACTGAATGTAAGGGGGCTTCCCTAGCCCACTTAAAAGGGTCTATATCTCCTCTTTCCTATCCCCTCAGGATGTGTGTGGTGAACATATGCGCGGGCACTGACACATTCCTCTGTTAAATTATCAACCTGTGAAGCACGGGATAGCCACTTAGTGCCGCTAAAGTGCTGTAAAAAACAAATCAATCAATCAACTGAATGTAAGGGGGAGATATGGATATACCAGAATGGGAAGAGGAAAATATGTAGGAAACATCAGCGACAGATACTGCAGAGCCAAATATATGCAGGGCGAGTAAATCACATTGTCTGTCGCTGATATTTTTAACCGCCTCATGTATACTACACTAGTCAAATGTAATACACCAGACATATTACTGTTGTGTTACTCTCCCAAATCTCTAGATACCGGTACTTGTAAGCTCGAGGCTTTTCTGACATGATTTTAACAGGTTTATTGACAAGCTAAATCCCTGTAAACTATGCAGTGCTTCAGACAATTTCATACCGATTTTTACCAAGAAATCATCTCTTCTAATGAACACCAGATTTACAGCAAGTATTCTGCTGCCCCGGTACTCTGCTTATTTAGTATGGAAGCCGTGAAGGGCCACACCACAAAAAACATGCACTTCAAAATCAGCATGATTTTCTTACAACCACCAAGATGAAGTTTAAAAAAATATTGCTGTCAACATTCCCCCTGTCAAGTGTAACCTTGAAAAAAAGAATTGCTGTCAACATATTTTCCTGTCAACTGTCGAGTTAACAAAAAATCTGCCGTCAACTGTCAACTTGACAGTTGACAGTGAAAAACGCATGTTGACACCAGATAAGAAAACATGGTTTTTCCACTGTCAACTTAAAAAAAGAAAATCTGCCGTCGACAGTTGACAGGGGAAAAGTGAATGTTGATACCAGCAGATTTAGTTTTTTATGTTCCATATCATGTTGTTTCCATATTGGAGATAAAAAAATTCAACTTGAATTTTTCAAGGTGTGGCCCTCCACAGCTCCCGTAATTTAGGGCTACCATCTCATAAACAACATGTTTGCCTATTTTTCCTTGCTTCACACTCTTTATCACAATGACCTCTCTGCTTTCAGCCTCAAATATGGTGCAGGTCATGACTAGGGTTTAGGTTATTCTTCAAGATGTCATGTTTATCAGACATTGTGATGCTCCAATGCAACGCCAGCATCAACTCACAATTAGCACTATATGCTGCAGACAGCACACCCTTTGCTTGTGCTTCAACCCATTAAGATCAGCATTCCATAAAAAAATGAGAAGTGAATTAATTAAATCATCAGGGTAGCATTCATACATCATGGTGATAACTAGGCCCACACATTGTGCATTCATTCCCCATGCGGCTTCCCAAGGGCTATAATAGGTTCCGTTGTGGTCGCCCCTGGCCTTAGGAGTGACAGACACAGATATTAAAACCCCTGGGGCTGCCAGCACTTATCCTGTCTGAGCCTGGGTCTCTTCTGTCCACATCCCTCAGTCTCCGTCCACACAAGTTGTAAGCAGGCCTCTGCTATTGGTCTACACTGAGTATAGTTTGATATGTGGGTATGTGAGTTGGGGGAGGGGGTACCGTAGAGAGAGGGTAGAGGGACTGGATGGGGTTGTGTAAAGGCCAGAGGTATGCCCCTCACGACACACGCCCGCCGTGCCGGAAACCAACGCTGCAACGTCGTAGTAGCCACTCCTGAAGCCAATTGTGAAAAGGGGCTATTAGAGCTGAAGCCACTGCCTTGGTGGATCGGATTAGGAATATTCTGTTGGTCTTTGGACATTCCGCCCACAAAAGACACAGAATATGATTTATAACATGGATTATTGAAAGCCTAGTATCGAGCACAGGTTTGGGTCTTTCCATGGTTGTGTTTGTTGGCTATGGAGGTGACGTACGGACACATTAAAGCCGTCTTAAGGCCTCCATAAGTCAAGTTAGGGAGTTATGTTGAATTATGAAATGTTATGAGCTTTCTCCATATCACTAAAGTCATAATCATCAGCAAACAATAGATCCTCACCCTGTGGCTACAAAGTTGACTCTGATGAAAGTTCATTTCTCTCTGAGCTGCTCCTCTGTCACCTATGTTTTATATATCTAATTCCGATACTGCCATCTCCAGCAAAGCAATACTCCGATCGTATTCCTGTGTCTTGTGCTCAATTTGTGCTCAATTACATCAAAGGCCATGGTAGGACTGTCAGGCATTGGGCTCCTGGATTCCTCCCAGGGGGACTAAATCTCATCACGATCCTATCGACGCCCATGCTATAGCGACTGGTAAGGGGGCACTGGGATCTTTGTCACTAAAGGACTTTGGTACGTCCCTGAATTAAGTATCAGGGCACTTTGGCTTTGTCGTTTGTGGTCTGCTTCCACACAGCTCAAGTTCCACTGTAGGATTGACTGGCAAACCTCTACGTTTGGATTACTCTCCCTGTTTGGGGGCCCTGCATGAAATGTTTAATGACGTCACGCTTTTTTTTTTTTTACCATTTTTGACCCTGCCCCCTGTCATGCTTTTATAAAAGAAATGTATAGAAGTCATTGACCCTGTACCCTGCTCTTACCATTTAGTTATCATGCTACAAAGTACATGTAACAAGTTATATGTTAGATTAAATGCATAACATACCTTCTTCCTTCATCATCCCTTTATAGGTGCCGGAGCACACATTGGCTGTATGGTGGTGTTCATGCGCTGGACGCCGTACCCAGATAGTCTTGTCATGTTCATCGTTATGCCTGCCATCTGGGGAATAGGGGATGCCATCTGGCAATCCCAAATCAATGGTAAGAACACTGATATTTTGCTTATTTAGACTGAGGAAATACAAATCATTGGAGAACGGTGTGCAATTCAACAAAGTAATCAATTAAAGTAAGGGAATAAAAGAGAGATTGACAGTGGCGGATCCATGATTGTCTAGAAGGGGGGCCCAAGATTTGGTGAAAGCTGATGAGGTACTATATATGGCCCAAGCACTGCAAGCCCCTCTGTTTGGGCCCCCTCTACACTTTTCTTTTCCCTCTTCCCCCCCCCCCTCTTTCTCCCTTTTACATCTCCTTTTTCTTTTGGAGGTGGGGACAAGCCCCCTGGGCCACCCCCTGGATCCGCCACTCATGGCATATGGCCGCCATGTTAGGGAGACGAATAGTGAAAGTTGTTCATCATAGACTGTTTTGTAACAGGAATACATATTGGCTTTATTTTAGCCATAGACAGGAGAGCTATGGTGAATATCAAAATCATGTCATGTATAAATCCCCCTACTTACCATTTTGATTGATGTTGTGTGATGCCAGGGACGGGATAGAGACATGGAATATTGCCACTGTAGATTGAGAAGGTAGAGAATAGTGACAGCTATTTCGTGTTCCATCCCCTCCCGTCCTGATCAAATGGATAACACATTGTGTAGGGATTTAATAGCAATTACCTAGAGTAAGGAATAACAGCCTATGCCGTCTGACAGACTGCTTGGCTGGACTAACCTAGTTCATGACAGCAATGTTGAGTGCCTTTCTCAATGTGAGGTTTAGGAATAATGATATTATTGGGTGAAGGGAGAGTAGTATGAAAGACAAGGTAAATTTGCTTTTCACTCTTATCAGAGAGGTGATATTGTAAGCTTTCACACACTTTTAACCTTTGAAGGCCCACTTGGTGCTTTGATACATGCATCGATGCACGAATCGGATTTAGGAGTCCATTCAAGCAGCATGCAGACCCTATTGGCAATAGGGGGGGGGGGAGGTTAGCGCAAAAGGTCTCAAATCATATAGAAGGTGTGCAGATAGGGCTTCCTCGGGATTTGGGGGTCTGAGAAAAAAACCTGGAGTATCTCAAAGATATTTTCTGGGGATAATGTATATGTGTTTGGGTAACTGCCCATGAAATATTATGAGTTAAATATGAAACCTCTTGCTATGGCAACACATGGATCCTATATATCTTGGAAAGGATGTCCTCCCTAGTGACCATTTGGGGTATTTTCCCCTTATGAAAGTTAAATGAGTTATGATATGTTTCTGGTTCATTATTATACACTTTCAATTACACGAGTGGGTATAAGGGTTGGGTCTAGAGAATTGTAGCTACACTGCAAAAATGGTGTTTAGATTTTAAACATGTTTAGGTCTAAACACGTTTAAAACCTAAACATATAGGTCAGTTAGGTGTCTCATCGACTACACATTTAGGAAATGAACACTTTTATTCTAACTACATAAACATTTACGCTAAACATGTTTAGATGTTTAGAGTCGAGACAGTTGAATAATAGGTGTTTAGATTTAAACATCAAATAAAATAATCAATAAACTCCATGACTGACACCTATTTTATGTTATTCTGGAATAGATAAGGCAATGTCCTTCTTGCCAAGCTGTTTCTACTTTCTCAAGTCTCTCATTCTGATGCAGTGTGTAATATATGTACACATATATAGCTGTGGCTGACATCTTTGGAGACTTTGACAAATAAATACCTGTTGATGTCCCCCCCCCAGCAAATTAGAAATATATATATATATATATATATATATATATATATATATATATATATATATATATATCTGTTTTTTAATGCAAACATGTCTGCAAAACTTAACTCTCCATCAAATCATTTAAACATCTAAACACAAAAATTCATATATCTAAACACAAAAGTTTTAACCTAAACACCTACATTTCTAAACACTCAAGCTAAGCACATTGTTTGGCTAAACATGTTTAGGAAATTAATGTGATTACAAAAACGTTGCAAGAATATGTTTAGAATTGTGTTTAGGATCTAAACACCATTTTTGCAGTGTATGCTTAATAGGCTTTTTGCCTTGCATATGGGTGATTTTCCTACGGGGCAAACACTTAAATCTTCATTCAATCTCAGGTCAAGAAATATTCATTAGTTGATGTTTTGCATAATTGAGACACAGAGTAAGGTAGATACTCTTGATCATACGTAAGACAATCGCCATCGTATGTGCTTTCAGATGGTATATAGGTTTAATGGGGCAAAAATTTGTGTACAGCTCATTTGTGTACAGCTCATAAAATACCTTGTAGATAGTCACTCGCCCAGACATCTTGCTCAGAATCGTGATAGAAAGCCGTTAAAAGTATTTTTACATTATGATATCAAGGACACATTTGACAAAAATAATAATGTAATTTCCATGATTTATGGTTCAAGATGGTCCAGACCTAAAATTTTTGTGGAGATAGAATGAGTATTTCTGTAGGAAATGAAGTCATGAACATGGCATGTAATTCAAATGTCACTCGCCTGGACATGATTTCGCCCGGACAAAAAAGTACTATCCTTCCCTACTACTCCAAAGGATGGGCAGTAATTTACTGTACTATACATTGGCTTTTTAGGTATATGTCGGGGGTAGATTACTGACATAGTTAGGATAGTTGAATATGTTAGTTCTACACAGGAGGGACAGGAACATTAAATTTTTTGTCTGGAGAAGAAATGCAACAGAATTGCAAAAAACGTTTGTAATAGGTATACATGCTCATTCTATGAGAGCAAGGACACATCTGACATAAATCTACAGGCGAAAATGGTCTAGACCTGGGATTTTCATGGAGACACAACGATTATTACTATAGGAAATGTAGCCCTCAACATGGCATGTAACTCAAATGTCACTCGACTGGACATACAGTCAGAATCGTGATAAAGGTTTATTTTAAATACGCTCATTTTATGGTAAGAAGGACATATCTGACATGATTATTAATGTAATTTCCATGATTTACAGGTCAAAATAGTCTAGACCTGAGATTTTTCTTTAGATACAATCATTATTTCTGTAGGAAATGAAGCCCTGAACATGGCATGAAGCTCAAATGTCACTCGCCCAGACACAATTTCGCCCAGACAAAAAGCACTTTCTATCCCTGCTACTGGAAATGACGGGCAGCGATCATTTGTCTGATACATTGGGTACTTAGGTTTATGTGGGGGGTAAGTAATTGACATATTTAGGATAGTTAAATATATTAATTACAAACACGAGAGGCAGGAGCCTCCATTTTCTGTCTGGGCGAAAATAAAGGGGTATTTCTAAAAAAAAAAAAAAACAATCATGGGATCCTCACAAGCAAGATATTTGAGGAATTCCAATTTCTTTTTTGAATATATAATATACTAACTGGCTCTCGTTTTTAGTAACATTTTCTAACCCACATACCTTACAGGTATTTAGAGGGGGTATCAAATGGGGTCTACTGTTTGGGAGGACATAGCATTTCCCCAAATTTCAAAATCGTCTTGGATATATAAAAAATCGCCCCAGGTAGGCAATCATGGGTCCAAATTTTCGGTAATCCTCTAAAAAAGTGGGGGAGAAATTAAAATCCTATGGCTAGGGGCTGGAATACCTCCAAAATTCCTATCTGCACACCTTCTGTGATTTGGGACCAAAATTGTGCGGTACAGCACCCAAAAGATGGTACTCATCATGAGAAACAAGAATGTGATCTTCGTTTTTGATTTTGAAAACTCTAACCCCCCCCCGTACATACCTTCTGAAGATAAAAAGTTGGAAAATATTTAATTAATTCAATTTTAATTATATATTCTAGTTCTACAGGGTCAGAATCATGGGAAACACACATGAAAACACCCAGGAGTGGGATACAAAATTACTCTGCTCAAAAATGAGCCATTTTGAGTGTTCCGGAAAATCCAAGATGGCCGCCATTGGCCAAAAATAGCATATTTAGGCCTATTACATAGTATAAAATATCACTGCCAAATAAATACACAAAGATAAAATTTTAGAGTGGTAGGTTAAGTTAATTGGCACCAAGGTGGCTGCCAGAGGCTGGAGATGCCATATTTAGGCCTATTAGATAGTATAAAACATCAATAGCAAATAAGTGCACACAGGTAACATTTGAGACTGGTATGCAGCATTAATTGGCACCAAGGAAAGGTATTTTGAGGGCTTTTGAAAAATCCAAAATGTCTGCCATAGGGTGGAAATAAAATCTCTAGGTATACTACATTGGATAAATCATTATCCCCAATAGACCTGTCACGTAAATCTGAAGTGCTCCCCCAATATACTAGGGATCTTGTTTGTAAGAGGTGGGGTTCTGACTAGCTGGTTTGTTGTTCACACATATAAGTGCTCCCCCCGGCTCAGGCTATTTACTATATATAGAACCCCGCTGAACCCTTGTTGAATACACACAGGTTACACTTTGGAGGGGCATATGAAGTCAGTTTGTACCAAGTAAGGGTATTTTTAGCACTTTTGAAAAAAATATAGATGTAGTTGAATCTGCATGGAAAATGTGTTGAGTAGTAACTTAAGTTAATCTTCAGCAAACTGAGTTGCTATCAAAGCTTTGAAGCATTCAAAATGGGCATTTTCATGTACAAGCTTACATGTATAAAAGAAATCATCATGACCACATATAAAGTACTGGTTATATCCTGTATAAGGTACAGCTTATAATTATGTGACATTTATTGTTGTCCCTGGATCTGAAGCAGGTATCTGTGATTTGATTTTTTACACTCTCCTCTACCTCTAGCAGGATAGGTGGTCTGAGGACCCTAGCTACAGTCTTCATGATTTTGAATAGAACAAATGTTTAGACATTATCTTCCAAACAATCAATTGCCCATTCAGGATGTCTAGAACAGTTGTTGGCCCTCAACTTGCTTACAGCTACCCTGACCTTACTCAGGCATGCACTGCACTCCCATAATCCACTCAAGGGCACTTGAAGAAAGCTATTATATCTCATGATAGTATGGCAGCCCCAAGTTGTTTAACCCACGACCTCCACATCTCAACCCCCTATAAGGTACCCATCCCTATGTTTCAAAGCCAGTTCCAGCATAATAACTCCTCATATTACTAAGGACTGATACTGATTCATATGATTGTACGTTTCAACAAAGATGGTTTTAGAGGGGACAATGCTTATTAAGTAAGATTTATTAGCAGTGATGGCACATGGGAACCCTTTGCGTCCCACTGACTACCAAGGAAGCAAGGATATATTGGTCCAATGCCAGCTTATATTGGGCCAAGCATGGACAAGCATGGCCCAATGCTCCATTGCTGATTGGATATAAGTATGATTTGCCAAGGGGGCTTATTGATGTAATTTATTTCCAGAGAAATATTGTCATCTTTTGTTAAGTGCTGGTTCCACAGGCCGGATTAGCAGTAATCCGACCAATTTTTTTCTATACTTTTCATATATTATAAATCTTCGGATTAGGGCTATTCCGACCGATTGTATGCCTGTGGAACCAGTGCTTTAATGGCAGTCATTTTTGGAAACATAGAGGATTAAACTGCATTGAGTACACAAATCTTATATACCACTCATAGGTCAGGTCATGTATTTCTCCAGTTGATTGTGATACTGTCGTACATAATTCACCTTAAAATGAAATTGGCTAATGACAGCCATTTTATGTTATTTTTCCACTGATGGTAGCCATCTTGGATTTCAAAAGCACTGAAAATATCTTAATGAGTACACAATCAATTTATATTCCCCTCCAGAGTGTTTTCTGTCAGTATGAGATAAAGACACAGTTTTTAATCTATGTAACTTACCTTAAACATCATATTTTTGGTGAATGGCAGCCATCTTGGATATTTCACAAGCCCTCAAAATACCTTTCCTTGGTGCCAATGAATTCAATCTACCACTCTAAAATGTTATCTGTGTGTATTTATATGGTCAAGATGGCTCATTCTAAAGCAGAGTAATTTTATATCCCAAGCCTGGGTGTTTTTATGTGTGTTTCATATGATTCTGACCCTGTAGAACTAGAATATATGATTAAAATTGAAATCTTCGGAGGGTACATACAGGGGGTTAGAGTTTTCAAAATCAAAAACGAAGGTCAGATTCTTTTTTCTCATGATGAGTACAATCTTTTGAGTGGTGTGCCGCATTGCTAACTTCATTTTGACAAAATAACCTCCCCCCTACAGTATTGGGCTGATACACTTCCTCAGTATGTTGCAGCAAAGCAGTAGTTTAACTCATAGGGACTACAAGTTATCCATATCATCTAGGAAATGATATTTTTATTTCCTTCTCTTTTCAGCCTTCTATGGGGTCTTGTTCAGTGACCAATCAGAGGCCGCCTTCTCTAACTACCGGATGTGGGAGTCTGTGGGTTTCATCATGTCCCTCTCCTACAGCCCCTTCATGTGTGTCTTCAGGAAAATACACATCCTTCTTGGTGTCCTCATTGCTGGCATCCTCGGCTACTTTGTCGTGGAGGGCCTGTATAGCAAAGCCTCCTCGGAGCGTGAAACGGAGCTAGCGAAAAAGGGAGTACTCGTTGAAGCAGAATCAGCAGCAGCAGAAGAGGAAGAAGGTGCCTTTGGAGGAGTTGCACAGATGATGCGGCGGAAGTCGACGGTTTATCTACCGCAGCGCACAGTACGAGAGGCAGCAGAAGTGATGAGGAGGAAGTCTCAGGTGTTCCTGGGAGGAATAGATAATCCTGATAGGGTGATAAGAAGGAGGCTGAGCACTTTTGCTCCAGTTATGGAAGTGACAGAAGACAGTACCCCACTCTCCAGTGCACCAAGCACACCCGGGACCCAGCGATCACCAGCCGTAACGTCAGATGACATAAATGTCGGAAGTGGCAGTGGTGGGAGGCCAGTGCAACACCGGAATTCGGAACCAGAATTGGATGTCCGGGGGCATGCACGCCGCAATGGACGAGTGACCCCACCACAGCTAAAAGTGGCCAAAAGACAACATTTTGATGTATGATCAGCAGGGTGAAAGGGGACCTATGGTGTCTTTTACTAGGAAATTGAAAAGCCAGGTACTTGTGTATTAGGGCCACTACATTTACTCACATGCATGGCCATCCCTGACCTTCAATCACAGATAGAAAAGAAAAAATGAATACCATTACTGGAAAAACTGCTATCAAGAAAGCAACATTCTTGTTTATATTCTATGAGAATTCGGCAAGGGACTTCATACAATAAATAAGCCATTATATAGAAAATAAAAATTCAAAGGAATGCCATTTCATAAATCAGCCAATATTTCCATGGATCCAAAATGACTGATTATGATATACTATTATAAACTATGCCTACAAGATTCACTGATCACTATTATCCAAACCAATTCTGTCAAAAACCTTTACAACACCCCACATTGTGTGGGCTTTTGATTCCGCCAAATGTAAAGGAATATAGTTTGTCATCCCAATGAACCATTAAAATGCAGGCGAATGCATGTAGTGAAAGCAGACTTACAAAATGGGACCTATAATATTTAGGCTCTTAATTGTCTAGGTGCAGCTTAAATTAGATGGACCTATTCATATAGCAAAGACTCTTGTGTGAAAGTAGTTGATTGTTAATTAAGTATGTGTAACGAATATGTAGGCCCATAGTGAGAAAATTGCTGTATGACATGTTGATAAACTGCTGCCAATTAATGCATTAAAAGTAGTGTTTAGACAGGGGTGTTGGGATAGGTTAACCCAGAGAGGTCCACATACCTTGAGACTAGGGATGGCATCAATATTCACAGTATCTAAATATTGGTATTTTTTTATGGTAAAACTCGTACCGGATTTACCTTTATATCGATATGTGGTTCCAGCAGAAAAAAAAACAGTTACTCATAGGGCCAAGGGCGGTAATGCTTGGTATCAAATTAAAGGTTATTGTGCAAGGAATCCGACATAAACACTCAGCATGATTGTTTCTAAATTCACAACTGCTAGTTGCAGGGGGTGAGGGATATTACTTTTTGGAAATACTCTTTGACCCAGCATCATAGATTCATGAACACCTAGTGAAAAGGAACTATGGTGCATATTTTTATGTCTGGTGGTTAGTAACACAATAATGTTCCTAAATCAATCCCAAATTAAAGACAGTAGACTGTTTACACAAATGAATACAAGGGGAAATGTCTAAAGTTCAGATGCTTTTTTAACCATCCGAGAGGCTCTGGTTGAATCATTTTCTGATGCCTCTGTCACCTAAAGAATAACCTTACTATAGTAGAGCAATAGTAAAGGTGCACATAGAGTTGCCTTACACGCTACCTCTACTTTAAGACATATAAAATGGGTTTAATTTTGCATTCTAAACAGAGATGCCACTCACTGGGCGACAAAAAAACAGGAAAACTGGACTTTTGGACACATTTTCCCAGGAATTTGATATAATTTAATACAGGAATCTTAGAATAAAAAACCAGGAATTCCTGGAAAACCAGGAAAAGTGGCATCTCTGTCTAAAGCATCTGAATAATGTGATGTACGGTTTCGGAATATTTCAAACAAATAAAAATCGTAAAAATATGAAATACTTGAGATGTCCACCCCGAAAAATAGCCATAGATGGGTCTCTTGGTGACTTAACATTACCAAACAATTGATTTAATGATAATCAGTAATTTGGTACTGTTGATTCAGTAGGAAATCTACTTTTATGGTCAATCTTCAGGATGGACGTCTCAAGGTATGTGGACGTCTTAAGTAAAACCTACCCTATACCCTATATGGGTGTTTATCAAGACCTATACTTACTAGGCCCAATTTGAGCAGTGGGAGGAAACCCCAGCAGTGACTTCTATCCTGGTCTATCACTCTGGGTAAGCATGCATATCATAAACATAATATTTCTTATTACAACAATGCTGAAACCTTTATGTCCAAACACTTAGATCCCACAGACCTAGAATATCTATTTTATTTTCAGAAATGTCACTCGTTGCTCATTAGGGAGCGTTCATTATTTATGGCAGTGAGGGTGCCAATCTGGCAGAATGAATAAGTAAAAATAAAATTACCCCCCCCCTCGGGAATAGGTTGAAAAAAAGTGATCCCCCCCTTAGGAATGGGTTGAAAAAAAATGACACCCCCCCTTAGAGCTGATTGAAAGAAAATGATTCCCATCACATTACCTTATACATTTAACCATGTTCAACAAAGTCTTTGTACATCAGGTCTCTTCATTCCTGTCATATTAGGAGAAGTTGAGGGACTAATTCACTTTAGCAGGTGCTGAAGTGAACCCTTTAGCTACCCTAATGCTAACCATATGCTAATCCTAACGTGCAGCAAGATGTGCACCAGCTAAAGTGTATTCTACCTGAATTTAAACCATTCCAATTATGTGTTAAAAATGGGGTGGCCATTGTAGAATGGCGTAAAAGCTATCAGCCGTTGGCCAGCTTTCATTTCGCATAAATGCAAAGCCTATTTAAAAGTGGTTCCAATCTTTTGAAAAGTTGAAATATGAATACCCTGCCATTGATTGATTGGCATCTGTAATAGTACCTATTTTGAAGGCTCCTACATAGGGGGTGCAAGCATAGGCCACTACTGATGCAGTTTAAGTGGGTACTATATTTCCCTGTGTATGGCCTCTGTGCTCAATGATAAAGCATTTTGGACCATTACCATACTTCAACATATGGTATTTATATATTAACGAGTCAAGTAATACCATAGATCTACTTGATATACGCCTAACGGCTCTATTGGTTACTTGAACTCATTTTCTGAAGGGCCTTTTCAATATCAATGTTTTCTGTCCTATTTCTACATTTATGGTTCTATGTCCTAGAAAATATGCATGAAACAAGTTGAAAATGATATACAGGTCATAGGATATTTGTTTTATCTTTCATTTTTTTTTTAAATTCTTTTATCCATTTTTCTGGGGAAAAAAAAAGTTATTTTTCCAGTAGTTACCAAAATACATCACAAAGCAATGCTACTTAATGTAAAATAACACCCTTACAGAGACAGGGATACAGCCAAACTTTATTCTAAAGTTATCTCTATGAAAATGATAACAGAATGGTGCAGTCATTTCTTTTTCATTTAAAGATTCCATATTTTCCTGAAGGACTAAAAGAAATGTCACTTTAATGCAAATTATACTAGCGTTGGGTTCTAGTTCCTCTTCTCCCCATGAGATGGTGCCACCAAAGAGTTTTCTAGGTGCACTATAGAGGGCAGCACAAGTCACCTAACTCTGTAGATAGCCTCATAGACTGACTCAAGCCTGTCCCATTGTACACTGAAGGCCTATGGCCTATGCCTATGACCTCCACTATACAATATATATATGCCCATTTACTTGACTCGTTTTTTAATGGATTCCAGACGCCCTTCTTTTCTCTATTAAAGATAATGCATGGCACCTTGTTTTTACAGCTATATCAATTTCCCCTAACCCTATATTTGTTGCAAAGAAAAATAAAGGATTATAGAAAATGTCTAAAGAATGATGTACAAACCATAGATAAGTCTTGAGCAAACTGTTTGCCACTCCCTCATTATTTCATGTAGAGAAATATAAGCCTGCACTGTGTATAAGCCTGCCCTGTTTATAACCCTGGTAAATTTGCCACTAAGTGTGTTTACAAACCCGTACAGGCATATACACAGGGAAATATGGGATGTCTTAGCCAGCCACCTATTCCTGAATAACTGTAGTGATTGAGGCACTTGCAGCTGTCTTTTTCAAAATTTGCGCATACAAAGACAAACTTTTTGAGATTTTTCTAGTTTTTCAATTTCATTCTGATCTAATTTAATAGGTGTGATGGATATCAATTGCAACAGCATCAATTTCAAAAGTGAAACTAAGGGTTAGAAACTGGAGGTTCTGATCAGTAGTTGCTGTGATTATAGTAGGCGACCTTTTTTACCACTGAGAACTTTGCTGGTTCCTCTCATGCATCAGTCCTGTTTGTGTCATACACATGCCAACCCCTTTTCTATGTATACTTCTAGAAAGCCACTGCTGTCATCTATTCTGATGGTCCACAACAGATTAGAGAATGTTTACCATTCTCTCTTTCTTGACAGAAGACCCTTGTGCCAGATATAAGATGATAAGGTGATTTGATAATGGTTCACTGCTCCTGACACCTTGAACTAATTACCCGGTACATAGAATAAGAAAATGGTAATTGAAATTACAGAAAAATATGCTTTGTGATCTCTTTTGGCCACCAAGATTATTGAAAATGATATCTGCTTGTCTTTTTCAAGAGTTTTCCTACAAGGAAAGCTGAAAACCATAGTGATTTTCATCTTCGTCATCTATTTTTTAACACTGAATACAGTGAGAGTCCCAATCATATAAAGCACTCATGTCATGCCTTCTAAGTTTGGAATTTAGATATTCCCTAAATAACGATACATAATTACCCTAATCTCCCACGTATATAAGGCACAGCTCACGTATAAGGTGCACACCTAACTCAGGGATGTGTGTTTTGCATATAAGGCACACCTACTGCTTCTGAATTGATATTTTGAAAAGCCCTTGTATAAGGTGCACCCCAACCTTTTGACATATGCTGTAAGATATAGCCTCCCCAACCTTTGTAAAAGCCAACCTACGTGTACATTTGTTAGGCCTAAATTGTGGGGAAAGCCTTGCTAATTTGTTACCGCGACATTGGAGGGTGTGAGGGCAGCATGGGATGGAGTGAGGGTGGCATTGGATGGTGTGAGTGTCACATGGGAAGGTGTGAAAAGCTATGGCCACCATAGAGTACTGGTAGGGTGGGAGGGGAGCTGATATCGCCCTAACACCTTTACAGTATTCATTAGCTTTACCCATAGGTGTGATGGAGGTGGGGGCCTATTTACATGTTTTTCAGGGTAAATCATTTTATGTATCAAATGATATTTGCATAAACCCCATGTATAAGATGCACCCTTAACTCAGGCTGATCCTATAAGGTGCACCTGGGCTCTGATTCACATATAAGACGCGCCTTATACGCGAGAAATTATGGTAGTCAGGACTAAAACGTACCTAAATACAAACTTCATGCAAGAGAATACATTTGTATTACTGTACCACATTAGTTAAGTAGTACAGCATGGGAGCAATAATAATGGATGGAGTATGAGAATGTTTTTGGAATTGCTGGAGCCAACTTCATATTCTTATTTGATTTTTTGAATTTGCTCCTACAGTGTGCCTTATCCACACATCACACATTATATATGTGAGGTACTATTGAATTTTAAAAATATAACATGAGCACCTTCAAGTAACGTCTAAATAGGTAATAAAAATATGTTGGGCAAAATTGTGGCTGCAATCATTAACAAGTACTATTACTTGGTGGAGAATTGTGAACTTCACGACATGTCACGAAAAAAAATCGCATTGTGTTGTGAAATTTTGCATTGTGTTGGCGAATACCCCAAAAAAGGAATTGCCCCGCCCCTTAGGAATAGGTTGAAAAAAAATAACCCCCCCCTCTGAATACCTCTAAAAATTTTGACCCTCCCCTCATTTGCTCACCCTTCCCCTGCCATAAATAATGAACGCTCCCTTAAGTTATCAAATTCCTAAAACATGAAAAAGTAAAAATAGCTTTAGTGTGGTCTGTCTCTTTCATTAGGTAAGCATAGCCTACTGGGACACTCGATCACAACATGTATAAAACATACCCGCTCCTCCATTATATAATTCTAGTTCTACTGTTATAGGGGTCTATCTGTGGATGCCCAATGTTTTGACCGCCTCATCCAAGAGAAGATAGACAATGCGTATGTGATATGTATAATATAGATTGTTGGATGTTAGAATGTACATATAATCATTAAAATATTATACGTCCATGTATACCCCATATAGGACATCTCGGTGATATCTCTGTTATCTTAGGTAATTGTGTTGCTTTGTAACATGAAATAAATTTAACGTATTTGGTGATATTGCTAATGCATTTATCAAAGTGTGCTGTAATACAAACCTCCTAGTCTAGTCCAATGCTAATGCATTTATCAAAGTGTACTGTAATACAAAACTCCTAGTCTAGTCTAATGTGTTAAGAAACCATATTCCACATTTTTACCACAATGTGTTATGAAGAACTGGTAGTCCTACCCACTTGGCAAACAAGAAGGATGCCAGGGGAACTATCATTTGTGAACAAATGTGAGAGATCATGTTGTACACTGAGATTCAGGGTGGCAGTTTCCAGTCACCCAACGTACCTCATCAAAAGAGGACCAACCTCAGGTTTTCTAAAGAACTTTTTAATACTTATTGAAGATTCATGTTCTTTCTTTCAGTAAATTTCAGACCCCCTTGGGAGGGCTGAAATATTTAGATTTTTTCTTTTATTGTGCATAACAATTACATGATACAGCATGTCATTGTATACCAAATCAATTTTCACAGGAATCCCCCAAGAAGATTGATATTGATATGATTTAGCTGAAACACCATTTATTTCAGTCTTTGTGAAAAGTTTTTTTACCGTGCAGGACATTCGGTCTTGCAGAGTTCTAATTCTGCAGGTGTGGTTCAACTCTTCACTAAAAGAAAGGATGTCATTTTCTGGCCCCTTTGATTCTCAAAATATTTTTGACCCTCCCTCTTTGTGAGAAGTTTTTTTTACCATGCAGGACATTCGGCTTTGCAGAGTTCTAATTCTGCAGGTGTGGTTCAACTCTTCACTAAAAGAAAGGATGTAATTTCTGGCCCCTTTGATTCTCAAAATATTTTTGACCCTCCCTCTGAGGGGTCAACATTTTCTGGCCTCCCCCTAAATCCACCAACCCCCTGTTGATAGACAATGAGCACTCTGTATGGCCAAAGTGAAGTCCCAATGTGGACTTATCAAGATGTTTATCACAGTGTCCTGTTTAAGTGCCTGAGCGCTGATCCTGCGCTTATTTACTTAAACACCACTGTACCCCATGTCCTTATTTGAGAACAGCACTTATTTGAATACTCTTTTTAGTGTTCAATACCCCTCTACACCCTGGAGCTCAAATGATCCAGTATAGTATTAGTGGGAGGGGCATGGTAATCTTACTGACAACAAAAGACAGTTGTCCATGGCCACAGACATGATAAATCATTCTGCCAGCAACTGTCCATCTCTGCATTGACATGACCAATCCTGCTGTCTGCAGGAGACAACCGTCCACTGACACATAGACATGACAAATCCTTCTGCTAGAAGGAGAAAATAATTTATGTAAATGGCTCAGTCCCTTCTGACCAATCGCACACATTGGTGCTTTAGAATCAACCAATCACAACCCTCAAACTTATTTACTGTGGAAATGACCAGATCTATGCCCAAATAGGGGAAATTCTAGGAAAATCTTTGACAATAACAGTATGGCAGAATCTATTCACTTTTGGGTCACTCTTAATGCACTAATGCTCTGAAGCATTAAAGCATTCAGACCCAAAATGATCTCCCATCAAAAAACGTATATTTGTAACGTTCAGGAAGTTTGAAAATTATTTTGGTAAAAGTTGTTTTGTGAAAGACGTTTCTGACGTCAAAAACCTTTTTAAACATTTGGGAAGAAATGTTTGAGAAACATTTGTAAAAACGCGTGTCAGTTGCATATTTTAACCTAAAAATTAAGCTTTTAACCTAACAATAAAATGCTTTCATGGAATGTAAAAGAAACAACATTCTTGAGTGCACAGGAAAACCATATTTTGACATTTCCACAAACGTTAGATGAAATTTAGGAATTAAAAACGAAAGAAGATCTTTTTAAATGTAAAGCATTGTTTTACTGCCAAGTAAGTAGGCTCCACTAGGTCAACATCATCGGCGAAACACGGCCTTCTTATTAAGCCCTTGTTCATTCACTTTTAAGTCACTTTGCATGAATTTTACACCAGTAACAAACATAGAAACTGAACGAATACAACAAATATCAATATAGATAACAGCGGATTTAGTCTAGGAGATATAGCATGATTTTGGGCCGACCTTGGCACTTTTGGCAGAAGGCATGAAAGTTTGCATATAGGGGTTTTTGAACATGCTGAATCCATTTCTAAGTGGAAACATCATTTTCGACACATGTTTCCCCTTCTTAATTGACTTTGAAAAGAAAAGGTAAATAATTCATAATAAATAACATTAAAATTCATTGAGGATTCAATCGGGCAGGAAATAAACAGAAGGGCAATTAAATCCATGTTTCCCATTGAAATATATAATATTGAGTATGATATCATGCATAGAAATTGGTTTTCTCTGAAATAGGGCCCGAAAAAGGTAGCCATTACCGAAATTCCTTATTTTTGCAATAACTCTGCAGGTGATGATAGCCACTCATTTCAAGTGTCTACTAGCACATTTTCAGGGTCTAAGAACTCATTGGTAACATCCTGATTTTTTCTCAGACACATGCTAAGCCAATTATAGGTCTATTAGTAATGTGTTACTCCCTGCTCAAAATTAGTTTCACCCCCTATATAGCACAAACTGTAAATTATTTACACAAATCTACATAAATAGGTTAAGGGGACTCCATAACAAGCAAATGAAAAGTAGGTGGAGTTTGATGGATATTTCTCGGAAAAATTACATTTTCCTATTGGGTGTTACTCTGCTCAAAATTCAAATTCCACCATTGATTGGGTTAGTGGGGCTAAATAACTGCATCTAGGTAACATATAACACATTTTTTTGAATAAGTGAGAGGTGCATCTATCATAAAAGCCACAAAAACAGTAATCTTTACAATATAAGGGACATGAGATGTTAAAAGGTGGGATAAATCTTTTGGTCCAGTGCAGATTTTTTGAATTTCCACACTCAAACAGACACTTAAAGTATTGGGATCATAACCAAATACTCTAGGAGGATGCCGGAGTGTATAATCTATCATCAGGATATCATATGTACACATTCTAATAACTGAGGGACAGGAGAGTGAGTTTTAGTGGCAGACTATCTTTGAGCAGCGAGTAACACACATAGGGCCCAGGCAGTCAGCATGCTTCAACCCCATATAATGCCCAGTCATTTAGAAACAGTGGCAAAATTCCACCACTCACCAATGGACAACATCGGTTTTCATCAAAATAAAAGCATTTGGACCCCAAAAAAGTACATCAGCATGTGCCCTAGACCTTCGTACATCTTATTATGGCAAAATTTTGGCTGATCCCTTACCATTTTTTTGCTGTAGGAATAACAATTGTTGGTAAAATTGAACAAGTGTCCTTGTTGTGATTCGAAAAGACCCATATGGATGTGCTGTGCGAGGGACGACAGAGATGCTTTCTGGTTTAGCGCCAAAGAACTTAGAATTTTGAGCATAGAGTAACACCTGATCATATTTTATGGTCTACAAACGGCACAACGAGCCGATATGGGACCAATTTTTGTTCATCATTAATTAGGAGGTGCCAATACACTATGGATGGAAGCAATAGAATTTAATTCATTAACCAAAATGTTAAATGTTACTCCCTGCTCAAAAATATGTATGCCAATACACTTTAGGGCCAGGACTAAAAGATAATGGGTGTGGCCGCAAGTTTTTTTATACCATATAAACCCCTGAAATGTCCCTCAAAATTAAGTGTAGCATGGATGATAGTAACGGAATATTTCATTGTTATTTTGAAGAGGTTTATTTTTGAGCAGGGAGTAACATAATGATGCCTTTATTCTGTATGAAGGGGGAGAAAAGCAATCTACCATGTACATCAGGTTAAAACCCTTTGGATCTGAGAGTTAACATATGTATTGAATTTCAAAAGTGATTTTGAGGGGTGTTGTACAGTATTAAGCAGTATATGAGTGTGTGTGAAAATTATATTTTTTTTCAGCAAATTAGACACTTTTTGGTCTTTTTTCAACTCTGTAAAACCATAACTCAAAAAAATTATGATCAAATTCGCTAAAGTTTACACTCATTTGAAAGCTTAGGATGTTTTCTCTTGAATGAAACCAAAGAACACCAGGCTAGTGTATAGGTTTTGACCCTATTGGTAGGTAAAGCTTAAAAACCCTGTAAAATGCTAAAAGTACCATTTTTAAAAAAAATTGGCCCTTGTATGTTTTTATACCACTATTATTATGTTACTATTTAATGACATCATAAAGAGACATCGGAATGTACTGATGATTCAAAACAGGTTCAATATAAAAAAGGGTATCACCCTCTATATAGCCTGTATAAATAAAAGAATAACAAACAAACAAACCAAGGCTGATAGTCTGATGGGGCTCTATATTCAAATTCTCAGGGTCTAGGGACATTATGCGGGCATTGTTTCTCCTCTCCTGTGTATATCTTTTGGTGTATGATAAGCATGTACAGGGCAGCCATTATTGAGATTCAAATTCCAAATATCCATATTATCCAATCTAAGAAAACAATTATGGTGTCCTTTTTGTTATTCTGTGTATGAGTTGCCGAACATAGACCTATTCACATCTATCTTATTCAAACTCATTGCTTTCTCCATTCCTTCCCAAACTAGTTTCAAACAAAGATATTTCATTGCTTATTATGGTGTCAATATATCAGTAAATTAACCTCTGGGAAATGGTTAATATTCCCTTGGCTGTACTGTCCACCCAAGGGAATTAAGCCTTTAATATCGATATTTCTAAAAGTTTAATTTACTGAGGAGGTAAGTACATTTTTTTGGGGGGGAGGGAAGTGCTTGGCAAGAAACCTTCCCCCCTCCCCATAAGCTGGGATACCTGAGCCCTAGCAGAAAAGGTTTGCTCCTTACTCCTTCCTGGCCTAATGATAATCATCTAGAAATACTGTACCTTCACTTAGATTATGTAGGCTTTGGTATATTTAAAGGTAATCTTTAAATTGAGCTGTATTTAGACTAGCTTGCTTTTGCTAATTGGTCCCCAAAATTTGCAGATAGATGCCTTTGACCAGTGTTGTGTGGGCACTTGAGATACCATTTTACTTAATCAGCATTTGTCATAAAGTAGATAGGATGAGACAGAAATAGCTGCAGCATATGTTTCAGCTATACATCAGTTTACTATAATTAGTCACTTATGCTGGACTAAAAATGATTATGTTTATCTTCAAAGATATGTGTAACCACTCACAAATCTATGATGTCATAGGCTACATGAATGCTATCAGGATTTAGCACAGTCCATGACAGGGGCAGACATTGACTACAAATATGCAGAAGAATTCATGGTTTAGGGTATTATGGTGTTCGGCAAATTGAGATATGCCTATGTTTTCATTTTGTGGGTGAGAATAAAATGTTTCCCTATTCTAAGTAACTGAGAACTTTTATAAGCAAATATCTGTACGTTACACTCCAAAGCTCCCAGTATAGTAGACTCAGGTCCTAAGATACATGCACAGTCAAGTTGTAATATTTAATCTGGCCACTGCTGTCACAGCGAGAGGGTGGCTGGAAGTTGGCAGTTTGAAGCATGGTTGGAGAGATGGTTGGGGTGGGAGGAAAGAGTGTTGAGGTGAGGGTCAGCCATGGCAGATTAGGAAAAAAATGTTCAACAGTGTCTACACTGCTAAAGGGGCATATATGGGAATAATCTAATAACAGTGTCAAAGGTGTTCTGCCATCCAATAAAAACAATTTTCAGTAGAAATGGCCCATACTTGGATGAAAGGTCCATTTTAAATGAGGCCATTGCATTCTGCATCAAAAATTAGCTTAACATATTTTTATAATGATTTTAGAGTAATTTTGCCCATTCAATGCCCCCTGCTGGCCAAATGGGGAATTCAAAATCCCCCGCGGAGGGGTCTTTTACCTTGATGGGTCTTCTGATGCGTTTGTCTGAGAAAAATCAGGATGTTACCAATGTGTTCCTAGACCCTGAAAATATCCAAGTGGACACTTAAAATGAATGTTTATCATCACCACCTGCAGAGCTAATAAGGAATTTAATAAGGTATAGGGAAAAAAAAAAATTTTACTTTTAGATCCAAGCTGGCCCTGTTTCATCTCATAACAAAGATGGCGCCGACTGGAAGTCAGCGCTCGACGCGCATGCGCAGAACATCAATATTTCTTTCCCGCGCTCATTATACCAAAGTAAGACGAACTTACTTTGCATATAATCGAATGCTACCAAACATCAATTAGCGCTAAGTAAAAATGTGATAATGCAATATAATCAAAGTGAACAAATACTACTTGACACACAATTTGGGCTTGAATAAGGTCAAATTGACCCGCCAAACCGGCAACCCAACAAAAAAAAGAAAAAAGTCCAGAATCTTCCTTGCCCAAACCATTTCTTCCTTGATTACATTAGTCAGTGGATGGTTGAGATAATGCATATATGACTGCCAGTCCCCTTGTTTCGAAATATCTGATATGTCCATACTGACCATAGAAAGAGTTATAGCGCCACCATGTCGGAAGCTGTGCGTTCCGATCCTGCCTTTTATACCAATTGCTTTACAACATTTTTTCAATTTCTTTATGTACCAATCATATGTGGCTGGCCTAAACACACCTGAAGATCTCCAACCGAACAGTAGGAGACCTGTTGCCGTACCACTAAATTGATATACTAATCTCAAATATTTCACCACACACAATCTATGACCTTTTACAGTCGCTATTGGGATTCTCAGCATCCTTTCTTTGAATTGAATTGTTTTTGTGTGTTGGATTTCCAACACAATGCCCCAATCGTACCATATCAAATCATCGTAATGCAAACAAAAATCAGGGTCGAAGACATTTGACCCGTGCAACAAACTTCGCAACATCAACAAACTCGCAGTCCAAATAACCAAATCTTCCATACATGCAAAGTTTAACAATGGCTCTATTCTCAACATATGTTCAGGAAAAACACAAGTCGAATTACCTTTTGCTCTCTTAATTCCCCCCAATATCCACAGTAATCCCAGCGATTGATGCGTCTCAACAGGATGACCTAACATAGAGTTAATTGTCAATATTGCTTACACATATTGTTGAATAGATGAATAATTCAAATCTTTACACAAGTGAGCAATGTACTTTTTCATAATCAAGGAGTCAAGTGGAAATTGGTTGAATGCATACAATTCACAAAAATCCATATAACACCTCTATTGTACATTCCTTGTCTTTCAAGTGTTGTCAGAATAAAAATGTCTCTCTAATCTACGCACTTTGCTCCATAATTCATCACCTTAAAAGACAAAAAAAAAATCACAATTAACAACAACAATCTTTTTGGTTTGACAAGCAACAATAGTTTCGAGATTCCACATAATTCCGCATTGTACGTCTAGCGGCTCCACCCATAACACGCGACAAACCATCACAGAAAACATTCTCTCCACTACTAATCCTGTGAGCAAAGTTTCAAAGAAAGAGCAAAGTTTAAACAAAAGAACACCAAAATATTTCACGCAACCATTGCATACATAAATTGTTTCTCGAACGTCATTATTTCTACTGCTCTGTTATCATTGAAAATATTAATTGCCTTATTTCTCCATAATCTACCCCATCGTACTGTTGACATCAAGATTGGCCACAGTTCTCTCTGTGCAGAAGAATTCAACTTTACAGACGGACCTAATTCAAAATGGTGTACATAATGAAACTCCTTTACAATTTTATTGGTCTAACTACCGTAATACCAGTCCCTGTCGAAGCAAGCACCAAAACCTAACATTGAGGCATCGGCATACATCATAATGCAGTTCACAAAATCCAGTAGTATAATAGCACCACTGCCATTAAACATGATTGCAAATGATTTCCACCACCATAGATCCTGTTTAAAAATCTCTGTCAAGACAATTATATCAGACTGTTTGTGCACTGTATTACCCAGATTAATAGCCCTTCTTGAGAAAGTGTGACCGCCTCTAATAATTGTGCTACAATTTGCTTTTTTTGTACATTTCTCTAAGTCCAGAAATATATTAACATTGTCTAATAATTTCGCACATTTTATCATCCGGTAAAAACAGTTTCATGGTTACCGAATCTAACTCAATTCCTAAATACCTTAGCCTAGTACGAGGAGTCACCAGTTTCATGTAATTGATATAGAAACCAAAAGCTCTCACTAAAGTCATTAAACAATTTAGCACCAACCAACACTTTTTCTCTGTCTCTTCCATAAGCAGAAAATCATCTAAACAACCGAAACAGCGCTTATAACCCATTGTTTGCATGCAATGAACAATGAATTCTGTATACTGTGTAAATAAATAAGGCGCTGACGACATACCAAAAGCTAAACTATTACTTACAAGAAATTCCATTTTTCCTGCAATTTGCCATCTGAAGCCTTGTAAAGTTCTATGTTCACTACATACTGGAATCGAACGATATGCCCCTGTATGTCTAAAACACACATTGTACGATCAGGCGTAAACAATTTGGCTACTTCTTTTACAGCAACATAATTGAATTTCTCAACAACTTAATTCATAAAATTATTTATACATCTACCTTTAGGTCTACTCGCGTCAGTTATACAATGCACTGTCTTGCCATTATCTTTTGGCACAACACCCAAAGAATGAATACAGGCAGGTTTTGAATTAACGATGCTAACAATGCCTTCTTTTAACTCTGCTCGGACAATTCTATCTACACATTCTCTAGCTTTGGGTTCATACACTGATTCATAATTCTTGTGGTCATAAGTAACATCAAGATCCGCATTTACAAAATCACACTCCAAAATGCTATTACTAATAATAAATTCCATCCTCGAATACTAAACGCCAGACTCCACCACTTTACGCAACATTATGCATGGCTTTAACAAAGTTTTCACATTATCACTTTAATGCTCACATTTTCTGGGACACAAAACAGAATCTCCCCAATTTGACAAAAAACATTCGATCTCTTTCGTAATTAACAAACTGGAATTAGCAATCAATTGATTGATAGTCATTGGACCAATACTTTCGCATGATGAATCACCCGAATGAAGTATATCCTTGTCTACAGGCATTTCCATGATATTATTAGCTTCATTCTTATCATAGATCAATTCTCTTTTTATCTCAGTCCTCGCATCAAACCTTGCGTCATAATAAAAGTCCCAGTACACATAACATTGAAAAGCCGTATCATCTGACAGCAACCACTGGGACTCATGTGATTGCTTAGATCTAATACCATTCATTACACATTCCAATAATTCGGTTTCATCTTTCCACTCTCACATTTACTAACTCATTCATACGATGAAAAAACTGATTTGTCAAACCTCTGCTCGCAATTAAATGCATACAAAGGCTCAGGCTCAATAACCACAACACACACACATACATACAAATCACCAGCTCAATAGAATACACAGGTACCAGCACACCCCCTTATCTCTCTGATGTATTCGCATTCCCCCCTCCCCCTTTCCCTTTTCCCCCTGTACATTTGCTCGAGATATGACCCTTTTCTCCTCGGTCCGCACAAGCATGAATGCAAAAACATTTATCCCCTCACATGCAACGGCCATCATTAAATTTGTAGCATATTTGTGTGCTCATTTCTGCGAAACTGATGGGTCTCCCTCTCCCATTTCCCCTACCCCTGCCCCCATCCCCTCCCCCTAGGCATAACTGCATCACTGCCCAAGTCTTCATGCACTAGATCACTATCTCTTTCCCCAAACACTTTCACACTGTCTTCTTTTGCTTTTTCTCATACTTTAGCATCATAACTTACAATGTGGTTGTATTTGTACGAAGCGATTTCCTTACCCACCATGAACCATGGGTGACTAACATAAGGACCCACCTTCATTGATCTTTTTCTCCACATCTTTGAGCGAATAATACAATGTTTCTTTGTAAGATAACTGTTTGCGCTTTTTATTTTTTGGCAATACATTTTTCAAATCAAACTCATTTGTACCTGAACTATTGGAGTCCGACTCTGACTCGCTGTTACTGCTATCTTTCTTACTCTATTTCTTGGACTTGTGCTTTTTCTTCTTGGTCTCTTTCTTGACCTCGTTGCGCTTTGACTCGCTCTCAGCTGTAGACTGCTTTTTCGACTTTTTCTTGTTTCACTTCATCCTCAGAGTCCATGTGGGCTTTCTGCAATTTACTAACAGGATCAGGGTCAGATTCAGAAACAGATTCAGAGTCAACAGAATGATCACTTGCATCCTTAACGTCACCATTCAGCGCTGCCAAACGAATCTCATCCTCTCTTTCCTGACTACGCCTCACAACTTTCTTGACTAATTTTTCCCTTTTCTCTTTTTTCAACTCCAAATCATGGGTTATTTCGTCAGCCTCCTCATCTAATTTTGCTCTCGACATTTCAGCCTCTACAGTCTTTTGACAAGTTTTAGCAACTTCCGCTCGCAGCCTAGCTATTTCCTGTCTCTCCTCAAACTCTCTCAATCTTAATTATTCAAGTTAAAGCTCAATACGTAGACTTACAGGGTCTATAGTGCTTCCATCCTGGCCCGTGCTTCTGCAAATTCCTGACGTTGCACCAATTGTAGCTGAGCCCCTAACATAGCTGTTGTCTCTCTCTGTATCATCAAAACATGATTGCAAAGGTCCACCTCCATCAGTGGCATTTCTTCCATCCATACCATCTTCACCCTTTCTAACCAACTGTCCTGGTCTGGCCAAATTTGACATCTCAACTCCAATTTCATCTGTCTTTCCCTGTGACCTATTACTCTCACTATAGTCTCCAATCTCTTTTCCATCACATAACCTACAAAATGTACTTCTCTTATTTGTACGTCCATCATAATCAGTACCACATTTTATGCAAATCATGTGTACACTTTAATCACTTAGACAATACTCAGAGAAGATTTAAAAAAATGTAGGTCACTCACTGATCACAGATTCAAAATATTGTCATTCACACAGCACAACAGTGTCATTCAGTCAGCACAGTGGTTGTCCAAGTCAGCTTCCAGGACCCACCTTTATCACATACAATTGTCACTGACTCCTCTCTCCGGGCTTCCCTAGCCCACTAAAAAGGGTCTGTTTCTCCTCTTTCCTATCCCCTCGGGATGTGTGTGGTGCACATATGCGTGGACACAGATACATTCCTCTGTGGAATTGTGTAATTTATTTCTCGCCATGAATATGACCTTAGCTGTCGAAATGGCGTTAAACATCTATTACTATTATGACTCCTCTCTCACTCCCCAACAATCTTATTCACTCCAGAACGTCTAAAAATCTTACATTTAGATCCAAGCTGGCCCTGTTTTGTCTCATAACAAAGATAGCGCCTACCAGAAGTCGGCGCTCTACGCGCGCATGCGCAGAACATCAATATTTCTTTCCCGCGCTCATTATACAAAACTAAGACGAACTTTGCACATAAATTTATCATGAATTATTTACTTTTTCAAAGTCAATTTAGAAGGGGAAACATGTCTCGTAAATGATGTTTCCACTTAGAAATGGATTCAGCATGTTCAAAAACCCCTATATGCAAACTTTCATGCTTTCTGGTTGATGCTTTATTTCATAGACTAATTTGAAAGATTGCAGTTTCACTTCTGCCACTTCCAGAACCCGTATTCCTTTTTTAGATGCTAAAACGATTTTAACTGGTTTTTAACCTCTTTGTGCCCAGGATTATTTGGCTATTTCTAGCAATTTTCTATATGACTGCTTTGAATCTGATAGTATTATATTGTTTGCATATTGCTTTTCATAAAGAGAGTTCAGGTTACTTATCTGAATGTTCTTTGGGTCGACATTTCTTATAATCATAAATATCAAAACATCAACTATATTTTTTGGGGAAATATGACAACATGTATACATTCTCTGATAATTTTAGTAGATTGCTCAGGTGTTCGTAGGGCTGAGTCATCTATTCTTTATTAACAAAGTCTTGTAATTTGACAATGAAATGATTTCTTTTGATATCAATATGGTAGCTTTTTGTACTAGGAATAGAATGATATTGAAAACTTATTCAGGATCTCCTGCAAAAGTTAGGTTGAGATGCTCAACCATCATCTTACCTATCTTTGCTAATATTTTTGTTATCTTTAGCCTTGCTATATTGGGAATCCTGCTTTTGCCAGCCCCCTTCCCCATTTTCATCCTAAAATGTTAATGATGGTGATTTTCCATTCATAATTTTTCAATTTGGCACCCATAAGACCTAATAATGCATGCTCAGTGGTACCGCTAGTGTTATTGGAGCTGTGAGGTGATACCCTTTCTAATGGTGGTTTAACTTTGAGAATTGACCCAGCAGACGTGTCAGGGTGATTATAATGTCCAGATAGTTGTTTTAAGGTCCAAAACCACGCTAAATGGCGCGGTTGGGCACCATAGGGTTAAATAATATAGCAATGTTCTCGCCTGTAAGGCACATCCCCGACTTTATTCAATTAGATAAGGCAAAGTAGGGGGTCCAACCTCGCATACAAGCTGCACTTTATACCTGAGCCCTGAGCTATTCTGGTAATGGGTAGGATGAAGACAGTGTACAATAATCATAATTTACTCCATTCATATGAATGCATTTATTCCACCAGAGGAGTCAGATGCCATTGGGAAACGTCTCTAGAGCCATCTGATGAAATAAAACTATCAAAATAATATCCACTGGACTACTCATTTATCAAAATCAGTTAGGTTCACTTGGAAAAAAATACCCTCAGTAAAATGCTGTTTCAAATCGGAAACTAGACCCAAACACATTCTCAGTGTTGTTCTATTAGCTGGAACAGGGTAAGACACTTCCAAAGCCCCCCCCTACACCCCTCTCCCCTATGTTAACGCAACCTCTCCAGAGCAGTTAGACATCTCTTAGGTCTCATAGAAAGAATTGGTCCCGCAGTATAATTTAATATAGCACAAAACACAATAGCACATTGGAACGTGTTCATTTTCTAAAAATCACCCTAGATCTAATAGATTCAGTGAGTAATAGATGTTTAACGCCATTTCAACAACTAAGGTCATATTCATGGTGAGAACTACATTACTATTTCACAGAAGAATGTGTCAGTGCCCGCACATATGTGCACCACACACAGATCTAATAGAGACATCTTTCCTTCATAATATAGGCCGACTTAAAATATGAATTGACCATGGAAATTTTGAGCACCGGACTATCACGCAAAAACACCCTGATTCTGCCTAAATTTGTAGATTCACTATTTCCAACTAAGCCCTTGAAAAAATGGGTAAGCACTCTGACAAATTTCCTCCTGGTATTTTATCTAAAGCAGCAAACATTCACCAACATGTTTACTGGTTTTATATTTATTGGCATTATTTTCAACATGGTTATTGACCATTCACTGTGCCTACAGTGCTCACTTCTGACCACAACCGTGTACGACTTCCGGTTTTCTGCAGGATTTCCCTTACTGAGACCCTTAAGACCAGTCTGTCACCTAGTGGAGGGATCTAAAGCCACAAGTATGTCTATAGAGCACAAGATGGCGCTGTAGCAAAGTGTTGGATCTCGCCTGCAGTTCCTGAGGTATGAGCACAAAGTACTGAAATACCCCATGTTTCTACAAGTACCTCAGAGAGTGGGAATATAACGTAGTGAAATAATACCCTGAAATCCCGAGGTCTTCATTTAGGTATGTATTCTCAGCCAGAACGGTACTATTTTGTGCTTTAGGCACATTCTTTACCTAAAGGCCCCCCCCCCCTGCAAAACTCTTTTGGGCTTTTTTTCTCTCCAAGAAAGAGGTCCATGATAAAACGGGGGCATAGAATACGAAACCTGCGTTCATTTTGTGACATTTTGGTTAGGCATTATACCCCTCAGACTCAGTTGTCACAGAAAACTCAATATTACTTGTAGGACTTGCTTCAGCCAAAAAGTCAGGAAATACAGAAATTATTTCTAATAGGGAAAGTGGTACATCTGCAGCAGTGTCAGCGCTGATATACAGTAAAGCCCTTTCTTGATATTTCATCACTCATTATATAACGATCAAATTTGAAGTGTATAACCATGTGTATACGTTTTCCCCAGGTGTTTATCCCCTATACATGTGTAGAGGTCGGCGGAAAACGTCCTGGAGAAACTGGGAATCGAACCCGGGACCCTCCAACCTGCAGGCGGAAGCTCTACCGCTGAGCTACTTCCCCGTCTGACATTCTCTACCTTCCACCTACATCTGGATCGGTATAATACACAAGGGGGGCAGCTTATACCAGCTGACCAGCCCCTGAGGGCTGGTGCAACCGGAACGGGGCAGATGGCCTACCGCCATGGACTTACAGCCAGAGCTGGCCCCTACACTCCTCCCAACCAGCTTCAACCATGGCCAACCAGCACCAAGCATTCCTCCCAACCAGATCGATTGGGCTTTATCAAGCAGTGTGAGGCACTCCTGACTTCCCAGTTGACCTACCAGTACACAGTACTGCCAGGGTCGAAGCGTATCTGTATTATACCGTTCCAGGCACCTACACCTGGATTGGTATGACACACACGTAGGGGGGAGCTACCACCGGATGCCAGCCCCTGGGGGCTGGGATCTCCAGAAACTGGGCTGCTGGCCTTACGGCAGAGCTGGCCCCTACACTCCTCCCTACCAGATTCAATATAGGGTTCAGTACCCTATAGGTACCAGATACCCGGGACTAGTACTGAGTCGCATACCCGCCACCTGTTTCCAAGTCTCCCCAGTACTAGCAAATTGAATCGTCATTCGTGTCATACCAGCCCAGGTACCGAGTTCTCGTAGTCCCCCCTCACACGGGTCAGGACCAACTCGGTTTCTCCACCAGTGTAGAGGTTGGCGGAAAACGTCCTGGAGAAACCGGGAATCGAACCCGGGACCCTCCAACCTGCAGGCGGAAGCTCTACCGCTGAGCTACTTCCCCGTCTGACATTCTCTACCTTCCACCTACATCTGGATCGGTATAATACACAAGGGGGGAGCTACCACCGGATGCCAGCCCCTGGGGGCTGGGATCTCCAGAAACGGGGCTGCTGGCCTTACGGCAGAGCTGGCCCCTACGTGTGTCATACCAATCCAGGTGTAGGTGCCTGGAACGGTACGTGTGTGTCATACCAATGACACACATGTAATAGCAACCGCTCTCGCATATAAAAGGATTGCATTTAGGACTTATCGACAGGACATCATGGATTATTTTGGTAAACAAAAACAATTGTCTTTTTTTTTCTTTCAACAACGTTTAATTACATACAACTTTAATATCAAGGCGAGAGCCATAAGTAGGCAATGTTTATAGTTACAATATACAATCACCCAACACTACCATGGATGACACAACGCAGAAACTCTAGAAAGGTATCGTAGTATTGCATTTCTTCCCCTTCTTTCTATCCTGAATTCACCCTTCTGCAAACAACCATGAAAGGGTACTAGTACACAAAATCTCACATCACGTTTTCTTCTCAGCATCTATCAATGCATACATTTGTATTCTAATATGTCTCAAGTGCATAACACCTTAACGATTATTTAGCCTAAAATGTTTCTTTACTTTACGATCAATCATTGCTTTGAACTCTGTAAGTAGCCACAGTCATTCTACCCTAGTATTGAGAAGTCATAAGAACCCTGCTATATTGAAATAAGAGTGTGCATGTGGGGCAGGAAGATAATATAACTAGATGATATAACCATGATATAAACGGAAACCCCACTTAGTAATACATTTGTCTTTATTGTGGGCCTTCGCCTATATATTATTTAGTCTTATTTGGTCTTCCCAAATCAAGTACTCCCATTTACATATAACCATGTGACCTAACTCATATGAAAATAATTACCCAATCAGGGGTGTGAAATCCCAAAACCCATTTCCTCTGAAGTGCATTACACCGTCTTGTGGTTAATGTTTTTAGAAGGATAAAAGTGATCTAAATTTTATTTGGGCAGAATATGTCACCCTCTGATGTACAGGGATGTTTGGCTTTACAAATGGGATGATAATAATTTCCCATCTGGAATGATATTGGCAGAAATTTTAAGTTAGACCCCCCCCCCCTACAAATGGTAATTTCTTTTCTCAGTGGATGTACATAGATCTCAAGAATGGTCCTTCTGAGCATCAAAACCGTGGCGTTTCCACGGAGATTTCACACCCCTGCCAATTGACCGACACACACATGCTCTTCTACAGTAACTAACCCCAAAGCCGAAAACTCTGGACAAATATTGCAAAAGAACAGATTATCAGAGAGAATTCAGAGGGTAAGACACTGCATTAGGTTTTGAACATGATATTCTTTGGCATTTTCAATATACAATTAGGTGGAAGGGGATGTGCAATGAACTAGACATCGCTGTCAGTGAATGCATTATTTGATTTATTGAGGCATTTACAAATTTATATATTTGAAAGTATGATTACAGATACTTATTAAGAGTAAAATCAAAAATGAATTACTAAATGTTATTTAAACAGTTAAAGTTTTAATATAGATATCAATTTGAATTATGATCTAAAGTCACTGATTTCCATGAGAAAGTCAGAAATTTTCCTTCAACAACTTATATCAAAAGTCTTGAACAAGTTGAGTAACAGAAATGTGTATATTTCTACAAGCACATACCTAGCCACAATAGGGTCTCGGCAAAACACATCAGACTTTTCGTTTGTCTACAAAAGCACCTTTGAGCAACAAAGAACTAATACTGAACAAATTTGTTCCCCTGCAAACTTATGACTAACAACGAATCTCAACTGTCGACCGTCTTCGTCTATAATTCAGTCTAGATATATACAATAAGATTCCTCATTTGATCATTTATACATGATCATTAGGCATGTTAATGTAGCTGGAAAGGCATCTATTTGACAGTGAATGGACATGCTATCTCTGGCATGATATGTCTTTTCAGTTCTAACATGAACTTAAGCAACTCTTATCAGATAAACTTTTCTCATTGAAACTGAAGACAGGGATATACCAGAGAGTATTTCATATTAGAAATAGAAACCCTCTCTAGGCACCTTCCCAAAATAAGAACTAGGAAAATTGTAAGAATTTTTAAATTGAATAACAAGACTGAGAGCAGTACACATCTCAAGCAATATTGCACTAGTATAGTAAAGTATAATTGTATTTTATATCTCATCGTTCATGCTAATTATTACCATTACTGTGACGACTCGAACAAGTATAATCTGGTTTCCGTTACTTACGGCATTGGGTATTCCAATGATGCCCCAGCTATAGTCGCTTCCTTTCTTATGTAAGCTATTGAAACGTAAGGCATTGTAGGCCCTTTTCTTCTTAAGAAATATTTATAAAATGAACTTATCTACTTGATCACCTGATTAACCTAACCCTGGAGTCAACTAGAGCTCCCTCAGTCGCAATCACAATTTTGCAATAGATCTGAAAAATGGATCCATGCAAGCATAAATACCTCTATGTACAAATTCTCATTACTAACATTACAGCATTCATTACTTATTGTCTCAATAATAATAACAATATTCCTAGCATAACAATTCATCATTCACCCATTCAATGACTTGATAACATTCATGATTCCCTTTCCTCCATTCAAGTAGGGCTTACTGATTCCATATAAAACATTCATTTCACTGCAAGATTGATCAGGATCTAAAGTTGATTATGTGATTTTGTATCATGATTTTATTACATCTACATATATAAATAACATAGAAATCAAGAGGTGTTTGCACCCTCTTCCCAAGTCGTCTCAACTAAACTCCTTAACGACTTCCGAAGTAGGCCCTCCAATCTTTTCCTTGCACGCTTCTCATCTTCAAGGTCTTTACGCATCCGCTTGTGCTCCTGGAACAAGGACTCACTTATCAAACATAGGTAAGAGTTTGTTCCTATGTGAAAAGTTTGGAATATTAGTTACATGGAAATGTTACCGTAGTTCTAATCATGAATGCTCTGGGTTAAAGTAGCTAACCTACACCTTTTTCTGCTTAAGGTGTTACTCTCTGGTCTAAACTCAGTGTTTAATCACACAATTTACTTCACAATTTAGGACCATACAAAATATTTCAGAACAGATGTTAGGGAACTTTTAACAATTACGTCACTGCTTAGGGGGGTGGGGGGGTATTTGGGTTCCTCTATATATGTTCCATACAAAAACAGTGAGAAGGGGGTGTGGGTCCTGAAAAACGTTCCCCTACCTATCATTCCACGTTTATAACACAATAGTACATTCTAGGGTCATACATGATGTTTTATATTTTTAGTAATTTAATATTTTAATCACAACTCAGAGTGACACAGTGTTATATAATACAATACACAGCACTTACTGTTCTAAGTTCCTTCACTTGGTCTTTTAAGGAGTACACTGTGTCCACTAATGTCCTGCAATAAAATTGTTCCGAAAGCCTTGAATTCTAATTGTCTTAAACTCTATCCTCAACAAACTGAAAGGTTCTAGCAAATTCTTAGATCTCTATAAGCAACCTTTTCATACATTAAGAAATTCAGCTTTCTTAAATATATTCCACTTTTGTACAATAAATAGTAACTGAACTTTGTATCACTGAAGGAGAAGTCTTCATTTACAACATATCAATTTATATCTAAATCTACAGCAAGGACCATCTTTTCGGTGGGATCAATAATTTGAAGTAGAAATTGCCTTTGTTCAATAATAAAGAATAAACCTTTATACGAGAGAATGGGAGGAAACTTGGAATTGATAACTTCTTTTCAGTCTGTGGGCTTACTTACTTCTCTTCTACCACTGTTTGGTTGCCCTTCACTTCTTCCACTATTATCTTTTCCTCTTCCGCTATCAACATCTGGGGCGAATCCAGGAGGGCTGTCATGTCCCAGCAAACAGGACATGATGACAAATACCCATTGTATAGTGGGACATCAAGACGAAGAATACCAATGACATGATGTAACATGGCAGACACCAGAGCGATATGGTGCATTTTCAGCAGGTGTAGAAACAGGACAGAAACAAAGAAAAGAAAAATAGAATGAGCAACGAAAACAACACAATTTTTCAATGAATTGATTATAAACAATGAATAAATAATATAGAAATTAAGAATGTCGTCATAAATCATAAAATAATGAGTAAAGGGATGGAATGCTTTAATTCAGAATCATCATATTGAGAGACTGAGGATGTTATTTTCATAAGGCTGATCAGAGAATAGACAAATGCAACTGAAATGAAGGAACCCAGGAAAGGTGTGGCCCAAAGCATTTCAGAAAAGGGATACAATTATTTATATGTAAAATAAATACTTTTGTATTTGAAAAAGAAATACCCCAGACATGTTATATAGTGAATGGAAGTTATAGATGTTTTAGTAAGCAAATTGATTATAGAAGATTATCAGGCATGCACCAAAGTTATTGGTGAATATGGTTAATCATTAAATACACTGTATATACAAACGGAGTGGATCATCCAAATGGCAATGACTGTTCACCATCAAAGACGAAACACTACATGTATCAGTAATAGCTAGATAGTTCTAGAAACTTCACACCACCGACAAAAGTTTCTTTTTTAAAAGGGACTGGATATAAACAATCTTAGTTTTAAAAATTCTTATTTTTTTTTTTTGTAAAATCATGACTCCTTTATCATAAAAAAGGATCTTGTCTCATTTTGAAAGGGGTTTCAAGACCGATGGAATGGGATAAAGAGTTGATAAAGCCCATGTTCAAACTCTAATTTTTGTTTTTCTTGTAGAGGTTATACAGCTATGAACCCTATGCTATAAAGGACAATGTTAACCTAATGTCAGATCATCCTGTGGTACTTTTAAAACATCAGTGTGTAGAAGAATAAATTAAATAAGGCCAAATAAAATAAAAAGGTTTGTTTCAAGTCACCCTACCGACCCTAGCAAAACAGGACCAAAAAGATTATATGTGCCCTAACATTTCCTATATAAATGTAAAAAAAAAAAATCTGACCTACCGACCTTACCTTTTCAAGTCATGTTACTGGAAACACACCTTTATTTTTTTTGGCCTAATAGATAATTATTTTTATGGTGTCGCCAAAACAACATTTTAATGAAGGCGGCATCATTAACCGATTTACCCGTATCTTGATATGTACCCCACAGGTATAAGTTATTATTTTTGTCCTTGGTGACATGCTGTATCGTATACCTAAAGTTTGGTCAATAAAGTTTAAATCTGTTCTGAAAAATACAACAAAAAAAACAAAACTGCAGCCTATGATATGGGGTACTTTTTCTATCTATTTCTATTGGAACTCGAAAATAACATTAAACATCTTATTCACCTATAAACTTTACAGGGACTCTAGGTGCGCCTTATACACGGGGTCACCTTGTACGTGGACACCATGATTGACATTTCTTACAACAAGTTGGTACTGAGAATGATAATTTCAATCTCCTAATTTTTCAGGGAATTTTCTTTTTTCCCCCAATGTCATGGAAGTGTAAAGTGTATCCCTTTTCCTTGTGCCCTATGCTAGATATCTCAAATATCCCCACACTGTAAATTAAAACAAAAAGAAGACAGTGGAATCTATGTAAATCTGAAGATATAAAAACAAAGAAATGTTGTAACATTTTGAAAGCTGAACATAAACAAAATTGGAAGTAAACTCATCTAACACAAACAATAAGAGTGTAATTTTAAATTGTGGTACGGAATGACACAACATATTCCTCATTTTGAATATAAAATTGTTTATTTATTCAATTAAGTGAGCAGATATTGCACACCCTTTCACATAAATATTACTTACATCTTTACACATTAGGACTGTGGTTTGAACTGCATTTCAAAGGTGCAATGTAGCCAATGAATGTAGCAAATTATGGGGGTTGTTCCTCTAGATTCTTCTATGATGGTGAACACTTAGGGTGTATGGTGTTTCTGTAGAGATGTTAACCTATTTTAACACTTACATAGGAATTCTACTTCTCAGATTACTTGTGTGTTTTCTTTTAATTTACATCACACGGCTTGGGTGCAAAATATCCTTTCCATTTCTATCTGCTTCACAGTTGGATCTGACATATTTCGTCTTGACCCTACAGCTATGCATGTTCATATCTACTTATATATTACACTTACATTTAACACAAAATGACCATTCACATATTCATATCAACATGGAGTTAGCATAAAAAAAACATATTTTGATCTTACACTGATATGTACAGATTTTTTTTCTGGTTGCAGAAAAAAGAGAAATACTATTGTAAATGAGTATATTCTCAAACAAACGCTTGTTTTATATGTCTGCTAGTTGGTACTTTGCCAGGAGAAAGGTGAGAGAAGTCCCTTCAAGAATATATATGTAAGCTATATCCATGAAATACAGACCTCATCCATTCTATTTATGGAGTGTAGATGCATCATACATAAAAAGGGGATATTTTCAAAAACTCATGGATTACATAATCATAGTGCATTAGATTTCAGTCACATTTTTGTTTTTCGACACATACCGTACAGTGTATAGATGGGTAAAACAACCACAAGGTACAAACATACGAGAAGCATAAACAGTCACTAGACATTATATACAATAGTCAGGGATCAGAGATGTCAGTTCGATATTTGGCGAAACTCTGAAAATTATTTTTGGGCACTTCAAAAGTGGGGTTATACCCTAATCAGAGTGACAAATACCTTCAAAATTAATCACTTAGGGTTTGGTGTATCTTTAAGGATTATCAGAATTATAAAATATTCATTTTAATTTTTTTTTCTTATTATTTCTGTAGTAAAATATCACCTTTGAAACTCTGAAATCAGAGAAAATCTGAAACCCTGACATCTCTGAGGGATGTAAGTCAGGCATGGGCAAAAATCAGGAAGCCATACATTTACTTGATATAAAAGCCTTCCTTTTTTCCAAACAGCCCTCCTATTACTCATATATAAGGAAAATAAATGTCATTCAAAATTTTTAGAAATCAGGAAATCCTGATAAAAGCTGAAGACTTACATCCCTGCATAGTGATCATGATCTTGTACCTGCTGCATTGTAATAAAGTTATCAAAGGTAATGCATAATTGCCCTGTAGTCTGCTTCAGAATGAATATATTGTTCATTTGATAACCGCCAGGTGATAGTTGCCATCATGGCATATCACTTCCTTCATACATGGCGTGTTCTTTCTCTTAATTTATTCATCTCAAGAAAATTGTATTGCTGAGTCAAAAACAGCAATTTTGGAGTACCAGATATTGATAGCATGTGCTGCTGTATTTTGTTTTTGTTTCCTGGTCATATGCTTTTTCTAAGATACAAAGATATCGTATTTTCTGCATAATATCACAACTAAAAACTAGGTGACAGAGACAACAAGATTTTTGTGACCAAAGTGTATTGTTTAGACCGTGAAACTATTGGTATTTCTTTCTTGTAATCTTTTCTTTGATTGATTTTACTGTTGGCAGCCCTTCCTCATTCCTCCACCCCATAGCTATCCAATAGCAAACTGGTAACATGTGTAGGGCATTATCTTGGGTTCATATAATGTACTAACTCTACTCTACAGCCACATTTATCTACACAAGTACAAGGAGAAAGGAGGTAAAGTAAACCCTTATTTGACTGTATAACTATTGATTAAATATGCATATCAATGCTTTCTTTGAAAAAAGAATATCAGTACCAGCAGAGTCATTGGAGCTCGCAAGAATTGATTATAGTACCGTAAAACCCCGGTCTTAAGCCAGATTTTTTTTTTCTATTTTTGACCAAAACCGGCTTCTAAATTTCTCCCAAAGTCTAACCCCGGCTTATAACCGTTTTTTTTTTTACTATAGAATAAAGAGAAAATGGTAAAGATTTGACCCCAAAACCCGCTTATAGAATTTCCCTGAACTCACCCCCCGGCTTATGACCGGGGCCGGCTTATGACCGGGGTTTTAAGGTATAAGTTACTTGAATTGACACAGCTCACAACTGTCACAATGCTGGCTGCTTAACCCCTAGTGAGTATTCAAAAGACCAGTGGTTCACCACTTTGTTTCCAGTTCCAATCCATTTCACCATTGGATATTTATGGAATTTGAAATCTAAAGCGTTTCTATTAGCCTTTCGAGGAAATTATGGCTAAGACATTTTAAGCATTAGAAATGGTCGCTGAATCAATAACTATGAATTCTTATCCACAGATATGATGGATAAATTGTTATTTTTTCTAATACGAGTTCGTATATTGATTTCCCATATAGTTCTTCGGCTGAAAAGCCTGAAAAACTGCAAATCAGTAAACCATGGTTGATTGGTATTCATACTCAACATAATTACACCTTGTGGCTAATACAGCGTGTTGATTGTCAAAACATGGAGATGTAGTAAGTTGTAAGGGGTTATTTGGACAGACCCATGTGGTTAGCAATCACACCTGACTTGGGTTTACTCTACAAGGGTGAGGGGGTCTATCTAATTCATATTGCACCTGTGTTATCTCATTCCCGTGCCTTGTAGTTTCTATTGACTACTTGAGATTTGAGTGCTAAGAACTACACAGAAATGTCAGTGTTTGGTAAGGTATCATCGATGTATGAGAAACTGGAATTCCTATTACCAAAAAGGTTAACCGCTACCACCATTTTCATGGGTAGCCAGGACCAATTATGAGTCTCCATTGCCAATTACAGATTTAGGCTTGGCAAGGGACTACATGGGTTGGGCAGTGTCTACCTCTGGTTAACCTCACTCATTAGGAACAAGGGACATTGTGCATTTCTTTTACAGTTCACGTATGTAAGATACATAGAGTAGCTAGTGATGACCATAGCTGGCATTGATTTGCAGAAGCATAAATGTTGATTAAGGGTAAATATCTATCTGGATAAAAATAAAAGTGATGGCAAGTGGAAAGTTTATATTATGATTCTTGACACTTCACCTTGCAGAAACAATAGTCACTTGTCTTCGCGCCCTGCATATCTTAGTCTTCATTTCCTAATTGGCTGTGTACAAGAATGGGTGCATCATCATGATGTTCTAGGGAGCGCAAGGCCTCCTCAGCAGAACTCAATGAAACCCTATCGCTTAGCATAATTTCAGCATGAATTAGGTTGTATTAGATATTTCACCGGTAAGCGTAAGGCTTAGGTTACCACCAATGGCTACATTTATAGGTCACTTCATGAATGTGTTGGAAATAGTTATATCTAAAATTCATATACCTAGCATCTTGTCTCTGTCTATTGTTAGTTCTACTCAATGAATTCGTGAATTCATACGTAGAAAATGATGCTTATATGCATGCATATTATAGCGATTGCAAATTTAATTCTTGAGGCTAAAAACAGAAAAAAGGTATGTTCTGAACAGACCTGAACAAAGCCCTAGATCCATCACTTCTATAGTGGTGGTTATTCTAGGCATCAAAATGTCCTAACTTGGGGAACACAGACAACAGAAGAAAGACAAAATACACATTGCTGGAACGCGGTACGTCAATGAACGTTGGACACCATGACTTTTGCACTGTGGACAGCGATGACCTATAAACAATTGTGGCGCTTTTCAGGGGGATTAAGCCTTATGCACTGCAATGACTTGAGCCATATTATGGTAGCATGCGATTCAAGCAGATAAAAAAACTGCCTAAGCATGTGGTAATTATGGAGGAGTATGCAATTAGTATTCAGCATGACACATAACCAACAACTCTGTTACTTTCTACATGAGATGTAGCACGTTCTGCATATAAAGTGTTTAAACTGAGATCACTTTTTTTCACTTTACTTCAAGGCATTTCTTTAAATAATTATTTTGTATATGTACATTTGTTTGTAAAGACGATATTTGGACTTTATTTTGGAAACAACCTAATACACTCAGGACAATTGTGAGCGAACAAACCCGATGGTCATAGTGGAAACAATTCAGGGCTTTGTATACAGTTATCCATGATTTGGATCAAGAAACGTATGCGTTGCTGGGAATGTTGTACAAAACGAGAGAAAGATGCACTGAGATGCTGAAAGGCATGCAGCCTGGATGTGTTAGAATGCCCTAAGCCTTAAAGAAACACATGACAACCAATTCTATGGATCATCAATATTTTAGTATAAAAAAAATAAAGCTTCTGTCACAAATATCAGCCATTTTCAACTGGGAAAATTACTAGCATCTGCTACAACCTCTTGAATCCCTTGGTGATGTTTTTGGTGATTGGTATTCCAGCACAACAAAAACCTGCAATCATCCGACCTTGAAGTGCATATTCTTCAAGGTCAGGCGACAGTAAGCGTTCTCGCGAGGAGTTGGCACGCAATGATCCATGGTCCTCGCTTTGGGTAAGTCGAAGCTTACGGAGATCCACTACACGCAAATGTAGCATTTAGGGAAAGCATTAAAAAAAGAGGGGAAAAGAAGAGAGTGTGCTTGATTAGTTGAAAGGAATCCCTAATGTCAAAAGTATTCCTATGGATCCTACATAGATGTAGCATTCACAATTTCAAATAACTCCTTAATAAACTTGCTTCTAGTGCATGTTCTTGGAAATCTATGCAGAACTATTTGGGTGATTTAGGAATGGTGAAACTAGAACATTAACAACTAAAATTGGGAGATGATCCTCCGCTTTATCTTCATTTCTAAACATGGGAGAATATACTCATGTTTTGACAATTGATTGTTTTCTAAGTGAGGTGCTTTGGTATTTATGGTCTCTGAAGAAGTTACATATATTTACATTATGTATTCAATAAGATAAAGCAATAAAAGTACAAATGTTGTGCATTTACTTTGTTTCTACAGTGAAACTATACTAGGGCCAGAGAAAACATGCACAACATGAATATATACACAGACAAGCCAAAAGATATACAACATCGCAGAATAAAACAACAAAAGAATATGTCCTAAAAGCTCCAACAAGACGTCATACGGTATATGTACACTGTAAGATTTTCCCAAAGGACAGTGATTCAGTGAGTGTAACAATGAGGAAACTCACCCAGCAAGGTGAGACCATAAACGATTCCCACTAAACATTGTCTTTACAAAACCCATTCTTAATTGATGAGAGATCGCTTACGATACAATCAGAATTTGATATCTGACAAAGCTAAATAAGAAATCAAACTGGAATCCGTCACCAAATTCAACACAAAGGGCAAAAAACAACAACAATTAAACAGCACATTCACACAATGAGGCCCACCACATCTTTGAGACAGTGACTTGAAGTGGTGAACAACACACTTATTTGCTCACTATCATGAAAACTAAAATCCATTAAAAACAGAACAATGAAAGTGCTGTCCAACATTGTCTATTTGGTAGGTGATGGACTTGCAGTGAAGAGTGAATGCACCCAGGAGTGATCTACATAAAACATGCAACAATGCCACTTACAACACAACACTTCTTACAAATAACACACATGCGGAGATAGAACTTATGACAGAAAACATTGGGATATATCTCGTCTAGATTTGCATGGGTAAATATCGAATTTCAGCACCGACTGGAACTAACTGCAACACACCATATACCGCAGAGTAATAATTCATCTTCCTATATCCCACTACCAGTAGGTTTTTTCTCCTCCTCTTTTCACATTTTGAGAACCAGTTCAATATTTGTTTCACATTTTCATTTGGCGCATTTCATTATCATTCTGTCACTGAGGTATCATTCACCCATTAGAATATATAGATTATGATAATGTCTGTTGGCTGTAGTTATCAAAGTTTAGATAGGTCGCTTAAAACCAAAATTTATCAAAAAGTAGGGGGTTTGCCTCCTGCCTTTAATAACAACCAAGTGTACACCCCCTACTTTCCAAATCCTGGATCTGTCAGTGGGATGAAAGCCTCTATTTTACATGAATCTCATCATGAAACATCTCACTCTCTTGTTTTAAATCATCACTCAGTGCAAGGAGGTTGTAACTGCAGTGAGTTACAATGTCATTAACGAGCTTATTGCACTGAGGTGACGATGTATACCCATGCATCGTTTCCTCTCATATCATATTTTAGAACACTGTACACATCAATTATAAGTATAAAACTTAGTCTACTTATAGACGACCAAGGCTGAGGTGTTGCTTAAATGATCATCCTAAACCTGATGGGTGACTCCTAGAACAGTACTACATGGTAGTTTCTAAAACCCAGATGCTTATAGCTTTTCCTAAGTAGGGTATGTGGCCTATACGCATGGGTTTCTTTTAAATGTCTTCTTTTACGATGATTTACAATGAAACTTTGCAAAAACGATTTATAAAAACTATTACAGGTAAAAAAAAAAATATATCGCAGACATTCCTTAAAGAGTTTTCTATGCATGTTTTATTATGCCTTTTTATCATGGCTTTCAGTACATCCACCGTTATACGTCTCTAAGCTTGTACTAGTTCAAGTCTTTTATTTGACTTCATAGAAATACAAAACAGATAAGGGTATTTGAGTTTCCTGTTATAGTTTATTTTTGCACCTCTATACTTTAGTTTTGTTCCTATAGAACATACCTTTTTTTTTAAATGGATGTTTATTTAGAAGAAAGGCATTATGCTTCCAGGAAAGATTTTTTCACGTGAATATATTCTACAAGTTCTTCTTTCCTTGTTGGGCCTGACCTTATCTCAACCTCACATATAACATCATCGGCATGGGTAAAATTTAATCATTTTGAGAGAAAGGTATATGGTGCATATCTTCAACTTCCTTAAACGATCTTTCTGATAGAAATAGAAATAAGCATAATTGCTACTTTATATTCCTAAAGAATTTTTGTTCTTCAAGATTCTTTACAAGGAATGAAACGAAAAACGATGATGATTAGAATGTTAATAAGGAAGACCTAAACTACACATCAAAAGCAAGAAATAAGAAAGCAAATGTAGAAATTATGATAAAAAGTTCAATCACCATAAAAAGTGGGAAGATATAGGAAAATTAAAAATGCTTCATATGTATGTACAACATAGAACAACATATTATTAGATTATTATCATCTCACATGACAGAAATATCTGGATATATGTATACTCACAGGAGTTGACTGTCTGGCGGGTTTTAGCACTCGTGCAGTAGGCCTCTATTACTTTTAACAAATGGGCGTCATCCTCCAATGTCTTCACATCTTCAACTGTAATGTTAATAACAAAGACTGTAAGTATGAATCTAAATCAAGTGTCCAATAGATAATCCTTCTCAAATACATAATATATAACTATTTCATTACCATTTAAAAAGCATTTAAGTTTTTAGGCATGCCCGCCTTTCCTCAATTTAGCATATTCTTTGTTAAGCTTTGTACTCCATGAGAGAACCTAATAGGACTTTTTTTTATTTCATTCCCTTCATGAAAACATTTATCACCAAAGTCTCAATACACTGTATAGATATCTTTGAGCTTCCACAAGGGGTTCAAGACAATGATACCTTATTAACAAAAGCCTTTGAGAAAATCACAAACCTGTACAATGTGAAACTGACATTCATGCTTCGCTGACACATTCTACAACATCTAATACAATATGAGGGAAGAGATCAAATCAATGAAGGGCTACAAATCAGTGACAAAAACATCAACCTCTATGGACTACATCAAGGGTCTACGTCTAGTTCGCCCTTTTACAGACTGCTTCATAGTTCTAGCTACTGACAGGTGCCCCCACTCCCGACCCCTTATATCCCCCTCCCTTCCACCAAAAACCTGCTGGGGCTCACAGCAGGAGTTATGACTACACTCAGTATTCCGAGGTAGACCTAGCAGGTTGTCACATGTTACCAGTGTGTTCTACTGATAAGACCTGATCAGATGGCTACCAGTTGGCCCCAGAAGGACCGCGGTGAATAGATTGGGGTTCTCTCATTGGCTAATAATTAAACCTGCTAAGTCCGTATATCATATATGTGGGTATAACCCCAACTGCTGAGCAGGTGTACCAGTCATGGTGACAAGCCAGCCCTGTATGGTCTATATGTATTACCATCTCAAAATACCTGGACTTTCTATTTCTGAAATTTCAGCAGTGAGCCTTATGATCATTTCTCATTTTTGAAACCTGACCATGGGATTGAGAACTACCCGGTAGCTTTTCTTTTTCTTTACCAAAAATAAAGCCCCTCAACTTTAATAGCTATAGAAAATCAAAAAAGGTTTACACTACAAGAAACATGTTGATACAGACAACACAATGTGCAGGCAACCTCCAGTTATTGCAAGTATTTCTCAGTTACATGATGAGCCAAAGGAGCATTTTACACGTATGCCATTCTAACAGGCATACCACTATTGATTACTCTTCTTTGGAATGCCTTTATTACAATGGTTACTAAATAATAGTATATTCAAACTTCATTAGAAGTATTTTCCCTTATCGTTAGAGAGGCATCTCACAATCAGGCAGGGTGAACAGAGGATTGAAGAGATATAAAAGGCTGAACTGTACAGAAAGTAGAGGGTGTAAAGAGAGCTAAACTACTGACTGCTTCTGTGAGCATAGCATTCGTCTTCCGAGTACGAACGTTCTGGCAACAATGTAACGAAGAATAAAGGAGACAATCTGGTGAAGTATACAACAGTGAAAGCAGTTTTACACCATTAAAAAACATGACTGAAGGAGTGTCACAACAACTAAAGCAGATAACTTAGCTAAATGCCCCATAATTGTAAATTGACCTATATGTGATATTTGTGTTTCTTGGAGTAAATGTGGCTTAACGCGAGGAATAATTGCAAAACAGACTGAAAAGTAGTAAAGTTCTTTGCTCAACATAATAGCAAAATGAGTTTATCTAGACATAACAAATACAAAGGTGTCAACAGTTAGCAATACAAAGGAAAGCAAATGGATGACATCAAATGAAGGAAAATTCCTTAATACAACAGCATATCCATAAATAAAGCCTCAGTGGTGACCTTGTGGATTACAACAGAAATTTGACACAACAAAATGCATGAAGACTGAATGGTGCAGACTTAGCAAGGCAAGTGAAATGGTGATAGGATATAAATGGTGATGTTCTGTGTGTGTCTTCATTGAAGGGACATATAGGACACAAAGAATAAGAACCAACATATTGCATACCATGATCATTTCCTTATGTCATATTTAAACTAGATTGTCTTTTCAAATGGATCCCAATCTACCTTTGTGGTCATGTGAAAAAACTTACATTATTAAAGAAAAAAGATGGAAAGGAAACACACCTCAGAATATGTTAACCTAGAATTGATACAAATACCCTGTCATAACAACATATCAAATTTCGTCTTTATACTTCAATATTTTGATCATGTCTTTTTTGACAAAACCTCTGAGGGTTTGCATTGCCTACTTCTTTTTCCTCACCTTATTTATCCCTTTGACAAAAGAAATATCATGGCATACAAATGAATACTCTGGAGAATTCAAAGGAGGTGGTTGATGATGACTAAAGATATACAGACAGGGGTGGTGGGAACTTAGGGCTTTCTTAGGATGCAGAGGGCCATTGAAATCAAAGCCTTAAATGCATTGCGATACTTGCATTTGTCCAATATATAAGGTTTTGCTGAAGAATCAAAAGGTTACACAAACATGTAAAATATTCATTCCGAAACCAGGCGGTTATGAACGGAAGCCACGCGAAAAGATAAGAGAGAAAGAAAAGAACGGAAAGCATTGGAATGGGAACATAGCATCAACTGTAAACAGTTTATAAACATTTAGCAGATCGTCTTTCTCTGTTAGTTTTAAAGGATGAGCACAGCATGACTTTTTGTACGTTATGTCAGGTCTGATAAAAGATGACCAAAACATATGGCTACTTTTTCTGATGTTTGATATTGAGTAAGTCATGTCTCTATTAGAAATCTAAGAATTGAAAAAGTTTAAGTACGTCAAAAGTGGCTCGCTGAATCGTGACTATATTAAAGTCTCATAAACATGTCACTGGGATATATTTGACTAAAGTCCTACTTAGAGACTATCAAAGGCATGAAAAGATGTATCGAAATGCCAGATTGAAAGTACGGTAAGCAGGCTTGTTATTTGTGTAAAAGTAGCGACGGACGATCCCTTACAGCCATTTCTATAGAAAGACTGTGGGTCTGATTACCATTTTATTGTAAATCTATTTCCATGAAATATTCACAAGTTGTTAGTGAAATATGTAAGCTATATGTCTTCATTGTTCGCAGATGTCTGATAAGTTTTACGACAGACAGTATTTTTCTCTAGATGCTGCAAGTATGTATTCTTTTTTTGGCATTTGAGAAAAAGCATCTTCTATGCAGAGAAAGCTGTATTGAGATATTTGATGTAATTTGATGATTTGCAATGTAGGTGTGCCATTCCTAATTTGGAAAAGACTTAATACTTTGGCACTGAGTGTATTTTGGTGTCATGAGGTCTACCTATGTATGTTTCAATCAGGACCTTGTCATCTGATTATGTGATGGAAAGAAAACCTTCGAATTAAAATCCGTATTTCAAGAGGATAATACCAAAATTGACATACCTGGTTTCCGGCGTGTAACACTGGATTTTCGACCAATTCGTGGACTCTTTGTGGCGTCATCGCGGACTAAGTTGGAAGGCCGTATAGGTGGACAGGGCCGTAAACATGACATTGCCCAGGTGGTTGATTTTGCCTTGAATGGCTGCTGCTGTTGCAGCACTGTCGGCATTTTTGGATGAGACACACTGCTCAGACTTGTTTGTGATGAGGCGATCTTAAAGAAGAAGAAACAGATGATCATTATAGGTATGTCTTCACTGGTTAGGTTTTGTATAAACCTAGTCAATAGATTCTTAAAATCTTTCGCAAATAACACTAATTTAATAGCTAAGATTCTCATCTGTATGCTTTCAGGAAGCATTGATTAAGGAGTAAATGTGTACATGGAGTCAACAAAAAGGATTTTTTTCGACACGAGCAACCTCTCAGATATATGTATATGTACTAGTAGTTCAATAAATAAGTTTGTTTTTTCTAACACTGCCACCTCTCTATTGGGACCAATCTGTGATTGAACACTCCTTTAAAAGTGATCATTCCTCTTTGCTAAGTTGATTTGATTGCTACCACACTATGATGACAATTCTACTTGAGAGTGTTTCTTGCTTTTGCTAAAGAAGAGTTATCTTTGTATGAACAGCCGTGTTGCTTAGCACGAGAATGTATTTAGTTCTTTAGATTTCTCATAGCAAACATTGCTTTATGTCAATAAGCCCAAGTTGGAGCAGAAATCTCACCAGACTCGCAACCTCTAATACATGCCTCTCATGAGGATGTGGAAAGCCTACATCCTAATAGTCTAGACGAGATGCCTCTTTCAATAGGGAAAGCTCATATGTACTTCAGTGACAGAGACCCCAGCAATTTTTCAGCAATGTGTTATCATGAGTTGTGACTAATGGTGAGGTATATGGCCTCTGACCTGGGGCGGCATGTAGACGTGACGGGGTAGGTGGGACTAGGGCTGTCTGTGGACGGTCTACTTGTGCTGTCTACATGTATATCCATGATAACTCATGGAGAGTACAACCACTTTCCATAGAGATGCCTTTGGAGTTAGCTCATCTGAATTTGAGCATAAGTCCTTCTATATTCTCCCATTTCATTTGCTTTCTATATGATTCCCATTGTAACATTCCATTTGATTCTCATTTACAACCCTTTTAAAAAAACAGATTCCTTCTATCGGTCATGTATATCGGTTAAGTATATTGAAAAGCCAGGGTTTATATTTCAGACTGTTCCTAGCATGGTTTACCTAACCAATTCTAATCTCATGCAATAAAAGTATGGTATCTGACATAGAAATACCTAGAGAAAGCCAACACGAAACTATAGGCATATTTTATACCTCAATTCAACCAAAGTTAAAAAAGCTGTATCAAATTATAATAACAATAGATGACCTCTAGATCCTCACCTCGGCATCACATATACCACGTCGTTTTATGACTGGGCTGTAGATGGCCTCTGTTCCAGGGTCAACACCTATGTCCTTCTTATTTTCTCTCCTGATGACAGTTTTCATGACATCACTGTCACAGTCAGAACTACTGTCACCAGTGAGAGTAGCATCGTCATCATCCTCCTCCACATCATTGTTATTTACATTATTGGTAGAATCAGACTTTTCATCCTTTTCCATCTTAGTTGGATTCCTTCCAAAAGTATCGGTATCACCATCGTAATCCGTCTCTTCGATGACATCGACATCTAGGATAATGTCACCGTTCGGCACATTAGCATCATCCTGGTAGGAGTCAAGTAAACTACCGATGCTGTTTTCATCTTCTTCCTCGGTGCGATCAGAATCATCCATTTCCTCTAGTAGAGCAGTGATTGCTGACTTACTGAGCTCTGACCAGCTTCCGGCTTTACTCAGCTCAATAACCTGAGATACACGGTCTATCTTCTCATCGTGATCTATATATTTCTGCTGTCGCTCAGCAGGAGTGATCACCTGTTCAATATCAGGAACAAAATCGCTTTCAGGATTTAAGTCATTTGCTTCTTCAGTGCATGAGCTCTCGAGGGATTGTGAGTAAGTGTCTGTAATTTCGCTAGTGTTATCCTCGGAATAGTCTGAAGAACCTGAGAAGTCACTGTTGAAGCTATGTCTATCACATGTGTGGTCCAAAAAGACATCAGGGCAGGAGTTCCTTCTGACATATGCCCCTTTACCCACAGCATTACCACTCACACACACCTCATCATCCATGATCACATCCTGATGAGGTAAAGTGTCATAATGACTTTTATTCTCATCTTCAGAGTCTGAAAATTGCAATTCAGTAGCCTCTGAGGTGGAAAGATTAGAACAGCTTTGACCAGCTGCTAAAAGATCACTAAGACTACCACTAATGTCGCTTTCTTCTAAACTTGGCATGTCTATATCACTCGAGGAATGAGTTCGATAAAGGTGTGAATCCTCGTGCCAAGGCTCTGGACTAGGTGAGTAAAACCCTTCATACACACTGTATGGCCGCTGTTTGCTATCTACTGGCATAGGGAATGGATTGGATAAATCCACATTTGAATAGCACCCATAATGTGGAGAATTACTATGGCGATGCTCAAATGTAGACAATGGAGTACCTGGTTTTCTGAAGTGATTTGGCTCATCTTCAATAGTCGCTACATGATTCAAAGAGTACTCAGTCATAGATGTTTCTGTCCTTACTTCACCCTGACTGTGTCTTAGTTCCTGCTGGGTCTGGCTCATATGCCTTTCTTCATTACGGACTACCAGCATCTCGCTCTGGCTTGGTTTCATCAAGTCCCCTCTTCCAGCCCTCCTCATCAAAGAGTCATGAGACATGCTATGCAGCTGGTTCAAATGCTGATGCATATTTTGCATCTGTTGAAGATGTTTCATTTGCATCTGGTGACAAGAAGGTAAACCAGGCTGCAAAAGTGGCTGCAAAGGGGGCTGCAAAGGCAGCAATGGCGGTGGTATCATCTGCATGCAATGATGCTGCTGATGCCGAATCTGCTGCTGCATCTGCTGCAACCTCTCAAAATGCTGCTGCCTCATTTGAGACAGGGCATCTGAGGGTGGTGGCAGAGGAGCTATAAGGTGTTGGTGAACCTGTGGTAGTGACTTATGCTGTGGCAGCAGGTCTGGTGGCTGCTGCACAGATGGTCTGTTAACACCCTGTGGATGCAAATTTTGCAGAGATGGGTGCTGCTGCAAATGATGGTCACCACCGTCAGTTCCGACATCTTGAACGAGCCGCGGGCTTGGGCTGTCCTGGTAACTCTGCCTCCGATGCACATTATCCAGGGTCATCTGCAGCTGTCTCAGCTTCTCCACCTGTTTCTCCTTAATTTCCTCCTGAGCATGCATCTCTTTTTCCACCAGTTGCTGCTGTTTCTTTAATTCTTCCCAATTCCGTTGGAGTGACTCAGCGGACACCTGTCCGGTTGGAGATAGATCATTTGTGAAATCAGCTTTTACACCTGGAGATGTCTCAGGTTGCTGGTCTTTAGTACAATTTGTGTTTGCAGGCTGATCCTTCTGTCTCTCAGTTGGTTGGTTCTTTTGGGAGCGTAGGGTGTCTGTGGAGCTGCGAGCTCCACAGAACACTGACATACAATCAGCCATGCTCCCCGACACCTCAGTTAGCACACCATACCTTGATGAGTCATCGCTGTACTGGGCAAGCTACCTTTTTCCTTGGTATTGACTGAACATCTGTTCAAAACCTACGCTATTATTTGCATATCCAAGTTTGCTCATCTCATAATGAATAACAAGGTAATTACATGTTTTTATGTTGCATGTTTCACTCATAGCAAGGAGCACACTGTTGATTCCTTAAGTAGCCAGTTCGGCAGTATTTGGGATAGGAGATCCATTCACTGTATATATGAAGATCATCATTATAAGTGAGGTAGATCCATACAGCAACTGTCCAGGCCTGACTCCATCCTTCGCCAGGCGGTACAGGGTAGCCTTAGTAATAACACGAAATATAAATATAAACGCAGCCTGCATTGCCTGTTTGCGCCTCAGTAAATATAAAATGTGGACTGACATACAGGGGTGTGGGATGGCAGGGAGTGTGTGAGTGTGTGTGTAAATATATTGAGTGGTGGGAGGCTTGTGCTTGTTAGTGGAGAATGGGGCAGATGGGTAAGGACCATGGTAAGGGAGTGAGTGGGTGTATGTGATGGGTGGCCATGGGGTTAGGGTCTGGGGGTTTGTTGTAAGGCTATATGTGTGCATCTGGATCCTGTCTGAGGCTTGGAATACCTGCACTGTCCCTGACCCACCCCCATACACAGCTACTAAAAGATTATGCACTGAGCAGACGACTTCCATGTACTTTCCCGCTATAAAGTGTTTACTCTCGATATAGACTAAAATGAATTAAAGATTTGACAGGGATTTGACAGGGAGATGTTTTAATACACATTGTCATGTGTACTAAAAACTATCTGCATCTAATAGATATGAATTCTATCTGAACAAGAGAAGGCGTGTTATATACAAGCCTAATCTGTCTATATCATAGAGGAAAGGCAACGAATCCTTTCGCGTAACATAACTTACTGGGCATCCTGTTATAAAGCTAGGTCAGCTCTATTAAATCAAGCAAGGTCAGACATATTAAATCAGGACAAGACCTATTCATAGCAAAGCAGAAGACCCAATCTTTAATGTTCTTAAACACCTAAACACTACCACCTCTTTCCCACTCTGACACCAAAGCTAATTCTTTTGTATTACATACAAGAGACCAAAGGGTCATTGACACAAAGAAACTTGTTTTCCTACGCCTCCCTTTCATCTAGCATTACACAAAGGCTATACTTATTTAGTGACATTAGCTTCCGACATGCCCAGCCAGTACCAGGCCTGCCATTCTAAAGTACACAGATGTTTATTATATTTATACATACTCACATTGTGCCAGCCATGAGGACCCTGGAATGGTCGGTAGCCCAACACTCAGGGTCCAACCTTTCCCCCTCCATCCCTCTCTATCTTTATTCTCCTCCCTCTCAATTCCAAAGGGAGCATCTTGGAGGGTGTTCTGGGGACTCCCTGCTGCCAGAGTTTATGTTTGTTTTCATTTCTACCTCCCTATGCTGATGCTTCAGTCCCTTCCCTCACTTTAACCCCTCCTCCTGCACCTCAGGCCTCCTCCTCCAGGTCTTAGCACTTTAAGGACTGCGCAGTGCATTAATGCTCCATGGTCATTATTCGGCATCATGTATGAATCTAAACCAAGTGAATAACTTCTGACTGCTGCATTCATGCTTTATACTCTATGGGGTTCATATACTTAGGCAGGGTCAGCATGATGCACGAATGCAGTGCTGTTGAGTGGGCTCACTAGCACTGCATTGGTGCATCATGGCGACCAAGCAAAATAGCCCAAGGTTTATTAACAGAGTTAGTTGGTGTCGTGACCCTGACAGGTTAGCTTGCCGACGTCTGGGACAGGCCTGCTTGAAGGAAGGCCTAGTTAAGCAGGCCTAGTTAATAGGTCTGTAGTCTACTCCTTAGGGGTACTTATAATGATATTTATCTTCTATATAGATGGAATCTGGGCCAAGTATATCAGGTCCTATGTGCAGAAGGATGTATGCAGAAATACCATCTTAGAATTCCACTGGTACAAATGCACACAAATAATGAATAGGCGAGGAGAGGCATAGTTTACAATCTGCATTTGTAATTTCTTTATTCATTTTTTACCATTCAGAGCAGTTTAGTTCTACAACCCCTTTTTACTGTATTTTTACAGGTGTAATACAAATCGCTCAACCTCTGAACTATTGAAAACAATGTGGGCGTCGCCTAATAGTGCTAAAAACGCTCTGACACACTTTCCAGTCCTAATACAAGCAGCTGACTGCCAATATCTTTTTCTGCAGTTGTGATATCAATACACTGGAGGAGACCAAGATGGGTGTAGACCTGGAGGAAGTAGCTGGTGGGTGGAGGCTGTAGGGGTGGCTGTATGTGTTGATACTACAAATGTCATCATATACACCCTGACTGAGATACATGTACAGCATAGAAAAGCATTGCCTACGTGTGTTCTAACTTCTTATTTGACTAGTCCATGTTGCCCAGTGTGATTAGCCAACTTTAGACGTGCTGACTCTAAGATAAGCACTGATAAGGGATATTGTGATGGATATCATGTACATCCTATGGGTGAATCTAGAAGGCCAGCTGATTGGCTTGGAGCCCATTCCACTTATTCAGTATAGGACTATTATAGGAGTGCTGTAGACATTGGCAACGCTGATCTATTCAATTTGGAAAAGAGAATGTAGAAAAGCAGGAGAGAAAGAAAAAAAAAATAACACACAATCCATTTAATGTGTTTTTAAATGGTATATATGAGCATCGCGTGAGCATTGTGTGAGACCAGGAGGGATATATGTCACCATTATATGGCAGTACTACTGGGCTGGTGGCTGGCAGTTCTGGCTAGTTGGTTAGTTAACTAACCTGGTCAGTTACAGCAGCATCAGGGGCCAGCTGCTATCTCATCACACACAATATGTCCACAGGCCACTGACCACCATGAGGATCACTTGGAAGCCTCCCAAAACTCAAGTCATAAATTTGGATCCCAATCCTACTGGCCCTGCAGGCATAATGTCTCAGTAAAGAAAGCTATTCAGTGAGTGGACTCTGGGCTGGGTGCCAGTCTAACCTTGGACCCCAGGCTCCTAACTGGTACTCTTCCTATTACTGGTATAGGTGTGTGTTAAGTGGGTGCTGGATGGGTGGGTGGGTGGGTGGGAGGGCGCTGGATTTTGGAGAGAGTGGGTGGTGGGTGTTGAGGGTGAGTTGGATATAATGGCAGTGTGAAAGTGGGATGAGAGGTCTGAGGTAAGTGAGAAGTTGGTACATCATATACGATAATAACACATGTATAAGGCGCATGTTATTTGCGAAGACGGAACTCGTGTGTGCCTTATAGGGTTATCCCAAAGTCTGCGCCTGATAGGTGAGGATATTTCACAATAGATTAGTACTAAAGTTTAGTACTAATCAGAAATTTAAGAGTAGACCCGCATATTTCTCAGGCTGTGGGCCCGGGTGGCCCAATTGGCTGAAAATGTTAATGTCTACCCCTGTAAACTGTCCAAAGTCAAGCCTAAGATGCACATTATAGAATTTCCTTTGAACAACACAGGGTGCGCCTTATACATGAGCTATAACAAATTTGTGAAACCTTGGTACCGTAATCTCCCGCATATAAGGCACAGCCTGCCTATAAGGCGCACCTAGAGTTTTGGAAAATTCTCAAAAAAATGAAAAATTCATAACTTTGGTTCTACTGGATGAATTTTCAAAATTCTAAAACCTATGTGTAGCTTGGGCCACCCTAGACCCTACTGGGCCCCCTTTTGTCCTATTTTGACCAAGGGGGCATGTAAGATATCAAAAGAAAGGTCTTGGTGTCCCCCTTGTGGATCCAACGGGAACTAAAAACCCCTGTATAAGACGTGCCTTATACGCGGGAGATTACGGTATGTATCCCTTTGATATGACTTCATTACTCCCATTGGTTACTTCCTACCAGTTTCTTAATAGTTTCAGGATACAATGTACCGGTTCATTTTAAATAGAGATGCCATCTACTGGGTCAAGTGCTGGTGTATAATGTGTCTTTTCAATGGTGCAAACTTGTAGGACTGTGTTTTTGGACAGGTGTGGAGGCGGTAATTCAGAATAAAAAAGAATTAAAAGAATATTTAAACCACCTCAACAGAAATAAAGACTAGGTTACATACACCCCCCGTCTCCCCGCGCGACTCATGTCACCCCAGGAATAACTCTACTGCACACATGTATACATACATATACAATACTTTATCATCAGTGGCATGGGCTAAGTTATTTGTATGCCATTAGCCTAGCATCATTAGTCTTTCCCATTAGCCTATTAACTACAACATGTAGTAACAGCTGAATATCTACATATCCTACCTAATCAGCCGTTATTCAACAAATACTAAAACCTACCCATTGCTGTATATATGTCTGTAGTGTTAGGTTAAGTCAACACGGCCCAAGGATTCTCTCCCTTTTTCCCCCTTTCAAACTATTTGCACATCCTTTTTATCCAGTAGTGTATGTGCATACATCTTTTCTCCCCTTGCCGTTACTGGCAGGCATCAACGGCTAATCCTCCGTGATGATAGAAACCTTATTCCATGTCATTTGACATTGATTGGCCGTTAGTTATCTGGTAATCCTTATAATTGGCCATGAAAGAGTGGGCTAATCCACTTTAGATACCTTAGGGTCATCCTCAGTTCAAACATGAGATGCCCTAAGAAGATTCTGGCGCAAAATCCTGTGGGATATGCCAATGCAAAAAGTGGTTTGTAGCAGCATTTCCTGCATGGCTTAAGAAAACACCAGACTTGTAAAGGAATTTGCACTATAGCAGACGACAATTTCCCCCGTGCTCTCCTTGATCTAGATCCTTGGAATACATCAAACGACCTGTGGGAACGTTCAGAAGTATATTGCCACCCATAGCAGACGACAAATCATTCACAACACTGACAATCTCCCTGATTTTTTTCCCTTTGGTGTCAATCAGTGGGCTGGCAGACTCCTGAGATGTACATTCTAATCAGAAGCAGACGACAATTCAAAGACGCAGTCGTGACAGTCTGCTGCTTCCTGTTACAGTTCCTAATGGTGTAATAGAGTCTTTGAATAAACTTCTCAAAGCAGACGACATTTTTTTCACAAATGTTAAGCACTGTCATGTTCTGTCTGTAGGTACATGGGAGCAAAAATCCAACATGGTCTGAGAACGCTGCTGACATGTACACCTCACACACAAAAGCAGACGACAATGTTCACAGCTGGTCTCCCTGCTGTCAATGAGTCGTGCTGTTATATTCTCCTATACTACTGCTACAATGGACCCTGCTGGCTGCTGGGTGGTGTGGGCAGGTCCACAGGACGACGTCTACTCCTATTGTGTGAGTGGGTGACACACATGTGGGGTACTATACCTCCTCCTGTGTCTGCCTGCCTGTCTGCTTCTCCACACCTTCAGCACCTACCTCCTAGCCCTACAGTTTACACCATCAGACTACTGCTCCAATCCTCCAGTAGCCCCTCTGAGTTCTCTCTTCCATCTACACAGCTCATATTGCCTGTGTGAGATAGAGCCCCTCCTCCAGGCGTTAGGCAGTCAGGGTATCAGTGCCTCCTCCAGGGGTACAGGTGGGAACCTTAGCACTCACCACCCCCTGCCAACCTGCACCCTACTTCTAGTACCATCCTGTGTGGAGATGTACTGGCTTGTCTCTGCTCTGACAGTCTCTATGTATGTAGCCCCTTCCTTAGGGTAGGGATGTGAATCTGTTTCCAAGGGAACACAACAAGAAGTACATAGGTGTATGGTGACCGGTAGGGGGGCAGCAGCTGACACTGAGCACAGCCAATCAGAAGGTGCAATACAGAACCCTATCAGGGAGTACTTCCGGAAATACCTAAATCTCAACCATATTGAACCAAAATAGTTGAAATATTGGTATTTAGGTAGACAGATAAATCCTTGTATACAATACATGTAGCTTGTACCTGGAGGTTATACATAAAAATGATATATCATCATCCAGCCGGAACAAGCGTTGGGACTCCCATGATATGGAGCAAACGATATTTCACTCAGTCAGCGTCTATTTGGAACGCAGGGTCAGACAAGGAGTAGAAAAGCTTGGTGAAAAGAAGAAAACACATAACTAGGGAGGGGATATGCCTAAACAAACTACAAAGTACACCACCAACACTCCTCTCTCATTTCTATAGACTATGTTCTCTGACAACAAAGGCTTGTGATTTCTCTTGTCTGTATTTCTCTCCCTTTTTATTAGTAGAAGTGATATTTCATCTGTTTTCCAGGCTGCTAACTTACAACAAACAGTGGCGAGACAACCCATAACTCTGCAGGTGTATGGCATTTGGTTCTATGGCTGCAAAGACCTCCACAAGAGTGTCAGGTGGAGGTCATCAGTATATTACCTATGGTTTTTGTCGACCTTTTGTAGATTATCAATAGAGCTTCTGGTGAAAGGTATTGACTCTAAAAGGGCAGGGAAATTGATAAAGCTGTCAATTGTATCCCTGTCTATTTCCTTTTAAGTGAAACAAAGGTTGCAATGACATTTACATGTAGCATCTGTAGCATACACCTGCTCATCTATGGGGTCAATGTTTAAGGCAGGCTGGAGAGAGGATGGACAACCTGTTGGTATGGGGCGATATGCTAGTGGAGGAAGGGCATCCTTGGCAAAAAGTAGGGGTATTTATGAGAAGGAGAGGCATCCCGTGGGAAAGGAGGGATATGCTAGAGAGAGAGAGAGGCATCCTGTGCATATGCATAGGTATGTGTGAGGAGGAGGGGCGTCCCAATAGTAAGGAGGGTGTGGTACAGGATAGATACTGAGAGTAAGAAGGGACATAGTAGCTTCTGAGAAGGGGCGTTCTGCAGACTAAGTAGGGGTGATGCATAGGAGGGACATCCTGAGAGCAAAGTAGGATAGGGTAGAGAAGTAAGGAGAGGTAGGTGAGGATAGAGAAGGATGGGCATCCTTAAGTAAAAAGGGGTATATAACAAGAGGCATATTCTGAGAGTAAGTGGTTGCGTAAAGGAGGGACACACCTATGCTCAGAGTGTTTAGGGGGAGAAGATAAAAGGTTGAACGTCTTAAGTGCATTTGGAGATCCTGCAAGGGGGTTATCTTTTTTATCAAACCACACCCAACGCACCACCTCCTGGTGCCTACAGATATATGACGCCCCCTTATCTAGTAGTCACGGTAGGTGTACTTATTAAATCCATTAAGAGTTTAGAGGGGTGTAGATGGGTTAGGGCACTATTATTAGATTCACAATTCTAGCTAAGTTGGCTGATTTTTTATTTTTCAGAACTATGGTAACGTGCCGAACAGCATTCAATCTACATCTGTATGCCACGTATGGCATATTCTCTATTTTGAAGGCAAATAATATTTCAGGAAATGAGAAAATAGTTCTTGATGTTTGTTTAGTAACTCCTTTAAAATAATCCCATTTAAGAAATCACAATACTATGGATGACATGCATATACAAACTATAAAAATTGGTGAAAAGAACAACTTGCCCCCTTTCCACCTACGTCTATCATGATGAGCGGAGGTGGGAGTAAATTTAAAAAAAAAGAAAGAAGAAATAAATGAAAGAAAAAAAAAAAAAATGAAACCAATCTGATTCAGTTCCACTACATTTTCTTACAAACGCTAGAAAAATAAACCAAATAAAATAAACTTAATCTCATTGTTGATTGCAGGTTTAACCCAGTTTCCACCCTTTTCGGTGGAGGATTTATACATGAAAGGATCTAACCTTTTTCTTTTCCCCTGTGGATTCCACGAGTGGAGTGGCCGTTCACACAGTATCTACCCTAGTCTTGTGTGCACTCCACCCCTTCCACTCACACTGTTTTATTGGAAACACCTGGGCCAGCCTATGGAACCTCCACCTGTGTGCTAGGACTTGATTTTCAAATTTAACAATTTTACCTAAATATCACTATTGATAAGCACGTAACACCAGATTCTCTTTATCTTTTAGTTCTATTTTGATTAATTTTTTTTTTAATCAAGATGCTGATAGCTAATTTGATCTATTCTGTTTTGTTGAGTTCCCTGGTTTTCATCCTTGGGAGAATTCACACCAGTTGAATGCAATTAGGATACCTATCATCCGTCCTTGTATCGGCATCTTGGCATTGCAGTGAGAACCCTGTTTCCATTTTGCCTTCAATGACATAAAGCATCTATCCATGCAATTGGATTAGCTATATAGATCTGTGGCCCTGGGTCAGGTTTGCTTTGATCTAAATAGGGTGACGTCACAAAGGGTCTGATTCTTGATTTCTTACTTCTTCATTCCCTTGCTATATAGCAAAAAGAAACAATGAATGTATTATTTTAATACAAAGGCCTCTGAAGTAAATTGCATGACCATCAGCCATTAGGGCCAAATTATCACTAATACATCTTTTTTTCTCTTCTGCGAACTTTTCAAATATCCCATTCTTTTTACTCTGACGGAAAAAAGAATCCAATTGTATATCTTTAATCAAAATGGCCAGCATTATTCATGTTGAACAAGCCTACTCATAGGGAGCACCAATTGAGCCACCCCAGTGGGTCCATTGAGATCAGAGGCACAGAGGTGATAATGAAAGCTAACCTTAGATGATTTGATATGCAGTGTCATGAGGGGGTCTGTATAGGACCCACCATGATCCCATTGTCAACACTGTTTGACAATCTCACGGCATTATCTACACTCCATACAAAGTTACCCTCTTCTCCCCAATGACCCCTGGATGCAATACTGAAGAAAAAGTTACATCCAGAATTTCATTTTTCTATAGGATGAGCAATGTTAATAGCATATTTAGGGGTCATACTCCTGAATGGCATTCATCAGTGGTCCTAGTATCGGTAAATGTAGATTTATGTAGTTGAACCTACTGCTAAGAGGTTATTTGGTGAAAGTAATAACACCTTGTTTAAAAAGCGACATTGACACAACTTTCACAGACGTTATGGAATGTAAGAGTAAACATTGAGGGGTAAGGCCGACTAGACAGGTCTTAGCCAGTTCTTAGGTATATTTATTTATATATGCAGTATTTGAGAGTCCGACAAAGGGCTAATTTTAAAAAGATGGTCAAGTCACATTTCCCCCTTCTTATAACTACCGGTAACTTCCAAGGCGTGTACTATGCTGGGGAGAGCTATAGAACATGTCAGAGTGCTGTAGAGATCAAGCCTGTCGTCTACAGCCCCTCTACACGAATAAAAAGGGGGGAAAAGAAGAGACTGAAGGAAGTTGAGTACTGTATCAAGGGCCCGCCTACAGGTGGTCTAACTCGGCCTGACTGCAGCGCCCCCTCCCTGCAGCGTCTGCAACCTCGGGGATATGGGTCGGCGCATGTGCAGTGCACAGGTCTGACAGATGGTTTTTGGATCCAATGATTGATGTGTCATTGGGGATCAGGGGTGTAGATAACTTAGCTTGCCAAATCAGTAACTTATGTGAAGTCTTTCTGTAAGGTGTGTTGGTAAACTCTTCCATTGATTTTCTTCAGTTTGGACAAATAATTCTCTCATCAAACTTTCATAATTGCTACAATCTTTCCGTATTTATAAACTGACAGATGATTGCTTGGTTAAATTTGACTGCTTTAAAAGTGCTTAATCCCCCATTACTATGCAAATCAAACAGACCGATCTATTTTTAGCGACGTTTGGTGCACAAGTCCTAGTTTTTCTAAAAATAGCTGGTTGGGAGAGCAGCTCGGGTCCTTGTGAGGTCAGAGGTCAGGACATCCAATATGGCGGCTGTCAGGGACCATAAAGTGAAACACATTTAACATGGACCACTTTTCTAGACTCAGGTTTCTTTCACAAGGTGAGCACTAATACTTCCAGTACTATATTTTCTGCATGAGAGCTAATAAATGGGGCATGTCACTTCTGAGTCCCAGTTTGTCAGTACATGTATCTGGTTCTAAATTTGACAGTGTGCCAAATGATAGGGACTGTTAAATCGCACAGAGATAGTGTAGGTGATAATATGCCAATGCAAGTTTCCATATAAATGGATCAATTTGATTGGGAGGGCATGTTGTCTTAAACCCAAAGCTGTGGGTACTACCTACATTCCTATATCACTTATTAGTTACATATGCCATTAGAGCTACCTTATTTAGAATTTGAATAACTCTTTCATATTGAAACAGTGAAAATAATTGGAAAGCTGTATGGAGGGTAAATTTTCTTTTATATCAACACAAACCAAATAAATGTCTCTTACAGAAGATATCTTCCATAGTTTCTTGTTGGTTACTTCTACATATATATTGGATGAGGAATACTTTTAACAACCAAAATATGAATGGCTCATGGTGTCAACTAGATCAGAAGTTAGGCGAATTTTAAAGAAATGCTGAAACCTTGAAGCTGTTACAGAGATCCACACCTCGGCCCAGTATATTTACTTTCACAGCTCGTTCCCTTCTAACACACATCAGGGCTTACTGACATGCCCTTTCATATCTCACATACTACTCCACTGAAAATTTCTAATTTTCGCGAGAATGAAATATTTGTTAGGCTTAAACACAAATCAAGTTATTTAAATCATATGATGCAGATATTTCCCTCTGATAGTCACATAAGAATATGGTTTTTATTCAACTACAGAACATTGAGGAGTTGAATACAAAAATAACATTCCGCGAATATTTTCAGTTCACTGGGGTAGAGATGATTTATTTTGCAGGAGGAGAGATGCTGAGGCTCGAGCAGAGAGCGTCGTCAGTCATTTTCAATGTAATGGTTTAGTCAGAAAACACTCCCAAAGCGCTGCACCCCTCACCCCCTGGGGCCTAACCTCAACCCTCTGCCCACCCCAGCGGCCTCTTTTACCTAGAAGTGGGTGCTTTATTCATCATTCTTAACCCATTGAGGGCTAGCATCGACTATAGTCGACACCATGGCAGGCCTAGCGTCGACTATAGTCGCCACCATGGCAGGCCTAGCGTCGACTATAGTCGATGCCCATTATATAGGATTAGTATAGGAATTGAAAATAGGGTCGTCCTATAGGAACTATACTTTTTTCAGTGGCTGTCCCCATGGCCAGGGCAACAAATTTTGCTCTGCCCTCAAAGGGTTAAGGTGCTGGAACCTCTCCATGATAAAGCCACTAAACCCAAAGGTAACTTTGCCTCAGGTAGGCCAATTCTCCCCATGACATGAAGGATTTTACACCTGTTTGAATTCAGAGCTGAAAGGCGGCGTAATGATAATGGAAAGGGAGATCAGATTACCTCCTTCACAAATTAACCCTTGAGGACCGTTTGGTGTCTAAAGGATCAATGTCATTTCTTGTCATGATGCATAAATGCAGAGTTTGCGGGTTAAACTAGCCAGTGCACCAGGCAAACCTGATAGATGCGCCCGTATCCCTACCCAGAGGATTCGCAAGAAAGCAAACCTTGTAGTATATTTCCAAGCAATATTTAGTCCCTAAATGGTTATTAAAGTGGTTCAATAGTTGCTAAATGAAGTTTGAATGAAGAGTGTCCTATCTTCATCACAAGAACCTTGTATCCAAGAAAACCATAAAAGGTGTGCTCACTTCATATTATGTTACATTTTATTACCAGTTGTAGATTCAGTCATTGACACCTGCATACATTATGATTCATTAAGAAAGTTTAAAACCATCCTTTTGAAATTTTATGATTTATCTCAAGAGACTGGCGGATTTAATACCAACTCTCTTTGATGGATACAGACAAGGTCCCAAACGGTGCCTGATATGCATGTATATATCCATCCGACTTGCACCAAACCTAAGTTTTAAAGGGAAGAGGCGCCATTGAAGACATAACTGAGAAATTACACAGAAAAATGTCGGTCTTAGAACGTATGTTATTCTGTAATAAGTCACTCACTAGGTGTATCTGCCATATAATCACAGGAGTCCAATTCCATAAATGTCCATATTTTTGGAACGGTGCAGAAAGTAAGGATGCACCCTATAGGTCAAACCTCTGAGATGGGACCTGATATCTCCAGACCTCTTGTGAAAAATGGCTGGCCACATGCTTAACTACATGGACTCCACATAGTATAGAGGACAGTCAGGGGGCATCCATAAATGACATCACATGTTATGGGGGAGGATTTTGTTTGTTTGTTTGTTTGTTTAGTTTTACGTCCGGGGGCCATCGAGGAACTCAGACATTCAAGGTTTCTCGGACATTAAGTCCTTTCTTTTCTTTTTGGACAGGTATTTATATGCTGCTTGCCCGACACAGCAGTGACCGAATCTATGAATGACCGAATCTATGAGATGAATGACCGAATCTATGAGGAGGGTCGAGGGGGAAAACCGCTACCGGGGCTTCATTCCCCTACTCTTTTCGAAGGATAGCAAGTGTTCTTTTATTTGCCTGGTCCCATAGGCAGGGCCAGACAAACCAGGGCCTTTGATCACTCAGACGTGGTTCACTGAGGGGGAATCCCATGGCAAAAGACAAGCATGTAAGCCCAGGCCCGCGCATATGGACACCAGCTGCCCACATGCTCACCCCAAGACACAAGAAACCCCAAGTTTGTCGCCTTTTACGAATCTGGTATGCCCACTGTTAGTATGGAAGGACATTTCTCCTTGTGGACTCCCAATGAAGTTATTCTGCTCCTTAATGCCCTCACATGAAGGTCCCCACTCCACAGGGGGAGGAGGTCTATGGTTCCTACCGGTATATATTTCTATTTTAAGAAGGTGATGAAGGAGGAGGGGGTGGGTTTGGTTTGGTTTGGTATGAATGATTTTACCTCCACTAATAGTACCGTAATCTCCCGCGTATGAGATGCATCGCGCATATAAGAGGCACCTAGAGTTTAAAAATATGGTAAAAAAATGAAAAATGCATAACTCTTGTTCTACTGAATGGATTTGAAAAATTCAAAAAGCTATGTGTAGCTATGACCCCCAGGCCCGCCATGGACCCCCCATATGTTCTATGTTAGTTAGGGGGGAGTGTAATATATCAAATTAAAGGTCTTGGTGCCTACCTTGTGGATCCAATGAGAACTAAAACCTGGCCTATAAGACGCGACTTATATGCAGGAGATTACGGTACTTAAAAGTTACATAGTTACCGTGGTTCTCGGACATCAAGTCTTTTCGTTTCTCTTTGGACAGGTATTTAAAAAGCTGCTTGCCCGACACAGCAATGACCACATCTATGGATGACTGAATCTATGAGAGGAATGATCAAATCTATGAGGAGGGGTGAAAATCTTAGAAAGGCTGATCCATACAAAAAGTTCTGAGCGTAATATTCTTGCGTCACAACAAGGGGGTTATCAGAAAAAAAAGTCTACTTTGGATACTATCTCCTCTCTAGTTGATGATATTCTTCACAATAGAAACAATGGTAACATTACACTTGCTGCTTTTATTGATATAAAAAAAGCGTTTGATTCTGTGAATTTTTTAATCCTGTTAAAAAAATTAGAATATGGTATCAGAAATGGAAATTTAACACTAATCGAAAATTATCTATCGCGTAGACAACAGTGTTCAATAGCAAATCATGTTAAATCAACCAAGGTTTTTCTACGCTGTGGAAGACTGTACAGTATTTCCCAAAATGATCCTTACAAGACTCTCCTATTTGCAGACGACTCAGTTTTATATGTTTCAGGCAAATGTTTAGACACACTTTCAACCCAATTAACAATGGCACTAAACAAATTTTACTCATGGGCATCCTCCAATGAACTTACTATGAATGAAACTAAAACGAAAATAATGACCTTTGCATCTACCAAAAAGCTAAAAAATCTTCAAAAACCCAAAATCCTCCTAAATAACAAGCCTTTGATGAATGTCATCTCGTACAAATACCTTGGTGTTATTCTAGATCAGGAGTTAAACTTCAATATGTATGTACGCAATATTATAAAGAGTGTAAGGTATAAATCACTTTTATCATATAAAGTGAGGAAATAAGGATGAACCAGGATGTGAGGTTGCGTATGTATACATCTCAAGTTTTGCCAACTATAGATTATTGTGATGTATTATATTGTGGTGCCAGAGACGCCGAGTTACAGGAACTTCAAAGATTACAAAATAAGTGTTTGAAAACTTGCCTAGATTTGCACATTCTGACACCCACTGACCTTGTTCACAAAACATCCCATGTCCCTAGGTTGGATGATAGGACAAATTGTCATGTAAAGATATTTGCTCATAAAAGGGCTATGCAGGAGAAATATTGTCAGGAGAAAACCAGATTTACTCGGTTCTCTTCAGCCCCAGTTCTAAAATATAGTAAAATCAATTGCAAAGCATATGAGGACAGCCCTAAAGTTGTAAGTGGACAAACATGGAATTCTTTAAATCTAGATTTTAAGGATATGGCCAAAAGTTCATTGTATGAAAAATATAAATGAATTTGTAATATCTGCACGCGGTAGCAATATTGTGTACCTTATCAAATCAAATTGGGTTGCATAATTATCTTTTTTTCTTAATTTTTTTTTAGCGCCTCCCACGCCGCGTAGCGGCGGTACCGTGAAGCGGTACGGGAGTGCGCTATGATGATTGCATTTGCCCCATGTGATGAGGTCTCACAATACAAAATAACAGTGGGAGGTGTTTTTTTACGCAGTCACAATGTCATTTCTTGTTCTATAATGTTGGGTGAGGGTTAAAAGCACATAATATTTACCATGTATTAATTAAGGACAGCAGCTGCTATTCTTCTCCATCGATATTGTTATCTGATTTCCTCTGATGAACTTATTCTTTTGCAAGGTAGCACTAAACAACAGTATTACTGACGGTGTCTATCCTTTTACCATGAATAGCTGGATTATATCTGCTCATCTCCTGGTGTCTGTCTGATGACATTGTAATTTAATCATTTGACGAGTTCATGTGGTACCACTATAATATGTTATATTTTTCATATATAGTTAAAATAACCACACTACCTGCAGTATTTATATGATGTACCAGTATCACAATAATGCAGAATGTTCTATTTTACTCCGACAAGCTATACGTAATATATCATGATGAGAAGTCTCAAGATATTCACTAGCTGAGAGCTGATATGTGATTGTAACGTAAAAAGTGTATTTCTATTATGGCAATAAACAGTTTTGAAACTTTAAAAAAAAGAGGGGGAAAAGCGCTACCAGGGCTTCAGTCCCCTACCCTTCTCGAAGGATAACAAGTGTTCCTTTATTTGCCTGGTCTCATAGGCAGGGCCAGACAAACCACATAATTTGATCACTCAGACATGGTTCACTGAGGGGGAATCCCATGGCAAAAGACACGCATGTAGACCCAGGCCTGCGCATATGGACACCAGGTGCCCACACACTCACCCCAAGCCACAAATTTGTCACCTTTTACGAATCTGGTATGCCCTTTGGTATTATGGAAGGAGATTTCTCCTTTAATGTGGACTCCGAATGAGGTTATTCTGCTCCTTCATGCTCTCAGGAAGGTCCCTATTCCGCAGGGGGATAGGGGGTGGGTCAAAATGGTCCAAAAACCATGACGTCATTCATGGATAGTCCCTCTTCTGAGAGAAACGACCCCAAAATACTAAGTAAGTACCGTAAAACCCCAGTCATAAGCCGACCCCAGTCATAAGCCGGGGGTAGAGTTTGAAGAAATATTATAAGCCGGTTTTGGGGTCAAATTTTAACCATTTTCTCTTTATTCCATAGTAATAAAACCCCGGTCATAAGCTGGGGGTAGACTTTGGAAGAAATTTAGAAGCCGGTTTTGGTCAAAAAAATAGAAAAGAAAATCTGGCTTATGACCGGGGTTTTTACGGTAAGTGTTGTGTCCTACCTGTGGGTTATTTTGCTGTTTGATCTGTAGCCGGATAGCCTCCACCATCTGCACCATTTCTGAGTTTGTACTGCACGTCACAATCCGACTGTCCACCATAGAGCCTGCAACATCAATACTAACATTAATACTACATTAACATGTAGAAATCTGCTGAATTTAAACATATTTGCCCAAAATAATGCAGCGCGTAACTCACTTTTGGTGCATTATAGCAACCTTTCAGGAGGGTATCAACTGTGTGCTACAGCATGGTCCACAAATGCGTCAATGGCGATTAACTCGCAAAAAAATCATGACGATGAAAAGCATTAAAACTTGTTATGGCCTTTAAAGACTTAAATAGACCACATTCCTGCTTCTACTGTGAGGCTGTGCTAGGACATAGGAAATAACCATGCAACTGTAGAGAAAATTATCTAATGCCCTACTAAATCAGTGCTGGGACTGACTGATACGTTGTGTGTTATTGTTCTGGTCCTCTTTTTTTTCTAGCTAAGACTAACTCACCTCATGTATATTATTATTGAGGTAACAAAAAGAAAGTTGGAATAACAATGTCCTCTTGGTCAAGTTAAGAACCAGTACAAGAACGAGAAATGCCATATATGAGATGTAAGCTATATTTGGAAACACATTCCAGCGTGTGTATGCTTATATGTGTCGCAGACTACAGTATATCTAAATCCCTCTATACCAATCTACAGTCACAATACCAGACATAATATTATAGTGGAACCTTTGTAAGTAAGGATAGGACGCCTTTACCAAAAGTATATGCATTTGTGGATCTCTGTTTGTGTGTAGGCGGGGGAGAGGGGTAGGGCCAGCGGATTTAAGTACCTGCATGTCACATTTAAAAGAAATACTCCCCTCCCCATCCCTTAATAAAAAAAAAACAAAACATTTGCTGTACAGAAAGGACTGCCTATCAAATACTGAAGGATCTAACTCTCAGTCTTTCATACACAATTTCTCTCTGACAAAGGACTCTTCAGATATCATACAATATGTCAGGGATGAGAGGTCTGAGAGGAATGATGACAGATGGTACTTTTTCTCCTAATATTCCCACGCTATATCATTATGTTCCTTTGTAACTCTCTTTGGTATCATGAATAAGAGGAGCACAGCAAAGAAGTACCGGTAACTGAGAAAATGAAAATCACTGATAAGACACTAACAATTGTTACAAGCTTATAACTGAGAGGAGGAGGCAAACAGGATGGTGAAAGTGAATCTTCCCCTGTTGTGTAACCTAGTAGGGGCGGGCTGGGTGCCATACTGCCATGGCTTACAAAAACATGTTCAGCCCCTTTTCCAGTATAACAGGTAGGGTTTCTCACATGTTCCCCAAGATCCACTTTTTCTGCCCTTTCCCCCACACTTGTATTACAGTGCCCTGGACACAAGAGGTGACTGGATCCCAGTCTTAGGTAAATAACTCTTTTTTGCTGAGTATGTGGGGCTGTCTTTACCCTCCTCTGTGATATACATGTACCTAGTGGCTATGTAGGGCTTTACTTGGCTTAGGGTTGGTAGAAATGTCTATTTACCCAGGTTGCTTTTGTTTCTCTTCTTCATAAGAATTCTCTGCATGCATGCTTGATGTATTTTTGAGTTTCTAGCATGTCGGCCGCACCAGTGTATAAGCCCCACCCCTGAGGTTGGATTAAGCTGTGAGCCGCACATGGAACCTCAAAATTGCAATTTTAGTACTATTCTATGGAGTCAAATCCTCGCATGTGAGCCATTCAATGAGTTCAAAAAGACTCTTATAAATCACAGTAGGCCTCTTATAAGTCACAGTAGGCCTCGGCGGCCTATATCAGGGTCCCCACCCAAATTCCATTTCCAAATTCCCTGTGTGGCCGATTTTTCAAATTCCCTGTGTTTTCCCTGTGATTTGGCAATATTTTCAAATTCCCTGTTTTTTCCCTGTGTTTCCAGGTTTGTTGTCATTTTCCCCGTTTTCCCTGTTGTTGGGGACCTTGTTATATGCAGGGTTTTGATAATTTCAAAGGTAAGGTTACGGGTGGCCAGGTATCAAATGAGAGGAACGCATTTCCCTGTCTATATAGATAAATCAGCATGTTAGTCAGGTATGTATTTTTAATAACACGTTTTCATTTGTTTTATAAGTCAATAACCCATACCACTTATGAATACAAATGTATTTATAACCTTTCTGATCCCAGATAGACCTTTTGGTCTTATTTTTTTCTTAATTTTAAAATTCATCATAATTTTTGTAAACAATCTCAGATTCCAAAATATATCTAAGCAGTCCTTTCCCTGACGAGGTTTTTTCCCCTATTGTCAACTAAAACTACAAACATCATCGCTCTTATCCTTAGGTAATGCATCATACATGAGCCGTCTGTTGAGATGCAGCTTCTACTTTTGTCCGCCAGATGTCAGCGCATCTAGGGTCAGGGTGCCAGGTGTGTCATGTAATAGTATCCGTCAGATGTTTGTCTAAACACCACAGGGGAACATAAACACCCGTACACAGTCTAGAGGGGACAGTCAACTTGTCATCTTGAGGAAGTTATAGTTCTTTGGTAATGCATAAATCATACCATTTCCAAGTATGGCCTCTTTTAATCTAACTTTTCTTCCATAATTACAATCCTAATAAAGTATACCCATTATTCGTTTCTCAAACCGAAATACCAGTCAAATATCTCATAGCAGTATAGAGATGGTCTGTAACAAATGTGTGTGAGATGCTGTCCACATTCCAACAAGACAAGTAACCTGCCAACTTCTTGTACCTTGGGGCAAAGTTCCACTACCCAGTATCTTAATTACCCATCTATTTTTTCCCCTGATGTTTGATTTTTTAACCATAACTGGTTAGTCTCATTTCGTCTAAGCTATACATTCTTATACGTTGTAATTAATTACTTTACTTAGTCTAAGCCCTCAAGTCCAGTTTCACAGTCTCTCTTCATACCAGGATCAACTCCCTCTTTTGATGTTTTCGCATCAGCTCTACCGAACTTTTAACATATCCTCTCCCTGGTCCATAACTATTACATCTAATTATCATAGAGCCTGAGGGAGAAATGTAAATACACTGTATGAGTGGTGATATATCTCTTTCTCTCTGTGCAGTGCTAACTGTATAAATGTGTGTATTAATGTGAGTGAATGAGTGAGTGAGTGAGTAATAAGAGGTTTAACGCCATTTTGACAGCTAAGGTCATATTCATGGCGAGAACTACATTACACAATTTCAGAGGAATGTGTTGGTGCCCGCGCATATGTGCACCACACACATCAGAGGGGATAGGAAAGAGGAGAAATAGACCCTTTTAAGTGGGCTAGGGAGGCCCCTAATGTACGTCTCCACGTAAGCAGGGTTAACTAAACTGATGTGCACGATATTTATTGTATAAACGTGTTATTTGTAAACCCTCTCTGTTGTAGTGCTCACTGTATAAATGTATATACACAACTGTCATCATGTGTGTGGAGTGATGTATTTGTGTATGTGATATTGTGTACAGCACAAACTGTATAAATGTAACTGTATCAATGTATGTAACTGTTACCCTATGTGCATGTATGTGACATTGTAACTGTCTCCCTATGTGCAGTGCTAACTGTATACATGTATGTGACATTGTAACTGTCTCCCTAGGTGCAGTGTTAACTGTATAAATGTATGTGACATTGTAACTGTCTCCCTATGTGCAGTGCTAACTGTATAAATGTATGTGACATTGTAACTGTTTCCCTATGTGCAGTGCTAACTGTATACATGTATGTGACATTGTAACTGTCTCCCTATGTGCAGTGCTAACTGTATAAATGTATGTGACATTGTAACTGTTTCCCTATGTGCAGTGCTAACTGTATAAATATATGTGACATTGTAACTGTTTCCCTATGTGCAGTGTTAACTGTATACATGTATGTGACATTGTAACTGTCTCCCTATGTGCAGTGCTAACTGCATAAATGTATGTGACATTGTAACTGTCTCCCTATGTGCAGTGCTAACTGTATAAATGCCCTGAGGTTAACTCATGATGTGCACTATAAACAAACAGAGACATACCAACCAACATGACCACCAGGATCCAAATGACAAGGTGCATTAGCCCAAGGCCAAGACACTCAGACCTTTTTGTCATTTGGCCAACATTGTTATGTTTGCCCTTCAGGGGGATAAGCTAGTTAATTTATTTCTTTTACTCTCCTTTTTTCCAACCTAAATGAGCTATTTAGGAAACCAACCGGAACGGGAGATCACACTGAAGAACAAAAAGGTTTGTGTTTTTCCTAGATAATATGGCCACATGACAATGCGTGAGTCACTATTTAGTTGGTAGTATTGGTAGTTTTTGTTACTTACCGGTTAGCTCAAAGGCATGCGAGTAGTTTTCTGAGTCCTCTAATGAGTTCACACTCATCCCACTGAGTGGAAAGTTTCCCTGGAAGAAAAGAAAAGGGACACAATTGAGTTCTAACTCTGTGTTTTAATTCCGGTTACTTACACGATCCGACAATCACCCTGCTAATTTTTAACACAGGAGTTATCAACAAAGGAAACTTTAAAGAACATCTGTAATGTATGGGACAGTTCTCTATTTTTCCTTTCTCCTACCCCCAGTAGTTATCTTTAATGTTTATTCACTTGCACTCCCCCCTATACGTTGGTAAATCCCAATGTATAAGCCCGACCTTATTTGCAGGGTACTATGATATGGTATCGATACAATGGTAGCGAGTAGCTTGTGAGCCTACCTCATATTGGTAGCCGCTCATACGCGTGCTGACCGACAACATGACGAGCACGGAGGGGAAGAGCAATAGGAGTCGCTCTTTCTTTTCACCATTCTCTGATTGTATCCGGACATGTGCTAAGTTCAGCACGTCCCCAAGTTGTGATATATCCTGTAACCAAAGAAACGTAGTCATATTTACTATTATTAACTAAATGGTTTTTTAATGCAATTACCGTAATCTCCCGCGTAGAAGACGCGTTGCCCGTATAGGACGCACCCCAAACTCAGCAGGAGCATTTCCGCGTACAAGACGCACATTATAATGCTGATATTTGTAAATTCAATACATTTCTATAGTAAAATTACCCCTCGTATAAGACACACCCCCAATTTCAATACATCCTATAAGACGCACAAGGCATTTGTTTGGCGTAGAGGACGCGTCTTATACGCGGGAGTTTACGGTATATGGGCTTTGGTCACTATCTATCATACTGCTCAATTGAATTGATAAACTCCTGGAGGGTTGGCAATGGTGCACCAAGGCAGTTCTTGTGAGTTACTTGCTAGCACAGCATTGCGGCCTCAAATAGCCTTTACATGGTTAAAGGTCAACACAAACGTCATACTCATTAATATTATAAAACAAAATTCTGGATATGGTTTGCCCACCGAACATATCGATAAAGACTTGAAAAAAAAAAAAAAAAGATGATGTAGACGATGCTTATCACTTACCGGTCCTTCCCAGCCTTTGATATTACTATTTAATATTTCAAATTCTATTTCCTTTTGTTTGCGAACTTCATTGCAGGATGCCTGTAAAGAATTGTTATAAAAATTAATTGAAACTAAATTAAATCTAGAGTAGCCCTTTGTTAGAGACTACTATCAACTACAGATATATAGCAAGCTTTCACTAGATGCCATGACTAACTAAAATGAAACATTGAATTGAATTTCCAGTTTTAGAATTACTGCGTCTTTCACAAAGCGTTTTACTGTACTTATCAAGATGGTATCAAATACCACAGTACTTACAGCTATGTCTCTATATACACTAATGGCACGCTGTGTGTCCCCGCGGTCAGGGTGACTTTCCTGAAAACATAAAGGCACTAAATTCAGTATAAGGCTCTACATACCAACCCCTTCCATTTTCATCCATTTTCTACATAGATGTCACTTTGGTGAGAAATAGTGGTATTGGGTGTAGGCGGGAATGGAGCTGGTTCTGGCGACTTACACTGATAGGCTAATAGGACATGGTATCCATCATAACAATGCCTTATCAGTGTGTTTTGCCATCTCTGACATCACTAGCGAAATTCAAAATGGTGGACCCACTGGATATGGGTCCAGGCTCCTATATAGCATATGGCACTCCAGAATCGCTTAGTAAATGTTTTACTTATTCGATTTTGCATCAGCTGAATTTGAGCTGGTTTGGCAGAGCAATGCTCCCTCTAGTGGGTATATTGGACACTTTGTTGATTTGACAATAGAGGTCAGCACTGAAAACTGCACTTCAAGTCATTTTACCCAAGTTGCTGCCTTATTACAAAGCAGTTGTTGAGGTCATATCCCAGGCTAGTGACTTAGTTTGCACATACTGATTTGCATTATAGATTTATTATATAATTTTCATCTACCAGGTATAGGCTGTTTATGTAAAACCACTGCCAAACAGATGAAGGGGAATTCTTACAGCTCATAGGATCAATCTGTCCACAGGAGTTGAATAGTATCGAATAATTATGGTCATTACGGTATGTGGTCTTCAAGTCCATGTGTAAAGCTGTACATTAAACCTTTTTTTCACATCAGCTAATGGTCTTTCCAGGGAATAGTTATCTCAAACCATCTAAAGGGTAAGACAAAAGAGGATAAAAAATGTCTTGAGAATGTAATACAGTATGTTACTCACGTCTGTGTGTCTCTCGAGCTCTTTGAGCACGTTGGAGTATTTGTCGAGTCGTGTGAACGGTTTGGACAGGCTGGTAGTCAGCACCATGACACCAGGCGGCGACACCCCCTGACTCTCCATAAACTTACATAACTCCTCTCTGTAAGACATGAATAGCTGCATTTTAACATAGGAATATAATTATACATACCGCCAGGTTAGTGTAGTAACGTTATAACTGCATCTGGGTCAACAAGGTAAAAGGTACCTCTGGGATGGGCCTTACTGATTTTACACTATCATAATAGTCCTTATATAGCGAGTACTAGAAGATGATCAACATATCATGGAGATCTCTTTAAGATGTTCATCTATTGATATACTAACTTTCTTTTAAACACATGTAAGCACTGGGGGGCGGGATTGTGATGGAAACTCGTAAATAAATTGGGTTGAGTATGTCGATATGAATTAAAGAACACTATTTAAGGTGGGAGATAATGTTCCAGTTTTCATCAAAGTAATGACAGCTGCTGTCATACCTTCTTTGTTGTAGAACAGAGACAGCCCGGGGGTGGTTGGCGCAGTACTTGTGGTAGAGCGTCTTTAGTTGAGGCGCAGTCTTCATGAACTCTCCTCCTATCCGCTGGTGGTGCACCGGCAACCTGAATATAAGGCATGATTTTAACTGAATTTTGCTGGACTTAACAGTGGGTTTATTGTACCCTTCATGATGCACTACACCCATGGTAACAGCTATAAATCCAGAGGACACGAGTTGAAACTCAGATCATTACAAAAAGTTGTAACAGCGAGAGTATTTTCAAGAGCAGTGATGGTTTTCAAATCTATGCGGTGAATTGAATTAGAAACCCCGCTCATTAGAACGTCGTGTCACCTAGGCAAGGCTTCTTTTACAATACAAACTGCAGTATTTCAAGCTACACATTTCAGAATTCAAAGGTAACATACTTTGTGCACTCATCCAGGGCAGAGAGCAGGTTCACGTGTAAGGAGTATATCTCCTCCAGGTTTCCGACTAGTTGGGTGTACTCCACACTACTTAATCTGCAACTCAAAGAAAGGAGCAAAATGAGAAAGGGAAAATACTATCCAAAGTATATTAGGACAAAGAGAAATGTATGGAGTCTATGTTATAGACTACTGCTCTAAAGGATTTATAAAATGGAAACACTGATGTTACGTATATTTTCTCAGTATTCTTATTTTCTGCCTTTTGTTTTTTTTCAATAAAATATTTTTGAGTTTATATTCAATACCCTGATATAATGTATAATGCTTAAATATTGTGTTAATATCCAAAATATAATACATACATCTGTCAGATAAATAATGCATGCCTACATATAAGTTTGATATGTATACAGTGCATACTTACATATTTGCAATGTGAAGTGGACGAAGATAAGTTTGTAGTAAGGTGAGCAGCTCAGAGACCAGTGTTCTCTCTGTGTCTATTAGACTTTGTAATACCTGGAAACACAACATAATCCATTAATCTGGGGATATACATAATTAAATGCACGTTAGGCAAATGTTATAACTAGATTCTCTCAGCAAGACAAAGTGACTGTCAGTTATGAAGCACAAATTCATCCTCTGCAAACGTTTAAATCTCTTTTAAACATATTGTTCAATATTTGAGCCAAAAGTACTCTCTCTCTTTTTATTCATAAGAGGATTCACCTCAGCCAAATATCAGGTAAGTCGGTCTACGTCCTACGGTAACCATGGTGACCTATTCAGGTTATATCATTCAATGACACGTGGATGCTGGAGATGGGAAATGAGAGCCTTATCCGTTCAGCTGATTATGATGGTTAGGTAATGCTGGGTATCTCAGTCAGATTAGGATCACCTCATTACAAAAGTCAAAGATATATAGGTTAGTGATATGCCCAACAATCTCTAAAAGTGACAATGAATGCTAACATTCTCTGCAGTACAAACATCCAAATACATGTATACAATTGGATTGCCCCCCCCCCTAATTTTTTCTTTTAATACTTCAGTCCTCATAAATTAGAAATGCAAGAGTCTCGAGCTGAAAGGGGTCATTTCTGTTTCTGTTCAAATAATCAGCATCAACTCTTCAACTGTCCATCTGTGAGGTACAAAAAGATCTATTTTGGCAGTTGTACCGATGCTGCGGAGAAATTCGACCCAGAGTCAAAATGGCATGTGAAACACACATTATGAGCCCCCCCCCCCATTCCCAAGTGTGGCTCCATCTAGTGAGATGTCCACTAACCACGACAGGCTACCATAATGACAACCCCCCTCCCCACCATCAACACACACCACCACCTACCGTATCACACTTACACAAAACCAGCTATGTCGCCTGTCACACTGCTATATTCTAGTAACCTCCTGCCCTGTCCTCTCCTCCCCTACCACCCACCCACCCACCCATCCTCTGAACTCTTATCATCTCTGACTGTATTCACTCTCATGTCTATAGCATATATATATCCGGTAGCTCCCCTTCCATCTCTTATCTCACATCTATTCAATTTAGTTCAGGATCTAACCATATCCCCTACTGGCCCCACCTACTCATCCCACTAAAAAGTGTAATTACTGCACCATCATAATACACTGTAAGCGTCTTCAGTCATAATTCTGTGGTTTTGCTGTCCCTCTTTAATTCTTCTCGCCTAAAACTTATATATGTTCAAGGTATTAAGCTCTCTATTTTAGCTGTTTATTTCTACCCCTACTGTCACTTTTGTAATTTCGTCATGTTAGCCAGTAGCATCAAGGTAGTGTAGAGGTGTGGAGGTGCCGACAGCCGTCCCCCTAGCAGAGCCCCACAAGTGCCCAATGTCCATCTGCAGGCCCTGCCACCAATACCACTACCACGCCTGCCCCATTGGCTGTCATTTTAACGCTGTTATAGCCGGGTGCTCGTAGACTCCCAGGGGAACATGCTTGTATTGACCGAGCAAACCGAGTCACTTTCCATTAAACTATGTTCTAACTGTGAGCTGTTCAACTGGCTCAGTTTAGCGGTGGATTAAGACACGGGGTACAGTGGAGTGTACCACCTCATTTTGTCTATAGAGGCTGTATATATATATATATATATATATATATATATATATATATATATATATATATATGGGCAATTCCTTTTTTTGGGGTCTCAACTTTCAAGCTAAGATGCTACAAGAAAATAGTGGTAAAACAACTAGTTTTCATGCTCACCTCCTGCCTAAGATATCTTAGATAGATCAAACGATTTTTTGCATAATGAGCAATCATGACCTTAAAATAACATGTAATACATAATTTGATGATTAAGGTCCACTATCTTTTCCCTCTGAAGCATTAACTGAAGGCCTTTTAGGTGTAAGATCCGGCAAGAGCATTGTCCACACAATGTTTTGATCCACATAATACATTCCTGAGAGCAAGGTATTTAAGATACATCTTTGGTTATCAGTATGGACAATATATTCTTATAGAACAAATTCCTGGTGATTTTTTAATCACTTACCACTAAAATTAAAGGAGTTATGACTATGTTGCCGGATCTTACAATGCCATTAATTCATTAATATGCTTAAAAAGCCCCAAGATACAAAATTAATGCATTTAGCCTTATCTAATATATTTTGTCTTTATCATTCTACAGCCTAATATGAATGTGTAAGGCATATATAAGCTATGGAAATTGATTCTACATTGACTTGTATTAGATCATACACAAAATAGGGCAGTGTGACATAGCAAAAAGCTTGAATTTTCCTGTATAATTTAAGGTAAAACCACTAAAAATCATCCAAATCTGCTAATCAAAAAAAGCACTTTTAGATCTAGGTGCATGTTACACAATGTTTCTGTTTAATATAGCTCATGTGATGTAGGGAATTAGCTAGTCATGTGTGACAAAAGCATCGAAAGTTGAGACCCCTAAAATGAAAATTGCCCATATATATATATATATATATATATATATATATATATATATATATATATATATATATATATATATATATATATATATATATTATAGATGACGTGAGATGGACTATTTATACTACCGGGTAGAGGCATTTGGCTTCAGTGTAAACTGAGGGGTCGTTTACTTTTAGGTGATATGGACATAGATTACAGTACCATCCATACAGAAAATTTTCAAGATATCTAGAAGTGTAAATACACTGATTATGACAGTTTTATCTCTGTATCTCAGGGAATCATACCTGCAAACTCCAGCCTATAAAAAACTGAGCTCGTAAAACCCACTGTTTTGGAGAATGTGAATATAGGCCAAATATATGTATTTCGGTGTTTTTTTTAAGGTGCCTGTTACCCTAATTTCAGAATTTTACTGAAGACCCCCCCCCAATATAAAGGTTAAAATGAGATCTCATCTGAATGAATCACAAGAATGACCCTGGCGGATCTTAAAAAAAAAAACTGAGAAAACTGAGGAGTTTGCAGGTATGGGGAAATATACAGCAGCAATGTGCATTGCTCGTAACTCGAAAAGAAATAAATCAATAGCCTTGAGCAAGTCTAGCTTGTGGTCTGACATCAGCACTCCCTCACCCAGGTTATTGGCACCACCAAGCCACTATTCGCATAACTCCTGCCAAAACTGCCCTATTCGCACCACATTGCCAAAAAAGGCGGGAAAATTGATACATGGATCAACATCATATACCTTCACCATTGCAGGCAAAAAGCGTCTTATGGCCGCCAACCAACTGACTCTGTAGAATATAGACAATTACTCAAAATTTACAATAGTTGGTACTGAAATACCTTTTCCTGCAGGACCCCTACATCTCCTCCTTTAATGACACTACAAATTCATTAAGTAATTCTGCCTCTTATATATAAAATTTCCATCTTTTTTTAAACTTATTCGCACCACCAAAATGACTGAAAATGAGGGGACCCATAGGTGTCTCCTATAACTCTTTTCGAGTTAATAACACACTGTTTTGCTGCATCATGCTGACAGAAACATTTAGCTATGGTTCACACTTGTGTAGTAGATATCAGAGTCCATAGATATGATCACACTCACCACATTATGGTAAAAGAGCATGCTCTCCCGTTTGTTCATCGGCAAGTCGCGGTCATCCGGTCGACCCGTGGGACTTATAGCACCAGTGCGCCCATCTGAAAAGGAATGTTTGGTTATCTTCAAAGTTTTACGGATTGGAATTCTATTATGGCTTCGAGAAGTGATAATGATGTATGAAATATATATATGACTTTTTTCTTACACATTTCCTCTTGATAAAAGGCACGCAATTTTGAGAATGTCATTCAAATGTTACTTAGCATGCAGAAACATTATGACGTTTGTCTAATATATATGACTTACCTTGTCGGACTTCCTTGACATAGTTACTCGGGAACCAGCCGGTGGTCCCGGCCAACGTCCCTTCCCACCATCCCCCCTCTATGACCTGTGTCACCGTGATGACGTCGCCCTTGACGAAGCACAGCTGAAACATGACGTCACACCCGTCACTCCACCTTATCAGGTCAAACTGTCATTGTTATCAGTAAATGTCGGTTCAGATGCTATTACCTTGCATAGCTTATCAAATTCCTATCCAATTAAGTCATCCCATTTTCCTTCTTTCCAATTTCTCTCCTTTTTTCTTTCATGAAAATGTGTTTGACTCATGTACCTACCAGTACCTACCCGGTAAGTGAATGAGGTACCTTGATCAACATTAAATTTTGGTGACTTTATAAAGTCAAAGTTTTATCTATGAATAAAAATGGTGGACTTGGAATATCAAAATCCATTAAATGACTTTTGATAAAGAGTTTACATTATGAATAAGAACTTTGAAGTTTTTCATTGTTGCCTAGAAGTAATAAAATCGCTTTACAAGCTAATCAACCCTTATAATCCTTCCAATTTTCATTCTCTGATTGTTTCATTACGTATTTCCTCAATTTTCTCCCAAGTCGTCCTTGCCCAATCTCAGAAATCCCCACCCATATCATAGTATAGAGGAAATGGCGCACATTCATGCAATGCACAGACATTACATTGTCTATTACTTGAAAACTCCGATCCAGTCAATGTAAGATAAATGATATCCTATTGGAACGAGATCATGCTTGGTTGAGGACATTATTAAGAGTGAATTGTACATCACAGATGTAATGGCCGAGAGATCGTAGTAGAGATGTGTAATTATGAAGTGATTGAACAAACACTCAGAGACTCTAGGGGACAGAGCTGCAGCGCTGTTAGATGACCTGGGACAATAGCAATTGACTACAGGTACTTAGAGGCACCTAGAGTGGGTGTGGAAGTTATCAGCCCGTCCCAGAACGACCTGGAATAATAGCAATTCACTGGTACACTGGTGCTGGTACACTGGTACACCAGTCTTCGTCATGGTTGACTGATTTCAGTAGCTGATCTATAGTAGAGGACTTTTGGCTGTTTTTGACATGACCTGCTGTCCCCCTCCTACATGATGTATATATGGCCGAGGAGACAAGTCTCTCGGCAAAAAAAATGGCCAATACCATCCATGTGTCATTCTTCATTTATGAGATGTTCAAATCGATATCCCTGATTAGTTCAAGACTCCAAGCAGAGACGTCAATCTCACTGGGCAGTCTTGGTGCTTGACTTAGTCAAGAAAGTGACCCATGTACATTGGTTCTTATGTATTTTGTCGCTATTGTTTAGATATGGCTTCAACCTAACAGAGAGGTCGATCTGCAGCCGAGTGGCCCCAACTACTCGTTACAGAATGTCTGTGCCTCTTAGTCTGTTATGTGTGCTGTCTCAATCAGGCGCCCAAACCCACTGATTGCCTGGCCGAATCAATTAACAGACCTTCTGAGCAATTAACCTCTGATAAATAATCGATAAATAATCAATAATCCCTATTGATTGCTGTTTCCCTTGGTCCAAGGGCAGTCAGTGTGCCGAGATGTTGGCTGAATAGGGAATGACTAGAGGGAATATTTGTTCAGTGGGGATTGTATGGTAGGACAGAGATAGGGTTAGTTAGAATACTGTTATCTATAAAGATAAAGAGTGTAAAGAGATTAGGCCTTCTAAGGTTACGATGATAAAGGATAGGATAGGCTATGACAAGGAAGGGTAAAAAATGTATGACAGCACAGATCAGAAGAAGGTAGCATATGACAGAGAAGGGCAATGGAGGTAGACATGTCATGATATGAATGGGTGGGATAATTAATATATGCTACCAAAGCTCAGGACAAGACATAACATGGTAAGACACGTAAAATAGGATAGAACAGGACTGGTCTAAAAAAGACAGGATATGGTAAGATACGGTAAAATAGGATAGCACAAGACTGGCCAGGACAAGTCAGGATATGGTAAGATACGGTAATACAGGATAGCAAAGGTCAAGACAAGTCATGACATGTTAAGATAGGGTAAAAATAGGATCGCACAGTTCAGGGATATTTGACAGAGTAGGAAAGTATGTGAGTTAATGGAGCTGCTCATACAGCAGTAAGCCAGTACCGGTATAATGAGTAACAGACTGCTTACCTCGTCATTGTTGCTGCCCTTAAAGTTGTACAGGGCCTGTACAATTTTCCCCTGTCCCGTGTCAGCCATACTGATGTCTTCTCATCGTGTCACCACGCGGCATGCGGGCTGCGCCTATGGCATGACTGAAGTAAGGCCGGCCTACAGCGAACAAAAGGGAAACAATAAGACATAAGACAAGTAAATTTAGTAAAAATGGTGCTAAATCTGAAACACGTGATTGGAACAATGTTTAAATCAACGAGGTTCTAATTTGATTAATCTGCTTTTGAAATGGACTTAATCTTCTCTCTCTCTCTTCTTCTTCTTTATTTACGAGTTTAACACCAGCCTAGCCCTAGTTTATTTCACAGAGGAATTTTTCTATTCTGGAGCTGCAGGTTGGTTCCATAGTGTGTTCAAACTACTAATTTGAACCAGTGTGGCGAGATAAGGGCCGAGATAAGCACTGATATGTGCTCTAGGTATGAGTACCTTACACATTAACAATTCCCAGGTGAATTCCAGGGAATTAGCTGAATACTTTAGAGTCCATCTCGCCAGGCAAACATTGGTGGTAGTCATTAGTTTGTACATGTAGAGTATTGTAGAGCGTAGGGCATCTTTTCTCTATGTAGCGACAGGCGCACATACAGCCCAAACAAAGCCTAATGATGGGAACATCGCCACTACCTCATCTACAGCTAGAGCACCCCAGCATCCAGTACATTCAGATCATTAATACACATTCAGGCAGAACACATCTTCTCCTGTGTGCCCAGGAATATGGATATGGCATCCCCGAGACCTTAATGCATTGCCAGGTGCTTTATAATACATGTTCCTCTAGCAGAGCCCATTACACCAGAAGCCTTCCCCTCTGCTACACCTGAGGCGCGCCTAGAGCAAAGTAATCATTTGCCCAGAACCTTTTAGCAGAAAACTGCCATTTCTCAGCCCATTATATTCACTGTTCTGTTAGCTACAACCTACCGGTAAATGAAATTGCATTAAGAGCATTATATTTATCAGAATTGATGTTTTTGTCTTTTTAATTTTTTTCCTCGGGTAAATTGAAGTGATGCATTTCAGTGTGAAAGAAGGCTATAATGAACAGAAATTGATTTCGTCCATTTAGATTTCGTGCAAAGATTGTACCGTAATCTCCCGCATATAAGGCGCAGCTCAGGGAGAGCTGTTTCACGTATAAGGCGCACCTCTAAGGGCAGATTTTTGTTAGTTTAGTACTGTTCTATAGTAAAAAATACCCCCCCTATAAGGCGCACTCCAAACTCAAGGCAATTTACCTCCCACATATAAGACCCAGCAGCATTTTGTTTGGCCTATAAGACGCGCCTTATACGCGGGAGATTACGGTAGGTCTGTTAGGTTTCATTTGAGTTTTGCAGAATTGAATACTGCTCACCAATTAAACACTATAATGATATTAGTAGAAATAAGCACCCAAACCAGGGGAGAAACTAACTAACTTTGATTCCCAACCCACTCTCCTGTCATCATCCCAACTACGCCTATAAAGGTAACACTACACCAGGTAACACCTGAGTAGTACCGGGGGTAGATATCTCACCTGTACGGGGTCTTAGGATACGAGGTACAGCAGTAGAGCAGTAAATACAGCAATGTCATGACGTTTGATATAGGTCCTATTCTAACATGTTAAATCTAAATGTTTCATGATTTAGTTTCAGTTTACATATGAGGCATACAGACAAGATGCAAAGTTCCACCAGTTTTGTGAATGTTGTTAAGTTTTCATTTTTTTTTTTTTCATTTCAATCTATTCATTTATTTTTGAGAAGGCTAGATTTGAATCCTCGATTCGTGTTTCTCATTACCCCCCTCCTTTTTTTTTTATCTAAAACTGAATTGCTAATTTTAAGTCTTCAATACTGACATGATGTTTTAAATAGGCTTTCACTCTGACCTTCTACTACTATCTTTGTCGTGACCCCAGAGCTATGTTTTGCTCTTTTGCACACTGTAATATAGAGGCACTGCCGAGATCCACATCAAGGCTATTTGCTTCCAAGGCCAGACAAAATGACCTCTCTGACACTGTACATTGTAATGGGTTTGCCTAGCTAAACACATTAGCAGGGGTGCGGAGGGATTCCTTTACAAAGGGTAAACCGCCAGTAAGAGGGTTCTGATGGATTGAAGTAGGGTTCTACATGACAGTGCAGCAGTGACTCGTGGATTAGGACCTGGAGGAGAAGGGTCAGCGGGTCAGGAGGTCTGCAGAGGCCAACCAATGTTTTATTTATGCAAGTCAGATATGGAATATGTATCATAAAAGAAATATGAGTATAGACTATGTAGGATTATGGCACACCTGGTCTTGACAGGGAAAGAGGAGGGTCTGTGATTATAAGCTATTCTTTTCCAGCAGTGTAATGTGTCTAATAGTTAATATCTCTGGTCTGCCAATCCTGTACCACTTAGGGTACATCTAATGTTCTGCCTCAACATTCATACATATACTATATATCAGATACACCTGAACATAGGGAAATCCTCACATCTTAAGCTGATGTGAATACTAGAGGCCTGATAAATCCCTGACACCAATATATACAATGCACACAGTACATGGCCAGTGCATCGCACATCCTCAAAATCACCAATACCGCCTGACATCAAAGACCCTGTGTGTGTGTTTTGTGCCATACACCTGGAGGGAGTAGAGCGCTTCCAACAGATGTACCTTCCAGAGCTACTAGCGGTACCTCGATAAGCCCAATGAGATCAAAGCATCACTGATCTAGCCGCTTTGTGTCACCACCAGTAGGGCCCTGCCCGTGTCATCCAGTGCATTCTGCTACTAGAAACACAGCTAGCCTTGCCACCTCCCCATATGGACTTATTCTTATACAATAATTGAAAATTTTAGTGGCTACCTGGCATTAAGAATACTTTTTTGCTCTAAGTTTACAAGTCTGCATTTTTTAAGTAAAGGATATATAAGCAAATGTCCACAACCATGGGATATTTTTACATATATAATGGCGTCATGGGATACCCCAGTCCCACCTCGGGGAATACGACGTAAAAAATTTGCATTTATGTCATGGCTTAGGGGGTTATTTTGCTTTTAAATAAAGAAAAAGAGCTTAGATCTCTTCAGAATCCAAGATGGCAGACACCCATTGAATACGGACACATTGTATTCAATGCCCCCCCATTGAATATGGTGGTTCTAGTACTAATCTATAGTGACGTTCGTATCAGACATAATTATAAATATTTAGAATGTGGAGGGATGTCCGATTGTCGCATATATTTGTTCTCGTCATAACATAGTTGAGCACCATATTCCAGGTACCTGATTAGACTAGGATTGGCATAGTGGCACAGTGAACAGAACATGCAACACTACTTGAGTTTTCCCACCTCACCATTTGTTATTGACAACAATGACTCCGAAATGGAGCTCTGTACATTCTGGACATGCAACAGTTTGCAATTATTGTCACCCAGCTCTTGGTGAGCTCAAAGATCTAGTCACGTTTATGGATACATAAAATGCATAAAGGCAGTGGAGAAGTCTAAATTTGTGAGTAGGAGTAGACACATGCATCTTCCCAGCTTTTACCATGACCATAATCTCCTGCGTATAAGACGCGTCTTATACGCCAAACAAAGGCCATGTGCGTCTTATAGGTTTTCCCCAAGAAGGGGGTGCGTCTTATATGCAGGGTATTTTTACTATAGAACAGTACTGAATTTACAAAATTCACCCTTAAGAGGTGCGTCTTATAAGCGAACCAGCCTTTCCTGAGTTGGGGGTGCGTCTTATACGCGAGAGATTACGGTACAAGGTATAGATGAGAATTTGCTCTCATAAGGGCAGGGCAGAGCTCTAACCTCAGTGGACACGAGTCATAAACAGCTTAATGTGGACTGTGTCTCCATATTTTCGGAAATACATTATCTCCTGCGTATAAGACGCGTCTTATACGCCAAACAAAGGCCATGTGCGTCTTATAGGTTTTCCCCAAGAAGGGGGTGCGTCTTATACGCAGGGTATTTTTACTATAGAACAGTACTGAATTTACAAAATTCACCCTTAAGAGGTGCGTCTTATAAGCGAACCAGCCTTTCCTGAGTTGGGGGTGCGTCTTATACGCGAGAGATTACGGTACAAGGTATAGATGAGAATTTGCTCTCATAAGGGCAGGGCAGAGCTCTAACCTCAGTGGACGCGAGTCATAAACAGCTTAATGTGGACTGTGTCTCCATATTTTCGGAAATACATTTTTTTTTTCTGTAAAATCTTTTTTTTTAAATATTTTTTTATTTCGTTTGCCTCACTTTTCCAGTAAGGACTCCATTGGATGCCAAAAAATTCTATAAAAAAAAAATTCGCTTGCTCGCACCATTTTTGCAAAACCAAAATCCGTAGACCAACTTATTTTTTTGGTGTGGACTTAGGGAGAAATTCGTACTTCACATTCAGCTGCCCATCCCTTCTGCAGACCTGTTGCTCACTCCTTGCAGAGCAACTCACTAACTGGTGAGCTCGTACACAGCTCTTCATGCCTGTTTGTTTACCCCTTGTACTGAACTGCTCATCCCCTGTACTGAGCTACTCATCCCCTGTACTGAGCTGTTTACCCCTTGTACTGAACTGCTTATCCCCTGTACTGAGCTGCTCAGACCCTGTAGAAATACTGGCAGAGCCCCCCCCCCCTCCCTCGCACAAAACAGAGCTGTTGACTTGCTCTGTGCAGCAATTCATCCCATATACATGCTGCTCATTACTTCTGCAAACCTACTCACCCCTTGTATAGAGCTGCTCAACCTTCTATAAAACTTCTAAACCCTGTACAGAGCCACTCACCCCTTTGACAGCTCCATACCCCCGAAATGCTATTTTACTATATTTACAGAGCTCTAGTGCTGTTCACCACACAATATACCATAATCTCCCGCGTAGAAGACGCTCCCCAAACTCACGGTAGGCTGGTTCGCGTAGAGGACGCATCTAACCCCCCTGAATCAATTTGTAAAAAAAAACCCGTACAAGACGCCCCCCCAACTCAGCGGGGGGGGGGGGGGGTTCGCGTATAAGACGCACCCCCCCACCCCCAAAAAATTAAAAGAAATGTTAAGTCTATGCTGTCGTCGGCCCATGCGTCCCTACACCCCGGCAAGCCACACCGCATTGTCAACCTGTTGAGTCTATGCTGTCATCGGCACATGGTCGGCGTCTTCCCCGCCGAGCAAATCTACAGCGACCGGTCTGCCGCGGTGCAGGCTCTATGAGTTCAAGCTGTCATCGGCACACGGTCGGCGTCAAACCTGCCGAGCGCCCGTCGACACACGGTCTGCCGCGCTGCTGGCTATATGAGTTCAAGCTGTCATCGGCACACGGTGTGACGGTCGGCGTCAAACCCGCTGAGCAAATCTACAGCGACCGGGCTGCCGCGCTGCTGGCTATATGAGTTCAAGCATCCATCGGCACACGGTCGGCGTCAAACCCGCCGAGCGCCCGTCGACACCTCCCGGTCTGCCGCGCTGCTGGCTATATGAGTTCAAGCTGTCATCGGCACACGGTCGGCGTCAAACCCGCCGAGCAAATCTACACCGACCGGGCTGCCGAATTGCTGGCTATATGAGTTCAAGCTGTCATCGGCGCATGGTGGGCCTTATCCCCGGCGAGCGCGTCGACACCTCCCGGTCTGCCACGGTGCTGGCGCTATGAGTTCAAGCTGTCATCGGCACATTTTCCCAAATGAGATGTTGGAAAACCCCGCGTATAAGACGCACCCCCAACTTGAAGAAATCCTATAAGACGCACAAGGCATTTGTTTGGCGTAGAGGACGCGTCTTATACGCGGGAGATTACGGTACAGGGCTGTTTACAACCTGTACCGTGTTGCTTACCCCCTTCGCATGTCCTTTACTAATTATCCTCTGTGCAGTGCTCTTCATGCTTGTAATATCAGTGGCAGTGATCCCTCTGCTAATCATCTGTACAGAGCTGCTCACTCCCTGTACAGAACTGCTAATATGTATGCGCAGGACTGTCCATAACCTGAGCTGTTCAGGTCTTGTACTTAGCTGCTCATCCCACGTGCAGAACTGCTTTTATTTTATGTGAATAACTTCTTCCCATAGAGATAGCATTGCAGGGCCGATCCGCACACCCCCAGTGGCATAACGTGTGCCGATCCACCACAGCGGCCGATCCACCACTGCAGCCTCGTTCTGGGTGCATGTAAACATTCAAAATGGCGGACCGGCGCTCGTACGGGGAACTATGGTAATGGATTTTGCTAATTTTCAGTTAATTAAACACTCTAAAAACATAAAATAAATATAGAACTAACCTCCCCTGGTGTCCTCGGTGGACGATCCACCCCTCGGGAGTTGTCTCCCCCTAGGGCGTTAGCCCGAGGGGGAGACAACTCCGTTGTGGTGGATCGACCACCTTGTACACCACGGTCGTTTAGTTCTATCTATATATGCATGTACATGCAGATCTTTCACAATCTGAGCTATTCACCTCTTTTACTGAGCTGCTCACCCTACTCACATGTACAGCTCCCATTGCACCCAGGTCTGTAATTATAGAGCCCACTCACTGTGCAGTTCTATCATCTACTTACAAATCAATCCTCGCTCAGTCAAACTCTGACCATCAAAGCTACTTATATCTTGCTCAGAGCTGTTTACATCTTTCTCTGAGGTGTTCAGGGCCCACTCAGGCCTGCTGAAGTCCTAATTCTATGAATCGGGTGTCAACTCTCACCGGGGAGCACGTCTGGTCAGTGCTTATGGCCATTTTACGACAGCATTAAACCGTAACTACAGCCTTTGAGTGCAAGGCCAGCACCTGTATCGCTCTGCGAGTTCATTTTTTCCACCTTGCTGAATACGCTTACTGAAGGGGAATGTGTTTGGGAAATAGCACAAAGGTATACTGTTGCTGTACAAAAAGAGATCTACTTACAACTAATGAGAATTCAGCTTAGAGGGCAGCTCTTGGCTCTTGCTCTTGTGCTTAGTGTTATTTGGTCAATTTAGAAGAGCTGCTCATCTTCTCTACACACAATACTGCTGGAAGTGCGTTGCAAATTCTATAGGTCTATAAAGCTTAGGGCGACCCACTTAATAGAAGCTGGGGTTGGCAATGTATACAGTAAGGTGTAGATCTGCTCTCTAAGTTTTCTGTATTCGTTATCAGACAAAGAGAGGGAAATTGTGTGAATGAGAGATTTGGTTGGGCACTGATGTACGGACCATCCAAATTCAATTTAGAGTCATTGAAGAGACACCTTGTAGAGCAAATTCAGTGGACTATTTGAGGATACCAGTAGTTTTTGTTTTGTTTCTTCAAGCCTTGGGAGAGCCTAAGTTTTTGTAAGTAATTGTGAAAATCATCATCAGGTCTCTGTCGCTAAGTCATTCTTTTTTCAGTGGGCTGAAAAGTGGGTCTACTTTTCATTTACAAATTACATGACTTGTGTAGATCGATCGAAGCACGAATGTAGTTGGGTGTACAATTACTTTTTATTTTGTTGCACACTCCTTTCTTTTTAAACCCTACTCAACATAAGAAAGTAAAAAAGCCAAGAATTTCAACATGGATTGAAAACTGCGGAACCCACATTATCTTCATGTATAACTATATCAAAATGCACACCTACAATATAAATTTTGCACAAGGCTGTTCCTACAAAAGGCATATTATCTACCACTGGCACTGCATACACACCTGAAGGTCAGAGTATAACCCAGGCACTCTCCACTATGCTAGACCAACAATTTATGATTGCCAAGGTTACAATATGAGATTTTAATGTGCAGTTAGATTGCCGATACGGGTCTATTTGGGGAGAATCCTGATCCCGATCAGCCTGCCGCTGTGCCCTGGCCGAGTCAGACACTGACAGGCACCAGTTTATGTCGGTGATTTACTACCTGGCAAGGGCTTTTTAATACTTTGTTCAGACCTTAGGTTGCTAGTTATTTCATTGCAAAAAAGAATGTGCATAGGCATCACAGCTCATGGTAATTATATTCTCATTGACGGCCCTAGAGTCAGTGACCGATTGATTAACACGCTTACTTGTTTCACTGAAACTTTGAAGTGAGGAGAAAATAATTTTTAATACTTTTCGAATAAAACAGGCAGGTATAAATCCTACTGGTAAACTCAATAGTAAGTAACCAGGACAAAGTGGCCCACACAGATTAACCTCTGGGACTACCATAATCTCCCGCATATAAGACGCGCTGCGCGTATAAGACGCACCCCCAACTCAGCACATGCATTTTCGCGTATAAGACGCACATTTTAATGCTTAATTTTGTAAATCCAGTACTGTTCTATAGTAAAATTACCCCTCGTATAAGACGCACCCCCAACTTCAGAAAATCCTATAAGACCCCCCAGCATTTTGTTTGGCGTAGAGGACGCGTCTTATACGCGGGAGATTACGGTAAGTAACTTTCCCAATTCTCTGGTCCTGCATGTCCATGTAGTACCACTGAAACCTTCATTCTGCAGACTAATTTCTGAATACAGGTTAGCACTTACCCAGATGACATTAGCTCTTATTATCCTGAGAGTCGTTCTTCTGGTCAAATAAGACTGATTTATGCTGATCCTCTCTAGATGATCTGCACAAATTGCTTCTGTAGATTTTATATGGATCTTAACCCCATCTTAAAGCATCACCTGCTTGGTAAGGGGAAACATTTGCAATGCTACTGAATGAGTCGATGAGCATCAATAGCAAAACAAGGTCAGAGGCGAGCTACTCAGTACCTGTGCATTTATATGGTTTCCATGGTAACATTGTGCGTCAAACAAGCTTCGATTCTCATTCAATTGGAAATATCATATTTCTGGCAGTGAAGCCCATCTGAAGGAAGATTGCTGCAATGAGTGATCAAATGGGTTCATGGAAATATTATTTTCGACCTGGAGCACATGGTATGAGACTTCTTCCATTGCACTAGGAATATTTTTTTGTTAAATTCATATTCAATATTTATCTAAATGTTCATTAAGCCCCTCTATTTGGCTATTTATAGATGCAGGTGTCACTTGATTGAGGATGAAATATTAGTAAACAGCATTGGCGGGATCCGTTTACAAAATGGGACGTGAAATATAGATACCCTCTTATCAGATTAGAGCAAATGAGTGGCTTGTCTTGAACCAGGGATCATGTGCTCAGGAGGTGTTGCTCTAACTAGCATGAGTAGGCAGTTTAGTTTGTAGGAACAGAATAAAACATGGACCTTTGACATTCATAACTGCATTGGCTGGTTCTGTGTCCTCCCTGGCTGTTACCGCCTGAAGGGTCATCCAGGTCTCTCTACAAATATGGAGCTCTCTACAGAGTCTGAATTGAGCTGCTGAACTACTATACTCACTTGTCACCAACATTATAGATTTTATTGTGCATTACCTCATGAGCAGCTCAATACACGCGCAGCATCTAAGCATAGAAGCGAAATTCATCATTGGAATTAATTAATCTACTATTGCTCTGTGTATGTGTGAAAGAATTCTGGTGTCTAAGATAGTGCGCACAGTAAACACATCGCCACCTCAGTGCAACAAGGTTGTAACTGACATTTTGGCAAAATTGAGTTTTCTTCTGTTTTAACATCTATGGACCCTTATCTACCTTCTTCTGTAAAAATATTGATGCTCTGTCTATGCATCTACAGGCTCCAATACAATAAGGTTGTGTCAACGGTGTTCTATAGTAACTGCAACCCTTCTTTTGCCTCTCCTGCAAAACTTGAAATATGCAGATACAACCTAGTTGCACTGAGGCGACGACATGTATACATTTATTACTCAGTTTCCCCATACAAGATCGTATTGATATCATGAAAAATTGCCTATTGTATATACCCCTGGCAGGACAAAACAAATAACCAAGCCGACCATATAAATGTCTTGTTTTATGGACACTTCCACCAAATCAACTAATGGAGGCAGCTGGGGAAAATGAGAACCATAGGCTAGTGGACATCAAATGGCTTCCTCATCTGGTCCCCACTGTATAGACTCTCCAGTGTAGGTTAATCACTGCCCTGGAGGACAACAATGACTTGTAGGTTCTCTCTGGACTGGGTGACCATTCTTAAGGGCCTCGATCGTATTGCTTCAATGCACTTTGGTCAGCTGACTTATGACCTTTTTGGTTTCATATAGCCACGATGAGGATTCCAAAACATGGATACAATGTTCTTTTGGTGTATCCTAAATAACCCAAAGCATTGAGGCATGACGCAATCCGTTAGGGGTTAAATGTGGCTGGGTGCCTACAGTACCACACAATAGGAGTATGTACATATGAGTAGAACCCCGGGAGTAGAACACTACACCAGGTGAAATCATGAATGAAACATAGGTTATACTTATTGATAGGTCATATTTAGCCATTTAAGTATCACATATGTGACCCATCCTGACAAAATGGTACTGAAGTCGCACATTTAGAAGCCTAGATATGGCCATTTCAAGTTGCATAGTATCAAAAATAGTAAAACTTTCGAAATTGGCATTTTAACATTTTTCTAACATATGGTTATTAGTCTTTTAGAATCCTTGCTTCCTAAACTGAATTTAGGCCCCAAATGCCTAAAAACACAGCTATAGCTTTTGTAGTTATATAGATTTGCATAGGGATTATATAGGATTTATAAATTATTACATGTTTAATATATTAATTATCTCAGTTTAATCTTTAATTAAGTGATCTGACTATGTTAACTGCTAGAATATCCACAGACAGCAACCTGGTTCAAATATGCAAGTGCTATATATCAAATGAAAGCTCTTGATGAGCTGGAAATGAATATGGTAATATCTCAACATTTTCTATGTGCGACTTCCGAACCATTTTGTAAGGATAGGTCACATATTGTATTGTTGGATCCAAATTTCTGTCATATCCCTTGGCTGGTAACTCACTTGCGCGGAATCCATGTTTCATGCTAAACCTAGCAGTTAAATGATACACCCATTAAAGATGCAATTTCAGCTAAAACGACTCTTTAGTAAGTAATCAATAAAGTATGAAGTGGTCACTGATACACATTTCCCTATTAGATGACATGCATCATTTTGATGTAAAGGCTCCCTGAATGTGTATACAGAAGACATCTTGATGTAGAATAGTTCTTTGTCATGGCAGGAAATATTTTCACAAGTTAAGTGAGCTGATAGATGATACCAAAAGAGGGCTCCACCGTCTGACCACTGTGATGATTACCACTGGTCAGTACACAGTCTCGCCCGGTTGGGATTCTACCGTAATCTCTCGCGTAGAAGGCGCATCTTTTACACCAAACAAAATGTTGCTGGGTCTTATACGTGGGAGGGACATTGCCTTGACTTTGGGGTGCCCCTTATGGGGGGGGTATTTTTACTATAGAACAGTACTAAACTGACAAAAATCCGCCCTCAGAGGTGCACCTTATATGTGAAACAAACCTCCCTGAGTTGGGGGTGCACCTAATAGGTGAGCTGTGCCTTATACGCGAGAGATTACAGTAGGGAATAACTCTCTCGTGTATGGGGATGATGGTCCCCATTTTCTGGGGAAAATTACTACGTGAGGTACCTGCCTACAAACAAGCACTACAGCAACCAGCGGAAAAAAACTTCTTTTACCCACAAACGCTAGGTGCTAGAGACGACTCACACTAGTGGTCGAGCTGGGGCCAGATTGGTCAGTACATAGAGAATGTGCATGTGTTGCATCAATTAGCAACCAGGTGCCCTCATTGTGCCACCAACTACCCATGCAGAGGTTGTTATGTTATCCAGTGGATGAGAGCCGACCTACAATAAAAATTATCATGTAGTCAGATGCATATTTCATACTGAAATACACTGCATAATGTTTTAAAACTTGGGGAGGATTAATAGGAAGGTATGAGTCATTCAAACATGTCAGGACTCAAGAATTTTAGTTGGGATACAATCTTTAAATGTTGGCCAGTCACTCACTATCATTGTATTGCTGTACCCTGACATCACTGTGATGCAGCCTTAACCACTAAGGCAGTGAGTTGTTAAATGATGCATGAACACAAGTAATACACCATTTAAGGATTCATGGCTTAATTAACCTGGAGTTGTTCTGCAGTGTGGATCTTAACCGGCATCTAATCTGTGGCGCTGATGCTCAATATAACCCATGCCTAGAACTACTGATATCACAAATACAAATAGGATAGTTGCCATTGAAATTCCCAGGTGATTTATTTGAGGTACTAGGAGCCTATAAAATGGCAGTGTTGAAGGAGCAGGCGAATATGCACAACTTTTTTAAACCAAAACTGTTTTTCACATGTATACCTATACCTTTATAAATGGGACAGGAGAGTTACTAGAGATTTTCCGCCAGATGATAGGCTTTATGATATATCTATACATGTATACACTAAATGACCACCATCTTTAAGTCACTAGTAGATCTGTTGGCGGTTGCTGTCTGGTGTAAATGGTTATGAGTGGCCACTATACAGCATTATCCTGGCATTAGGTCCAATGGCTGTACCAGGCCCATCAGACATCAGCAACAGGGCTCTGGAACAGAGGCCAGGCTCATTAGGTGGAGCAGCGAGTAAATCCTGCATGTGTCCAGCTGGCCTATGTCCCGATAACCAGACATGCAGGTCGTGCATGAGGCAACTACCCCCAACCGGCCCTCAGACAATGTACCGCATCTATGCCCTTTTTAGGCCCCCTAAGGACTCCAAATCAAAAGCTCAGGCCAAAAAATTGTTAGCTGAAACAAGAAATTTAATTTTTTTTGCCTCGCTTTTTCGTCATGATACACAGATGCAGCGCTGTATTTGTGCATCATGTACTAAGGCCACACCAAAAAAATAAGTTGGTCTACGGATCGCCCTCCCCACATTTTCGGAAATACAAATTTTTCTTATTTCGCTCGCTTCAGTTTCTACAATTTTCTCTTTGTGATGTTTGGCAAAATTAAAAAAAAAAAAAAAAAATTGTGCACTCGCCTCAATTTCCCAGCAAGGAATCCATTGGACGCCAAAAAATTCTTAAAAAAAAAAAATTCGCTCGCTCGCACCATTTTTTCAAAACCAAAATCCGTGGACCAACTTATTTTTTTGGTGTGGCATGCTGTATCCCTAAGACTTAGAGGGTGTGGCATGCTGTATCCCTAAGACTTAGAGGATCAAGGGGTCCACCTCATACCAAGTTCCCATCTATAGCCACTTATCATCATCTACAGGATACATATAGTCCACTCTTTTCATGAAATCTTCGATTACATGCTATAAACAAACTCTCCTAACCTTGACAACTTTCAGCTATCGGTTGCAAACTGGAAAGTGCTGACAAATACAAAAATCTCCTCTAAATTTACTGCATTATCTTTCTATCAAAGGACGCCGAGAACTGGGCTGCGGACATATTGTACCCTTTGGGGGTAGCCTAAGGGGCAGACAAAAAGCGCTCATTACCCGGCCGGGGAATAATTTACTGTAAATGGTAGAGGTAGCGTCTACAAATGTCAAGTTCTGTATCAAATAAGGCCCCTTGTGACTTCTGACCTATTGAACTGCATTAGGGAGTCAGTGCCACGCTGCCCTCTGGGGTTTTTATGTGATATGTGGGAGAAATGTCGTCTGCACAAACCTATAATGGCCCTATAATGGCTTACTATGCCAAATATATCTCCACTTATTATGTATGTTGCCTTATCATTGCAATAATTATGTAATTTTGTCTAATGGATTCCTTGCTGGAAAAGTGAGGCGAGCGAAAAAATTTTATTTAAAAAAAATTTGCCAAACATCACAAAGAGAAAACTTTTAGAAAGTGAAGCGAGCGAAATCCGTAGAAATATTTGTATTTCCGAAAATATGGAGAGGGAAATCCGTAGACCAACTTATTTTTTTTTTTGGTCTGGCCTAAGGAAAGGTATAGCATTAAGGTGGTTGAATGGGTAGGACAAATAGAAAAGATCTGACCACTTAGAGCAAATATCCGCTGATAGAAAATAGGATAACATACAACTATGAAATTGCAACACATAAAGGTCTAAACTTGTTGATATTTGAAAGGAATATGTCACTGATGAATTCTCATCCTCTTTTTCGGTTCCTTTCATGGACCTTTCAAAAGATTTCCTTAGAATCAGCTTCGTTCTTGATTTATCTCCATGTTGATACTTTTTTCCTTCTCAACACTTTTTTGTAGCCTTCAATTGGTCTCTTTCTGTCTACATCATGGCCCACCACATCTTCCCATGCCCCCCTCAGCACGCAGCTTTACCTGATCGTTACCAGGTGGCGTTTGTGTAGCCCACGCATGCGTGAAGTGAATCAGACCAGCCGCTGGTTGCCTGCCTGCTGTTATCCCTCACCATTGATGCTCGCCGAGCACCAGCGGTCCAGCCTGGTGTCGTCTGCTCGCCAATCAATGGAGGAAATTCAACAAGCACTCCTACTATACTAGCACGTTAAAATGCCAACAAAAATCTCAATACATATTCTGTGGGGTGGGATCACCTTTGTTTGGCAATCATTCAATACATGAATGCCATATCCATGTAACCCCCAAGTCCTTTCAGTCTAAGGCATCTGATATCAATAGCCCATTTCAACATTAGATTTATTGCAATACATTGATTTCATATCACCTCCATTAATCCCGACCTACACTGTATTTCATAAATATTTCATATCATGTCTGCTGAGCTTCTTGGTAGACCAAAATGAGGGTATGTAATCATGGCATAACTGATGTGACATTGAAATCATAATTACACCCCTTAACATGACATCACGATCAAGGCCTACTGATGACTGATATTAACAAGTGTGTTTTACGTGTATTTATACACCAGACACAGGGTCTCCTGACTTGTAGGCTTGATATGAGTCATGGCTTCACAATTCAATTATTCACTATTCACCAGTGGCCATGATGGTTTTGCTGGATGGGGAGATGATAAAATATGTATTCTAGATGAGCCCCTAATATGTTAACAGGAAAATACCCCCAACACATTCTGACTCTGGCTCATAACATGCTAGAAAACTTGATAAACTTAACCATTCTTATAGGTTATTCAGGATTGGCCAAAGGCTTACTACCGTAGATTTTTTCCTTATTTTCCTGTTGGGAGGGGAAGTAATATGGGTTACCATGAAGGGTCATTAACTTTGATTTTGTAGGTCAAATGAGGTCAGAACAGGGTCAGGTTGGGCACCGAGACTCTGTGCAGCTACCCTTTGAGCAGGTGTTTAGGGTAACAATAGACAGGGACAAAAGGGCAGGATGTACGCGATACCCATTATCTACTACCCCGGTACATATTTTCACATTTTCTTATTTGTAACACCTTCCCTTCTTATGAAGATAACGCACATTTTTAAAGTTCTAAATGTATATTTCAACTGATTCATTTGGAACAGTATTCGAAAAAACAACTTAAACACATGCATGGGTCTATTACATCGTTTTCCAATTTAATAGTGTTTAAATAATGTAATATAAAAAAAATATATTATTTAACATGTAGATCTATGTAAAAACAGTATGAATTCAACAAATGTATTAAACGAGGCATACAAATAAGACCTCTCCACTGCTCCCATTGCCAACTACCATGATAAAGGCACAATACCAGTGAAAGGCCACATACAGCATGGCCTCATTGGATGACAATGCTGAATATGCCGACTATTCCCATATATAACCTATATGTAATAGACTGGTGGAAATAGTGGGACCATATGCACATTTCATTTACCGAGTGGTAATACTGCCAACTCTGAAAAGAGTAGCATAGTAGGGTACTACGTCACAATGAATGTTTGGGTATAGCAATGTAAAGGGTGTTAATGACAGATATGCCACCCTCTTGTTTAGAATTAAGAATGGTAAGTCTCAGCCATATATCTAATTGATTACAGCTTTATGAGTACATATAGTAGAATAGACCGGGAAATCCTTCAAAAGTAGGAGGAGTATAAAATCTGTACTTGAGGTAACTTATAGGGTAAATGGTAGGGATGTCATTGACATCCACTTTTTTCCGATGGCGTGGAAGGTGTTACAAATAAGAAAATATGTACCGGGAAAAAAATTATCGCGATTTTTATTCTCAATATCGCGATTTATTGTGCTATTTAGATATATTGAAATAGAGTATTCAAGTACAAAAATATTGGCACCAATAGGTATATAGTGGATTTGGGGGGGGGGGGAATTCTTTCATAGATGGGTCAAGTTACTGCCTCAGCTATAGCGAGTTATAAGAATGGTTAAAAAAAAGAACATATGAAAACATGAAAAGGAAGGTATATACTCTTCCTAATATTTTGGCAAAAGAAATCTCATGTCTGTACTTATAAGTATCCTAACACTAATTAGGGACATCCCCTCCCGTTATTCTATTAGATTGTTAGGCAAGGATTGTTGGGGGGATATAAATATCTGAAATCTTTTAGTTGAAATATTTCTAAGAAGTAGAGTACAGGACAGTTGTTGAATTAAATACATCATCAGAAGTAACAGTAAATTGGGTAATATCCATCCCATCGAATTTCTGTTGTTGTAAGCTTTAATCTGATACCAAGTATGCCTATATGTATCTGTTCTGTCCAAGGGTTTGGCAAGAGAAGTATATAAATTTAAGAAAGTAGGTCATAAATATCGATATAATGATAATGTCGATACGATATTCAGCATCACAATATTGCCGATATTTAGATATTGTGAATATCGATGACATCCCCAGTAAATGGCACTGTCATGCAGTGTTGTGTCATTTTAGCTCGGTTCTTACTGACTGCTGCTTCTCAAGTTAGGCAGTTTATATGATCCCAGCTCAATTCTACATTGTTAAAATGTATCAAATACAAATCAGCCAGGGCCTTGTGAGCCATTGATACGTGTATACGCCAGCATTGCAGGTTTAAGATTGCTATTACCGGTAACAATGTCTTTAATGTCAATTAAAAAGGGAAATCTTCCTCAAGGCTCATTATCTCTATCTGTGCCAATCAAGCAAGATGAGTATGGGGTTTAATTGGACCGAGGGATGGAATACACCTGTTGAACACTCAATGTTATGAGGCACACTGTAAGAGTAGGTTCATGTCTGCAATACACCATAAATATAAACCATACTATCCACATGTTACCAGGTTATCAATCCTGACCCAGAAGGTGGGTGAGGGGTGGGTGCATGGGTGCCAGTATCACCCTATACCTGGTATTCGTGTGAAGGCCGTTTATGATGCATACACCACAACCCCGTGGTGTTACAATACTCTGTCCAGAGCTAAGGTTGTGGTCTAAAGGCTCAAATTCAGTGGAAAGGAAAGCCTCTGCCATTACTGCTCGATAGCTACGCCAATACTGGGTAGTTGATGTATCATAAATAAAAAAAAGTTGTTCCTCCCTCCTGGGCCTGAAAAATAAACCCACTCCCTGGACAGGAAACGAAAGTCTTTTTTTAATGGGGGCCTTGTATATCCTAAAATAAAAATTAGGTCTGGCAGTATTAAAAGGATCACAAAGTGGCACTGCTGAATTAAACCTTTGAAGTTAAATAACAACATAAAACCTAGAAACATCTTCCAGGATAACCTCCCGCCCCCCTCAGCCACACTTAAAAAAAAAAATAACATCCACGTCTACTTTTTACTTCTGACCCGGGTTTCTGACAAATCGAATCCGGGACTAAGAAATTCATGGAACATGTCTTGTTCTGGGAGTGGCCTAGGTAAATAGCATTCCTTCGACTATTCCAAACTGTACCCGCTAAGTCTGTACAAGGTATGAGTGTGCATGGGAGTGGCCAGTATCGGCCTGCCTCATGGGTGTGCAAGTGGCCGAGAGGAAGATGGTGCTAGCGATGGTGATGTGGTGGACTAGGAGTCCAGAAAATTTCACACTTATATTGCCACCTAGTTAGACACCCAGTCCAGTGAACATTCTCCTCACACTTTTCTTCTATCAAATCTGGCCAAGTTTATTATGTTTTGTGTTTGCCCCCCCCCCCCGTGTTTGATTTGAACTTACTTGACCAAATGACAAAGTCAGAGTGATGCTTCTACGACTACATCATGGATTTCACTTATCTTGACCATCCTCGTGAATGTCATATATCCTCCAGTATTATAATGCTAGATGCAGCTTTTACGATGTTCCTTACCGTAATCTCCCGCATATAAGGCGCAGCCCGCGTATAAGGCGCAACTAGAGTTTTGGAAAATTCTCAAAAAAATGAAAAATTCATAACTTTGGTTCTACTGAATGAATTTCTAAAATTAAAAAATCTATGTGTAGTTGGGCCACCCCAGACCCTCCTGGGCCCCCTTATGTCCTATTATGACCAAGGGGGCATGTAAGATATCAAAAGAAAGGTCTTGGTGTCCCCCTTGTGGACCCAATGAGAACTATAACCCCCGTATAAGACGCGCCTTATACGCGGGAGATTACGGTAATAGGTTAGGATGTGGCCTATATGTGAGGTACGTACAATAGTTCATACATGGATGATCTGTATTCTGTACTCCCGCTATTTAATACAGTAACAATTTTCTGGGTATTAGTTAAATAGATATAGATTCATATGTCAAAACCAAGGCTGACCCCCCCCCCCCCACACACACACCTGACTGGTTTTAAGACACTTACCTATGATATACTGTACTTGTTATACGTACCCTATGTAGACTGCACCACCCTAAGGTCACACTCTAACATTGTACTCGTATTACCCCTATCAATAAATACCAGGGTATCCTCTGAACTCAGTCACAGCAGTTAGCTTCCTTGATAGCACCCGCATGTACCGGTATATTGGTATGTTCTACAATGACTCATTGTTACATATGTAACATGGACATCGTGTGTAATAGCATGGGGCATTAATTTTACATGTTGCAGATACTGGAGATGTACAGGTAGTTGTTGAACCACAAATTCACATGCAATTCTTTGATACTGCCCCGCGTGTGCATGCACACATGTGTTTTCATTTCCTGATGTAAATATGTAAAAGCGCAATTCTTTTAATCTATCCCATTGGTGATTCTTTTTCTCTTTTTCAATGTCATTAACAGCCCCCCCCCCTGCCAATTATCACTGCCAAAGAGGGAATGAGTATGGGGAATCTGGTGGGAGAGGGTTGAAAGCCCTCAAAGCCCCCCTTTAATATCAGAGCTTAGGTAAAGACTATGCACCACCTTCATAACTACAATTCTGGATCACCTAATCCCATTATCACTGTGGCACCAACTGTTACTTGACACTAAATAAATCCATTCAAGCCTGAAGGTATGCCTTGAGCAGTGAACTGGGTGATAAATCTCATCAGTCATTATGTAACAAGCCCTGGAGGGCCCTGGAGCTGGCACCCTTTTACCCCCTGTCTCCCTGAATACATCAATGATCAGGATTTGGGTGGGTCCTAGAAGATACAAGCTCCATGTCATCCTTCCTTGTTGGGATGTAATCACTGCTGATGTAATTCAGGGGGACCAGCGCAACCCCCATTCAGGCCCCACGTAATACACACTGGCCATACCCAAGTATCACCCCCCCCCCCACTCCCCAGGCCCAACTAACTCTCTGTAGGTCTAATCACAGATATGGCCAAGGATCCAGGGGTAGGCCATGGTGGCAACATGTATTGATGATTGCTAAGCGATTGTAAGCATGTGTCTATAGGACGTAGTGCTACCATGCTCTCCCGCATATATAAGCCACACCAAATTAAAAAAGTTGGTCTATCAGGGATGTAAGTCTTCAGGTTTTATCAGGATTTCCTGATTTCTGAAAATTTTGAATGACATGTATTTTCCTTATTTGAGTGGTAAGGAGGGCTGTTTGGAAAAATAGAAGGCTTTTATATCAAGTAAATGTATGGCTTCCTGATTTTTGCTCATGACTGACTTACATCCCTGGAAATATTGATTATTGTCGCCAATTTCAATGCCATTGTCGCCATTTTTCGACTACATGGCGACAGCTGCCCAGCCCTGCGGCTATAACTGATAACAGCTATCAGATGGGTACCAACTGCCCCCCCCCCCCGTGAGAGGACCGCATAGGATTATTTCATTGGCTGATAATTAAACCAGCTAAGTCTGTATACTGATGTGACTTGGGGAGATGGGATGGCATTCAAATATCTGAGAAATTTTTTTAAATTTTCACTGTCATAAGATGCATTCTGGTGACATCTGGGAATAATTTCATAACTTTGCTTCTAGTAGGACTATTTGAAAAATTCTTGCAGTTTTGGAAAGCCCAGAATGTGGAGAATGCGTGAGAATGCTTAAGGCATGCGTGAGGGCGTGAGAAAGGGTCAAAATGCGTGATTGTCACGCCAATTGCACGAGAGTTGGCAACTCTGATAACATCAGGTTTAATTGGGCTGTTCACATTGGGAAAGCCTCCACCCAGCTTGCATTATTAATGACTCTCTCAGTGGCACTAATTAACACTTCTCTCCGTGTATACGATTACATAATGTGACTACCAATATTCTCATTTTATGATAGCCAGGATGATGAAAGGAAATGCCAACTTGGCATTGCTCTCTGGGTCATTTAAAACATTGTGGGCGGCTCCATCTAACTACCAAAGATTGACTTGGTTAAATCAAGGCTATAAAAGTATAATTGGGGATCAGTGGGTTCATTGATTAGGCAAACACTGGCATTTCGTGATGAGTGTACACCAAGGAGGAGTACTCCCAGGTTACGCCAGGCACATGAACTACCTGTAAGGAACCGCGTAATGGCATAAAGGGGGGGGGGGGTTGAATTTCACAAAGAAAGAAAAATCATCATTTAAGGCTATCAGATGGGACTACATGTATAATGTACATAATCAGTTGCCGATAAGACTGTTACATTTATACTCTATTACCGTAATCTCCCACATATAACGCGCACCTCACACCTGAATCGGTGCACCCTGAATTGAAGGAAATTCTGTATTAAAGGGGCATGTGGGGCTTGGATCTTGAACAAGTTAGTACTGTGCAATAAAAAACAGTATCCCACCTGTAATACACACCCAGACAGGGCTGATTCTTTAAGGCGCAGTTGGTCTCACATTCGCGCATAAGACACGCCTTAGGCCACAACAAATTAAATAGATGGTCTATGGATTTCCCGCTCCTTATTTTTTAAGATGGAAATTTTTATTTTTATTTGAAAAATTTCATGTCAATGGATCCCGCCTGCACCATTTTCTGAGAAATGTGATTTTTTTTTTTTTTTTTTTGAGAAAGACTTCAAGGGCCAACCAAAGAAGGTACAGAAATGGCAGACGCACTCATTGGATAGGGAAAACTCTGCAAATTCACCCTCTCCACATCTTGGCTATGCAAAATAAATAGACAAATAAATTTTCCTAGAAAAATAAAATAAAAATTTCGCCCTCCCGCTCCATTTTCTAAAACTGAAAATCCATAGACCAGGGATGTAAGTCAGTCATGAGCAAAAATCAGGAAGCCTTACATTTACTTGATATAAAAGCCTTCTATTTTTCCAAACAGCCCTCCTTACCACTCAAATAAGGAAAATACATGTCATTCAAAATTTTCAGAAATCAGGAAATCCTGATAAAACCTGAAGACTTACATCCCTGTATTTCAAATATTCCCACTAGAACTCAAGTTAGGGGCCATCCATAAATGACGTCATGCAAAATTTGACCATTTTTGCCCCCCCCCCCCCCCCGTCATGCTTTTTGCCAATTTTGCAATGCTGAAGGTATATGGAAATTTCTGTCATGCCTGGCCTGTCCCCTCTCCCCCCCCTCCTCAAGCATGATGTAACTTGTGGATGGCCCCTAATGAAACAACTCCCAGAAGTCACCAAAATGCATGATTTTAACAATGAGATTTTCAAACTGTGTCCGGGCAGTTTTCAAGGCTTTCCTTGTTCCAGATCCCCTACTTCCATCACTACATCTATAGACCCCCACTGTACTACTGGTGCAAATCAATAATGCAGGTACACCAAAAAAATCTTTAAGGACTTCATTTTCCCCCATGCTAGGACTCTTCAGGTAATATACTAGTACCATGCCCCTCCCCATCCTCATCCCTGCTTTATGGTTTGGGGTGCACATGCCGATTCTGATCTTTGCCCTCCCCCCAACTTAAGAATGGTTCCACTGACCTGGATACAGTGTGCCAGAATGCCTCAGGATGCACCATTTCAAGTCTAAAATTCAAGTTTTTCTTGGGGGAGCCAAGCCCCAAACCCCCCAAAACATTTATACATCAGAAGCTTGATACAAATAATCCATTTTATATGGCCTTCAATAACGCACCAGAATGCATTTCTTTTTTGGTAGAGATATTCAAGGCATTTCGTTTGTATGGGGGTGGACATCCACCCATCCCTCAAGAATCCTTAACACAAAAATGTTTTTTTTACTTTAGGTTGTACAGACCTTCAACTTGATATTTCCAATTTGAATGTATCAAAATTCACCATTTCAAGTCTAGACCTACAAAATTTTCTTGGTGCCATGCCCCAAACCCCCCCCCCCCTAGTGTGACAACTTTGTTTGCGGTGCGCGGGCCAATGTAGGACCTCACCACTTTCCCCAGGTCTTGGCTCCCTCTAGAGAGTCCTGGATTTGCCACTGTGGCTTACATGGGTACATCTCATTTCAAAGCTCTTTCCTGTACACCATTTTTTTGAAAATTTTGGATCCATCCTGGTCCTTGGCTAAAGCCCATGTAGCATTGACTCCAGAATTTTCAGATATGCCCAGCCTTATAACCACTGGTAATTAGCTTCAGCAATGGTGGCGCCCATAGGACTACCTCAGTATAGGGCTACCCTCACTTCTCCTTTACACCATCCCTGTACACAAGCACTACATAAAAAGTGTAGTCAATCAGTAGTGTTTTGGTACCAAATCAGTATGAGGAACAGTGGTGTTGCAGTATCCAGTTGAAGATTTCCTTTCCTTGTTTCCATTCCCTCATGCCATCACCCCCAGCCCTACCTTTCCCCTGGGCCACCCTTAAAAAATATGTCCGTTTCCTGTCCAGAGGGTGGGATATTTCAGACCCATAAGGGAGGGAAGGGAATTTTTTTTTCTCAAAAGAAATATTTTTATTTGATATAAACATTGTGAGCAGGGACAGCATGAATTTGCCATCATGTTCTAAGATTTTTATGATTGGAAAACTAGATTCTTGTGCAAAAAAAAAAAGAAGAAGATTTCAGAACTCAGAAAATAATTTTCCCATTCTCACAAAAAAAATCCACAGGTCTCTGGACAGGAAACGAACATTTAAGGGTGGCCTTACTGCCTCTTTCCTTCTACCCTCATCCCAGCCCAACCATTCCCCTACTGCCAGTCTCCTTCTACCCTCACCCCTATTTCTACCATTTCCCTTTCTCTCCCCTCCTATAGGCCTGTGGGAATTTCGCTTTGTAATTCAATTATTATTTTTCTATATATAGGGTGAAGATCGGAGGAATGCCAAACCTTGAACCTCAGGCTCAGGTGAGAATGGGGAATATTTTGACCCATTTCAGGGTGGAATGTCCATACCAACACATCTCTGGACACCTGTTGGGCTGTTGTTCTAGTTCTATAATCACTGTGCACCTCAATGTCCTAGGACTCAAACTAAATGCCCATCAAAATGCTTCTTTATGTGGGTGTGGACCCACAGATTCTATCACACATCTAAGTCAGTTTCTATTTTTTTTTAACTTTCCTTTTCTTTCATTTTGCATCTCTACTTGACAGAAAATATCAGTAGACACGCTCTTCCGCCCCTACACTTACATGACCCCTTCTGTTACTTTTTTGAGGGAGTGTTGAAATATTTTCAACCCCTCTGAAGGGGAGTGGGGCAAAATAATTTTGCCTGTTTTCAGCAAAAAAAAAATGCATGTCATGTGCATTACTAACAGGTATAGGTTAAAGGGGTGCGCGCTTGCGTATGATTTTTGGGTGGCAATTTATTTTTTGTGTCTGCGTGCGATCCCACCACCTCCGCCCCCATTGGTAAAAAATGATCACTCTCTAAGGATAAGGGAGTGGTCATTATTTAACAACGGGAGGGTTGGGGTGGGTTTGAGGGGAGGGGGCGTAAAAATTTCAGACCCCTCTCAAGGGGGGGGGGCCCAAAAAAATTCGACCATCTTGAAGGGGGGGCTAAAAAAAAAATTTCCCCTCTTCTCAGCAAAAAAGCCTGTGCGCTTGTATAGTCTAGATGAAAGAGGGGCGCAAAAATTCTCTGCACCTCTGGCGCAGGGGGGCCCCAAAAGATTTTGGTTGCTGTCGAGGGGGGGGGGGCGTGTCCCTGCGAAAACCCACCACCCCCCCCCCTGTTGATAAATAATGACCACTCCCTAATACATAGTAAAAGATGTGCATTCCTGTCATAGCTCCTGTGTGATTCAACAAAGTGAGAGAAGTCCAAAAAGGGACCGTGCTGTTGTGAATGACAAACCACGCTCCACTGCCACTACTGACACACTATTCACAAACCCCTGGTATTACAACAAAGCACTGACTGTGGCCGAGGGCAAGAACCGCAACGATGAGTCAGGCTCCTGCTCTCTGTGTAATGCGTTTGGCTTGGTGGGGCAGGGCAACAAGGATGGATGGAACCCCCTCTCACTCAAGTTACTGGTCCTAGTCCTGTGTTTTCTGTTTTGGGACATTCAAATAACTAAAAGTAGAGATAAAGTGTTGAATTAGTATTATATGAGGTGGTTCTAGTGAGAATTGGTGAAAAAAAAAAGAACTGATTAGACTCTATGTGAGTGTGAGAAACTGTAACCTGTCAACCCCATCTTTGGAAGAGTCCCTCTCCCTCTTTCTGCTGCTCCTGAGTTGGATTGTGCCCCTGAGGCAATAACACTCATGCCTATAATACCTCGTTCAGGGGGCTAAAATAATATATCTATACAGACTGACAAATCACAAAGTGGCATTAGGCATTGCCCAAAACGCCAAATAAATCATAAGGTCCTCCGTTATAGAATTAGACAGCAAAATTGACAATAAACACACATACCTCACGCCTTCTGCCTTTCACGATACTTTCAGCCTCGCTTTCGAGGGGTTAATCATACCCTATGACGTCATGGGGGATTCCTTTCCGGGTTTCCCCCGTAATCAAATATTGCAAACGATTTTACTGATCCTGTACAAGTATATTTCCCGAAAAGATGTATTTTGTTCTTGTACATCAGATTGACAATATATAGATCTCTATTACAATTGTTTTATTCAAGATTTTCGCAGGTGCGCGCTGCACTGCTGATATGACGTCATGAATATTGATGAGCTCCCCGCGCAAAACAAAAATGGCGGTGTGAAACTTGTTATGTCTTGACAGGTTGTCAAACGTATTTCTTCTTCTGGTCAAAGGGAAATCCCGAAGAAATCATGGCTCCCAGTCCCGCAGGAGATAGTAAATCTCCACAGGCCCTGTTGCATGCGTTATGCAGCAAAATTACTGGACTGAAAGATGGTAAGCACAATTTTATTACGCCACTTGCAGTTGCAGTGGCACTCAGACTCCAGAGTCAGTCTCACTGAGTCACTCTCAGACTCAGAGTGTCAGACTCAGCGAAGTCAGCCTAAAATTTGGACCTCAGCAGAAAAAAACGCAGTTTATACATCAAATGAAAGAGCTTGAAATTTGCAATGCATTGCTTTTTGAATCAAGTTTATACTCCTACTACAGTGAGATCTCTATAATCCGCCATCCAATAGCCCGTCACCCCCTATATCCGCCAGGTTCACACAGCAGACCATTCCTAAAGAATCAAGTTTATTTTCACTCAATAATCCGCCAGTCTCAGGATCCGACCACTTTAAACAAGGATTTAGGCATGGCAGACTATCGAGATCTCACTGTAGAAGCAATTTTATACCAATTCATAGTTTAAAGATGTGAAAATCTTTCTGCCATTCTCTGCCCTAGGCCTAGGCTATATTTCTACTCAAATATCCAGATAAGAGCGACCATTAAGCATGCACGATGCATGGTGTATTAGGTGATCACTCTAGATAATCACTGATAAAATTTGACTGGAAAGACCCATCTATTAAATAACCAAAGATACCAACGTAAAGCTGAGAAATAGGAGATTAACATATCTAAGTGGCAATTAAATACTAGTAGTAGAAGTTTTCTAAATATCAAACTGAAATCTGAAAATCAAATTGTTTTTTCATCAATTTTTTGGTAGTATGCATTGAGCAGATTCAAAATCGCAGAAAATCGCAGCACTATAGGTGTATAAACTTACTTTATTTTGATTAAATAGATGTTGTAGAATACCTCTGTAGGTTCAGTTAGCTTCCTTAAGAAAGATTTTTTAAGGAAAATTGATCCAAAGTTGTATAAGTTTGTGAGACCGCCCTGTGATTAATAATCACCAAAAAAGTATAGAAATCCCATCAAAATGTAGGGAAATATGTCAGTTACAATTATTTGACATTGTACTTTATATAACTCTTAGTATAATAGGCAATATCCATGTATTTTTGCAATAAGTGCATGGCCACCCATGTGACTCAAAAAGGGTGGTCTGACAGAACCCCCTTTTTTCAGCCAAATGTTTACTCTCTGAGGGAGTAAAAAAAGTAGAAAATGAACTAAAATATTGTGCCAATGAGATAGAGCTATGTTTCTCCTTTAATTTGATACTATATAGAAGTAAATCTTCCAGGTAGAAGCCACAGAATCAATATTTTTCCAACATATGTTTACCACTGTGACAGATATGAGCAGCAGCCGGCCAAATTGGGCTGACTTTGCTGAGTCTCAGGGGTCAGGCTCAGACTCAGTCAGTCACTGAGTCAGTCAACTCAAACTCTGTCCCAGACGGTACCGGGGCAGTTGGCACCAGGGACAGTTGGTCAAGTGGGACCGATGGCCCTAGAAAGTGACACTGATGGCCCCAACTTTTAAACCAGGGTCCATCCCACCACTATTCATTATCATGACCTTTCCATGTTCACTTGACTGAAAATTATACAAAAAAAAAATGTTAAAATTACAATGAAAAATTGTTTAAAAATACAAAAAAAAAAAAAATGTTTTCAGATGTGCTTTCTATGACTATGTTTAATCCATACATAAACACCTGCGAGTAGCAATGATTTGTTTACAGGGGGCGCCACCACGTACCTAGGGCAGACATACTTTGGAGGTGAATAAAACACCAGTGGTCACCATTGGCAGTCTAACTGGCACATCATTGGGGTGCAAGAAATGTCATTTTTTTCTCAAACTATTCCATCAAATTATTTGGGACTTTCAGTGAGTAACCTAAAGATATGAACGAATATTATGTGTGAATATGAAGTAGTTTCCCTAGGTAGATTTTGAAAGATTGAATTTTGAAGTCATTACTCCAATGCACCTTTCACCTACCTAACCCTCAGAATCAATTTCCAGACTTTCCTAAATACCGTAATCTCCCGCGTATAAGGCGCACCTTGCGTATGAGGCGCACCTAGAGTTCAAGAATAATGTCAAAAACATAAAAAAATCATAATTTTGGTTCTACTGAATGTATTTTCAAAATTTAAAAAGCTATGTGTAGCTAGGGCACCCCACATCCCCTTCGACCCCTCTATGTCAGATTTTGAGTTAGGGGGAGTGTAAGATACCAAAAGAAAGCTCTTGTCTACTGTGTGCCCAGTCAGTGCTGTAAGCTGAAAGGTGTCATAGCTAATCCCCAGTGACCCACCCCCTGGGCTACCCACACTGCACGCAGTAGCCTGAGTATGTTATTGTGGCGCTATCAACTCTAAACTTGTGCTAAATTCACAAAACATGCTCCATAAGTAGCCATCAACATGTAAACCTTCATTCTATAACATATTTATGTAAATTTATCAAATTTGAAAGTGGGGCCATCAGTCCCAAAAGTGGAGCCATCAGTCTCACTTTCTGGAGCAATCAGTCTGGTGCCAACTGTCTCTGGGGCCATCGGTCCGACAATCGTCTCAGACTCAGTCTCAATAGTCAGAGAGCTAGACACAGATACGGTCAGTGTTACTGTCACTGTGTCTTCACTGTTTTCTTTACTAGACTTTAGGGAGAGATCATTTTTTAACAAAGGGGGGGGGGGGCTGGTAGGTTTGAGAGGGGTCAGGATTTTATTTGATCCCTTGACCAGGTGGTCAAAATAATTTCCTTTGTTTTCAGAAAAAAAGCCAGCGTGTTACTCTGGGTTAAAAGGTCGTGTTTGGTCTTGATTTTCGCCCCTTCGGGGGCGGGGGATAAAAAAAATTTGACCCCTAGAGAGGGGGGGCAGATTTTTTTTCGCGCATCCACATGCAAAGCCACCAGCCCCCCACCCCCCTGTTGTTAAAAAATGATCACGCCCTTAGGAGGGTGTGGTTTTGTTGTGTTTTTGTTTTGTTTTATTTTTGTTTAGGTTTAGCTGAAAAGGGGTAAAACTATTTTGCCCCCCCCCCCCAAGAGGGGTCTGAAATTATTTTGGCCACCCCCCCACCCCCAACCCATCAACATTCCACCCATTTTGGTAAAAAATCACCACTTCCTTATCCTAACCACATGCAGTACTGCTCGCAAGAATTGTCTGGCAAAACACCGCCAGATAGCTTCACTCATGTCTTAGACTAGGACTTAGTGACTATTGTACGCTCCCTGTAGTAGAATTGACTGAGTTACAATGACCATTTATTGCTCTTTGACTTACCACCGTGCAATTCTTTATGCCCCCTGATATCCTGAACTTGTGTAATTTTTTTTTTCAGATTCAGTTGCTCCGTATTATAAAATTGCAATGACAACACTTGGGAGGTAAGTGGTGCAGTGCAAATTCATAGATAGACTGTAGTATTCTAGTCGAATCTCATCCTTGCTAGGATAATCTATGCAAAACACAAATAATGGTTTCCATTGTGTTGATTGCTATCTATGCCTTTATCATGACATTTAACCTTGAGCCATGACGATAAGACAGTTCTTTTATTTGTACAGCTCCATAGCTATTCCGATTGAAAGTGACGAGTTCCAGGTTGCAGAGAAGATCAAGAAGAAATGTAAGTGATAGGTATTCAAGTGTACAGCATTACTTTACTGTATCCTGCCTGATCAAAGTGACATGTTAATGGTGTGAGACTAACAAGCCTATAAAGAAAACGTACTACCGTAAACTCCCGCATAGAAGACGCGCTGCGCGTATAAGACGCACCCCAAACTCAGCACATGCATTTTCGCGTTTAAGACGCACATTTTAAGGCTGAAATTTGTAAGATTAGTACATTTCTATAGAAAAATCACCCCTCGTATAAGACGCACCCCAAACTTGAAAAAATCCTATAAGACCCCCCAGGCATTTGTTTGGCGTAGAGGACGCGTCTTATACGCGGGAGTTTACGGTAGTATAGTTTTAATCGATGTCATCGCGTGTACTAAAGTACTAACAGTCTGCATCTTTACTGTTTCATCAAGATATGCAGTGGGCAATCCCAGAACAAAGAGAAGTATATGTGCATTTAACAAGTCATATTAAAGTTTACAAATGAAGACTTAATAAATTTTGTCTTTAACAGTGGTTAGACATAGGCGAGAACGAGATGCGGCTGTCTTCTCAGAGTTGCACCGTAAGCTTCAGGCACAAGGTCTCCTGAAACATCGGAGATCGGTGCTCTACCTTCTGCATCGTCTCAGTGAGGACAGCCCTACAACCGGACGGGTAAATCATAAATTATGTTTTTTTTGCCTTATATTGACTTCACAGCCAGTCCTTTACTCTGTTGCCATGGCCCCCTGCCTCTTTCAGAAGAAAGCAAAACACCTAGAACTTGGGAGGCAGCTTAAAAGAACGAAATTAAATTTAGTTTATAAATGGAAGCTGCAATACATATATATATATATATATATATATATATATATATATATATATATATATATATATATACCGTAATCTCCCATGTAGAAGACGCGCTGCGCATATAAGACGCACCCCAAACTCAGCACATGCATTTTCGCGTGTAAGACACACATTTTAAGGCTGAAATTTGTAAGATTAGTACATTTCTATAGAAAAATTACCCCTCATATAAGACGCACCCCAAACTTGAGGAAATCCTATAAGACGCAGTAGGGATTTGTTTGGCGTAGAGGACGCGTCTTATACGCGGGAGTTTGCGGTAGTATATATAGATAGTATGTAGTATATATAGTATAGTATAGTATATATATATACTATATATATATATAGTATATATAATATATATATATATATATATATATATAGTATATATACTATATATATATATATATATATTATATATATATGGGGCAAGATGTATGGACTTCCGATTGAGGGATATTGCCAGGGCGGCGCCCTGTGCCATAGGTGCATTAATACCGAAAATGGCGCATTAAAATGCCCCCATAGTGCGCCCATTGGCGCACAACCTTCCCCTAGATAGAGGGCTTTCAAAAACAAAAAGAATTTTGTAAAAATTCCTATTAGAACCAGTTATTGAACAAAACATCCTATGGACTTTTAGGTTCTTTTTATTGCATCGCACATAGTAAAATAAGATACAATTTAGTATTAAACTGAATGTTCTAAAATGAGCGTTATTGCAATATATGTGCATAGCATAAAAGTTATGAAAGATTTGGGTATCTATGGCTGTAATAGAGGGGAGCAACTACACAGAATGCCGTAGAGCAGAGTTTGTAAACTCATTGGAGTCTATATCCCTGTTTAGGTTATTTGTACCCGTAAGATAAGGCATAAAATATTTCTGCTAGCTCGAATTAGAAAGTTTATAGACAATAGCACAGCTCTTGGATTTTTAAATCAATGATTTTACCTACTTTCGATTATTGTGACTTTATATGGGATAGGGATTATAGGGGGGGAACAGAGGAACTACAATTATTGCAAAATTGGGCTTTAAGCAATTAAGGGTGGTATACAATGTAAAATTAGAAGAACATACCGCCATGATCACGTTACAAATTAGAAATACTAGTAAATGTATTGAATTATGTGATAGAAGAGATCAGCACTTGCTTTTTTTATGCCTATCAATTATCAAAATGTGACACACTAGTTGATAACAGAAATATAGATTACATAGAGGCAAACGGTTGATGGTACCACATTGCTTAAAACCAATTGTTCTACGAAGTGCATATTATAGAACCTGTGTCATGTGGAACCAGTTGAAAGCCTTTTACACTACTATAGAGAGCCTAGCCAAGTTCAAAGATGCTATTAAGAAAGATTATCCAGACTGTTTTATGTAACAATTAAGTGTAAATTTTAAATATTACTCATCATCATCTCATCTCATCATTAGATCGCTTATGCTATACTAAGGTTATCATCAGATTTTATGTACCATAGTGAGATACTGCTGGCTGCTTTAATTGGATTTATTTCATATGATTGTAACATAGAGGGGGCTTGCTATAACTACCACAATGCGTGGGCACCAGGTATAAACTGCACTTACTTTTGTAAATGTAATTTTCCCAATAAACGACTTCAAAAAAGAATGTACGCTCATGACACCCATAATAGATGCACTAGTAGAGGTACAATAAGGGAACAGTCCTTCATAGGCACTACAGTGCATTTAAAGAAATATTTGATAATGCTATTTTGTAGACAACCCGCCCGCCGGCATTTATCCAAGGCCTCGCCGGTCATGCTACATCAACACCGTATGTCGGCTCCAGAGGACATATGATAACCCCAGCACCATCATCTGGACTGAGTAGCGGCATCGGCAGTGGTCTGCATACAACGGGCACCAGTGGGATCAGCAGTGGGATCAGCACGATTCATGGATCAACAGGTTCTCACGCACCACAGAGGTAACTTCTCTATCACTTCTAAAACATTTTCTCTATCTGATACTGGCCTTTCAGTAGCATTATACTACATGGTATAAATCTAAGCCATAGCAGATAATGCCGATAAATCAGGTTTGCTTTGATAACATTGAAAAATGATTTTAACGTTAACTCCCTCATTTAAGCCGCGGCTTATACATGAACTAAGGGCCTTCTGCAGCTTATTATAGAATGCTCCCAAGACGAGGTGCAGCTTATACACAGGTATTTAACTCTAGACCAGTACCAAACTCAAAAAAAGTGGAACTTATATGTGAGTGGGGCTTATATGCTGAAGTAGCTGTTTTAAACATCCCTTTTTTCTTTTCTTTTTTTGGATTGGATTGTAACATTCGTGCTATATACTGTTTTAAACATCCCTTTCTCCATGGGAACCAATATAGTGTTAGATGCGAACAATATCAATGATTGGTTTGAATGCACACTATTTCAGCTATGCCAAAACTCCATACACTCCTCATACAGCAGGGGGTCAGACAGGACTCCGACTGATGGGGTCGCTCGATCGTCACCAGACTCCTGGTGCTCAGACAACAATCGCTGTTCGTAATACACAGAGTGTCACAGGATACGGTAACACCTACGGAAGTAGAGATAACAGTAAGTTAGCAAACTTGTCTCTGTTTTTGTTTTCCCTTTTCTAAGGTACGTTAATCCATCATGTGATATCAAATTGTATACAGAGATGTCAGACCCTCAGAGGTTCATCTTTTTTTCAGAGGTTCAGAGGCCCCTCAAATTTAGTTAAGTGCAGTTTCATATGTTGTGAAATCCTATCACTTGTGAATGTTCGAGGGCCCTAAAATTTTCAGAGGTTGGACCAATACCTAGCTGACACCTCTGTGTATATAATATGGTAAAGGAAGGTCAGGAAATCATAGAATGTCATAGACATCCTCGAAATCCATAGCACATGTAACTTATGTGTTTGTTAGAGCATGTTTTGTTGCTATAGCATAGACACTGTAGCAAAAACATGCCCTATTGTAGTGGGGGTGTGGATTGGATTTTGGAAGGGGTTGGGTTCTTTAGGCTGAAATTCATCTCTAGCAATCAATAAAATTGCACTGACATATTATCAGGGGTGTAAAATCACTACGGAAACGCGGAATTCCGCGGTTTTAATGCTCACAGGGATCATTCCTGAGATCTGTGCAAATCCACTGAGAAAATGAATTAGCATTTATATGGGGGGGGGGGGGGTCCTTATAATATTTTCAAATGTTAAGATCTGTTGTCATCCGAAATCATAAATTTGAGTATCCCTGTGGTATTTCTTAGTCTCTCTGTACAAGAGAAGATAGCATGTGTCTAATTGACTATTTAAATGACCTTTATATATTGTTAAAATGTTAACTGGAAATCATTGCAAAGTAGCATCAGAGGAAATGGATTTTAGTATTTCACACCACTGATTATACACTGTGTATTATAATAATACAGCTTTCTTGCCATGTATAGTAGTTGTCAGTGTTTGCAGGTTTTACCTTCATAAAATGGGCTCAAAAATCAAAATTGTCACTGACAAACTACCGTAATCTCCCGCGTAGAAGACATATAAGACGCACACCAAACTCAGCAAAGGCATTTTCGCGTATAAGACGCACATTTTAAGGCTGAAATTTGTAAGATTAGTACATTTCTATAGTAAAATTACCCCTCGTATAAGACGCACCCCCAATTTCAGTAGATCCTATAAGACGCCCCAGCATTTTGTTTGGCGTAGAGGATGCGTCTTATACGCGGGAGATTACTGTACTTCTAATAGACCTCAGTGTTAAATCTTGAATATGTAAAAGCAGACTTTGGCCGTTTTGGGCAGGTTGCATTTGTGACATGGCTTAGACACTTCGCCTGGTGATGTAGAATAAAAGACCAAATCCTGTCTTGTTTTTATTACGAGTCAAGTTTGTTCCCATGGTTACCGTTTCCATGGTAACATGCTTCATTTTTGACAACTTGACCTCGTTCTTCGGATCGGGGGTGGGCGGAATGTGCTTTTACGTTCTTGAATAAAAATAAAAAAGAATTTTTGCCCTTTTCATTTGTATAGATGCATAGCTGGGGTTTTACGGTATATAGGTAATGTTGTAAGCAAAATTGTAAGTACTCATTTACCTATGTTAACACTGATACATAGCCTAGGTAGGCACATGGATTGACACATTCGCAGACACCTGGACAAATGGAGTGGCAGAACATTAAAGCAACAAAACATGCTCTATTAGTATACAAGATGTTACTAAAGCTTTGCTATAGATATAAATCGCTCTATTTTTCTTCCAGCATCCTATGAAGTTCCAGAAGCAGAACTGCTGCGTGAGATTATCTACATCTTCCAAGGAATTGATGGACGATACATCAAAGTAGAGAAAGACTCTGCCAAAGTAGACTGCAAGGTGGGTATTGCATTCCTGCTTAGCAATAATGAAGGTAATAGTCTTCATTTTCTGTTTGATTAGAAAGTACATCTGCCTAGTATTGGTGTCCACAACAGTAGCTTGTATTAATGTATAAATGAGCTGTTTCTGTTCTTTACACAGGAGGGTATCCCCAAGGCAGTGCGGAAGGGTGTCATGAAGTTGGCAGAGTGTGGTTGGCTGTACAACAAGGTTCGACGTTACGCAGACTCCAGAAGCACTGACCGGGCATTTGGGCTTGTTGGGCAGGTAAGGCTGTAATCTTCCTTCTTGTAGACAAAAAGCTTAGAGAAGAAAATACATGATATGTAATATTGTTTTTAGATTTTCAACCCTCCCCTAAGAAGGTTACTAGAAATTTTGTTCTTTCTATTGGTAGTATTCTCCTTCAAGGAAAGGCGAAAATTTTAAAAGGAAAAAAAGAAATTTATGTGTCATGGAGTGTGAGTTAAAAAAAGCCTATGAGTAGTCTTTCTTACACATTTCAGAGTTTCTGTGCTGCACTTCATCAGCAGCTTACCGAGTACCACCGTCTTGTCGCTGTCCTGGAGGCTCAGGTAATGGCATGCATTTTTCATTGCAGCTACATTGTGGTTAAATTTTCATCTTCCAACTTCCTTTAAGTTATTGCTAATGAACGTTTAAAAAAAGATCAGGGAAAAAAAAAAAGAGATTAAATTCACATTGCAGATGGTGCAGGAAGAAGACCTTGGTGTGAGCGTGTGTCAGGGGGCGCTGACGTTACGACGCATCATGGTGTGGACCTTTGAACCTCTAGTTAGACTCAAAGCACTGGCTGCATTGGTCGATGTCTGCCAAGGTCAGTTTGTTATCTCTGATTATAATTTCAATCTAGTGTTAAATGTTTTGTTCCATCTTGCAGCATCTACTGACGATCTATTAGTTAAACGCAATGGATGTCTTAATTTGCGAGAATATTGCATTTCTTATTTAGCCTTTAGAATACACTACCGATATTCAAAAGTAAATGGAATTTAAAGCAAAATTCACTGTCAATTATACCCATATTTTCCAGGGAAGAAGGGTGGTGCATTAGCATCAGCAATCCATTCCTACATCCAGCATGGAGACCCAGCCATCCGTGCCCTGGTCAAACATGCGCTGACTCTAGTGGCGCAGCCCATCTTTACGACTGTCATGCGCTGGCTGTATGATGGTGAACTAGAAGACACATACCATGAGGTAAGCCGCCCTATGGGTGACACTTAGTGAGAACACTTATGTACTATTTAATGCTGTTTATTTCTCAATTCTTATCACTATTACTGAACTTCATATATCCATTGATGTAAAAAGGAAAGGGGACAAAATATTCAAAGATAATATGTTTTACTTTTGTCCCTCTTTACAGTTCTTTGTGGCATCTGATCCCACCGTTAAAGATGACAGACTCTGGCATGATAAGTATAGCCTACGCAAATCAATGATTCCATCTTTTCTCACAATGGACCAAGCTAAGAAAGTGAGTATTCCTTTTGATCTTTTAACATTTATAAATGGATAGCAACTTGATGTCACATTTGTACCTTAAATATATGGCAATAAAATGTAAAGTATGCATGTTTAAGAAGGTTGCAAGAATGTTTTCCAGTGCGCTGTTGTTTTATGACATTTCCTTAAGAATTCCATAAAATATTTGAAACCGGTCTTCCCTATCAGATATTGCTTACTGGAAAATCTATCAACTTCTTGAGACAAGTGTGCCAGGACCGAACAACCATCAGGAACAGGGACATAGTCAAGGCTGCCGAAACACACCAAGGTATGAGGGATTGAATATATTGTTAAAGCCATCGTTAAAGATCATTGCCGTCATAGTTATACATTGTGTGCAAAATGTCAATGATGAACTAAGGCCCCACCAAAAAAAAAAGTTGGTCTACGGATTTCCCTCTCCAAATTTTCGGAAATATAAATATTTTTTTTCTTTGAAAAAAATCTCGTCTACGGATTTTGCTCGCTTCACTTTCTAAAGTTTTCTCTTTGTGATGTTTAGCAAAAAAAAAAATTAAAATAAAATTTTTTCGCTCTCCTCAATTTTCCAGCAACGAATCCATTGGACATAAAAAAATTCTTTAAAAAAAAAAAAATCTGTAGACCAACTTATTTTTTTGGTGTGGCCTAATATAGAAATGATAAACCTTCATTAATTTATTTAGTCTTCATTAACTTCATTGAGTTGGAATATTAAATCATTGCGGAAAATGTTTCCATTGCTAATACAACAGTAAGAAATCATATTTTGCTGAAGGCAGAATAACAAAAACATGGTTTTGAATTTTTCCAGTCGAGTCCATCTTCAGTTCAGATTTGGACGGAGTCTTCCAGAAGATGATAGACACAGTGTATAAGGAGACGAGCCAACACCTACTTCATATACTCCACACAAAGTACAAGTTCATGGACCACTTAAAGGTACAGTTAGAGCAAAACTGAAAACTAAAAGCTAGCACTGAATATATCCTCCAAAGGCATATCAACCGTGCCGTTGATTTTGGAAATGGAACTTTTCTTCTTACTTTTTTCTTTCTTTTAATTCAGTGATTTTTATCATTAAAAGTGAGGCTAAATATTCCGTGGTGTCGTTTATCACTCGCATGAGACATATCATTAATGTGCATATATATGCTTGTGTTCTGTGTAGGCCATGAGGCGGTACCTGCTTCTAGGACAAGGAGACTTTATCAGACATCTCATGGATCTTCTTGAGTAAGTCAACTATAGCAAAAATGATCATTGAGTCGGTAGTTAAATTTCATGTAGATTGAAAACTGCTGTCCAAAACCTGGCCACGCTACTCGCCCTAAGTTTTAATTCATGTTAATATTGGGCTACTAACGTTTGATGGCCAGAGGCATTATGTAAATCGATGGCTTTTTAGGTTTGGTACATTACTCTGAATTTCTAAATTGTACAGTTATTTCAATCACATGAACTTTAATCTGCATGTTGTATCATACCTTGATTTCCTTTTTATAACTGCATTGTTATGATTATCCGTGCAGAGAGGACCTGGCCAAGCCAGCAGGCACGCTCTTCCTCCATAACCTGACCGGCATCCTCGAGACGGCCATCCGTGCCACCAATGCCCAGTATGATGATGTAGACATCCTTAAGCGTGTTGATGTACGCCTTCTCGAGGTAGGTCTACGATTGAAAACATGAATGAAAAACTATTTACTTAATGATTTGTCTCCAATTTCTTGTTCAATTGCTCGTAACAGTGCAAGGATTGAAGTTCTAAAATCTTATCTCTCTCTTTCTTCACATCAGGTGTCGCCCGGGGACACGGGTTGGGACGTGTTCAGTCTGGACTACCATGTAGATGGACCTATTAGGACGGTGAGTTACTACTACAAACCTGACTTACAAGCTGACCTAAGTCATAAGCCAGTGGAAGACAGGATATGCTTTAGGCCGATTTTTCTTCTTTTTTTTGTGGTAATTTTGACAAAATCATAATGAAATAGTCTGGTGAGTCCAGTTGTGAATAGACATGGAGTCAATGTAGCTATGAATTAATATTGATGCTCTTGTATGATTACCGGTCCAGGTGTTTACCCCAGAGAGTATGATCATGTATCTGCGGGTGTTCAACTTCCTATGGCGCGCCAAGCGGATGGAGTATATCCTGGCTGGGGTGTGGAAGGGGCAGATGGCCAATGCCCGATTCCTACGAGCTATACCAGGTATGTAGCACTCTGGCTGGAATAGTCCATCATATTATCGGTAACTTGCACTGTACTTCAGTATAACCTGTACTCAGTACTGCCAGGAAGATAAGAGATTTGATAGGGAGCTTAGTGCCACAAGGATAATGCATCCAATCGTTGTTTTTCGAAAGAATCCTGAATATCTTTGTACCATGGATGTTCTCAGAGTGCCAAACCCTGCACACATTGTCTCGTCCCTAAATATTGCAGACATGTAGAAGATTTTAATAATATTGTGATTGCCCATTTATTACACAGAGTTGGGTCCAGTGCAGCACCAGTGTCATGTTGTGGCAGGAGAGATGGTTCACTTTGTACAACAAGTCCAGTACTACATCAACTTTGAGGTAAGTTTACCTTCATTTACTCTCATTGAATTCCACAAAAGCCCCTTTCATATCGCCGAAATATGAATCGAGTACCAATAATTATATCTGATGTTTTTATGATAGAGTTATATATCTGAAAAACAGAAATATTTAAGTCTGTTGTCTTTGAACAGGTTCTGGAGTGTTCTTGGGATGAGCTGTTAAAGAAGGTACGTGAAGCAGAGGATCTAGATAACATCATTGAGGCGCACCAAAACTTCCTCACGACCATCATCACACGCTCCCTACTAGACACACAATCATCGGTAAGAATCATGTCTTAAGTATTACTCTCTCGTCTCAAATATTTGCATCATAATTGCTTTTCATTGAAAGTTTTCCTCTATTTTAAATTTTGGGAGGAGTGAAGAGGTCCCACACATCGTTCTCATAAAGTTCCTCTATTTTAAATATTGTCTGCACATGAAATAAATAATAATGAATCCTTACAAGAGGACACCTTGTGTTAGTGTACAGTCTTGTCCAATAATGTGCCTGCTATTCTGACTATTACAGACCATCCTGACCCAGCTGAGGACCATGTTTGACCTCATCATCCAGTTCCAGACCATTCAAGATAATATGTATGCCATGTCCGAAGAAGAGCTTAGTCTCCGTAATGCCTATGAGGAGCGACAGCGAGCCAAGACTGGCAAGGTAGGGAAACAACACACATTGAAGTATGTGACCAATAAATGTCAACTCAGTACCAGCACTGTGTTTAGTGTGTATATAGTGTTAACCTGATTCACAAATGCAATGCTGGTGGGTTACTCGCGAGCAGTGCATTCATACAGCAGAGTCTGGGCCTAATGAATTAATTTATGCCCCGAAGGGGCTAAGTAATGATTCAGACTTAGTAAATAATACCTGAGTTCTCATCATGGGAAAACGTTTCTAATTCACTGTTTCAACATTTTGGTTGATGAATGCAGGGAGAATGGGCTGTGAGTGAAGGAGATGAAGAGGAGGAAATGGCACGTCGGTCAGAGTTTGTCAATACTATGGTTCCCACAACGCGCTCCCAGCTCCGCGTGTTACATCAGTCATACCAGGTAAATTTAAGAATCACTTAAGATTTTTTAAGAATCACATAAGATTTTTTAACCCAAGAGCTTAATCTGGAAAGTTTAAATTGCCACATGATTAGTAGCGGGTGTAGAATAAAATTTCTTATAGATTTGCCAAATTTATAAATAGGATCATAAGCTTCCTAACCAATAAAAATTCATAGTGAATTTCAATCATTCTTCCTCTCCCTACAGAATATGGTGCAGCAGTTCCTACTTATGTTAACGAGTCACTCAGATGTCAGCTTGCGCTTCCTTAGTTTCCGACTTGATTTCAATGAACACTACAAAGACAAAATGCCGAAGAATCGCAGCCCTGCAGGTCATAATAAAGCCAAGCGACGACCCTGAATTTTCTTGCCCAGAAAGTATATGAAGACCAGGGATGAAGCACTTACTTTAGAGAAAGAGGGATAAATTTCTCTCTTATCTCTTGCTTTAAAGAGTTCCATCGTTTATTGTCCATTCAAAGATTAAAGAAAAAAATAACTTTGCCTGGATCATCATTCAGTGAGATATCCAGAAATATCATCGAGTCAAAAGTAATGGTCACAATACGAAAGAGGAACATTGTCTCTTTATGATTAGCAGATAACCATTTAGTATATTGATATACATGAATATGTGTGTCTGTGCTAAAGCTACACATGCCTATGTTGTGATATCTATATCTGTGCGGAACAATTTCATTAGATCTGTCATAAATGTACACCTCTACCCTTAGCCTCAAGCGAATCTTAGAGAGGAAAAAGCACTTCCTAAAATACAATGTACACAGTGCTTCCACTGGCTTTATTTATCCATACTTATTCCTGGTACTTTATATCAACATAAGTCTCTATTTTACATATCCCACAGGGATAAACTTAGTGTTATAATCTGTATGATATGAAATACAGATAACACAACCCTTGTATCAGTGTATGGAGGTTTATACTCACGGTTTAACCTTCATGATATATGCATGCACAGTGCCAAACAGTTTTTCTAAGAGGTTCGTTTTTCCTTTCCTTGTGTTGCCGATCTATCAGTGAAAGTGTATAGTATCAAAAAGATAAAATATTTTTATCTAACAGCTGCTACTTTCAATGCAAGATAATGTAAATCTTTTAATTGCTGGAGCTTACAGAACAAAATTGGTGTATTCAAACTGCTGATTAATGATAAAATGCCATATAGCTTTCAATTCAAGTAAATTATAGCTGGTCACATTAAATTTACATTTTCTGCGGATATATGTTTGCAGTGTCCGTGAGATAAGTAGGTTCTAACTGACAATATCAAGATACCGTAATCTCCCGCGTATAAGGCGCAGCCCGCGTATAAGGCGCACCCCCAACTAAGGGAGGCCTGTCCCACGTATAAGGCGCACCCCTAAGGCCAGATTTTTGTTAATTTAGTACTGTTCTATAGTAAAAATACCCCCCCTATAAGGCGCACCCCAAACTCAAGGCAATGTCCCTCCCACGTATAAGACTCAGCAGCATTTTGTTTGGCGTATAAGACACGCCTTATACGCGGGAGATTATGGTAGGTATACACATGTATTATCATTACCAGGTATATAGAATAGTTTTCATTAAAATATGTTGACTGTTATGCCCTGAAGGAGAGCAAGAACTGTTGTTTCAGATATGAGAAAATTGAAATGTACCACCACGGTTTTCTGCCGAGTGTATAGGCTAATTGAATTAGGAATCCATTCCAGAGAGAAGCTACAACAAAAATCGAATGTAAATTATATGTGTAGAGGTGATATGAATAGCACCCGGTTAATATTGATCACATGTTGAATGATGATGGTTGCAGTTGATATCGCCCATTTCATTAAAAATATTGATGGGGTATTTTTGTATGACATAAATCCGCTTGTGCTTGTACATATAATAAAACGGACTGCATTCCTTGGTATCCATGATAGTAATGTACTTTTGAATTGAGTCCATGTAAATAATGTTAATGGAAGTCAGAAATCTATCAATAAAGTGTCTACTCATTAAATATATTCCATCGGTTCTTGTTCTTTGTCGATTGCCTGAAAGATAAAGGTATCCTTTTAATTATTTAAGGATCACTTGTCACGATGCATTACTTTTTTTACTCTACTGACCAGCACTGCATTGGAGCATCATGCCAACCCTTCCAGAGAGTATCAACTCATAAGCAGTGCATGATGAGGGCAGTTGTGGGGAGTAACCCACCAGGGCTGCAGTTAAGCACCATAATGATCAATGGGCACTAAGCAACCCTTATTTAAACGAGTAGAGGTTACCCCTTGTGCACTACTCACTTTCAACCAAAAAAAGTAAAATTCACGTGGTCTGCTGTGCAAGCTATATAGGGCTTAGTATTGAGGTCCAGTGTGTCCGCCATTGCTTGATAGTAGAGCAGCAAGTCCTTCAAAAGAGCCATATTTTAGGAGTTTAATTCTTAAGATTACTGATAGCTATAAGTTGTTTTTTTATGTTGTCCAATGTCTCCTGGTATGGAAAAGTGATGTTTGACCAATGAAAGCTTGTGCAGTCACTGAGAAATCTGCAATTCTATACAACCATCTCTTGAAATTTTAGCCTCGTTTTTAAGAGCTAAAATATATATTGATCACCCTGTTCTGGCACTAATATTCATCTTACAACAATTCCAAAGGTACCTACCCCCCCTAAATTGGACCTAACGATCGCATTGGAGCCAACCATTTGTTGCTAGGACAAGCGGTCACCTAGCAACAGCTGATTTTAACTAGCAATGGACCCTTTCCGAGACAAAGAAAGACCATTCCTAGGAATGACTTACAGAATGGAGATCATGGATACTGTTTCTCATTTTGCTATTCAGAAGCTCCATGCAATTGTAAAAAAGGCAATATTGTACCAAAATACAGTGTGCTGATCAGAAAATATAGAAAAAAAGATAGACCTATAGCAAGTATGATGAAAACATGCGACTTCAGCATTATCCTCTATTGGCAAAATATTCTTTACTAGACAATTGTAGTGTGTCTTTTATCCTGAAAATGATGAAATGAGAATACATCTGAGGTTTTACTCTACTTGTGAGGCAGTGATTCCTTAGCAACAAATTTACATAGCAACTTATACAGAGGAGCTTGTTCTTAGAAAGTTGTGAAGAAAGTTAACCATCATTGGACTCAATTTATTCAGAACTGAGTAGATCTTGTTAGAAATATCCCTAATGTAATAGGAAATGTGTCAGATAGTTGTTCAATACTCAAAGAGTTGGCACTTGCTTAAACCTTGCTAGCTTTTGTTTATCAAGTGGTGAAACCTTGCTAGCTTTTGTTTAGCAAGTGGCTCACCAACAGACACATATCTGCCTCTTAGCCTTGAGTCTAAGGCTAAGAGGCAGATATGAATCCTGATTATGGAACCCATCGATTTATAAAGAAAATAAATCTTAAGTTGTGCTGCCAAAGCCTTATGGCTAGACCTGTTTACATCTTAGCAATTAAATATTTGCCATTCAAGGGGCCATTCAAATATTATGTAACACAGTAAGGGAGGGGGGTCATGAAGTTTGTTACACTTTGTTACAGAGGGAGGGGGGTTTGCCCAAGTGTTACATGATAAAAATGAGGAATACATCACATGGCTAAATTTGACAATTTACAAGCATTTTAATGTGATTTTAGAGATCTTCGTATAATTCTTGTTAAATTGAGAAGGATCAAATAAATTTAGGAATATTGATTAGAAGCCCCATATTGTTACAAGGGGGGAGGGGGGTCAAAAAGTGGTCAAAATTGTGTTACGTAATATTTGAACGGCCCTTAAGCAGCATTACTCTAAATTATGTTATTTATAATATTATATAGATTTTGATCAGAATTAGATATAATGTGTGATGATTATTCTGTCACAAACCTTCTCTAGAAGTTCTACTCAGGAAATCTAGCTTAATCTAGCAGCATCAGATAACTGTGATTGCATGGATCTTGCAATTGATATCATCATTCTGTCAATGGTGAATTAGCTGCTTTATAAGATCTTGGACCTGGCGAGATAAGGACTGATAGCAGCCCGCATGATGGGTACCTGGTGTTACATAATGTACCCAAAATATTCTGCAGTGAATGGAGGCAGTCATCTCATTGGTGAAAATGTATCCCGGGTCAGCCCTATAAAACACTACCGTAATCTCCCGCATATAAGGCGCTTCATAAACGGGGGTTTTAGTTCTCATTGGATCCACAAGGGGGCCACCAAGACCTTTCTTTTGATATCTTACATGCCCCCTTGGTCATAATAGGACATAAGGGGGCCCAGGAGGGTCCGGGGTGGCCCAAGCTGAGTTTTTGAATTTTGAAAATTCATTCAGTACAACCAAAGTTATGAATTTTTCATTTTTTTGGGAATTTTTCAAAACTCTAGGTGCGCCTTATACGCGGGCTGCGTCTTATACGTGGGAGATTACAGTAGGAGATTTTTCATAACTGGTTCATCATTTTCACACAAGATGGCAGTCCAGCATTGTGACCCACCTAGACTTGTATGATGCGGGTCATCCAGTCCACTTTTATCCATAGAGCTGACAGTGAACAGACAAATAACTTAAGTCCGGGCCCTAAAGACAGGACAGGCTGAGGTAAGCTTTTGAAATACAACATTCAATGTAGACTGGTACAGTTTATGTCTTGTAGTACTGGCCTATCACTTGGGCATAATAATCAAATGTTAGTCTGAGTGACCCCTCATCTAGTCTTACTGATCCTTTAATACACACATGCAATACTAGACTGGCCTACCACCAGAGGTATACTCTAGACTATATTATAAACCTCTCATCCTTTCAGCGATGGGACCACTGTGCGAAATCATCATTGCCCTCTTTGTAGTGGTTGTCACATATTATGCATACAACCCATTACCAAAGGGTATAGAACAGCCAGTATTTTTCAGCACCGTGCTAACAATAAACAGGATTGTTGAAGACATGGGGAAGGTCAGTAACTGTTTCTTATTTCACTTGTTCCGGGTGTGCCTGTTCTATATATAGATATATCTATATAAATTATAGAGAAGGCACACCCTTATTGGTGTTGGGGTGAGTAGAATTGTCTGAAATTGTCTGTCTGCTCAGAAAAAAGCTATGTAGAGGTAAATTATCTTGCCGATTGATCTATAATCTAATGCTTGGCATAGATGTCCTTCCTATTCTGTTTTCACTCTTTTGCTGCTGTTAGATTGCAAGAAGACAAACTCGCATTTTAAGCACCCTTTCAACAGTTTTTTCACATAAAATGTACCCCTTTCCCAACCATATTTTGAGATTTTCCAGAAAAAGATACCCCTTTTCCAGCCAAAAATGTCAGAATTTCTTGGAAAAAGTACCCCTTTCCCGGCAATATTTTGAGGATTTGCCTGAAAAAAAGTCGAGATTTTAATGGAAAAATATACCTTTTGATATCAAATTCTAACTTTGGTTCTAATTGGAATATTTGAAAAATTCCTCCGCCGTTAAAAAGTCCTTTAAAAAGTCCTTTTTGTCCAAATTGGGCCATAAAGGACCCCTTACAACGGGTCCAGGTCCCTAGGGTCCAAAAAGTACCCCCTTTCCTGCTCATTTGTGTACAGAGATGGTTTCCACATATCCACAAGTGCCCCCTCCCCCTGGGGGGGGGGGTCCTGGGGGGGGGGTCCTGCCTGCGTGGTACTAAGCTATCCCCCTTAGGGATCCCTTACTGCATGGTCATGGCTCAGCAGTCCCAGTTACCTCCCTTATACAATGCCATAACCATAATAGCCCCACAGGTGCGTCTGGGCCGTCTGCATAGCTTGGTCATGGCTCAGTAGTCCCAGTTACTAGTACCTGTTCTTAACCCTTTAAAGGCTGAAAATGCTTTGGAGCCCTCGAGGGAATACCTTTGCCCCTCCCATAATATAGCTACAGTATGCTATATTATGATATGATTTCAAAATTCACTGCCAATCTTCCCTAGAATAGCAAGCACACCCTTCCAGTAAAACATGTGTTACTCTTAACTACAATGTAGTATTGAAGTGTTGTATTTTTTATACAGATATGGGCTTCCCTAGCCCACTTAAAAGGGTCTATATTTTCTCTTTGCTATCCCCTCAGGATGTGTGTGGTGTACATATGCGCGGGCACTGACACATTCCTCTACGAATTGTGTAATGTAGTTCTTGCCATGAATATGACCTTAGTTGTCGAAATGGCGTTAAACATCTATTACTCACTCACTTTATACAGATAAACCCGAACAAATTGTTTAAATTTATTAGCAAAAATAACATTAGTAAAATGTATTAAATCTATTTATGTCTAACTAAGCTGTCGTTGGATTGTTGACATTGGTTTTGTATTTTTGTGCACTCCAGTTATCATTAATTCTACACACTTCTTTGAATCTTTGAATAATTATCATACCTAACCAGTTGTTCCACTCCCATGCCCCAGCTATGGTAAGGTGTATACTATGGTTGATTAATACCAATATAACTGATATCAAACTTCAAGTAGAAACTTTGATGTCAAAGCAGGTACCATTGAAGTTGAAAACATAAATCTATATCACAGTTAGAAACTCTGATATCAACTTTACTATCACAGTCACAGACTCTAACATCGAAATACACAACATTGTTATGGCCACCTGAATTGAGAGGTTTTCATTTTTTGTGACTCTCCTTTGTATTAACATTAAGAAATCAATAATTGATTGCTACTATGGCATTGAAAATGCATCACTACTGTCCATTACTTTCCCTACAGATATCCCAGGCTCTAGGATGGAAAGAACTAGCGGTTTTCCGGCGTGATATCGGAGGGTTGTTATCTTTACTTCGCATATATGTAAATAAACCAGTGGGAGATGACATTAACGTCACAGTCACCACATTTGATGGTGTACCTGTCAGGGTCTACCAGTCAGTCACAAGGATGGACAATAGTTTGGGGCCAGGCTTTGTCTATGTTCATGGTGTGTAGTGTGGGCACTGGATTGCGGAATATTTTGCATCTTTTGTTGATTTCAAGAAATTTCTGCATGTAAATGATCACAATGTCACAATATTAAATGGATATCAGTTTTATGTAAGATAGTGCAATATAGATGAAATTATTCATAGGGTTTACATCAGAGCCCATTTATTTAATTTAAGAAGATCAATTAATGTATGAAGAACACTTGCATGGAATGTAGCAGTTATGAAAACCTTGATTCTGCAACTGTTTCTAACAGGTGGTGGCTTTGTACAAGGTAGTGCTGCTGGGTACGATAGTCAGATGGCACAAATTGTTAGAGATACTGGTGTGGTGGTAATGTCAATGGATTACCGCCTGGCACCTGAACACCCAAGTCCTGCTGCCCTGGATGACTGTGTAGCTGCTATTAGGTATGATGCACACGCCATTCTATAGTGCCTGACAAAGGGGCTTATGTCATAATCAATATTTGTTTTAAAATAGGAGGCCTGACTACCTGGTCCCCCCCCCACCTGGTACTACTGTATTGAAACACCAAGATGAACATAATTATCATGTTTTTGTTATAACTAATTGGAAACATCAATAGACCATATTACCAATTTCATTTTCCAGGAATCGTTTTCTTCCGATTACATATCAATTTACTTCCACTTATTTTTCCTAGTTATTTCTTTGCCCATGCTGAGGACTGGGGAGTGGACTCAGGTAGGATTGGTGTTGGAGGTGACAGTGCAGGAGGTAATATGGCAGCTGTTCTGGCACAGAAGTACAGGGACATGCAAGGAACACATCAGTTCTCTTACCAAGTCCTTATCTATCCCAGAGTGCAGGTAAGTATGCTAATGTGGTAGGTGCTTGATTTGCAACATTTTAATATAAAAGTGCATGGAAGAATGTCACATATGTAAGGTAATTCATTCATTCTTTCATATAAGATGATTGTGGATATGCTTCGCTTTCCACATGTCTTAAGAAGTTCTATGTACATATCACCATGTAATGGTGTTCCATAGAGCTGATTTAACCACTCTATTGCAACACAATTATTGGTATCATAGGTACCTGGTTATAACCGTTTCACTGTACTGTAATTTTGCTCATGATATGCAATACAAATGCATTTTATTTTTATCATTAACTGGGTATAGGAATAAATAAGGTATTCAGTGTTTAAAGAAAGTAGGCATACACAATTGGCTTGTCCATAAGCAGAGAATGGATTGTAGGGTCAGTGTGGTATAAGGTCTAAGCCACTTTACAAATAGATGACCTCATTCTAATTTCAGGCACTTGATTTCAGTCTGCCTTCACATATCAATAATGCAAAATACAATGCACCAATGCAGAAACCTTATGGCATTGCACTTATTGTGCTCAAATACCTAGGACAAGATGAAAGGCATGTAGAAAAACTTTCACTTAATCAGCATGTCAGAAAGACCACAAGAGAAAGATATGAAAGTATAATGGATGTGAAGAATCTGGGTTCTGAGTACCATGCAGGGTACAAAAGACAGGATCACGGAGTGGATGAGGAGTTGGCAGGCAAACTGGAACCTCTAATCACTAACCCATATAACTACCCATTAATGGCACATACCCTGGAAGGTTTGCCGCCTGCACTTATTATCACAGGTGGGTTTGACACTATTTGTGATGATCGACTCTTCTATTTAGATCGGCTTACCAAGTCTGGTGTGAAAACTGAACATTATCATGATGACCTTGGCTGGCATGGTGCATTTAGCTATGCAACTGGCAAATCTGTTTCTGGTAGGCGTATGTTACAGCAAGTTGTGAAGTATATCAACCAAGCTAAGGACAACACTACAGGTGACAAATGACTTTTATTCGAATGATCATGGCATTGACAACAAGAGAGTTCTAAGGTTGTGTTTGAGACCAAGCAGCCTGATGCCCTGTTTATTGGTGAAACATTGTGGCTAAAATAATTTTTCACAGAAAAGAAACACGATAATAATTATACTGAAGAACACCATTTTGTATCACCGTGAAGAACAAATTAATAAGAATAACATTTTTCGTTCATAGACCCATGATTCCACGGAATACTGCTAGACCTGCTAGGTGACGTTATTTCATGAGTTCTTTTAGTGTCATTGAACAACTCTCTCACCCCCAGATTCTCCATACCCAATCCTTCTTTGACAATTATAGTTGTCAGTGGGGTGGAGAGGGTTAACAATATGTCCTGTGCTCCTTCTCTAGAGTCTCAATAGTTCTGTTTTAAAAGGAAATTCTCTCGTAGATCTTATTGTTAATATCAATTCTTTTCAGATGAGTAAATCTATGTGAAGCAATTAATTCAGCTTCGTGTACATCTACATGAACACTCACTGTTTTTTTTCTCATAATTAACAACCCTACATATTTAGCCTTAGTTCCAAAGGGGAAAGAAGACAGGAATTCGCAGGCTGGGAATTAGGAGACCCCCATCCAACAGGAACCACTGACTCAAAATGCACGCCTTAATGATTTGAATCAGAATGCATTCTTTTATATGCATGCATTCCCTTGTATTTCTGTAATAAAACATGGAAGCAATTGATGGACAATTTCGTTATCATTTATTGGCTGTGCCGTTAGACATTTCATCATTGTATACATGCGGGTAGTGGCTAAGACATGAAGAATGTTGTGGGCATGAAATACTACAAATGTTATACACATTGTACACACAAGTCATATATGCAGTAACCAGGTTTGTAACCAGTGTGTGTTTACATCAATATTGCATGTCATTCGCTCTAGCTCCTAGACCTAAAACTGCAAACAGACTTGAAATAATATTATAAAGATCTTTCTTTTTCTTCATTTCCTTTATCAGTCCAGTTGTTAGGAATGTGATGGTAACTTTCCTTTCGATTCTCTGTAATCATCTCAAAGATACAGCTGTAAAAAATGAAATACCTCCAGTATGTTTTCCATGATGATAAACAGCTAATCGAACCAGCTCAGTAGCTCCATCCACCAACAGAAATGATCACCGGTGTTCTGGGGTGAGAGGAGCTCTGCATTGGAGGTATGGCTACTCAGTGCTGCCACCTGAAGGGATAAACAGGGCCTATGTTCTAAGCTGTGTGCATTACAGTGTACCTCTCACCAGAATGAATTTATATCTGATCGGAGGAAAGACATGGGTGATCTATGACTTAAGTGATTGTGTCCACTGGAGTCACTATCTTAAAAATGCTCATGTAAGCAGCAAACAATGGAAACAGCATATTGTATCTGTGTAGACTAGACAATTCAATATCGTATCTTTGTTTAGTGTGCTGATATTGTTCTTCAATGAAATGGGTTATCTCTGCATGGCATTTAGGTAAGATAAATCGAAGCCCCTTAACAATCTGTACACGTAATTTACAATTATCAAACTTTTAACATGCCTACCACAACAGTTTTGAACTAGTGTAACATTCAAAGGGCAAACAAAACTGGTGGCAGAGTAACCTATTGTTTTAATATAGTCACAACCACCGACAATTGTGCTTGTTTCCCATCTTCAGCCATATGGGACCAATATGTAAATCAATCCTTGCTCTTATTGTTGTGGTTGTTGCATATTATTTGTACAATCCATTACCAAAGGGTATAGAACAGCCAGTATTTTACAGCAGTCTGCTGACAATAAGCAGGGTGATTGAGGACATGGGGAAGGTAAGTAACAGCTATTCTTTTCATAATTGGTTATACTGATTCTATGTGTCTGGACTTCTTTAATTACAGCTATCCCAAGTTCTAGGAGGGAGAGAACTAGTTGTGTTTCGTCGTGATATGGCCGCACTGATGTTCACCACAAAACCAGTGGGATATGACATTAAGCTCAGTGTCACCACATTTGGTGGTCTACCAGTACGAGTCTACCAGCCAGTCACAAGTATGGATAGTAATCTGGGGTCAGGCCTTGCCTATGTTCATGGTATGCCATAATGTATTTTTACCATGCAGGGTTGGGGATTACATCTCTCATACATAATTATACATAACTATATGTTGCCATCATTCAAATTCTTCATTGCTATCAGCAAGGTCTTCATCTATTATGGGCTTCCCTAGCCCACTTAAAAGGGTCTATATCTCCTCTTTCCTATCCCTTCGGATGTGTTTGGTGCACATATACATGGGCACCAACACAGTCCTCTGTGAAATTGTTTAATGTAGTTCTCACCACGAATATGACCTTATAGCTGTCGAAAAAGTGTTACTCACTCACTTCATTTGTTACACATGCTAATCAAGAAATACCAGCACTGCCATATTTTCTATCATAATATTATCATCCCTAGTGAGAACTTGCATGTATCTGATTTACACATAATAAACTGAGTATACCATCCAAACATAAGTTAGGATGATTGAAATCAGAAATAAAGAAATGAATGATACAGATGTTATTAAATCCCCTAGTCTTGGCTTGTTTGAACACTAGGTGGTGGCTTTGTACAAGGTAGTGCTACTGAGTTTGATGGCCAGATGGCACAGATTGTTAGAAATACTGGTGTGGTGGTAATGTCTATCGACTACTGCCTGGCACCTGAACACCCAAGTCCTGCTGCCCTAGATGACTGTGTAGCTGCTACAAGCTGGGGTGTACACAGTCAATATGAAAACCTGCCTTGCAAGGGTAATATCCACAAAGTGCCTAGGGGGGGGGGACAGCAAGAAGGGGCAAAAGAAGACTGCAAAATAGTGTATGGGGATTCTGGAGTCTGGAGGAAAAATACAAAAGCAAAATACATGCTTGGGGGTATAACTTGCTTCCCTCATTTTAAATCTTGCAGTCATTATGTATCACTATGTATCAGTATAAACTTAGACTTCTGCTATTCATTTTAGTCATTTCTTTGCCAATGCAGAGGACTTGGGAGATGACTCTGGTAGGATTGGTATTGGAGGTGACAGTGCTGGAGGTAATATAGCTGTGCTGGCACAGAAGTACAGAGACATTGAAGGAACGCATCAGTTCTCTTACCAAGTCCTTATCTATCCAAAAGTGCAGGTAACTATATACTTATGTTCTGAATACCATGAACGTTTGTCTACCCTATCCGATGGAGGCAAATATTCATAGTGGAGAGACATGACTTGAGATAAATCAGAAGACTGACTGTAAATTAACATGATTCTGAAGTTCGAAACCTGCCAGTTTAATCTTCCTGACTTAATTTTATGTAGAGTCCACACCCAGTGGCATGTACTATAATGATGATAATATCTGATAGGAAAGCAAGATTTGGAGTTAAGATTAAAGTCTTCATCATGCTTTTTATAATATAAGTCATGAACAAGTGCTTGAGAGATTTATAGACATTATATTCTCCTTGGCACCTTGGTGTCTGTGATTGGTCACACATACTATATCACACATTTTGTCACAGCACTAAAAAATACAACAGACAGTTGTCTCTAACCTTATACAAAAGTTCTGTATAGAAAAATTTAATCCAAAAATGAGAATAGACATAGTAATGATATCATATGGTCTAGAGGCCTCCTCTATATACAGCAAGAGGCCTCCTCTATATACAGCAAGAATAGTCCCTACCATGAAATAGACTAATTCTTCTCTCAGGCACTTACGTAATTTCAGTCTTCCCTCTCATACTGAGAATGCAATGTACAACATGCCAATGCAGAAACCTCGTGGTATTGCACTTATTGTACTTAAATACCTTGGATGGGATGAGAAGTATGTACAGGAACGTTCACTCAATCAGCATGTCACATACGCCACTGAAGAAAAGTACAGACATTATGGATGCAGAGGACTTGGGGTCCGAGTACCGTAGAAGTTCCACAGGAGATCGTGTAGTGGATGAGGAGTTGGCAGCCAAGATGTTACCTCTTATCATTAATCCCTATAACTATTACAAAGAGTGGTGTGAAGACTGAGCACTACCATGACCCTATCTGCTGGCATGCTGCCCCTGGGCATGCTGCTTTTAGCTTTTCAATAGGTCAATCTGTCTGGTGGCCGCATGTTAGATCGGGTTATAAAATACATCAATGACAATAAGGCAAATTTGCAGGTAAAATGTGGATAGTACATTGAAGCAATTTCTGGTATCCTATAGCATCACCCTGGGTACCATCAACAATAACTCTTTTCAATGCAAACGACCAGGTGTCATGGTATCATATTAAAGGAAATTACATGCAGATTTCAAACCAGTGATTCAAAAATATGTTGTATGAATACAAATGCCCTCCTGACGCTTATGGGCACTATAACCATAGAATCGATAGAGCTGGTTCTAGTGTCCCAATCTGCCGTTTCCTAGAGACTCTTACAAGTATTGAGCCTACTGGAAAGAGTTGACACACATCTCTTCATTATATAGGGTAAGGTGACCATGAGTCGTCCACATGGGGAACTTTACAACATACTATTTATTCTAGGATCTTTGTAATAGTGGGAAAACTTTCAGGGTTCATCTAAAAATGGATATAAATATTACCCAGATGTCTTACTCTTTCCATCCAACAATGTTACAACTTTCATACCCATAGTCATGGAGCTCTTTTAGCACCCATTATTCAATATATGTGAATTTTCATTCATCAGTACCATGAGTCGGCCACTGTGGTACCTTGCGTTAGCCACATCATAAAATTACTCAACTTATTCATAGTAAAGAGTGTACTTATGAAGCAATACAAGGAAAATGTTTTTTCCCGGCTGAGTGATTGGTAACAGTGTTTCTGTAATGATTTTACTAATTACAATGCTGATTATCACTGTTCTATGGGTAAACATAAATTATAGCAAACTTGTCCCATTTATCAGCTGTCAGTTATTTCAAAGTGGCTGTCAATCTACTAGAAGACTTCTCTACCTAATTGGTAGAATAAAGTTGATTTTGTTGAAAAATAATGGATAGTGTTAGATTCACTTTCCCAAAGATGGAAAGATATCAGGTGCTACAGCTCAACATATTCTATCAGTGTAAATAGCTTAGAACCCAATGAAATGGTCACTACTAAGTTCATTTTGGACTAAAATGCAATAGTGGCCATCTCAAGGTACATGTTTAATGGCTGAGTCAAGGTACATGTATTGCTCAAAGACACCTTGGGTCAGTCGTATCATACCATGAGTCAACTTCTACACAGCAGATTGTTGACTTTTGCACTGAACACTATAAAAGGAATAATTTGAAGTTAAATGATGTTTACAGAGTATGAATACAATGATTTATTCCAATTTTAGTTAGGTTTAACTCTGTTACTTGTTCAATATCACATTATCACTAATCTATCATTTTGTTGCTGGAAAATCATCGGAAACCTTTATCTGACTTCAAGAATAATTTACAAACTCTAGTGTCATCCAGAGTTCCTGGAAGTTGCTAGACTTATATTCCAAAGAAATGCTAAGATAGCTTATAGCATATCTTGCTATATATAGCACCAGTGCAAATAGCTTAGAATATACTAATATATTCATTAACACCTTCATTCTGTGCCCAAAACCAAGCAAAATGGCCGACTCAAGTATAGCTAAGCTATAATTTAATACAGATGTTTGTGTAATTTAACAAAGTAATTGAAGGCACTTAAAGTTGGTATATCCACAAAAAAGACAGATTTGAAAATTAGTGGAAACACATCTAAATATTTTGTAAATGCTCATCTCTTTTGCTGTGCATATATTGTTCCAATCACTACTGGCCCCTAGTGCCTCAACATGAAGTGTTTAATCACAACACACTACACTTCACTGGATGGCCCTTGACATTGCTGCTCACCACAGCACCACCTTTTGGCTACTCTAACAGGCTTTGTGTAGTGTTTAGTACACCTTGAGGATTAGGGCTGGATATTCATTCACAGCACACAGGCTCCCTCTGTATGAAATCAGACACACCTGATTTAAAACTAGCATAGGAATTAATACAGGTTGCTCTCTGAGGATTGCATCATCTGTCACTCACTCTCACTCAGAATGGCAACTTATCCCCACCATTGCCAATGGTGTTGATACAGCACCACTGTTCAACATGTAGCCTATCTAGGAAGTGTGGGCATGAAGTATAAGTCCCATATGTATCAAATGTGCTTTGTTTCACACTAATTTCCATGTAATACTTCAGAGTTGAATCAAACAAGATTATATAGAGAAAATATCAGGAAAAATACATAGGGAAATATCTACATGAACACCTTGTCTGTGGTTAGAGGGAAGATACATACGGCAATACCTTCTCTGGCAAAACATACTTTGATCTGGCAGATGTGAGGCTGCATGATTACCAATGTTGATGATCATGAGGTTTTAATCTAACAAGGTGAGTGATCACCAGCGTCACCATCACTGGTGAGTCTGAGTGATCACCACTCTCGCCATCTGTGGTGAACGTGTGCTATGGCATGGTATGCGTTTTATCTAGCGAGGTGAGTGATCACCCGAGTGACCATCCCCCGTGAGTGTGGGTGATCAAGATCCTTGCCATCCATGGTGAACATGCGTTATGACATGGTGTGCGTCTCATCTAGCGAAGTGAGTGATCACTCATGTTGCCATCCCTGGTGAGGATGAGTGATCACTCATGTCACCATCCCTGGTGAGGATGAGTGATCACCATCCTCGCCATCTGAGGTGAGGCCGTGTGATCACCACCATTGCTATTCCTGGTGATCTTGTGCTATAGCGACGTCGTGTTCCATCTAGCGACATGTGTGAGCCACTTCACACAGGTTGACGAGGAGTCACGACAATTTGCTGGGGTGATTGGGGTGGTCTTACGGTTCAGAATCACCAATAACCCACCATACGTCCTTCGCTGTGAGGTTAGGTTACCTTCATACAAGAATGACATCTGGACTAAAACTGTTAATCTCTAGGAATGGTGCTTTACAGTGAGAAATGCTCTTGAGCAGCATTATGTTTAAGCAGTGTTTGTTGTGAGAAATATATGCCATAGTTGTACATTATCATTGAACCCGAGAATGCAAATGGTACAAACTGCATGGCAGAGGTCTGTGATGTGTTTGAAAGTAGTATCAGGAAATGGGACACAGTTCCAGGAGCCTCTGCTAGGCATATATTGTAAAAACAAGGCCATTAGGAGTATGTGGAAAGTAAAAGAAAGTCCAGTCTCTATATGAGATCTAAGGATACATGTAGGCCTACTTTTATCTGCTCAGTGAGGGAATCAGAAGGAATGGCTAGTACCCTTAAGATAAGAAAAACCCGGGTAAAAGCCTTATAGAGGGACGCCTTTCACTAGGGACCTCCTTTTGGCTGAAATCAAGACTGCTGCTACAACTTAAAGCGACCGTTTCTCTGCACACTTTAGGGGAACTAGGAGTAATCGAGGACACTTTGGACGCCAAATTCGATCGGAAAAGGGCCGCTTTATGCCTGACCAAAAGGTTGATTTAATCACCGCAAGGATAACTCTTTCCCGGCTTCCTTCCCTCTTCTTATTCCCGCACCGGACTCCAATCCCTTTCTACTAAAAGGACACAACATAAAATGACAGATTTTCCACACCGCTTGGCACCACAGCTCCTGTGATCTAAACTGTAAAGACATTTTATCTAAAGTAAGAGCACATTCCTGTGGCTCTGGGAAAATGGTGACTGAGGATAGAGGAAGGAGTGGGTTTAGAAAGAAGATAAGCGAGTTGTCCTCTGAGATACCCTCACTGCTCATGCGTCGCTGTGAATTGCGCAGAACCTTTGTCTGACATTGATTGGTTCCGAAAAGGTCCGCTAGGGGGCCACGCACGGAATTGTGGGCCTGCGGAAGCGGCTTTAAGTCTGCCGTCAGATGGCGATGTGGTTGTTTAACTACGGGGGCAGATTGTATCGACAGGAGGTCCCGCTCTTCACAGGGGACCCGGCTACCCCACGTGGCAGGTGCCTGTGATTACGGTTCTTGGACAGATGCTGGCAAGTGAAGTGAGAATGACAAACATGGCGACCGATCAAACCGGAAGTGATTAGCAAAGGGTTGTCTTCTAGGCCTAGAGAGAAGCATTGAAGCAAGTCGGGTTGGGAAAGGGGTGTGGAAAGAGGGAAGCTATGCAGAACCTTTTAGGGTAGGTTCGAAGCAAACGCTTTGCATTTCAAAGAGCAGAGATTCCTTTACCATACAGATAGCCTAGCTAAATGGAAGGCCTATTCATGAAAGGCATTTATGATTAGGCATAACGCATGTGTCCATTGTTCCTCTACATAGGCTTACTGTGGGACCATTTGGATGATATTTGTCTTTTCTAAAATAATCATCACGATTTAGAATGTGATGGAGCAGTGAGTTGGGGTCAAAATGAATGGAACCGGGGGACGCGGGGGAAGAAGGGATAAATCATATAAATCTCAATATAAGAAGTAACACTAGGTAGCTTCTTTTGGTATTACATTAATAGGCAGTTATCCCCCTTTAGATCACAGTATTTATCAAAGTTATTTTTCTCTTGTTTCAGTTGAAAAGAATAAGGTAATCAATAGTTCACCATAATAAATTATTTGGGTATCCTGAGACATGCTTAGGTCTATTAGATTTATCACCATCTTTGTAAAGTGTCCTGTATTACCCCAAACTAGATTTTTCGTGGGGTAATACAGGACAATGCATTACCTATGGGATTTTGTATGGGGAGGCCCTTTGATATATTTAAGAGCCAATTTGAGCAATTATCCTAATTGAAACCTTCCTGACCATGATAGACTTGAGCATCCACTACTTTTTTTCAAGACAAAGATATAAACTTCACCCTTTCAGGATTTTATGACTCTTTTATGCAACGGGTATAGCTGTGGTGGCCATTTTGGAAAATGCCAGAATAATCATCCATCATAAGGAGTCAATATCCAGGACCCCAATTCACCTTTCATTGACATAGGCCTGGTTGCCCTTCATGATACCTAAAATGTTGGCGAAAGGACCAGTTTTTTCCCACTCTCACCCCTGATTGGGCTGACAGGGCTGTCCTGGAGGATAATGAAGGCAGATAAGCTTACAACATGATGAGGTATAATCCTTACTTTGCATGCTAACTGCAACAAGTGCCAAATGGTAGGTGTAACTCCTCACTCTTCAGAACAATTAGTTTGCGTCCTAAGCATACGAAGTTGGAGTTGGCAGATCGCAATCATTGTTATGGCAACACTTTCATTAGTAGCTATGATATAGGAAGGAGCAAGGGCTGACATAAGCCCATGGCACAATACTATTTCAATCATACTCATTTGCCAAATTCCATTCCCAACTCCTATGTAGCTAATGCGAAATGTGCATGACACGCATCGTTTTTATGAAATGTATTACTGTGCCTCAAAAAAAAGACTAACATTAAAAGCAGAAGGCTGTGGCCTGCTGAGGCCCGCTGGGATCCGCTGGGCTAGGCTGGGTCATTATTATATGGTCCTCCAGGAGCCCCACCCTTCTCCAGGGCAAGGTGTAGAGGTCATACACATAGCAGTACACAGGGAGCTCCAGGGGAAATCATGCAATGGGACATGACCAGCCCACAGAGAGATTGATGGCCTGCGACTTGATTTATTGGGAATATATGACTGTCGACATGAACAGTCGATTAGAAACATGAACAGTCGATTAGGGTGAATGGGCTAGGACAGGTCACTCAGTGAATGGCAGAACTAGAATATGTCTTAAGTATTTCGTCTAAAAGGCATGTTCTGTCTTTCTTATTAATGTAATCAAGAAGATGAGAAATAAGAAGGAAACGTTATTGTGGCTTTGGACAACAGCACACCCAACAGCAGAAAAAGTGTCAAGTAAAGGCTTTAAAACGTCTGCCTGGTGGCCAACAATTATTGCCACCGCTGTGTTAGTTGCAGAAGTTGGCATGTGAAGTAAGACCTAGGCTGTGCCATATCCCATCGTCGTTTAAGCTTATCTAGTTTCAATATTCATCATTCCCACCAAAATGAGATATGTCAGGCTAGGCTCAGCTATAGTTCTCAATCCCACATTAGGGGAGACAGCGATAAAGCCAGCGTATAAATCTGGTCCCTTCACTCATATTAAATTTTATGGAAGGAGTCATGCACATATTACTCAGGGTATCCAGTGTAATTCTGTATCTGGCAAAAGGTGTAGGCCTACTGGGGAAATTACCATTGTGTTCTTATATTGCATGATTATTTGCCGTGGGAAGGTCGGGATATTGTAAAGCATTGTTCCTATTCAGGACCCATATTTATTAAAGAAGTCAAATGAACATTAGAAATATTAGAGATTCTAATGCTCATTTGACTTTGAGGCCCAGTCATACTTAATTGTGGCTGCTTTATGGATAGGAAAATATTCAATCTCTTCATCTCAAAGAGACAATGATTTGTATCTCAGTTGCACACATTTATAGTTGAAAAAGAAACATTTTTACTCTTTGAAAACATCCTTTTACCGAAATACCAATGTTTGGTGAATTACTAGTATTTTTTGAGGGTCACCTTTGCATTTCAGAGTAGAACAGCATATTAGCATCATTTTCTTGACCCAGCAAAACCTGCAATTTATTCTTTTGGCGTGTCATTCTAGGCTCATGAGAGTTGGCAAGGCTATACAATTTGGCAGATGATTGCACAAGATCTCCCATCTGGATGTATAATGAATTAGTCCTAAATACAAAGCTTTTGGACAATATACGGTCTTCACCTGAAAAAATAATTAATGCAGATGTCCATAGTAATGCAAGGAATACTTTCCATTAACTGGGGCCATGTATTAATAGACAAATACATTGTGTTCTATTAGGCTTTTGATATAAAGAACAAGAATCGTTATGCATTAACCCTTACATGCCCAGAATAGCAAAAGTGCGCTCTTAAGCATGTATGTATGTTCAACAGAGCGCCATAGCTTTAATATCAGTCAGATTGAAATAATTCTTACACCACAAAATTCATAAAGTCAAGAGCTTTTCAACGACACCAAACTTGTTATAGTGCATCTTATATATAATTATTAGTAGTTGCTATTGCAGAAAAAAAAATGAATTGAAAATAGGTTTAAAATACATGACATGTGCGCACTTTAGCCTTGAGAACAAAGAGAAAAATGCAGAAAATCCACTTAATTCACAAAAATATTGATAAAGATACCAAAAATAACGATTAAGTTATTTTTTTATGCCATTTCCCCAGGGAATCCAATTACCATACATATATTTTTTTTCAATTTCAATTAGAGTGGACCTCTTTGATTTAAAAAAAAAATATGTTGATGGATTGAAAATAGCCTTTTCCGCAACAAAATAAAATATAATAAGATTTTCTGGGCACTTCCATCCAGATCGGCCTATTTCAACTTCTTGTGCCATCATCATCCCCTACTAATTGATAAAATACCCTAACATATACTTCATATTACATTTTGAGCTATTTTAATGTCCTTTTGATTACCATTTGAATCAGTACTTTAATCTAGACATAATATAGGTAGTATACTCCACTATGTCAAGTTTGTTGAATAAATCAGCTTTCTCTAAATAATTCTGGGCACAAAAGGGTTAAAGAATCCTGCGGCATAGTAATATGTTGATTATTTCAATTCACCAAGTGCACTTTCATCTTGGTCATGGAGGCAATGTGTTTGACAGATTTTTGTGCTTCATTTTCCCTTGAAGCACACCTACACGAAAAGCACAGGGCTACAGTGTACTGAGGCCCTTTTGCCGGGTCGAAGGCACTTTTATCATTATTGTGTGGCCCTCCAGCAACCCCACCCTTCTCCAGGGCAAGATGCAAGGATCACACATAACAGCATACAATGAGCTTCAGGTGAAATTACACAGTAGGGCTGGGAAATCTGTAGGGAGATTGATGACTTGGGAATAATACTATAGGGATTGTATGACCATTAGCATGAAGAGGCAATTGGTAACTCTGCTACGACTGGAGAGTTTTGGATGCATATAATTAGTCTGTGTTTTCATTAAAGCTCCGTTGCATTCTAGACATGGCTGCAGTCCTTTTCATAAGGACCTTTGTGTAATAGGTCGACTATGAATACCTTGATCGCTCACTACCACTGTTCTTCTACAATTGAATGAGGTTTCGCATGTATACCTGTTTTTTTGAGACTGATTAGGATTCAATAGATCAAAATTCGTCAATGAATTCATGAACTAACCCTTTAAGAGTTCCACAAAGTTAATAAAATCGGTGATGGTGTCTTCATATAGGGCAGGTACTGTAGCTGCTTTATCACACTTCGTGAATCTCGTATCCAATACATCTATCACTCAGTAAGCTTACTGCGTTTTTTGATACTTTGATGCATTATCAAAGATTAAATTTGTTTAAAATGATGACCAGGAAGGTCTTTCTCAAGATGGTACGACTGAAAACAGCCACTATGATTTTGAAAGCCTCAAAATTAAAGTGGGTTATCATACGTAATGCACTACGACTGCTCTGTACAATCAGCACTTAACACAATAACTTTATAGGGTTTGGTAGCATAGTCGTACTAGTGCAGTCATTAGTGACCATTTATAGATGCAGGGCTACCATGACATTATAGTGAGGGATCCCACTACGATTTGACAGGTGTCTAAACGTACCATCTTGAGAAATGCCTTCCTGGTACTGTTAGGGCCTTTCTCCACTAGGCGATATTCAACCAGAAAGACCCTCGTTACCGATCAGTATGGTGCTGTGGGTGTCTGTGAGTGTGTGGATGGAGGTGGGGAACCTCCCTTGTACAGCTGTCTGTACCTATAGATCGGTACCTGATCGCTTGAAAAAATCAAACATGTCAGTCTTTCAGCTGGAATATCGTGACAGATATGCACATCTGTCACGATAGTCGTGTAGTGGAGACAGGCCCTAAATGACCAAATACACATTTCTCAATGACAACTTTTTGAATGCCGGAAGAAGTATAACTGCAACAATGCTAACCTAGATGGAATATGTGAAGCGTTTTGTAATATTTTAATGTTTAATGCACAGTGATTTAGGTGGGCCACAGTTATGGGTACTTTGCATAGAAACTTATATACAGGGCTGAAAATTGACTCTAGTAACTACCTCATTGGTGCTGAGATCAAAGAGTGAAGAATATTCAGGCATACTACATTGACGTTCGGACTGAAGTTTTTACAGTGATATCTTTTCCATACCTTCTCTCTTTGAGCTGTGGACATTAGGGAGATGTGGGAGGCTGAGGGGTATTAAGGCTTCTATAAATGATCAAGAGGTATTCAGAAGGCCCCAAGTAACTCCCCCAGATATGTATGATTATACTGCGGCAAGATAAAACCTCTGACATCCAGATCGAATATGAGCTGGGAATAAAGACTAATGATGTCCCAGGGAATACCTTTGAGATCCTCTAGAAGATATGATAACAAGACAGAATCATTTGGAAGTACTGAGCACAGTTAGAAAGACCGAGGCTGAGGTTCACTAACCCATAGTCATTATTTCTTTTTATTATCGCCTGCTTGTTTTTGTTTCGAGACTCTCATCAGAAATGGATATTCATGGTATTACGGGGTAGATGTGAACAGTTTCGCAGTTACCGCTGGACTGGCACCTTTTGAAAAAGTGCCCTTTTATAGTGCCTGACATGTGACCACTGTTGACCAATCATAGCAAGGTTGTGTTGCTATGGTTTGTTGGTGGAGGAACGGTTGCCAAGGCGGCAAGTACCGGGTCCTCTGATTGGTTCCTTGTCCCTGGGGATTAATTAGAGGAACAGGGCAGTTTCACCTTTGGGGATCTTCAGACTGCTTTGAAATAAAAATTATTTCTACATCATGGGTAGGCCTACTGATGCAGAAAAATAATTTGGCGGTACCTTCGCCTCTGGGATGAAGGATAATTTTAGTTTGCAGTAAAATAATGTTATTTTTTGGGCAAAATAAAATTAATTTATTTGCAGAAAAAACAAAGTACTGTGACAGTGGTTTTTAGTGCGAATAAATAATAAAAATGAGTTTGGATCATTTTTTGTAAATTTGTTGACAACTTCTGGGTAAAGTGGTCAGTGGTGTGGTGTGGGTTAATTCATCTAGGTGAATTAAGAATTATGTCAGGTTGGATATTTTATGGAAAAATATCCCGGCTATAAGAAAGATGTGTTGTTTGATTGTGGGAGCACCTCCACCTGGGAGATTGGGTAACTCTACGTGGCAATCACCCACTTTCAAACAGATGATGTCATCTAATGGATTCCAGGGTCACTCACATTTATGCCACCAGGGGCATTAGATGACATCATCTGTTAGAAATGGATATTCATGCTTTAGCCCTATTACTTGAAATACGCCTTTCATTATTCCATTCGGCCTAAAGTCTCTAACTTGCTTCCACACATTAATGTCAAGATGTAGATCTCATAAATTAATGAAAATAATTATTATCAGGTTAGGCTAAGGGTCCTCGGCTCTGACTTTGTGCCATGGTAGCAGTATCTTACTCGTAGATCTATAATCCTTGCCTTTTCCCATTGGGAGCTTTAATTCTGCAGTTCCGCTCCCACAGAGGAGCTAAGCCTAACAAAGCTTTATTGTAACACTTTGATATCAAGTATTTAGACAGGTGGCAACATTAAAGAAGGCTCGAGTGTAACAAGGGCTTTGCTGAGCTTGGTAAGAGTTTATGTCTTTTTCTCACATAAAACCTGTATACCCTAATAAAACACTTATAAAGTGACTTAAAAATGAAAGACCTTTATCTATAATTCTCTAAATTGGTCTCTAGCATGACTTTAGCCATGAGCATGACTTGGGTCTTGAGATATGGTCTACTTAGAGCCTCTTGGGTTACACCACATCACGGAATACCATTAAAATATTTGTGTAATGAACGATTTTACAGTCGCACAATGACACTTTATGGATCTAGCTCATGCATATTTAATTTAGCATGAAACTCAAAAATCAGATGATGACGTTAAGGTAGTCTAACTTGAATCTCTTTTCAATCAATAGTCTCTTTTGATATTTAGATCCTTTCTGAATAACACTTTTACATTATTTACCTTTCACAGTTTTAGAGTTGGTATAAAACACATAGGGGAAGTCACCCTTGACACGACCAGTCTATCGGCCGACTGTGATATGATTAAAACAGCAAAGAAGGGCACACTTTTCATCCAAAATAAGAACATTAGTTCCAATAGCCAGGGTCACCTTCAGCTGGATGGAGTATTGCACTGAGTTCCCTGGGTAATACGTGCATGCCACCATTTCCAGCACTGCGAGTGAAAGGACCAGACTTTTTCCATGTCTCTATCGCTGTAAACCTTAAGCCTGTATGGACCACATGGTACCTCTTGGTTCATGCTTGATGGTCATCATGATGCACCAATACAGTGCAGGCAATGCATCAGAAGAGTCTATGGGACTGTATCAACCCCATAGGTACGAGACATTCAAGAATGTAGCTCTGGCAAGTTACTCGCCAGGACATACATGGATCATACCAACCAAATTAAGCTGCCTTTAATGGGTTAGTGATTGTGTCCATTAGTGGTGGGTGGCCTGACAGAACCCATCCTGGTGTCGGTGATGGATATTGGAGGCAGATAAGCTTACAACATGATGAGGTATAATCCCCACTAAGTCTGGCCTTGCATGCAAGCTGATGCAACAAGCGGTACACGTGCACTGTGACGGACCACTGTAGCTGTTACCCATTAATGTTTCCATTTTTCATTTCTGGAGGTCTAGTAATTTCTATATTCAATTTACATGCCTTTTTTTTTTTAATTATTTTTATTTTTGTTTGAGTATATTTTACAGAACCTCTCAAGGCTGTGACAGGAAGATCTGTAGACTTTCTTTTAAACAAAATGATATTCTATTTGAATTATATCATCCCCACCTAAAAGCAGTATAAAACACTAGACAATAACAAGTTATACAAGACGTCCTTTTAGTTCTGTGCACTTCATTCCCTGTGGTGATTTGATCGAAAAAGTAAAGGACCCGATAATCATATGAATTACCTATCATCATTCACCTTTGGATACATCATTTAGGAAAAGAAAGTGTGACCCATCAAGGGAGAACACCCCTCCGCGGGGGATTTTTAATTCCCCATTTGGCCACCAGGGGGCATTGGAGGGGCAAAATTACTCTAAAATCATTATAAAAATTATTAAGCTAATTTTTTATGCAGAATTCAATGGTTTCATTTAAAATGCACCGTTTTCGATAGAAATGGTCCATATTTGGATGGTAAAATGAACATTTTTCATGAGAAATCAACCTATATGCCTGTTACTGGTTGCCATGGCAACCATTCCAATAATCAAAATTTGCAGATTTGTATGCCAATTTTGGGGAAACTCACTAAAATCCCAAAACTGAAAACAGAAATGGAAAATTCCTTCTAGATAAAAATCTATGAAAGAAATCATCATAATGGTATGTATTTTTTAAGAAAAATGATGATTTATTGTGTTTTTAGACATTATTGTGGTTCATGATGTATTTAGAGCTTAATCGTCGATTTCAGATATGAATAAAGACCCATGTTCAAGGAGGGGTTCTGACATAACTACTAGGAATTTTTAAGCCAATTATGTCTCATTTTAAAGATCTTGAGATGAACTTTGATAATGAATTTCCCTGCAGAGGGGTGGTTTTGCTTGCCTGGTCACAAGTAAGTATCAAAGGACAGAGAATTAATGCATCCAATCCCACATTCTTACATCCTGACAGTGGTATATAGCCAGTATTGAACTCACGTGACTTGTATTTGGCATATGGCTTGAGAGGCATATGGCCTTTATAATATTTATTATACGATCAGAAGACATTATTTCACCTATTTCACTCTATTTTGATGTTGTAATGGCCATTTTGATCGTAAATTAGCAATATTTTTATGTTAGATCGGCAAAAATTGTTTGTTTACACCACCATTGCCCTTTTACGTCATCAGGAACATGCTGCATTCGGGTTGTTCAATGCAAAATGAGTGGGTGTGGCCAATTCAAATTGCTGGTTTCTGATTGGTTTAGAGCTCAGAAAAGCATAGCAGACGATCGTTTGGTATGCTCTGGCATACCAGACGATCATACAAATAACCTAGGGTCTATTTATTCTTGTATAAAAACACAGAAAAGTCGGATTTGAAGTGTTTGCGAGTGTAATAATCCTCTTTACACTGCCCCTTTTAGATGTATATATTATTGATTACACAAAATAAGATATGACAGTGCTGCTAGATGTACAAAGAATCAAGGGACACTCAGATCCATTTGTATTGTTTTACTGTTCACAGAGCTTTTGGTATGTAAAGAGAGAGAGAGATATGCAAGTGTTAAATGCTGTATTTCTTGTATGACCAATAATCATGAATCGTCGTTATGTAGGCTGTCAGGGGGGTCTAAAAAAAGTTCTGGACCAGCCAAAAAAGCTTTAGGGTACATATACTACAGGTGTTGGGGGTTAGAGTCCATATGTGCGGGTAGGTTAAATATCATTTTTAAACCCATAGCATGGGGCAATAGTTGACTACCTCAATTATGCACTAGACCCGAGAGAGACCCTACCCTGTAAAGCCTTAATGGAGTAAGATCTTTATATTAACAAGCCAAGTTATCTCATACAAAGGCCCACTGTCATATAAGATATTCTAGTTATGTACGCTGGTGGCAGAATCTAGGGGCTCTCTCAGGTCTAGGGTCTCTCTCGGGTCTAGGGTCTCTCTCGGGTCCAATTGCTAGTGATTATACAATAGCTCTAAGCCTTAATGGAGTGGGATATTGATATGAACAGGCCAAGTTACTCTTATATAAAGGTCCATTGTCATATAAGATATCATAGTTATATACACTGGTTGCAGACTGTAGGGCCTCTTTTGGGTCTAGGGTCTCTCTCGGGTCTAGGGTCTCTCTGGGGTCCAATTTCTAGTGATTATACCATAGCTCTAAGCCTTAATGGAGTCAGATGTTTATATTGACAGGCCAAGTTACTCTCATTAAAAGGTCCATTTTCATATGAGATTTTATAGTTAAATATATAATACACTGGTGGCAGACTGAACATCAGTGAGATTAAGGGTCTCTCTCGGGTCTAACATGAAACTACCCCAACTGTGTCATCTAAATTGGATGGACTACCCAGGCCAATATATGGGAGCTAAACTTCTAATTTTTTTTCATGCATCTAGGGACATGTTAAGGCTTTGCATGGTATATTTATATCATATCTGTGCTATAGGAATAATAGAACATGGTTGCTATGTTAGGGTCTCTCTCGGGTCTAGTGTAAAACTGCCCAGATACCTTTAGTCATCCAGCATAGAAAGTACAGTGATCACATATTCCTATTTGGTCTTAAAATTTCCCCTGTGCTCTAGGGGAAATAGCAAAACCAAAAATGGAAGCTATACCCCAGTTATTTTCATTACTTGCAAGTTGCACTTGAGATCTTTGTGTTTCTGCTTGAAAAAAAAAAACTCATTTTGGCCAGTTTTAGCCCTCTAGCTCCCTAAATATGCCTTGTAGATAGGCAAAACCCATATACCCCATGTAGCTCTATCCCATCCCGACCAGAATAAATGATAAAGACACATATATATCTTTATTTGAAGTTTTTATTGATGGGGAAACAAGAATAGGCCAGTTAACGACGATTCATGATTATTGGTCGTATATAGCTATTGGTATTATTCACACCATACATGGTTTGGATACATGTCTCGTGAGAAGATAGTTCCATATAATATTAGATATATGTTTTCAATTTCTGATGATTAAACTGTGTTATCTATCAAATTGATTTATTAAGATTCTCAAAATTCCCTATAGGCTCTATGAAGAGTTTACACGGAATACAGGGCCAGAGGTTTAACTATACTGTACCAAATCTACAAGACAAATGTCATTGTAAACTAATCTTCTGCTCTGAATATGTATCTCATTGGGCAGGTCTTTATGCGGCCCCTCCAGCTCCCAGTAGATCTAGTTGCTTTAACAGAAACAGCCCCACTTGATAATCCTACTCAGCAATGGGAAGCCAGCATAACAAAGTTATGTTGTAACACTTTCCTAGTGGGCTGCTCCCATGTGTGAGCTGTTAGAGAGGTAATCCATTTATGATGTCACACTTATGCCAACGCACTGTTCCTGGTGATGTAATATGAAAATAGGCCAACTAGCACCTCTTATGGGAATCTATTTGGTTGGCTTTAAATGACTCATGACGTAATTAATGTGAGCTGAGTAATTCATTCAGATTGGATTGAGTAGCCTTTCAAACACTAAGAATACAAATCTTAAAGTGAAAATTACTATACATGTAGGTACAAGGTTACGATCCCCTTGAGCCAAAAGAAATACTTTGACTAAGAAAGAATTACTGTAATGTCTTGGTTTTAGAAGTTCATTTGGTTATTTAAAGCAGTGGTTGCATATATGATTTCCAAAATTTCAATAGTCTGTGGCAATGTGAATTATGCTGAATATGATATACTGAGATGCTGACATACAGTGCATCTAGAGTACCATAGTGACCCGTATAAGCACCAGGCCGCTTATAAATTTCTTTACCAGTGTAATCCCCAGTGCTTATTTGAATACTGTTTTTAGTGCTTAAGGGTTGGTTAAATACCCTCCTACCCCCAGTGCTTATTCGAGACCGGCGCTTTTTCAGACCCCGCCCCTTAAACAGACCATTACATAAATAATTTGGTCTCTAGCATGATTTCAATCACTTATTGTAGCAGCCAGAGCTGCAGCCTACTTAAAGCATTGTGGACTGCATTCCAGTCACGAAATCCCATTAAAACGCTGAAAGAGTTGTATGCATGATTTAGCAGGGACATAATGGCACCTAAATCAATAAGGTCATGCATCTTTAAAGGGTGTTTGGCATGAAAGATGAATTTAGAAGATGATTCTAAGGTAGTCTACTTTCAAGCTGCATTCAATCAGTATCTTCTTCTCAATACTTGGGCTATTCTCCACGGATAAAGGTGTATGGTGTTGAATGTCAGATTGATGAGATTGCCCATGCTGGTGGCGTTTGAAGAGGTGGGGGTCACTTAATCAGGGTCCTTTAAGATTGGATACTTTGCATTCCCTTCAATCTCACAGACCTTTGAATCACATACATTAGCATAACACATACTGATGTACGTCTGTCTTTTTGAATGCATTCAGAAAAAAATACTTAACGGGTACAGTGTAAATAGATAATTGTGTTGTGCATTTGTTAGGAAAGTCATGGAGGCTGGAGCCTTGCAGGAGGGAATCTTGCCATTGAAATGCCTTGCCTCCCTCATGCAGTTATAAGTGTCTGTCATAAACCTTTGTCTCTACATACAGCTAATCTATATGAGATCTTTTTGAGAGTTTCCCCAAGCCTCACCTAATCTCTGGTAGCTCCAGCACTGTCTAGCTTTTTGAAACATTTTTTTTTTCATCTCCAAATGTTATTTCATCTCTAACATTTTATCCCCAAACCACACAACTTCCTGCCAACCACTGACAGAAACACCTATTTCCATTCCATTCCAAAATGCATTAAAATAACCCCGTCGTGCCCCATGGGTGGGATGTTGTGACAAGTCACCAGGGGCATGGAGTGATGTCTAGGCACTGAAATGGTATAAGCAATTTAGAGGTGCAATATAAGAGGATGTGGGTTGAAAGAAGAGTATTCTTTCAGTTCCAAACTAATGTACTTTCTATTAGCATTTCACTTTATTGTCTTATCTATGGTTGCTTGCATTTCTTGTGGATAGACAAGACCAGAAAGCAAATTTGAAACATGGTTGTTATTTTGTACCGCTTGCAGAGAACGTTGCAATGCCATGTTTTCACTTAGGTGAAGACATGACTTGTGTCCTAATTTTTCCTACAGATTATTTCAGACAGTCTGAAACATGACCTTAAACATAGAAAGTACCTTTCATCTGACTATTGTTATTTTGAACATGTAGCGTGCTGGGGTGATTACATAGCTGACATGGGGCAACCCTCACCCACCTCCTATTGCCACTAGGGATTCTCTCTGCCCTCCCTTACCCTCCCCAGCCCATCACCAATGGCAGGTGACCTCGAAAAGGTGACTTCAGTCACGTGACCTTTTCTGACTTCAGTCTCAAGAGGAAGGTTTCCCAGAAGACACCAGGCACTTACTGGAACAGGAAGCACACACTCTCTGACAGTGCACCCCAAATGGGTGGTTTGAATATCTAATATGGGGACTTGGATACTGATGTGGAGTTAGCTGGTAGTTCCTTTTCTGCATGCAGATCTTATATCTAAGGTCTCAATTATGATGTTATCATAAGGTTTTCTGCTCAGAGAAGAACTATGGAATTTTGATTTAGAATTTCTAGGCCACTATCTAGAGGATCTTTCGAGAATAACATTATTGGTAAAAAGATACACCCATATTATACTTACAATTTAACATAAAGGGCCAATGCAGAAACACCCAATGTGCATGAAGTATAAATTATGGAGATGACTGGGGAATAAGGTCAACCTGCCCAAACCCTTATTGAAATATAAAGCTTTATATTGTCAGTCCATCCCTCTCTCAAATGACCTATGAGGTAACCAGACCTAAAAAATCATGTTGACAATGTATTTGCAGATAACATAAAAGCAAGAAAGAATTTAGCTTTTTACCACATTTAATACAAGCCTCAGACACTACAAGTAAATGAAGAAATTTGATTTATCTGCCACAGATTTCCAGACCATGTTACCTGTCAGAGACACTTGTTTCTCTGTATTCTATCAGACGACTCACAGAAAACCTATGATACACAAAACTATGGCGATTAAGACCTTTAAATTTCAACATTTAATCTGATGGCAACTGCAGTATGAGAAAGGACAAAATTGATTTCCTACCTTTTGTAGACTACTAAAAATGTGAAAGGGCTTTTCACTGCTTTTTGCATGGAACATCCTGATCCTAGTGTCCCTAGTCAACATGCAGTTCCCATATGGCAAACACTGCCATACAATCCCCTTAATTATCCCAGTCCTCCTCCAGCTTCCTCCAGTATTTGTACCCCTGTCTCACCCCTGTCTCCTCCTGGGAGGGTGGCAGAGCCGATTGCATCCACTATTTAGTCAGCACATAGCGTTTGCTGTCTCTGGCCTTTTTCAATTCTCTGTGCAAATACTCACTGTTGGTGTACTAGGACAGTGTTCATATCACTTGACAGATGGAGCCTTTGTTCTTTTTTGTCCTTCTGTGTTCTGCCTACAAAGTGGTTTCATCCTGTGGGTATGTAGCGCTTTGGTACCTGTTTTCATCGGTATGCAGTGTATGTGGTTGTCTTCCTATCTGTCTCATATATTGAAGCTATGATAAATGTGGCACAACAAGGGAAAAGGGACCTCTGTGTGGGATTTTCAGTACTAGTTTTAGTCCTCCACCATATATACTAAAGGTTACACATCATCCATTGTCAGTGCTGCTTTCTTGAATGAAAGTATCCATTATAACCTGTACATGTTGAAATTACAGAAATAAAGAAAAAAAAGAGAAGAGAAAAAGACCACTATACTATGAGATGAAGCATAATGCCAAACTTACACTCCTCCACAAAGGAGTGTTATGGGCTGGCATTGCTGTTGAGCACATTCGTCAACAGACCTTAAAATCAGTTTCATCCATTTGTTTTATCAGTATCCTAGATCAATGATGAAAAGGGGCTGTGTCCTAAATGTCCTTTCTTGTAATCTTTGCATGCTGAATGAGGCAAAAAGATGCAGAATTAAATGTGAGTGTCAGACGAAGGCCCTTGACACTGGTTTAATGTGCAGTGAATAAGTGTCTATTTTAAGGGGGGCTATGCAGTTGCCCCTTCCCATAATATAATTGGCTTCATGGTGTTATAGATTTTGCAACTAGTAAATACCTGCTATATTGCATCATATAAGCCTCTCATCACAAAAAGCAACAACATTGCTACCACGTACTTATCTTCTCAGTTGCACAGTGAATACAACTTTAGGGGGTTATAAACCCAAATATTAGCATACAAGTTTGGGTGAATTGCCAAAAGTGGGACCATTCTGTGTCAAAGATATAAAAAAGTTATGCACATGGCATATCTATAAAATGATACAACACAAGGTGATAATGGGAAATTATCCTCTCCCTTTTATGACTCCCAAGATTTCAAGTCCTTTATTGTACCACCCTACACTCCATCCACCTCATGTCAAAATCGATCATCGCTATTGCTCTGCTCTTGAGCAGCACCTTTGACTGCCAGGGCCATTCTCAGAGCAGGACAGGTTAGAGAATGACGGTCACATCAAAGCAATCTATGGCTGTCTGGCAACCGATAAAGGAAGCTCCCCAATCTAATGATACCCCGTTTGTCCTTGGCAGATAAAGTATTGATCAGGAAAGACATGTCAGCTACTAGTAGCAACTCTGAAGTAAGAGATGATAATGGAAGAGATACCATTGATTTTAAGGGTGGTTCCCAATTTTCTCCCCGATCTGAGAGTCTATTGCTGTTAAGAAAATATCACAACAAAACTGAACATGAAAGAAGGCTGTCGTACACACCATCCTATTTCATACTGAATAGAGGTGATATCATCTGCTGTCTGATGATACAAGTGTAAATTTCTGATCTTCCACAAAAAAAGTAATGAACAGGCAGTGTATATGAAAACACATTACTAAGGAGCTGCTACCCTAACTTAGATGTCAGGAAATGCTGCACAATACATGATTATTATCCACAATCACACTTGAAGCGTACACACATTGTCACTTTTCACTGCCTAGTATAAGCTGTCATATTGCACTATAAAAAAATATGGTCAAAATAACGACGGAATCCTCATCCACAAAAATGAATTACTATGGCCAAAGTCCTAAGATCACCTGGTAAGATTTGGCCCTTCTCAAGTCGTAGGGGCCTGAACCTGTTGTAGAATCTATTGAAACAAGGTCCAGAACTGCCGACCGAATACCAATGCTTTACGCGAGTCTATCATTTTCGAGGAACACATCGACCTTTTACTGTAAAAGATACCCCTGTTCTCTCTCCTCATTTCAAAGAGGGTCAGTGACTGCTTTGAAGTCGATTTCTGTCTCCCCATCTTATTCCTATCCTGAATTGTTGCTGTAATGCCGCATGTCTTAAAAAAATAATTGATATCGCTGTTAACCTTCTGGTCACAGAAGGGAAACAGAAATTGTTCCATCAGATTCATTGATTTTGGTATTTGGGGGATATTTCACAATTCGGACTTTGAGAAATCATGCAAAATAGTGCAATCAACAACAAACTTTACTTATATCATCCAAACAAAATAAGTTTTTTTTTTTCAATCTAAACCCTCAAATGTTATGTACATTATAGGTATACATTTAGGTCTGAAACAATGTTATACCTTATAATGATAACCTGCAAACATTGAAATGAGTCATCACATAGCTATCACACTTTAAGTCCCAACGTCTTCTCCCCTTACAACCTGTGCCCTTCTCCATTTATCACATCAAGTCTGATATTGCCCCTCCCCTCCCCAGCACCTGCACCCTACTTCTGCATCGATCATCACTCTTGCTGTCCTGTGGAGTGGCCCCTTTGACCTGCCTACTCTCTGAGCAGGGCAGGTTAGGGGAGTGCCAGTCACATCTCACAGATCTATGCCTGTCGTACAACCGATAAAGGAAGCTCTCTGATCTACTGGTACCCTGTCTGTCCTTGGCAGATAAAGCATTGATCAGGTAAGGCATGCCAGCTACCAGCAGCAACAATGAAGTGAGTGGTCCTAAAGGAAGTGATAACATTGATTTTCAGGGTGGTTCCCATTTTCTCTTTTCCTTTATCTGAAAGCTTATTGCTGTTTGGAAAGCATCACACAATGGATGGGATACAAGAAGCAATCTCAGTATCTGATATTAATGTATTAATGTGTTATCTGCCTTATAATGGTAGGTCTGTGTAAAGTATTGTTCAGGGCAAGATTTTACAAAAGCAGCATAACACAAACATCCCATTTCATACTGAACAGAGATAATTTGGTGTGCTAATAATATTGTCATTTATTGTGTTGGACAATTTGCATGGAACCGATCTCAGGCAAGCAATACTTTTTTTTTTAAACAAATTTAAACTTTTATTAGCCTAGAGATATAGTCCATTATATTTGAATATAAATAACATTAAGTTTCCTTATATAGACAGGTCAACATATTTACATGGGTAGACCTAAACATCTGGTAAATAAGAAATTGACGTGTATGAAGAAAAGAATCTTAATGTCTAACAAGTTAATGACTGATCGTCATCCAAAATACCTTTCCTCACTATCAATAGTGCACAGCAGTAATAATCAATATGTGTACAAATGTATACAGACACTGTGTCTACTATCATAGTGTTGCCTTAGTGCAAGAAGTTTGCAACTGCAACTGCATTTTTCAAGTTTTGCAAGAGAGGCAAAAGAAGTGTTCCATTTACTACGATCTAAAAGTGCCAAATATCTTGGGGTTTATTTCATAAAGGTATGGGCCTAAAATGGCATTCTGTGAAATAGTTTACAGGGGTGTTGATATTGCAAATATCACATCAATTATCCTGATCTAGTCTAGACCATGTGGATAGGGCTATAGTATACTTTCACTTGCACAAAAGAAATAGAATGTATGAAGATAGAAAATAATTTACTCTACAGCCATGGGCCTTGGACATACTACATGAATGCATCCTCTATCCTACAGCCATCGTTCACCCATGTCTCAGACAAAAAGAAAACAACCTGTAGGTATTATAGGTGATTGGGATTAGCTATTTCTACTCCCTTCAATCCAATTGAATTCCCAAAAAATAACGTACTTCAACTCCTGGAGCTTAATTCAAAACATCCTGGGATCCCAACCCCAGCGATCTTAGTGTAGGCACATATCATAAGACCTGACTGGTCTACCCTATGTAATGCAGTGGTTGCAGGCCTGTCCAGAATAGCTAGTCCTGGGATCACTTCACTATTCCATTTCCACCACTAAGATCACTGTGATCTTAGTGAAAGAAATGCATAGTGGTTTCACCTGAGTAGAAGAGCACTTACAGGGAACACTCCTGATCGAAAGAGTGAATAGCCTGCTACATACATAAAGAGGGGAGGGAGGATGTTTGCTGAGTGTCCTTGAGGGCTCTTAGGGCTACTCATGCGTTAAGTGCACTGCAAGGTAATTCTTCCCTTCTCTCTCTTTGTCCTTGGGGGAGGGCACAATGCTTCTAATAGGCAAGCATAAATCATACATTCATGGGAACAACTCTTGAATACTGTACGGGGGTCAACTGCACCCTGTGCTCTTTTGTTAGCCCATATGGGGAAGGGGAGCGATGGTATAAGCACTCTTGTGAAGAAGAGTGACTCCACAGCTATTCCTTTATTTTGGGACTTTTGCCCCTGTGCCTAGTCAGTTCTTCTTGGAATAGTGTAGGAGGGCTGAGGCTAAGATCAATGCGATCTTAGTGAACCCAGTCAACTCTTAAGATCGCTTAATAGGATAAGGCTGATTTATTCCTAAGATCGCTGGGGTTGTGATCCCAGGATGTTTTGAATTAAGCTCCAGATACATGACATTGTACTTCACCCGCAGAAAGATATCAATTACCAATCCTAAACTGTCTTTCCATAGTTTTATTCTACTGATAGGTGTGCAATATGGCTGGTGAAAAATACAAACAAACAAACAACAAAAAATGAAACGAAAAAGTAAAGCGAGTGTTCATTGGTTGCATATCACTTTCAAGTTCTCCAACTTAATGGATTAGCTCACTTTTTAATTCCATTGCTTTGAGTCTTGTTTTATCTTTTCTTTTATGAAGTTTAAACCTCTACACTAGCGTATGTCATATATGTTATGGCCTTAAAAACAACACACACTCTTGCCAACATCAATATGTCCCTTCATTCCACCACTAATCAGAGCCTTCTCCTTGGGAATGTACCTTTTCTTTGCTTCTGTAGATAAACATTAATCTTACAATATCCCCCAAAGGCCTTCCCCTTGCCAGCGGCAAAGATGTGCCAATAATAAATGCATACCACTGATATGAAGAATTGCCAGAAGGCTCAGCAGTTGGCATGGTTCTACCTTGTTTTATTGCTTGTGTAGCCCGGCGATGCTTGCCAGACATTTTAGAAGACAGCCAATGATGTATGGGTATAGATTGCCTTATAAGTCTTCTTTTCAACAAGCCTGGTTCACTGATTCTAATGGTGCTTTAGATCTAATTCAGAAGGTATGGATGATTTTGCAAGTTATATTTCATGCCTTATTTTTAAGTGATGTGATTGACACACAGACAAGACTTAGTAAAGGTGAAGGGGCTATTTGTCTTGTCAGACACTAAGACTTAGTACTTCATATTTACATGTACATGTGCAGATGGGGGGGGAGGGTTGATGTCGAATGCAGGAAACTGAGGATTTTTATTTGAACATTATATGCCTTCAAATGTCTCCGTATAAAGGATGCATGAAACAATATACCCAAGTAATGTTAGAGCCTTGTGATCATAATCTCATGGACTCTGGGCCTTAAATGTTGGATACATTTATACATAAAATGTACCAACACTGAGAGACATGTGCAATTCCTACACTTGTTTTACAATCCATCAGAGAAGCCTTTCTTGCAGGCAAGCCTTTGGTGGCATTATGGACAATCCTTCCTGCTGATGTGCTGCCTTGGTGCCTGCCTTTGATTCCATAGCCTTTGTCTTTTGCCCTTTTGGCCGTAGATTTGCCAGGGAGGGCTGCCAAAGGTTCCTTCTCTTTCTAGTTTTTTCTCAGAGTGCTCAATACTACAAGTCTGTCTTGTTAAAATGCTGTTAGCCATTCCCTTAGGAGACCATGGTGTTGAAACTACTATTTATAGTGCGCATACAAACCTAGCTGCATTAAAGTATCCGTGATGTGTGAAGCCTATTTACCATTATCTTTGATGGTGTTGCATTTGACTCTTATCATACTTTCTGTTTGCATTGCTTACCTGGAAGCTGTTTTTCCACATAGGTATTATTTATCAACATATGGATGGTCAGATACGGACGTCATATGGAGAAAATATTTTAAATTATAAAAGTTGTTTTTAAAAGGGCTCTGTGTAGGGTCCATATATCATAGCTTGATATATACGGGATTTTTTAGGTGGACTCAAGGCTTAATGATGAAAATAGTCTACATTCCAGGAAACCCCCTAGGGAATCCCTAGAATGACGTCACACATTAAGCATTGAGAGACCTTATATGGTTAAAACTCTTACGTGCCCAGAACTATTAGGAAGGACCCACTTATTTCTGTGTGATATTACTATTTTTGAAGATGATGCACCAGGTGGATAACTCCACATGGGATATGCTTCATATCATATATCCTTGAAGCTATTGTGGTGGGCTTTGGAATAAAGTGGGTAGCAACATTCTATTAGTGAACTGTTGTGGTTGCCATAGCAACAGAATCAACAAACATCTCTCTAGGTGAGTTTGAGTGAAGACTTTTTCATGTAAACCTGGCAAATGTCAGTTTGTTTGATTGATTCTTGCCCCTTCTTTGATGCTTCATCAGATAATACCACTACATACCACAAGAGTATGGTCAGGGCTTTTGTTGACATGTTTAGTTTTGGGAAGATATTGGTAACTATGGCAACGGAATCAACAAAATCAGAAAGAAAGACACATTTTTCACCATTTTCTCACTTTATTGGTCCAATTCTAACATGTATTCAACACGAAATGACATCTATTATACATCCTACCTAGATACACCCCTAGATTCCAATGATAGGGTATGTTGCCATGGAAACTCTGACTCTTAATGACTGGAACCCATCATATTATCAACATTGTATGCTGTAATAGGTATCATTATTTTTGAATAGATGTTAGAAACAGGCCACTGATGTGTGAGAAAAGTGAAAAATGTCTGTTTTTCTGTTGGGTTTGTTGATTCCGTTGCCATGGTAACCACAAGAGTTCACTAATAGAATGTTGATACCTACTTTATCATAAAGCCTAACACAATAGCTTCAAGGAAACGTCATATGAAGCATAGTCCATCTGGGGTTTTCCACCTGTTATATCATCTTTAAAAAAATTACACCAAAAAAGGGGCTCCTTCCTCCTAGTTCTGGATAGTGGCCAATACCTGCCTCTGCCACTAGTTTGCAAAAAATGTCAGATGATTATATCATTGCTTGATTCAAATTACCCTGAAATCCCTTCTATTCACTGAATATAAAATATGAGGACATCGAGAAAAAGCTCATTGCAATTCACAAACCTTGGTATAGGATAGAGTGTTATGGACCTATGGACCTCATGTCAAATCAATGACCCATTTATGTATGCATAAAAATGGCCATTTTCCGCCACTGGGCACCTAGGGGTTAAGACAAGCAGTGGGATGGATGTATATGGGGGCTCCGTGAACCAAAACCAGATAGCTGAATTAACAAGGATGTTTTATCATAGAATAGATCTTAAGTGCTCATCTTATACACAAAATAGACGAAAGGAACTGATAGACCTCATAGAAAATAGGTATGGCCTCTGTACAGCTGACTGAGTCAGTGTGGGGGTAGCTTATATGTAGGTATTCAACCAAAGGTAGATGGAAAAAATAACCCTAATATGGCTACTAGCAGTGCACCTTATATACAAGGTAAATTGATAAATAAATGGATAAATACTGCTGAGAACAGCTTAATATCGGATCCACCATTTAAAGACACTGCCCTTCAGTGGTTAGATCCCTTAAGGGGTTAGAATAAAGGGTGAGAAAGTTGTGGCCACAGTGTAATGTACATCAACCAGGCGCTTATCTCTAACCCTTAAGGGCTCTAACCACTGAAGGGCGGCATTTTTAAATGGTGGATATGATATTAAGCTGTTCTCAACAGTATTTATCCATTTATTTATCTATTTAAACTGTATATAAGGTGCACCCTCACATCAGCTGATACCACCTGCCCTAGAGCAGGTGGTATTCAGGGTGCCATATACGGACATGATGCGGGATTTTCACTTTCCGTATCTTGAGCAAAAACGCCTCCAGAATATGTAAATTTCTACTGATGAAAAATATAGCAATTATGGACTTCCTACACTCTGATCTGAAGACATAAGGAAATATGTAGCACCGAATTTAAGAAATAGCAGAACACCAGAGAGGGGGAGGGATATATATATATATATATATATATATATAAATATATATATATATATTATAATAACCAGAGTCGACAACTTGTATAAAGAATTGAATATAAAGTTACAGCCGTTGTTGTTGTTTTATTTCTTATTGACCTTAGGGACTAACAGGAACTTGTCATCAGTTACTTGCTTCTACTGATACCGGTACTTATGATTGCTTAGAGACGCCACTCTGTTCACGGACTAGAGACTAGCCACCAAACTCAGATAGGAAGGCTTACACGTAGGCCAGCTGAGTGTCTGATAATGTCTGACTAGAAAACCACCGAGCACAGCGTTTTATAGTCCTGGCGGCCTGGTGGCCACCATGCAAACCCACTGCCCGGACTCGGTGGCTACCACCGAGCCGCCGACCGATGTTTATTACAATATATATATATATATATATATATATGGAACTATATACACTCGTGTATATGTGTAGAGGCAAGGAGAAAGGGTGCTCTGTGCTAAAAGTCAACTTTAGAATTCGGATCACTAGCTTTTTAGTGATATATTGCAAGAGAAGATACTCCTGTCAGTCTCAGAGGAATGGCTTGCTAAATATGGGTAGTTATGACCATTTCCTGAATGGCAATAAGCTCTACATCTAATTGGTCATGAGATACATCTAAAATTAGCATAATTTATGCTAATTAGCTAAATTAGCATAATTTTTTAAGTCTTTTGCCCATAACTTTTGATCTAGAAATGGTATTTTCATTCTGTTTTTGCCATAGTAAACCTGGTGAAACATACCTTCAAATGACATCATTGATTTTCATATTTAGAATGAAAATCATGTTTCCATGGCAACAGAAATCAACAGAAATGCATATTTAGGCCCAAAAACGTTCTTTTTAATGCATTGTTTGGAACCTTTTTACCCAAAATAGAACGTTTTATCAAAAATCATTGAATTCTCTATGAAAAAGTACCCTAAATCAGTTTTAGGCATATTTTTCCTATTCCAGCCCATAGTGATGCCCCCTGGTGGCTAAAACAGGTACTAAATCCCGCAGGAACCCCCATTTCTGCTTGCTGGCTCACATATTTATATAATTAGCCGCGGACGGTTAGGGACTATTTGCAGCGCGCATTGGTATCTATGATGTCATAGTATGACGTCATGGTCAACAACTCCACTGGTATAAAAGGAGTCGGGTTCAAGCTAACCGTCAATTGGCCCGTTTTCACCTGTACAGGTAACACCACACTGGGTGTTTCCTTGATTTTTAACGGTTTTCTTGATTGATATTTGATTTTTCGAATCAAGATGGGGAGAAAATCAACGAGAGGTGCCAAAGCGGCTATTGCTTCTAAAAAATCGGCTAAATCGGCAAAGAAAACGGTGGAATCGGTCAATTCAGGATTTGCGAGTGACTTGGATTCGTCTTGTGTGGATCAGAGGTCTGCACCACCCAACCATGCTAACGGGTTAGAAGACGACCAATTCATTGACCAGACGGATAGAATGGACCTATTGGAAGGCGAGTTGTGCACCATCAAGAATCTACTGCAGGATTTGGTCGCTGGAAAGGACAAGAAAGACGAGACGAAATCTACCAAGGGGGCGTGGCAGCATGCACGTGCGAATGTTTGTCAACGACCAGTGACGTCATCTCACCGAGAGCGCAGCCGCGTATCCAGGCAGCGGTCCCCCAGCGTCCTTAGCGACGGTTCGAAATGGGACGAAGTCGGGCATCGTGGTCGTCGCCGGAGATCGAAATCTTCTTTTTCCGCTCGTCACAGACCTCGGTCGTCGTCAAGAGGGTCGTCAATTGATTCTTCTACATCCAAGGTTCACACCAATACCAAATGTGGTGAGTTTGACCATGAAATATATGTAAAAAAACGGGAAAAGATCGACACCGTTGAGAAATTGATGCTAGTCAACTTGAATTTTGTCTTGGATTATTACAGAGATAACAGTGATGTAGAAGGCATGTTAAAACATCTCCAAGTTCTGGTTGAAAAGGCTGGGACAAGAATGTATACAGTAGCAGCCCTATTGGCATACGATAAATCAGTTAGGACCAGGGCAAATAAGGATGGGATAGAAGCTTTTGGGGTTATAGACAACTCTGACATTCTGAGACACTTATCATATGATGGTACTGTTCAAGCACAGAAGGCTTATGCCACCAAAACGAGGAATGGTACCAAACAAAAGATCTCAAATAATTCTTGCTATGCTTTTAATAGAGCAGAAGGCTGTGTAAGGGACCCCTGCAAATACAAACATGTATGTAGCGCGTGTACCAAATCAGGCCACAGTAGAGTGGACTGTCATGTAAACAGGTCTGACTAGGATTTTGCAGGTGGGCTGGGTCCTATATGTGACAGTGTATCGATGTCAAAGTCAGGTATAGTAGGTTTGGTAGACCCTAGTTCGCCCTCACCCGCTGCTCCAGCTGGGGGTGTTGATGTGTTTGATGCTGGAGGGGTAGATTTGGTCTCTCTGTATGATATCAGTGAGAGCTCAGGTGCCTATAGTCCTTATGTGGAATCTGTAGCAAATCTACAATTAAATGTTGAAGATGATATTAATATATCATATGGTGGCCCAGTACAGGGCACGGTTAAACCATTTTTTACTGTCGCTATTGGAAATTTACCTAGCATTGAAGTGTATGATAGCTGTATAAATGGTGTGTGCGATTGTGTTCATTATATCAATGGAAAAAATTCACAGATTTTACCTTGCAGAGTTGCCCCCTTCTTAACCCAGAAAGGTGTTATTAATGTTAATGATAAAGAGGCGCTATTCTTATGGCAAGGTTTTGTGGAGGGGTTCAGGATAGTGGATCCTGAATGCAATACTTCTTATGATTGCAGAAATTATAAGTCAATCCTCGAGGGAAAATTCTATAATGAAATGTGTGGTATTTTGTTGGAAGAAATTTCTGCTGGTCTAGTCTCAAAGACAAAAATTAAGCCCCGTTGTATACATTCTTTAGGGGGTGTCGAAAAGTCAAATGGTAAATTGAGACCCATAACAGACTGCAGTATGCCTGAAAAAATTTCTATTAATAATTTCATGGATACCACTAGTTCTACATTTTCCTATAATAATATTAGCACTGTTACCACTCAGCTGGATAGGAACGATTTCATGAGTGTGGTGGACTTAAAGTCAGCTTACAGGTCCATAAATGTATATGGACCTCATAAGACCATGCAGGGTTTCAGATGGGATTTTGGGCATGGCGAGGATTATTATGTAAGCAACAGGTTAACTTTTGGTCTGAAATGTGCTCCATATATTTTTAATAGGATCTCTGATTTTATTGTGGAAGTAGCAAAATTCTACGGTGTAGAAAAAATTGTAAATTATCTAGATGATTTTATAATTATGGCAGATTCTTATGCGGAATGTCTTAGACAGAGGAATTTGTTAATGGAATGTATGGCCTATATGGGCTTTGTAGTATCCAAAGAAAAGGTGACCGACCCATCTCAAGTTTGTAAATTCTTAGGCATTAACATAGATTCAGTTAAGTTGGAACTGTCTTTGCATATTGAAAAGGTTGAAAAAATGAAAGATATCTTATTGAATAACGTTAATAAGAAATTTATTTCTAAAAAATCCTTAGAGAGGATCGGTGGTTTAATGTCTTTCTGCTCACAGGTGGTTAAGGGTGGTAGAACGTTTAGCAGGAGGATTTTTGATCTCTGCGCCCGGGCCAGACCCGGAAGTTATATTAGGGTATCAGCGTGCACTCGCCAGGACATGCAGTGGTGGCTGGATTTTTGTGGAGTTTTTAACTGTAAGAGGTTAATTCTAAATGATATGGTTGATACACCCATGTACTCTGACTCATCTGTTAAGGGCTTTGGAGCATGGATGGGTAAGGATTTTCTATATGGTGACTGGACATCTTTTGATAAATCTGATCTTGGTGTAGGTCATTTTACTACCCCTCCAATTTTGGATAATCTAAAAAACCATCATCGAAATATTAATGTGTATGAATTGTATCCCGTTATGATGGGCTTGAAGCGCTGGATCTCTAGTTATAAAGACAAAAGAGTACATTGTATAACAGATAACATGCAAGTGCTAGCTATGATAAATACCGGTAGATCAAAAAATAAACTCTGTATGGAGTGGTTAAGGGAAATATTTTGGTTGTGTTTCCTCAACAATGTTGAAATCTATGCCACTTATATTAAATCTGAGAATAATGTCCTGGCTGACCAATTGTCTAGGTCATCCTATAAAGGTACTGTGGAGAAATGCATTCACACTCTTCAGGATAACAATATGTGCTGCTTTACTTCCAGAATGGAAAAGGTTACAAAAAAGAAAGGAGTGTCTTTTGACGAAGGGTGTATCAGAAAATACAAGGAGAACAAGGGAACAACAGCTTAACAGGTATAAGAAATTTTGTAATGAATTTAAATTATCTAAATTTCCTTGTTCTCCCTCACTGGCTGCTACTTATGCAGTATATTTATCTGAATTTATGAAACCTTCTTCTGTAAGGAATTACTTGTCGTCCATTTGGTATCATCAGAAGCTTAGGGGTGGCTTGGACCATAGCGGTAATTTCATGCTAAAAAAGGTGTTGGATGGTATTGATAGAAATTATTCTATTCCTACTAAGGTTATTCACCCACTGAGTCCAAAAGAAATGTTATGTATTAGGTCGTACTTGGATCTCTCCAGCAGGGCTGACTTGAAATTTTGGTTAGCTATTCTCTTATGTTATAGAGGTGTCCTCAGGATAGGACATGTTGTATCTTCTCCCCATACACTAAGGGTAGGTGATGTTAAAGTATGTAAAAGTTATGCTAGTCTTCGCATTAAAACTTCTAAGACTGACCAGCTTGGTACTAATTCTTTTTTTGTATTTCTATGTAGGGACGATACCTCTTTGTTATGTCCTTGTGAGGACTTAGGAAAATTGTGCTCAGGTAGGGGTGTGAGGGAGTTATTATTTAATATTAATGGTGTTCCTCTACAGTACCAATATATTAATTCGAGATTGAAATCTTTATCTCTACGTGCTGGTATCAAAGGTCCAGTCTCCACTCACTCCCTCAGGCATGGAGGTGCTACTATGTTAAAGGATGCTGGACTCAGTGTAGACTCCATTAAGAAAAAGGTGAATTGGAAATCTAGTTCTGTCTTTACGTATTTACATAATCATAAAAATGAACTTTTGGAATTAGATAGACTTTGCCAATCTCAATTGCATTGTTGATTGGTATGTGTTTTTATTGACCTTAGGGACTAACAGGAACTTGTCATCAGTTACTTGCTTCTACTGATACCGGTACTTATGATTGCTTAGAGATGCCACTCTGTTCACGGACTAGAGACTAGCCACCAAACTCAGATAGGAAGGCTTACACGTAGGCCAGCTGAGTGTCTGATAATGTCTGACTAGAAAACCACCGAGCACAGCGTTTTATAGTCCTGGCGGCCTGGTGGCCACCATGCAAACCCACCGCCCGGACTCGGTGGCTACCACCGAGCCGCCGACCGATGTTTATTACAATATATATATATATATATATATATATATATATATATATATGGTCAAAAATCACGAAAATGAGCCAAAACAGGTTTTTGCTTAATGTTTCTACCGAAAATGGTTTCAGCCTAGCTAAAATAATCTTAATCCATCACCTAGTAGCTGATATTTCGTTTCATACCCATTTCACCATTTAATGACCATTTCCAGGTACCCAAAAACTACTAGTGTCACGGTACAACAGTACACCTTTATGCCCCTATAAAAAACTAATGAGGACAGTATTCTTCAGGTATTTTGTATCTTACTCAAGGGGACACATGTCTCCTGTCACAAGAATCCTTGAAATTTAATTTCCCCCACTATTACTTAGTAAAAGTTCACATTTTTCATTTTGGGGTAGGTTTAATGTCATGGTACGACAGTGGGCTTAATACATGCCATATCTACTCTACACTTAATGGTTAGTGAAAGTTATTCTACCAATAATTAGGACTGCCCGAGGCCATGGCATTGGCAAAATATGAATGTCTACTTCTATTTCAAAATTGTATATTTGCCAGGATTTGTTTAAAAAATGTCATGGTACGACAGTGTCACGGTACAACAGTGCATCCTCAGTACTACTATATAGACAGTAAAATTCAAAGAAATGTAACGGTATTACCCTTTTATATATATATATATATATATATATATATATATATATATGTAGAGAGAGAGAGAGAGAGAGTTAGAGAGAGAGTGTGAGAGAGAACTACCAATATAAGATTGATATTCCTCTGTGTGCATATACAAAGCGCACAATTTTTACTTCTTTGTTATTTCAACCACATCGATCAGCAATGAAAAAGAATTGCAAGTTCTTGAATCCTAGAGTAAGGAGCAAGGCAACCTAGCTAGATGGTTCTATCTAAATATTGTAAAAGCTCTTGCACACAGGACTTGCAGGTCACTGTACCCCTCAAAAAAGTGTACTCAAGTGACCCTTCACATAAAGTTACATTTTTCTCATGCCTATATTTATAGCAACTATAAATCAGACACTCACTTTGTAACTCAATGACTATTAACCCTATAAGCCACTCTTTTGTTATCATATTTTTTTAATTTTTCAAACATGTTTATTGATCGCTCCACTATGTGATAATATTGCGACCAAAAAAATTTAGGCTCAGTTTCACTTGTTATTTTGTGTATATAAAGACATGACAGTCCCATCCTGATTGATAGGACTTGTTATATAAAGATGATGTGATGCATATCGAGATGAGAGAAAAGATGAAATTTTGAGTTGTTGTTCAATGTATAACCAAGTATACAACTCACTTGGTGTGGTGAGTGTTTTGGTCTTTATTTCATTGACTGTTTATAGACACAAACAAGGCAGGTAGGCTGCTATATAACAGTCCTGATAAACATATATGATATACAGTACTTGGAAATTAATACAAGAAAAATACAAAACACAAATTTTTTTATTAAAGTATGGCTTGTACCCAGGGGGCTGTTTTTCCCTATCATGCGGACCTCCGTATGTCATATACGGATGTCCGTATATCATATAATTCAGTTAAGTGTATTTCCTTATATATACAGACTTTTGTGTTCAACATGCGGAGGTCCGTATTTATATATGGAAAAAACCCTGTATTTCCCTATCTTACGGACTTCGAGAAATCCTTTGAAACGCCGTATGAACAGTCTCAAATACATCATGGTGGGGTACCCCCTCGTATGTTCTTTTACGTCATACGGACCACCGTATGTCACATGCGGACCCAGAGAACGTCCGTATGTGTCCTTAATTTCCCTCTGAGCCCTTTGTGGGGTTATGACCTCTGACCTTGACCCTGAAGTCACCAAGTTTTTATTTGGCCGGCAATTTCGAACCAGCTCTGACCTGCTCGATAACATGGCAATAGGATGGATACAGAGAGCCAAAGGGAATACTACAAGAGGCTCGATCCCTTATCTTTCTTCACAGACCAAAAGTTTGTTCAGCGTTACAGACTGACCAAGCCAGTGGTATGGATGCTTACAGAGAAATGGGTTTCCACAAAGAAAGTGAAAGAGTTGAGGGGTAAACATGCTGTGCCTTACAGGATAAGAGTAAGTTTCTAACACTTTAGCACGTCCCCCCCTTCTCTCTCTCCTTTTCCCCTCAGCTTTCTCTTTGTGTAATAATATTGGATGTTTACTTTGCTTGAAAACTTGGGCCACATAGAATCAAAGGAAAAACACATGAATGATTTAAAAATGAATGGAGGCCTTGTTTCACGTTAATTAGTAATTTAGTCAGTGGCCTACACCCGTCTTTCTCTTTCAATTTGCAGTTCTGCATTGCCTTAAGGTACTTCTCCACTGGGGCAACATATCAGACAATAGGGGACTGCCATGGCATAAGCAAAAGCGTGGTGGGATGCTCAGTCAAGGACGTGGCTGAGTACTTCCGGACTCACATCAGTGAATACGTGGTCTGGCCAGACAGCTTCGACAACAGAATGCCAAGGCAACTGTTTTCTATAAGAAGATGAAGAAGCCACGTTGCTTTGGTATGGTAGACGGGACCCATATCCCTATTTTGTGTCCGAAAGGTGTGGTGAATGACGAAAACCAGTTCTATTGCTACAAAGGCTATTACAGTATTAATGCTATGGTGAGGATCATTTCAAGTCTTGTTCAGCATTGTTCTGAGTTGTTTTCCACTTCCTTTTCCTCAGAGGAACTTATCCGTAGATACTGTTAAAAACTCTGAAAGACGTGATTAAAACTTTCAGCTAAAGTAATTGAACTATGATTAATTGAACTTAAAAAAGCAAGACAAAGGAATTTTTCTGTCCTTCACCATGGTTAAAATATATTTGCAGATCATCGCAGACTATGATGGGTTTATCTTCCATGTTAATGCAGGAAACCCTGGAAGTTGTAACGATATCTATGTCATGAACGGCTCTCAGGTCAAGTACCTCAGGGAGAGAGGAGACTTCAGGGGATATTACCTCCTAGGAGACTCTGGGTAAGTTTTGTGCTTACCAAACTCTTTCAGTCACTTTTTTTGTAAACAAGTCTTTCATCTGTTGTCCATATGTACCTATTTTTTATATCTTATTGAAACCAATGTGAGCCTTGACTTAACAGAGAAAAAAAATATTTTATTGTTATTTTTCAGCTATGTTCTGACTGATTATGTCTTGACTCCCATTAAATATGAGAAGACTCAATCCGACATCGATTACAACAAATGGCACCGGAAGACAAGGTCTTCTGTGGAGAGGACAATAGGGATATTAAAGCAGAGGTGGAGGTGAGTCCTTAGAGCTCAGATTATTATATTTCTTTGGTTTATAACACCATGTATAATTATAAAGAAAGAAAATATACTAAATAAAGTACATTACATGATTTTATTATTAGACTTGAAACAATTGTCAAGGAATCGTGACTGACATTCTTTTCGGTTCTTGCAGGTGTCTCGACAGCAGTGGGGGTTACCTCTACCATGACCCTCCTACAGCAGGAGCCATTATAGAGACTTGTGTGGCTCTGCATAATTGTGCTAAAGCGGCTAAGGTCCATCTTCTGCCCGATTACCTCGCGAGGGACAGCTTCCGCAGGATCAGAAACCCTGTTCCCCAACCTGAACAGAGGAGACCAACAGAGCGTGTGGCCTTCCACAATCTGCGGTCTACCTTCGTCAACAAGTACTTCGTCCAAGAAGATATAGATGAGACACACGCAGAAGAGGGTCAACCCACTCCCCAGGATGAAGATTTTCCACAGGAGGGACTACAGTTTCCTGACCACAGAGACCCACAAGTGGCACCTCAGGTAGCTCTTTTGTTGGACCAGATGAACGCACTGATAGAGGAATACTATGACGCTAACTATCTGCATTGAAAGTTTAAATGGACCTAGGCAGCTTTCTTGTATATAAATGTATATATTTTTTTTGGATCTCTAATTTATTGTGTAAATAAAGGACTATACTGCAAATGCAGTATTAAAAAATGACGTTTATTTCTAAGAGTGAACAGCATGCATATCAAAATGAACTTCCCCCTTGTAGAACAACACATATGGCAATGGGTGAATAATAATCTTGTTCACACCTAACATTACCTTTGCATTGTGTAGCCGTATGTCAGGAAACCTTATGACTAAATGTATCTTAAAACATCTTTCCATTTCTTTTTTCATTCATATGAACATCCAGTATCCAGATTCTAACATAAAGAGTGTCATTTTTTCAGTTGTATGTATACAATTAAAAATTGAAACTGTTATCCTGAATAATTCAACAATACCTCTTTCGAACAATATGTATGGCTATGGGTGAATAATAATCTTGTTCACACCTTACATTATCTTTTCCTTGTGTATTCCTATGTCAGGAAACTTTATGACTAAATGTATCTCAAAACATCTTTTCTGTTCTTTTTTTAATGAAATCAACATGTACTCCCGTGATTCTAAAATATGCAGTATCATGTTTGCAGTTTTAAGTTGAAAGTTTAAAAATGACACTGATATCCTTAACAATGCAACATCAAAAAGTGTACGATGAACTTTACCTAACTTTTAAGACAAGAACAACATGACTAGTCTCTGTTTGTCGTAACATTGACATGAGAGTACTGAGGTATAATAAAACTCAAGATAACAGCCTGTCTTTTATGTCCATTAAAATCTTAATTACCTATTCTAACTGTTAGTCTGTTAACAATTCTTGACAACATAACATTAGTCATTATATTTTTTGGTAGCCTTCCTGCTTCTTGAGGATCTTTTCACAGGTACACCTCTCTTTTTGTTTTGCCCTTCATCCTTCTCAGAAGCTTCTGTGTCTGCCTCTGAAGCTGCCTCTGAAGCTGCCTCTGAAGCTGCCTCTGAAGCTGCTTCCTTCTGGTGATGGCCTTCCTTCACGATAACCTCAGGGTTTTCCACTTCTCCTTCTACTTCCTCAAGGCCATCTTTAGTCACGATGACAAACTCGTCCTTGTGCAGCACTGAAAAATGGGGGAGGCTGTTGTCTTCAGGATCTATGTAGTTAATAGCTGAAAACAAAATTACCATACAATTTCTCACATAAGCCGCACCTCTTACCAGTATCCAAATCAAAACAGGCTTCTAAAATAAACCAAAAGAAGGCTAGCGGCTGACAGCAGGGTATACTTTACAGGAAAAGAGGACAATTACTACAATTTTCCAGCAAGTGAATAAATTTATCCCTTTCAGATTTTACACTTAAGTTTGGCTTACTTTCTGATACACGTTTCATTTTAAATTTAACATTTCATCTCTCCCTTTCTTTCATGAAAAATGAAATAATGCTTACCTTCGCCGGGAACAGCTAATTTTCTTTGGCCCTCTTCGAGGTCGAAAAGTAACCCGGGGCTTCCCTCGTCCCGTGTCTGATAAGGAGGGGTTGTTCCAACTGGAAGAAGATCCAAAATAATAAAGTAAATACTTATATAAAAAAATTATTTCATTTCTACATAATGATATATATATCTTTCTTTGATGCAGCTATAAGTTCCTCGACTTCTTCTTGGGTGTACAGCTTGGCCTTCTTTGCTGGATTTTCTAGTTTTGTTAGACTAGGCCTTTTGTTGTATTCATTCTCTAGTTCTTTATCCAAGTCATCATCGTCATGCTCGAGAACAGGTGGGGTGGCATTTAATATACCAGAAAAGGAATCTGCCCTCCTCCGCCTCCTCCCCTGAAAAACAGGAGAAGGTTCTTCCTCTCCATCGTCTTCTTCTTCTCCTTGGGTGTCTTTTAAAGGTGGGTCAGGTAAGAGATGAGAGGCACAGGGTAGAGAAGAATGAGCTGAAGAAGCCGAGCGGATGAAGAAGGCTTGGAAGCCCCTACTGATGAAAATGCCTTGGAAGAGCCTGCTGATTTAGACGGCTTAGATGTAGAACAAGAGGGCTTTGAAAAAGAGCTTGAAGGTGACGTCTCAGGACGTTGACCAGAGGCGGAGGTCTTCTTCCCCTGACTGTTTTTGTTAGCATTCTTTTTCTTTATGTCCTCTAATCTTTTCTGAAGCTCCTCTCTTTCTTTCTCTCTTGACTGATCGGCTGTAACTAGGGTGGATACTTGGACTCCAGTTGAGCCCTTCTTCTCCTTCTCTAAAGACAGTTTTTTGTTGAAGGAATTACATATTTTTAACATATACCCAGTCGATACCCTTGGTTGAAGAATAGAAGACTGGCCAGTCGCAGACGGGCGAGAGACAGGGTCTCTTTTGTTACGCTGAGTCAAGTTGTTGGAAGACTCGCCTTCTTCTTGATCGTCTACCTCGCTCTCGGTTTCTCCTCCATGAGTGCTCACAGCCTCCTCTGTCCCTGCATTAGAAGTAGTATCTGGCTCCCCGTCCTCCAGGATAGGAACTGAAAATGAAAAAAGAAAAGAAAAAAAAATGAAGGGCATCAAGGAAATATAATTTCAATCGACAGAAAAACCTTTATTCTACATATAACAGACATTTCATTTCAACATCTGAAGATTATTTTGGGGGACTGATAAATGGGGTTTATACCCTATGTATCTCAACAAAACACCTAAATATGGACGCCTTGGAATAGGGCACATGTTTAACAATAAAGAAAACTATGAAACAATCATCTGAAATTCTTTATACATTTTTTTCTGTACTGAAATATCAACCTCAAACATATGAAATGTTGCAGGCATCTGAAACTCTGACATGTCTGATATAAATTCATATGAAGATGAGAAATGAGGTATTTGAAAGCAGTTATTTTAAAAGCAGCTTCATCCATATGGTACCCACCATATGCTACCCACCTCCAGCATTTGACCCATCAAAGCAGCGGAGAGTGAATCTGAAGGCATCTTCATCTTCTCATAATTGACACGAGAAGGCCGGTGAGGGTCATAACAAGACCACTGGATGTCTCTCTCAGAAGGGTCCCCCCCTGTCAGATCGGGTGGCTGCATGCCTTTTATCCCTGATAGAATAAAAAAGAGAAAATGAAACTAAACAAAATAATTCATGACCATATTATAATAATAGTATATGTGGGAAAAGCATAAACTTTACTTGACAATTCCTTAAGTCTGCTCACTGTCTTTCCTTATGTTAGTATGTATTAAAATTATACAGAATAATATCAGATATAGTGTAACAAGTTTAAACATATGGATGAACATTTTCATCAGAGAGGTGAGACTCACCAAGAATAACCTCTGTCCCACAGTAGTCACAAGCAGCTTGTTCCAGGTCTGTGAGGTAATCAGAATCGTCCTTTTGGCCGCTCCCTGTTTTGTACCGCGCATCTATGTCCTGACGCTGAAAAAAGAAAGGGGGAAAAACTATATTCAAAGAAAAATAACAATAAATTCGATAGAAATAAAAAATAAAAAAAGGAATTTTTTCAAGTCATTAAATTTAATTAATATACTTAAAAACAAACACAGAAGACAAAAAGTGTAAGGAAATGAGGATTTCAAACGTACCTTCCGCTTGGCATCTTGGGAATAATAGGTAAATTTGCTTTTGCACCCCTCGCCGTCCCTTTTTTGTCCCCCGTTAGCATTAACGTAATCTGAAAAGAAAGCAGACATAAACTGTCACAAATTATGAAAATTAAATAAAATAAAAACTATCTGAAAGTAAGATGTGGGATGAAAATACATAAGGAACAGGAACAACAAAGAAATAATATTTGATTTCATATATGGTATTTCGAGCTAAAAAGATAAGGCCAAATGATTATATCAAAAAAAGATAACAAAACAAATTGTACGTTTCAACTTACCAGCGAGTTCTTCCCATGCAAGCTTTTTTAGGGTGACTCCATCAGCATACGACTTAAATTTTCCTTTGAGAACAGGTTTTAGGTGGTTAGCGCCATGGACTAATGCACGAGTTTCATCAGGTTGCCAGTGGAGTGATTTTTTCCTAGGTGACTTGGACTTCCCTTTGCTTTTAGGTTGGGAGGTTGAGGATTCCTCGGATAAGCACTTATCGACTTCTTCTTCCTCTGAGGGGCGAGACTGTGAAGATATGTTCCCTGAGGAGGGAAACTGACCTGTTCCCCCTTGAGAAATAGCCCTCAGTAAAGAGGCTGCTATTGCATCAAAGTCAGTTTTGGTTCCTGCTCCCCCCCCCCACGTCCCCTCCCTCTGGCCCTGCCCCTACTCCTGCCACGGGTGGCTCCCCTGCTGCCTCTACCAGAAGAGGCAGGGAAATAAGTGGGATCCTTGTCTGAGTCTTTATCCTGGGAACGAGATAACCGAGGAGCAGGAGCAACAAAGTCGCCATGGGACGGGTGTTCTGAGCTGGGGGCCTTCCCCTTTTGCCTCTTGGCCGAAATGTCTTTTTTGTTCTGATTCATAGCTCTACAAAGGAGGGAAGTCATGTACGATATGGCCTGTTGGCCTCCATCCCCTTCGAACATCTCGGGGGAGAGGAAATCCCAATCTTCCTCTTCTCCCTGAAAAAAAGAGAAAGAATGAACTGTGAGTGATTGTGAAAGAACAGTAAAACAGAAATTCCTAAGTTATTTAAATTCCCCTAAGAAGACTGCTTTTTAATTAAATATACGACCTTGGAGACGAGATAACATATGATGTCCAACAAGAACATGAAGACTGACATGCCTGCTGGAAAACTCGCGTTGAATATAAAAAAAATAAAAGCCTTTCCCTCTACTTCAGAACCGGTACAAAAAAAAACAAAACAGACAGGACATAGCAAGTTCGTAGTTAGCACAGGCTTTAAAGTAAGAAAGAAAGAGATGTGAATACCCAGGACGAAAAAGAGTTAAGCTCTCCTTCTTCTGTTAGACATAGCTTGACTTAAAACCCCTGTTTTGAATTTAAATCATCGATTAACTTACCTCGAAAGAAGACATCGTGCTTGGGTAAGGTTTTTTTGCAAATGGCGACCAAAAGGGATTTTCCGCATGTACATGACGTCAGACCACGTGACATACGGGAACCCCGAGGATACCCATGGGGTTTCCCCGGTATTTAAGGTATGTGAGACAACATACGGACACATATATTAAGATACGGAGGGAACATACGGACGTCCGTATGTGTACCCCCGTATGTGTCCGTATGTTAGGAAATAAAGCTGAAAATATATGGACGGGTGCCGGAACACTTTTTTGTCATGTATTTATTTATTGTCCGCCATCAATCCCTATTTAAGAGTCTGTATATAACTATATTTTTAAACATAAGGAAAGACAGGCCCCAGGGTCGTGTTTTTCACCATTTCAAGGCACTTGATAATAAATATGGAGGTAAATATGGACCTCCATGTTGGGGTCCATATTTGAAACATGGGCCGTATTTGGGTCCATATTTCAAATATGGGTCGTATTTGGGTCCATATTTGAATATGGAGGTCCATACTCACCTCCATATTTATTATCAATTGCCATGAAATGGGGAAAAACACGACCTTGGAGGCTGTTTTTCCACATAGGTGTTTTATATGTAAATGCGGAGGGTCAAATGCGGGGTCTATGTCGGATTATTTTTTAATATTAATAAAACTGTTTTTAAATGACCTCCTTGTAGTGTCCATATATAAAAGCTTAATATACGAAAATTAATTGTTATATACAGATTTTTTTTAGTGGACTCAAGGCTTAATGATGAAAATAGTCTACATTCCAGGGAACCCCCTAGGAAATTCCCTAAAATGACGTCACACATACGGAAATTGTATAGGTAGAATGGGAGATGATATAACACACATACAGGACCATCATTTCTTTTTTATTTTCTTTTTTTTTTTTTTTTGGGGGGGGGGACAAGCACCATGGCAGAATTCCTACTGGGTCTTTGACAGGTAGACATTTGGGATTTTAGAGGAACTTTGGTGAATAATTCCCAAACTGGACAAACAATTCTTTCAAAAACTACAAATATGTCCATTGACATGTGTTGATCAAGATAGAATGTAAAATCATATGGTTTCAACACTACTTTTTGCGCAAGATAAGTGTGTATGCAAGGTTCAATCCTTGGGTTCAATATGAAAGAGATCTTATTGGGTAAGAATTTTAATTGGTGAAAATGTGAGGGTGTAGTAAGCTTAATTTCTCTATCCAACTTTTGTACATCTATGTGTGGGCTATCACACACAGCCCTTTAAGAGGTCTCAACATCCCTGTCTTACCTTACAGCACTCAAGGTATCTATGATATAACACTGAACAATGATACACCACATTCAGCATACAATCATATCATAAGGGATCAATAGACACAGATGCACCTTATACACAAGGTAAATGGATAAATTAATTGCTAAATCCTGCTGAGAAAGGCTCAATATTGGATCCATGCATAGAGAATTGCTGCCCTTGAGTGATTAAAGTCCTTAAGGGGTTAGGATGGATGTGGGAAAGTAGCTGCCAGCCAGGCGCCTTATCGCTAACCCCCTAAGGGCTTTAACCACTCAAGGGCAGCAATTCTCTATGCATGGATCCAATATTGAGCTTTTCTCAGCAGGATTTAGCAATTAATTTATTGATTTAACTTGCATATAAGGTGCACACTCATCTCAGCTTATCCTATAGACCACATACGGACCTATAAAATGGCACATATGGAGGAAAGATGGCCATATGTAGAATACCACCTGTGCTAGAGCAGGTGGTATTCAGGGCCCCATATACGGACATTATACGGGATTTTCACTTTCCGTATCTTGAGTAAAAATGCATTTTTGTCCGCATCTGGATGCGGAAGGCCGCATCCACTGAGGCAGGATGCAGAAATCTGAGCAAAAACGGGTTTTTAGACATATGGGGGCCGTATGTGACATATGGACCCCCGTATCTATGTGGAAAAACGGCCTCCTGATAGTACTTGGTAATCAATGTGAAAATTTGCAAAATAATGCAATTTGGAGAAAATCCACATCAGTAATAAAAATATAGATTAAAACACATTATTATTTACAAGATTATTTACAAGATTTCAACATGACCTCATTCAGAAAAGCTACGGGGAACATTCGAGAAAGGATTAATGAAGGTTGGAGGTAAACTAATCAATATTAGCCCTAGGTTTTTAGTTTGAATTTTAGTACACTACACACTCACAGACTCCATCCATATAAGATATTATAGGACAAACACATATTTGACCATGAGAGACATGAAACTGAGCCAAGCCAATTACCAATTGCAACTTGCTACAGATTGAAATGATACAAGGTAATTTATGGTTCATCATCACTTTCATCAGAAATATCAGCAATCAGGACACTGTCATCTATCACTTCAAACCTTGGTTTTTGGCTTTGTTTATGTAGATCTTGTATTTGACGTATTTGGGCCTTGAACTGTAATTTTTGCTCAGCGTCTTGATGCCAGCGTAATAATTTGTTCCATATCTGAGATCCTCTGTAAAGGGGAGATCTTTTGAAAAAGTCTCGTTTTGGCCTTTTCAGATCAAATTTCACCTTGCCTAGTGACCTTGTGGGCTTAGCTCCAGTGGTGTTTTTCACAAATTTGCCCTGTTTGGCATATTTGTACATATATACTAACAACTCATCCCTTCGTCTGTCTAGTTTGGGTACATTACATTTGTCATGCAGCTGGTCTATGGACATGTCTCTAACACTGGTTCTCATGCATATTCTCAATCCTCTATTTTGAAGACATTGCAATTTCGCAGTCAAGTTAAAATTTGCTCCTAAATGCAAGAAGCTTGCATAGTCAAACAAGGACATGATTGTTGACTTATATACCATAACAGCAGCTTTCTGTGTCAAATCACATCGTATTTTTGCGAACAGTCGGTGGTTCACTTTTCGTATCACCTCCTTGACTGCAGGTTCTAAGGTCATACACTCGTCAAGTTTAACACCTAAATAGTGATATGTTTCTACTCTATCAAGTGGAATACCATTTATTTCTGGAGGGTTTGCCAGAACTGTTTTCATTTTTTCTCTCGTCATGAATTTTGTTTTGCTGTTGTTCACAGTTAGACACAATATTTTACATTTAGATTCCACTTTGTCTATGTCTGTTTGAAGATAGGTTACTGCATCTTGTGGATCATTGGCTGCACAATATACTACAAGATCGTCAGCATACATAATCGACTTACAGTGGTCTAAACCTTCAGCCATACTATTTATGTAATAAATAAACAGAAGAAGGCCCAATACCGACCCCTGAGGCACCCCATAAGTAACTGGAGATAGTTTGGATTCATACTCTCCAATCCTAGTCTTTTGGTACTTATTGGTCAGATAGCTACAGACCCAGCAATACACACTTTTTTGAAGTCTAAGACCCTTTAGTTTATTTTATGTGAATAACTTCTTCCCATAGAGATAGCATTGCAGGGCCGATCCGCACACCCCCAGTGGCGTAATGTGTGCCGATCCACCACAGTGGCCGATCCACCACTGCAGCCTCGTTCTGGGTGCATGTAAACATTCAAAATGGCGGACCGCCGCTCGTACGGGGCACTACGGTAACAAATTTTGTTAATTTTCAGTTATTACAAACTCTAAAAACATAAAATAAATATAGAACTAAACTCCCCTGGTGTCCTCGGTGGCCGATCCACCCCTCGGGGGAGACCCCCCCAGTGGTTTACTGAGTCAAAGGCCTTTTTCAGGTCCACGTAGCACAAAGCTGTTGCGAGACCATTATCCCTGTTCATATAAAGGTCAGTTACTAGCTCAAAGATAGCATCTCCAGTACCTAAATTTTTCGGTAACCAAATTGTTTTGATGTGATACAATTCAAGGGGTCCATTCTATCTAGCATGTGGCTATACATGATTTTCTCAGCTATCTTAGACACTACAGGAAGGAGAGAGATGGGCCTCCAATTTCCTACATCTTGACTATTGCCACCTTTAGATAATGGTGTCACTCTAGCTACTTTCCATTCATCTGGAAATACACCTTGACTGAAGGATACATTGTACAGCTACATTAATTCTTCAGCAATCAGGTTGAGATATTGCTTCAACACAGTACAGCTAACTTGATCCATGCCCAAGGTTTTACTAGTGTTTATATCACATATCAAATATGAAACAGTTGGAGGCAGGACTTCTAGTAGGGAGTTGATGATTTCCAAAAGGCTTTGGGATTATCACTGTTCTCATCCAATACAGAATTAGTTATGTTTAATTTGGCATACTTGGTCTTTTTCAAAATTAGGCACCTGGTTCTTTTTGCTTTTTTTAGACAATCAACAGATTTGCTTTTAAAAAACTGGTTCATTAGCCTATCTCTTTCAGCACTGAGACGGAGGATTTCATCTGTCATCCAGTCTTTACCCTTATCCTTATAAAGTCTTGACTCAATGGGGCAGAAATTGTCTAAGTATTTGAGTAGACAGTTTTCAATACAACTCCACATAGTAGGGACATCACTCTCTTGCCAGACTGGGTCCCAATCCCAGCCTTCAATCTAGTCCATAAACCTGGTTTCAGTATGACCTTTGTAATTCCTAGCTTTATATTCCCTGATTACATGAGGCAGGCTCTCCTCAGTCAACGCGGAAAAAACAGGAAGGTGGTCACTAACCATATAGTTGAGAACCCCTTCAATGACAGGTTTTATGGTATTTGTTAGTATGTGGTCTATACAAGTGCCAGTATTTTCAAAAGGTCTTGTGATTTGATTTATCAGATTGCGTAGTCCATAGTCCCTACATAAATCATGTAACTTAATGGCTTCATTTGCATCTTCATCAAGTGTATTAATGTTAGTGTCACCTAATACCTGTAAGGGTTTGTGGCCTTACGGACCTGGGGGGGTTCGGGTCTTACGGTTCGGAAAGAAAGAGTAAGACAGTATTCCAAGTGTATGCCAACGGTTAGGTTTATTACTTAATGTTAAAAGACAATGGTTTACATGGTGTGGAGGCCTCTGACGTAGCGGCTGAGCCCTGGGCTTTATATACGGACCCAGGTGTTCGTCGTCAGATGTCCCCACAGACCCGGATCGGTGCTGCCACCTATCCGGAACCTGAGGAACGTCCGACGACTCGACTCACCCGCCACGTCAGACGGTACCCAACTCCTATGGTTTAATAACGTGTACCTCTACACCACTCCCCCAGACATTTAGGAGGGTGTTATACATATAATATTACTAGGATAACATTTCTACATGTCTAAACCTTTAGTAATAGAGGTACAACCATAGGTATAACATTAACACCAAATTAAGTATGAACCGAATGTCATATATATATTCGATAGTGAAATGTAGTTACAAATAACGATTAGGATGTTGAAATATTATACGAATTACTTGAACAAGAGACAGTTATGTGAAACGGAACTGTCTATTAAATTATTATACCACATAATATTATATTATATTTAAGGTATAACTAATAAGACAAGTAATATGAATCGTATACATGTGATGATGACAGTTATGTGTAACGGAACTGTCGATAATAAAATATATCACATAATAACATCCGTATGTGTGTTTGTAGTTATTAACACCACATTTGAATATGTAGTCTTAAAGAAGACTGTTATAGTAACATCACTATATAATGACATGTCGTATATTATTAACATACGAATCCGTTAAAGATTCCGTGAGTAGTACGAATAGGGTTATTTATACCATACACTTGAAAAAAAGAAAAAAATTCACGGTGTGGTCATGAATATAATAATGATATATTATCACCGTGTACCTAATAACCTTTATAGCACCAGATCAATATACTTATTATACAATTTGTCTCGCAGGACAATAATATGTGTTTTCTGGTGAGGTTTAACGGATCTTATAATATGAATGCTAATAATAATCAGAGATCCGTTTCAAGAAAATGTCTATGTATCCGTATCATAATATGTATCTAGTGGATATGCACATACATATAATATTATAGAAAAATAGAAATATGACATTATATACAATATACAGGAATTATAAATGCTGCTGAAGTCTTCTGCTGTATCCTCCGGGTACTAGTAGGTAGGTATGGTCAGCTAACCACGGGATGGACGTGCTAAAGTTTATAGTTTCCTTATATAGAGTGAACACAGTAGTTGATTTTGGGGCAGCTACCCACAATCCTCTAGTAGTGCTAAAGTTTGTAGTATATCCGAATGGTGTCGATTTGTAGAATAATAGTCCGGATGTGTCAACTATGTAGAGAACGTAATCCTTTTTAAGCTTAGTTGACATAAGTAAATAATAGTCCGATATAGGTTGATCCGGAAGTAATAGTAGTATTTGATATAAGTCCATTCGGGAGTACAGATGAGTTGTAGAGGTAAATCGTAAAGTCCATCCTAGTAAGTGGTTAGCACGGGTAACAGCAGGAGTCTGGAACTGGCATCCGGATACGTCTCACAGCAGCAAGTCTACTATCGGATTGTTCATGGATCAAGTTATAAATCCGAATAGACTATTCAGGGTGCAATAAAGTTATACAACCTGAATTATACAATAGACTGGTCATAAGGAACCCGGAACACATACCATAGGTGTTCATACACTAGTGAATAAAACATTCGCAGACCTATAGGGTTCCGCAAAGACTATATCTGGTCATTTTAAAAAAATTATAGAGGAAATAACCCTAGCATGCTTAAACGGATTTCTTAGCATGCTTCTTCTTAAGAAGAGCTAAAGCCGACTCGGGAGTGCCGTCCCACTCGTCCAAGTCGACTCCGAACACCCTCATGAACTGAGTGTTCAGATTGGTGTTCCGAGTGATCTCCTCTTTTACACGCTTCTCCAACACGTGTACATCCATAGCTGCCTTTTCTTGGGCAGCTGCGGCAGCCTCCTCCTGGGCCTTCACATCGTCCCGGATGAGGGTCTCGAGGCGTTGCTTTTCGGCGTCGCCCACCTGCTTCAAGCACATCAGGGTGTCATTTAGGAGACCCTGATGAAACTCGGTCGCTTTTTCGCGAACACACTTCTCCCAGTGGGTGTAGATGGCCTTTTGGACATCTGCCTCCCCCTGGCGAGACTTCTCGAACCAAACTTCCGCATTACCGGTTTTAATGGTAATAGCGTCTTTTGGTTTCGCAGGTGCAGCGACAGCCTTGGGAGGAGTCGAGGCGGCCTGTGGACCACTTCCGGGTTTAGGGCTTCCGGACACACCTGCCGTTGGTACACAGTAGGCAGGTGGTGCATTCTGCTTCAGTCCCATTTGCAGGTACATGTTTAACTGCTCCTGGGTAAAGGTAACTGGTGGGGCGGCTGGAGCGGATGCAGATCCGGCGGCAGCAGATGCGGTGGTCTTCTTTGGCATAAGGCGACCATCCTTTCCTACCACCAAGGTCTGGCTCTCAGGTCCAGGTCCCTGGTTTAAGGACGGAAAGTTTTGAGAACTCACTTTCCTGGGTTTAGATACGGCTCCAGCGTATCCGGCAGGTTCGGGCTTCTTGAACACCGGAGTGCCCTGAGCCTGCTCTGCGGGGTGCCTTGCCAGAGGGGACCTGGAACGGTCCTCTGCTCTGACTTTCGGTTTAGTCATGCTCTGACCATTACCGTTGCCGCCACGGTTCCTTTCGCGAGCTCTCTTTGCATCCTTTCCGGATTCCTCGCATTTCTGCCAGAGAGACTCGTGCATGTCCAGTTTACCCTTTCCAGGAGTCAGGACTATCTTTGCTCTGAGTTTCGAATCCTTGGTCTTCGGAACTTCGCAGAGGACTTGGTCCCCTGGTCGGATCTTAGACCAAGCATCCTCTCTCAGACTGTCGAACTCCTTCATGAGTTCCTGATGAAGCTCCATGATGCGCTTCCGTGCCCCGTCCAAACCTTCTGCGTGGCATTTCTTCTGGTGTCTAGCCAGATCACTACGTCGGTTGTATTGCACCTTCGTAGTACACTTCTTGCCCTTCTTACCATAACTCGGATCACAAATATAAACCGGGTGATGGTGGAAGTGGGCCTCTACCAGATGCCGTTGAAACCGGGCTGGAGTACTCCAGGTCTGGATCGAGACATCACTCGCATCCTGGCAGATAGAGAAGGGACAGGACTTTTGATCGTCGCCGTACCACTTCTCTAAAGCCCAACGCAGCTTCCTCCTCTGGGTATAAGTGTAATACCCTTCGGTGTGGTTTAGCATAAGCCACATCTTTCGATAGGCTTTGCTCGGATTGGGGTCCTCGTCCGAAAGACGCATCCAATCTTCATCATCCGACTCATCGTTCTTATTGATTGAGTCTGGACAGGCATAGAGGGTAGAGCCGTCCTTCTTAACTCCGTACGCACAGTCGGAGAAACACGTCGGAATCCGGGTTTTGAATCCGGATTTGGCGTTAGCCCAGCGTTCGGCCTCGGTTTGAGTTGATGGAGTGGCCTTCTCATCATACTCAACCGAGGACTCGTGCACAGACTCCTCGTCAGACGATTCAACCTCCATGGCAGTACTGCCGGTGGTTGAAGTGCTGGGTTTCGGATCGGCCTTTGCAGAATCCGGAAGATTCTTAAGTTTCCGAGCAGCGGACCTTCGGTTCTTGCTGACCTTCCAGTCTTCCTCCGGTTCCTGGGTTCCGGATGTGCTGGAGGTCGAGGCTTCTACCTGGGTGGTAGTACTGCCGGTGGCTGGTGTGGCACTGGCTGAACTTCTGGCAGAGAGTTTCAGGTCAGGGATAGGAGGTGCGGGTGCTTCCGCGGCCCTCTTAGCCTCTTCCTGAGCCTCACGTTCGGCAGTCATTCGGCGGACGAGAACCGTCCGAATGGCTGCACCTCGGTCCATACCAATTAGTGAACCGTTCTGGACGTCCACTAATTCTTGCTCGGTAATATAAATACCTTCATCCCACTGCTCGAAGTTAGCAGCGGCCTCCCGGTACTCCTTTGTGGTCCGGTACTGGGGCCGGGTAGCACAAGGGCGTGGGTAAGTCTGCCCCTCGGAATCCGAGACGCAGCCTACCCAGTTGATGTTCTTTGCCTTGATGTTCCACAGGGACATGTCCGGCTTAGGGTACGTTCCGAGCTCGAGGGCTCGGTTGGCCTCATACACTGTCTCGCGGAAGTCAGCGTCTACCATAAGTCCCCGTTGGAACCACGGCCAGTCTCGTAGCCACTCGGGAGGCGTCCTGGTCAGCTGATAGGGAACCATAACGCCCTCGACAGCTACCCTAACTTTCGGGTCCAACCTGACTGGTGTCCCGTCTGCGTAGGTCGCTTGTGCCTGTAGTTCCGGGTGGACATACAGGTAGCGACCATCGTATTCTACTGGGAACGGGTCAGCCACTGCTGGCTTCCACTGGTCCTTCGAGCCGTCGACTTGTGTGGTCTCGGACTCTGTCGCTGCGGGTTCAGCATCTGCAGTCGCTCCGGATTCCTCTGGCGGAAGTGGAGATAGCATCTTCTCTGGCTCATTTAGTGAAAATGAAGCCAGTTTCTCCTCGAACGAGCGATCCGTGGATTCCTCCACGTCCATCATCTCGCTCTCTTCCTGTGTAACAGGCGACAAAGCTTCCGGAAAAGCTTCTGCGGACGGAGTCAGCTTATCCGGGTCACCGGATAGCTTGGCTGCAGCTACGGATTCCTCAGCCATGACTGGGGAATCGCCCACGGGAGTAAACTACTCCTTTTTCCGGCTTTTACGGCGCCGGGGCCGACACAAACGGAGTCTGTCTACCAGGAGACAGACTCTGGAGGAGCAGCGAGGGGTTTGCTAGCCGGTAAAATCCAAGAAGGGAGCGAGCTCGACCGTCTTAGACGTTACCGAAAAACAATATGGCGACAGGCCAGCATCCGTGACGTCATTTCCCCGTTGCTTCGCGGGGTCACGAGAGGTCAGCCGAGACTGGACACTGTGACGTCATGCGGAAACGCACGTGCTACAGGCGGTACATCAACAAACTGATTGTTTTTTTTTTTTTTAGGTAATTATCGCTCACGCCGATGACTCGTCTGGGGATTTAAGTGGAGATTATGGAAAGCTTAAGCAAATCCACCGGATTATCCGTCCACTACCTATTGGTACATCATGCGGCGGCGACAAATAAGCCTTTAGGGTCAGTTGTCATCCGTTCCTCTAAATGTAAACATTACACTCGTTGTGTATACAGGTTAGGTCACTGCAGTCCTCTGGGCAATTCGGGGGCTGCGGCGAACGTATCTCCCCTTCTCGGATAGTTCTTTATCGGACCTGACAGTCTGAAGAGCTTTCTCTAGGTGCTTCTTAGCCTTAGAAACACCTTACACGGTACAATCACTGATAACTTGTGTTATAGTAAAGGGACCGTCCCAATTAGACGCTAATTTTATGTGTCTAAGCGGTTCATGTAATCTGAGAACTCTGTCTGCGGATTGGAATTTCCGATGCTTTAGATCGGTATCGTATCCTACTTTCTGCCATTTGGCACTTTTCTCCAAATCAATTCGGACAGACTCATATGCTTTTCTAAATCTGTCTCTTAAACATTCTACAAAAACTACATGGCAAGGTAGTTCAGGGTCCATCCCTACGACTCCAAAAACTAGGTCAGCAGGCATTATCAAATCCTCTCCGAATACTAAAAGGTTCGGAGAACAATTTGTACTTGAATGTACCGTACTGTTATAAGCATGTGTCACGAAATGACATTGCTCATCCCAGTCATCCATATGTTCATTAACGAGTGACTTTAGAACTTGGATGAGGGTTCTATTGAACCTTTCCACCAATCCGTCGCTTTGTGGCCTATACGGGTTGGTTCTAGTCTTGCAAATAGCTAAGTATTCGCACATACCCTGCCAGAGATTTGATTCGAATTCTCTGCCTTGGTCACTGTGTAACATTAATGGTACACCGAAACTTAGTACCCAACCTTTTACAAAGGCTTCGGCACAAGTAATTGCTTTGTGGTTCGGTAGTGGAAATACTTTAGTGTATTTCGTATAATAATCACACACTACCATCATACAGGTATTATCATTAGCGGTTGTATTAAATCCACTAATAATATCTACCCCGATTCTTGCGAATCTAACTCCGAAAAGTTCTTGGGATAGGGGAAGTTTGCCCATCCCGGGTCCGGGTTTGTTTTTACAACAATCCGGACAGGTGGTTACCCATCTTTGCAAGTCCCGTGTCATGCCAGGCCAATAGTATTTCTTGGAAAGTCGTGCTAGCGAGCGTTTCCTTCCGAAATGACCACTGGTCCGATGCCCATGACAGAAGTACATAATGTCATGTCTCATAGCATGTGGTATCACCACTTGCATGATTCTCTCACCATTATTACATGGCTTCCAACGGTATAACACGCCTTTCCGGACTTCAAGCTCGGTCCATTGAGCAAGAAACCTTCTCATTTCTCGATTTTCCAGAGAGACCTCTGGTCTAACTGGACGTATACCCTTTGGTACTAATTGCAGTAGCTGCGCAGTTATCGAGTCAGCTTCCTGGAAATGTCGTATGTGATCCATAGACCAGTCCAGTATACTGGCAACTAGGGGTACGAATGGTCTTCGAATCCCTGCTAACACTGCCCTATGAGCTCCACAATCAGTACAATCCGGATTATCACATTTCCGGATTGGTATTCGAGACAAAGCATCAGCATTCAAATGCTTAACTCCGGGTCTATGCTGAATCTGTTGATGTTCAAGCCCATATTCGGATAAATGGGCTAGCCATCGGCCTAACATGCCTTCAGCATCTCGGAAGTTCAGTAGCCACCTTAAAGAGGAATGATCCGTACGTAAAGTAAAGTTCGTTCCCCATAGAAAATGTTTGAACTTCTTGGTATATACGACTACTGCTAACAACTCTCTTTTGGTTGTGCAGTAATTGCGCTGAGTCTTGCTCAGTGTGTTGCTGGCAAAGGCAATCGGTACTTCTCTCCCATTTTGGACTTGCGAGAGAGCTGCACCAATGCTATCATTACTAGCATCAGTATCCAGTATGAAATGATCCGTTTCATTCGGATATTGCAATACGGGAGTACTCGTGAACAGGTCTTTTAGCTTTTGAAAAGCAGTTTCCTGTTCATGCGTCCAAGGAAATTTTTCCTTGGTACTTCCTGGAGTCCAGTTAGCTATTGCTTGTAATGGGTAACTGACTCTAGAATAATTCGGAATAAATTCCCTGTAATAGGAACAGAATCCTAGAAAGGACCTCACTTCCTTGGGTGTTTTAGGTCTATTCCAATTCGTAACTGATTCGATTTTTTCCGGATCAGCCTTTATTCCTTCATCACTGATGATGCGGCCCAAATAATTTATGGACTTTCTAAACATGTGGCATTTCTTAGGTTTCAATTTGAGACCATTAGAAATAATACGTTCTAGTACCATTTTCAGGTTATTAGAACACTCTTCGAATGTTTTTCCGAAGACAATGACATCGTCTAGATATACAAGACATCTTTTCCACAATAAATCACTTAGAATTGTTTCCATCATTGCTTCAAATGTTGCAGGTGCATTGCACAGTCCAAACGGCATTACCTTATATTGGAATAATCCAATATGACTCGAAAATGCAGTTTTCTCCATATCTGAAGGGTTTATTCCCACTTGCCAGTAGCCTGATTGCAAGTCTAGGGTACAAAACCAGCTGTTTCCTCCTAAGGAGTCAATGGTTTCATCTATTCTCGGTAATGGATACGAATTCTTTTTCGTTATTCCATTCAACTTCCTGTAGTCTATGCAGAAACAGATAGTACCGTCTTTCTTTGTTACCATACACACAGGACTACTCCATGGACTATTGGAAGGGACTATTACATCCTGTTCCAACATCTTGTTTATTTCATCCTCAGCTACTCTCTTTTTTGCTAAAGGTAACCGTCTATACGGTATCTTAAAGGGTTCGGCATCTCCAGTATCTATTTTATGTAATACTTTATTTGTCGTACCTAGTTTTTCACCAGGTTTGGCAAAGGCAGTATGATACTGACAGAGCATATCATAGAACTCTTTCCGGTGTTCCGGATCTTCTAATGAAGTTTCTTCATACAACTTAAGTAAGTCTTCCGAAATTTCATCATCCCCTGTTACCTTCTGTAAGCTTAGCTTACTATCCATTACAGTTTCCGAAAGGGTCACATTTCCAAAAACTTGTCCCTTTTTCAAGTAGATAGTAGTGTTTCCAGTATTGGAGACAGGTACTACCGACCAGGATGCATTCGCTACTATTGTGTCTACAGAATTTAATCCGATACTTGATAACGTAACTACATCCGGTTCTATCACTGCAGGCTTATTACGCATTGCAGGATCACTTCTTACAAGCACATCACAGGCTACTCCCGGAGGGATTCGCACAGTGTGTGCCACACTAGCCATACTGCTCACTTGTCTCAGTACACATCTAACCTTTACGGGATACGGGTATCTCACACTCAACACTCCTGTTTGAGGTTCTAACACAGCACCATACAGGGATGCGAAATCCAACCCAAGTATCCCCTCATCTGCTATATCCGCAACGGTGGTGCTCATGACATAGTCATGGATACCATCCAACTGTAGTTTCACACAAGTTCTACCATACGTTTGCAAGGTACTGCCGTCGGCCGTCTGAGCACTTCCTCCCGATTTGAGAGTCTCATGTTCATCCGGTATAAGATCGTAGAACCCCCTGGAGATACAAGAGTGGCTAGCTCCCGTATCCACAAGGAATTCGGCAGATCTTCCGTTAACAGTGAGGCAAACATACCACCGCCTTCCGTTTAGAACAGAGGGTATGTCCGTGACAATCGGAACGTCATTTTTCACACCAGGAGTCGATCCACATCTTTTCAGGAATTCCAGACAAGGATGACCCGGGGGCAGGTGGGCACCACAGACCTTGGCTAATTCATAGCCGCCTGCCTCGTTACTGATATTGGGTTTCCCCTGTGCGCCCGTGGCACCTGTTATATCAGCTTCCCTAACCTTCCGGGTGTCTACAACCACCTCGGTGTTAGGCGATCTTGTTACTAAATGCGAACCATCGTCACGGATGGTGATATTATGGCAAGATTTGTCACTGGGATCCCCTTCTTTGCCCCTCGGGAGATCCCTTTCTAGTTTTCCTCTGTACTTATCCCAGAGACACTCCCCTGTTTACGCGGAACAGGCTTCTCAGCCATACATTCGGGAGCAAAATGCCCCAGTTTCTGACATCTGAAACATCTCCTTCGAGATTTATCAACTCTTGGTCTCCTTAGAGCTTCTGTTAATCCGGCTATTAATGTTTCCATCATGTTAGTCGGAGCAACAGTGGCTGCTACAGTTGAGTTCGCCGTAGAGGCTACACTGCCATGTTGAGTTGATCCGGAAGCTGTTTTACCAGCAACAGATCCTCCTCTCCCTCTCGAATGTACTTTCCTATACCGCTTTTGTCGGTAATACTTTCCAGCCACCTGGACTGAACCAATATATTCTCCGTTTTCATCGGAGACATATTCATCTTCCTCATCAACTTCATTCGATTCAACCGGAGCTAATTGGGAAGTATCATATACCGGAGCAGGTGTACCTCCGTATTGGAAAGGAGCTGCTCTTACTGGACTAGGTCCAAGACCTACCAAACGTTTCTTCATGTCATGTCCATCAATTGCTATGAACAGATCACTGAAGGAAGTGTCATCTTTCCAGGAGTCCCACACCACTTGCTTATGATCCGGATCTCGCAATCCACTATAGAATTGTATAAACAATTCTTGTAGATAACAATCATCGTCATGAGCCCAATTTGGACGTGCTTTCGAAAGCAAGTCCTGTAGCTCCAAACCAAAGACTTTGTGTGATTCTTTAGGTTTTTGTGTTCTCTTCTTAAAGCTTACCCACGGATCTTCTCTAACGATTGATCCGAAAAGGTATGCGGCACATTCGACCAATTGATCATAGGTACCGTATATTCCGTAAGCTGCTCTTCATTGGTTGAGAGCTACTTTTCCGCCTTTATTTAACCAACAAATCAAATATGGCAGAGCTTCTTCTTTTGTCCATCCACTACAATTGACTTCGTCGACAAAAGCTTGATACCTGTCCTTCCATGGATCATTAGAATCATATGGAGGGGGTATCCGTGCCTGCCTACGTGCCGGATTATTACATCCGCGTAGTCTATCTGCTTCTCGCATGCTCCAGTTCATGACTTCCATGCCGTCCGCTCCCTTTCGGTAGCAGTCAATGCCAAGGTTTTGGATACATTGGCTCCTATCAAAGATGGTTTGCATCCCTGCAGGCATAGAAGTTCTCCTGTTTGGTTTCCTGCCATCTCCTCCTGATCCTGATCCTCCGGATCCGGATCCTCCTGGGCCGCCTGGAGGGTTTCCTCCTGGTGGACCATTATTATTATAGCTTCCGGATGAACCACCAGGGCATCCGCCATTGTAACCGGTGTTTCCAGAAGACGCATATCTAGGGTAAGAATCATTTTGATTCCATCCCTGGTTATAGCTATTACCATTTTGATAATTACCACTTCCTGATGGATTATAATTATTTCTATATCCATAGGAAGATGTTCTTGGTTGATACGTACCGCCATTAATATTGTTTTGTGACGGGTTTGGTCTCGGAAAACGTCCATCAGTAGGACCATTACCAGAACCTGGGGGTGGATTCGGTAATCTTGGTACTGCTGGTGTACTGTGGCCGGGTTGGGGGAAATATGAAGGTGGTGTCATCATATGCCTCATTGGTCCGGGTGCTCTTGGTTGTGCCACGGGTGTATTATTATTATTCCCTGTAGCACCATCGTGAGTCGATTTAATTTTGTGACTCAAATCTGGTATGGGTGGTGCCGGACCTATCGTGTCCAGTATTGGAATTACTGGTTTAGATGCGGTTCCATTTACTGCGGCATTATCCGGTTTCTTGTAGATTCCGGATACTACATTCTTGTCAGCCCCATCATCAACGAATGGGCTGTATCTAATTGGGGTTGCATCTTTAGATGTCTTTCCCAACATTGTAGATACCACAGCTGGATCTATATTACCTATAGTTAACTGGGCTGCTTCTACATATTTATCTAGAGTTATTGCAGTAGTCTGCAATTCCTGAAGCTCATTTGTGAGTTTCTGTCTATCCTCCTCCAGTTGTTTGTTGTAAGCTATGATGCCTACCCGGATGGTTTCATTGTCTTCAGCTTGTTTACTACACTGAAGTTTCAATTTATCCAACTCGTCCTGATAATGGCGAATTTCGGATTCAAATTTTGCCTTATCAAGGTTTAGTTGGTCGTTCGTATCTATGTATGTTTGGATACGAATGTGCCTATTATCATATTCTTTGTTGAATGATTCTCTCATTGAATGAAGTTTTAGTTCTTCATTCTCGAGTTCTTTCATATACTCGCTCCTTCTGGCTTCGAATTCCTTTCGCATGCCAGTTAGGTCCTCTTCCATCTGAAGTTTTTCATGGAATACTTCATCCCTAGCTTTGACCAAGCTATTTAAATTCTCGTTCAAAGTTACATAAGTTTCATTCAACAACAGGACATCCGGTCGTTTTAATTCCTCACCTTCCGGTACCGCATAGGTTAAGTCGCCATCTATAGCGCTATAATCTAATATTGGTAATTCGGGCCTGGGTAATCTATAAGGTAGTTCTCCGAATGTTACCCTTTTTCGCATTGGTGCCGGATGTTCTGGGTTAGTACTACCACCAACTTCGAACATCGAATCACTTAATTCGTCAACAAGCGATTGTTGGCCTATTAAGTTACTATGTCTCTGTATAGACTGTTCATGTCGTACAGAGTCTGGCAGATTCTCCTCACTATCATTATAGTGGGGTCCGGGATCTCTCCAAGATGCTGATTCCGCATCTTGCGAGTCCAAATGGGCTTGGAGCATTAATGATCCATTTCCATTCTCTTGGGCAAGTGATTGCCCTGCTGGGTTAGCTTCCCTAACGGTGTCTAACCCATGTACTAGCCGTTCGGACGTTATAACGTCCGGGCTATACACCAGAATTAACTGGTCACGGCACCAGTGTAAGGGTTTGTGGCCTTACGGACCTGGGGGGGTTCGGGTCTTACGGTTCGGAAAGAAAGAGTAAGACAGTATTCCAAGTGTATGCCAACGGTTAGGTTTATTACTTAACGCACACTCACGGCTGCCGGATGATATCAAGGAGGCAGCTAATGTTAAAAGACAATGGTTTACATGGTGTGGAGGCCAGAAGGGCCTCTGACGTAGCGGCTGAGCCCTGGGCTTTATATACGGACCCAGGTGTTCGTCGTCAGATGTCCCCACAGACCCGGATCGGTGCTGCCACCTATCCGGAACCTGAGGAACGTCCGACGACTCGACTCACCCGCCACGTCAGACGGTACCCAACTCCTATGGTTTAATAACGTGTACCTCTACATACCCATAACTCCATATCAGGAGAACTGTAAGCGACAAGATGAGATTCTAATTCATCCAAAAAGTCACTAACCTTGCAATTTGGAGGTCTATAGACAGTAGAGAGGACCAGTGATTTTCTGCCTTCTTGATTAAACTTGATGGTGACCATCTCCGTTGCTGGCTTAGTATAACAATGTAAGTCAATTTTGGTAGCATTTTTTGCTATAGAATTTTTTACATAAATAGCTACCCCACCTCCCTTTTATGAGACCTGTCTTGTCTGAAAAGTTGATATACAGACCATAAAACAGTGTCATCATCATGTAATTCTGTTAGCCAGGATTCACTGATACATAATATATCTATACCTTGGAAGGCCCTAAAAAGCTCAATCCTCTTCAGATAAAAGTTGCGTGTATTATAGTGTACTATCTTTAATCCCTTCAAGTTCCATAGCTCACTCAAAGTTGTGGTCATGATACAAGTCAATACAATGGTACAAAAATCAATTCAAACCTACACGGCAAAGAAAAGTGATTATCTCCGAATGTATATTTCAATGGCGGAGACAACTAGAGAAAGATAAAGATACAAAAAAATAACAAGATTATTTACACAGTATCATTCAATTTCATTATCAACTACAAGCGTAGGCTAATTGAAGCATTCATACGAATACACACATGCACTACATGGCTAGAGGTTTAACTATACTGTACCAAATCTAGAAGCCATTGTAAAGTAACCTTCTGCTCTGAATATGGGAAGGTCTTTATATGGCCTCTTCAGCTCCTGGTAGTTGCTTTAACAGAACCATCCCCACTTGATATCCCTACTTAGCAATGTAAAACTTTCCTAGTGGGCTGCTCCCATGTGTGAGCTGTTACAGAGCACATCCCTTTATGGAGTCACACTTATGCCAATGCACTGTTCCTGGTGATGTGATATGTAGATGGGCCAACTAGCAGCTCTTATGAGCTTTATTTGGTGGCCTTTAAATGACTCATGACATAATTAATGTGAGCTGAGTAATTCACTCAGATGGGACTGTGTAGCCTATCAAACACTAAGAATACAAATCTTAATGTGAAAATTACTATACATGTAGGTACAAGGTTTAGATCCCCTTGAGGCAAAAAGAAATACTTTGACTCAGAGCGAATTACTGTATTGTCTTGTTTTTAGAAGTGTATTTGGTTATTTAAAGCAGAGATGGCATATGTTTTCCAAAATTTCAATAGTCTGTGGCAATTAGAATTATGCTGAATGTGATATGCTGCTCAAGATGCTGACATACAGCGCATCTAGAGTACCATAGTGACCCATATAAGCACTGGGCTGCTTATAAATTTAATTACCACTGTATTCCCGGTGCTTATTGAATACTGGTTTAAGTGCTTAAAGGTTGTTTTAACACCCTCCTACCCCCAGTGCTTATTCGAGACCAGCACTTTTTCAGACCCCCGCCCTTAAACAGGCCATTACGGTACATAAATAGTTTGGTCTCTAGCATGATTTCAATCTCTTATTGTAGCAGCCAGAGCTGCAGCCTACTACAAGCATTGTGAATAGCATTCCAGTCACGAAATCTCATTAAAACGCTGAATGAGTGGTATGCATTATTAAGCAGCGGCATAATGGCACCTAAATCAATAAGGTCATGCATCTTTAAAGGATGTTTGGCATGAAAGATAAATTTAGAAGTTGATTCTAAGGTAGTCTACTTTCAAGCTGCAGTCAATCAGTATTTTCTTCTTAATACTTGGCCCATTCACTGCAGATAAGAGCTTATGGTGTTAAATGTCAGAATGATGAGATTGGTCATGCTGGTGGCGTATGAATAGATGGGGTCAAATAATCAGGGTCCTTTAAGATTGGATACTTTGCATTCCCTTCAATCTCACGGACCTCTTAATCACATGTATACATTAGCATAATGCATACTGAGGTACATCTGCCTTTTAAATGCACTCAGAAAAAAAAACATCAGCGGGTACAGTGTAAATAGATAATTATGTTGTGCATTTGTTAAGAAGGTCATGGGGCTGGAGCCTTGCTGGAGGGAATCTTGCCATTGAAATGCCTTGCCTCCCTCATGAAGTTATAAGTGTCTGTCTATATCTAGATGAGATCTTTTTTAGGGTTTCCCCAAGCCTCACCTAATCTCTGGTAGCTCCAGCACTGTCTAGCTCTGAGTTAGAAAGTAAAACTTGCCACAGCATTTTTCCCATGACATGAACAAATTGGCATTTTCTGAAACAAATGTTATTTCATCTTCAACTATTTCATCACCAAACCACACAACTTCCTGCCAACCACTGACAGGAACACCTATTTCTGATACATATCAAAATCAAAATGCCTCAAAATTAGAGGTGCATTTCAAAGAGGACGTGGGTGGAAAGAAGAGAATGCTTTTAGTTCCGAACTAATGTACCGTCTGTAAGAATTTCACTTAATTTTATCCATGATTGCTTGCTTTTCTTCTGGTAGGACAAGACCAGAAAGCAAACTTTGAAACAACATAGTACTGTACTGCTTGCAGAGAACATTCCAATGTGTGTTTTCACTATGGTAAGACATGTGTCTTATTATTTCCTATAGATTTTTTCAGACAGTCTCAAACATGACCTTAAACATAAAAATTACCTTTCATCTGACTATTATTTTTCATTATTATTATTTTAAACATGTAGCATGCTGGGATGATTACATAGCTGACATGGGGCAGACGCTCACCCACCTCCTATTGCCACTAGGGATTCTCTCTGCCCTCCCTTACCCTCCTGAGCCCATCACCAATGGCAGGTGACCTAGAAAAGATGACTTCAGTCATGTGACCTATTCTGACTTTGGTCTCAAGAGGAAGGTTTCCCAGAAGACACCAGACACTTAGTGGAACAGGAAGCACACACTCTCTGACAGTTCACCCCAAATGGATGGTTTGAATATCTAATATGAGGACTTGGATACTGAGGTAGAGTTAGCTGGTAGTTCCTTTTCTGCAGAGCTTGTATTTGAGATCTCAATTATGATGTTATCATAAGTTTTCTGCTCAGAGAAGAACTATGGAATTTTGATTTAGAACTTCTAGGCTACTATCTAGAAGGTCTTTTGAGAATAATATTATTGGTAAAAAGATATGCCCAAATTACATATACAATTTAACATAGAAGGCCAATGCAGAAACATGTGCATGAAGTATAAATTATGGAGATGACTGGGGAATGAGGTAAACCTGCCCAAACCCTTATTGAAGTATAACGCTTTAGATTGACAGTCTATCCCTTTCTCAAATGACCTACGGAGGTAACCAGACATAAAAGAAATCATGTTTTATTTGCAGGTAACATAAAATAGGCCAGATAAAAAGAATTTAGATTGCTTTTACCACATTTAATGCAAGCCTCAGGCACTGCAAGTAAATGAAGAAAACTCTTGTTGACACTGTAGTTTGTCTAAGTGGGGAAATATCGAAAAACAAATTCCCGGCAGATACTGACTCAGCAGATGTCTCTTGTGTTTGATGACTAAAGATAAGTGCCGACCACACACCACAGTCATATGTCATTTCCTACAATTATCCATTACAATACCTAATTTCAAATCACAGTGACTATGTGCAGTTGGAAAAATGACCTTCTGGCTATGACACAGATCTGTACAAATTCTAGCTCACAATCCTTTGACTACAGAGCTGCTGACTGAACACCAAGGTTTTACTCAAGGTAATTTGAGGATCACACTGACCTTTAACTGTAAAAGATACCCCTGTCCTCTCTCGTCATTTCAAAGAGGGTCAGTGACTGTTTTGAAGTCCATTCCCGTCTCCCATCTTATTCCTATCCCAAATCATCGCTGTAATGCTGCATGTCTTTGATATCACTGTTAATCTTCTGGTCACAGAGGGGAAACAGACATTGTTCCATCAGATTAATTCATGTTAGTATGAGGCCACCTAAATCTGATAACTTGGATAACAGGATTTTTCACCTTCGACTTTGGTCAGGCGTAGAGGAAAAAAAAAATCACATTTCTCACATCTCACTACCAAAACACCCCACTGCAAGGATAAAAAAAGGGTATACATTTGGGTTTGAAACAATGATGTACCTTATAATGATAACCTGCAAACATTGAAATGAGTCATCAAATATCTATCACGCTTCAGGTCCCAATATCTTCTCCCCTTACAACCTGTACCCTCCTTCATTTATCACCTCAAGTCTGATATTGGCTCTCCCTCCATAGCAGCTGCACCCTACTTCGGCATCGATCATCGCTCTTGCTGTCCTGTGGAGTCAAGGATAGTATAGGTTCCCTAGGAAGTGTTACTGAGAGCATAGTCTATGGGAAGAGTGTAACAGGCCACCCCCCTCTACCCCCTTAAAGTAGGCTGCTTTGTGTGTTCAGTCCTATAGAGGATTAGGTGGTTTATGGAACTGTGGTACGCCTTTATCAGGTTGACACCAGATGGTAAGAAGGTACCAACTAAACCAAAAAATTCTGCTGAATCCAAAATTAATAGTCTTGATTCTCAGAAATTGATCAAAATTACCCACTGAGGTTTGATGGTGAAAATATTTTGAAAATGTACAAAAATAATATTAAAAAATATTGGAACTCTTTATAAATACAACACATAAACCGAAGTTCATACCCAATCTACATATCCAAATGTTTGCCTATCTCTCAATCTGACAAGGACTGGGCCTGTGCATCGCTCTGCCTATCCAACATACTGTCTATCCCTTAGTCTACCTACCACTCATACTGCCTATCTCTTGAATTCAAAGCACCTTGAGTTAAGTAAGGCTATCCCCAAAAGGTATAAAGGCTAAAGCTCCTCACCTTAACTGATCATCTCTGTGCCTACTTCCCTTAGTCTACCTATCCTCAATCTGCCAATCATTCAGTTTACCTATCCCTCATGGTGACTATCCCTCAGGCCCTTATGTCTACTCTATATTGTTCATCAGAGCCCTAATGGTTAACAGTGCATTCCTTATTGTGTCTACTATTTTAAGTCTACAGGTTTACCATAATAATGCCAATCATAAAGGCTGCCTATCCCTCATGGTGCCTATCCCCCAGCCTGCATATCACTCATGCTTACTTTACATATTCCTCAGCCTCTTGTATTACCATGCTTATCTCTATATGCCTCACCATGCTTATCATTATGCTAGCTTTCTATCCAACTTGCCTCACATCCCTCTTGATGCCTATTCCTCTCTTCCTATCCCCCATGTTGCATATCACTCATGCTATACCACTTGGCAAAAAACATTATTTAAGGTTAAAAAGTTCTCTCTAGGTTCCTAAATTGTTCAAATGTTTGTTTAATACATGCACTAAAACCTTAATTAATGTTATATCAAAAGGTTTTTTATTAGGTGAAAAAAAACAAAAACAAAAACATTAAACAGATGTTGAAAAACAAACATCAGTAGACATTTTATCATGTTCAAAAGTTTTTTAAATGTACATATGTGGGCAGATGAAGGGAAAGGGCCTCCCTGCAGTACTGGTTTTGGCCACTAGGGAAGCTACAAAGGCTAAAAATGTAAAATATAGACCAAAAATAGCTTTTATGTATTTTTTTTTACACAGAAAAAGGTGGTTTCTCAAGGATGTTCTATTTCTGGTCACTTCCCGTATATTTGGAATGGAAATGGAACAGTTTGAATCCTTTTGAATCCAAAACAAGGCCTAAATAAGGATATTAAGAGAAATGTGTTGCCATGGCAACTAGAATTATATTCCAAATAGAAAACATAATAATGCCAACTGATAGAATGATTCATGTAGATTCATACACTGAAAAAAACATAAAGATACCATTTCTAGATCCAAAGCTATGCCTAAATGTATGGAAAGGGATGGTCATTTTTTAATTGATAATTCAAATCATTATGCTAATTAGATGCCTGATCTAATTAAAACAATGAATGATAGAGCGTATTGGCTGTTTCAATACAGTCGTGTCATTCCATTTCCATGAAGCAATATCTCCCAGACTAGAAGGGATATCTACAAGTGTTATACCTTGTTTTAAAACTGATAACATCCATTCTAAATTTCATATTTAACCTCGGAGGACCCTTTCCCCTCATCTGTCCACATATTTTCAACTTAAAAATAAGCATTTTTCTTTTTGCATATTTTTCTACCCAAACCTATTTCAAACATTTGAAAAAATTAAAAAAATAGTTTTTTTACCATATAGGATCTATACCATATACCAAAAAATGGTTTTCATGTAAAACAAACGTTCATTTCAGTATCGTTAGTTTGTTTTAAACATAGATAAAATATGTACTCCAAAAAACGTTTTTTAAACCTCTACTTGTTTAGGTAGACTAAGGGATCCCACTTTGCTAAAAAATGTTATCTAACATTAAAATAACATTTGATTTGGTTCCTCAGTTTGCAAAATGCTTTTTCAACATTGAAATAACAACAAAACATGTACTAAAGAAACCTTTTTTCACATATTATAATAACGTTTTGTTTTATTTCAGTTAAAAAGTGTTTTTTGACGTAAAATAAATGTAACATAAAACATGTTTTTACCAACATTTTACCCAAACCTATTAAAACATTTGCAAAAATTGAAAAAAACATTTTTTGCCAAGTGGGATATATATACCATGAAGGATAGGCAACCTGAAGGATAGGTAAACGGAAGGATATGTAGCACGGATGAAAGATGTATGGTTGAGGTAGACTGTTGGATTAATACCTTACGGAATAGGTTGACTTATATGTGAGCCAGCAAGCAGAAAGGACAGTTACTGCGGGATTTAGTACCATATTTAGCCACCAGGGGGCACCACTATGGACTAGAATAGGAAAAATATGACTAAAACTGTTATAGGCTACTTTTTTATGGAGAATTCAATGGTTTTTGATAAAACGTTCTATTTTGGGTGGAAAGGTTCCAAATTTGGCATGTAAAAAGAATGTTTTGGGGCCAAAATAGGCATTTTTGTTGATTTCTGTTGCCATGGAAACATGATTTTCATTCTAAATAGGAAAATCAGAGATTTCATTTGAAGGAACATCCCACAAGGTTTACTATAGCGAAAACAGAATGAAAATACCATTTCTAGATCAAAAGTTATGGGCAAAAGAATAAAAATTTATACGAATTTAGCTAATTAACATAAATTATGCTAATTAGCTATATATCTCATGACCAATTAGACATAGAGCTTATTAACATTCTTGAAATGGTCACACCTACCCATATCTAGCAAGCCATTCCTCCAAAACTAACAGGAGTATCTTCTTATGCTATGTATCACTGTAAAGCTAATGATTTGAATTTTAAAGTTGACTTTTAGCATGGAGCACCCTTTCTCCTTGCCTCTACACATATTTTGTCATCATAATGAAGATTGGTTGTGATGGCCAGGAAAACTATAAAGTGAGCATGATGGATAGGACCTGTATTCAAAAGGATGGGCAACAAGAGGGATGGGTTGAATGTGTAATAAACAGTTTAAGAGATAGGCATGGAGAGAACCCTGTAAGGCATTATTTAAAGGAAACATGGATGCTAGGTAAGATGACAGAAGTCAAACATTGGGGATATGCAGAGTTGGGGGATAGTCACCATGAGAGATAGGTAAAATGAAAACTGAAAACCTGATTAAACTCTAGATTTCAAGAGAGAGGGATAAGGGATAAGCAGTATGTGGGGTAGGCAGAACCATGCACAGGCAGTAGTTGTCAGGTTAAGTGATAGGAAGACATCAGGATATGTAGATTGAGGTACTGACTTAGATAAGCATGTTGCATTTATAAAAAGTCCCAGTAATCTTTAATATTACTTTTGTACATTTCTAAAATATTATCAATATCAAACCTCATTTTTAGGTACTTTCAGTCAATCTCACGACCGATAAAGGAAGCTCTCTGATCTACTGGTACCCTGTCTGTCCTTGGCAGATAAAGCATTGATCAGGTAAGGCATGCCAGTTTCCAGCAGCAATGGGGAAGTGAGTGATCCTAAAGCAAGTGATAACATTGATTTTCAGGGTGGTTCCCATTTTCTCTTTTCCTTTATCTGAAAGTGTATTGCTGTTCAGAAAGCATCATGCAATGGATGGGATACAAGAAGCAATCTCAGTATCTGATATTAATGTATTATCTGCTGCCTTATAATGGTAGGTCTGTGTAAAGTATTGCTCATGGCAAGATCTTTTTAAAAACAACATAACACAAACATCTCATTTCATACTGTACAGAGATAATTTGGTTTGCTACTAATATTGTCATTTATAGTGTTGGACAATTTGCATGGAATTAATCTCAGGCAAGCAATACCTTTCCTCACTATCATTGCAATTCGTGAAAGATTAGGTGTAGTGGAACAGGATTATACAATGGCAACTTTGAATCCTCTAATGCACCACAGTAATAATCAATATGTGTACAAAAGTATAAGGACACTGTGCCAACTATCATAGTGTTGCCTTAGTGCAAAAAGGTTGTAACTGCATTTTTCAAGTTTTGCCGAGAGGTAAAAGAAGTGTTTCACTTACTACAACACAAGGTCGAAACAGCAACATTGCACTGGGAGCTGTAGGGACATATATCATAGATAGAGGTTCTGTACTTTCAATTCATAGTAGCTATAATACACCCGGGTAGCAAAGGTGGTGTGGCCTTACTGTGGCCCACACTTTATTTGGTGTGGCTTCCAATATGGGCCACAATGGGCTAACCGATGCACTGCTGACAGTTTCTGTCCTCAGTGAGGTGCGTGGGCCACACTGGGCTAACCAATATGGGCACAGATCAGTCTCAGAGTGGGTTTAGGTTCAACATGGGTTTTCGGTGTGGCTGAAAGTGTGCTGCCCTCTTTGATCATATAGCGCCATCTGGTCAAAATTTATCACTTTGGGGTCGACATGGGTTTTTGGTGTGGCTGAAAGTGGGCTGACCACTTTGATCAGGTGGCGCCATCTGGGATAGATATTATAGAAAATCTATTTTTTCCTCATTTTCTATAATTTTGAACCCTGAAAATGCTCTGCTAGCCTCCAGGTGCTAGCCCCTCCCCTTGGCCTCCATAGTTGGAGGGAAACTAAACATACTGTATTACTCTCCCCATCATCATAATATAGTAGAACCATCAATTCAAACTTAGTTGGCCAAGGCATGTCAACCAGACCTAGTCCAGTAACATGCTAGCCTTCAAGTTCACAGTGTCTCCCAATGGGTAGCATACTTCAATATAAAATGATTACCACAGGAATGGTGTAGTTACATTAAAAACTGCTGACATCACCTAACTTTGCACATTTCAAATGTATTTTGCCAGTAGTTCCAAACTGTGACAAAATTTGTGTACTGTTATGATTTATATGATTTATTAGCCTATTTCTGTTATATCATATTAAAGAAAATCAATACTGACATGGGGAAAAGCTGTACATCAAACATAGTTGGGTCATCTAGTGTCAAAGTTCAGAACTCCCAGCTCAGTATGCCTTGTGCAAACCCGTCCTCAACCCTGTCTGGGGAATTAAATTTGGAACTGATCTTTGCCTGATTCAGGGTGCCCACCTTGAAACTAATCTGTGCCCAAAGTGTTTGCCCATTTTGAAGCTGTTCTGTGCCTAAATCAGTTAGCCTTATGTGGCCCACACAACTTGCTGAGGACAAAAACTGTCGGGAGCCCAACAGTTTTAGTTCAGTTTGCCCTATTAGGGCAACCCAATGTGGCCCTGACTGGAAACCCAACATTTGCCCAACCTAAAACCATGAATGGTATTCTGCCCGCTTTGAACCACCTTATCTAAGCTAAAACTGAATTGGCCCTAAGCGGGCTTGCTACATGGGCATGTTAAAAGAGAAGAAAACTCATTTTTGCCAAAATGTCAGTTACAACCTTCTTGCAATAAGGCAATGATAGTTACAATGAGTGTTGTGAAAGCTTTAGTGTCTGCATATTGCCCTGATAATAAAAGGAGGCAGATATCTTGGGGTTTATTCCATAAAGGTATAGGCCTAAAATGGCTTTCTGCGAAATAATTTGCATGGGTGATATTGCAACTACGAATCGATTAAATCCTGATCTACTCTAGAGTGTATGGATTGGGCTGTAGTATACTTGCACTAGCACAAAAAAGAGACAATGTATGAAGATGGAAAATAATTTACTCTAAAGCCATCAATGCATCCTATATTCTACAGCCACCATTCACCCATCTCTCAGTCAAAAAGAAAACAATCTGTAGGTGTTGGGGATTAGCTATTTCTACTCCCATCAATCCTTCATGGTAAGGTTCTCTCCCCCAGCGTCAAGATCCGATGGCAATGAGGATGTAACAACAAAATGAATAAGGTTTGGGTATGGCCAACCATACAAATCAAACACTTTCGGAATCATTGGAGATTGATGAGTTTCCATTATTATTTGACCCTTCTTTAATTCAATATAGATACCCCAACAGCAAAGTAATCATGTACCAGATAACAAACCATGTATGGGCAGTCAATAATGACATCTTCCCTTACACACAACACCCCAGTGACATGACCCTTCCAGGCCTGAGTTCCTTCAGGCTTGTCTATTGATTCCCTGTTATCGTCCACTGCTCCAGAGGTCATACAGGAACAATGTCCGGTGTGACCAGTATGGATCTAGGAGAACTGTGCCTAGTTTCTGGAGGGATGCCTTTAATATAAAACCCTTCTTTTTGATATCTGCAAAGGAATAGTTATCCTCATGACGAACAGATATGTGACCCATGTACTACAATATGTTGGAAATTGTGAATTCCTAAAAATACCGTACTTCAACTTCAGATACATGACATTGTACTTCACCCACAGAAAGATATCAATAACCACTCCTAGACTGTCTTTCCATAGTTTTATGATACTGAGAGGTGTGCAATATGGCTGGTCAAAATACAAACAAACAACAACAAAATAAAATGAAACAAACAAGTAAAACGAGTGTTCATTGGTTGCATATGAATTTCAAGTTCTCCAACTTAATGGATTAGCTCATTTCTTTCTTTATTCCATTGTTTTATGTCTTGTTTCATCTTTTCTCTTTTCAAGTTTAAACTTCTACATTTTTGTCCATTTCATATACGTCATGGCCTTAAAAACAAAACACACTGCTGCCAACATCAATATGTCCCTTCATTCCACAACTAATCAGAGCCTTCTCCTTGGAAAACTACTTTTTCTTTGCATCTGCTGATAAACACTGATCTTATATATCCCCCAATGGCCTTCCCTTTGCTAGCGGCAAAGATGGAGGCCCCCTGGATTTGCCAAAAAAATAAATGCATACCATTGATATGAAGAATTGCCAGAGGGCTCAGCAGTTGGCATGTTTCTACCTTTTCTTATTGCTTGTGTAGCTCGACGATGCTTGCCAGACATTTTAAAAGAAAGCCAACGATTATGGGTTTAGATGGCCTTTATTAGTCTATCTTCTTTTCACCAAGCCTGGTTCATCGATTCAAATGGTGCTTTTAGATCTTATTCAGAAGATATGGATGATTTGCCAGTTAGCTATATCTCATGCTTTATTTCTAAAGCAGGTATTCAACCAAAACCAATTGACAAAAATCGGCCTGATTTTAATCAGATTTGACAGAAATAATGGATCAAATTTCACAATTTATTTATGGTAGATTCACAATGCATTTCCACATTAATCTGGCAGAATTAAAATTTTTGATTTGACCAGAGGCAGATTCAAAATCGAGAATAAATCAGCTTCGCTGCAACACCTGCTTTAGTGATGTGATCGACACATAGACAAGTAAACAGGTAAAGATGAGAGTTCTATTTGTCAGATACTAGGACTTAGTACTTCATATTTACATGTACATGCTTGGACTGGGAGGATAAATGTGTTCTAGTTCATATTGAATGCAGGAAGACATTGTTTCATGTCAAAATGACGACTTTCATTTGAATATGTATGCCTTCAAATGCCTTTACACATCTATAAGCGATGCATGAAACAATATATCAAAGTAATGTTAGAGCTTTGTGATCATAATCTCATGGACTCTTGGCCTTAAATGTTGGATACATTCATACATAAAAATGTACAAGCACTGATAGACATGTGAGTTCCCGACACTTGTTTTACAATCCATCAGAGAAGCCTTTCTTGCAGGTAAGCCTCTGGTGGCATAATGGACAATCCTTCCTGCTGATGTGCTGCCTTGGTGCTTGCCTTTGATCCTTAGCCTTTGACTTTTGCCCTTTTGGCTGTAGATTTGCCAGAGAGGGCTGCCAAAGGTTCCCTCTCTTTCTAACTTTTTCTCAGAGGGCTCAATACTACAAGTCTGTCTTGTAATTATGCTGTCAGCATTTCCCTTTGGGGACCATGGTGGTGGACTTACTATAATAGTGCACATACAAAACTACCTGCATTAAAGTATCTGTGAAGTGTGAAGTCTATTTACCATTATCTTTGGAGGTGTTGAATTTGCCTCTTATCATACTTTAGATTTGCATTGCTTACCAGAAAATGTAAATTCCTACTGATAAAAAATATAATATCAATAGACTTTTTTAAACTATGATCTGAAGACATAAGGTAAGATGTAGCAGTGAATTTCAAAAAATAGCAGAGCACCAACAAGAGAGAGAGAGAGAGAGAGAGAGAGAGAGAGAGAGAGAGAGAGAAAGAGAGAGAGAAAGAGAGAGAGAGAGGGTGAGGGAGTAACTACCAACATCAGATCGATATTCCTCTGAAAGGCAGTGCATATACAAAGCGCACAATTTTCACTTCTTTTTATTTCAGCCCCATCATTCAGCAATGAAAGAAAAATTGCAGGTTCTTAAAGCCTAGAGGAAGGAGCGTGGCAACCTAGTTAGAGGGTTCTATCTAAGTGTAATAAAAGCCCATGCACACAGGAATTGCAGGTCACTGTACCCCCTAAGAGGCCAACGTACGTAAGTTACCTATCACATAAAGTGATCTTATTCTCAAGCCTATATTTATAGCAACTATAAACCAGAGACTCACTTTGTAATCCAATGACTATTATCTCTATAATCCACTCTTTTATTATCATAGCAACTAGAAGGGTAGACTAATTGAAGCGTGCCCTTGGAGTATGGCAGATATTTACAGCACTGCTGGTAAGTTCTAGTTGAAGTCTATCGTGTTTAGTGGTTCTGAATGGTAACAGAAGTAGGTTACCAGTCTGTGTGCTTAAAACTAAAGTATTGTATCAAAATAATCATTGCAAAAAATGTGTGTTTTTTTTTTTTGCTTTTAACCTCTTCCTTAAATGTCTAACTACTCACAGATGAGGTCAGGGGCTTGGGCGCGTCAGACGATGGAGGACTTGGAAGGATACCAACACTGTGAGAAGTCGAGCAGTTCTTTGTGAGTGTACAATGGTTAATAGCAATTCAATGGCAAATTCTTCGCACCTGACATTTGGTATTCAATTGTTATAGACTAAAAGGAAATGAATGAAAGGTGCTCTTGTTTACTACTTGAATAAAGGTGTTATTTAGACCATTTTGAATGTCAACTTTAATTTAGAAAATATTTGACCCTAACCTTCTAGTGTCTTTAGACTCTGTCTTGATTTATCTGACTTTACCGACATCCACAGTTTTTGTATTCCCTACTAATTATCAAGTATCAGTCTTTCTTACGGTGGATATATAATGTAGATATATCACAGATGATGGGTGCTTTACAAAAGAGTCCTGATGCAGATGGGTTCATTGATAGGTTATGCAGGAAAATCCTGCAACTATGCATCAGCCTCCATCGACTTTTAATACTTCATGATTGTCTCAGGCCAATTATCAAAACAAAGGAGAAAACAATTAGATTATTCCTGTTGTCTAAGTCCATGTTTTTTTTATCAGGTTCTTCTACGAAAGTATTTAATTAGCCTACATTATGGAAAAAATACAACGCTGATCCAATTCATGATATTGTCATTTGTATAGAAGAAGATTGCTTAAAGAGTGGAGGTTGGAGCGAACAATAGGCTCCTAAGATATTGCCATTGCTAAAGAAGAAAAGTAATTGACAACAGGATGGTAGCCTTGAGATGCATTCTCATACCCCTAAGGTTTAACGGCAAATGACTCATCTTATTTCAGGGGCCTACTCATTGTAACAGAGGGACTTCAAAGCGAAGTCATAGCAAATATTTATTCTAAAAAGATTTAAAAAATCATTTCCTTGAAATCTCCCATACTTAACTCTTGCTTCCTCTTCCTTCACTAAATGTGACATGTACTGGGAATAGGGACTTTAATGCACCCTGCGATAAGGGCCTTTTTTGCAGATCCTGTCACAAATGGACTTTTTCTCCTTCACATAAACTGGTAATAGTGGGATAGTTCGATATCAGCAGAGATCTGTTACACAGAGTAATGCATTTGAACGAGAACGATACTCATAATATAAAGAGTGATTTATGGACGTTATACGCTAGATGCACAGCCTTAGGTCATAGGCCCCATACTTTCCACAAATGCTACTGTCATATTCTCCATCCCATGCCTGCAAACAGCCAACCCCTCCTGCCTCTCTCTGCTCTGAGTGGCCGTTCTAGGTGATACTTATGAGCTATCTGCACTCCACTCCAGTCCCTCATAGCAGGAGGCCCTACCCTAATGTCCACTTCAGATAGCCAGTGTGTACTTTAGACGGCGATGGCCAGCCCAACTATGAACTAAGAGGGGAGTTGGAACAGGATATGGAGTACAGTATTCCCAATGATTCCTAAGAAATGCAAGAGAAGTGGACTGTTAAGTAATACAGATCACAATCTAAATAGGATTAGTCCTAAGACTGGTCTGAATCAACAGAATAAATTTCCTATAATTAATAATAGAAATACTGTTCACAAACTCGGGAAAAGTACTGTTCAATATCAAAGTTCCGGAATTTAATACGCCTTATTTAAAATATAGATACAGTCTTCTTCCTTGACAAGAAACACCTTTATACTCCATACCTATGCTGCTTCTGCCTTGTCTATTGATCTTGTAGTATCTCTCTCTTTTTTAAGAAGTCGTAGACCACCTTATATTTGTATCTAGTTGATAAAATTGTCTGCAGGCACACAATGGAAGTGGTTGGTGATGACCACAGCAATCACTCCTTCAAATGTAAGCAAAAGGGATGTTTGTCTTGACCATAATTTAGTATGGGATATCAATATTTATGGATATTCGACATGATTTAGATGCCCGATAAGTTATTATCTACATGTATACATTCATGTTTGTGTTCATGATTTGCACTGATTAGCACGCAATCTGATAGTTGAGCAGTATACAGCATTGTCCTTCTGCCATTGTACTATTTTTTGACACAACAATAACTTCAAATAATTGATTGGAATGTGCACTAAATCAAGAGATATACAGATAGCATTTAGGACTATGGATTGGTGTTAGGACACTGCAAGTCTCAGAATCTATGAGGTACTCCAAACTATCCTTGGATCTGTAAGGATCAGTCAAGGGCTCAGAAAGACATAAATGTCAGTGGGGACCCTCACATATCTCTCATAGAAGACCTAGTCTGTCTAGCAAAGAGGGAAATGACCTTGAATATCAGTATTCCTACATTGTATACATTTGGTTAAACAAAATATAGGAAAGCTAGTAAATAGAGGGAAATAAGAGACCCAAGCCTTGTATGTGGAATGTAAACAACATGATTATAGTAACCAAGCTTTACAGCTTGTTAGAACACTTGTTCTTTACAATAATATTTCTCTTTCCAGTGTCTCATTAGAAATTACCTCCATTGGCCCACCAAAGTAGGCCTATGCCTTTGGCCTACTCTTTACATATAGATGGGAATGTATGAGAGATCTAGCAGTTCACTTGATTGTTGACTCATTCTTACATCTCGCACCGGAATATGATATATTCAGCAATAATCACTTCTAATCTCAATCCCAAAATGCTGGTTTATTCCACAGGCTTATGATACGGTACCCCATATCTCACACCCATCCCAAGTACACAGTAACTATACATACAAATACACCACCAGTAAAAACAGATAAATACAATGAATATGTTATGTCCACGGAGTTTTATGACCAGAGTCTGACTCGCATTATAGGGAATATTTCCCCAAGGCCCATACAGTCATACATAAGATATGAAAACACTGATAGGCCTGTGAGATTCAGACGTGCTGGCATTGTTTTGTAATCTGTCAGAGAGATCTATCCTGAAGGCAGACCTCTTGCGGTATAATGTGGCCATCCTTTCTGGTACCGTATAGTGCCTTGCTGTTTGCCTTTGATCCCGTCCAAGGATTCTTGACTTAAGCTCCCAGTTTTGTCAGAGGGGAATGTCAAAGGCCCTCACTCCCTGTGGGCTATTTTTTTAATATTGCAAATCCATCTCCTTATTCTGCCATCATTGAATTTAATTGAAGACTATAGTTTGAGGACTGTTTTCATAGCATTTTCACAAATTTGACAATTTTTCCTTTATGTTTGGTGTATCTGTGATCAGGATTTACGAAGATCGTATAGGTGAAATTTATGATATTTAACCCTTTGTATATTATATAAATCGTCCCGAATTCATGATGTAAGTCAGTGAACTTTGCTGGAGCCCATGAATGCCTTTGCATAATCCCAAAAGGGATGTGTGATAATCGGAGATTTCTTCATGTCAACACGCTGACTGATCCGCATATATGATATAAAGGGACTTTGCCTTCTGGGACAACCACCAATGCATAACGTGGTAGGCTCAACCACGTATCTACGATAAAGCTATATGTATTATTTAGATATATACTGGCAGCTGAAACACAGAAAATACTAATGTAAAGAATGACCCATGGTTCCCCTGTATCCCTATGTGATTCCACCCACTTGGCAAAAAACGTTTTTAAGTTAAACGTTTTTTTTTAAAACCAATTTTCAACCAAATATCCAATGGGGAAACCAATAAAAACGTTTATTTAACGTAAAAAAGAAACGTTTTTATGCCAAGTGGGTATGGAAATCTCCATTTAATGAACCATATAATGATATTCCATTTGTGTTTTGTCGATGTCACCCTGTACATTATTATAGTACTACCAGCAAAGGCAGAACCTAATATGCTATGCCTTATCATCAAAATGTTATTCCAGCCAAAATTCTTGCAAGCTGAGGTGTAAAGTATGGATAGTCTTACGAATGTTTCCCCCATCTGGGTTTAGCCTACTTCAAGGCAAACTATGTTCTCTCTTCTCATGATGAATTAGCTTTTGATGAGGCAGCATTTCTGCACAAAACATGTGAATGATGCTAATCAGATCTTCTGATGAAAGGGATGGGATTCCATGATACAAACGCTGTTTGGATTATGTTCCCTCTGTGTTTGGTTATATGAATAATGGAGTAAATATTAGGCATATCCCATACGCCTCTGCCACGACTGCGTTCCTTTTGATGCTCAGCCCTTTCAATCCCCTCCCAGCTTTTGTAACCTGTCCTACCCCCTGTCCACACTAATGAGCATCATTTGCTGTTACAAACATCTAGACATTTTTCATTTAGACTAGTGTAACGACAGTGTTGTTGTACCAAACCAGCGTTTTTAGTGTTATCCAACTGATGTAGAGCCCTTTTTCTCTTTTCTATTCTTCGTTCATTGTCCGTCCTGACAACATGTGCAGAACTCTTTCTTTATGGATTTCAGAAACAGTAACAATAGGCAAAGCCGTCCTCACATAGGTTAATAATCACTCTCTTTTACATATACCGGTACTACATTGCACATGTTCTTACTTTCTTTGTATGGGTTCTCCTAATGCGTATGCATTTTCTAACCGTATCATTAGAATTGCCTATCTCTATATGTTATTTGTATGATATGAGAGGCAGTGAGTGATTTACACACTGCTTACTAGTGCTTTATATGAGGGGATAAGGGATGCATGGAAAGGATTTGAAATAAAGGCTTATTATTCAGCAAAGAAAAACAAATCAATGAGCGATCTATATTCCTCTGTTCAGTAGTATAATGGGTAGGCCTTGATGTTGAGTGCGATCTTCAACAGACCTTAAAATCAGTTTCACTTCTTTGTTATTTCAGCCTCAAAAATCGATGACAAAAAGAGGGTATAGGTAGGAGTAGACTAATGGATCAAGAGGAGGGAATGGTGCAACCTAGTTAGTAGGTTTAATCTTAGTTAAGTAGGAGCCTCTTGTAAACAGACATTGAAATCATTTCATGCAATAGAGATTATGGACAGAGTAACTAGAGAGCACAGAGCGAACTTAAGTTTATGATGAAAGCCTGTAATATGTGACCCATCCTTACAAAATGAGGGACTACCCCAGCATATATCAGTATGCCTTTAACATTCTGTAGGCTGTCATGGCACATGCATGATTTTGCTGTTAAATTGGCACTCTCCTTTGTGTAAATCTACCTAAAAATGTTTGATTCAGCATAGTTGACATCTATTCTACCAGTAACAGCCTATAACCCATTTTTGGACAAGACCTTTGAGGGCCTGTATCTATGTTGCCAAAAATGTGCCTTGTGACTCATTTTGTAAGGATGGGTTACACATTTGACCAAACAGTACAGTATAATTATGCAGGCAAAATATTATTTTCATCTGATTTAGTGCCTATGGTAGTCTTCTCTTGCAGTTGTGAGTTTGAGATGTACTTCTTTCCTTAGACTATGCAGTAGCTGTCACAACTGAGATAGGTATTTGTTGGAAAGAATTCACGGCGTTCTTTCAATTCCTTTATTATGTTCGTATTTACTTACAATTTCTGGCTGAATTTAGTTACATTTTCCGTACTATTGTTTACATTTTGCCATTCAAAACTCCCGAATATTCCCACAAGAATAAAAAAGACAGTGCCCAAGTCCCCCTGTTAGGATAGATCATCTCCCTAGCTATTACACTGTAAAAACAGTGTTTAAGGATTAAACACCAGTGTTTAGAAGTTAAACACTTGGTTAAACACTTATTTGTCCCACTTTTCTCAACACTTCTTAAGTGTTAAACGCGTTTAATTTTAAACGCGTTTAACTAGGAAGTGTTTAACCAAGTGTTTAAATGCTAAACACTTAAACACTTCAGTGTTTAGGTGTTTGAGAATAAGTGTTTAAACGCTAAACACCTAAACACTTCAAGTGTTTAGATGTTTAAATATTGGTGTTGAGAAAATTTGGTGTGTATCTTTAAACACCTTTTTTGCAGTGTAGGTACAGTACCTCCTTCAACCCAGGCAGCCCGCCGGACTGAAGGGATGAAATGAGAGATGGTCCTATCAATAGATCTACTCACAGTTCACAATCAATCAAGGAAGCTGTATGATCAACTTATACCCTGTCCGTCCCTGCTAGCAAAGCCATTGTTCTAAAGACGAAGACCTTCACTTTCAGCAACCAAGATAAAAGGTTACAGATAAGGGAAATAAACACTGAGTAAAAAGCAATGTGGTTCCATCAAGGAAGATTGTAATACTATGCTTATGCCGTCTTTGATTCGTAAAGGTTTGCGTTATATATGCAAATGAGATAAACATGTATGAGCTGATCATAACATGAGCTTCCCATTGCCATGGATCGGCAACACAGGTCTGAAGAATTATGTTCAATGGATTAAGGAGGATGTTTTCATAGACCAACACCTTTGTGCATTCTGGTTATTCTAATCAGAGTGCATAATCATCATGAAGAGGTGGACCATGTGAACTTCTACTTCATTCTGTCACACAGTTCACAGTGTAACTCTCATTACCTCCTCCATCTAATATCATTAAGATAACATATTTAGGGGTCTGCTTTGTACTGTTGCCAATGAACATTATTATTTGATGCTAAATTGCTAAAATGATTTGAAAGTACTATTAAGATAAAAGAAATCTTGATGTATGAGGTTGTATCCAAGAGAGAAAAAAATCGTGAGGACATTTTAGTCCTCTTAAACTTCATGGTAATTCAAACTCTCTTTGGATATGTGATGGTCAGTCCAGGGCACAGAATGACATGCATGCCAGTGGGGAACCTCACATATATCTCCTCAAGGGTGACTTTTAAAGACCTAGTAAGTCAAGATCTAAATTTATCGTACAGAGTACTGCTAGTTGGTTTATTTCATGAGCTGTCATGGTCTGTCTTATTTTGATCATTTAATTTCATCACCTTTGTTTAGTAGTTCACTACACTGTACAACAAAATTTCACTTTTTGAAAAAAACGGAGCAGAAACCCACTAGTTCCTATGTATTTTGAACTGGGGAATTCAAAAATAACATGCATTTTTTGCTAGCGGCTCTCAATTTTGAGATACCCATAACACCTAGAATTACCCATTTTCAGCCTCGGCAGCCAAATCCTTATTAGTGCAAACTGCACAAACACCAGATTTCACACCAAATCTGGTTTATTTATTTTTTATTACCATTTACAAACCCATATCTAATGAATTATTCATCCTTTGACTGAGTAATATGGAGTAAAAGTAGTAAAATTGCTAGAAACGCTAGCTAGACAACACTTGATCGGGACTGCCTTGCCTGTCTCTTTTACACAATGTTCGGCCTCATCCAACATCACAACCCATTACTAGCCTGCTAGAAGAAAAGATAACCACTATCTTTGGTAGCATTTTTCCATCTTGGTCCCGTTAGAATCTCTCCCCATGTAGGTCACTTACTGAGCCACAGTTTTTTATAAAGGATGGGGGGTCAGATGCAGCAAGTGGATCTTCAGGGACATCTTGCATTTGAGTTTCTGATATGTGGCAGCAGTGTATCCACACACTCTGCAAAGTCCTCAGCCCTTGTATTTCCCAGAAATCCTGTTATGACTGCATTGAGGGCAAGCCATGACTTCCATAATTTTACTGTGTAGCTTACTTTTGGTTATAATATCAAATTAGCCTCACTTTAATCTCATGATTATGGATAATCCTGATGTTTAGATGCAGCCTTACGCACCATAAATCATGGTTGGATGCTCTAAATGATCCAGAAGTCAAGGTTTCAAGGAAGTAAACATGGAAATTTGGCTGTCTTTTTAAGATAACTGCCCTTGTACCAAAATGAAGCAATATATCCCAGAAACAAGTGGTAATAATGCAATGTACATGAAATATTTGGTGTGGATATATATACATCTTGACCCTTTTGGCACTATCCAAGATGGACTCTTGCTTCTGAACTATCAAAACTGCTACAACCATGCATATGGAGTGTGGTAACACTGAACACATTATATTCCATAAAACTGGTTTTGATGCTCGGAATGATAGAGGCATAGGAGCCACTTTTGGGTGAAAGACGATTTGCACAAGTGTCAAAGCTATTGATATTACCCAGAAAAATGCCAGGAATGACATAAGAAAGTTCTTGTACACTTTTGGACTACACTGTATAGTGAAATCATTGCCCCAGGAGGTGATTTTCAGCATTTATAGCACCCTATGGATATCTCAAAATTGAGAGCCAATAGGCATTTTTTAACCTCATTTTCAGATTCAGCAGCCTCAAATTAGGTATAATTGGTATGTTTGGTCTTCTTTTTCTTTTTGCCGTTATACAGTGTTGTTTTCCCTTTCGTTGCTCACGAAATATTATATGGGCTAGATTTTCTGGGCACATACAATTGGCATTTTTCACACTTCTGTATGCTTATGCACCTACAGAATAAAAACTTATGAACCAATATCCTGCTTTTTGGTCCCAATTGGAAGGGAACACCATAACCTTTCAAATGCATGTACTGTCTTGCATATCCAACCATAATATTTGGATTTCTTGGCTGCCAAAAAATGCAAATTTGATGAAAAAGCAGGTTTTTTACGGCCCTGCCGTATATCCCAGAGGGGTTCCAGAACCTCAGGTTGTTGGGTATTGTAGAGCATAAGTATTTGTTTGTGTAACATTCAGTGTGAAATGGCACTCAAATGTCCATCCGACAGTAAAACTAACCCTCCCATATTCTAAACTAAGATGGTAAATACATTATCCTTACTCTGCTCAGAATTGAGGGGCACTAGGGTGGTTAAGCTGCCGCAAAGATTTTTTTGCTGTAGCCTGAAGTCTCCCTCTTATACCAATGAGTGCATCCGTATACACATTTTTCTGTAGGATGGACATTTTGCACTTTTGCTATTGGAAGGACAAATTTCTTAATCTCAAAGTAATGCATTTGGATTTACCTTTATGTTTTAAATCAAGCACAGTCATCCCTTGAACACTATTAAATAACATTTGTACATAAGTTTCCCCATAAGTGTGTTTTATACACTGTAATATGAAAAAAAGTGTCCATCCGTCAGATAAAGTCTGAATTTTAGGGTCATTTTAAGCTAATGCTGTGCCGAGTTGGTGGTCCATTAGGTTATGATGATCATTATTTCTTAGAGTAGGCATGCTGAACTTAATGTAGATTGATTTTAATGAGTATCTAAGCATTTTCCAGAGAACTAGAGGGAAAATAGCATTTTTGACAAGAATTTTCATTTTTTCACAAGATGGGTGAACTTCATCAGCCTACATCTCATAAGACTTTTGAACAGTGATGTTTATTCATGAGCTTACTAAACTTGTATACTGTAAGAGCTTGTAAACAAAATTAGAAGTTTCTGTGGTGTATATATTGGTAACAAAATCATATCACTGATTAAATCTGTTGGATGGACACAAAAAGTGACAAATTGTTATCACACAGCTATAAAAATGGAACCGGTAGGGATAACTGTGTATAATTGGTGGTTCCAAGGAGCCAAGACATTGTCCTTTCAATGTAATAAAGTGATTAATTCCTTTTCTGACTTTCATATTTGGGGCCTTCTCAGGGAGATTTGTACGTCCCCAGGAAATCTGGCCCATATGCTGTTTCACATAAATATTGGAAGTTTGATAAACACTGTCATTTGCTCTACCAATTATTTACTTCAAAATTGTAAGTGTCATTAGGGAGTGATCATTTTTTACAACAGGGCTGGTGGGTTTGGGCGCGGACGCGCAAAAACAATTTCGACTCCCCCATAAGGGACAAAACCGCCCGCGAATGTCCCCTTTTAGCCTATAGTAATGCACGGGGTTTTCCACTGAAAATATGTGAAATTATTTTAACCCCCCCATCAGAGGTGTTGAAAAAATGTTGACCCCCGTCAAGGGGTTGAAAAAATTCTGACCCCCCCTCAAACCCACCAGCCCCCCTGTTGTTAAAAAAATGATCACTCCCTTAGTGCTCCACGAGTATGATAAGCATCCCTGCTTACTTTACACGGAACCCCATAATTTTCCTTATTTCTCTTATTTCTTTTTGCTGTGATTGGTTTATAGTATGCTTTTTACCTATACAACGGTTTGATATGAAAGAAGTATCTTTCCTTGGTTGCATGTCACTGTTAGGAATCAATCATTGGTGCATGTAAGTACATCCTGTTCTTCATTTTATTGCTTCTCATTTTATTGGATCTATTCCATGGTATCAAAAAATACACAATGCCGAAATCGATAATTCCTCTTCCAATCTGAGCCTACTCCTTCTGAAGCTACCCTGTCTTTGGATATAATAAATTATATTATGGATACAAATCAAACTTGCATATTCCCTTCAGACCATCCCTTTACCAATGGTAAATGCAGATGGCTATTGGTTATGCAAAAGAAAACAGAAAAAAGACAAGAACTGATATGTGATGCAACGCAGGAAAAGGTAACATTATGGGGATTTAGTGTTAATCCTAGCAACTAGATGCCACAAACAAATGATAAAAGAGAGTAATATTTTGCTGTAATCTATCAGAGTACTTTCTGTCTAGGTCTTCCTACATATTTGGACAATCACAGAACTTGAGTAATGGTCAAAGACTTTTTCCAGCACAAATCAGCATGCCATCATGCCCAAAACTGATATCATCTGTGCAAATTGTCAGAAATTGTAATATTCTTTGTTCAGGCATGTCAGTTTGATAGTAATCAGTTGACAAAGATAATATTCAATGAACTCATCAACCCATATCTGTTTCAATTGCAATAAAGAGGTTTTAGGGATCATTTTGGTATATGGATCATCTAAATCTGACAAGAAGAAGCCAGGGAAAGTTCCCTGACAATGTATGATGTTGCACCATATACAGTCTTAGTGGCCCAGCAGGGGCCCAGGGGCTCAAGCGCAATAGCCCCAATACATACCTATATAAAATTTGTATAGAAATGTAATTTTTAATGAATTTAAATCTGATTTGAGGTCCAGGCCCCCATTTTCCCTATCCCATTATTATATGAATTTAATTTGAGATACAAAGTTTTAGCTTCTTGTTGTGAATTCTTGGCAATATTTTTTTGGGGGAGTGGCCCAGACATACTCAGGCCCCACCCCCTTCATGATTGAGGGCCCAGGCCCCCCTGCCCCCCTTTTCCTATGCCCCTGTGCAGCATTTGTGGGCCACCTGCTGGCCATAAATAACACTAATCCCCGTAATGTTACGTTTTACCATGTATTGTCACATATGATCATTAGCAAGAGGGCTCAGGAGTTAGCACCTACCTTGATTTAGTGCGGATGAAATCCTTCAGGAGCAAGATATGCTTCACAGGTTTTGGAATGCTGCCTTTATAATGATAAGTATACTGATAATCTATCATGGTATTTATTTTTCATTTCTTTTTAACACAAGCCTTTATGATATGTTTTAAATTATCTTAGGTCTCCTCATGATGATAAAAACGTTGAACTACTCCGTTTTAGTCTTGGGATACGTGTGTTTGATTTAAAATCAGATCTATATATTTAACAGCAATCGACTTCAGATCCCATATGCAGTCTCACTCCTTACTACCTAATATCCCTCATATACTGTCCAAAATGGAAGTCGCATTCCACCAAGGCACTAAACGTAATAAATTAACGAAAGCTTTCCTCTTAGATCCAGACTTATTCAAAGGGAAATCATCAAAATGAATAAGAATTGATGAAGTCAATGATATTATTTGCTAGTGCCTGAAAAATGCCTTTGTAAATAATCTCCCACAGAGACGGGTGATAATAGGGAATTTCCCAATGCTGACATGCTGATGGATTACGCTGCATCAGATAAGGAGGATGGTTCCCTCCTGGGACTACTCAATAATACGCAGTATATAGGGAAAGGAAAGTCAGACAAACGTATCCAGAAGCCTAGATATAATACAAGTGTTTATCATGGTTTTAACAGTTTAAAATATCTAAACTTCTGGATAGAACTGTATAACAGTTTATATATAATCTGCCTATTTTATGGTCATGAATCTCTTGGCATGTGGAAAGCGTGGTCACGGCTCGCCATGGCATTGCATTGTCAAACTTTGGTGTTCCATTGCTGTCAGTCTGTTTATATATAAAGGTGAATGAACTTATATGTACCTCCTAACAACGCAAGATGATAAAAAGAAAGAGTACTTACTCTGTTTTAAATGTAAATACCTCTCTTCCTCTTCTACTACAGTATAATCGTGATTGTCCTCTAGGGCTGGAATCAACAAGATCTCCGATATCCTTCCTTCAGCGATAAATACCTTTTTCAGGGTGCTTAAAATAATTATAATGAACAGAACAGACATGATACAAGACCTCAGACCACACGCTGATGGGGTTTACAGCAGAAATGAACATTGCGACTGCTTCCTCCATTGGGATCTCAAGACTGAAAGTGACTCTTGGTGCAGAATTATTAATTGCTCTTTTATAAACCAATTGGAATAAACTAAGTTAAACACTTCATAGTTAAACACATCTGAATTGAATCTGTTTACACTGTAAGAAGTAGGCAGGGTTATTTTACAGCAAAATCCCTTGGCAGCTTTGGTTCCAGTACATTTTGCTGTAAATTTACAGGAGGTGAATCACTGTAATTTCACAGAACAATTCAGAGTAGTCATACAGTAACAGCCACTGTGATCATAGAACAAGATCAATAAGTTCTACAGAAACATATGCGGTAGATTAACAGCAAAATGTGTTGTAAAATTACAGAGAAATATCTTGTAAATAAACAGCAATATTTTCTGTGAATGGACAGTAAATAAACAACAAAATATACTGTAAATCTACAGAAACCTTTGCTGGCAACTTAGGTTCCAGCAACTATTGCTGTAGAATTACAGAAACTCAAATTGTAGAATTACAGCAAGGGGTTCTGTTAATCAACAACAAATGTATTGTATATATAAGTATGTTATAAAAGACACTGCTATATACTCTGCTATTGGGGTCAGTTCATAGTAATCATACCCATAATATTATTTTAGTGTGCGCTCCATGCATGCATTGATACTATAAACCATGCATGCCTAATGAAGACAAAACTGTCTCCAATCTCAATGAAGTGAGGCACTATTGAGGGTAAGAGAAGTAGAGAACCTCTCACCCAAACCATTTCGTGGTCATTTAGTTTTAACACTGAAATAACCTAAAGGCAGGTAGGCCTATGTTAGCTTCAGCTTCAGAGTCTAGACACTTGTATTTCAGATTTAGACACAGTTATAGTGTCATGAATGTATATTATTGGTTGCTCCTAGTTCTTTTCTCTGGTAACATTATACAATATCATTGGTGCACAATGCTGGATTGAACCTGTTGAGGTTACTGTCATATTGCAATTCATTATTAAGCTCTGGGGACATTATTGGATTGGGGTGTGCAGTATAAGACTATACATACTGAACATATATGGTATACTACTGACCTCCAGTGGGGGAAATTACAGGTAAGGCTATTTTGGTAAACCCTTTGAAGGGCCACTAGCGTGACTGGCTGGCCTAAAGCATACTGCATACAGAGTACTTATACAGGATCACTCACTGTACATATATATCTAAACCTGCAAAGCCTTTGTATTACAGTAAGAGTCACAGTATTCGAGAGTACAACACTTTCCCCTGTGAGTTTACAAGAGACATCTCTGTTTTAAAACATAAACTTCTTACAGTGTAGCTCAAAAGAAGTGTTTATTTAGAAAAGTCGTACAAAAACTGTTTAAGCCAAGTGTTTAAGTTCTGATCACTTGTGTTTAATCCCTAAACGCCAATTAGCTGAGCCCCTTGCTTTATCTAATGGAAATTTAATTTTCACTATAGCCATTATGTGGCATCGCATACTCAGAACCTGGGAAATCGACATGTGTATACCATATAGCCTTGACTATTAGTTGTGTACAGAATAGGTAGACCTATTATTTATCCAGCTATTGGCTGCCATAGTCACAAATGCATACCGACAGCTGAATTAATGATTGTCAATAAGGAATGATGTTTGCACAGTGCGACACCTATAATCACTCCTACACTACTGTAATATTTGGTTAGTGGTCTACAAGCAACCCATTGATATTGGTAAATAGACTCTGGACTATTGGTATAAGCAATAGATTCTGGACTTACACCTACCTAGCACAGAGCCTGGTCGTATTGGTATGCCGTGCAGGTCCCTAGAAACAGTGTCCTCCTGCACCTGAAATGGTCACACTCCCTTTGTTCCTCCATATTCCAGGATCCAGTGACAGTGGTATTCTGTATTCAAAGCATTCTAACCCGTTGGTCTTTGTGCTGCTCTGTGGGCCTTGTCTCTGTATATTGCTAGTGTGTAAATACTAGAATAGACTGGTTTGACAAACGCCTTTCTCTTTCTTAAAAAAACACAGACTGCCTCAGGCCTTGGGACTATAATCTACAACATGGGAATTGGTCCAGAAAAATCGAAATCTAGGGCTGTCTGACCTTTATACAGCGCAGAACCCTGGAGGTTATTTCAAAAGATCCTGGGATTTCTACCCCTGCGATCTTAGTGTAGGCACATATCATAAGACCTGGCCAGTCTACCCTATCTAATGCAGTGGTTGCAGGCCTGTCAGGAATAGCAAGTCCTGAAATCACTTCACTATTCCTTTTCCAGCGCTAAGATCACTGCAATCTTAGTGAAAGAATTGCATAGTGGTTTAACCTGAGTACAAGAGCACTTACAGGGAACACTCCTAATCGAAAGAGTGAATAGCCTGCTGCATACATATAGAGGGAGGGAGGACGTTTGCTGAGTGTCCTTGAGGGCTCTTAGGGCTACTCATGCATTAAGTGCACTGTAAGGTAATTCTTCCCTTCTCTCTCTTTGTCCTGGGGGGGGGGCACAATGCTTCTAATAGGCAAGCATAAATCATACATTCATGGGAACAACTCTTGAATACTGTACGGGGTCAACTGCACCCTGTGCTCTTTTGTTAGCCCATATGGGGACGGGGACCGATGGTATAAAAACTGTTGTGAAGAAGAGTGTCTCCACAGCTATTCCTTTATTTAGGGGCTCTTACCCCTGTGCCCAGTCAGTACTTCTTGGAATAGTGTAGGAGGGCTGAGGCTAAGATCGATGCAATCTTAGTGCTGGCTAGGAAAAGTGAACGCAGTCTAATGTTAAGATCGCTTTATAGGATAAGGCAGAATAATTCCTAAGATCGCTGAGGTTGCGATCCCAGGATCTTTTGAATTAACCTCCAGATAGAGAGAAATAGAATTTATATATGTTACCGCAGAACAAATTTGGATTCTTTCTCCATTCCTATTTCATTTAACTTTGAGTTGGTGAACATACACCTGCAGCTAAGTCAGCAGTCGAAAAGCCCTTGCAACTACACAATGAGTTGTTCCATTACTCTCCATTTCCTAGAGCAGCTTTATGTATTATTTTAGTACCATCCATTTAAGTCTATTGATATTGCAAATACTTTCCGTATGTAGCATACTCAGAACATAATTATAGTGTAACTAAAGCATTTGGAATCCTGTTTGTATTATATACATTGTTTTATCAGATATCCTTGAAAGCCTTAAAATGTAGACCCATCGATATGATATCAGTTACAGTCGGACTGACATTGAGAAGGAGTAGGTTTATGACACCCTTTGAAGTAGAATCCAATGCTATGCCTTGTTTTGATGTGCGGAGAGTAGCTGTCTGGCCATGGGATATCCCTGGGAGTGCAAATCCCTTTGGTTCCATAGTTCATGGGCCTACAATGAGGATGGGTTGTGTGGGATATAAAAGGGGCTTGCCTTTCCTGGCAGCGTCACAGGGACAAGGGGAAGGACGTGATGTGTACTGTATTCACTGTGGTATATGATATTGTTGTAGTTGCCTTTTGGCATTGAGTTGGGGTCAATAGATGAGGGAAGGCAACTGTATATGTGTAAGAGATATAGACAAAGGTCCAAGAGAATTTAACCAAATCTATAATCCTTATCAAATCGAGGTTGGGACAAATTTCCTAGATGAGCGGAGAAACTTGGAAAATAGATAGATCCGAAGTAATCTCTGCAACTTCATGCGATTATTCATCGAAGTACCTCTTAAAAAGAGGCTCAAAAGTTGTTGCCTTGGGGAATGAGATGCAATTTCTTCATGAATGAGCCGGCTATGTTTAATTAAACAGAAAATCGTTCTTGCCGTGAATATAAAGCATGTCTGCTAAACAAGTGATTTCTAGTAGAGATATTAAAGAATAAGAGTAGTGGGCATATAAAAGGCTACACTGTGTAAAAGTCCCATAATAAAATCATAATATTGCTACTTTTACATTATCATTCCATTCTTCCCGTTAGCTCTCTCTAGTTCATCTGCCAGTGCAGCAGATGCCTAAGACGTGTTATGGAACACTGGGCAAACATTAGCCTACGCAAAATCCAAATGTTTATCTATGGAATCCACTTGCAAAGAAAAAAACACCCACGGGAAAAGAGAATGGTTGTCACTCAGCCTGACATCCACCGTGTATATAGCTTTAGACCAATGGGCACACAACCTGAACTAAACCTTGACAACTTGAAAACAATATGGTATCTGCTTATTAATGTTGATTCAACGTTGAAATGAACTGTTTGCCCACAGAGGAGAAGGGTGACAGACAGTGTGAGGAGGCTTGAACTTAGAAGGATGGAACGGGACTGAACTGCTTCTTGTAAGTTGGCACCAGGTAATCTTATCTTTTATTGTGCAGCCGGGCGCTGGTCATCAGTGGATTCCACAGTATACTATTAAAAGGGGATGGTATAAATGTGAAGGTCACTAGAGGTGGATATTAGGAGGGCATGAAATATCGTTTCAGTAAATGAGAGACGGAAAGATTCATGAGATTGAACGAACATCAGGTGCAGACCTGAAAGGTATGGGAAGCCCATCATACACAGAACTTGCTTTGCCAAAAGGAAAGACAAAAAAAAAACAACAAAAAAACACAAACAAACAAAACAAATAAAAAAAACCAGCAGGAATTCCCAATGGACACTCCAACACAGCAGCAGTGTCCATATAGCACTGTTTGGAACTCATAGTAAAGGGCACGAGAGAGAAAAACACGAGCAGTCAATAGGGAGTACGTCAGTGCGTTGGACTCTTGTCAAATAGACACAGACTGCTACAGTGAACATGTTGTTGTGTTGTATGAGTGGTGTATACATTGTAGGACTAGATGCCCACACAGTAGCAACAAGTTGGTAACTCAATTCTTTTTTTTTTGTCAAAAACCTTCAGGCATTCACCAGTGACATTTTCTCTTTTGATTGTCTTGTCTATGTGTAAACCATAATCGATGGGAATGATATTTTGTGCCAATTAAAGGTTAGTAGACCTATTTATGTATTCATTTGGTACATTGAGGCTCACCATACGAAATTCTTGTTTCAAGAATGAATGGTTTGAAATCATTGTCGACCTTGTTCTTGGAATCCTTTTCATTTTGTATATCAGCATCGACCAGCTTAGTATTATGCTGTACAGGCCTCCTCAGATTTCAGGGAAAGACTGATTAAATTCCTCAAGATGTAATTACAATGCCTACTAGCCTTGAAGTCCGTGAGTGAATATATATTTGAGTGGGTACAATCAACTATGCTGGGTAGATAGGACCCCCGAGGCGAATCAGGTGGTGAGCACGTGAAAGCTATTGTTATTCCTACCCTACACTAAACCAACAATGGGACCAAAAAAACCTTACCAGTTGGCTAATTAGCAAGAATAGTATAGTAGACTATACTATTCTTGTCATTAGGTAATAAAGTCCTTATTTGAGGTGATACATAAGGGACATTAGTAAGGATCTCCCGTAACAATCACTTCCTTTTGAATAATTACCTGTATTATTCAAAACCACGTAATCTGGACAGACAGAAACTCTTTAAGGTAAGAATAGTGTATCAATGTACTGTGCCCATCTATCGTCCATAGGTATGAACATAGCGTTGGTCTTAATGCACAAAAAGCAATGCAGCAGCATCATGCGCCCTAAAAGGGTCAGGTAACTGGAGGAGAGGGGGTTCAGTACAGGCAAGACGTGGTAAAGGGTTCAGAGTATCACGTAACCAACCTCTGTCCATCGAAGTCGGGTTTCTGTATGTATGCATTCACCGTCCAAAAGCGATAGCGTGAGTGTTTTGTGATACCGAATTGATACAACTGGATTTAATAAGGGTATAGCCTACAATTTAAGGCCGTCTTTGATGTACATGTTTGAATTGATAAGAAGATGATTGTAGTACTCTATTTAAAACTCTAAGTGAAAAATGAATTTACCTCCACGGTAATTGCAGACATTTTAATGGGATAATGGAGGAGAGAGTTGAATCGTTGTAAAGTGATAAAAGAAAGGTTTACTAGTCTAGGGTTGAATACTCTAGGAAGACTGATCAAGCGAAATGGTATAAGAGCCATTGGAAGATGATGATACAGCTTCATATTCATGATCTAGGTAGGGTGTGCTCTCGGTGTATATATGGAACCATTGACCTTTCTCACATAATGACTGTAATGCACCGCTTCCTCAATAAAAGCCCTGGCATAAATGGGAGCCTGGATATGGAGAGAGACTAGACAATGGCGCATAGTACATTTCTACATTAGTGGGGGTGGTACAGGGCTACTACTTAGCTGCCCCACATCCATCACAGCAAGGGGCAACTCCTGCAAAGGGGGAGCACTGTGCATACGCTAAATGAGAGCCTCGCTCCCGACCATACACTGCTATACCCTCTTATTGGCTATGGCAGTGTCACGTGACCATTTTAGGGACTATGATTGGCGAGACGCAGGCTTTTACCAAGGTATAGACCCAGTGACATGACAATGTTGAATGGGGGATGAAAAAATGTTATGTGTGTATTTTTACTGTGAGAGACAGAAATTGCAATGCTCCATTCAAATTTTAAGTAATGTGGAATAATCAATCAGAATCTTGGTTCGGAGATTAAATCGTCTCATAAAAGGTTGAGCAGCATGCATGCTTGTTGGTGCATAATAGCAACCCAGTGTTTCAATGAGTCTTATTCATTATAAATTCAAAGTCTTATTCATTGAGTCTTATTCATTATAAATTCAAAGGTTACAATTCTGTACTGTACTGTACCTGCACCCTTGCCATGTTTCCATATACTACTTTGTTCTGTACCTGCACCCATGCCAAGTTTTCATATACTACTTTGTTCTTTACCTGCACCCATGCCAGGTTTTCATATACTACTTTGTTCTGTACCTGCATACATGCCAGGTTTTCATATACTACTTTGTTCTGTACCTGCATACATGCCAGGTTTTCATCTACTACTTTGTTCTGTACCTGCACCCATGCCAAGTTTTCATATACTACTTTGTTCTTTACCTGCACCCATGCCAGGTTTTCATATACTACTTTGTTCTGTACCTGCATACATGCCAGGTTTTCATATACTACTTTGTTCTGTACCTGCATACATGCCAGGTTTTCATCTACTACTTTGTTCTGTACCTGCACCCATGCTAGGTTTCCATATACTACTTTGTTCTGTACCTGCATACATGCCAGGTTTTCATATACTACTTTGTTTTGTACCTGCACCCATGCCAGGTTTTCATATACTACTTTGTTTTGTACCTGCACCCATGCCAAGTTTTCATATACTACTTTGTTCTGTACCTGCATACATGCCAGGTTTTCATATACTACTTTGTTCTGTACCTGCACCCATGCCAGGTTTCCATATACTACTTTGTTCTGTACCTGCATACATGCCAGGTTTTCATATACTACTTTGTTCTGTACCTGCATACATGCCAGGTTTTCATCTACTACTTTGTTCTGTACCTGCACCCATGCTAGGTTTCCATATACTACTTTGTTCTGTACCTGCATACATGCCAGGTTTTCATATACTACTTTGTTTTGTACCTGCACCCATGCCAGGTTTTCATATACTACTTTGTTTTGTACCTGCACCCATGCCAAGTTTTCATATACTACTTTGTTCTGTACCTGCATACATGCCAGGTTTTCATATACTACTTTGTTCTGTACCTGCACCCATGCCAGGTTTTCATATACTACTTTGTTCTGTACCTGCACCCATGCCAGGTTTTCATATACTACTTTGTTCTGTACCTGCACCCATGCCAGGTTTTCATATACTACTTTGTTCTGTACCTGCACCCATGCCAGGTTTTCATATACTACTTTGTTCTGTACCTGCACCCATGCCAGGTTTTCATATACTACTTTGTTCTGTACCTGCACCCATGCCAGGTTTTCATATACTACTTTGTTCTGTACCTGCACCCATGCCAGGTTTTCATATACTACTTTGTTTTGTACCTGCACCCATGCCAGGTTTTCATATACTACTTTGTTCTGTACCTGCATACATGCCACGTTTTCATATACTACTTTGTGATACACCGGCACCCTTGTCATGTCTCCATATACTACTTTGTGATACACCTGCACCATAGCTACATTTCCACATACCACTTGCAGTAGGGACGGTTAAGTTGAATCTATTAATTCATTAAGGTCTTTGCCTTGGCTACACTCACATGATACTGTTACAGCATGGCACTTATCCTACATTTCTGTACGTTACTTGCCCTATATTTACCATTTTACACATGTATTACTCAGCTGTTACTTGCAGTTAGAAATGGACCTTGTAATTTGAGATTCCATATACTGCTCCTTCCAAAGCAAGTGCCATTTCTCCATAAACCACATACTATTACCCAGGGTATATACTAAATCGATTTCTTACTGTTTCCATAAATCTATAGGTAGCCCAAACTACTTTCAGCATTATCTGCACTCAGACCTGTTGTCACTGCTTCAATTCTCCTCACGTGTTCTACGTTCCTCAGTCTTATACCTTCTACTTATTGATTAACACGTCTCTCCGGTAATCATCCAAAGATTGACATTCAGATCATGTCTCAGCGGGCCTGTGTAAAAATGATTATTCTAACAAATGAGGATGGAGGTTTGCAGAGCAGCACGTGCCATTTTAGTGGAGGGCAAATGGCAGGGCAATGTATTAACCCAATCCCCACTCCAATCCCCAACCCACCCCTCACCCAGACTAAGGTACGGGAAAGGGATTATTATTCCAGCCAAATCCCAGCCTCAGTGTATGACCTTGGAATTGTTCCCAGCTGACCTTGACTGGCCAGAGTAATGGCTGACCGGTCTTCCGGTCATGTGGCCTAGTCACGTGGGGCTGAGTGTGGACTCAGACGGAACCGGAAATAAAGCATCAATTTATGGCGGGCGGTTTTCATTCACTTGTAAGTGTGAATTTAGTCCCCTTGTTTTATCATCGCAGACCTGGAATGACTTACCAGCTGAGTACAGAATGGCTCCTGATATAGCAGCATTCAAGGAAAATCCAAATTGATGATGTTGGAAACTCTCCCTAAAATATAATTTATATAATTTTTATAAGTTATATAACTTATTATTCTCTCATGTGTATATCCACATGAAGAGTGGCACGAGTTCACTGAGAGTACGATATTGATACCAATTATCTTATGATTGAAGTACAAGGGGTCGGGGGTAGGGGGGTAGGGGGATGGGAGTTATGATCTATAATTATTGTATCTTTCCTATTGTCGCTGTCATGACAAATAAGATATTATAGTTAATGTCCTATGATCTCGAGCAGATCAGGTATAGCATTCACAGGTGTCACCAAAATAACATATATATGAAGGTGGCTCTGTGAGCATGTTGGTCGGTACCATTTGATCCTATCATATTAATTTACTTAGGAGAGTTAGGAGGTTAATGTTGAATATTGTGTGTTGTCATTAAGTTGATAATATACTGTATCGTTTCCAAATGACCAATAAAGCTCAGAATTTGTTCTGAAAAAAATAAAATGAATAAAGACCTATGGGGTGTTGGTCATGTGGAGTGCTGAGACCACGGTCCAGGCTCCTGGGTATGTTGTAAATGGCTGTATATAGAGCCTATGGAAACCGAATCAAGGTGGGCGTAGTCATGGGAGACCAAGCAGGGGCCCTGACAAGGCCACCAAGGCTATTGAAAATCAGCGAAGTGGCGGCAAAAGCACTGACCGTTTGGCTACGGGCTCCACTATTCCGGTGTCACGGGGGCCTTGATTTATTTGCTAAACCCTATGGGGGTGTGGGTAGGTGAGAGGTGAAACGCTATATCAGTGAATCAGGAGGTGGGTTGGGGTAGCAGGAGAAGAGGCTGTACGGTTGGATAGAGCAGGGGAGCAGTCCATTGTATGGCTGTCACTGTTGCTGGAATAGGTATGACAGTCTTTGAAATAAAATCAATACTACATTGTGCATGTTACTTTCAGCAGATTGTTAAGAGCAATGTTGTCACTGTCATACCTCGTGCTGTCAGCTGTCGAAATGCTAATATTGTAATGGTGTTTTGTTATAATAGGTGTCAAATGCTACACCATCTCAACTGCTGTCTCTCTCAATCTCCTTTTGTGTTTCTCTATGCCAACATATTTCTATATGCAAGTTTCAACAATTGCAAAATCCTCCCCAAAGGAGTTGGACTTATATACGCCTACCACTGCCTGTTTCCTATGCCCCTGGAACAGATCTACAGAGATATCCACTTCAGAATTCGTCTGAGCAATTATGTAGCTTTCAAACTCTACTCAGAGTTTCTGCTTTCTCTAACTTAAATTCATATTGAACAGTGCAAACTTCTCCCAAATTTCAGAAATCATCCCTATATGAATATACAGAGATCCAGATAATATATGAAAAACAGGTTATAAAAAAGGTACTCTGTAGCTAGCAGCGTAGCCATTCTATATGTGGCATACTACAGACTACTGCTATACCATCTTTTCCATATTCAAATATCCCTACTCATCTATCGTATAAGTACATACAACACGAGTAGATATGACTCTCCCATCTCATAGCCATCTGCACTCAAGGGGACAGACATAGATATGTTGTGGAAAAACTCCCCTACCTCTATATCAGTTTTCACTGTCAGGGGAGAAAAGGGCATCCATAGTAAGATGAGAAACCGGCAGTATTTTTAGCGGGATGCAATAATGGTAGCTTCTCCTGTCACGTCATATATGCGTCACTTCCGGCCACCTTACGCCACTTCCGGTCAGTGTGGAGTGTGGCACGTATCACGTGTCCAAGTGATAATCAATTCGTGGTGAATTACGACTCCGCCTGATGGCAAGATGAAACAGTTTCATGCAGAGGGCGCCAGTGTTGGTCGGATTTCCAAAGCAGACGAATTCTGAAGTGGATATAAACTCTTCACCTCCTCCGACAATGGTGATTTTACATTTCCAGGCCACAGCTAAAAAAAGCAAACCATGGAAATATCGAAAGGTATAGACCTTAACTACAGATGTGAAAAGCCAATTCTCAATTAGACATATCAATGCGGATCTTTGTGAACGGAATGGAGAGGAATTAGGTTTGTGACTTTTGGTGGAAAATAACGCAAATTCAGCAGACGACATTCGGCGAGGCGCACCAATCAGCATATCTGTAATCCAATAGAAGCCGGCAGAGGGCAGGACCGCCCCACCCCCTTCCACCATGGTCCCTAGCGCTCACAATGGGCAATATTCCTCAAACATTTTACACCCCTATGGGGCAGGGGATACTGAGACAGCGCCGCCCGATAAATTACCTTATTCAGCTCCGGGCTGACGCCTATTGCCCTTTTCCAAAATGGCCACCACGGGACGCCCTCTGACGGCACGTGACGTGGGGCGCGTTCATTCCGTCACGTGCCGTTAAGAGAAGTCATACTTCATGGGAAGCTATAGTTGGGTCACTGAGGATCTAGTTTTATGGCAGGAGAAAGGGGTAACGATTGTTTCCCCTGTGGCATGAATTTCTGTACTGCAGATGGAGGGAGATAAGTGATACTGAAGCTGAAAAACAAAAGGTTGGAACACATCGCTCCACAGAAGGAAAGCGGGGTGGTTAGCTTGATTAGATAATCTTGATGAGGAAATGCCTAGCATTTTGTGCCCTCTTCCTTTCAAAAACTGTCAATGTTGTTTATCACCAAATCTCATGTCACCATGTCATATCTGGGGGCCGTTGCACAAACAACGATCCATCATTTTATCGTTACAAGTACGAAAGTGATAAAGAGATTTCTTAGATACCGTTACACAATAGCTTACGCATGATATAACGATAGTCGTAGTCATAATGATAGGCCTACTTTTTACAGTGGACTTTGAGGAAAAAATCACCTCAGGTCTCACAATCTTGTTAATGATTTCAGCCTAAAATCCTCATTAATAGTCTGTAAAGTTTCAGGGGTATGTTTCAATATGTTATCTATCGATTCTCAATACTAAATCAGTGATATATGTATATTTCTCTTTGGAATCTGCACCCAAAACATCAAATCGGATTTCCAACAACTCCCACTAGATGGCATAGCTGAGCCTACTGCGACCTTTGCATGTATCTTTATGAACAAACAGGGTCTCATAATAATAATTGAGAAATACCCCAAACAAATTCAAATTGATGTAATGATAGGGCACCCTGCAGTAATCTTTGGGTTGCTTTTAAAACTGCAAATGCATTAATTAATTTATCATGCCTGTTGGTCACAACGATGCATCAATAGTATGTCATTATAAGAGTAATTTTTAAGGACTGCATTAATGCATCACGACAACATTAAAGCACTTTGCAGTTACTAAAGGGTTAATTGACCAAGCACACCATGGTTCTCACCAGCTGGTAAGTATGCTGGGTATCTGTAAATAACTACTAATGATGTAGAGCGGGAGAGAAATAGGTGTAGGTGTCTAGCATAGCTGCTAAGATAGAGGGTGAATTGGTCTAGTTGAATTGATGCCATTGAATCCTATAGCTGAGAGAGGAAGTGTTGGGGATGGTCATTCTAATCCTCATCCATTAGGCTGCTTAAAAAAGATTATCAGCTTTGTGGGTACTACCCCTTCCACCCCATAAAGCAGGTTTTGCATGCAAATCCCATAGAGTAACAGAAATTCAGGGGTGAAAGGGAAAAATAGGGTGAGGGCAGGAGGCTTTCCATTTTATTTGGACTTGAAGTGATGAGGGAGGGACTTTTAATTTTTATTTGCTCAATACTTTTTGCAAGACACTATTCCCATACATTTCCATTAATGGAACCATTAGTAACATCATGTATTCAATAAGTCCACATTCTAGATGATGAAATGGGGATTAATATGCTACTTAAATCACGTTTCTATTCAAAGTACATGCTGAGATATGGACATGTTTCGGGAGAATTTTTTTTCAGGGGATGCGGAATTTTCAAATTTTCTTTCAATGTTTTTATGAATAATAATAATAAAAAATATGGGCCCTTTTAACTGATGCGGGCGGTATCCTCGAAGCTGATAATCTTTTTTAAGTGGCCTTAATTTCCTGACTTCATCTGTTCATTTGATTTTTCTGGCCCCACATATCAATTCCCTGGCTTCATCTCATTATTTTTTACCTTACCTATAAATAACCTTACTCTGACCATCACCAAAGCTCATTTATACATAATCTATTAGTGACCCATCTGGAGAAAACATGCATCCAGGGGGGATTTTTAGTTCTGCATTTGGCCACCAGGGGGCAGTGTATGAGTAAAACGCTGAAAAATACACCAAATACATCAGTTTTTGATGGGGAATTAAGTCGTATGCTCAGAATTATTCCATTTCTACAGAAATGCAAAAGAGACATCCATTGCCATGGAAACATAGATAATTGGCATATATGGGAATTTCTGGTTGCCATGGAAACCACTCCATTATTCTAAATGGGAATTTTTGCCACAAATGTATTGGATATTTACATAAGGAACTCAGAACCGAAAAACAGACCCAGAAAATTCCCTCTAGAACCGGTGTTATGATAAAAAAAGTCTTTGTTTATTTTCCCACAAAGCTGTATTTTTTTTGCATTATCACTATTCAACCTATTTTTATAGGATATAATGTATTTAGAGCTTATTTGCATTTTTCAATTGTTCACATCGACCTATTTTTGCAAGCAATTACGGAAGAACTACCAGGAGTATTTTAGCTCAAGATATATCATTTTAAAGCACATGACATCAGCTTTAAAAAGCCATTTCCCTCCTGGATGCAGTTTTTCCCCCATCTGGTCACCTATGATAGTCGTTGTCAATATGCAGCACCTACTTTATGATCTGGCCATTGCAGTTGTTGTAGCAGAATCGTTGAGAAAAGTATGAGAGAACATTAAAGAGAAAATGATTGTGTAACACTGTTTTTCTCATTGACTATTAATGAATACTTTTGAAAAAAATATTATAACGATTCCTTTTTGGCGGTCCATAATCATTATGTATACACCCGGGTACCTGGATGTTAGCTGAAATAGGTACTAAATATAGAAATTCAATTGCAGGTAGTCGTCAGTTCAAGGAACTCCTCAACCGAGCCTCTAATCACCCAGTAGGACCCTAGGCGCAGTATCAAGGAAGTAGGAATAACCAGATAACAGATCCAAATTACAGAAGAACCGGGGTCTACAATCCATCAAGTCTCCAGGACGACAGTTACAGGTTTCCATCTTGTGCCGGCGGCATAAGGCATTTTTCACATGACAGATAGCCTTGTAAGAACTAACTCATTAGCGTTGTCATCAGTCCTTAACAACACAGGCCCTCCAGCACAGTTAGCACTTAGCCCACATTCTTTTCTACCTCTACTCTCTCTGGTTATGTCCCATGCCACCATGATTAAAGCTAATTAATCCTTTAAGGGTTGCATAGAGCTTTAATGCATCATGTTCACTGGTTGAATGAATGCATCGTTTCGAGCCTATGGAGTTGATGCACTCCTGAGCGGCCGGCATGATGCACTAGTAGAGACCAGTAGGGTAGATTAACCACTGTTAACCTAAAGACGACCACATACCTAGAGTTGACCACCTGTCAGTTTGATTTTCTCACTTTCACATGTAGTGTATTGGTTTTAAACCCTAATATTATTGAAATAGAGGTGTTATAATACCCCATAGAATGATGTCCTGGAATATATAAAGTAATTGTCATTGTATGGTAATACACTGAAGTTACCATGTTTGAATGGTTTTTATCACGACCAGCTGGTCATTTCATCAGAATACTCCATTTTTGGTTCGATAATTTGAAGATGACAAGTGCTCACATATACAACATTTTGACTCTTGGCAAAGATAAATATCTTTGCTAAATGATAGCATAGGGAAAAGTGTAGAAATGTTTAATACTTTCTGTATAGGACTTATTTCCTAAAACATACCAATTTCACCTTGAGATGACCACAATTTCACCTTTAGCAGACCACCCCTTACTGAGTTATTTATGCATTTCATTGAATAGATACCATTTATAATATAGCATTACATCCAAAGATTCATATGTGACACGATCTGCAAAAAGGGCCCTTAGTGTAGGGGGAATAAGCGCCCCTTTCCCAGTACATGTCACATATTTAGAACAGTTGGATACAAAATTTCCCTGGATGATGTTCTAATACACACATTTCAACCTTTACTGCAATCCTACTACTAGTAGTATGTAGAGTACGTTTGTGATACTGAGAGCATGATTATAAAATCAAGAGCTGGGTTATAAGAGTGCATATTTCAATTAAATTGATTAAAGCACAGTTAAAATAAAGCTATTTTTAATGCGGGGTTAGCATTATCACCTCTGTTTTGATGAGATTTTTGATATCAATGGGCATGCCATTGTTCCAATTTTCATTTTATTTTAGCCACTCTAAATTGTATATTTTCCTTTTGATGCAGTATCTTTAACAATGCTGTTTTATTTCATATATATTTAAGGAACTTGTTTAATCCTTAATTTTAATCAAAAGAGCTTTATAAAAAGGGTAGATATTAAGTGGTCAACTCTAGGTGCAAAGTGGTCATCCCAAGGTGAAATTGAACTAAATGGAATGTTTGTAGTAAGGTTGATAAATAAGAAATAACATATATATATATATATATATATATATATATATATATATATATATATGGATTTTCGAAATATAACAGGTACAAAAGACCAAACAATTATCTTTTATTCAGTGTATTTTGGAAGTCTGAAGACCCAAAACTTCCAGAGATATCAGCAAATACAAACACTTGATTGAAAACCTGCACAGGAGCGGTCATCTTTAGGTTAATCTACCCTAGGCCTACAGTGCTGCCGAGCAAGCTCTGTATTTATTCATCATGACGACCAATTAAATGGGTATCAACTTCCAGGCATCATGAAGCCTTCTAGCTAATTATGGTGTATTTTTTCATATAAACTGCACACATATAGTATACTTCCAGGTAAACTGTCTAAGGCATACTGCATGTAGTTGATAATTGACTTAGCTAAGTCTAAGACTTTAAATGTCTTCCCAGCATGCCGCCTAAGTAGTAGTGATTAAATCAATCACATTCACATTAATCGCTTAATCTACATAAAGGGTAGGATGTGGCTTGGGGCACTCTAAATGAAAGGTACACTGGATTCTGCTCTTTTCAAATGCCTACAACCATTATGGACGCATATCATTGGAACACTTTGAAATCAAACGGAATTGCAGCACCTTCAAATCGCCTCATGTCATTTTTGTGTATGGCCTTATAAAATGTCAGGTACATTAGAATGGTGGCAGGAGAACTATGCCCTTTTTGGTGATTTTAAAAGCATCCTGAATGGCACCAGCTGTAGCGTTAGATTTTTGACCCCTGCCTATCACTTTCTCTCTTCCTCCTCGGTCTGTCTGTTTGTCTGTCCCTGTCTATACCTCTTCGTCTCTGTCTCTACGTCTCCGTCTGTCTCTCACCTCTCCTTCATACATACAATATGCTTAGATACTGTATCGCAGTGTAAACATTTATTTTGATACATGAATAGCTGGGTAGCAAGTAGAAAGCATTTCTTCATTATAAGATCAAGATCATAAGAAAGCAGAATCACTGCAACAAATTCTCAACTAATCAATTATGGCACAAGGCACATCTCCCTATAGTAGGGTTCCCTGTTCACCAATCTGTTAGGTCTCACACATTGCTTAAATACCCTATGCCTATTGGGATTAATGCTATATGAATGCAGCCATTACAAGTGACTCATGCATCATGCCGATCCTACCAGGGTTGATACACTCATGAAGGGTCAGCATGATACACTTGGAAATGTATTAGTACATCATGACAACAAAGGTACATGATGTGAGTATCATGTGCCTTGGGGGTTAAGTTCCCCCGTCCATTAGTTATACTTTACCTATAGTGGTTTCCCACACAAAGCTTTCACTATATACACAGTGAGGAAACAATACCCAGCAATTAGAAGCGACATCAGTGGCAGAGCGATACATTACAAGCTTCAATGTTTCAATGAAAAAGTAATAACCTATTCAATGTAGGTGGATACACAGTAGCCCCACAGCTAGTATATCGCTTTCCTCTCAGTCCTCGATCATTTTAGGGAGTAATGTGATTGATTGCTAACACACCGCTTTTTTAAAAATCACTCGGCCAGCCAACATGCAAACGATGAATTACATGGCACAGTTTGAAATATTTGGTTATTGCCTATATACCGCCAATTCAGTGTTACACCAGTGTACAGTGAAGTTTTAATATCAAAATCATTCAATACATTAGGACTGTTGTATTCTAATGGAGATATATCTTTTCTATAATGAAGCTGCAGAATGAACCAGCAAAATGTGTTTGTCTTTCAATAATTTTAAGGGATACATTGTGACTTCAAGTCTAAGTTCACTTGTCTTCACAATACAGGAAAGATTTGTTAGCAAAGCTAGCTACTGCTACCTGCACTTGCCTGTGTTAATTCATCAAGGTTCCATACATTCTTGGGTGGGCACGATGCATGGCTGCAGCACAGGCGAGTTATTCCTCGAGGCTGCATCCATGCACCAAAATAGCAATTTGAGAATAGACATTCATATATTTTGAACCCTTCACAATTTTAAAATTCACATCTATATAATGTTGTCATTGCTACATAGTATCATGCCTTATATCAACGGGCTTCCCTAGCCCACTTAAAAGGGTCTATTTCTCCTCTTTCCTATCCCCTCAGGATGTGTGTGATGCACATATGCGTGGGCGCCGACACATTCCCCTGTGAAATTGTGTAATGTAGTTCTCGCCATGAATATAACCTTAGTTGTCGAAATGGTGTTAAACATCTATTACTCACTCACTCCTTATATCAAACTTAAAACATCAGTAGTAAATCGCATTATCCTCAGGCAGGTCTACCTAATCTCGTTGAAATTAGATTACAAGATAAACTACCTCGGCTAATTAGAGATCTGGTGACGGAACTTTAATCTTTGATTTATGCTTTCCTCATTCCCCCAAGACCATCCTCCAAAGGCAGAACGTGCATGTCCATGAATTAATCAAGGTTTGCTGATGTAGGGAAGATAATAAGAGGGTTATTATTACATCATTAGGGTAGGTGTTTAGGGGAATATAGTGCCGGCTCACGCCCGATATCATTAAAATTGATTAGGCCAGATAGCATCAGCTCTGCTTTATTTATCCCTGCTCTCTTTTTTAGTCCTATTGGGGCAGTAGAGAGACCCCTTGAGGCAATGACTAGTGTTTTGATGGTACGTATAGACCTGTGCTACCTTTGCTTCGATGAGAATTATAGTACGATAGGGATATTGGGAGAGACTAAGGGGAAGATAGGGAGGAAAGGTGGGTACAAAATGAAGCTGAGGAGGGGGGGGGGTAATTGGGGATCGGTATAGATGGATCAGCGCCATCGCTATGAAGGAGTATAAGGGGACTGAAACAAGGGCGTGGCAGCTGAGTTCTAGTGACTTTAATGGCATGACTCGGTGGCAGATGATAAAGCAAATATATTAAACTACATGCTACATAGAACAGACTACATCATGGTCTCCACTTTTACACTATATAGCCTCCAACGACTAGAATGTTATTCACACACTTTCAGCCGCCATTGTGAATGAGCTATAAATACCCCTGTACATACATAGTGCATACAGCAGGATCCACATCGTGTCATTGGTTTTGTAACTACAGCAGCTACTACTGTATTTCAGAATAAGAAGCAATCTATTATAAAACCCTCTGGGGGGGGGGGGGCTGACAGTGTATAAGTTATGAACATCATGTTTCAAGAGGACGACATTATAACAGCGAGCTTCTAATACAGTCGTTTGTAGGAAATGGCATATATTGAAAGGTCTTGTCCACAGCACTGTAAGGCAATAATTATATGAGAGGAGAGAGGGTGCCTTGCATATATATAGATCCGTACATGTTTGGTCCTCTAAAGGTGTAGGCGTAGAGAAGAGATACTCGGACTGTGCAGTTAATTGGCCCTATTTCCCAGGATGCTCTGGGTGGAATGGATCTAGGAGTCCCGGCGAGTGTTGCCCCTATGATAAATAGAGCTGTCAGTATGTGTCCTCTTTTCATAACAAGTCATGCTCTGCTTCACCATTGAACTTGCACTCACCACATTAGTCTGAAAAGTCACCTGCCTTGTTTAAAGTAGAGAGAGCTGCACTATCAGGTATACCTACTCATGTCACACACTCTATACTATACTATACTGACTGACTTCTCCCGAGTAGGTACCTACTCGGGAGAAGTCAGTCAGTATCCATACATTAATCCCGCCTAAAAAAGCACTGTACTTGAATGACCACTTGTGAGCAACAAAAGGGACAAGTTATAGCTACATGAAAAGAAAGGACTGGAAACAAGGGCATTTTTAGCCGACTGTTCCTTTTACTATAAGAGCAACACCCTCCTGGCCGCTACTCCACAGCACCACGTGCGTGGGCAAATAAGCACAGCAGAAGACGACTGGTCGAGGCTAGGAGCCTCCTTCCTGATTGGCTCGTTGTGGTCAGCTCTCAGCCAATCAGCGCCCGAAGCGGATGTGGCAGCGACCAATCAGAATCGATGTCAAGTAGGCACTTGTTCCCGCAGAGCATGAGTAGGCAGTCGGGAGGAAGAGTAGACAGAGTAGGACGCTGGGAGTGGATGAAGTTCTCTTTGGTGGGACCCATCCTATCCTGAGCCATCAGCAGCGCTGCCCTTCGGCGTCTGGTACTACTCGTTGTGTCCCTGTACTGTCTCCTTTTGCCATAGACAGCTACAGCGCCCCCTCCTGCAGTATCCATACATTAATCCCGCCTCCACAGTCTGGTGGGAGACGCCTCCAGTGTCAGGCCACCCCCAATCCTACTCCAAACCTGGAGGTAGTGGATCAAAGAGCACAGGGAGCCTTAGTCACCCAGGAGGAAGTGGCTCAGGGCCAGGAGAAGCAGAATCCCCTTGGTCTTAAGTAAGGGCATCCACACAGTCACATGGAGATTACCTCACATGGAGCAGCAGCATGAGCACCTCCAGTGTTGTACTCCCCCACAACTCACTCACTGGAGCTGCTCCCGTGCCCACACCTGCTACTACTACCTCAACTACAGCAGCTACCTACAGGAGGACTGTTCCTGACTGCCTGAACTTACTGTAAAAGGCACAGGAGGGAACTTCTGCCACCATCAATGATCACTGCACAGGTAATTAGCAACCACATTTTATTCCTATTAACGGTATACTTATTAGATCACCAGCTCTGGTTCAGAGCAGGGAGATATGGGTACATCTATGTAGAGTAGGTTGGATGGAAATACATGTGAAAGGTCATTATTTTGTGATAATACATGGGAAAACGTAACATTACGGGGATTAGTGTTATTTATGGCCAGCAGGTGGCCCACAAATGCTGCACAGGGGCATATGAAAAGGGGGGGGCAGGGGGGCCTGGGCCCCCCAATCATAAAGGAGGTGGGGCCTGAGTATGTCTGGCCCCCCAAAAAAGAAATTGCCAAGAATTCACAACAAGAAGCTAAAACTTTGTATCTCAAATTAGATTCATATAATAATGGGATAGGGAAAATGGGGGCCTGGACCTCCAATCAGATTTAAATTCATAAAAAATTACATTTCTATACAAATTTTATATAGGTATGTATTGGGGCTATTGCGCTTGAGCCGACACTTCAAGGTTTTAGAGGTTGGGCCCCTGGTGGGTCCCCCCCCCCCGATGAACATTTGCTTTCTACACCTCTGAGACTGCATATGGTGCAACATCATACATTGCCAGGGAACTTTCCCTGGCTTCTCCTTGTCAGATTTAGATGATCCATATACCAAAATGATCCCTAAAACCTCTTTATTGCAATTGAAACAGACATGGGTTGATGAGTTCATTGGATATTATCTTTGTCAACTGATTACTATCAGATTGACATGCCTGAAAAAAGAATATTACAATTTCTGACAACTTGCACAGATGATATCAGTTTTGGGCATGATGGCATGCTTATTTGTGCTGTAAAAGAAGTCTTTGACCATTACTCAAGTTCTGTGATTGTC